>OY821779.1:27521335-28771335 GCA_963682175.1 Triglochin maritima
GTAAATTCTATCCTAAACAAGCAAGCATACATTCATGTTTAATCAACACATCAAAAATAAAGCATTCATCCCATTCTCTAATGCATGTATGTACATCTACTCCACCCCCAAAGGGGATGGAACTACTCACTAAACATTACACTAATGATTAAACTAAGCAAAGAAAGCATATTAAAACTAAGCTAGAAATAAAAGACGATTAAACTAAAACATGCACAAACAATAAAAGAAGCATAAACAAACAATGAAAGAAACACAAAACTTTATTGATAAAATGACTCACATTAAAAGTAGCATCCTCCTACTTTAGTGTGTGCTTCAAGGCCTCACTTCTAGTAGGAAGAATAGCCACTTAAAATATGGCGTCATTACAATAGAAGGTGAAGAGTTCTATTTATAGCCATGGAAAAAGGCAAACCGGGACAATCCCCCGATGTGGGACTAAACAAACACCAAAAATAGCCTAAACGAACATTAATACAAGTCCAGAAGAAATTTGAGCGCATTTGGGCCAAAAGTGACCGCCAATTAGCGGTCTTGGACCGCTAATTCGCGGTCTACAGTGTCCGGATCGCTCTGGAATTTCTTGTGGGCTTTTCTGGAAGGCTTTGTTGGTATTTGATGCATGTAGTTTGCATGTTGGAGCTCCGACCCGAATAGAATTGCCAAAATACTCCCCATGATGGTGAGGAGTATTCTGTTTTGCTCTTAGGTCCTTTGGTCTTGCATTCAGGTCCTTCTTCCTTGCATCTTGGTCCACAGATCTCACAATTCAGTCCTTTTTCCCAGCTTTTGGGTCCTTTTATGCTTCATCTCTTCAAACCTATTTATTCCTGAAAACTAAACATAAAACTCGTAACATAGCATTGTTTAGGTGAAAGATAATGGATATAAGATACAAATAAGAGTATGAAATGATGTCAATCACTCATCCATATTTGCTTTATTTTCTTTTAGTTTTATTGTTCTTGCTTAGATAATAAAAAAAACCAAAAATCTCAAACCAAACCTATTTCTCCCTCTTTCTTTCCTTAATCGAAAATCACAAAAATAACAATATCTCTCCCTCCTTGTGTTCGACCCGTACTTGCCACGTCTTCATTGACGCTGTGCACTTGCGGTATAAATTTAATTCTCATCAATACACAAAGCAGAAAATCGGGTTGCAAATCTGTCCAGAACCGGTCGACCGAAACTAATAAACCGGTCGACCGTTCACTTGATTTCAAGGAGAACAGTCGAACAAAAGAATATTCGGTCGAACAAACGAGCTACAACTTAACTCTACTTAAGTGAATCGGTCGAACCAAAGTATGGGGCGGTCGACCGTTAAGGAGATTCGGTTGAGACAAAGGTGGAACGGTCGAACGGAGATGTGTCGACCTATAGCAGGGAATTTTGTTTCTTGAAAAAATGTTCAACCGGTCGACCGAAACAAAGTCGTCGTTCGACCGGTTACCGAATGTATTTTGGGGTTAAGTTTGTTTTAAACGAATACGATCGTTATAGGAATACGACAAGGAAAACGGCCATATTAAAATCCAGGATCGGTCGACCAAAAAGGTAGAATCGGTCGACCGGTAGAGCTCGGTAAAATCACTGTGCAGAGTCTGTTATAAACCGGTCGAACTGAGAACTGGTTCGGTCGACCGGTTCACACAGGAAATCTGGGTTTAGGTTTTAAGTGATTTCCGACTAAGATTTGTGTGATCTAATGAAGTCCAAATAAGGTGAAATTTTGTGTGTGGCTTCTCTAAGAAACTTTGTGTGTATGTGATTGGTTTTTAGCTCTTGTATGCTCAATTTACACATGTTGCTAAGACTCAAAATAAAATCAAGATTACAAGTCTTCATATAGCTTTATTACATATCTTGACTTGATTTCCTTCCTTCCATGAGTCTTGATCACCTGTAGAGGTTAGCACATGCAATATATATGCAATGCAATATGTGTGCTACTCTACATTACTTTTGATTAAGATTAGGTTGATTAAATGATCAAAACAAGGATTAAGGGAAAAACCCAACATAACTAACCTAGTCTTAATCACAATCAAATGTAGAGTAGCACACATTATGCATAGAACATATATTGTATTGTGCTAACATCTACAAGTGTTGAAGACTCAATGAAGAATGGAATGAAGTCAAGACATGTAATCAAGTTTTTTTGAAGACATGTAATTTTATCTTTTATTTGAGTCTTAGGAACTTATGTGAACTTGAGCATAGAAGACTAAAATCTATTCACATACACACTAGGTTCCTTGAAGAAGTCATTCTAATTTTCAGATCAATTGGAATTCAATAGGTCACCCAAACTTAGGTAGGAAAATCACTTAAACCAAACTTCTATCTATCTGTGCAGAACGATCGACCGAAACGAACTTTCCGTTAGACCATTTCTACCAGTTAACGGTTTTACAAATAGTAATTTTACCTAACTCCACTGTTCGACCAAATTCACCTTTTCGGTCGAGCGTTGTACACATTTTCATATAGCCATTATTCTTTTTGTCGTATTATACAACGGTCGTATTCGTGTAATTCTACCTAAACCGCAAGATACATTTGGCCACCGGTCAAACGATGACTTATTGGTGGTCGACCGGATGAAGATATTTTTGTCTCCCAAAAGTGCATGTTATTTTCGATCGAATGAACCATCTTGCGTTCGACTGCTAATCTTTTACCTGGTCAAAACACTCTAATCAGTCGACCGCCCCCACACTTTGTTCGATGGATGACTTAAGTTGTGGCTCAATTGGTTCGACCGTAGCTCAAGTTTGCTCGAATGTTTCCTTATTCTTAAAGAAATGGTCGACCGTTTATCCGATATCTGTCGACCGATTTAGGACAGATTTTCTGAACTTAGAATTCTATTTTGTGTATCTTACATAAATTTCAACCAAATCTTCCCCAACGGCTACAAACCTTTAGGAAATTATAAATAGGGATTCACACACCTTATTTATACAACTCTCCTACTCTAAACTCATACATATACTAGAGAGAAATCCTCCACTCCTAGAATCCCAAATCTTACATTCAAGAGCCAAAACTTCCACACCTTTGATCTATTCCCAATCATACTCAAAGTGTGTTCAAGTTAGAGAGTGTTTGATCCACTCACATTTCCTGTCAAAAGAAGTAAAGGTTTCCGTGAAAGCCCAAAGCATCCCTCTCGGATTGTGAGAGGAAGAAACCAAGTTTGCGAGGGTGTTCGAGCAAGCTTGCTTTGTAAATGCGTTCTCTCTTGGGCCGGAACAGGAAGTGGATAATAAAGACGTAGGCAGAGCTCGTGGAGTCGAGCGGAGCTTGCAAGAGTGGAAGTAGGACCCAGTGGGGTGTTTAATCTCTATAAAATCGCCTTGTCCATTTGTGGTTTGCACGCCTCTTTCTCTACTTGGTTTTATTGTTTATTTCCGTTGCATCTTTGATTGAATCAAGTACAAAATTAGGAAAGTGATTAGATTCATTAGGCCATACACGATCATACATTAATCTCAAAACAATTGAAACATGCATACACTGACACACAAAGTGATGTTCTAAGGTTGTTCAGCCGAAAGTGGTGTTGAAACAATGTATGTACACTCAACTCAGTTGCCCTAGAAGTTGAATTGTCATACCAGAATTCTATGTTAGTAGGATGAATGGTTGCAATGATATCATATATCTCTTCATCTATCATAATAAAAACTTAAAGATGACAACATCACTCGATAAACTTACATTTATCATTTAACTTGTCAACAACATACCACCGATGAAAACTGAAGACCACATGTCTCGCATATTGTTTATCTCCTCATGCGAGTATGGTCGAGGGGTGTCTTCGAAAATCGACATAGTAAACAAAACCCATATATTAACATATAATTTGTACCACCAAACATATATAACACAACATAAAATATATTTCAACATTACCATTCTAAAATCAGCCGATTCCACTCCCAACTCAACAATTTCTTCGATATACTTCATTATGTAGTGATACATTCAGTATTTCCAACTTGTTTATGGTACTACAATTAAGATGTCATGTATATTAGGAAAATATAAAATTAATTCGAAGTATAATGCATATCATATATACAAACATAACTGAATCATCTTACCTTTATGGCATACCAAACCATTTGCTTCTTTTGACCACTCCTTCTATCACCCTTAACGTTATGATATTCATGGCCCTACCAAGATATGTAAACGATCAAAAATAGATTCAAACATTCAATAACAATAAATTTGCTTAGAATATGAAGGTAGTTATTCAAAATAACTTACTATTGAATAATATTCTTCAATTCTTCCTGGATTTTTCTGATGCCAAAGGATCAAACTAGAAGGAATTGTATGCATCTGGACATAACACAACTAACATCCATTGATCACTCCAAATAATTCATGTTAAATTACTTCATCAGTTATTTAATGCTTATCTTCTTTATGATTCCCAATTTAAATATAATGAAATTACTTGTATTATAGAATATAATGAGATACTTGCGACTGCAAATATGGTGCTAGATGACATGCCTTCTTTTGTTCATGCATCACGTCTGCAATTATCAATGGTCTTGTATCATCCTTTGTACTTCCTATGTTGCAGAGTATAGTGGGACAAAAATAACCAAATCTTGGACCAAACTTTATTCGGTAGGTATACCTATTGAACTAAAATTAACAAGATTTCAATTGAAATGTAACATAAATATGTATGTAAAAGAACACAACTTACTTTGGGTGGACTTGATTGATTGTTGTTATACACAATCTTTCCATGTTAAGGAATTGGATCAATTCAGGTAGTGCAACATAGAGCTTTGCTTCTATGCCATCTATTGTTGTCTTGCCTATGATTTCTCTGTCCACTACACTTTGTACAGTAAAATCTTCACCTTTATCTTTTATAAAAGTGTGTAAAATCTTGCATTTCATAGTCAACACATCCTCATCAATCAAGTCCTGAATTTTAGAGAGTTTTGACGAGGGAGCTTCAACTTGAAACATAAAGAAATATTATTAGAACATACTTACATGAGTAATATATCAACAATTATGGAGTTATAAAAGAGAATTAACAAGTGTTGCCCAAGCCAAGCCGTCAATCGGTCTTGTAAAGCATGAGAGGAGAGAGAAGGAGTGGCGACAAGCATGGAGGACCTTGGGTTCTCTAGGGTTTTCAACCTCTTTCACCATCAAAGCTTTGGTTTTTTCGCAGCAAAATGGACCCCAACCCTTGCCCTACTCTTGGGCAGCAAGGACATGGAGAGTGTGGCAGCAAAGAGGCTCTCCATCCACCCCCATTGCATGCTTCATTCCCAGCCTTAGGGGATGAAGTGCACGCACCACCTCTAGGGAGTGATGAAACTCCCCCAAGGAAATGGAGCGAGTTGTTTGTGGCTGGACCAAAGGCATCCACAGCCCTTGACTTCATCCAGCCGGCCATAAAAGGAGGAGAGAAGGTGGAAAAATGCTCCAAGCATGAAGTGGTTGAAGCCTTGAAGAGATGGGATAATGTCTTAGTTGGTTATTTCATTGCTTTTAGACCACACTTGCCGACTTTAGAGAAGCCCCTCCACAAGATGTGGAGTTTGGTTGGAGGTAGTTAAAATAAGTCAAGGCTTTCTCCTCTTTTGTTTCACTTTTGGAGAGGATAGGAAACGTGTGCTAGAGCGGGGTACCATGGTTCATTCGTGGTTCTCCACTTGTTGTCCAAGAGTGGGCACCAGATGTGGTTTTCACAAGGGCAAACATCACCACCGTTCCCATTTGGATTCGTCTACTGGAGCTTGACCTCCGATTCTGGTCACAAAGAGTTTTGAGCAACATTTCTAGTGTTCTTGGGAGACCCCTATACATGGATGAGCACACGGCCTCGGGGAGAAGGCTGGCCTATGCAAGGGTGTGTGTGGAAGTGGCTCACGACTTCACCTATCCGAGTTGGGTGGAGGTTGAAGTGGAAGACACCGCCACACATCGAGTTCTAGTGGAGTATGAATGGAGGCCCGGGTATTGCAAGGACTGCTTGGAGTTCGGTCATGATGAGGAGAAATGTCCAAAGAAGAGGATACCAACAAGCAAGGAGAGGAGCACAAAGGAAAAGCTGAGAAGTGGGTGCTTGTATCTAGGAAGAGTGCTGGAAATGGGCTTGGAAGGAGTATGTCCAAGGGCGTTGAGGGAGTGACCCTTGGACGTGGGGAGGAAGCAAGCATCATGGGCATCCCGGAGGTGATGAGAGGCTGGTCGGATGGGAGGGGAGAGAGGGGTGAGAGAGGCTGCTGGAGGAGATGATGATGTGGACACTAGAGGTGCTGAGGTGGATGGGGGGACAAGTGAGGAGGTGCCCTGTGGAGAGCAAGCTAAGATAAATCTCATGGAGGAAAATTGCTTGGCTAAACCACTCTCTTGTTCTCCTAATTCTTTGGAGGCAACCAATGAGGGGAGGCTTTGTCACATGAGAGGGAGTAGATTAGGAGACAAAGGAGAAGGTTCTAAAGTGGAAAACCCGAATTCCGCTGTGGGTGCAAGTAGGAGTGACTCTATTGGTGTCCAAGAAGGGAAAGGTGGAGTGGATCAGGAAAGTGAGGCTTCCACTTTGGGACAAGCCAATGGGATGGGCTTTGAGTGCTCTATGTGTGAAGAGGCTGCTGTGGAAGGACCAAGTCAACATGAAGAAGACAAAATAGAAGCAAGCATGTTTCAAATCAAGGGACACAACTTGAAGGGCTCCTCTCATGAAGTGGGGGGTGCATTTAGTAAAACACCCATGCATGGGAATATACGTGAGGTGCATGAGGATGAAGACTTTTATGTAGGAGAATTACCATGCAAAACATTCCAGCAAGACCATGAGGCTTTAGGTGAAAGACTTGAGAAGGGGAAAGGCACTTTGAAAGGAGAGCATGGGAAGCTATGTGGACTAGCCTCCTTAGTGCAAAAGGAGGCGGGTTGGGTTTCACCTTCTAAAGTGGCACGCCCAAAGCAGAGTAAAGAGAAATTCGGTCATCAAAGTGAGGGAATGTTTGAGGTCCTCCGAAATTCAGAAGACCAAGACATGGAGAGAGACGAAGAAAGGCGGCAAGAAGAGTGTGAGGACTCGTGCTCAAAGAAGGTATACTCGCCACCACCACTTAGACGATCCGGGAGGAAAAGTAATTGGAGTAAGAATACGCGTACGGAAGGGAAGGGGGGTCACCCCGTACCTTAAACCCATGAATGTCTTAGTGTGGAATGTGCGTGGCACAAACGGACCCCGCTGCGCACTCATGATCAGGGGTTGAATAAGGGAGGTAAATCCGGATATGGTTTGCCTTGTGGAGCACAAGGTTAAGTACAAGAAACTTGAGCGATTCAAGCGAGCAATTTGGCCTCATGCTTGGACGTCAAATTGCATGGTTGTAGACTCGGGGCGCATTCTAGTGTTATGGAATGACCAGCTGGTAGGTAGACTTAAGAATTACTTTCGAATCAACTCAATTGCTCCACTTCCTTGGGAGTTTAAGGAAGGACGACACTGAATTTGCTCTTACGGCAATATATGGAGAAAATGGACATGTGGAGAGGAGAGCATTGTGGAGGGACTTAAATGAAGTTGCACCACATGGGGAGAGACCGTGGCTGGTTGGTGGGGATTTTAATTGCATCCGGAAGGCTACTGAAAAGCGAGGCGGAGCTGCTGGAAATGAGGTGGCAATTCAGGAGTTTAATGAGTGTCTTGACACCATTCAACTACTTGAGATGCCCTCAACCGGAGGCGACTTCACTTGGTCCAACTCGTCGGAGGGAACAGCATGCATCGAGACAAAGTTGGACCGAATATTAATGAACAAATTAATGGCTCGAGGTGTTCCCCAATTCCTTCTACATTATTGGTTAAAAGGACTTGAGTGACCACACCATGCTTGTCATGAATACGGAAGGAAACGAAAGGAGGAAAAAGAAGATTTTCATATTTGAAAACCATTGGGCGGATCACGTAGACTTCGGAGGAGTCGTGCAACAAGCTTGGACTACATATGTGAGTGGTACACCCATGTTTCGTATAGTTAGGAAGTTGACTGAAGTCAGGAATTCACTAATTAAGTGGAGTAGGAGCACCTTTGGAAATGTTACAAACATGGTGGGAGAGGCTAGGGACTTTCTTGCGCAAGTGAGGAGGCAAAGGCTTAGTGGCCCGAGTAGTGGCGAGCTTGCTGAAGTAGAAAACATAGCAAATGATACTCTTGCCCGGGTCCTTGCTTAGGAGGAGTCCATTATACGACAAAAATCCAGAGTAAAGTGGTTGAAAGAGGGGGACCGAAACACTAGGTTCTTCCATGTGCATCTTAGAGTGAGGAGAGCCACCAATCAAGTGAGGCGAGTGGGAGAGGGGGAGAATCTAGTGGAGGATGAGAACGACATCCGGGAAGCATTCCGGTCTTTTTATGCTAACTTGTTTGCTCATGGTTTTCAGGTGCAACCCCTTAAATATTCCATTATTCTACCACAAATTACAGCGGAGGAGGGGGCTGATTTAACACGGAAGTTGGACCCAAAAGAACTGCAAGATGTAGTGTTGAACGCCAATATTGATAAAGCGTCGGGGCCCGATGGTTTCAATGCAAAGTTTTTCAAGGCACCATGGAGCATAATTCAGAGGGACATGGTAAAGGCCGTCGCATCTTGCTTGGATAATGGAAGGGTCCTCACACAATGGAACAACACATCCATCATGATCATCCCGAAGAAAAAGGCAGCGACGGTGGTGGAGGACTTCCGGCCCATTGCTCTATGTAATATGACCTATAGGTTCACATCCAAAGTCCTTGCAAACCGCTTGAAGAGGATATTACCGCGGCTGATAGGGGAAACACAGAGCGCATTCGTCCAAGGACGAAGAATTAGTGATAACATCCTTCTCGCACACGAGCTCTGCCACAAGCTACATCACGAGAAGGGGAAAGGACGTATGTGCATAAAGCTCGATATCAGGAAAGCATATGACTCAATCTCTTGGGAGTTCCTCGACCATGTGATGAAGAGATTTGGTTTCCCAGATAAGTGGAGACGACTGATTTTGGCTTGTGTGGAGGCATCGTTTGTGGTGACAGTAATGGAGCAAACTCCACACCGTTTCGAGCCAGAAATGGTGTACGAAAAGGTTATCCCCTAGCCCCCTACTTGTTTGCGATGGGCATGGAGGTGCTGAGTGAATGGTGAAGATGGCAGTCATGGACAAGAAAATCGAGCCGTTATATTGTGGAGATGGCATCGTGTCACACCTCTTGTTTGCCGACGACGTCCTACTCTTCGCAAGGGATACCAAAGCAAACTCTCGAGCCATTAGAAACATTCTTAGGGAGTTTATAGCAAGCTCGGGTCTGAAATTTAACGCCTCGAAAAGTCAGGTCTTCATGGGGGGAGATGGGACTCATGGAGCTTGGATCGAGGCACACCTTGGGATGGAGCGCAAGGCTTTTCCGGTGGTGTATCTTTGGCTGCCATTATTTTCTGGAAGAATGGGGAGATCCCATTGTGTACCACTCATACACAAGCTAAAGGCTCGCCTCTCAACATGGCAGCAAAGGATTCTTTCTATGGCTGGGCGAGTGGAGCTAGTACGGAGTGTCCTCACCTCGTTCAGCATTTATTCGACTTCAGCGTTTCTTCTACCAAGAAGCGTCTTGCATGAATTGGACAACATTATGTGCCATTTTATTTGGGGAGGGGAGAAGAAGTGGGTGGCGGTGGCTTGGAAGGACGTTTGTACTCCAAAAGACGAAGGAGGCCTCAGATTAAGGAGGCTAACAGAATGGAATGATGTGGGCCTTCTGCGTCAGTTTTGGCTTGTGGTGGCGGACAGCACTTCCCTTTGGGCTAAGTGTGTCCGGCAAAAATACCTAAGGAACCACTCCATCTGGCCTGCAAGACCACCACCTACCTCCTCATGGGCATGGCGAGGGTTGCTGCGAGTCTGAGATATTGCTAGGAGACACATCCAATATGAGGTGGAAATGGGAAAGCGATTTGGTTTTTCCAATTTCCTTGGTGTGGTGAACCGTTTCAATGGACAAGCTGGGGTGACCAGCTTCACTGCGAGATGGGGGTTCCTTGGGACGTTAAGGTGTCGTACTTCATCAGAGAAGGGTCGTGGTACCTCCCTCCTGCACGATCCAGCAGGATGGAAGAAGTTTGCTCAAGGATAAGCCAAGTGCGCATTCATGGAGGAGAGGATAGACCAGTTAGACCAGATGGGATGGGTGCAACACTTGGGATGAAGGAAGTATGGAGTTGGGTGAGGGAACCGGGCAGGAAAGTCCCTTGGGCGGGGATGGTATGGCACAAATTTGTCGTCCCAAAGCACACACTCACAGCTTGGCGAGCATTGAAGGGGTGTTTTCTCACAAAGCGGCGAATGATAAAGCGAGGCGTAAATCTAGACCCAACTTGCGTGCTATGTGAAGACCAAGAGGAAGACATGGAGCATCTTTTCTGGAATTGTCAATACACAAAGGAGGTGTGGAGGTGTCTCCTCAACCTCATGCAGCTCCACCAAACTGCTGCAAGCAGTCTAGAGAGTGAGGTCTTGCGACTTTCACATGCGAGTGGAAGCCGACTTGACAAAGTGGTCAGAAAGTGGGTGGTAAGTGCTACGATATAAGAATGCTGGCATGAGCGGAACCTTAGGAGTTTTGAGGGCGAGAGGCAGCAACCGCAAACTACCATTGCTGTAGTCAAAGATATAATCCGGAGCATGAGCTATCATGCATCTAAACTCGCCAACGATGAAGGAGAAGCGAGACATTTTCACGATACTTGGAACTAATTCCAACTTCTGAAATTTGATGAGATGTAATTATTTCCTTATACTACTTGACCTTCACATGAGTACAAATAGTGTTAGCAAACAACGATTCTACAGGTTCAGGAGTACGTTTCTTGGAGAGAACCTGTGGCAGCGGAAGGAAGATCAGAGGTCACCTTAGGAAATCCTTTTCACCGGTCGGTCTCCTACTCTCTTAGAGATGGAGTGCGAGTCCACAACCCAAGAGTCCATGGAATGAGCTTGATGGAGGTGGAGGGACGAAATGGGAGAGAGAGAAGGTGGTGGCTAGGGTGGGTGGAGGCTAGGGTTTGCACACTTGTTCTCTTTATCCAATGGGAGGCTGCCCTCCTTATATAGATGGCTCCACCCTAAACCCTTAAATGTGTAGTCCAATAGGGACGTGCCATGTGTCAGTGCTTTGGGCAAATATCTTATTAATCCTAGATTAATCCAATATCTCTCACTTGCACAACAGCACGATAACAACATGTCATCTGCTTTTGTGTCCCCGACACATATGCATATATCCCTAATACATACAATCACACAATGGCAATATGTCACCTCTTTAAGTGTCCCCGACACATATGTATATATCCCTGACACATACAACTACTCCTCTCTCCAAGTACACATCCACAATACGCAAGTCTCTGATCATGTATCCTCGATACACGACCATCTGTGTCCCCGACACATGTACTCTTCCGACCATATAGACAAATGGGTCGTGCGACCGGTGATGCACCATCAATTTAGGAGTCTCAAACTAGAAACCTTACTAGAAGGCCAGAATGACAACATCCTCATAAACCAACAAATAAGCAGTCAAAATGCACATCACAGTTCCCCAGGTTTACTCCGAAACTCACTTAACATGAACGGTATCTCGATCCCTCGGAGAGAATATCTTCTTGTCCTCAAGGTACTTGCTACTGTATCCAATACAGTTGGGCCCAACAAATACTTTTAGTGTAGTCGAGTCAAACCTTTCCCTTCGCCCCAGACCACCATTACACTCAGAGTTGACTGCTTTCCTGAGGATGCCTCTTTAGACTGAATCTCTCATGGTCATAGATAACATCCCAAAGTAGCCACATAAACTCTTTGCTTCATGGTGTCGTCGAATGTCACTGAGGGCAACTAATGACAATCAAGTCTTGGACTCACATAGTGAAGGAGCAGGGATCCATCCTTTCACTTCCAAATGGTCGCTCAACACATGTTGTATGACAAACATGTTATGGTGGATCATACTGTACACAACAATATGTATGTCTCTTAACACCATACAAGTCTTAGTCCAATCGCACCCCCTCTGCGCCTGACCTGAGCTTCATCATCGTCGCCTTAACACCATACAGGTGCCACCTGGCGCCACATGTGATGCTCGCACTTGGCTTCTATAGGTCACATGAATCGTGGGAACATTCATGTCAATCCTCACCAACATAGAGGATCTCATCTTGATTCCTAATCAAGGCGACTGTCCTATCATGAACTGCTCTGGATCTATCATACAAGATCTCCTCATGACCAGTCTCATCTCTGCTCGCTATCAAAAGCGCCAGAGGCAAATGCTCATGTGAGTGAGCATTCTTCAGCCTATTGACAGAATAATATTTTATGCTAGAACAACTACATCAACCAAATATATATTGTCGAAAGGAAAACACAATCACTCATAAAAGGAAGTTAGACATGTCAATGCATTAAAGTCTGCGTAAGCCTAAGGACTTCACATGAGACACAAACGAGTCCTTAGCTGTAGCCTTGGTAAGAGGGTCAGCTACCATAAGACTAGTAGACAAATGTCTTAACACAACTTCCTTTCTCGCTATGATGTCCTTCACAAAATGATACCTAACCTGTATATGTTTGGTCTTTCCATGATATTTGGGGTCTTTCACATAGCAAAGGGCAGCCATGTTGTCACAATAGACAACAACAGGCTCATCCGATGTCTCTACTAGCCCAGTATGTTGTAAGAACCTCCTCAACCAAATTGCCTCCTGTACTGCTGCAGAGCATGCAACATACTCTGCTTCCATAGTCGACAGGGCTATACAGGTTTGCTTCTTGCTGGACCATGAGATGACCCCATTAGCCAGCAAGAAAGCATAACCAGAGGTAGACTTCCTTTCATCAATGTCTCCAGCCCAATCGTCATCACTATAGCCAATCAGGTGGAGATCTGATGCTTGGTAACACAACATGTAGTTACTCGTTCCTCTGAGGTATCTCATGATTCTCTTGATTGCCTTCCAGTGCTCCATGCTTGGGCTAGACTGGCATCGACTCACCATGCCCACAGCAAAACAAAGTCTGGCCTAGTACACATCATAGCGTACATAAGGCTTCCCACAACATTGGAGTATGGAACCTTGCTCATTTTGGCCTTCTCTTCAGGAGTCTCAGGATGCTTATCAAGGCTCAAGTGCAAACCCTTCTCAACAGGAGTGTCGATTGGTTTGCATTTGTCCATATGGTATTTCTTCAAGATGTTGTTAATATAAGTCTCTTGAGACAATCCCAGAAGTCTCTTGGACCTATTTCTAACTATCTTGACACCAAGGATGTAGCTAGCTTCACCCATGTCCTTCATATCAAACGTGGAGGACAACCACTCTTTAGTGGATTTCAGCAACTCTTTGCTATTGCGAGCCATGAGTATGTCATCAACATACAAGGTCGGAATGACAAATTTACCATTGGATCTCTTAACGTACACATAGTGATCTTCCTCAAGCATAGAGAACGCATTCTCTGATATAGCTTGATGGAAGCGAATGTTCCACTGTCTAGACGCTTGTTTTAAGCCATACAAGGACTTATTGAGCTTGCATAGTTTGCGCTCTTGTCCTTTGACTTCAAAACCTTGAGGATGATCCATATAGATCTCCTCCTCAAGTTCTCCATTGAGAAAAGTAGTCTTTACATCCAATTTGGTAAAACTCTAAGTCTATCTGAGCTACAATAGCTAGTAGAAGGCAGATGGAAGCAAACCTAACCACGGGTGAAAAGGTTTCCTCAAAATCCACACCTTCTCTTTGGGTGTAGCCTTTAGCTACCAGTTTAGCCTTGAATCTATCAATAGATCCATTCGCCTTCCTCTTAATCTCGAGGATCCACTTGGCCCCAATGGCCTTTCGGTTCGGCGGTAAGTCGACCAAGTACCAGACTCGATTAACTTTCATCGACTCCAACTCTTCCTTTATAGCTTCTAACCACTCTTTCGCATTTGGACCTTCAAAAGCCTCTTTCAAGGTCTCCGGTTCTTGCTCATCGATTACTGTTATCCCAGATGATTCATAATCAATTTCTTCTTGAGCTATCATGAGGGCCTCTTCCTCTAAGCGAAACCGCCTACGAGGAATGAGCTCGCGTTTACTTCGACGCAGATGGGTATCTGATGGCTCGTCCTCCGTGAGAGCTGTCGGATCCTTAGCATTGCTGCTCCTACTAGGATTGACTGGTGGAACCTCATGTTCAACTTCAAGATCCTGATCCCATGGAGTGGCAATGTCCTCATCTTGTTGTTCAAAGAAGTCTACTGACTCTTTGATAGCTCCAGCAAGAGTTGGAAAAACATTTTCCAAGAATGTGGCATCCCTAGACTCTAGTTCCGTCCTTCTTTCATTCTCGTCTAACCCGATAAAAACATAACCTTCGGAGAGATTACTGTATTTTAAAAAGATACACTTTTTCCCTCTATGTCCTAGATTTCCATATCGGTGACTAGTAGAATGAATGTATGCCGCGCATCCCCAAGGATGCAGCAGACTAAAATCAAGCTTCCGTCCTGTCCATAACTCATATGGAGTTGAGGGAACCGATTTTGTTGGAACTCTATTGAGGATATAGGCAGCAGTCATTAGAGCATCTCCTTAGAACGAAATTGGCAAGCTCGCATGCGCCATCATGGATCTAACCATGTCTAGCAACGTTCTATTCCTTCTCTCGGCAACTCCATTTTGCTGAGGAGTATAAGGCATAGTGAGTTGTCTAGATATCCCTTTTTCATCACATAACTCCTTGAACATTATGGAGAGATACTCCCCACCTATGTCCGTTCTGATTTTTTATCTTATTATCCAATTGATTCTCTACCAAGCTCATGAATTTCTTAAAGCATTCTAGAGCTTCTGACTTGTGAGAAATAAGATAAATATGACCATATCTAGTGTAGTCATCAATAAATGTGATGAAGTAACTTTGTCCATGTCTAGTACGCACATTCAAAGGTCCACAAATATCCGAGTGAATTAGTTCTAAAGGAGAAGTAGCCCTAATGGCTTTTCTGAACGGTTTTCTAGTTGCCTTTCCAGCTAGACAAGATTCCCAGGTCGGCAATTCAAATTTGGAGCATTCTGCTAATACCCCCTCCTTTGCCAACATGTTCATCCGGTCAACACCAATGTGACCTAGTCTAGCATGCCACATAACTGAATCATTATTCATGAAACTTTGACTCATAAAGGCACTAGTGTTATGATTGAAATCATAAATTGCGTCCAACACAATAAAACCGTCTGAAAGTAAGGTACGTCCATAATAAATGTTAGCAAGGTATAAACTCTTATCATTGTTCTCAAAAATAACTTTAAAACCATGTCTCATCAAAACAACAACAGAAATAATATTTCGCCGTATAGCTGGTGCATACAACACGTCGTGAAGTAATAGGATCCGGCCACTTCGCATGTGCCAACTCCAAGAACTTCAATGCTAGTGTTGTTCGCCATATTTATTCGGCTCCCACTTGGAACACGGCGATATTCCACGAAGGCAGAACGATCCTTTGTTACGTGGTCCGTGGCACCTGAATCCACACAGGAGAGTGATCACTGAGCATCACAGAACTAGTCACGTTACAATTCAAGGGATTACACACAGTAACTACCTTTTGCTCAGTGCGCTCACGAGCAAAATGTCCAGTATTTCGGCACTTAAAACAAGTCACATTAGACTTATCTTTCCCACCTCTGGATCCTCGTGGTCGTTTCTTTCCAGATTTGTTTTCTGTTTTGTTTTTATTTGCACCCTTGTTGCCTTTAAAACCCTGAGCTCTATCTCTTTTGCGCTTAAAACCTGCACTCCTCCGAGGAGCGCCAGCTTCAACAACAAACACTTCAGTTAGAGGGGCTTCCGCAAGCATGCGGTCCTCCTCCAGCTCTAGGTGTTTTGCGGCCTGGTCAAATGTCCTGATGTCATCAGCATGAGTCAGATGGACCTTCATATGCTCCCAACTCTTCGAAGGCAATGATCTGATGAGAGCAGACACTTGCTCCTCATCGGTCTTAGCACGACCGACAGCGCTCAGCTCGCTTATCATGTTTGACATTGCGGTAATATGCTGCCTCATCGTGTGACCTTGGCGTATTTTATACCCATCAAACATGAGCCCAAGCTGGTGGGCCCTTGTCACGGAGGTCACTCCGTACTGAAATTTCACAGCTTCCCACAAGGCCTTTGCAGTTCGCAATTTTTTGAACCGCGGTAACAGATCATCTCGCATCGAACTCAGAATTGTAATGCGAGCAATACGGTCTTTCTTTTTCCATGCATTATAGACATCCATATTTCTGCGATGCTGCGCAGCGTTCCCCTCCTCGAGGGGGGACATAGTTTGGGTTATATTTTCTTACATGTCCTGATCCTCTAAGAGATACTCAATTTTATGATGCCACATACCGTAATTGCTTTCATTGAGTTTATCTCCTCGAGTCAGATCAGCGACAATGCTTTTGGAAGCAGCCATAAAAATCTAGGACAAAAAACCATAGAGATATACATGAGTTCTAGCATAAAATACAACGAGCCGCAATAGTCATAAAAAAATAAACTAACTTAATAACTATAGCATTCAGACCAAAGGAAAACATAAAGCGTTCGATCAAATCCTCATGCAATAGTTAATAAAGCTATTTTACCAATTCATATATTGTGCTCCATCATGATTTAATAACCCTAAAAAACATATAAATCATGGCAAATCAGCAGCAAATAAATAATTATCCGCCGGTTGCAAGTTGGTTTACACAAAACACTTCTACCTTGCAACTCCCACTAGGCATGCAAGTTCCAAAAAAACGTTCCTTTCCGAACATTCCAATCAAGATCACACAGAAATTAATTGCTACATTACTTCCATATCAAGCTAAGGATCCCCCATAGTGATTTAGCACTGTAGATGGGAACCTGCTTAAGCCTTATAGAAATAATATCGCAATAATAAAAATAAAGGAGCCCCTCGTCTCCCTAGAGCAATAAACAGTCCACAGTCCATAATTATTACAGTCCATAAATATTACAGCCCATTGCGATATCTATTGCAAATGGAAATGAATGAATGAAATTACGCTCAACTCTCAATAAGGCAGCAAAAATAAATCAGATCCATTCACACCATTCATACAATACAAGCGCAATCTTTCCATAAATTAGCACAATCACACGCATGAATAAAGTGTACACCACTTCTAAATAAGAAGGAAGTAATATATAAGGAAACAACGCATATATGGAGCATAAGAAAACGTATATGGAAATACCAATCAATCTCCATAATAGTATCTCAAAACAGAATTTTTCTTTTCTTTCCCCAATCAACATAATCATGAGAGCGTAAAAATTATCCTACTCGCATTAGGAAAGAAAAATCCGGAAAAATCCTCAATGAGATCAACACATGTATGTGGATTTAATCATAAAGGAAATATTTCAAATGAAATGCATGCTATCATTCCAAAAAATCCGAAATTCCTTAAATGAGATCAACACATATATGTGCATCAAAGGAAAGCATTCAAAAAAATACTTTTAAGGAAACAAAACTCCAGCCCATAATATGCTCTGAAAAATTTCAGAATTTGCCAATCTTTCCTTAATCAATATAAGCATGCAATCAACAATAATTATGCTACTTGTATTGGAAAGGAAAAAATTCGAAATTTTCAAGAGAACAACAAGCATATATGCGCATTTTTCAGTAAGAAAACCAATCAATCACATGCATGTTAATGCTTCCAAAAACAGCAATATCCGAATTCTTTGGAGCAACAAGGCAACACAATTATCATGCATATGCATATGGCAATAAACATCTACTCTAGATGCATGCTCATATTGAAAAATGCTAAATAAACAAGCATATGCACGAAATTCCAGCAAACATGAGATCTAGTCGTGCATGTACACGAATCAGAGATAACAACATTTGATCCATCCATGCAATCCGACATGCATGATGATATACAAATGACATACAAACATTATCATCTAATTCAACATGAAAAAATATCAGAGAATTAAACTACTGATTATCATATAAAACATGCGCAAAAACAGAAGATCATCATGAAAGGGTTAACACAGATTTCATGTATACATGCTCAAAGATTAGAATAAATAATATCTAACCTTAATTCAGAAAAATCAGGAAAAATAGACATCTGATTTCATGTATACATGTGAATGATTTAGAAGAATCAACATGGAAAATAACTTCTGATTTTATCTAATACATACGCAAAGAATAGAGTTAACAACACAGAAAAAACAGAATTCTGGTCACATCTATGTATGTGCAACGATAGGAGAGCAACATATCATATTGGCTCGAAATAAAATCAGGACAAATCCATCTTAAACCATGCATACATGCGCAAGAATGGAGGAGGAAAATCTAACCCTAGATGCATGCTCTAACGAACCAAAACATGCGCAACAAGTAGAGTCTAGTCTAAGCCCTAATCGCATGTTAGAAAGAACTCAACAAACATGCACCACTTATATCTCTAAATGAACGATCATATTATTTCATTTAAAGATAAAAAAAACTCTGAGTTGTCATTTCCAGAATATCAAAAACGAATTTGAAAGAAAAAACATGAACAATCAACATATATAACATGCGCATCATATAAATAAGCAATGCTGATTTTTCTGTTATCTTTCTTTCTCCAAAAAACATAACCACCGAATTTTTATCTCAAATCAGATTATCATGAAACAAAAATTCGTCAAGCATGGTAAGGATTCGAAGGTAACCGAGATGACTCTGGTACCAATGATTCTACATGTAGAAAACAACGATTCTACATGTTCAGGAGTACCTTTCTTGGAGAGAACCAGTGGCAGCGGAAGGAAGATCGGAGGTCACCTTACGGAATCCTTTTTACCGGTCGGTCTCCTACTCTCTTGGAGAAGGAGTGCGAGTCCACAACCCAAGAGTCCATAGAATGAGCTTGATGGAGGTGGAGGGACGAAATGGGAGAGAGAGAAGGTGGCGGCTAGGGTGGGTGGAGGTTAGGGTTTGCACACTTGTTCTCTTTATCCAATGGGAGGCTCCCCTCCTTATATAGATGGCTCCACCCTAAACCCTTAAATGTGTAGTCCAATAGGGACGCGTCATGTGTCAGTGCTTTGGGCAAATATCTTATTAATCCTAGATTAATCAATTAAACAGGTGGTAGGGAGAAGCCGGTTATGCATGTGGCATACGCCCGCGAACTAAACGAACGAATTTTGGTAGATGTAAACAATTTCTTACTAATACAAATTTTAGAGGCTAAGCCTCCCTTTTGCTTTGCAAAAAAATAATTATGGAGTTATAAAATTCAAAGTTAGTGTCTTCTCCTTCTTTATTATTTCTACTTTTGTTTCCTTATGGATTGGAATTGGGCATTCAACTTCAGGATTCACACTTCCCAATGTATGAGTACGTGTAGCCATACCAGTGAGTTCACTTAAGTGTTAAAGTACCATATTCATTTGTTCCTCTAGCCTATGGATATTTTCTTCACAATTCGTGTGAATTTCTCTCCTACTATGGTTTGAGGATGATGACCCAAAGTATTGTCGTAGTCCTATTTGAGTATCGATACCACGTACTCGCACCATGCTCCTCACTTCCTAATGCTTCAGACAACATATCTTTTATGCCCTCTCAAACAAATTCACCTTGGGAAGCTTGCAGTGTAAGACCGTCTTTTGCAATCAGCCCATGTCATCTAAGAAATGAAATTGTAAATTGCACATCGATCTCGATCCGTATGCTCCCCAAATATGGAGTTGGATATCAACTTGGTTTTGAAATATTTCCATCGATTACCCATATATGACATCCACTTTTTTTCTCAACCCTTTAGTTGATTGAAAATTGAATTTTTCCAACAAAATGAAAACAATTAAAAGTAGTATCGGTTAGATAAGAAACTGTAAAGAAAAATAATTAACTTAAAATAAAATATTGAAAACCATGAACTAACCATTTCATCTTTCCAAATTTCCTCTTTTAGTGATTCATCCACAGTTCACCACTTGTCAATGCAAATATTTACTTTGCTTCTCACGATAGTATCCAAATAACTTCTGCAATAAACATTCCCGCTTAATTTTTTGCTGAAACTCTAACATAAGTGTAGCTCTGGAGGCCATAGATGCTATTATTTAATTGTCACTTGTAGCATCGACAATTTGGACATTGTTAGATTTGGGCCTGTGGGACTTCTTGTTGAGAGTCATTACACCTGAAGTAATATTGCAAAATGAATGGTTACATTCATTAATTTAGTGCATGCATTAGTAATTTAGCAATGGAGTAATAACTTAGTGGTAGAGTACTTACTTAGACATAAAGTAAAAACTTGTTACATCAAACTAAAGTTCTCATCAATTAACACCAAGCAACAGACACATACTACATGCACTACTAATTTAGTACATAACATAAACCATACAAGCACATTTCTCCTTAGATGCCCACTTATGAGAAAAATATGAACCAACATGAGTAATAACTAGTTACCAAACAAATAAACACATTCCACTAAAAACCCAACCCCAAAGCAAAACATTCTATAGCAATCAACAAACCAACCAAACAGACCAAAACCTACAAGCATAAAAAGAGATCAAATTCCTAAAGCCAAGCAGATATATATTAAGCGAAGCATAAATAAACCAGTTAGGTTACAACACAAACCAAGTGGAAACACCAAAAATCAAATAAAGGGAGGGTTCATGTGTTTGATTTTGGGATCACAATTAACAGGACATCTCCCGACGGATGATAATGTAAATGCTGACGTGGTATGTCTTATTATTAAGAAATGAAAATGTCGCAATAAAATCTATTCAAAAGGATATCTCACGTTGGACATTCAAGTAAAAACTGACGTGGTATGTCTTCTTATTAAGAAACAAAACATCGCAATATAATCTATTAAAAATGATATCTCACGTCGGATGTTATTGTAAATGTTGACATGGTATGTCTTTTTAATAAATGAAATGTCACAATAAAATTTAACAAAAGAGACGTCTCACATCAGGCGTTAATGACAAAGCCGACGTTGTATGTCTTATTATTTAGAAACAAAATGTTCCAAAAAAACATCTCACATCAGATATCACCCTGAATTCCGAAGTGGTACGTCTTATTATTACACATGCCATGTCGCCAAAAATCTAATAAAAATAACCTATAACTCGGCCTTTAACATATTATCCGACGTTTGATGTCCTATTATTGAGAACTAGTTTTTGGCACCTTTTTGGGAGTCGTTATGAAATGACTCATTCTTTCCTTACAGGGTATGCGAAGAGACTCAAGTTTTCATTACAGGGTGTACAAAATCATATGTCGTAGTGTATTATACTCATAGTTCCTAAACCTTAAACCCTATTGCATTTCTAGTTCCGGTTGTCTATTCGATCCACCGAAAAATGGTTTTCCAACAAAATTCCACAAACAACTTGTCAAGTGATAACGACCAGTACATAACTGATGGATCAATATGGGGAGACAATCCCCTCGTTGAAATATCGGGAGTCCCACATGCACCCCTACCACACATGTAGGTGCAGTTTCCAGGCCATGAATATGTGGTTCAATACCCCAACAAGCATACCAAAAGGTTCTATGTATGTGGCTCCTTGGAGCCAACCCATTACTGTGGGTAGGATGACCCGAAGTATACCATACATCGTCTGGGATGATGGAACTCCAGTACCACCCGTAGAGGAACCCGACGAGAGGATAACAAACCCATGGATGCGTAAGCTTCTCTGGAAGCTTGCGAAGTTGAGTTAGATCGAAGAGCTAAACAAGATTATATTATGGGCTTGAAGGCGACATCTAATTGGATCACTCTCTTACAATTGACTTGGGAGAGATTAGTACTTTTTGTTTGTGGTTGTTTTTGTTTGCGTATTGTATATTTATAGTTCTCTGTTATGTTTGGCATTTGTTATTATCAATATAACATTTTGTGTATTATATATAGTTCTCTGATATGTTTTGTGAATCCAAAATATTCCTGTGCAATTCATTATTATCCAACTATAATTTATAATAATCAGATATATTTACTATGACTCATATCTGGAATAATAAGTTAATCTTGGGTGGGATGAAGAATATCTAGTAAATAAATTTTATGAATTCAATTTTGTAGGATGAATCATATTTGGTATAAAATCATGAAACATCTGAGTTATAAAAATCTCATGTAGCAACTAATTTGAATCATAATTATTGAGATATATAACTACTACTTTGAATTATAAAACCGAACAAACGAGAATCTATATAATTATACACAACCCACAATCACACAAAACCGGGTCGGATCCTGACCAAAATGGACCGCCAATTGGCGGTCACAATATGTCAGATGCGACCCAATTTCGCGTGTAACCTTAAGTTCTTCAAATCTTCACGTGGGGTGTGCCCTTGTCAGTCATTTGAGTCTACGCCCGAATCTAATTGCCAAAATACTCCTCATGATGGTGTGGAGTTTCTCGATTTGCTATTTGGTCCCTCCAGGCTTACGTCTAAGAGCTTCCCTCTTGTTGATTGGTCCTTGTGTATGACAGAGATGTCCATTTTGCATCATTTAAGCATTTCTTCATAATTTTCAGTCATTTTTCTCTACCCTTCTCTTCTTTATTACCTAATACATGAAATATAACAACAACCACTCCAGTAGCAGTAAATTAGGGTAAAATAACGGATATATAACATGAGTACGATGTATGATATGCTACTAATCAAAGTGTTAAGAAAGAGGCTCTTGGTCCTGGGGGAAGCATGGGGGTTCCTAAGGGTTTCCTTGGTCATCCCTACTATTTTCCACCTAAAAACCTTGATTTCCTACTCCAATGGAGCGTGAGAAGCACTCATTCATACCTGCAGCACCGATTGGAAAGGAAATTGATGCTCATGCTCTTGGACTAGTGGCTAGAAAGGAAATTGAGGCTTATCCTACTGGCCTAGTCATAGTAGAGGTGGAAGCAAATCAGAGCACGCCATGTGTAAAGGGAAGGAGTGAAGAAAAGGAAGTGAGCCACAACTGGCCATGTGGAAAGGTGGCACCAAAGAGTGGGAAGGGGCTAGTGCTCCAAGCAAATGTGGGAGGGAATTCTGGTCCCAGCTAACTTGAGGACATTTGGATTTCTCCCAAGAGGGTCGTGCGGGAACCGGGGCACACAAGTTCAAGTCATAAAGAAACACCAAATGAAGGAGACTCGAGGGTGGGGCGATACAGCGTTCTCGCGGGTCTAGATGAAGTTGTCCTTGACCACCATGAAGTGCACGACCACGTTGAAGCGGTGGCATATACGGGTCGTCCACTGGGAGGTGTGTCGACGCTTGGTTTGTGCGAAGGCGAGAGGTAAAGAAAGGGAAGAAAGGTTGGTTACACTAAACTACACTAAGATGCAAAAAGGAAATGGAAGAAAAGCAAGAAAACTAAACCCCAAAGGGGGTAGAGAAATAATGTTAACATAAAGAAGTGTGTGTGTGTTCATTAAGCTCCTCACAACATGTAGTGCATGAAATCATAAAACTACATCCAACTTTGCCTCCACATGAATTAAGATAAGACTACATCATTAAAACATACAAGACAATAATTGGAATGAAGTTACATGAACTCAAGTATAAAGACTATACCCTACTATGCCTCCACATGAATTAAGATTTCACTACATCATTAAAACATACAAGACATTAGCTAAGGTAAAGGCAACAAGAGCACATACACTACAAATTGTGTTTCCAATATTAACTTCATCCATATCCTAACCTTATCATTCCCCATAAAATAGGTCCACTAATCAAAGCATAAGCTAAGCTTCATTCAAGAGCATTAGCATATCAAAGATAAGAGTGGAGACCTATTAGATGGTTATGGAAATCATATAAAGCTCAAGGGATAAAGATAACACACACTTAATACACTACATGATTATATCACATATTTCTCCACCCCCCAAATGGGGATGGAACTACTCACTACTCATTACACTAACTATATTAGCAAAAGAAAGCATAATACTGAAATGAAAGTTAAATAAGAAGGCAAGAAGCATTAAAGAAACATAAAAGGAAAGGAAACACTAAACGGACATGCACAAATTAAAAGACAAGATTAAAAGAAACTAGAAGAATTATTTTATTAACAAATGACTCACATTGAAGGTAGCATTCTTCTCCACCTTGAGTTTTTGCTTCAAGGCTCACTCCTTAGTAGAGAGAATGTCACCAAGCAATGGGTAATTACAATGGAAGGTGAAGAGTTCTATTTATAAGCATGGAAAAAGCTAATCGGGGACAATCCCCCGATGTGGGACTAAACCAATACCAACAATAGACTAAGAATACACTAATACAAGCCCAGCACAAATCTTAGCGGATCTGGAGACATATGGACCGCCAATTAGCGGTCCAAGACCGCCAATTGGCGGTCTATATGATCCAGATCGAATTGGTTTTGGTTGTGGGCTTTCCTGGTGGTCTTTGTTGGTCTTTGATGCATCTACTTTGTTTATTGGAGCTCCGACCCGAATCGAATTGCCAAAATACTCCTCATGATGGTGTGGAGTTTCCTGTTTTGCTCTTAGGTCCTTCGGTCTTACGATCATGTCCTTCTCCATTGCATCTTGGTCCTCAGGTCTCACAATTAAGTCCTTTTTCCTGCTTTTGGGTCCTTTCATGGCTCTTCTCTTCAAACCTCTTTATTCCTGAAAACTAAACATAAAACTCGTCACGTAGCATTGCTTAGGTGTAAGATAATGGATATAAGGTACAAATAGAAGCATGAAATGATGTCAATCAAATAGATGTATCTAGCAACTGCTCCTCCTCGCGGAAATTAGCAGCCATTGAACTCGGACTGTGTGCGACACGAGAGGAGGAAGGCATCGAGAAATCGACCACTGAAGTCGGGTTGACAACGTGCCTCGTCAAACGACCATTCTCGTCTCGTGCCCACGAAAGCATGCACAAAGGTGCACACACACCAAAATGTTTTTTAATAAAGAATGTGCGTAGAGGAGAAGACGGGGGACACAGGAGAGAAAGAATGACACAGGAGAGATGGGAAGAAGTCCGTATGCTACGATGGATGGGTACAGGTAGAAGCACACAAGCAAACATGGCTCAAGCAATCCTAAGGTCGCTATAGGTCCTTACAACTAGACGACGCCTAACTGCGAGGTCACACGGCCTCAAAACGCCTCACCTCCCTACGACGAGGACCACAAAGCCCAGCAAGTGAGCCAAGATCCGGAGATCTCGTCTCTCCTACTATCGACAAAGTGGGCAACGCCGATCAGGCCATGACGGTCATGACCGGATCACTCTCCTAATGCGTCCGAGATCCTTAGGGCCAATGTCTACTTGATTTTAAAATTAGGCTCTTGATTAGTGTGGTTTTTGGGGCGAAGGAAAGGGTGATGAAATCCCCCACCTTATCTTGTATGGGAGAGCCCCTCCTTAATAGCATTTTGGAGTCTTAATCTAACAATCAACTCTCCAAACAAACGCTCAACTCACACTTATTTCAATGCAGTTCCTACTAACTAACGCATGTTCATACGAAATGCATGAATGAGAGTAGAAGGTGCGCACCTCACGCCAGCACTCAGCAACTGAAAATAAAGCTAAAATAAAAGATAATCTACGTGCCTAAGTCGCATACATGATGCATGACCTAAACAAGAAAGAATGCCTAATCTTTTGCTTTGGGTTTAGGGTCCAAGTTGCTTAAAGGGATTTGATTATTAATCTGGGAGAAATCTAATAGTCAGAACGTGCCAAATCGAGTCCCAAATTCCTAAATCAAGTATGGTTACAATACAAATAAAGGACAAGGCAAACGGATCTCACCAGATCGCTGATTGGCGGTCCAAAGTACCTAGGTTGCCTCCCAATTTCTCCAGTTACTTCCCCTTGCCACTCCAAGTCTCCTGAAACAAAGCAAAACTACAAAACACAAATTAAATCCACTTGAATCGTCCAAACAAGAATCTGGACTGGCACCTCCCCGGCAACGGCGCCAAAAACTTGTTGAACGTTTTAATTAAACCGCAAGTGCACGACGTCGGTGAAGATGTGGCAAATACGGGTCGTCCACAGGGAGGTGAGCAAGCTCTCTTTTGCAAGAAATCAAGTGGCAAAAATAGGGAAGAGAGTTTGATTATCCTACTCTACGTTGTACACTACGAAGTACGAAATGCGAAAGAAAGCCACAAATGATGAACTACCAAACAAATAAGTGCTGGAATTCAAAAATAGAAAGTCCCTAATTGGTGGAGTGAGTGCACACATGCAAAGAGGTGAGTGTTGAACGCATTCTTTAAGCAGAAATAAAGGTAGTGTTTTCATGCATAGGAGGTGTCTAAATGTTATGACAAAACCTATCAATCCATTCACTAACCTAGTTGATTAACATTTACATACACAAGCTGGTTTATTTTAGAACCTAAACAAGCATAAGAGGTGTCTAATCATTTTGGCAAAACTCATCAAGTTATAAGTTCTATCCTAAACAAGCAAGCATACATTCATGTTTTATCAACACATTGTAAATAAAGCATTCATTCCATTCTCTAATGCATGTATGAACATCTACTCCACCCACCAAAGGGGATGGAACTACTCACTACACATTAGACTAATTATTAAACTAAGCAAGGAAAGCATATTAACTAAGCTACTACAACTAATGAAATGAAATTAAACTAAGTAAAACAAGCTACCTGAAACAAACAACATAATAAAGAAACTTTTATTAAAATGACTAACAATTCAAGTAGCATCCTCCTACTTTAGTGTGTGCTTCAAGGACTCACTTCTAGTAGGAAGAATAACCACTCAAAATGTGAAGTGATTACAATGGAAGTTGGAGAGTTCTATTTATAGCCATAGAAAAAGGAAATCCGGGACAATCCCCCGATGTGGGACTAAACAAATACCAGAAATAGAATAAACACCCTCTAATACATGTGCTCCCGAGTTTGAGTGGATACAGAGAGATCCAGACCCCCAATTAGCGGTCCATAAGATTTGGATCTGGTTGGTATTTGTTGTGGGCTTTTTTGGATTTCTTTATCGGTCTTTGCTGCATATACTTTGTTTATTGGAGCTCCGACCCGAATAGAATTGCCAAAATACTCCCCAAGATGGTGTGGAGTTTTCTGTTTTGCTCTTTGGTCCTTCGGTCTTACGTTCAGGTCCTTCTCCCTTGCATCTTAGTCCCCAGGTCTCGCAATTCAGTCCTTTTTTCCCTGCTTTTGGGTCCTTTTATGCTTTATCTCTTCAAACCTATTTATTTGTGAAATTCAAACATAAAACTCGTCACATAGCATTGTTTAGGTGAAACATAATGGATATAAGATACAAATATAAGCATGAAATAATGTCAATCAACCCCCGCCTACGTCCTCTCTTGCCAGCTCCGCTCGCGTCTTCACTATCCACTCCCCGTTCCGGGCCGGGAGAGAACGCCTTTTACAAAACAAGTTCCACGAACACCCTCGTAAGCTTGACTTTCTTCTCTCACAATCCGAGAGGAACACTTCGGGCTTTCACCGAAGTCCTTGCTTCTTTACAATCGAAAACTTGAGTGGAACACACTCTCTAACTTGAGCACACTAGGCTTATAATGTGGAAGTGATGCTAATGTGTGGAAGTGTAAGCTTGGAGTGTTGGATTGGGGAAATTTGAGCTTGGGAGTTTATCTCTAATGTTTTGGACAAGTAGTGGTAGGAGAGTTGTGTTAAAAGGTGTTTTACAACTCTTTATATAGGCATTACAGAGAATATATCCGTTGGGGTTGATTGGTTGAGTGTTGGTGTAGGATACACAAAACAGAAACTCGCATGACCCAGTTTTGCCTAAAATGGGTCGACCAAATCGGGTATGTCGTTCGACCGTTCGGTCAAGTAAGGTATTGACTAAGGTTCACTTAAGTGATCGGCAGAACAGACTCAGGGGATAGTTCGACCGTTCTAGGGTTTTTGCTCTGGGAAAATAGGATCGGTCGAACAAGGCAATTTGGTGGTTCGACCAAAAAGGTCCAGGCACTTCTGGGTTGGGAAGAATTGAGTTTCGGTCAACTGTGGTCAAAAAGACGTTCGACCGAATTAGTCCAGAGTGTTCAGGGTTTGTCAAGAGATAGATATGTGGTCGACTGATCAAGGTCCTCGGTCGACCGATTCATGAAAAGTATTTGGGGTATTTTTGTTAATACGAATACGATCGTTGGGTATATACGACAAAACTAACGGTCGGAAAATACTTGGTACTCAGTCGACCGAAAAGGTCTGAACGGTCGACCGAACTTAGGTAGTTAAACACTTAACAGATTAATTGTTCATCTGGTCGACCGAACGGTCTGTTTCGGTCGACCGAATGTGAGCAGACAGTTTGGGTTCTGGTTTAGTGTTTTCCGGTCTAAGTTTGTGATCTATTGAAGTCCAAATTATGTGAAATTTGGTGTGTGAGTTCTATAGTGTGTTTGAGTAGTTTTTAGCTAAAGTATGCTCAATTACACAAAGTTCCTAAAGACTCAAGGAAATACAAAATACATGTCTTCAAATGAGCTTGATTACATGTCTTGACTTGATTTCCTTTGTTCATTGAGTCTTCATCACTTGTAGAGGTTAGCACACAACAATATATACGCAATGCAATATGTGTGCCACTCTACATGATTATAATTAAGATTAGGTTGATTAAATCATCAAAACATAGATTAAGCCAAAAAGCCAACATCCTAATGCGTCTGAAATCCTTAGGGTCAATGTCTACTTGCTTTTAAAATTAAGGCTTTTATTAAGAGTGGTTTTGGAGCAAAGAAAAGAGTGATGAAATCCCCCACCTTATCTTGTATGGGACAGCCCATCCTTAGTAGCATTTTGAGTCTTAATCTAGCAATCAACTCTCCAAACAAACACTCACCTCACTCTTGTTCTGATTGACCTTACTAACTAATGCATGCTTTAACCATGCATGAATGAGAGAATGGGTGCACGTACCTCACGCCAGCAATCAACAACAAGAATGTAAAGAAAAGAAAATACAAATGCGTGCAAGGTCTACAAATGATGCATGACCTAGATTGCAATCAATCTAATCTTTTGCTTTGAGTTTTAAGGTCCAAGTTGATTAAAGGGACTTGATTGTTAATCTGGGGGAAAACTACAAGTCAAAACATGCCAAATTGAGCCCCAGAACACAACAGTGAATGTAGAAACCACCAGAAAAAATTAGAGGGGAAATGGAGCTCACCAGGCCGCCAGTTGGCTGTTCACCACCGTTGATTGGCGGTCTGTTCACTCGTTTTCTCCTCCCAACATATCTTGGTTACGTCTCTTGATCTTTAAAGCCTCCTAAAACAAAGAAAAACAAAAACAAAAAAGGTAAAACCACTTGAATCGTCCAAACCAAAGTCTGGACAGAGCACCTCCCCGCAACGACGCCAAAAAATTGATTGAACGTTTTAAATAACCGCAAGTGAACGTCCGCGTTGAAGAGGTGGCAAATATGGGTCGATCCACAGGGAGGTGTTTTGACTCTGGTTTGTTTGAAGTAAGTGGGAAAAGAGGGGAAGAAGTTGTGATTACACTAAACTACACTAAACTAGTAAGCAACAAACAATGAAATGAGAGGACAAGATGAACTAAAACTAAACTAAGAAACTACTATTAAGAAAGATGAAATTCAGGAATGGAAACCCCTAAGGCGTGGAGTGTGTGTACACATGAAATAAATGGTGATGAATACATTCAATAAGCACATGTGTAGGTAGTGTTTGCTATGCATAAGAAGTACCTCATGGCAAGACCTATCATCCAAATCACTAACCCAAGTGATTAATATGAGAATGACAAGTTTGTTATTAAGAACCTAAACCAGCCAGGAATGTACCTAAAGATTATGGCAGAAACCATCAAGTTAAGTATTCTCTCTAATTCAAACAAGCATGATAACATTTCTCACATACAACAACATTTAGCATTCATTCCCTACTACATGACATATATAAACATCGACTCCACCCCCAAAGGGGGATGAAACTACTCACTACTCATCAAAAGAAGACAAAATCAAATTAAGCAAATTAAAGATAGGAAAAGGAGACATGCTAATAAATTCGACGAAGATTAAGACAAACGAAATTAACTACGCATGCAAGAATTAAAAGCAGAAACAACATTAAAACAAACTAAAAAATTATTTTATTTACATGACTCACATTACAAGAAACATTCTTCTCCACTTGAGTTTTGCTCGAAGGCTTACTCTAAGTAGAGAGAATGCCACCAAACAATGACGTAGAATACAAGGGAGGAGGAGGAGTTCTATTTATAATCATAGAAAAAGGAAATCGGGGACAATCCCCGACTAAAGCGCATCGGATCTGGACCAAAATAGGTCACCAATCTGCGGTCTTGGATCGCCAATCGACAGTCTCTAAGGTTTAGATAGGGTCAGGTGTTAGGGTGTGGTTGTCTGGCTCAATTTCTTCATGTTTGATGCACCCTAATCAGTTGTGTAGCTTGCGACCTGAATCCAATTTTCAAAATACTCCTCATGATGGTGTGGAGTTTCTTCATTTGCTCATTGGTCCTTTGGTTTTGCATTCGGGTCCCTCTCACTTGCATCTTAGTCCATATGTCTTGCAACTTAGTCTCTTTTCTTGATTTTAAGTCATTTTATAGTCTCTCCTTCTCAAACCTAATTATTCCTGAAACTTAAACATAGAACTCGTTATATAGCATTGCTTAGGCTAAGAATAACGGATATAAGACACAAATATATGCATGATATCATGTTAATCATTCGGGTCCGATATTGCTGTAGCATTTGAACCAAATTACATGACAAAAATTTCTTTGCTAACAAGTAACTCGTTATGTAGCATTCGGGTGGAGTGAGCGCACACATGCAAAGAGGTGGGTGTTGAACACATTCTTTAAGCACAAATAAAGGTGGTGTTATCATGCATAGGAAGTGTCTAAATGTTATGGCAAAAACCTATCAATCCATTCACTAACCTAGTTGATTAACATTTACATACACAAGCTGGTTTATTTTAGAACCTAAACATGAGAAGTGTCTAATCATTTTGGCAAAACTCATCAAGTTATAAGTTCTATCTTAAACAAGCAAGCATACATTCATGTTTTATCAACACATTGTAAATAAAACATTCATTCCATTCTCTAATGCATGTATGAACATCTACTCCACCCCCCAAAGGGGATGGAACTACTCACTACACATTAGACTAATTATTAAACTAAGCAAGGAAAGCATATTAACTAAGCTACTAAAACTAATGAAATGAAATTAAACGAAGTAAAACAAGCAACATGAAACAAACAACATAATAAAGAAAATTTTATTAAAATGACTCACAATTCAAATAGCATCCTCCTACTTTAGTGTGTCCTTGAAGGCCTCACTTCTAGTAGGAAGAATAGCCACTCAAAATGTGAAGTGATTACAATGGAAGCTGGAGAGTTCTATTTATAGCCATAGAAAAAGGAAATCTGGGACAATCCCCCGATGTGTGACTAATCAAATACCAGAAATAGAATAAACACCCTCTAATACATGTGGCCCTGAAGTTTGAGCGGATCTAGAGAGATCCAGACCGCCAATTGGCGGTCCATAAGATTTGGATCTGGCTGGAATTTGTTGTGGGCTTTTCTGGATTTCTTTGTCGGTCTTTTCTGCATATACTTTGTTTATTGGAGCTCCGACCCGAATAGAATTGCCAAAATACTCCCCAAGATGGTGTGGAGTTTTCTGTTTTACTCTTTGGTTCTTCGGTCTTACGTTCAGGTCTTTCTCCCTTTCATCTTAGTCCTCAGGTCTCACAATTCAGTCCTTTTCCCCTGCTTTTGGGTCCTTTTATGCTTTATCTCTTCAAACCTATCAATCAATTCACCAACCTAGGTATCTAAATGTTATCCTTTTATGCTTTATCCCTAGGTAGGGTTTTCATGCATCGGAGGTGTCTAAATGTTATAGCAAAACCTATCAATCAATTCTCCAACCTAGTTGATTAACATTTACATTTAGAAGTTGTTTATTTTAGAACCTAAACAAGCATGAGAGGTGTCTAATCATTTTGGCAAAACTCATCAAGTTATAAATTAAATCCTAAACAAGCAAGCATGCATTCATGTTTTATCAACACATTGTAAATAAAGCATTCATTTCATTCTCTAATGCATGTATGAACATCTACTCCACCCTCCTAAGGGGATAGTCACTACACATTAGACTAATTATTAAACTAAGCAAGGAAAACATATTCACTAAGCTAGTAAAACTAATGAAATGAAATTAAACAAAATAAAACATGAAACAAACAACATAATAAAGAAACTTTTATTAAAGTGGCTCACATTTCAAGTAACATACTCCTACTTTAGTGTGTGCTATAAGGCCTCACTTCTAGTAGGAAGAATAGCCACTTAAAATATGAAGTAATTACAATAGAAGGTGAAGAGTTCTATTTATAGCCAAAGAAAAAAGGCAATGTGGGACAATCCCCCGATGTGGGACTAAACAAATACCAAAAATAACCTAAAATCCTCTAATACATGTGCTGGAGAAATTTGAGCGGATTCAGAAGGATCCAGACAACGCCAATTTGTGGTCCATAAGATCTGATCCGGCTAAATTTCATTCTGGGCTTTTCTGGATTCGTTTGTCGGTCTTTGATGAATATACTTTGTTTATTGGAGCTCGGACCCGAATCTAATTGCAAAAACACTCCCCAAAATGGTGTGGAGTTTTCTATTTTGCTCTTTGGTCTTTTAGTCTAACATTCAGGTCCTTCTCCCTTGCATCTTAGTCCCCATATCTCACAATTCAGTCATTTGTCCCAGCTTTTGGGGTCTTTTATGCTTCATCTCTTCAAACCTATTTATTTCTGAAATTCAAACATAAAACTCGTCACATAGTATTGTTTAGGTGAAAGATAATGGATATAAGATACAAATATAAGCATGAAATGGTGTCAATCACATTGTTCGATGAGTTTCCAAAATATGAATTGGGTTAGTTGAAGTATGTGTTTACGACCGTTGTATAATATGACCACTATAACGGTCATATTAAAGACAAATACAAATTGTCAAACAGTCAGACCAGAATCAAGTTTCATTCAATCGGTTTGCACACTAACCGCGACATGTGTAAAGAAATAACCGATCAAGTAAGATTGCAAAATTAAGGCATAAATCGGTTATCAAAAGCTAACGGTCGAACTGAGATAAGCAATCGGTCGACCATTATGAGAAGGAATAAGAGATTGTTCATTTCGATCGAACTAGATGATCCACCGGTCAACCGTTCTGGAGAGAAGTAAGAGTTTGTTAAATTCGGTTGAACCAGATGGTCTACCGGTCGACCGAATGAAGCCCAAACTCAGTTCCAAGAAGAATTTCTACGTGTAATCGGTCACCTATGATAGTCGGTTTGATATGGAATTTTGTATGAGACTTCTATAGGTTTTCTACGGACCATGCAATGCAAATCAACAAGAGTTCAAGTGCCCAAGTTACATGAATAAAAAGCAGAAGAAACATAAATCCTTTAATACACTTCAACTTTGATTACATGACTTGTATCAACACTTGTCTCCTGAAATTGTTAGTAAAACCAAACTATATATGTGCATATGTGTATGAGGTAGAAATAGATATACATGGATTTATTGATATGTTAATTAATCCTCAAAATCAGATTAAAGAGTATTAGCCAAAAGCCCAACAAATTTAACAAAAGAGACGTCTCACGTCAGATGTTAACGATAAAGCCGACGTTGTATGTCTTACTATTTAGAAACAAATGTTCCAAAAAAATCTCACATTGGACATCACCCTGAAATCCGAAGTGGTATGTCTTATTATTATGCATGTCATGTCGCCAAAAATCCAATAAAAATAACCTATAACGTCAGCCTTTAACATATCATTCGATGTTGTTTGTCCCATTATTAAGAACTAGTTTTTGGCGCCTTTTTGTGAGTCATTATGAAAGGACTCGTTCTTTCCTTATAGGGTGTGCGAAGAGACTCAAGTTTTCATTACAAGGTGTATAAAATCATATGTTGTAGTGTATTCCACTTATAGTTCCTAAACCCTATTACATTCCCAGTTCCGGTCGTCTATTCGTTCCCCCGAAAAAATCGTCTTCGAACAAAATTCCACAAGCAACTACGCAAGGGATAACAAGTACATAACTGGTGGATCAATACGGGGAGGCAATCCCCTCGTTGAAATATTGGGAGTCCCACGTCTACCCCTATCGCACATGTTGGTGAGATTTTAAGGCCATGGGTATGTGGTTCAACACCCCCAACAAGCTTAGCAAAAAGTTCGATATATGTGGCTCCTTGGAGCCAACCCATTATTGTCGGTACATCATCTGGGACAGTAGAACTCCAGTACCACCAGTGGAGGAACCCGACGAGAGGATAACAGACCCATGGATGCGTAAGCTTCTCTGGAAGCTTGCGAAGTTGAGTTAGATAGAAGAGCTAAACAAAATTATATTCTGGGCTTGCAGGCGACATCTAATTGGATCACTCGCTTCCAATTGACTTGTGAGAGATTACTAGTTTTTGTTTGTATTTTTTTGTTTGTGTATTGTATATAGGTAGTTCTCTGTTATATTTAGCGTTTGTTATTATCAATATAACAATTTGTGTATTATATATTATTCTCTGCTATGTTTTGTGAATCCAAAATATTCATGTGCAATTCAATAGTATCCAACTATAATTTATAATAATCTGAATTATATTTACTATGACTCATATTTGGGTGGGATGAAGAATATCTAGTAAATTAAATTTTATGAATTAAATTTGGTAGGATGAATCATATTTGGCATAAAATCATGAAACATCTAAGTCATAAAAATCTCATGTAGCAACTAATTTGAATCATAATTATTGAGATACATATCTATTAGTTTGAATTCATAAAAAGTGAACAAGCGAGACTCTATATAATTATATAGTATATACAATGATACTCTAATAACTAGATATTTGTAAGTTGGAAATATCAATGCACGTTTGAATTCACACTGTTCTACTTCCACTACATGTTTCTATTGTAGCATGTATAATAATTCTTGTTCTTGGAACCAAGGCAAGAGATTAAGGACCTGCTCAATTGAAGTTGTCCTACAACCTGCTTAAGGACATATCACATCGGATTTTACCCTAATTACTGATGTATCAAGACTTATTACAGAATGCAAAATAGATAATAAAAAAGACATCACGTCGGATCGTAAACTAAATTCTGACGTGGTATGACTTATCATTAAGAAACAAAATGACCCAAAAAAATTCAATAATAGGACATATCATGTCAGATTTGTAACTGCAATCTGACATATCATGTCAGATTTGTAACTTCAATAATAGGACATATAGGTCCAATTATTAAAAAAAGTTTTTTTAGTAGTCATTATGATAGGACCTTTCATTAACTTATAAGCTAAGGAGACAACTTTAAATATTATAATAGACTCCTTAATATACACTTAACAAATGAACATGCACTTAACATATTAACATCTCTGAACTGCAATTAGTACAATAACAAATAGAGAGTTTAAAACATGGATAAACATAATGCTTAATAGTCAAATCAGAAAATGATAGTAATAATCGAAACCAAAAGGAGGATTAATCCGTTAATAACCATGTTAAAACACAAGGAAAATAACTAATTCAAGAATCAAATCATAACCAAGTTAAAAACAATGACACTAGCTAACTCAAGAATTAAATCATATTTAACACCAATCCGAACTACTGAAAATCCCATATTAAATTTTTTACAACTTAAACCGACATCAAGGTAAATTAATTTTTTTTAATCAAGGTAAAAAAATCAAAATTTGATTAGGTACCGACTATCGAGGAGGAAGTTGCCGCCGGCGATGAGGTGGCTGGCTAGAATAGGTTGTGGCCATGGAGAAGCTGAGACCGATGGAGGATGGCGTCACTGACATCGGAAGTGGTCACCACTGGCTAGGGTTTTGGTGGACGGGGTCAGTTGTTGGGTGGAGGATTGGACTTGGAGGCGACAGTGGGCTGCAACAGAAGGCCGCGGAAGACGACGATGGGCAACGGAACCTCCATCGGTTTTTTTTTTAATATTTGGTCATATGATTTGGATGAATCAAGCGACTTTCACCCAAATCATAACTATTCGGTCTGCAATAGTAATGTCATGTGCACGGGGTGTGACAGAACCAAAGCAGAGAGCAAATTAAATTTTTAGCACTCAATCTGACAAAATGTACTCAATTCCATTGCAACAATTCCACGGGAAAAGGTGGATTTTGTAGTAGTGTTTATTGGTGGACTTATCACTTGTTAAAAAAAAATGTATTAGTATATTGATTATTTATTGGATATTCATGTCTTATGGTGTTTTCGTGTAATCCAATACCCATTATCTTCTCATTTCTTTTATTGTGTATTCACGTCCAATACTTGTTGGCATTTTGGCCCTAATATATGCTTTGATGATTTAATTAATCTAATCTTAATTATGATAATGTAAAGTAGCACACATGTTGCATTGCATATATATTGCTTTGTGCTAACCTCTACAGGTAATCAAGACTCAAGGAAAAAAAGAAACAAGTCACGACATGTAATCAGGCTCATTTGAAGACATGTAATTTGTATTTCTTTGAATCTTAGGAACTTTGTGTACTTGAGCATACTTGAGCTAAAAACTACTCAAACACACACTAGGTTCCCTATAGAAGTCACACACGAAATTTCACATAATTTGGACTTCAATAGATCACTCATACTTAGACCGGAAAACACTAAACCAAAACTTAAACAGTCTGCCCACATTTGGTCGACCGAAACAGACCGTTCGGTCGACCGAGTGATCATATATCTTGTTAGTGTTTTACTGCCCAAGTTCGGTCGACCGTCCAGAGCTTTTCGGTCGACCGAGTAACAATATTTTTACGACCGTTTGTTTTGTCGTATTATACCCAACGGTCGTATTCGTATTATCTCCATATACCCCAAATACATTTAGTGTATCGGTCGACCGATGACCTTGTTTGGTCGACCGAATTTATGTCCCTTGACAAACCCAAAGTGCATGTTGGTTTTCGGTCGACCGTATTCCTTGTTTCGGTCGACCGAATATGATCTTGTTTGTCAACCCCAAAGAGCCTGGTGTGAATCAGTGAACCGAACCTATCTCGGCGTTCGACCGGTCACTTAAGTGTACCAAGATTATAGCCTTTGGCGGTCGACCGTTCTTTTACCGGTCGACCGAACCGAGTTCTATATTGCCAAACGGTCGACCGTTCAACGCGATTCGGTCGACCGAACTTACTCAGAATTTGGTCATGTCAGTTTCTGTTTTGTGTATCTTACACAATATTTACCCAATTCATCCCAACGGCTATAACTCTTTAGGAGCTTATAAATAGACTTGTAAAACACTTTTTAACACAATTCTCCCACTACTACTTGTCCCCTACATTAGAGAGAGCTCGAAACACTCCAAACATCAAACCTTCCACACTTTAGTCTTAAATCATATTCTCACTCAAGTGTGCTCAAGTTTAGAGAGTGTTGTTCCACTCATTGTTTGTTCAAGAATCCCGGGTCTTGGTAAAAGCCCAAGACAAGAGTATAGACTTCGGTGAAAGTCCGAAGTGATCCCTCTCGGATTGTGAGAGGAGGAACTAAGGTCGGCGAGAGTTGTTCGCGAGTTTGAAGCTGTAAAGGAGTTCTCTCCTGGCCCGGAATGGGGAGTTGTTAGTGAAGTCGTGAGCGGAACTCGGTGATCCGAGCGGAGCTTGCAAGAGATGACTAGGACCCGGGTGGGGTGCCGAACCTCTATAAAAATCCCCCGACTCCTTGTGGTTTGCATTTTTCATTCATTTACTTGATTGTTTAGTTTTAAATTCCGCTGCATATCTTTAATCGTTAAACAAGAAAGTAATTAGTTTAAAAGTAATTAAAATTGTAGACTCATACGATCCCACAATACCCTATACCCAAACCTGACTCGATAAGTTATTGTGTCCAAGAAACTGTACCCAAATCTGACCCGATAAGATATTGTGTTTACCCATACCCAGTATTAATATATCGTGCTATCGTATAGTGTTATCTTTTCTTGTTACCATGTCGTGTTTATTTTTCACAGATTTAGCTTAGTATTTCAAGGGAAATATTCATTGAATAATAATCAAACTTGAAACAAATTCAACCCGACTAGGCAAAATTTGCACAATCAGATTAGTTTTCGGTTTTACTCGTCTTGTAATATATTTCTGCCCAATAAAAAAGTCAACGGTCATTAAAAGGGAAAAAAACCAAAAGTTCTTAATCTTTACATCATCATAGGAGGGAGAATCAATATATATCTAACTATGCTCCTCGTTCCCGCAAACCCAAATACTTGTTGACGGGGTAACATTTATGCCCTTATCTTTCACCCTCTACTACCCAATATTAAGCACACAATATATCTTGTTCATGGGAATTCATTGCCATACCACACGTGCTTTTTGGTATAAAAATATCACGTGATGTTTTTTTATAAATGTCTCACGCAACCTTTTTACGAGAAAAACCTTACGCATTTTTTTTTGAGAAAAATAATCAAACGATTTATTAGAATTTTGGGTTATTTCGATTCTGATTGTCCCTTTTTTCAATAGTATTTGAATGGATTTATTGTATCCCGGTTGAGTTCATTTCAAATGTATTTAATTTATACCCATTTATGTATTTACCATATGAGCTTGCCAAATCAGTGAGAGATACAACTTTTCCCCGAATCATTTCTGTTGCTCTCAACCGATTCAGTTAAGAATTTTCTTTTTAGGAAAAAGCAAAAATTGTTCGAAAAGTAATCATAAGTCCATTGTTTTAGGACGAAAATGTTAATTGGGACAGCCTTTTATTTAGGAAAAAGTCGTCTATATTTTCAAGGACGACCCTTTACAGGAAAATATCTCAAATTATTTCTTAATTAAAAATTTAGCATCCCTTTAATGGAAAAAAAACTCATGCAGCTGATTCAGGAACAAAGTGAATATGAATAAGTAACAACTTCAACCTTTTCAGTTTAGGTTAAATAATTTATTTGTCATATGGTAACAATCAATTATTACCAAAACATATTTTGAAAGCACTAATATTTTTTGTGGATTTTGAGTATTTTAGATTTTCAAAGTACCCCCTATATTATCGAATCAAAACGGAAAAAATAAAATCAAAGCTGAAGTTTCGTGGAGTTTGTTTTTTAATCAACAGAAAGATTCTATAGGACTGTATGAAGAATAGGTTACCTTTTTTATGGAATTTGCTGGCACAAATAAGCAACTATTTCGATATATAAAAGATCCATATATACCCATTGGTAGGTCCCAACTATTTTCTCGATAATTCTCTCGGTCAAGAAAACTTCTCGATCAAGCTTTGAATGTGCAAATTAAGAATGACACTAAATGATGCACCTTTATTTTCATAGGAAAATTTAACTTTCTATGCCTCAAGTGTCCCAACCTCTGAAAAAAGTCTCCACTCTAACATCTTCTGAAAAATATGTTTATCTTTCCCACAATACCCCGCATAAATCGACCATTCCCCATTATCTTCTTTTCCTTTTAAATAAGCAAATCATCATCTCTGTCTCTTTTATTCGAACAGTTGCAAACCACTCTCGCGCATCCATTTTATCTTCTCTTTCTCTCTCTCTCTCTCTCTCTCTCTCTCTCGTTCGCACATCCCTTCACTCTCGTACACGACCCGTCAATCGAGCTCAGCGGAGTATCCTGCTGAACATCTCCTACTTTGAAGCCGACAACGAAGGTCGGTTTTATAGCACGATTTGTATATGTTTCTATTTACTTCTTGATATAGTTTTACAAAGTTATGTTATTGTTTCTATCGAAAAAAAGTGGATTTCATCCATTTATTGGTATTCATCTGAGTTTTTTGCCTAGGTTGGAAGTGGAACCGTTTTGTGTTTCTGAAGAGGCTCGATAAGTTCGATTGTAGTTCGATAAGTACTCGATATATGTGAACGATGTAAATCGGACCGTTTTTCCTTTCACCTCGATAAGTTCAATAGATGTGCTTGATGGAAATCGGACCATTTTTCCTTTGAGTTCGATAGGTTTGTTATTAGTTTGATTTGTTTTACAAGTGTGCTCGATTGGATCGGTTTAACTGTACTAACGACTCGATGAGCTCGATTTAATTTTCCCCATGCTTTTTAACTGGTTGTTTTATCTTGTTTTGTTTTTTTCAGATGCCAAAGTAAGTAGTTTCAACCAAGTATCATTTCCCCAGCCATGTGACATACAGAGGCAGTACGCCTGTGAATGACATAAAAGAGAAGTTCCGGGAGTACGAGTTGCTGGAAAGGGCAAAGGAATCCCTATTCAGATAATTTTTCGAGGTGTGCAAATTACAATTCTCCGGTGTTCTTGCCCATCAGTTACTGTTGCACAAGTTCCCCAATAGCATAGATGACGAGGTTCATTTCTGCTTGGGCCCTAAGACTTCCAAATTCAGTAAATATGAGTTTAATCACCTATTTGAACTTCAATACTGTACCGTCAGAGGCTGAGTTGCAGGAGCACTATACGAGTGACCGACTAATCAAGGATTACTTCACTGGACAACCCAAAATTCAGATATTCACATTGTAGGTGGTATTCAAAAATTGTACAAATGCCGACGATGTCTTCAAGCTGGGATTATACCTCATAATAGAAGGTGTTCTATATGTCTGAGAGGGCAAGCTATCCATATGGACGAATATTGTCAAGATGGTCGAGGACCTAGACTTCTTATTTGAGTATCCATGGGGAAAGTCATCTTACTAGAAACTACTAACATCATGTAAAAAAGACATGATTAAGCAAAAAGAATTGTATGAGAAGAAGAAGGAAGTAAGGGGACAACAAAAAGAGGCCAAATATAGTATATATGGTTACGCCCATACGTTACAATATTGGGCGTACATGCCCCTTCAGCAGTTCACCTCCCAGTATGAAGTGAAACGTGGACACTGATTCCCGATATTAATCGCTTTGTTTTTATTTACCCGAGTACATTACTCGCTCGATAGGATCGATATGCATTTGACAGACCTTGATAGTTTAGATAAGTTGTTAGTTACCAAATTATTTAGTGGGTTCGATTGGGTCGATAGGAACATGATAGACCTCGATAGTTTAGATTTGTTGATAGTTAGTGAACCTAACATCATGTTTTATATTCCTTGTAGCTGACCGTGTACACTTTTTTGTCACTTCGTAAATTGGAGGCTGAATATTTTAACAGCCTTACAGAGGGTGTTGACATCCTACCACCCGAGCTCAAGGAGGATGTTGATGAGGGTGACGATGAGGTTGTTGAGAGATTGACTAAGGCTGCCAAGGATGCAAATATTTTTGCAGATGATGCCTTAGAGGAGGAAACAATTATTCCCACATCTACCGCAACCACAACCTCATCCCAGCCAGCTTCTTGTAGAAAGGTTGGAGAGGGTGGAAGCAACGCATTCGTCGATGGTAGCAAAGCAATCGTCGATGGAAGTGACACAACTGTCGATGGAAGCAAAGCAACTATCGATGGAAGGTCAATTGAAGAGCGTCATGGAGAATCAGTGCTCTATGATGGACTAGATGGCTAAGATGTGGCTTTGTTAAAAGCACCTCCGAAACCACTAATTGACGAGGATTAATTCCCCACGATGGACCAGTTCGCTAAGATCGTGTCTTTGATATAGGCACGTTCGAGACCACCATCTGATGCTAATCAGTGGTCCGACGATGAAGACGAACTACCTAATGGTTACCAACTTGAAGTAGATCCACCCACCCCATCGAGGAAGAGGCATCCTCCAAAACATCTTCATTATAACACCGACCAAACCAAGAAACCATGGCCTTTGGACCAAGTTGAAGAGTCTTTAGTGCTCGACCCTTTGAAGAAGACATTCAGATGGTGGATGTTGGGGTCAATCCCCAATGACAAACCTGTTTCAGTGAAGACGGGGCATTACGGACCAGTGTGGTTCTTAGGGGTCAAGTGTCCGAGATTTTGGATCAGGGACGATTAAGTATTTCAAATAATTGCAATTTTAATATTCATAGGTGTAAGTCGATAGGCTCGATGGAAGCTTGATAATGTACATGTGAGCTCGATAGGCTTAGATTGGGAAATTAAAAGTTTGGGCTCGATTGGGTTCGATGATCTCAGTATAACCTCGATGAATACTTGATAATGTTTGCATGAAAAATTTTGAAGATAGAATTTCTGAGTTTCTACGTGCTGAAGTGTTTGTAGCATGTTGACACGGTGCAACATCTGTTGAGGAAGCATATTAGTAGCTTCCCCAATAAATACCCCCAAAAGGCTACAGTTATGAACACTTTTTTCAGTGACTGGATTCCAGCCCAAGACAAACAATACATTTCCAATCCAAGTAAGTTCACTTGGGATCCCAGCAGTCTATAGTTTCTAAATGGAAATTAGGATGAGCTCATGCATTCTTGGAAGGGAATAGAGTATGTGTATTGGTATCAGAGCTACAAGCAGCTACATTGCTTAGCGGTCCAGCTATGTCGACTAGAGGATGACGATCATGGATAACGATGAAACGGTCATTCCGTAGGAAGAGCTGGAAATTGTAATGAGGCCCTGGTGGCGTTGCTTTCCCGCACCGATGGAGGCTTCCTCGATCTTTAAGGATCACTCTAAGCCGAAGTCCGTAAAAGGACGTAAAGGACCGGAGTATGATTGACACCGTCTAGAAAAGGAGGAGGTCCCCCAAACCCGGAACAGTTGAATTTCCTTTCCTGTTTACTTCAGTTGTTTTCAACTATGTTGTATCCCCTATGTTTACGGCTAAAGTGGTTAATTTTGTAGCAGAGATTGTGGCATGTTCGCCATCAAGTATGTAGCGCATCATCTGGTGAATCATTCCCTCACCACCATAAGAGACAAAAACATGCAGACTTTTAGGGATAAATGGACAATCGACCCATTCTAACAGAATGTCAGACCTTGACGTCGAACAACTATGTGTTTTGTATTTTATTTTATAAAAAAATTACAGAAATTTAACAATTATGATGTACCCTTTTAGTTTCCCTTTCATTTTGTATTTGATCATGGTGTAGACCTTTTTTGTATTTTATTTTATAAAACAATGACAAAAATGGAACGATTATGATGTTGAACAATGTTGTACATGTCAATTTCCATAGTTTTGATTAGTTTTACAGGTTGGATACTAGTACGATAGGAGCTCGACTTATAAGCTCGATAGGATAGGTTTGAGTGCAGAAAAATGTAACCTCGATGGATTCGATACGTTCCCCGTAAGGGCTCGATATGATGCAAACTGTAACCTCGATCTTGAAACTGCTTCCCCTCGATAATTGCCTCGCTTTATTGAAAAAATGATGCTTTTCACAACACAATTTTGGAGGGAATTTTTTGTCTTTGCTGGATATGAACTCAATATGTGGCAATATGAGGTCAATAATTTAGATATTTAGGAAAAACGTGACTATTCCTTTCCTCCAAACGTCACCTCAGTAATGACAACCCTATACCAATGGGTGGTTCGACATGACCTCAATATGATGAAGCAAGAGAGTCCACTCTGTTGGGATCAATGAGCTCGATAGGAGCTCAATAATCTATGCCACTAACAATGGCACAATTATTTAAGGCATTTTAGACGGTTCAGTTTCCTTTCCTTCCAAACAACGTGTCGGTTATGAATGGACTGCGAAAATATTACTAATTGTCGGTTTGACGTGACATCGATATGAAGAGGCAGGAGTGTCCTCTCTGTTGGGGTCGATGAACTCGATATGCCCTCGATGGGAGCTCGATAGTCTATGCCACTGAAAACGGCACAATTATTTAGGGTGATTTAGACGGTTCAGTTTCCTTCCTTCCAAACGCCGCGTCAGTTATGCCTATAACATGACCTTCCCTTCTGTCCGCATTACCTTACTCCACTGTGCTTGCTTTCGCCTTCTTTGCTCCTTCCCTCAACATCCGTGACATCCACCTTTGATTGATCTTGTTTTATATTTCTACCGCAAGTGCACGGCCGCGTTGAAGCGGTGGCAAATACGGGTCGTCCACTGGGAGGTGTGTCGACACTTGGTTTGTGCGAAGGCAAGGGTAAAGAAAGGAGAAAAGGATTGGTTACACTAAACTACACTACAATGCTAAACTAGAATGCAAAAGGAAATGAAGATAAGCAATAAAACTAAACCCCAAAGGGGGTAGAGAAATAATGTGAACATAAAGAAGTGTGTGTGTGTTCATTAAGTTCCTCACAACATGTAGTGCATGAAATCATAAAACTACATCCAACTTTGCCTCTACATGAATTAAGATAAGACTACATCATTAAAGCATACAAGACAATAATTGGAATGAAGCTACATGAACTCAAGTATAAAGACTATACCCTACTATGCCTCTACATGAATTAAGATTTCACTACATCATTAAAACATACAAGACATTAGCTAAGGTAAAGGCAACAAGAGCACATACATTACAAATTGTGTTTCCAATATTAACTTCATCCATATCCTAACCTTATCATTCCCCATAAAATAGGTCCACTAATCAAAGCATAAGCTAAGCTTCATTCAAGAGCATTAGCATATCAAAGATAAGAGTGGAGACCCATTAGATGGTTATGGAAATCATATAAAGCTCAATGGATAAAAATAACACACACTTAATACACTATATAATTATATCACATATTTCTCCACCCCCCAAATGGGGATGGAACTACTCACTACTCATTACACTACTGATTAGACTAAGTAAAGAAAACATTTAACTAAGATACTAAAATTACTAAACAAGAAATTAAACAAAGTAAAGCAACCCACACAAAACAAACAACATAACAAAGCAAGATTAAAAGAAACAAATAAACTTTTATTAACAATGACTCACATTGAAGGTAGCATCCTTCTCCACCTTGAGTTATTGCTTCAAGGCTCACTCCTTAGTAGAGAGAATGCCACCAAACAATGGGTAATTACAATGGAAGGTGAAGAGTTCTATTTATAAGCATGGGAAAAGCTAATTGGGGACAATCCCCCGATGTGGGACTAAACCAATACCAAACATAGCCTAAACGAACATTAATACAAGTCCAGAAGAAATTTCGACGGATCCTGAGCAATATGGACCGCCAATTAGCGGTCCAAGACCGCCAATTGGCGGTCCAAAATTGTCGGATCATGTTGGAATTTGTTGTGGGCTTTGCTTTCTGGTATTGTTGGTCTTTGATGCGGTTACTCGACTTGTTGGAGCTCCGACCCGAATAGAATTGGTAAAATACTCCCCATGATGGTGTGGAGTATTCTGTTTTGCTCTTAGGTCCTTCTGTCTTACATTCAGGTCCTTCTCCCTTGCATCTTGGTCCCTAGATCTCACCATTCAGTCCTTTTTCCCAGCTTTTGGGTCCTTTCATGGCTCTTCTCTTCAAACCTCTTTATTTCTGAAAACTAAACATAAAACTCGTCACGTAGCATTGCTTAGGTGTAAGATAATGGATATAAGATACAAATATAAGCATGAAATGATGTCAATCAACCTTCAATTAGGAAGATGATGCATAACGACAACTTCGCAGAGGGTGCACCACTTGGTTAGCTCAAGTGGTTCTGCGGTTACACGGTAGAACGACTCTGCGTTGGGTCTTCCATTGGGGCGGTGGAGGTCATCTGGCATTGTGGGGCCTCGGACCCCAACCAATGCACCTTTTCTCTCCTAGATAGTTTGTCTCCGGTCGAGGAGGTGAAGTAGACCCTGGTGGGTCTCAATGGAGTGGTGGCCCACGAAGAGTGTCATTTAGCCGCCATGCAAAACATGATGGCAGACCTCGTCATCGATAGTAGTATGTTTTTGTTATCTTTTTCCTTATTTTCGTTTTCTTTCATCATCCACTTATATTTTGTTATCTTATATTCGTAGTTTCCACCCCGAAGGAACCAACACCAACAACCCCCTTCCTGGAGCACACATGCCCCAACTGCGGGGTGACCTGCCTAGCCGAGTCGCCCATCCCGTACCCCACGCCCTCCCCACACCCCGAAGTGCCCCTGGCCTCGAAGACGAAAGTGGGTGGATGAGGGAAGGGAAAATAGCGAGGTTGTTTTAGTTATATTTTACTTGTTTTTGGTGTCTGTTTGTGCCAACTTGTACAAGTTTTTTTGTCGTTAATATGTAGTAAATCTATTTATAATATTGAAGTTACAAGCGGTTATGTTGTTAGTTTTATTGTTATAATGTTTTGTTATGTAGTTATGTAGTAAAAAAATGATTTAGTTATGTTTTTTATGTGTTTTTTGTTATTATTCGAATGCTTGTGCAAAGGACAACAACCATCAATCCATGTCGATCTCCTATCGAGCCCGTCGAGCAAATAATTAAAAAAAGCAAACCCTTAAGGTCTAAACAAACACCAACTTCAAAGGATAACAACCATCCATCGATCCACATCAATCTCCTATCGGGCCCGTCAAGCACATAATTAAAAAATGGAAACCCTTAAGGTCTAAATGAACACCAACTTCAATGGACAACAACCATCCATCGATCCATTTCGATCGCCCATAGAGCAAATAATTTTAAAAAAGGAAACCCTGAAGGTCTAAACGAACACCACCCTCAAAGGACAACAATCATCCATCGATCCACGTTGATCTCCTATCGAGCCCATCGAGCACATAATTAAAAAAAGGAAACCCTTAAGGTTTAAATGAACACCAACTTCAAAGGACAACAACCATCCATCGATCCATGTTGATCTCCTATCGAGCCCATCGAGAAAATAATTTAAAAAAGGAAACCTTTAAGATCTAAATGAACACCAACCTCAAAGGATGAAAACCATCCATCGATCCATGTCGATCACCTATCGAGCTCGTCGAGCACATAATTTAAAAAAGGAAACCCTTAAGGTCTAAACGAACACCAAACTAAAAGGACAACAACCATAGATCCATGTCGATCTCCTATGGAGCCTGTCAAGCACATAATTAAAGTAAAGGACAATTTTATAGTCTAACTTTACATCCCCTCTTATTGTGTTCACTTCCACCGCATCTGCTGCACTTGCGCGATTTCACCACAACTTCCCTTAGTGATGATGGACGTTTTCTCTTTATCATTCCTATTTTTTTCTTTTTTGAACGACAAACTGGATTTCTTTCAACAGGCACTTTCACTTGCATATTCTTTATGTCATCTGGAGCAGTCCATTCATCCTCGTTACCACAAGGGTAAATTATTTCTTTATATGTTTCCCCCCTCCACAACTCTGCGGTGTAAAATGAGGAACACAAAGAGTACATATTGATCCCACGATCAAGAGCTGTAGCGACCGCATGAACACAAGGGATTCCAAGAATTTGAAACATACCACAAGAACACTCGTTTGTCATCAAATTAACCTCACCGTCACCATCCCAATGTAAGACATGCTATTCGAGACAGATCACGCTCCATGAGAGGTGAGAATTTGGTTGTGCTCGCCTCGGCAGGTTCTCATCATTTGCAAAACCATGTTTGAGGTGTGAACCGAATGTACTCCACAGAAGTCGTGACTGGACATGTTCTTGCCTCCCTGGTTTTGTGGTTCAAGATTTTAATGTACTTGCTGGTCATTAAATTGTACTGATTACGAGGAAAGTAAGAATGAGTCCACTTATCGAAACCAATGTCTTCAAGATATTCTTCTAGGGGAAGATCAATTTCTTTTATCGTGTCAAAGTGCTTTTGGAAATCCAAATTTTGGAATGCGTATACCTCACACCACATCTTTTCATGACAGTGGTCCGTCTTGAACTTTGCAACCACATTCAAACAAATGTGGTGGTAGCATGCACCGTGATAGGCATCTGCGAATACCGTCTCCAAAGCATGAGCAATGCTTGCATGCTTGTCTAATATAAAAGTTAGGTCCGCGACGTCCCCACTTCCTTCAATTTATTCATGAAATAGGTCCAAGAGTTGTGATTCTCACTGTCCACCAATGCAAACGCAATAGGAAACAAGTGGTTGTTTGCATCCAATGCAGCAACACATAACATGTGCCCTCTGTGTCTGGTCTTCAAGAATGTGCCATCTACACATAGCACAGGACAACACCATCTAAATCCCCTTCTTGAAGCTCCAAGAGAGAAGAAACAGTATAGATAGTGGCCATCTTCTGTGACAAAATCATTGATCGTGCCTCAATTCTTTTGCTCCAACATGTACAGGTACGTAGGTAACTTTGAATAAAATTCCTCTGGTGTACCCCTTAGATACGTAAGTGCCTTCTCTCTGAATCTTCATGCCTTTTCGTAACTCATATATATGTTGTATTTCTCCTTCATATCCTGCCTTATGTCTTTTGCCAAGTAGCCAGTACCGCCAGTGCCATATTTGTTCTTGATTAGGTGGCCAACTAACCAAGGCGCTGCTTGTCGGTTGTCTTTCTGTTTGAGTTCCAATGTGTTATGCACATTGTGGAAGCCAGTAGGCGCAAACATGGGTTAGCATAATTGTTTTTTGCCCCTCAATCTCCAACCACAATTAGGATCATTGTAGGTGATGTACCACACCTGTTTACCAGACTTCTTCACTACAAACTCAAACTTATTCTTCATTGCAAAGAGAGCAGTTTTGGTTTTCCATTCAGCCTTGCTTCTGAAAGTCTTACCGAGGTGGAATTCTCTAGATGATTCGTTGGCAGAGGACGTATGAGTGTGGGTAGAATCCAATATATCTTCTCTTGTTACCATTGGAGCACTCCAACTTCTGTGATCTTCTGGATGAGTGCTGCTTGTCTCAGGTGTTTGGTTTCCTGGACTTTCGAGTCGTGGGCGTCTTTCCATTGGGGGTTGTGAGTGTGTGAGTGGCCAGTCTTCACTACCATCTCCTTTGAAATCTCCTTCCCAATTTCCATCTTCATCACCTAAGTTCATAGCAGGATCATCATTCACACAGGGCTCGAACTCATTCAATTGGTGGGGGACATCAACTTTAGGAACAACTATCTCACCGCTGGTAGCCATGGGATATGTTTGGGGAACAAAAGTCCCAACCTGACTCCTAACCTCTTTGTTAAATTTGGAAATGGGTGATGGTTCTATAGGTCCATTCTTTCTAACCGGAGTAACACATAAAGGGATCTTGTACTGTAATATTTTAGAGACGAAGAAACGGACGTTAGAATCATCTATAATTTCAACAGGTCTCAATGGCTACCCTACTGTTCTGTTAGGGGCCTCTATTGGCTTTTTGTCTAACACTCGTTAATCCAGTTTTGATGATTAATTAACATATCAATAAATCTTTGTATATCTATTTCTACCTTATATGCGTATGCACATATATCGTTGGTTTTACTAGCAATTTCAGGAGACAAGTATCGATAGAAGACAAGAAATCAAGATTGAAGAATAGTATAGCATTTATGTTTCTTGCACTTAGATTCAATTGTAACTTGGGCACTTGAAATCTTGTTGATTTGCATTGCATGATCCATAGAAAACCTATAAAAGTCTCAGACAAAATTCCATATCACACCGACATTCTTAGGTGACCGATTACACATAAGAATTCCACTTGAATCAGAATTTCTGCATCATTCAGTTGATCGGTAGACCATCTGGTTCCATCGAATGTAACAAACTTCTATTCTTTTCCCAGAACGGTCGAACGGTTGTTCATCTGGTTCGACCATTTTTAATAGGTTCTTGCCTTGTCCAAAATGGTCGACCGATTATTTATCCTTGTTCAACCGTTACCCTTGAATAACAAATACTTGCTTTAGACTTATGCATCCCTATTTCATCGGTTATTTCCTTACACATGTCTTGGTTAGTGTGCGAACCGGTCGACCAAAACTTGATTTTGGTTCAACCGTTTGACACTTCATTTTTGTTTTAAATATGATCGTTGTACTTGTCGTATTATACAATGGTCGTATACACATACTTCAACTAACCCAATTCGTATTTTTGGCCACGTGTCGAACAGTGCCATAACAGTGGTCGACTGGATCAAGAACAATTCGAGTTCCAAAACTACCTGTTATTTTTGGTCAGACGGGATGCATATTTAGTTCCACCATTACCTCATTTTCTTATTACTATTCTTGCCAAAACTCTTAGAATAGTTGATTACCAAATCAATCCCAATGGCTAGATTAAGTTTGCAAGTTGTAGATAGAGCTTAGAACAACTTTACAAAGTTACCAATCCTTTCTCTAAACTCTTATGCTCATACTACTTCCAATTGCTCTCAAACTTTTCATTGTGCTCAATTTCCCACTTGAATCATTCATTGCATTCATCAATTTTTCAAGTGCCAAAGATTAGAAGTTGATTCAAGAAATCTCCAGCAAAGTGTTGTATTGGCTTTCAGAGTGAAGCTCTTCTCAGATTGCGAGAAAGTTGTCCAAGCTTGGTGAGGGTGTTTGCAAACTTGAAGTGTAAAGCTAATATCTCCCGGACCGGAATGGGGAGACGAATAGTGGAAAATGCAAAGTTGCTCGAGGAGGAGAAATTTGTAATAGAGGACTATGATCTGGTGGTTGTATCCAAACCTCTATATATCGGTGTTGTGGTTTTCATTTCTTACTCTCTTCCTTTATATTGTTCCTGTTTTAGCATATTACTTGCGTAAGCTTTTAATAGTGTAATTATTCTATTCACCCCCCTTTAGACTAATTCTAGGTCTAATTAGATCCTACATTTGGTATCAGAGCCTCGTATATTGCATTTAAACAAATTAACCTTTGTGACAATGGCCAAACAACGTCAGGATTCCACATTGGTAGATCTCCCTTATTTAATGGAACTAACTGTGCTTATTGGAAGAAATGCATGATTACTTTTATTCAATCATATGATATAAAGTTGTGGGTGTTTCTTCTAATTTTATACGTTAAAGTTAAGGAATTGAACTCATGACGGATGATGAACTCAAATAGCTCAAATGAATGTCAAGCTTATGAACATCCTCATGAATGCCAAGCTTATGAACATCCTTATGTGTGGATTAATAGACAAAGAATATGGTAGGATTAATGCTTGTGACTCCAGATTTGAGGCTTGTCTCATGCTTGAATCTAACTTTGAGGAAAGAACATCCGTTAAGGAAACTAGGATAGATTCATTCATGCAACAATATTAAATGTTTTCTATGAAACCTAATGAAACCATAAGCGAGATGCATACTCATTTTACCCATATCACTAACTCTTTGAAGAACCTTGGTAAGCTCTTGCTTGAAAGTGACAGGGTATGGAAGTTGCTTAGGTCACTACCATCGAATGGGAGAAAAAGACTACGGTGATTGAAAAAGCCAAATACCTCTGATTTGTTCGTTTTAATAACCGCAAGTGTACAGTGTCGGTGAAGACGCGGTAAGTACAGGTCTTGTCCATGAGGAGGTGTGTGAACTCTGGTTTGTTCGAGGGAAAGTAGAAAAAGAGGGGAGAAGAAATTGATTACACTAAACTAGACTAAACTATGCTATGCTACACTAGTATAAAACAAACAAAGAAAATGAAAGCATGAAACAAAATAAAACTAAACTAAGTGACTAATAAATGAAGCTGGAAATCAGGAATGGAAAACCACTAAGGGGTTGAGTGTGTGTACACAGGAAATAAGTGGTGATGAATCCATTCAATAAGCACAAGTGTAGGTAGTATTTTCTATGCATAAGAAGTACCTCAGGGCAAGACCCATCATCCAAATCACAAAGCTAAGTGATTAATATGACCATGACAAGTTTATTATTTACAACCTAAACAAGCATGGAATGTACCTAAAGATTATGACAGAAACCATCAAGTTAAGTATTTTATTTAATTCAAACAAGCATACTAACATTTCTCACATACAATAACATTAAGAATTCGTTCCATTCTACATGACATGTATAAACATCAACTCACCCCCCAAAGGGGGATGAAACTACTCACACATTATTAATCTAACATTCATATTAAGGAAACAAAACATGCTAATAAATTCTATCAAGATTAAAACAAACAAGATTAACTAAGTATGCAAAGAACTAAAAGAAACAACAATGAACAAACAAAACATTTTTATTGCTCACTCACATTACAAGTAGCCTCTCTCCACCAGAGTTTTGCTCCAAGGCTTTACTCCTGGAAGAGAGGAGATCTTTTACAAAGGAGGAGGATGAGTTCTATTTATAGCCATAAAAAGGTAATCGGGGACAATCCCCCGGTATGGGACTAAACACATACCAAATATAGCATAAAACACCTTAATACACATCCGATAGAAGATGGGTTGGATCGAGCTAAAAGGACCGCCAATTAGCGATTTGGGACCGCCAATTGGCGGTCTGGATCTCCTGGATCCGGCCCAATTTCGTCTGACTTCTTTGTAGCTTCGTTTCTTCTTCTGTAATGTACCCTAATTGGTTGTGTGAGTTGCGACCTGAATCCAATTGCCAAAATACTCCTCATGAAGGTGTGGAGTGCTTGATTTTGCTAATTAGTCCTTTTAGGTTTACATCCGGGTCCTTCTCTCTTACATCTTAGTCCATAACTCTTGCCACTTAGTCATTTTCCTTTCTTTTAAGTTCTTTTTGAATCTGTTCTTCTGAAACCTATTTATTCCTAAAACATAAACATAAAACTCGTTACGTAGCATTGCTTAGACTAAACATAATAGATATAAGACACAAATATATACATGATATGATGTCAATCAACCTCTCAAAATTGAAGATGGAGGATCTCATAGGAAGCCTCATGGCTTATGAGACACAAATGGAAGAAAGGAGGGATAAGGAAAAGGAGCGGGAAATTTCAAGAAGAAAAGAAAAGACAATTACCCTAAAAGCAACCTCGGATTCAGAATTGTTCGAAGATGAGGACACTGATGAAGACATTGTTTTCCTAACCCGGAAATTAAATAAATTTCTTGTTAAGGGAAAATTCACAAAGGGAAAAGGAGAACCATCTAGAGGTCTCACATGCTACGAGTGCAACAAAACCGGTCACATGAAGAAGGACTGCCCCTTGTTTAGGACGAGAGATCGTGAAAGAAGAGAAGAAAAGAGATACCCTCCTAGAAGAGAAAGGGAGGAGAGACGAAGGAGAGATAGAGAGGAAAGGTTCTCAAGAATTTACAAAGAGGAGAGATCTAGAAGACGAGAACAAAATGATCACAAAAGAAGAGAGAATCAAGAGAAGGATTAGAAGAATGCTTTCAAGGCTACTTGGGATGATTCATGCTCATTGACGACTTCCGGTTCCGAGTACTCTCAAGAAGAAGAAGCACACATGTGTTTCATGGCTGCTAATGATGATTAAGATTCAATCCATTCTTCAGCACACTTCATCGCAAGAGAAGGGTGATCAACCTCAAGTGGTGGTAATTGATGACGATGAGGTATCCTCGCATGAAATATCTTCTTATGATGACTTGTTAGATGCGTTTCCTGAACTCGCGGAGCGATATGAAATAGTTTGTCATAAAAACAAGTTAGGAAGAAACGTGTATCTCGATTTATCCATCAAATATGAAGCTTTAGTTAAAGAAAATGAATTGCTTACTAGTGAAATAAAAACCTCGAAATCTACCAATGTTTGTAATACTAATGAAGATCTTGTTGACAAGAATACACAACTTACAAAAGATCTAGAGAAATTCACCATGGGATGAAAAATGCTTGGCATGCTTCTTGGCACCCAAACTCAATCTCTAACAAAGCATGGCTTAGGATTCAAGCGAGGTAAACAAAAGAAATCTACATCATACTTTGTTAAATTGAACAACTCCCTTGTTAAGAAAGATAATCATTCAAAAGTTTGGGTACCTAAGACTACTCAAGTTTGTTACCAAAAGATAACCCTTGAGAACCCAAACAAATTAGGGTACCAAAGTCTTCACTTGTTTCCTTGTTTGTAGATAAAAGCAAAGAGAAAGGGAAAGTGGCTACTCGATAGTGGATGTTAGAGACACATGATGGGAGACTCCCACATCCTATCAAGCTGAAAGCCTAAGAATTGAGGAACCGTCACATTTGGAGATAATGATAAAGGTCATATTGTCGACATTGGTAATGTTGGCAATCACTCTACTCCATATATTGAGAAAGTATTGCTAGTAGAAGGTTTGAAACATAGTTTCCTTAGTGTTAGTCAACTAACCGATAAAAAATACTTAGTTGTTTTTTATAATACTACTTGTTATATCATTTCCAAACTTAACATGAAAATTGTGTTCAAAGGTTATAGATTTAATCACATTTACATCGTGCATGTGGATTATCTAAATTATCTACTTGAGACTTCTTTAGTTGCCTTACATGACAAAGCTTGGTTATGGCATAACCGTTTGGGACATATTAGTATGTCACAATTCTACAAATTATCCAAACATGAATTAGTTAGAGAACTTCCGAAAATTGATTTAAAAAAGGACAAGCTTTGTGATGAATGCCAATTTAGAAAACAGTTTAAATCATCTTTCAAATCCTTAAATGTGGTATCAACTTCAAAATGTCTTGAGCATTTGCACCTAGATGTTTTTGGACCTTCATGGACCATTAGTCTAGGAGGCAAAAGGTATGCATTTGTGATTATTGATGATTTTTCACGATTTACTTGGGTTTCGTTTTTAGCAAACAAACATGATGCATTTGAAATATTGAAGAGTTTTTACAAATGTGTTCAAAGGGAAAAGGATTCCAACATCATTGCTATTCGTAGTGATCATGGAGGAGAATTTGGAAATGACTCTTTTCAAAATCCTTGCGAAATGGGGTAGTTGAGAGGAAGAATAGAACACTACAAGAAATGACTAAGAACTATGTTTGTAGAGAAAGGGCTTCCAAAGTACTTTTGTTGCGAAGCCTTTAATACCTCTTGCTATGTCTTGAACCATGTTCTCATTCGACAAATTTGAAAGAAAACACCTTTTGAGCTTTGGTATAACCACATTCCAAAGATTTCCTATTTCAAAGCTTTTGGTTGAAAATGTTTTGTCCTTAACACTAAAGATAAATTTGATGCTAAATCTGATGCGACCATCTTTTTGGGGTATTCCGATAGTAGTAAGGCCTATAGAGTCTACAACAAAAGAACTAGTTGTGTTGAGGAATCTCTACACGTCAACTTTGATGAATTGGCATGTGTAGATAATTCCTCTCTTGATGATGACTACATGGATATCATTAGACATGTCTCATTGCAAGATGCTCCAAGTTCTCCGTTAGAGGATAAAGAGGAACTTCCCAAGGATAACGCCTATAAAAAGGATCATCTAAAAGGCCTTGTGATAGGAGATGTTTCTCAAGGTGTGACAACACATTCTAGAGCTCATGTGGTTTGTAACTCTTACGATTTTATCTCCAAATTAGAACCCAAGGAAGTAGAACAAGCATGTAATGATGAATTTTGGTTAATGACTATGCATGAAGAGCTAAATCAATTTGTTCGAAATGGCGTTTGGAAACTTGTTGAAAAACCAACTAATCAAACTGTTATTGGAACTAAGTGGATCTTCCAAAATAAAGTTGATGAAGACGGGAATGTAGTTAAAAACAAAGTTAGACTCGTTGCTCAAGGCTACCACCAAGATGAGGGCATAGACTTTGATGAAAGTTATACTCCCGTTGCTCTTATGGAAGTCATTTGTATGCTTTTATGGATATCAAGCCTTTTCAAATGGATGTTAAAAGTGTCTTTCTAAATGGCTTTATTTCTGAAGAAGTTTATGTTACACAACCACCCGGATTTGTAAATGAAACTTACCCGAACCATGTATTTAAACTCAAGAACGCTCTTTATGGATTCAAGCAAGCTCCTAGAACTTGGTATGAGAGGTTGAAGAACTACTTAATTGACAAATGTTTTGCAATGGGTAAAGTGTATACCACTCTATTTGTAAAATCCCATAATCATGATTTACTAGTGGTACAAATATATGTGGACGATATCATTTTGGTGCAAGTAACCCTTGTTTGTGCGAAGAATTCTCTAAGTCTATGCAAGGCGAGTTCGAGATGAGTTTAATTGGGGAACTAAATTTCTTCCTCGGACTCTAAAATATACAAAAGAACTTCTTAAGCACTTTGGTCTTGAAGATAGCAAGCCCCATAAGACTCCTATGAGCGCAAGCTTGAAATTGGACAAGGATGAAAATAGCAAAAATGTGGACATCAAGAAATATCATGGTATAATTGGATCTTTACTTTATCTTACTAGTCGCCATGATATCATGTTTTGTCGTGTGTTTGTGAGCTAATTTTCAAGCATATCCAAAAGAATCTCATTTAAACGCTCTGAAAAGGATTTTTCGCTATCTTAAAGGTTCTCCAGATTTGGGATTGTTTTATCCCAACACTAGGGCTTTTGATCTTGTTGCTTATAGTGACGGCGACTATGCCCGTTGTTTCTTAGATCGTAAGAGCACTAGTGGTACTTGCCATTTTTTGGGAAAATCTCTTGTGTCTTAGTTTAGTAAGAAACCAAATAGTGTTGCATTGTCTACAACCAAGGCGGAATTAATCGCCACCGGTTGTGCTTGTACACAAGTCTTATGGATGAGGCAAACCCTCAAAGACTTATAACTTGAGTTTCAAACTACTCCGATTCTTTTTGATAATACTAGTGCTGTCAACCTTTCAAAAAAATCCAATTTTGCATTCAAGAACAAAGTATATCAAAGTTAGATATCACTTTCTTAGAGATCATGCAACTAAGGAAGATATTAAACTTGTGTTTGTTCCTACAAATGATCAATTAGCGGACATCTTCAGCAAACTTTTAAATGTTGATTAATTTATTCACATTCGACTCAATCTAGGCATGTGAAACTCAAATGATATATAAGTCAGTCATATTGTGTCATATTTTCAAAAATTGTATGTTGATTGTGTTGGCTTTAATCTATGTTTTGATGATTTAATAAACCTAATCTTAATTATAATCAATGTAGAGTAGCACACATATTGCAGTGCATATATATTGCTTTGTGCTAACTTCTACAGGTGATCAAGACTCAAGGAAGAAAGGAAATCAAGTCAAGACATGTATTAAAGCTATATTGAAGACATGTAATTTGCATTTCTTTCGGTGGGTCTTAGGAGCTTTGTGTATTTGAGCATACTTGAGTTAAAAACTACAAACACACACTAGGTTCCTTATAGAAGTCACACACAAAATTTCATATAATTTGGACTTCAATAGATCACCCAAAATTAGACCGGAAAACACTAAACCAGAACCTGAATTGGCTTCCCACATTCGGTCGACCGAAACAGACCGTTCGGTCAACCGAGTGATCAATTATCCTATTAGTGTTTTACTTCCCGGTTTCGGTCGACCATCCAGACCTTTTCGGTTGATCGAGTCAACATAAATTTCCGACCGTTAGACTTGTCGTATTATACCAACGATTGTATTCGAATTATTCACATATACCCCAAATATATATTTCCTATCGGTCGACCATAGACCTGTTTCGGTCAACCAAACATTATTGTCTCCATGAAGTGAAAGTGCCTGGACGTTTTCGGTCGACCGAAGACTTTGGCTCGTTCCACCAAACTTGATCGTTTTCGCCAACGCGGTAGAGCCTGTTAGTTTTCGGTCGACCGAACCCTATTTGGTGTTCGACCGTTAACTTAAGTGTACCTAAGTTATAGACTAACCTGGTCGACCGTCCCTTAACTGGTCTATCGAACCTTGGTCAAAATTGCAAAACAGTCGGCCGTTCTACCTGTTTCGGTCGACCGAACTTATTCAGAATTGGGTCCTGCAAGTTTCTAATTTGTGTATCTTACACCAACTCTTACCCAATTAACCCCAACGACTATAACACCTTAGGAGATTATAAATAGAGTTGTCCAACACAATTTTACACAACTCTCCCACTCCATATTGTCCAATACATTAGAGAGAAAGCTACAAACACTCCAAGCTTCAAACCTTCCACACTTTAGTCTTAAATCCCATTCTCACTCAAGTGTGCTCAAGATTAGAGAGTGTTGTTCTACTCAACCATTGCCAAAGAAGCAAGGGTCTTGGTGAAAACCCAAGACAAGAGTATAGACTTCGGTGAGAGCCCGAAGTGTTTCTCTCGGATTGTGAGAGAAGAAAATCAAGCTCGTTAGGGTGTTCGCAGAGTTTGTTTTGTAAAAGGCTTAATCTGGGCCCAGAACAAGATTGATAGAAAAAACGTGAGCAAAGCTCAAGGGAGTTCGAGCGGAGCTTGCAAGAGAGGAAGTAGGCGGGAGGCCGAACCTCTATAAAAATCACCGGGTCACATTGTGGTTTGCATATTTACTTTGCTTGCTTGTTTATTTGTTTTAATTCCGCTGCATATACTTGATTACATAAACAAGTAGGTAATTGGCTTAAAATCGATTAGAATTAGAGACCCTTACGATCCTATAGATTGGGGTTTTGCTTTGGGCTTCTCTTGCGATTGATGGGTACGGAGTGCGTTTGGACAGAAATTCCTTTTTTGGCTCCAAACGGTCGACCGAAACCAGTGTTACATTCGACCGGTGAGAAAATCTCTTTTCTAGCTCAAACAGACGACCAGAATATGAGTTTTGTTCGACTGATTAGACCTCTATTGATCTGGTACTTAAGTTCACTTAAGTTACTGGTTGAAGCACTTTTACACCAGTCGACCATGTCTGTTCGATAGGTTCTCTCTCTTGTTCGACCGATTGGTTGTTTGTTTCTACCTAGTGTCTTGTATGACTTTTGCACCTTGTAATTTTGATCGAAATTAGCAGGCATCCTTTTCTTCTCTCTTTTCGGTTTGTTCGACCAAAAATAACATGCACTTTTTGCCTTTCTTTTTCGGTCGACCATTTAACTTTCCCGAACGAACCCAAGCTCTTTTTGACAAAATGTTTCCCCCAATTTCATTATTCAGTTGATCGTCTGTACATGTCTGGCCGACCGTTGACGCTTTTTCTGCTTATAGGGTAAAAATCACACATTTCTCTTTCATTTCCCCTTTCACCTTTTACCGTAACCACATATTGCTCCACTTCTTCCTCTCATCCGACTGGTGGTTTGTTGATTTACAACCACATATTGCTCCACTTCTTCCTTTTGTATCACTTCCACCATCCACTTTTTGCCCTTCTCCATCATCATCATGACTGGGAGGAAAAAGATGTCATACCGCCGGCCACCACCCGATTCCGATGTTGTTGCCAATGACGTTGCAAAAAGAAGGCCCAAGACCGTCCTCCCGACCCAAATGTTCACCATCCACCTGCACCTCTGACAAATCCATTTTTCCCAATCGATGACATTGCCCAAGCCGTTTGGGACACTCGTTACTCGGCCGCTCCTTTCATCCCGTGTCGGAAGGTGGTGGTATCAAATTTTTCTGATCATCTTGTACAAGAGCACTTAGATGCAAATAATCTTACATATTGCATGACCAAACTACTACCCAAACCTTATTATACATTTCTTGTCCAACAGTTCTATTGCAATCTTAAAAATGATCCTATACGACACATCTATAGGACTATGATTAATGGCATGCGTTATGAAATTGTCCCTGGTGTTCATATTTATGTAGACCATCCATATACCGTGATAGAGGACACAACCACAACCGATATGATAGAAGCATTGTATGCCACCCCACCACCAACTAAAAATGGGAAAGTTGTGCATAATACCTCACCATGCATCCACTACCTCGAATCTTAGCATATATAGTGTCGTAAAACTTACTTTCCCATACAAGGCCACCATAATGAGATTTCCTTGACCAAACTTATTTGCATCTATTGCCCTACAAGAAAATTCCGGTTAATTGACCATTATTCATATTCCTTCACATGTCGTATCGGAAAGGGAAGTACCTCCCGTATCCGATGTGGCTAACTTTTGTCTTCGAGCATCTCAAGATCAGCCTTTCTCCCTTTTCTTTGGAGGTCTACAAGTTTCCTATCTGCAACACCACCTTGGCAAAAATGAAGATGATTGCCTCATCGTCCGAACAACCTCTTTTGGAAGAGGAATCTGAAGAAGAAACTCCCGCAAACCCTCATTGGATGCCAAGTGAAGCTCAGAGGGAGTCGTCTAACTCTTGGTGGATGGAGATGAAGATGCTTAGAACAACAGTGGAAATTGGACGACCGATCATGCTGGCTCTAGTGATGCTTCTTCCATTCAGCAACTTTCTGACCGTCTTGATGCGTTTGAGTCTTCAACTTCTGCTCGACTTGATCGTCTTGAATCCAACGTGGACACTCGCTTTGATTCTGTGATGAGTGTGATTGAGTTCTCTCTCGTCTTTTCTTCGTGATCAGCGTCTTGGTTGATGTTTTGTGTTTGTAGTTGGGTGATGTTTGCATGCTTGTAGTTGTGCTTTTGGAACATTTGTCATTTTGAATGTTGTTTGGTTGTTATGACAATTTGGATGTTTGGTTGTTATTTGGATTTTGAATGTAATTATATATATGGTTGACTCTCCATTACATTGTTGTTTCTTTTTGGCATATTGATTACGCTTCCGTTCCTTTATGTCATGACTAAGTTAAATTCCATATTTGATTCATGAAAATTCTTTTTGATTATGCCAAACGGGGAGAGAAAACTTTATACATGATAAATATTATAGCTAGGGGGAACTATTAGATAGCGGGAGTTTTGTTGCTAAAAATTGAAGATTAACATGTATTTAGATTGATAGGTTGTCATCATCAAAAAGGGGAGATTGTTGGATTTCTGGCGAACACTCGTTAATCTGGTTTTGACGATTAATTAAGTTATCAATAAATCCATGTATATCTATTTCTACCTCATATGCATATGCACATATATCGTTGGTTGTACTAACAATTTCAGGAGACAAGTATTGATACAAGACTAGAAATCAAGATTAAATAATAGTATAGGATTTATGTTTCTTGCACTTAGGATTCAATTGTAACTTGGACACCTGAAATCTTGTTGATTTGTGATTGATTTCGGTTATAATAACTGCAAGTGCACGACGTCAGTGAAAACATGGCAAATACGAGTCGAACCTCAAGGATTTGTGAGTGTTGTTGTTCCAACGATACTCGAGTAGGAAAGTAGAGGAGAATGAGTGGATTATGCTAACTAACTACATTAAACTATCAACTAACAAATGAGAAAGATAAGATTCAGTAAAGACAACCCCTAAGGGGTGGAGTGTTTGTACAAATGGCATATGGTGGTGAGGAATGCATTCAATACGGTACAAGTATAGATTGTGTTTTCATGCATAGGAAATGTCTAATGGTTGTGGGAAAACCATCATTCCAATCACAAACCTATTTGATTAATATGAGCATAAACAAGTTGGTTATTAAGAACCTAAATAAGCATGGGAAGTGTCTAAAAGTTGTGGTGAAACCCATCAAGTTAAGTACTATTATTTAAACAAACAAGCATACATTCATATTCATCACATATTGCATAAGATAGCATTCATTCTTATTCTTCATTACATGTATGAACATCATCTCCACCCCCAAAGGGGGATGGAACTACTCACTACACATTAAGCTAATAATTATACTAAGATTAGGAAAACAAAACTAAGCTAAAAATGCAAGCATTCCAAAAGAGACAACATTCATACAAAACTAAAAAGGAAATATTTTATTTACATGACTGACATTGCAAAGTGCCATCCTCTCCCCCTTGACTTTTGCTTCAAAGGCATACTCTAAGTAGAGAGAATGACCACCAAGCAATTGGTAGGTTACAAAGGAGGAAGATGATTTCTATTTATAGACAAAAAAGGCAATTGAGGACAATCCCCCGGTGTGAGACATACCTAAAATGGACATAAACTATATAACCCACAAATACGCAAAACCGGGTCACATTCAGACCAAAGTGGACTGCCAATTGGAAGTCTGGGACAGCTAATTGGCGGTCATTTTTTGTCTGATATGATCTGATTTTGGCTATTTTCTTAAATTGCGAAAATACTCCTCATGGTGCACTCGGATTGGTTATTGGAGTATGGGCCCGAATCTAATTGCGAAAATACTCCTTATGATAGTGTAGAGTTTCTCAGTTTGCTATTTGGTCCTCCCGGCTTACATCCAAGTCCTTCCCTCTTGCAAATGGGTCCTTGTGTATGATGAACATGTCCAATTTGCTTCATTTTAGTACTTTCTTCTTAAATTTCAGACATTTTCTCTTCCGTTCTTCTCTTTATTACTTAATACCTGAAAATACACATCAAACACTCGAGTAGCACAAAATTAGGGTAAAATTAAGGATATATAGCGTGAATATGATGCATGATATGCTACTGATAAATTTGCATTACATGATCCATAGAAACCTATAGAAATGTCATACAAAATTCCATATCAAACCAACATTCTTAGGTGACCGATTAGACATAAGAATTCCACTTGAATCAGAATTTCTACATCATTTGGTCGAGCAGTAGACCATCTAGTTCGACCAAATGTAACATACTCCTATTCTTTTCCCAGAACGGTCGAACAGTCGTTCATCTGGTTCGACCAATTGTTTAACCTCGTTCGACTGTTACCCTTGAACAATCGATACTTTCCAACTCCATTTCTTCAGTTATTTACTTACACATGTCTCGGTTAGTGTGCGAAGCGGTCGACCGAAACTTGATTTTGGTTCGACCGTTTCAAACTTCGTATTTGTTTTAAATAGGACCGTTATACTTGTCGTATTATACAACGGTTGTATACACATACTTCAACTAACCCAATTCATATTTTTTGCCACCGATCGAACAGTACCATAACGGCGGTGGACTGGATCAAAAACAATTAAAGTTCCAAAAATCCCTATTATTTTTTGTGAGACTGGATCCCTATTCTGGCCAAAACCCTCAGAACGGTCGACCACCCTGATTGACATCATTTCATGCATTAACTTGTGTCTTATATCCATTATCTTGAACCTAAACAATGCTACGTAATGAGTTTTATGTTTGAGTTTCAGGAAATAAACAAGATTGAGGAGAAGAGGTGTAAAATGACCTAAAAGTACGAAAAAAGACTAAGTTTGCAAGACTTATGGACTAAGATGCACAAGAGAGGGACCCGAATGTAAAATCGAAGGGCCAATGTGAAAATCAAGAAATTCCACACCATCATGAGGAGTATTTTGACAATTAGATTCGGGCCGACACTCCAATAACCGAACCGAGTGCACCCCATGTGAAGAATTGAAGAAGTTAAGAACATATCCGAAAATGGGTCGGATCTGGGAAAAAGTGGCTGCCAATTAGTGGTCCGTTTATTTCCGAATCCGACCCGGTTTCTCCAGGACATGGGTTATGTGTTTATGTGTATTATGGGAAGGTTTCATTAGTCCCATGGCGGGGCATTGTCCCCGATTACCTTTTTTCATGCCTATAAATAGAACTCTTCCTCCTCATTTTTATTCAATGCACCTGAAAGAGAAAAAGAAGATAGAGTTCCAAGGAGAAAAGGAGAGAGAGAGGAATAGTCGATTTAGGCGGGGCTATTTTGGGGAGAAGTGGAAAGATAAGCATATTTTTCAGAGGATGTCAAATTAGAGGGTTTTTTTCAGAGGTTGTCATACTTGAGGCATAGAAAGTCAAATTTTGCTTTTCATATGGCAAAGGAAATCGTCACTGCGTAGGATATTGAAGAAAAGAATATTAGAAGTGCAGTTCTAAACACTTCTGTAGACTTGCTTGGAACCTACTTAACATGTAAATTACTATATAGTTACTTCGTATTTCTTGGCTTTACATCCTTAATTCATGCTAGGGTTATGTGTAAAATAATTATGTAACCTGAATTGTCATGATTAAATCCTATTAAAAGCGAGATGTTATGGTATATATCAACTAAGGGTTTAATGGATCTTGTAGGTTGTAGGCCTTTAATGTGTAAGGCCAAATTTCATTTTTTGGTGGCTTGGAACGAAATCTATTTATTAAAAGTGTACCTAAGTAGGAGTTATATTATGTCAATGAGTTTTGGTCCCTGAACCACACTAAAATAGTCTTGAGATATATTTCTTCCTCTATCTATTAAGTAAATGAGATCCAGTGAAATTCTAAAAGATTCTTCCGGAAAATTATGTTGATTTGAAAGATCGAAGTGACACTTCCATAAAATAACCTTAGATATGAATTCAGATGGGCTTCCGCAAACGTCTTTATTTTCCATTTCTCAATAGTTCAACAAATTTGACATGATTAGTGTTTGAGATTCGGAAATATAAATCCTCATGGGATAATCTAATATAATCACCACTTATATGACAAGAGTTTATTGTGGAGATTGTGGGTGTTTTATCATATTCTTATCAGGTAAACAAACAATTCTATTCTATTTCTAACAAGACAACAACGCCTAAGGTAGCTTATATCAACGAAAGAAAAACGACTAAGACAGGAAAATTGCCATGCAATAATGGACTGAAAAGTGAACATGCATCTCCATCTTCTTTAACGTATAGGAAAGGACAAATTTACCAACAAATCAAAATGTTTCGACATCTTCTCTCTTCTTTATCATCATTTTAGAATTTAGATAAAGGATTTTTGTTAGCAAACAACGATTCTACAGGTTCAGGAGTACCTTTCTTGGAGAGAACTTGTGGCAGCGGAAGGAAGATCGGAGGTCACCTTACGGAATCCTTTTCACCGGTCGGTCTCCTACTCTCTTGGAGAAGGAGCGCGAGTCCATAACGCAAGAGTCCACAGAATGAGCTTGGTGGAGGTGGAGGGACGAAATGGGAGAGAGAGAAGGTGGCGGCTAGGGTTGGTGGAGGCTAGGGTTTGCACACTTGTTGTTCCATCCAATGGGAGGCTCCCCTCCTTATATAGATGACTCCACCCTAAACCCTTAAATGTATAGTCCAATAGGGACGCGCCATGTGTCAGTGCTTTGGGCAAACATCTTATTAATCCTAGATTAATCCAATATCTCCCACTTGCACAACAACACGATAACATGTCATCTGCTTTTGTGTCCCCGACACATATGCATATATCCCTGATACATACAATCACACAATGGAAATATGTCACCTCTTTATGTGTCCCCGACACATGTATATATCCCTGATACAAACAACTACTCCTCTCTCCAAGTACACATCCACAATACGCAAGTATTTGATCATGTATCCTCGATACACGACCATCTGTGTCCCCGACACATGTACTCTTCCGATCATACGGACAAATGGGTCGTGCGACCGGTGATGCACCTACAATTTAGGAGTCTCAAACTAGAAACCTTACTAGAAGGCCAGAATGAAAACATCCTCGTAAAACAACAAATAAGCAGTCAAAATGCACATCACAGTTCCCCAGGTTTACTCAGAAACTCACTTAACATGAACAGTATCTCGATCCCTCGGAGAGAATACCTTCTTGTCCTCAAGGTACTTGCTACTGTATCCAATAGAGTTGGGCCCAGCAAATACTTTTAGTGCTGTCGAGTCAAACCTTTCCCTTCGCCCCAGACCACAATTACACTCAAAGTTGACTCCTTTCCCGAAGATGCCTCTTTAGACCGAATCTCCCATGGTCATAGATAACATCCCAAAGTAGCCACATCAACTCTTTGCTTCATGGTGTCGTCGAACGTCACTGAGGGCAACTAATGACAATCAAGTCTTGGACTCACACAGTGAAGGAGCAGGGATCCACCCTTTCACTTCCAAATGGTCACTCAGCACATGTTGTATGACAAACATGTTATGGTGGATCATACTGTACACAACAGTATGACTGTCTCTCAACACCATACAAGACTTAGTCCAGTCGCATCCCCTCTGCGCCTGACCCGAGCTTCATCATTGTCACCTTAACACCATACAGGTGCCACCTGGTGCCACATTTGATGCTCGCACTTCGCTTCTATAGGTCACATGAATCGTGGGAACATTCATGTCAATCCTTACCAACATAGAGGATCTCATCTTGATTCCTAATCAAGGCGACTGTCCTATCATGAACTGCTTTGGATCTATCATACAAGATCTCCTCATGATCAGTCTCATCTCTGCTCGCTATCAAAAGTGCCAGAGGCGAATGCTCGTGTGAGTGAGCATTCTTCAGCCTATTGACAGAATAATATTTTATGCTAGAACAACTACATCAACCAAATAGATATTGTCGAAAGGAAAACACAATCACTCATAAAAGGAAGTTAGACATGTCAATGCATCAAAGTCTGCGTAAGCCTAAGGACTTCACATCAGACACAAATGAGTCCTTAGCTATAGCCTTGGTAAGAGGGTCAGCTACCATAAGACTAGTAGACACATGCCTTAACACAACTTCCTTTCTCGCTATGATGTCCTTCACTAAATGATACCTAACCTGTATATGTTTGGTCTTTCCATGATATTTGGGGTCTTTCACATAACAAAGGGCAGCTGCTGTCACAATAGACAACAACAGGCTCATCCGATGTCTCTACTAGCCAGTATGTTGTAAGAACCTTCTCAACCAAACTGCCTCCTGTTCTTCTGCAGAGCATGCAACATACTATGCTTCCATAGTCGACAAGACTATACAGGTTTGCTTCTTGCTGGACCATGAGATGGCCCCATTAGCCAGCAAGAAAGCATAACCACAGGTACACTTCCGTTCATCAATGTCTCCAGCCCAGTCGGCATCACTATAGCCAATCAGGCGGAGATCTGATACTTGGTAACACAGCATGTAGTTACTCGTTCCTCTGAGGTATCTCATGATTCTCTTGACTGCCTTCCAGTGCTCCATGCTTGGGCTAGACTGGGATCGACTCACCATGCCCACAGCATAACAAATGTCTGGCCCAGTACACATCATAGCGTACATAAGGCTTCCCACAGCATTGGAGTATGGAACCTTGCTCATTTTGGCCTTCTCTTCAGGAGTCTCAGGATGCTTATCAAGACTCAAGTGCAAATCCTTCTCAATAGGAGTGTTTATTGGTTTGCATTTGTCCATATGGTATTTCTTCAAGATGTTGTTAATATAAGTCTCTTGAGACAATCCAAGAAGTCTTTTGGACATATTTCTAACTATCTTGACACCAAGGACGTAGCTAGCTTCACCCATGTCCTTCATATCAAATGTGGAGGACAACCACTCTTGAGTGGATCTCAGCAACTCTTTAGTGGATTTCGTAGGGTCGCATATTAGTGTGTATTTAGTCTATTTCTAGTATTTGTTTAGTCCCATACCTGGGGATTGTCCCAGATTACTTTTTTCTATGGCTATAAATAGAACTCTCCCTCCTCTATTGTACCCTATCTCTCTCTTGGTGGCCATCCTCTCTACTAGGAGTAAAAGCCTTGAAGCAAAAAACGCTGGTGGAGAGAGGCTACTTGTAATTGAGTGAGTAATAATAGATGTTTTCTTTTAGTTATGTTGTTTCTTTCTTAGTTTAATTTCCTTTCATATGCTTGCATGCTTCTTTAGTTTTATGTCCTTTTAGCTTCTTTAATATCTCTGGCTTGCTTAGTTTAATTTCATTTCAGTAGAATGTTTCATTTTAATGTAGGTTGTAGTGTAATGATTAATGAGTAGTTTCATCCCCATTTAGGGGTGGAGAAATATGTGATATGATCATGTGGTGTATTAAGTGTGTTATCTTAATCCCTTGAGCCTTATATGATTTCCATAACCATCTAATGGGATTTCACACTCTTTTCTCTACCCCCTATGGGGTTAGTTTTATTGCTTATTATCTATTTCCTTTTGCATTTTAATGTAGTTTAGTGTAATCAATCTTTCTCTCCTTTTGTTCCCGCTCGCTTTCGAATAAACTAAAGTCAACACACCTCCTTGTGGATCGACCCGTATTTGCCACCTCTTCAACGCGGTTGTGCACTTGCAGTTAATTAAAATATTTCAATAGAGTTTTTGGCACCGTTGCCGAGGAGGTGTTTTGTCCAGACTTTAGTTTGGACGATTCGAGTGGTTTTATTTTTAGTTTTGTTTGTTTCAGGAGGCTTCAAGGATCAAGAGACGTCTCCAGGAGAAGACGGGAGAAAATCAGAAGCAAACAGACCGCCAATCAGCGGCTCTGGACCGCCAATTGGCGGCCTGGTGACCTCCAATTTCTCTCCCTTTTTTCTGGTCGTTTCTACTTTCACTTGGTTGTCTGGGAGTTCAATTTTTCATGTTTTGACTTGTAGTTTGCTCCCAGATTAACAATCAAGTCCCTTTAATCAACTTGGACCTTAAAAATCAAAGCAAAAGTATAGATTGATTGTCATCTAGGTCATGCATCATTTGTAGACCTTGCACGCATTTGTCTTTTCTTTGCTTTACATTTTTGTGTTTGATTGTTGGTGTGAGGTACGTGCACCCAATTCCCTCATTCATGCCTTTTTAAATCATGCATTAGATAGTAAGGTGCATCGACACAAGAGTGGGTTGATTGTTTGATTGGAGTGTTGAATGCTAGATTTAAGATCAAAATGCTACTAAGGAGGGGTTGTCCCATAAACGATAAGGTAGGGGATTTCATCACCCTTTCCTTGGCCCCAAAAATCACTCTTAATAAAGCCTTAATTCTAAAAGCAAGTAGACATTGGCCCTAAGGATTTTGGACACACTAGGAGAGTGATCTAGTTGAGACCATCATGGCCTAATCGGCGTTGCCTACCTTGTCGATAGTAGGAGGTACTGGATCTCCAGATCTGGTATCACTTGCTGGGCATTGTGGTCTTCGTTGTAGGGAGGTGAGGCGTGTCGAGACTAGTGACCTCGAAGTTAGGCGTCGTCTAGCCTAAGGACCCATAGCCTTAAGTTGTTTGAGCCGTGCTTGCTACTTTAGGCTTCTACCTTCACCACTACCCACGCTAGCTCTAGGAATTCTTCCCTCCTTATCTGAGTCCTTTCCTCATTTATTTTCTACGAGTAGTCTCCTCCTCTGAGTACACCTTCTGTTGTGTGTTTTTTAGAGTCGAGTCGAGCGTTTTATGCGAGGTTGGGCTCGTTCTGGTGAGAGCGCTCGACTTGAGAGAGTGCATTTTTCTGAGATGGATGGTCTTGGTGATCGGTCATCTCCGCCTCGTGCTCCTTTCAAGCGTGAGACCGAGTCTTCTCGTGGTGATGGGGGAGACCAGGTTCCATACATGGATTACCTCGGTCCGCTCCCACCACCACGTACACCTCCTTCTCCTCCTCCCCTGACTCGAGAGGAAGAGGGATTCGGTCAAGATCGAGTTATTGGTGTACCACCACCTTTAGCTTGACAGGATAGGCCGATGACTTTGTGGGAGAGGACCCATCCTGTTCGGGTCGTGCAACCTTCTTGCATAGTTCTTCCCCCAACTCGAGGGAACAACTATGCGATGAAACCTCAGTATGTGAGCATGCTTCCTACCTTCACTGCCAATAAGGAGAATCCGTATATTTTTATACGTGAATTCGAGGAAGTATGCTCCATGTTCAAGCTCCAACAACTTGATGATGATTAAGTCCGGTTGAGGATGATTTCTTTCACGTTGAAGGATAACGCGAGGAAATGGATGTACAGCCTCCCCGCGAGCTCTATTCAGTCTTGGGATAACTTCGTGACTGTCTTTCTGAAGAGATTCTTCCATCAACGGAAGACTCAACAAACACGACACCAGATACACCAAATGTATCAAACTGAGACTGAATCATTTTATTCTTTCTTTGAGAGGTTCAAGGACCTTCTCTTGCAGTGCCCTCATCATGGAATTGAGCTTTGGCAGTTGTGCCAAATTATTAATGAGGGCTTAAACTACAACACCCGCACATTGTTGGAGTCAATGTGTCAAGGTGATTTCCAAATGAAACCCATCGATGAGGCATGGGGCACTTTTGAATTAATGGATGAACGTACCTTTGAGTGGGACATCATGCGAGAGCCACCAGCCGCCAGATCTTCTGGTCGAGCTGTATCATATCAAAATGAGTCAACTATCGCGTCTGAGGCAAAAATGGTTGCTCTCATGCATAGGATTGAGAGTTTAGAGTTGGACCGAGCTCCTGTAGCTCAGGTCGCTACTCCCGAGTGTAATAGGTGTGGACTTACGGGGCATGATGACTTGGAATGCGCTTACGCTCCATGGGATACTGAGTATGCAAATGCAATGTATCAACAAAGGAACCGTAACGACCCGTACAATCACTCCTACAACCCGGGATGGCGTAACCATCCTAACTTATCTTGGGGGCCTAGTGGGGGTAACGGTCAGAGATCTCACGCTCAACCTCAACCTTATCAACCTCCACGCCCGTCGGCGACCTACCAACCTCCACATCAAATGTCTCAGCACCATAATTACCAACCTGCTCCGGCATCATCGTCGGGTTATTCTAACAAAACTCCACTACCCCAACGAGTTGACTCGAAGGACCCCACTCTTGAACAAACCCTTCAAGCGTTCATACAGAGCATGCAATCCATGTTTGCGGCCAGCAACAATTCGGTCAAAACATTAAAAATGCAAGTTAGCCAGTTGGCTCATCAACTCCATGAACGTGAGAAGGGCTAGTTACTGAGTCAACCCGAGTTCAACCCTCAGGGTACCCATTCTCAAGGAAGGCCACTAGTGCCTCATGCTACCTCTAAATTGACCCATCATATTAATGTGATTCATACTTTGAGGTCTGGTAAGGAGGTGGACAACCACATTGGGGTGCCTTCCTTGCAACCACCATCTCTTGGTGTCGCCAGACCTGCGGTGATACATGCATCTCTGAGGGAGCCAGATCCTGAGGTTCCCTCCACAATTACTTCCAGGAAGGAGCCTGATCCTGAGGTTCCTTTACATTTCTTTCAACAATGGGGCCGAACCATGAGGTCCCCTTGTCTTCTCTTGTGTCGAAGGACGCAGATTCTAAGGTCCCCACTCATGCTTCTTTTGACCAGAATTCTGAGGTTCCTTCGCAAAACCCTTACGCCCCGAATCCGCCATTCCCTGAGCACCTTAAAAAGAAAACTTCAGATCAGCATGACAAGATGCTTGAGATATTTCGGCAAGTTAAGGTGAACTTCCCTTTGTTGGAGTTGATTCAGCAAATGCCACCTTATGCCAAGGTTCTAAAGGACTTATGCACCAAGAAGAGAAAAACTCATGTTCCAAAGAAAGCTTTTCTTGCGGCTAACGTGAGTTCTTTGTTGGCACAACCCATGCAAGTCAAATACAAGGACCCTGGTTGTCCTACTATCTCTTTGTGTGATTGGTGATATGTCAATAGATACAGCTTTATTGGACCTTGGTGCATCTGTTAATCTTCTGCCATATTCAATCTACGTCCACGTCGATCTTGGAGACATCAAACAAACAAAAACCACTCTTCAATTGGCTGATAGGTCTATGAAGAAACCGAGAGGCATGGTGGAAGATGTGCTGATCAAAGTAGGAGAGTTCATTTATCCAGTCGACTTCTTTGTTTTGGATACTGAACCTGTGCCAAACCCACTTGGACAAATTCCTGTTATTCTGGGACGACCATTTCTAGCGACTTCCAATGCCTTGATCAATTGTCGCAATGGTCTGATGTGCTTGACTTATGGTAGTCAATGCGCTGATTTCAACACATTCACCATCGATAAGAAGCTAGGTGTCTTCAATCACCCTGTTAGGGTCAACCTTATCTAGGGCATGGATGAGGTTGAAGTTGAGGCACCTTCAAGTATTTTAGAGAATTTTTCGATGAAGTTCCTGAAGGTGGTGAAGATGTTTCACCTGGGTTGGCACAAGAAGGTGACGTATCTTGTGATCACGTGGCCTTTGAGCCACATCCTTTTGATCCCCTAACCTTTGAGCCATATCCTTTTAATCACGTGGCTTTTGAGCCACGTCCTTTCGATCATGTGGCTCTTGAGCCACAAGATACCATTTTTATGGCCTCTGGGCCACATGCTCTTCATTCTGTATCTGCTGAGGACCCCATGTGGGTTAATAATCAACCACCTGATAACCTACATTTCAAACAACTAGACAGAGGTTCACTTGTCGTTCATGCCTCCTATATTGCTTACTCTCAATAGGCATCAAATGACCACAATGCTTATAAGGGTGTCAGGTGGTGAAGCAGTTATGTTTCGTATGTTGCGAGCCAATGCAGGTGCATTTCTGGCTTGAGAGATGGTGGGTTCCCATTTGATGTCCCTTGACATATGAAGATGGGAGACCATTGATGTACATAGTTTAGTTTAAAAAAAGAAAAAAAGTACAATATAAGACTCCTTCAGTGAACATCGATTGCTGTGGGATCCAACCCTTTAGTATTTGGGCCACATTTCTTTCACGTATTTGTATCCCTTCTTTAGCATTTCGCAGGTTTTGAGGGAATTCAGGTTTGTGTCCATCACTATAACCATGAACTTCCTGTTGCGCTTCATATTGGTGAGATCTTCTCTTTTTCATGCATAAATCCATGTAGTATTTTGCTGACATTCATTGAGGACAATGCATGAAGTAGGTGTGGGGGTATTTTATGTGTGTACATAGTCGAGTCTTTTCCTTTGATTTTGTTTTCTTTTGTGTGCATTGATAGGGTAATGTTAGTGTGCTGCATTTAATATCGATATAACTGCTTGCCATGATCCATGGGTGACTTGTCTTCTTTTGCTTTCCTAGTGCTTCAAAATTTTCACATTTCGTTCAAAAATCTTCATGTATTTGCAAAAGAAAATGTTTTGTGGGTTTTGTGTGTGTTTACCATGTGCAAAACCGTTCAGAGGCAAAGTAAAAAGAAAGCTTGCAAAATTAGTTTACGTATGTACATAGTCGAGTCTTTTCATTTGATTTTGTTTTCTTTTGTGTGTATTGATAGGGTCATGTTAGTGTGCTGCATTTAATATCGATATATCTGCTTGCCATGATCAATGGGTGACTTGTCTTCTTTTGCTTGCCTAATGCTTTAAAATATTCACATTTCTTTCAAAATCTTCATAAGTTTGCTAAAGAAAATGTTTTGTGGGTTTTGCGTGTGCTTAGCATGTGCAAAATCGTTGAGAGGCAAAGTAAAAAGAAACCTCCCAAAATTGTCTTCAACTTGATGCATTAGGATAGCTAGTACAATGGCTTTAGGAGTTATCTAGTCGTTAGGATGCACCCCGGTTTTCCCTCGGGGAGCGAGTAGTCATAGGGTTTTAGTGCTCAAATAATTAAAGAAGTCCATCCCGAACCTAGTGAGTCAATAATTCGTGTATGTTAATTTAAGGAAGTTTGTTGTAGTCAAGGACACTTTAAATCTTGTTGTGAGACATTAAGTGTAGGGGTTTTGATTCATGTGTAGATAAGAAATAAGTGAGTAAGTGTTCTGTCTTCTCGCACGACTCCTATCACTCGGGAAAGTAGGTCTGAGGGGACTTTGTACCAGGTACTTTCGAGTCATCTGACATGGGATGCGACGACTGAACTCCCGTTATACGGGTGGCAGGGAATTCCCTATGTGGAGATTTGGGGAAAAGTGTACGTGATAACATAAGTCCTCAAAGGCAATGATGCATGAAACCTGACACTGGTAGAATGAAGCTCCAACTAATAAAAAGAAAAGAAAAAAGAAGAAAAAAAGAGGTAATGCAAATAAAAACCTTAATGGACTTTACACTTTGTAATACTTGAGGATGTTGAGGTTGTCCATGTCTTTCACTTAAGTCCTTAGTTAACTTGCACAAATGGTTCATTAGGCTAGGTGTGTGGACTGAATATATCCATAGAGTTGGCCCGTAGGATTACCGCGTCTAATGATCGATAAAAATGAGTCCATCAAGTCGAGTTTCTAGATTGAACAATGCATCTATGTTAGGATTTTGTGGGTATATCCTCTGAAACCCTCAGGAGACAACACTCCTCCACCTTGGCGACAAGGAGGTTTAATGGCTTGTCGCACGTGCTAAGTGCAACCATGATTCCTACGAAAGTGAGTTAGGTTTTCCCTATTTTTCGTATGCGTTTTCCTTTCTTTCATTTTTCTGTTTCATTGTTTTGCTCGGGACTGGCAAAAGTTAGGTGTGGGGGTATTTGATTGACATCATTTTATGCATATCTTTGTGTCTTATATCCATTATCTTTCACCCAAACAATGCTATGTAACGAGTTTAATGTTTAGTTTTCAGGAATAAGTAGGTTTGAGAAGGAGAGACTATAAATGAACCTAATAGCAGGCAAAAGGACTGAGTTGAGAGACTCGAGGACTAAGATGCAAGATCGAAGGACCTGAATGTAGGTTCGAAGGACCATTGAGCAAACAAGAATACTCCACACCATCATGGGAAGTATTTTGGCAATTCTATTCGGGTCGGAGCTCCAGCAAGCGAAGTAGATGCATCAAAGACCAACAAATACATCCAGAAAAGCCCACACGGAACAACGGCCGGATCCAAACAATATAGACCGCCAATTGGCGGTCCAAGACCGTTGATTGGCTGTCTGTTTTGATCTGGATCTACTAAGATTTCGTAGGGTCGCGTATTAGTGTGTATTTATTCTATTTCTGGTATTTGTTTAGTCCCATACTGGGGATTGTCCTGGATTACCTTTTTCTATGCTTATAAATAGAACTCTCCCTCCTCTCTTGTACCCCATCTCTATCTTGGTGGCCATCCTCTCTAATAGGAGTAAAAGCCTTGAAGCAAAAACCTCTGGTGGAGAGAGACTACTTGTTATTGAGTGAGTAATAATAGATGTTTTCTTTTAGTTATGTTGTTTCTTTTTTAGTTTAATTTCCTTTCATATGCTTGCATGCTTCTTTAGTTTTATGTTCGTTTAGCTTCTTTAATATTTCTTGCTTGCTTAGTTTAATTTCATTTCAGTAGAATGTTTCATTTTAATGTAGGTTGTAGTGTAATGATTAGTGAGTAGTTTCATCCCCATTTGGGGATGGAGAAATATGTGATATGATCATGTGGTGTATTAGGTGTGTATTATCTTAATCCCTTGAGTCTTATATGATTTCCATAATCATCTAATGGGATTTCACTATTGCCTTTGATATGCTAATGCCCTTGAATTAAGCTTAGCTTTTGCGTAGATTAGTGGACCTATTTTATGGGGGAATGATAAGGTGAGGATATGGATGGAATTGATCAAGGAAACATGATTTGTAGTTGCATGTACTCTTGTTGCCTTTACCTTGGTTAATATCTTCTATGTTTTAATGATTGTATAAATCTTATTTCATGTGGAGGCATAGTGAGGTTTGGTCTTTATACATGAGTTCATTTAGCTTCCTTCCAATTATTGTCTTGTATGTTTTAATGATATTGTGTTATCTTAATTCATGTGGAGGCAAAGTTGGATGTAGTTTTACGATTTTCATGCACTACATGTTTTGATGAGCTTAATTGAACACACACACACAAAAACATATCTTCGTATTCACACTCTTTTCTCTACCCCTGTGGGGTTTAGTTTTATTGCTTATTGTTCATTTCCTTTTGCATTTTAGTGTAGTTTAGTGTAATCAATCTTTCTCTCATTTCTTCCTCACTCGCCTTCGAACAAACTAAAGTCGGCACACCTCCCTGTGGATCGACCCGTATTTTCCACCGCTTCAACGCGGTCGTGCACTTGCGGTTAATTAAAACATTTCAATCAGATACCTATCACTAGGATGTAAATTGTTTTAATGCAGTTCCGTTAAGGTGGGTCCCACTTCTGCCTGCCGCCGTTAACAGATTCCGTTACGACGCCGTTAATGGAATAATTAACAAATGTATTAACCCACTAATTAAGTAATTAAGAAATATTGTTGTGGTACTCATCCCAACAATTAAAATTGGTATGCTACCCTTCTCAAAAATTATAATTTGGAAAAAATGCCTTTTGTTAAAAAAGTGGTAAATCCAACTTGTTACATGTTCCAACAAATAACATGATAAATTTTTTTAATCGTTATAATTTGATATTTTCAAATTATAAAGATTAAATGAAATTTATCATGTTATTTGTTGGAACATGTAACAAGTTGGATTTACCACATTTTTAACAAAAGACATTTTTTTTCAAAATTCATGGGTATCATACAAATTATAATTTTTTAGATGGGTAGCATACGAATTTTAATTGTTGGGATTGGTACCACAAAAATATTTCTTAATTAGTGAGTTAATACATTTGATAATTATTCTATTAACGGCGTCGTAACGGAATCTGTTAACGGCAGCAGGCAGAAGTGGGACCCACGTTAACGGAACTGCATTAAAGCAATTTACATCCTAGTGATAAGTATCAAAATAATTTTTGAGAAACCATGGGTATTAGGCCAATTTTGAACCTTTTGATATGTATTGTAGCAAAAAACCCCTTTAAATATATATATAACTCTATTTTTATTTACACTGTACAAAGACAATCTCTCATTGGTGTTTTTTTCAGGTGAACTTTCTTTATTTAATATATCTTTATATATTTGAATCATTGTAATAATTCTCTTCTCGAGAATGGTCAAACTGCAATGAGAAAAATAGTTGACTTTCCTCCAGTCATTTATTTTAAAATTTGTCATTCAATTATTTCATGGGTGTTTAATCTCTTCAGGAGCTCCTTTCGTATCATTCTTCGAGATGATATTCCCATTCTCTTTGTTTGTTTATATAGTGATCTTTTCATAAATTATATCACATATCTTCATTATATTTTGCCTTCGGCAATTTAGTCCTTCATGGACTCTATTATCTGATATACTTATCTATATTTATGTCATACTAATCAAGTAACATAACGTAATATTGTACATTTCGAGAGAATGAGTAACATCATAATGGATGTGGAGTCCTGCAAAAAACCCTTGTCACTACTCACTTTAAAATGTACCACACTGTTATTGTAATGTGATTTCTATTCATATTCTTCAGAAATAAGGACTATATGTCCAAACAATACGTTTATTAAGCGAGTCGAGTTCTACATTGTTCGCCTTCTTTTATTCATTTCAAATATGAATGCTTCTGGCATTCTTATAATATTATATGTTATGAATCCAGATTTTCTCTTGAATTAGCATACTCTAAGAAGGCGAATTAGTCGTCGACGATAATCTTTTTATGTTTCTCTCTCGTATCAACATAGTTATTGCAACTTTTAGAATAATCAAATCCTTGTCATTTCCCAAAACATTATTATTTGACCATTATGTATTCCCAGAATTGTTACATTTGTTAGCAGCTGTTTTTATTTTACCGGCTTTATATTCTTCAGGAATAACCTTTTCAGGAGGTGTAACGAGTGACTAATTTTTATTTTTATTTCCACAAATAATATATTTTCGGGTCCACGCTTCTAGCGTTTGTTGAGCTCAAATATATTTTATCCTGTGGAGATCTTCACTTTATGTTATGTGTATTATGTCAAGTAATACAAGACTTAGCCACTCATTTGTGATCAATAAATATGTATGACAATTACTTGTTAGATATTGCAAGTTAATTATTTTTATGAACTTCAGCTTCAGTCATACTTGTACGTATATTCTCTTATCAATTTTAGGTTCAATATAATATATTTTCTTGGCATTCTTTAAGATTCGGGCTTTCTCCCACAAATGCCAAAAAAATGTCTCTATATATATATATAATTATTGGAATGAACAATAAAATACATCACCCTTCACGGGGCTTCAAATATTTTAATATTATTAGGAGTATGAATCCTGATGAAATCTCCAATTTAATTTGAGACCATTACATTGTGGTGGTGGTAACCAAAAAACAATTATGTAAAAGAAATCGCAAATGGGAAACCTTTCATTCAATATCGTACAAGTATATAAAATAGGGGAGTATATATAATATGATCTTATCTAATAAAAAAATGGTACATATGATCCCAATTTGATCATTTTATTGTGCAAATCGGCGGATGATTGGCATCATTTCATGCTCATATTTGTATCTTATATCCATTATCTTACATCTAAGCAATGCTATGTGACGAGTTTTATGTTTGAATTTCAGAAATAAAGAGGTTTGAAGAGAAGAGCCATGAAAGGACCCAAAAGCAGGAAAAAGGACTTAATTGTTAGACATGAGGACCAAGATGCAAGGGAGAAGGACCTGAACGTAAGACAAAAGGACCTAAGAGCAAAACAGGAAACTCCACACCTTCATGGGGAGTATTTTGTCAATTCGATTCGGGTCGGAGCTCCAACAAACCATGTAGATGCATCCAAGACCAACAAATCCATCAAGCAAAGCCCAAAACCAAAAGCAACGCGATCTGAAGTTTATAGACCGCCAATTGGCGGTCTTGGACCGCTAATTGGCGGTCCATATGGCCCCAGATCCGCTAAGCTTTCTCCTGGACTTGTATTATCATGTGTTTAGGCTATTTTTGGTATTGGTTTAGTCCCACATCGGGGGATTGTCCCGGATTAGCTTTTTCCATGCTTATAAATAGAACTCTTCACCTCCCATTGTATCCATCTCTCTCTTTGGTGGCCACCTTCCCTACTAAGAGTGAAGCCTTGAAGCAAAACTCTGGTGGAGGAAGGGCTACTTGTAATTGAGTGAGTTAATAATAGATGTTTTCCTTTAATTGTGTTGTTTCTCTCTTAGTTTAATTTCCTTTCATATGCATGCTTGCTTGTTTGTTTTGTTTTATGCTTCTTTAATATTTCTTGCTTGATTAGTGTAGTTTCATTTCAGTATAATGCTTTCTTTTGTTAGAGTAGTTAGTTTAAATATGTGTGAGTAGTTCCATCCCCATTTGGGGGTGGAGAAATATGTGACATAATCATGTAGTGTATTAAGTGTGTGTTATCTTTATCCCTTGAGCTTTATATGATTTCCATAACCATCTAATGGGGTTTCACTCTTATCTTTGATATGCTAATGCTCTTGAATGAAGCTTAGCTTATGCTTTGATTAGTGGACCTATTTGATGGGGAATGATAAGGTTAGGATATGGATGAAGTTAATATTGGAAACACAAGTTGTAGTGTATGTGCTCTTGTTGCCTTTACCTTAGCTAATGTCTTGTATGTTTTAATGATGTAGTCTTATCTTAATTCATGTGGACGCATAGTAGGGTCTAGTCTTTATACTTGAGTTCATTTAGCTTCATTCGAATTATTGTCTTGTATGTTTTAATGATGTAGTCTTATCTTAATTCATGTGGAGGCAAAGTTGGATGTAGTTTTATGATTTCATGCACTACATGTTGTGAGGATCTTAATGAACACACACACACACAAACTTCTTTATGTTCACATTATTTCTCTACCCCCTATGGGGCTTAGTTTTATTGCTTTTCTTCCATTTCCATTTGCACCTTAGTGTAGTGTAGTGTAACCAACATTTCTCTCCTTCTTTTTACCTCTCGCCTTCGAACAAACCAATCGTCGACACACCTCCCAGTGGACGACCCGTATTTGCCACCGCTTCAACGCGGCCGTGCACTTGCGGTTAATATAAAACGATCAATCAGGTTTTTTGGCGCCGTTGCCGGGGAGGTGCTTTGTCCAGACGTTGGTTTTGACGATTCGAGGGGTTTTTAATTTTTTGTTTCCAGTTTTTCTTAGTTTCAGGGAACCATCGGATCAAGGGGAGGCTGCTGGACAAATTTGAGGAACAGAAGACCTAAAAGGACTGCCAATCAGCGGTTGGAGACCGCCAATTGGCGGCCTGGTGAGGGCTTCCTACTTTGAATTTTTTTCTGGTAGTTAGTTCTGTAATTTGTGTTATCTGGGAGCCCTATTTTGCAAGCTTTGACTTCTGGTTTGCTCCCAGATCATTAGTCACTCCCCCATTAATCAACTTGGCCCTAAAATCCAAAGCAAAAGAGTAGACATTCTTATTTGTTTAGGTCACGCATCATGTATTGACTTAGGCATATAGTTGTCTTTTCTTCTAGCTTTATTTTCAGTTGTTGAGTGCTGGCGTGAGGTACGCATTTCCTACACTCATTCATGCATCTTGTATGCCCATGCATTAGTTAGTAGGAATTGCATCGGGACAAGAGTGAGAGAGCGTTTGATTGGAGTGATTGATTGCTAGATCTAGGATCAAATCGCTACTAAGGAGGGGCTGTCCCATAAAAGATAAGGTGGGGGATTTCATCACCCTTTCCTTGGCCCCAAAAATCACTCTTAATAAATCCTTAACTAAAAGCAAGTAGACATTGGCCCTAAGGATTGCGGGCGCACTAGGAGAGTAATCTAGTTGAGACCGTCATGACCTGATCGGCGTTGCCTACCTTGTCGATAGTAGGAGGTACTGGATCTCCGGATCTGGTATCCCTTGCTGGGCATTGTGGTCCTCGTTGTAGGGAGGTGAGACGTGTCGAGGCTAGTGACCTCGAAGTTAGGCGTCGGCTAGCCTAAGGACCCATTGCCTTACATTGTTTGAGTCGTGCTTGCTAGTTAGGCTTCTTCCTGATCCCACTACTCACGCTAGCTCTAGGGATTCTTCCCTCCTCATCTGAGTCCTCTCCTCATCTATTCTCTACGTTTAGTCTCCTCCTCTAGTACACCTTCTGTGTGTCTTGTTTAGAGTCGAGTCGAGCATTTTTATGCGAGGTTGGGCTCGTTCTGGTGAGAGCGCTCGATTCGAGAGAGTGCATTCTTCTGAGATGGACGGTCTTGGTGATCGACCATCTCCGCCTCGTGCTCCTTTGGAGCATGAAGCCGAGTCATCTCGTGGTGCCGAGGGAGACCGGGTTCCATACATGGAATACCTCGGTCCGCTTCCGCCACCACGTAGACCTCCTTCTCCTCCTCCTCTGACTCGAGAGGAAGGGAGATTCGGTCAGGATCGAGTTCTTAGTGCACCACCACCTTTAGGTCGACATGATAGACCGATGACTTTGTGGGAGCGGACCCATCCTGTTCGGGCCGCGCAGCCTTCTTGCATAGTTGTTCCCCCTGCTCGCGGGAACAACTATGAGCTAAAAGCTCAATATGTGAGCATGCTTCCAACCTTTACTGCCAATAAGGAGGATCCGTATATCTTTATACGCGAATTCGAGGAAGTATGCTCCATGTTCAAGCTTCAACAGCTTGACGAGGATTCAGTCCGGTTGAGGATGATTTCTTTCGCATTGAAGGATAATGCGAAGAAATGGATGTATAGCCTCCTGGCGAGCTCGATTCGGTCATGGGATGACTTTGTGACCGTCTTTCTGAAGAGATTTTTCCCTCAAAGGAAAACTCAACAGATACGGCACCAGATACATCAAATGTATCAGACCGAGACCGAATCGTTTCATTGTTTCTTTGAGAGGTTCAAGGACCTTCTCCAGCAGTGCCCTCACCATGGATTTGAGTTATGGCAGCTGTGCCAAATCGTTTATGAGGGCATCAACTACAACACCCGCACATTGTTGGAGTCGATGTGTCAGGGTGACTTCCAAATGAAACCCATCGAGGAGGCATGGGATACTTTTGAGTCCATGGCTGAACGTACCTTCGAGTGGGATACCATGAGAGAGCCACCAGCCACCAGGTCTTCTGGTCGAGCTGGATCTTATCAAGTTGACTCATCGATCGCGTCTGAGGCAAAAATGGCTGCTCTCATGCGTAGGATTGAGAGTTTAGAGTTGGACTGAGCTCCTGTAGCTCAGGTCGCTACTCCCGAGTGTGGTAGGTGTGGACTTACGGGCCATGATGACTTGGAATGTGCTTACGCTCCAAGGGATACTGAGCATGCCAATCTAATGTATCAACAGAGGCCCCGTAACGACCCGTACAGTCACTCCTACAACACGGGATGGCGTAACCATCCTAACTTCTCTTGGGGGCCTAGTGGGGGTCACGGTCAGAGCTCGCACGCTCAACCTCAACCTCCACCTTATCAACCTCCACGCTCATCGGCGATCTACCAACCCCCACATCAAAGGTCTCAACACCAAAACTACCAACCTGCTCATGCCTCATCGTCGGGGTATTCCAACCAGACTCCACCACCCCAACGGGTTGACCCTAAGGACCCTTCTTGTGATCCGACCTTTCAAGCGTTGCAAAGTACAGTCAAGGCTTTGGAAATGCAGGTTAGCCAGTTGGCTCATCAACTCCATGAACGCGAGAAGGGTCAGTTCCCGAGTCAACCTGAGGTGAATCCTCGGGGTATCCATTCTCAAGGAAGGACACCTTTACCTCATGCTACCTCAGAGCCGACCCATCATATTAATGTGATTCATACTTTGAGGTCTAGTAAGGAGGTGGATAACCACATTGGGGTGCCTTCTTTGTCATCACCATCTATGAGGGAGCTGGATCCTGAGGTTCCCTCCACTAATACTTCCAGGAAGGAGCCAGATCCTGAGGTTCTTTCTACATTTCCTTCGACAAAGGGGCCGAACCGTGAGGTCCCCTTGTCTCCTCTTGTGTCGAAGGAACCAGATTCTGAGGTCCCCACTCATGTTTCTTTGGACCTGAATTCTGAGGTTCCTTCGCACCCTTATGCCACGAAGGCGCCATTCCCTGAGCGCCTTAAAAAACCCTCTGATCAGCATGACAAGATGCTTGAGATGTTTCGGCAGGTCAAGGTGAGCATCCCTCTTTTGGAGGTGATTCAGCAAATGCCACCTTATGCCAAGGTTCTCAATGACTTATGCACCAAGAAAAGAAAAACTCATGTTCCCAAGAAATCTTTTCTTGCGGCTAACGTGAGTTCGTTGTTGGCACAACCCATGCAAGTCAAGTACAAGGACCCTGGGTGTCCTACTATCTCTTGTGTGATTGGTGATGTGTCTATACATCGAGCCTTATTGGACCTTGGTGCATCTGTTAATCTTCTGCCACATTCTGTCTACACCCACCTCGGTCTTGGAGACCTCAAACAAACAAAAACCACTCTTTAATTGGCTGATAGGTCTATAAAGAAACCGAGGGGTGTGGTGGAAGATGTGCTGATCAAAGTGGGAGAGTTCATTTATCCAGTCGACTTCTTTGTCTTGGATACTGAACCAGTGCCCAACCCACTTGGACAAATTCCTGTCATTCTGGGGCGACCATTTCTTGCGACTTCCAATGCCTTGATCAATTGTCGCAATGGTCTGATGCGCTTGACTTATGGTAGTCAATGCGCTGATTTTAACATCTTCACCATCGGCAAGAAGCCGGGTGCCTTCAATGACCCTGTTGGGGTCAACCTTATCCAGGGTTTGGATGAGATTGCAGTTGAGGGCACCTTCAAGTACTTCAGAGAATTGTTCGATGAAGCTCCTGAAGGTGGTGAAGATGTTTCACCTGGGCTGGCACAAGAAGGTGCCTTATGTTCTGATCATGTGGCCTCAGTGCCACCTCCTTTAGATTTTGTGGCCCTTGAGCCACATTCTTCTGATCTTGTGGCCCTTGAGCCGCATCCTTTTGATCACGTGGCCCTTGAGCCACAACCTTTCGATCACGTGGCTTTTGAGCCACAAGATACCATTTTTATGGCCTTTGGGCCACATGATCTTCATTCTGTATCTGCTGAGGACCCCATGTGGGTTAAGAATCAACCACCTGATACCCTTCAACCTGATAGAGGTTCACCTCTCATTCATGCCTCCTATCTTTCTCACTCTCAAGAGGCATCAAACGACCACAACGCTTATAAGGGTATCAGGTGGTCAAACAATTCTGATTAGTATGTCGCGAGCCCATGCATGTGCATTTTTGGCTCGAGTGATGGCAGGTTCCCATTTGATGTCCCTTGACAGATGAAGAGGGGAGCCCATTTGTTGTACATAAAAAAAGAAAAAAAAGAAAAAAAAAGAAAGTACAATAAAAGACTCCTTCAGTGAGCATCGATTGTTGTGAGCCCCAACCCTTGAGTATTTGGGCCCCATTTCTTTCACGTATTTGTATCCCTTCCTTAGTATCTCACAGGTTTTGAGGTAAATTGGGTTGTGTCCATCAACATAGCCATAATCTTCCCTGTGTCCTTCACATTGGTGAGATCTATTCTTTTTTATGCATAAATCCATGTAGTATCTTGCTCGCATTCATTGAGGACAATGCATGAACTAGGAGAGGGGGGGGGGTGTTTTACGTGTGTACATAGTCGAGTCTTTTCTTTTGATTTTGTTTTCTTTTGTTTGCATTGTTAGGGTCATGTTAGTGTGCTGCATTTAATATCGATATATCTGCTTGCCATGATCCTTGGGTGACTTGTCTTCTTTTGCTTGCCTAGTGCTTCAAAATTTTCACATTTCTTTCAAAATATTCATGTGTTTGCGAAAGAAAATGCTTTGTGGGTTTTGCGTGTGTTTAGCATGTGCAAAACCGTTGAGAGGTAAAGTAAAAAGAAAGCTCCCAAAATTGTCTTGAACTTGATGCATTAGGATATTTAGTACAGTGGCTTTAGGATTTATCGAGTCGTTAGGATGCACCCCAGTTTTCCCCTGGGGGTGAGTAATCATAGGGTTTCAGTGCTCAAACATTTAAAGAAGTCCACCCTGAACCTAGTGAGTCAATAATTCGTGTCTGTTAACTTAAGGAAGTTTGTTGTAGTCAAGGACCCTTTAAATCTTGTTGTGAGACATTAAGTGTAGGGGTTTTGGTTCATGTGTAGATAAGAAATAAGTGAGTAGGTGTTCTCTCTTCTCGCACGGCTCCTATCACTCGGGAAAGTAGGTCTGAGGGGACTTTGTGCCTGGTGCTTTCGAGTCATCTGACTTGGGATGCGCCGACCGAACTCCCGTTACACGGGTGGTAGGGATTGCCGTATGTGGAGATTTGGGGAAAGGTGTACGTGATAGTGTAAGTCCTCATGGGCAATGATGCACGAAACATAACCCTGGGAGAATGAAGCTCCAACTAATAAAAAGAAAAAAAGAAAAAAAATGTGAAAAGAAACAAAAAGAAGAAAAAAAAATGGTAATGCAAATAAGAACTTTAATGGACCTTACACTTTGTATCACTTGAAGATCTTGAGGTTGTCCATGTCTTTTCACTTAATTCCTTATTTAACTTGCACGAATGGTTCATTAGGCTAGGTGTGGACTGATTACCTATATAGAGTCGGCCCGTAGGATTACCGCGTCCATTGATCGACAAAATTTGTCCAACGAGTCGAGTGTCTAGATTGAATAATGCATCTTGTTCGGATTTTGTGGGTATATCCGCTGAAAACCCTCAGGAGACAACACTCCTCCTCCTTGGCGACAAAGAGGTTTAACGGCTTGTTGCACGTGCTAAGTGCAACCGTGATTCCTACGAAAGTGAGTTAGGATTTCTTGTTTCTCGTTTTCTTTTCTCTTTCTTTGTTTTGCTCGGGAATAGCAAAAACTTAGGTGTGGGGGTATTTGATTGGCATCATTTCATACTCAAATTTGTATCTTATATCCATTATCTTATATCTAAGCAATGCTATGTGACGAGTTTTATGTTTGAATTTCAGAAATAAAGAGGTTTGAAGAGAAGAGCCATGAAAGGACCCAAAAGCAGGAAAAATTACTTAATTGTGAGACATGAGGACCAAGATGCAAGGGAGAAGGACCTGAACGTAAGACAGAAGGACCTAAGAGCAAAACAGGAAACTCCACACCTTCATGGGGAGTATTTTGTCAATTCGATTCGGGTCGGGGCTCCAACAAACCAAGTAGATGCATCCAAGACCAACAAATCCATCAAGCAAAGCCCAAAACCAAAAGCAACGCGATCTGAAGTTTATAGACCGCCAATTGGCGGTCTTGGACCGCTAATTGGTGGTCCATATGGCCTCATATCCGCTAAGCTTTCTCCTGGACTTGTATTATCATGTGTTTAGGCTATTTTTGGTATTGGTTTAGTCCCACATTGGGGGATTGTCCCGGATTAGCTTTTTCCATGCTTATAAATAGAACTCTTCACCTCCCATTGTATCCATCTCTCTCTTTGGTGGCCACCTTCCCTACTAAGAGTGAAGCCTTGAAGCAAAACTCTGGTGGAGGAAGGGCTACTTGTAATTGAGTGAGTTAATAATAGATGTTTTCCTTTAATTGTGTTGTTTCTCTCTTAGTTTAATTTCCTTTCATATGCATGCTTGCTTGTTTGTTTTGTTTTATGCTTCTTTAATATTTCTTGCTTGATTAGTGTAGTTTCATTTCAGTATAATGCTTTCTTTTATGGGGAATCATAAGGTTAGGATATGGATGAAGTTAATATTGGAAACACAAGTTGTAGTGTATGTGCTCTTGTTGCCTTTACCTTAGCTAATTATGTAGTGTCTTGTATGTTTTAATGATGTAGTCTTATCTTAATTCATGTGGAGGCATAGTAGGGTCTAGTCTTTATACTTGAGTTCATTTAGCTTCATTCCAATTATTGTCTTGTATGTTTTAATGATGTAGTTTTATCTTAATTCATGTGGAGGCAAAGTTGGATGTAGTGTTATGATTTCATGCACTACATGTTGTGAGGATCTTAATGAACAAACACACACACACACTTCTTTATGTTCACATTATTTCTCTGCCCCCTATGGGGCTTAGTTTTATTGCTTTTCTTCCATTTCCATTTGCACCTTAGTGTAGTGTAGTGTAACCAATATTTCTCTCCTTCTTTTTACCTTTCGCCTTCGAACAAACCAATCGTCGACACACCTCCCAGTGCACGACCCGTATTTGCCACCGCTTCAACGCGGTCGTGCACTTGCGGTTAATATAAAACAACCAATCAACGGACAAACATGACCTCATTTTTTTAAGTAAAGGTCAATTTTAGTTTTCAAAAATATAGGATCACTGTCGATCTCCATAATGAATACTAATGATAACTTATATCGAGTGCTTGTATGAGAATTGTAACATGAATATCACATGTACTACATTTTATCCAAATAGCATATGTAGCTTCATAAGACACTTCAGGACTTATTTCTCAAGTTTGGTACTTCAAGGGTCACGTGAACATTTATGACTCAATATGTGCTTCAGGCTAGAGTACTAATTATCCATATAGAAAGTGGAACAAAAATTCCCCCTTTTATGCACTTTATTATTCATGATCTTCTGGTAATGAAATTTCACTTTTGATGTATTGTGGTGAATATATAGATAACAGTACACGTCAAGTTATATAAAAAAACACAACTTCTTGATGAGCATATGGATCCTTCAGGTACCAGTTCATACGAAAAATCTCCATTTTCTACATCTTCGTGAAAATATGATTTTGAGTAAATATTAATGAATTAGCCTTCCAAGCTAATGTACAAACTGTATATTCAAAAATTAATGACCCAATTCTAATAGAGATGTGAATCTTGACATCAAATTCTTATACTAGATTATTACTTCTGGTAATATCTAATGTAACAAATTATTCTTTTGATGTATATCAACATCAGCAAATCATGGATGTATACATATGCGTAATCAAATAAATAAATAAATAAATTATATGTCACACACGCATAGATTTTCAATAATCAATCTCAACCATGAATAGTATTATGTCCTTTTGTTATGAAAGAAATTAAAACCAAATCAATATACAATCATTGTTTGTCAAGGTTCACATGTAATGCATCACAATTATCAAACGCTTGGTCTTTCTCTTGTCTTTGATATTTTCAAGAGCAACAGGTTGGATTCAACCTCCATAATCCATGATAAGTAATTTTTATCCATTATCGAGTATATAATTAAAAGTCATATTGTGAAAACATTAAAACATGATTGGTATATGCACGTGAAGGAACAAAAATATGTTCATTTTTATATTGCATATGCAACGTATGACCACTTTTACCACATATACATGTACTACCTTTGTATTTTTTATTTATGCATACGTAAACATCTCAAATATGAATATATTATAATGTGCTTGGACCATATAATAAACATATGTTCATATCAGCAATTCTAAAGGCAACAAATGGCAATGTTGATTGTATGTAAGATATCCTCTCCTCTTTGTTTATACAAAATTGGCATGATATATTCTATGCACCAAGTGAGTAAATATGAAATTCATTATCACATAATAAACAAATATACAATCAAGATGTTAAGTAAAATGACCGAATACATACATATTTTGATCATTGACCTTTTGTCAATAATACAAACCAATAAAGGTCAATTGAAACTTCACAATAAGGAAAAAGTGTGAATCATTTGAATCTTAATGATGAGAGTAAATTAGGATCAATGGGCATGAATTTGCATTTATATAAAAGAAATGGCGGACTCATTATGCTAGTAAATCATATGCATCAATTGAGTAATAATGACCCCTTATTAAAACGATTGAATTTACTCAAATCACATGTTATAAATATTTCCTTGTTTTGCATGATATAAATCATTTATAATATCAAGAAACATCTGAAATTAAACATAGTAACATAGATATGCAACTTTGTTTTCATGCACATATGATTCGAAAAATATCATAATTCATAATACATGCGTATTTGACTTCCTTGTGATATATCAGTGTATGCCAACTAATAGCAACCGAAAAAAATCAAATTTAAAAAAATCGGATTTGAATAAAAAACAATAATTGCTTTAATCAGTGGCAAAGTCTTTCATTTGCCGATATCTGATTATATAAAAATTACTTTTGCATTTGTCATGATTACAACCAATGGAGTGCTAGATAAAGTGGACAGTAAATTTACCAAAAGTTGATATTTATTTATATCAAAAAAGTATACAATAAAATGTAAACAAAATAGCTGCTACTAATTGTGAAGATACCTTTTGAATATTCAGCAATCTCATATGTTTGCTATTTGAAGGTACAAAGATAAATTGGCCCCACTGTAATCATTAGAAAGGTCTTAATTTTTATTTTACGGTAACCATGCATGTTTTATGTAGAAATTATCTTTCTGCTTAACTTGTAAGGTGAACCTAAAACTCTATATAAAGTGTGACAAACTTAGATTTTCATAGAACATCATTAAACACGAACTCATCTTTGTCAGTTACTACTAATAAGCTTCCATATTCATGCATTGCAAGAACTAAGGTTTTCCAGATGGTAATATGCTCAACAATTTTACTCCTCCAGTTAGAATAAAGTATATTTCATTACGGCCTTGAGTTCTATTCAACATTAGCATGCACAGTAGTGGTCACCACGCGAAGAAAACAAATCAAATAACGTCGGGATAAAAATTTGATTTCGATTGGGATAACCAGTCATCAAAACCATTGCCCCTAACTTGTGTATTAGGAACATTTTTGTCGATCATATTATTGATTAATTTTATAATATTAAGTCCTTTTTCTTTCTTTTTCTTCAAATCATCTGGATTGGTTTGAAGGATGCATGATACATACATCATAGTAAATTGCATACCTCCGTTTCACAATCCACCAAGTCGATCCACGAGTCGAGAAAATTTTCCCACGATCAACATCTTCAATTGGTTAAGCAAGAGACATGATCGTGCTGATAACGTGTTATAAAATAAATAGACATGAAACAAAGGAGATGACGATTTATGAGAGGATAATTGTTGTATTTCATCATCATCACATTACGTTGCACAACCTCATATATATACTTATAGAGGTGTGTGTAAGTTACAAGAATTCATAGTTTATACTAATTTAAATGTAAATACAAGAGATGTTACAATAGGAAATGAAGAGGTTGACTTGTGAATCATCCATCACATGAATATTTTCATAACAGTTAGGATAATTTCATTGTGAATTATGTATCAAACATGTGTAGGTTTTATGTTTGAACAGTTATTATTCATTTAATTTGGCTTTGATTGCAAAATAACAAATAAAATAATATAAAGTTAGCAAAGATGAGAAACAAAGTGGGGTCCAGTTAATCGTGGGTGTACCTATGTGAAGTGCAGGTTTGTAGGTATACGTCAACAAATTAAGAAAACACATGTACAAAATGCCAATCTCGCAATTTACAAGTGCACGAAAGCAAAAAAACACTTTTAGATATTCTCAATAATTTCGACAGACATTTACATGCTTTCAAAGAGACATAGACATTTAAATGTGTCTCCTTAATTTCAAGAAACCTTCTTTTTTTGGATAATGTTAGTTGCCTTAATATTGATAGAAACCTCCGTCCGAATAAGTAGCGTGCATCCTGGGACTTAGCCCATATAGATTACAATCCAAAATACAGCAGAATAAGATAGTTGTTGCCCAAGATAAAAGCTATTACATAAACACATGCCAAGATATCGATGGACTCAGTGTTATATCCTGACCCTTGATTAGTGGTTAATGGTGTTTAGGTGGTCGATTGGAGAGGATTAGGATTGGACGACTAAGATTGGTTTGGATAGAGAGGTTTTGAGGTGAGGAGTATAAAAGCTAACCCATCTCCTTCTTTCTCTTTTCTTCCCTCACTCTCCACTTTCGTCTCTCCCTGTCCCTCAGCCTCTGATCTCGGATCCGAGTGTACTCGACGAAGAAGAAGGTGGTGTTCGGTGAAGTAGAGGCGGTTGTTCATAATGGTTGATTTAGCATTCTCGAGGAAATGCTTGCCATGATTCTTCAAAGGCTTCTAGAAGCCTTAAAGGTATGTAAAGATTTGCTTTTACGCTCACCTAAGTCGTGTGGTGTTGGAGTGGTCGACGGTAGGCCGAAAGGCTCATCGGACTTTCAGTTCAGCAGATTTCTGCTACATTCGGTCGACCGTTGTTGGTGTAAATTTAGGGAGTTTTGCCGTGCACCCGTCGAATGATGTTTCGTGCGGTCGACCGGTTAAGCATATTAGGCAAGCTCAAGGTGTTTTCGGTCGATGGGTCCCCTTTGCCATTCGACTGAATGCACTGTAGTGAGTCGGTTGGGGGCGTTGACAATCTAAACAGTCGATCGTCCTGTTGACCAGTTCAACCGATTGCATTGTTGAAAGTCGGTTGGGATCTTATACCATCTAAACGGTCGACCTCTCTTTGAATAGTTTGACCGAATACTTTTGTTGACTTAAAGTCCGTTCGACCGGTGTGTGCCTTGTTCGACCGGTCGTGGACCTTGAGAAATGATGGAGTCCCTATGATTTTCGGGTCGATCGGGTCCCCTTTGTCGTTCGACCGTTGGGATGATTGAATTTAATATTGTTGAGGTGTAGACCATCTAAATGGTCGACCATCAGTGACCCTTTTGTTTGATCGATTGGTCATTTTATTGGTTTTTGTGGTTCGTCTGGTTGCGGAGGCGGTCGAATGCTTGTGCGTTATAGGAGGGAACCAGTTGACCAGTTCTGCATAGTTTGGTGTTTTGTGTTTGTTGTTTTGATCGGCTTGAGGGCAATGGATTCACCTACCTTTTTGGGGCAACAGACGGACAGGTCGGCCTGATAGCGATCGGTTGTGGCTCTACTAAGCGGGTTTTGATTTGTTGGAAATTGTGGTTCCAGTGATAGATGTAAAATCGTGACTTCGGTAACATTGAGGCAAATTGCGACTCTAATGATAGATGCAAAACCGTGGCTCCGATAACATTGAGGCAATATGGTGGCTTTACTGTTTTTGTTGAGAGAGGCAAAGTGGTAGTTTTTACAGTTGGGATGTTCATGCCATGTTGTATTTGTTTTAAATGTCATGTCCATGTCTAGGTTAGAGTTGGCATACGGGGTTTCCTTTTGGAAACTCAGGCATAGTTTCATGTTTGCATTTTAGGTCGTGATCGGCAGTAGGAGAGTGGTGACTGCGGAGGAGAGAGCTTGGGACTGGATCTCGCTTTCCTTTCTTTTGAGGTGGTTGTGATCACATATGTACATTCCCCTTTATGAGCTTTTGATGTAATCAACCTTTTGTAAACTTTCTTACATATATATATTATGTTAGGATCTATGGCCCTCTAATCGATGGATAAATGCGGAATTAGAAATAATAATCGAAGGATTAAGGAAGAGACAATTGCAAACCACAAATTCGTCGACACTGGAGTTTAGAGAGGTTCGACACCCACACCCGGGTCGTAGTCCTCCTCGCTTACGGTTCCACTAATCGATCTCCGTTCCGGGCCGTTACGGTTCCACTATTCAACTTGGTGATTCTTGAATAAGGAATTGGAATTACAATCTAACTAACACTTTATACTTGAGCACACTTGGATATGATATTGAATTGGATATGCAAGTGGTGAATTTTAGGCTTGAGTGTTGTGGATTGAGAGCTTGAAGATGGAGATGATTTGGATTTGAGTATTGGATAGATAGGAAGTGTTCAAGATGTCCAAAACAACCAAATGAGGTCCTATTTATAAGCCTTCAAGCTCAACTAGCCGTTTGGGAGTTGGTGGAGAATGGACCAATGAGAATGCAAGATGTGACTTAAGCTCGGAATGAAATCGTGGCATATTTGGTCGACCATTGTTCAAACGGTAGTCCGACAAATTTGTCTGAATGAAGAACTCGGTTGACCGATTAGGTATCGGATCACTGTTCACCAACCTGTAGTGGCTTTTATCTATTTAGCCCTAATTAAATTCGGTTCACCGAAGTACATTCGGTTCACCGTTCCAAGGTGGACAGTAGAATTAATTGGGCTCTGATTATGTCAAGTTCGGTTGACCGTTTATACTTCGGTAGACCGAAGTAGCACGGGTATTGCGCTGATATGGCGTGGGAAGTTGGTTTACCGTTAACGGTCAACTGCCACGTGAAAAATAGTCGTTGGGCTCCTAAAGCCAATAAGGATTCTGTAGACCGAAGTGTTTGCGGTCGTCCGAAGTGGGTCAAGTTAATTGGGCTCTAGGGACTCGATTTGAATGCGACCGTTGGAGCAATGTCAAAAAACCGGCCCACGGCTATTCGTTCGACCGAAGGTAGTTCGGTCTTCCATAGGGGCAATTCCAAAGAACACCTAAGTTTTACTGGTAGGAAGAATTCAGCTATTTGACAAGTGTTCGGTGGACCGAACTGGGTATGATTCAGTTAACCGAAATAGGTGTGTGATTGACATCATTTCATGCTTATATTTGTACCTTATATCCATTATCTTACACCTAAGCAATGCTACGTGACGAGTTTTATGTTTAGTTTTCAGGAATAAAGAGGTTTGAAGAGAAGAGCCATGAAAGGACCCAAAAGCAGGAAAAAGGACTTAATTGTGAGACCTGGGGACTAAAAATGCAAGGGAGAAGGACCTGATCGTAAGACCAAAGGACCTAAGAGCAAAACAGAATACTCCACACCATCATGGGGAGTATTTTAGCAATTCGAGTCGGGTCGGAGCTCCAACAAGTCAAGTAACCGCATCAAAGACCAACAATACCAGAAAGAAAAGCCCACAACAAATTCCAACACGATCCAAAGATTTTGGACCGCCAATTGGCGGTCTTGGACCGCTAATTGGCGGTCCATATTGCTTAGGATCCGTCGAAATTTCTCATGGACTTGTATTAATGTTCGTTTAGGCTATTTTTGGTATTGGTTTAGTCCCACATCGGGGGATTGTCCCCGATTAGCTTTTTCCATGCTTATAAATAGAACTCTTCACCTTCCATTGTAATTACCCATTGCTTGGTGGCATTCTCTCTACTAAGGAGTGAGCCTTGAAGCAAAAACTCAAGGTGGAGAAGAATGCTACCTTCAATGTGAGTCATTTGTTAATAAAATAATTCTTCTAGTTTCTTTTAATCTTGTCTTTTAATTTGTGCATGTTTGTTTAGTCTTTCATTTCCTTTTATGTTTCTTTAATGCTTCTTGCCTTCTTAGTTAACTTTTATTTCAGTATTATGCTTTCTTTTGCTAATATAGTTAGTGTAATGAGTAGTGAGTAGTTCCATCCCCATTTGGGGGGTGGAGAAATATGTGATATAATTATGTAGTGTATTAAGTGTGTGTTATTTTTATCCCTTGAGCTTTATATGATTTCCATAACCATCTAATGGGTCTCCACTCTTATCTTTGATATGCTAATGCTCTTGAATGAAGCTTAGCTTATGCTTTGATTAGTGGACCTATTTTATGGGGAATGATAAGGTTAGGATATGGATGAAGTTAATATTGGAAACACAAGTTGTAGTGTATGAGCTCTTGTTGCCTTTACCTTAGCTAATGTCTTGTATGTTTTAATGATGTAGTGAAATCTTAATTCATGTGGAGGCATAGTATGGTATAGTCTTTATACTTGAGTTCATGTAGCTTCATTCCAATTATTGTCTTGTATGTTTTAATGATGTAGTCTTATCTTAATTCATGTAGAGGCAAAGTTGGATGTAGTTTTATGATTTCATGCACTACATGTTGTGACGAGCTTAATGAACACACACACACACACTTCTTTATGTTCACATTATTTCTCTACCCCCTTTGGGGTTTAGTTTTTCTTGCTTCTTTTTCATTTCCATTTGCATCTTAGTGTAGTTTAGTGTAACCAACCTTTCTTCCCTTTCTTTACCTCTCGCCTTCGCACAAACCAAGTGTCGACACACCTCCCAGTGGACGACCCGTATTTGCCACCGCTTCAACGCGGCCGTGCACTTGCGGTAGAAATATAAAACGATCAATCAAGTTTTTGGCGCCGTTGCCGGGGAGGTGCTCTGTCCAGACCTTGGTTTGGACGATTCGAGGGGTTTTTGATTTTTTGTTTTCAGTTTTTCTTAGTTTCAGGGAAGCATTGGATCAAGGGGAAGCTACTGGGAAAGTTTGAGCAAACGAATCCACAGATGGACCGCCAATCAGCGGTTGGAAACCGCCAATTGGCGGCCTGGTGAGGTCTGCCTGCTCTCAAATTTCTTCTGGTGGTTTATTGCTTTACTTTAGTTATCTGGGAGCCCAATTGTGCATGCTGTGATCTTTAGTTTGCTCCCAGATTTAATTTCAATCCCCATTAATCAACTTGGACCATAAAACTCAAAGCAAAAGATTAGACTTCTTGCCATCTAGGTCATGCATCATATGTAGACCTTGCATGCATCTTTCTTTTCTTTGCTTTACATTTTGTCGTTGATTGCTGGAGCGAGGTACGCATTCCTTATCACTCATTCACGCATTAGGACATTCATTAGTGAGTAAGGTTTGCATCAAAACAAGAGTGAGGTGAGTGCTTGTTTGGTGAGTTGCTTGCTAGCCTAAGATTTCAAAACATCTTTAAGGAGCATCACCTATAGTCTTCAAAGATAAGGTGGGGGATTTCATCACCCCTCCCTTAGCCCCAAAAAGCACACTCAAGTAAAGCCTTAACTAAAAGCAAGTAGACATTGGCCCTAGGAATTCGGACGCACTAGGAGAGTAATCTAGTTGAGACCGCCATGACCTGATCGGCGTTGCCTACCTTGTCGATAGTAGGAGGTACTGGATCTCCGGATCTGGTATCACTTGCTGGGCATTGTGGTCCTCGTTGTAGGGAGGTGAGGCGTGTCGAGGCTAGTGACCTCGAAGTTAGGCGTCGTCTAGCCTAAGGACCCATTGCCTTACATTGTTTGAGCCATGCTTGCTAGTTAGGCTTCTACCTTCACCCTGTACCGTCGCTAGCTCTAGGGATTCTTCCCTTCTCCTCTGAGTCATCTTCTTCTCACCTTCTTCTACGTTATAGTCTCCTCCCCTTTACACTCTCTGTTAGCGTTTAGGGTCGAGTCGAGCACTTTTTGCGAGCTTAGCCTCGTGGTGGTGAGAGTGATCGACTCGAGAGTTTTTCTTGAGATGGATGGTTACATGGGCGACCATTCATATCATTGTTGGGACCAGGACGATTCTCCCTGGTACTCCGGACCCATGCAACCTGGGGTGGCTCAGACGAACACCCCGTATGGTTGGGATAATCCTCATTGTGTGACTGAGCAATCTTCATATTGGGGTAACATGAGAGAGGCACCGACTGCTAGACCACCAGCTAGTTACGTCGGATCATATGTTGGTCATCAAACTGAGACATTACAAGAACCTTTGACCTCTTTCATGCATGTGGTAGATGACATGGGTGCACCGGTGGCTCCAGTAGCCATACCGTGTCACTATTGTGGGTTGAGTGGTCATGATTTCAGGGAATGTCCTTATGTTCCCCCAGAGCCTGAGTATGGGCATACATTTTCCCAAAATGCTCAATATGACCATTACGCATCCGCGTACATCCCGAGAGTGATGGATTCATGGGGAAACAATTCTTATTCAAATTCTTATACTTCATATTCTACCCAGTATCCTCCTCCCGAATACCCAGAATTCTACCAGCACCCCACTCCAAATCATTGTACTCATTCTCAGCCCATCAACACCCAACCCCAAAATTTTCCAAGCTCTGACTTGGACCCCATCGTTGACCGCATACCTGATTCCTTGAAACTAACTCTCCAAACATTCATGGAAACCACACAAAACTTATTGAAGTCCAACTTGAATTCCTTGCAAACCATGGAAATGCAAGTGAGCCAGATGACACAACAATTCCATGAACGTGAGGAGGGTAACTTTTCTTGTCAACATGAGGATTCATCTTTTGATATCGAACCACCACCACATCCACAAATTCAAAGCACAATCTTTCAAAGTCAAACTCCTAGTCAGTCTGAGGGACTTGGGGTTTCAATTCACGATCACCTAGTGGAGGATTCGATTCAAATTGAGAATAACTTGGACCAGCTTCATTATGAGTCGGCACAGGATTGTGCCTTACCTTTTTGTCCCGTGGCCCTTGAGCCACATGATCTTATTGTTGTACCTCCTAAGGACTCACCTTTGGTGGAGCAAGAGCTCCCTAGTACCCTTAATCTCATACGACCTGATGAGAGTTTGCGTCTCACTATTGTTCCTGATCATCTTGGAAATGATGGAACATCAAACAACTACATTGCTCATGAGGGTATTAGGAGTTCCTGGGAGGATACCTTGGGTATGAGACCCACTGTTTGTTCGCCTGGTGTGTCAGATATGCCTAACGAGGTTCTTGACCTCGTTCCGACGCACCAGCCTGTTGGTTGGAGAGTTTGGATTGACGATCATAACTTCAGCAGCGCAACAGGAGAAACTCTTCTTCCGTTGCCCCTTATTTCCCAAACTCTTGAGAGGTTCAAGCTCTTTCAGTTTGATCCTTTGAATGAGACGCCTTTGCGTCCAATTCACGAACCTCTCATTTCATCTGGTGCTCTTTGTGATGGGGGCCCACGCATGCGTATTCTGGCCCCGCGTGGTGTCATGTTCCCTTTCCAAGTGCATTGACCCACTCTTGAGGTTCCCATTTGATGTCTTTTGACAAATGAAGATCGGAACTTATGTTTGTACATAGCTATATAAAAAAAAAGAAAAAAAGGAAAAAAAAAGAAAAAGAAAAAAAAGAAGTACAATAAAAGACTCCTTCAGTGAGCATTGATTGTTGTGAGCCCCAACCCTTGTGTATTTGGGCTCCATTTCTTTCACGTATTTGTATCCCTTCTTTAGCATCTCACAGGTTTTGAGGGAATTCGAGTTATGTCCATCAACATGACCTTGCACTTCCCTTTGTACTTCATGTTGGTGAGATCTCTCCTTTTTATGCATCAATCCATGTAGTATCTTGCTTGCATTCATTGAGGACAATGCATGAAGTAGGTGTGGGGGGTGTTTTACGTGTGTACATAGTCGAGTCTTTTTCCTTTGATTTTGTTTTCTTTTGTTTGCATTGTTAGGGTCATGATAGTGTGCTGCATTTAATATCGATATATCTGCTTGCCATGATCCTTGGGTGACTTGTCTTTTTTTGCTTGCCTAGTGCTTCAAAATTTTCACATTTCTTTCAAAATCTTCATGTGTTTTCGAAAGAAAATGTTTTGTGGGTTTTGCGTGTGTTCAGCATGTGCAAAACCGTTGAGAGGCAAAGTAAAAAGAAAGCTCCCAAAATTGTCTTGAACTTGATGCATTAGGATATCTAGTACGTGGCTTTAGGATTTATCGAGTCGTTAGGATGCACCCCAGTTTTCCCTTGGGGGTGAGTAATCATAGGGTATCAGTGCTCAAACATTCAAAGAAGTCCACCCTGAACCTAGTGAGTCAATAATTCGTGTTTGTTAATTTAGGAAGTTTGTTGTAGTCAAGGACCCTCTTAATCTTGTTGTGAGACATTAAGTGTAGGGGTTTTGGTTCATGTGTAGATAAGAAATAAGTGAGTAGGTATTCTCTCTTCTCGCACGGCTCCTATCACTCGGGAAAGTAGGTCTGAAGGGACTTTGTGCCTGGTGCTTTCGAGTCATCTGACTTGGGATGCGCCGACCGAACTCCCGTTACACGGGTGGTAGGGATTGCCCTATGTGGAGATTTGGGGAAAGGTGTACGTGATAGTGTAAGTCCTCATGGGCAATGATGCACGAAACCTGACCCTGGGAGAATGAAGCTCCAAACTAATAAAAAAAGAAAAAGAAACAAAATTGTGAAAAGAAACAAAAAGAAAAAAATATTGTAATGCAAATAAGAACCTTAATGGACCTTACACTTTGTATCACTTGAGGATCTTGAGGTTGTCCATGTCTTTCACTTAATTTCTTATTTAACTTGCACGAATGGTTTATTAGGCTAGGTGTGGACTGATTACCTATATAGAGTCGGCCCGTAGGATTACCGCGTCCATTGATCGACAAAATATTTCCAACGAGTCGAGGTCTAGATTGAATAATGCATATTGTTCGGATTTTGTGGGTATATCCGCTGAAAACCCTCAGGAGACAACACTCCTCCTCCTTGGCAACAAAGAGGTTTAACGGCTTGTTGTACGTGCTAAGTGCAACCGTGATTCCTACGAAAGTGAGTTAGGATTTCCTGTTTTTCGTTTGCTTTTCTCTTTCTTTGTTTTGCTCGGGACTAGCAAAAACTTAGGTGTGGGGGTATTTGATTGACATCATTTCATGCTTATATTTGTACCTTATATCCATTATCTTACACCTAAGCAATGCTACGTGACGAGTTTTATGTTTAGTTTTCAGGAATAAAGAGGTTTGAAGAGAAGAGCCATGAAAGGACCCAAAAGCAGGAAAAAGGACTTAATTGTGAGACCTGGGGACTAAGATGCAAGGGAGAAGGACCTGATCGTAAGACCGAAGGACCTAAGAGCAAAACAGAATACTCCACACCATCATGGGGAGTATTTTAGCAATTCGAGTCGGGTCGGAGCTCCAACAAGTCAAGTAACCGCATTAAAGACCAACAATACCAGAAAGAAAAGCCCACAACAAATTCCAACACGATCCGAAGATTTTGGACCGCCAATTGGCGGTCTTGGACCGCTAATTCGCGGTCCATATTGCTTAGGATCCGTCGAAATTTCTCCTGGACTTGTATTAATGTTCGTTTAGGCTATTTTTGGTATTGGTTTAGTACCACATCGGGGGATTGTCCCCAATTAGCTTTTTCCATGCTTATAAATAGAACTCTTCACCTTCCATTGTAATTACCCATTGCTTGGTGGCATTCTCTCTACTAAGGAGTGAGCCTTGAAGCAAAAACTCAAGGTGGAGAAGAATGCTACCTTCAATGTGAGTCATTTGTTAATAAAATAATTCTTCTAGTTTCTTTTAATCTTGTCTTTTAATTTGTGCATGTTTGTTTAGTCTTTCATTTCCTTTTATGTTTCTTTAATGCTTCTTGCCTTCTTAGTTAACTTTCATTTCAGTATTATGCTTTCTTTTGCTAATATAGTTAGTGCAATGAGTAGTGAGTAGTTCCATCCCCATTTGGGGGGTGGAGAAATATGTGATATAATTATGTAGTGTATTAAGTGTGTGTTATTTTTATCCCTTGAGCTTTATATGATTTCCATAACCATCTAATGGGTCTCCACTCTTATCTTTGATATGCTAATGCTCTTGAATGAAGCTTAGCTTATGCTTTGATTAGTGGACCTATTTTATGGGGAATGATAAGGTTAGGATATGGATGAAGTTAATATTGGAAACACAAGTTGTAGTGTATGAGCTCTTGTTGCCTTTACCTTAGCTAATGTCTTGTATGTTTTAATGATGTAGTGAAATCTTAATTCATGTGGAGGCATAGTAGGGTATAGTCTTTATACTTGAGTTCATGTAGCTTCATTCCAATTATTGTCTTGTATGTTTTAATGATGTAGTCTTATCTTAATTCATGTAGAGGCAAAGTTGGATGTAGTTTTATGATTTCATGCACTACATGTTGTGACGAGCTTAATGAACACACACACACTTCTTTATGTTCACATTATTTCGCTACCCCCTTTGGGGTTTAGTTTTTCTTGCTTCTTTTTCATTTCCATTTGCATCTTAGTGTAGTTTAGTGTAACCAACCTTTCTTCCCTTTCTTTACCTCTCGCCTTCGCACAAACCAAGTGTCGACACACCTCCCAGTGGACGACCCGTATTTGCCACCGCTTCAACGCGGCCGTGCACTTGCGGTAGAAATATAAAACGATCAATCAAGTTTTTGGCGCCGTTGCCGGGGAGGTGCTTGATTGACATCATTTCATGCTTATATTTGTTCCTTATATCCATTATCTTACACCTAAGCAATGCTATGTGACGAGTTTTATGTTTAGTTTTCAGAAATAAAGAGGTTTGAAGAGAAGAGCCATGAAAGGACCCAAAAGCAGGAAAAAAGGACCTAATTGTGAGACCTGGGGACCAAGATGCAAGGGGGAAGGACCTGATCGTAAGACAGAAGGACCTAAGAGCAAAACAGGAAACTCCACACCATCATGAGGAGTATTTTGTCAATTCGATTCGGGTCGGAGCTCCACTAAACCAACCAGATGCATCTAAGACCAAGAAACACTTCAAGAAAAGCCCACAAAGAAAACCAGACGGATCCAAGCTTTATAGGCCGCCAATTGGCGGTCTGGAACCGCTAATTGGCGGTCCATTTAGCCCAGGATCCGTCCAATTTTCTGTAGCACGTGTATTAGTGTATTCTTAGTGTATTTGTGGTATTGGTTTAGTCCCACATCGGGGGATTGTCCCGGATTAGCTTTTTCCATGCTTATAAATAGAACTCTTCACCTTCCATTGTAATTACCCATTGCTTGGTGGCATTCTCTCTACTAAGGAGTGAGCCTTGAAGCAAAAACTCAAGGTGGAGAAGAATGCTACCTTCAATGTGAGTCATTTTGTTAATAAAATAATTCTTCTAGTTTCTTTAAATCTTGTCTTTTAATTTGTGCATGTTTGTTTAGTCTTTCCTTTCCTTTTATGTTTCTTTAATGCTTCTTGCCTTCTTAGTTAACTTTCATTTCAGTATTATGCTTTCTTTGCTTAGTCTAATCAGTAGTGTAATGAGTAGTGAGTAGTTCCATCCCCATTTGGGGGGTGGAGAAATATGTGATATAATCATGTAGTGTATTAAGTGTGTGTTATTTTTATCCCTTGAGCTTTATATGATTTCCATAACCATCTAATGGGTCTCCACTCTTATCTTTGATAGGCTAATGCTCTTGAATGAAGCTTAGCTTATGCTTTGATTAGTGGACCTATTTTATGGGGAATGATAAGGTTAGGATATGGATGAAGTTAATGTTGGAAACACAATTTGTAATGTATGTGCTCTTGTTGCCTTTACCTTAGCTAATGTCTTGTATGTTTTAATGATGTAGTGAAATCTTAATTCATGTAGAGGCATAGTAGGGTATAGTCTTTATACTTGAGTTCATGTAGCTTCATTCCAATTATTGTCTTGTATGTTTTAATGATGTAGTCTTATCTTAATTCATGTAGAGGCAAAGTTGGATGTAGTTTTATGATTTCATGCACTACATGTTGTGAAGAGCTTAATGAACACACACACACTTCTTTATGTTCACATTATTTCTCTACCCCCTTTGGGGTTTAGTTTTTATTGCTTATCTTTCATTTCCATTAGCATTGTAGTGTAGTTTAGTGTAACCAACCTTTCTTCCCTTTCATTACCTCTCGCCTTCGCACAAACCAAGTGTCGACACACCTCCCAGTGGACGACCCGTATTTGCCACCGCTTCAACGCGGCCGTGCACTTGCGGTTAAATTTAAAACGATCAATCAAGTTTTTGGCGCCGTTGCCGGGGAGGTGCTCTGTCCAGACCTTGGTTTGTACGATTCGAGGGGTTTTTAATTTTTTGTTTTCAGTTTTTCTTAGTTTCAGGGAACACTCTGATCACGGGGAGGCCACTGGAGAAGTTTGAGGAAGCAAATCCAACAACAGACCGCCAATCAGCGGTTTGGAACCGCCAATTGGCGGCCTGGTAAGGGATTCTGTCTTCCAATTTTTTTTTGGTCATTTGTGTTGTAATTTGTGTTATCTGGGAGCCCAATGTTGCATGCTGTGACTTCTTATTTGCTCCCAGATCATTAATCACTCCCCCTTTAATCAACTTGGACCATAAAACTCAAAGCAAAAGATTAGACTTCTTGCCATCTAGGTCATGCATCATATGTAGACCTTGCATGCATCTTTCTTTTCTTTGCTTTACATTTTGTCGTTGATTGCTGGAGCGAGGTACGCATTCCTTATCACTCATTCACGCATTAGGACATTCATTAGTGAGTAAGGTTTGCATCGAAACAAGAGTGAGGTGAGTGCTTGTTTGGTGAGTTGCTTGCTAGCCTAAGATTTCAAAACATCTTTAAGGGGCATCACCTATAGACTTCAAAGATAAGGTGGGGGATTTCATCACCCCTCCCTTAGCCCCAAAAAGCACACTCAAGTAAAGCCTTAACTAAAAGCAAGTAGACATTGGCCCTAGGATTGCGGGCGCACTAGGAGAGTAATCTAGTTGAGACCGTCATGACCTGATCGGCGTTGCCTACCTTGTCGATAGTAGGAGGTACTGGATCTCCGGATCTGGTATCACTTGCTGGGCATTGTGGTCCTCGTTGTAGGGAGGTGAGGCGTGTCAAGGCTAGTGACCTCGAAGTTAGGCGTCGTCTAGCCTAAGGACCCATTGCCTTACATTGTTTGAGCCATGCTTGCTAGTTAGGCTTCTACCTTCACCCTGTACCCTCGCTAGCTCTAGGGATTCTTCCCTTCTCCTCTGAGTCATCTTCTTCTCACCTTCTTCTACATTATAGTCTCCTCCCCTTTACACTCTCTGGTAGCGTTTTAGGGTCGAGTCGAGCACTTTTTGCGAGCTTAGCCTCGTGGTGGTGAGAGTGATCGACTCGAGAGTTTTTCTTGAGATGGATGGTTACATGGGCGACCATCCATATCATTATTGGGACCAGGACGATTCTCCCTGGTACTCCGGACCCATGCAACCTGGGGTGGCTCAGACTAACACCCCGTATGGTTGGGATGATCGCAATTTTGTGACTGAGCAGTCTTCATATTGGGGTAACATGAGAGAGGCACCGACTGCTAGACCACAATCTAGTTATGCCGGATCATATGCTGGTCAACAAACTGAGACATTACAACAAACTTTGGCCTCTTTCATGCGTATGGCAGACGACATGAGTGCCCCGGTGGCTCCAGTAGCCGTACCGTGCGACTGTTGTGGGTTGAGTGGTCATGTTATCGGGGAATGTCCTTATGTTCCCCCTGAGCCTGAGTATGAGCACACATTTTCCCAAAATGCTCATTATGACCATTACGCATCCGCGTACAACCCGAGAGTGATGGATTCATGGGGAGACAAATCTTATCCAAATTCTTATACCTCATTTTCACCCCCGTATCCTCCTCCCGAATACCCAGAATTCTACCAGCACCCCACTCCAAATCATTGGACTCATTCTCAGCCCATCAATACCCAACCACAAAATTTCCCAAGCTCTGACTTGGACCTCATCGTTGACCGCATACCTGATTCCTTGAAACAAACTTTCCTTACGTTCATGGAAACCACTCAACAGTCCATACAAAATATGACACTGCGAGTGAGTCAAATGTCGCAGAAATTACGTGAATGTGAGGAGAGTAACCTTTCTTGTCAACATGAGGATTCTTCTTTTGATATCGAACCACCACCACATCCACAAATTCAAAGCACAATCTTTCAAAGTCAAACTCCTAGTCAGTCTGAGGGACTTGGGGTTTCAATTCACGATCACTTTGTGGAGGATTCGATTCAAATTGAGAATAACTTGGACCAGTTCTATTATGAGTCGGCACAGGATTGTGCCTTATCTTTTTGTCCCGTGGCCCTTGAGCCACATGATCTTATTGTTGTACCTCCTAAGGACTCACCTCTGGTGGAGCAAGAGCTCCCTAGTACCCTCAACTTCAAACAACCTGATGAGAGTTTGCCTCTCACTATTGTTCCTGATCATCTTGGAAATGATGGAACATCAAACAACTACATTGCTCATGAGGGTATTAGGAGTTCCTTGGAGGATACTTTGGGTATGAGACCCACTTCCTGTTCTCCTGGTGAGTTGGACATGCATAACGAGGTACTTGACCTCGTTCCGACCCACCAGTCTGTTGGTTGGAGAGTTTGGATTGATGATCATAACTTCAGTTCCGCAACGGGAGATATTTTTCTTCCGTTGCCCCTTATTTCCCAAACTCTCGAGAGGTTCAAGCTCTTTCAGTTTGATCCTTTGAATGAGACGCCTTTGCGTCCAATTCATGAACCTCTCATTTCATCTGGTGCTCTTTGTGAAGGGGGCCCACGCATGCGTATTCTGGCCCCGCGTGGTGTCATGTTCCCTTTCCAAGTGCATTGACCCACTCTTGAGGTTCCCATTTGATGTCTTTTGACAAATGAAGATGGGAACTTATGTTTGTACATAGTTATATGAAAAAAAAAAGAAAAAAAAAAAAGAGAAAAAGAAAAAAAAGAAGTACAATAAAAGACTCCTTCAGTGAGCATTGATTGTTTTTGAGCCCCAACCCTTGTGTATTTGGGCTCCATTTCTTTCACGTATTTGTATCCCTTCTTTAGCATCTCACAGGTTTTGAGGGAATTCGGGTTATGTCCATCAACATGACCTTGCACTTCCCTTTGTACTTCATGTTGGTGAGATCTCTCCTTTTTATGCATCAATCCATGTAGTATCTTGCTTGCATTCATTGAGGACAATGCATGAAGTAGGTGTGGGGGGGTGTTTTACGTGTGTACATAGTTGAGTCTTTTTCCTTTGATTTTGTTTTCTTTTGTTTGCATTGTTAGGGTCATGATAGTGTGCTGCATTTAATATCGATATATCTGCTTGCCATGATCCTTGGGTGACTTGTCTTCTTTTGCTTGCCTAGTGCTTCAAAATTTTCACATTTCTTTCAAAATCTTCATGTGTTTTCGAAAGAAAATGTTTTGTGGGTTTTGCGTGTGTTTAGCATGTGCAAAACCGTTGAGAGGCAAAGTAAAAAGAAAGCTCCCAAAATTGTCTTGAACTTGATGCATTAGGATATCTAGTACGTGGCTTTAGGATTTATCGAGTCGTTAGGATGCACCCCAGTTTTCCTTTGGGGGTGAGTAATCATAGGGTTTCAGTGCTCAAACATTCAAAGAAGTCCACCCTGAACCTAGTGAGTCAATAATTCGTGTTTGTTAATATAGGAAGTTTGTTGTAGTCAAGGACCCTCTAAATCTTGTTGTGAGACAGTAGTGTAGGGGTTTTGGTTCATGTGTAGATAAGAAATAAGTGAGTAGGTGTTCTCTCTTCTCGCACGGCTCCTATCACTCGGGAAAGTAGGTCTGAGGGGACTTTGTGCCTGGTGCTTTCGAGTCATCTGACTTGGGATGCGCCGACCGAACTCCCGTTACACGGGTGGTAGGGATTGCCCTATGTGGAGATTTGGGGAAAGGTGTACGTGATAGTGTAAGTCCTCATGGGCAATGATGCACGAAACCTGACCCTGGGAGAATGAAGCTCCAACTAATAAAAAGAAAAAGAAAAAAAATGTGAAAAGAAACAAAAAAAAAAAGAAGAAAAAAAAAATATGGTAATGCAAATAAGAACCTTAATGGACCTTACACTTTGTATCACTTGAGGATCTTGAGGTTGTCCATGTCTTTCACTTAATTCCTTATTTAACTAACACGAATGGTTTATTAGGCTAGGTGTGGACTGATTACCTATATAGAGTCGGCCCGTAGGATTACCGCGTCCATTGATCGACAAAATAAGTCCAACGAGTCGTGTAGCTAGATTGATTAATGCATCTTGTTCGGATTTTGTGGGTATATCCGCTGAAAACCCTCAGGAGACACCACTCCTCCTCCTTGGCAACAAGGAGGTTTAACGGCTTGTTGCACATGCTAAGTGCAACCGTGATTCCTACGAAAGTGAGTTAGGATTTCTTGTTTTTCGTATGCTTTTTCCTTTCTTTGTTTTGCTCGAGACTAGCAAAAACTTAGGTGTGGGGGTATTTGATTGACATCATTTCATGCTTATATTTGTTCCTTATATCCATTATCTTACACCTAAGCAATGCTATGTGACGAGTTTTATGTTTAGTTTTCAGAAATAAAGAGGTTTGAAGAGAAGAGCCATGAAAGGACCCAAAAGCAGGAAAAAAGGACCTAATTGTGAGACCTGGGGACCAAGATGCAAGGGGGAAGGACCTGATCGTAAGACAGAAGGACCTAAGAGCAAAACAGGAAACTCCACACCATCATGAGGAGTATTTTGTCAATTCGATTCGGGTCGGAGCTCCACTAAACCAACCAGATGCATCTAAGACCAAGAAACACTTCAAGAAAAGCCCACAAAGAAAACCAGACGGATCCAAGCTTTATAGGCCGCCAATTGGCGGTCTGGAACCGCTAATGGGCGGTCCATTTAGCCCAGGATCCGTCCAATTTTCTGTAGCACGTGTATTAGTGTATTCTTAGTGTATTTGTGGTATTGGTTTAGTCCCACATCGGGGGATTGTCCCGGATTAGCTTTTTCCATGCTTATAAATAGAACTCTTCACCTTCCATTGTAATTACCCATTGCTTGGTGGCATTCTCTCTACTAAGGAGTGAGCCTTGAAGCAAAAACTCAAGGTGGAGAAGAATGCTACCTTCAATGTGAGTCATTTTGTTAATAAAATAATTCTTCTAGTTTCTTTAAATCTTGTCTTTTAATTTGTGCATGTTTGTTTAGTCTTTCCTTTCCTTTTATGTTTCTTTAATGCTTCTTGCCTTCTTAGTTAACTTTCATTTCAGTATTATGCTTTCTTTGCTTAGTCTAATCAGTAGTGTAATGAGTAGTGAGTAGTTCCATCCCCATTTGGGGGGTGGAGAAATATGTGATATAATCATGTAGTGTATTAAGTGTGTGTTATTTTTATCCCTTGAGCTTTATATGATTTCCATAACCATCTAATGGGTCTCCACTCTTATCTTTGATAGGCTAATGCTCTTGAATGAAGCTTAGCTTATGCTTTGATTAGTGGACCTATTTTATGGGGAATGATAAGGTTAGGATATGGATGAAGTTAATGTTGGAAACACAATTTGTAATGTATGTGCTCTTGTTGCCTTTACCTTAGCTAATGTCTTGTATGTTTTAATGATGTAGTGAAATCTTAATTCATGTAGAGGCATAGTAGGGTATAGTCTTTATACTTGAGTTCATGTAGCTTCATTCCAATTATTGTCTTGTATGTTTTAATGATGTAGTCTTATCTTAATTCATGTAGAGGCAAAGTTGGATGTAGTTTTATGATTTCATGCACTACATGTTGTGAAGAGCTTAATGAACACACACACACTTCTTTATGTTCACATTATTTCTCTACCCCCTTTGGGGTTTAGTTTTTATTGCTTATCTTTCATTTCCATTAGCATTGTAGTGTAGTTTAGTGTAACCAACCTTTCTTACCTTTCTTTACCTCTCGCCTTCGCACAAACCAAGTGTCGACACACCTCCCAGTGGACGACCCGTATTTGCCACCGCTTCAACGCGGCCGTGCACTTGCGGTTAAATTTAAAACGATCCATCAAGGGGAAGCTACTGGGAAAGTTTGAGCAAACGAATCCACAGATGGACCGCCAATCAGCGGTTGGAAACCGCCAATTGGCGGCCTGGTGAGGTCTGCCTGCTCTCAAATTTCTTCTGGTGGTTTATTGCTTTACTTTAGTTATCTGGGAGCCCAATTGTGCATGCTGTGATCTTTAGTTTGCTCCCAGATTTAATTTCAATCCCCATTAATCAACTTGGACCATAAAACTCAAAGCAAAAGATTAGACTTCTTGCCATCTAGGTCATGCATCATATGTAGACCTTGCATGCATCTTTCTTTTCTTTGCTTTACATTTTGTCGTTGATTGCTGGAGCGAGGTACGCATTCCTTATCACTCATTCACGCATTAGGACATTCATTAGTGAGTAAGGTTTGCATCAAAACAAGAGTGAGAGATATTATGTTGATGGTATGAATGCTAGATATTATGGTTTGTGAGAGATATTAGTATGCTTGCTTGAATTAATAAGAACTTTACTTGATGGTTTCTGCCATAGTTAGGTACATTCCATGCTCATTATGTTCTTAATAACAACCTTGCATTGCTCATATTAATAGCCTAGGTTAGTGTTGTGAATGATAGGTCTTGCCATTAGGTACTTCATATGCATTAACAAACACTAACTAAACTTGAGCTTCTTGTATGCATTCACCACACTTATTTCATGTGCACACACACACTCCACCCCTTAGGGGTTTTCCATTCCTGAGTTCTATCTTCCTACATTAGTTGCTTAGCTTAGTTTCATTTCAGCCTTTCTAGTTTACTAGTTTAGATTAGTATAATTTAGTGTAATCAATCTTTCTCTCCTTTCTTTCCCACTCACCTTCGCACAAACCAAAAGTCGACACACCTCCCTGTGGATCGACCCGTATTTGCCACCGCTTCAACGCGGTCGTGCACTTGCGGTTTAATTAAAACACATCAATCAAGTTTTTAGCACCGTTGCCGGGGAGGTGCTCTGTCCAGACATTGGTTTGGATGATTCCAGTGGTTTTAATTTTTGTTTTTAGTTTTTGTGTGTTTCAGGCATTCTGCGGAACAAGGGGAAGCGACTGGAGGAATTTGAGAGCGCAAAAGCCAAAAGTGACTGCCAATCATCGGTCTGGGACCGCCAATTGGCGGCCTGGTGAGCCTCAATCTCTCTAAATTTTGTTTATTGTAGTTATCTGGGAGCATTATTTTGCATGTTGTGACTTCTAGTTTGCTCCCAGATTAAAAATCAATCCCCTTTATTCAACTTGGACAATAAACTCAAAGCAAAATATTAGACTTCTTGCCATCTAGGTCATGCATCATTTGTAGACCTTGTATGCATTTGTCTTTTCTTTGCTTTACATTTTGTTGTTGATTGCTGGCGTGAGGTACGTGCACCCAAATATCTCATTCATGCATGTTTCGATCATGCATTAGTTAGTAAGGTGCATCGGGACAAGAGTGAGTTGAGCGTTTGATTGGAGTGATTGATTGCTAGATTTAAGATCAAAACGCTACTAAGGAGGGGTTGTCCCATAAAAGATAAGGTGGGGGATTTCATCACCCTTTCCTTTGCCCCAAAAATCCCTCTTAATCAAGCCTTAATCTAAAATCAAGTAGACATTGGCCCTAGGATTTCAGACGCACTAGGAGAGTAATCTAGTTGAGACCGTCATGGCCTGATTGGCGTTGCCTACCTTGTCGATTGTAGGAGGTACTGGATCTCCGGATCTGGTATCACTTGCTGGGCATTGTGGTCTTCGTTGTAGGGAGGTGAGGCGTGTCAAGGCTAGTGACCTCGAAGTTAGGCGTCGTCTAGCCTAAGGGCCCATAGCCTTAAGTTGATTGAGTCGTGCTTGCTAGTTAGGCTTCTACCTGATCCCATTACCCATGCTAGATCTAAGGATTCTTCCCTCCTCATCTGAGTCTTCTCCTCATCTATTCTCTACAAGTAGTCTCCTCCTCTGAGTACACCTTCTGTTGTGTATTATTTCAGAGTCGAGTCGAGCATTTTATGCGAGGTTGGGCTCGTTCTGGTGAGAGCGCTCGACTTGAGAGAGTGCATTTTTCTGAGATGGACTGTCTTGGTGATCGGCCATCTCCGCCTCGTGCTCCTTTCGAGCGTGAGGCCGAGTCTTCTCGTGGTGATTGGGGAGACCGAGTTCCATACATGGATTACCTCGGTCCGCTCCCACCACCACGTAGACTTCCTTCTCCTCCTCCCCTGACTCGAAAGGAAGAGGGATTCGGTCAATATCGAGTTATTGGTGCACCACCACCTTTAGCTCGACAAGATAGGCTGATGACTTTGTGGGAGCGGACCCATCCTGTTCGGGCCGCGCAGCCTTCTTACATAGTTGTTCCCCCAGCTCGCGGGAACAACTATGAGTTGAAACCTCAATATGTGAGCATGCGTCCTACCTTCACTACCAATAAGGAGGATCTGTATATTTTTATACGCGAATTCGAGGAAGTATGCTCCATGTTCAAGCTTCAACAACCTGACAAGGATTCAGTCCGGTTGAGGATGATTTCTTTCATGTTGAAGGATAACGCGAAGAAATGGATGTACAGCCTCCCGATGGGCTCTATTCGGTCTTGGGATGACTTTGTAACCGTATTTCTGAAGAGATTTTTCCCTCAAAGGAAAATTCAACAGATACGGCACCAGATACATCAAATGTATCAGACGGATACCGAATCTTTTCATGCTTTCTTTGAGAGGTTCAAGGACCTTCTCCAGCAGTGCCCATCATGGACTTGAGATATGGAAGTTGTGCCAAATTGTTTATGAGTGCCTCAACTACAACACCCGCACATTGTTGGAGTCGATGTGTCAGGGTGATTTCCAAATGAAATTCATCAATGAGGAATGGGACACTTTTGAGTTGATGGCTGAACGTACCTTCGAGTGGGACACCATGAGAGAGCCAGCAGCCGCCAAGTCTTCTGGTCGAGTTGGATCATATCATGTTGAGTCAACTATCGCGTCAGAGGCAAAATTGGCTGCTCTCATGCGTAGGATTGAGAGTTTAGAGTTGGAACGAGCTCCTGTAGCTCAGGTCACTACTCCTAGGTGTAGTAGGTATGGACATACGGCCATGATGACTTGGAATGCGCTTACGCTCCAAGGGATACTAAGCATGCAAATGCAATGTATCAACAGAGGTCCCGTAACGACCCGTACAATCACTTCCACAACTCGGGATGACGTAAGCATCCTAACTTCTCTTCGGGGCCTAGTGGGGGTCACGGTCAGAGCTCGCAAGCTCAACCTCAACCTCCACCTTATCAACCTCCACACCCATCAGCGACCTACCAACCCCCACATCAAAGGTCTCAACACCATAATTACCAACCCGCTCAGGCCTCATTGTCGGGTTATTCCAACCAGACTCCACCACCCCAGCGGGTTGACCCCAAGGACCCTTCTAGTGATCCGACCCTTCAAGCATTCATGCAGAGCATGCAAAGTACAGTTAAAGCTTTGGAAATGCAAGTTAGCCAGTTGGCTCATCAGTTCCATGAACGCGAGAACGGTCAGTTCCCAAGTCAACCTGTGGTAAATTCCAGGGGTCAACCTGCTCATGCTAGGCAGAATGTACACAATGTTGAAAGTGACCCTTCCCAACATGCCAATGTTGTCCATACCTTGAGATCGGGAAGGGTTGTTGACAACAATTTGGAAAAGCCTGAAGCCAACCCTGTTGGCGACACTTCCGAGGAGGGTCTTGAGTCTGCCAAGGAACCTAATTCTGAGACTCCTCCTCGTGATTGTTATGTCCCCAATGCACCATTCCCTCATAGGTTTACTAAAAACGTGATGAGCATTGGGACAACATCGTTAAGGTACTTAGGAAAGTAAAGGCGAACATCCCGTTGTTGGACATTGTTCAACAAATGCCACCGTATGCCAAGTTCCTCAAGGACCTTTGCACCACTAAGAGAAAAATAAATGTTCCCAAAAAGGCATTTTTTTCCGGCAATGTGAGCTCAATATTGACACAACCCATGCAAGTCAAATACAAGGACCCTGGTTGTTCATCTGTCTCTTGCATGATCGGGAATGTAACAATCTCTCAAGCTTTATTGGATTTGGGAGCATCTGTGAACCTCCTGCCTTACTCTGTGTATGTCAACCTTGGAATAGGCGATCTTAAAACAACGAGGACAACACTCCAGTTGGCTGACAGATCCGTCAAGATTCCATGAGGGAGTGTGGAGGATGTCCTTACCAAAGTGGGTGAGTTCGTATTTCTAGTTGATTTCATCATCTTGCATACCGAACATGTGTCCAACCCACTGGGACAAATTCCTGTGATCCTTGGGAGGCCATTTCTTGCGACATCCAATGCTTTGATCAATTGTCGCAATGGCTTGATGAGGTTGTCTTTTGGAAACCTCACGGCGGATTTCCACATCTTTACTCTTGGTAAGCAACACCGACTCTTCGACGATACAGTCGGACCTAATTTCATCCAGGACATGGATGAGCCCGAGTCATTCGGCATGTTCGACTCACATCGACATATTATTGAGGTGCCTAATGACCAGGTTGCGAGTGAAGAGGATCTTGAGGAATCCGCCAGCGTATCTCCGGACGAGGAGGCACTCTGTGTGCTTGCTCCTCTTACCTCGTGGACCTTGAGCCACTTGAAAGTAACTTTTAATCCGACAAGGACCCACCTCTGGTTGAGCTTAAACCGCTCCCCGATAACCTAAAGTACATCTTTTTAGGGGATAATGAGACATTGCCACTCATTATTCCTTCTGATCTTGCACAAGATCAAGAGGTTGCCCTCAAAAGAGTACTCTTTGAAAACAAAGAGGCGATCGGGTGGTCCTTGAAGGATATCAAGGGAATTTGCCCTGGTATGTTCAGCATCGGATCCACATTGAAGAGGATTCTAGGCCCCGCAGGGACCCACAACGAATATTGAATACTGTACTGAAAGAAGTCGTCTGAAAGGAGGTTCTCAAGTGCTTGGATCAAGGCATAATCTATCCTATCTCGGATAGTTCGTGGGTGAGTCATGTCCATGTGGTTCCCAAGAAGTCAGGCGTGACGGTTGTGGAGAATGAGCATAATGAGCTTATCCCGACATGCCTGCAAACTGGCTGGCGAGTTTGCGTTGATTATCGCAAGCTCAATGCGGCAACGCGGAAAGATCATTTCCCGTTGCCATTTATTGATCAGATGTTGGAAAGGTTGGCCGGACATGAGTATTATTGTTTTCTTGATGGATACTCCGGTTACAACCAAATTCCCATCGCCCCCAAGAATCAAGAGAAAACCACATTTACTTGTCCCTTTGGCACGTTTGCCTACCGTCGCATGCCCTTTGGGTTATCTAATGCACCAGCAACGTTTAAAAGGTGTATGATGAGCATCTTCTCCGATATGGTAGATTGTTTCCTTGAGATTTTCATGGACGACTTTTCCATATTTTATGCTTCCTTTGATGAGTGCCTTCGTCACATGAGCCTTCTCCTCAAGCGATGCCGTGAGAAGAACCTCGCTCTCAATTTGGAGAAATGTCACTTCATGGTGAAGCGAGGGATTGTACTTGGACATGTGGTCTCAAGTAGGGGAATTGTGGTTGATCCCGCCAAAGTGGGTATTATTGCTAATCTCCCACCGCCACGTAATGTGAAGGATATCCGTGCGTTTTGGGGCATGCTGGATTTTATCGGCGGTTCATTTGGGATTTTAGCAAAATTGCTCGACTTCTCACCACCTTGTTGGCTAAGGATGCCATTTTTGAGTTCACACCGGATTGCCGCCATGCCTTTTTGACCTTGAAGAAAGAGTTGACTTCAGCTCCCATAATTAAGGCACTGGTGTGGACTGAACCCTTTGAGTTAATGTGTGATGCATCTGATTTTACTGTGGGTGCAGTGCTTCGGCAACGATTAGACAAATTGTCTCATGTGATCTACTATGCCAGTAGAACACTCAATGACGCCCAATTGAACTACACTGTGACCGGGAAGGAATTCTTAGCTATCATATTTGCTTTGGAGAAATTCCGGTCGTACATGATTGGTTCCCACGTGATTATCTATTCTGATCACACAACCATCAAGCACCTCATGGCGAAGAAAGATGTAAAATCCCAACTCTTGAGATGGATCTTCTTCTTACAAGAATTCGATCTCGAGATTCGGGACAAAAAAAGTGTGAAAATGTTGTAGCAGACCACCTATCTCGTCTAGAGACGACCAACCCACATGAACAAATTATTGATGACAAATTTCCTGACGAGCAGTTGTTCACGATTTAATATAACCCTTGGTTTGCCGACATCGTGAACTACCTCGTGACAGAGCAACTTCCTGTGGGTTGGTCAAAATCTGACCAAACCAAATTTAGATCTTATGTCAGATTCTTTCACAAGGACGAACCCTACCTATTCAAATACTGCTCTGACCAAATTTTCAGGCGGTGCATCCCAGATACCGAGTTCCAAAGTGTGCTCCATTTCTGCCACTCTAAGGCATGTGGAGGACACTTTGGAGCAAAGAAAACTGTCGTTAAGGTGCTCCAATCTGGATTCTACTGGTCTTCTCTTTTCAAAAATGCTTACGACTTTTGTAAGCAATGTGATAGGTGCTAGCGCCTTGGCAGGATTCGTCGACGTGACATGATGCCTTTGCAAAATGTCCTTGTTGTCAACATATTCGATTTGTGGGGCATCGACTTTATGGGTCCCTTCCCGAACTCATTCGGGAATGTTTACATTCTGGTGGCCGTTGACTATGTGTCTAAGTGGGTTGAGGCTATACCCACAAAGACCAATAACAACAAGGTGGTCACCAAATTCTTAAGGGACATTTTTACGCAATTTGCTACTCCTCATACCATAATCAGCGATAGGGTTAGCCACTTCTGTAATCGCTCCTTTGAAGCACTTATGAGGAAATATTCGATCACCCACAAGCATGCGACCCCATATCATCCGCAAACTAGTTGGCAGGTCGAAGTCTCTAACCGTCAATTAAAGCAAATTCTTGAGAAGACGGTTAGTTCCTCGAGGAAGGATTGGTCAACTAAGTTGAATGACGCGTTGTGGGCCTTCTGCACCGCGTACAAGTCCAATTTGGGTATTCCCCATATCGGGTAGTGTACGGCAAGGCTTGCCACCTACCCGTCGAGCTTGAGCATCGTGCTTTCTGGGCGATCAAGAACCTGAATATGGACCTTGATCAAGCAGGGGTGCAGCGTAAGCTTGACATTGTGGAGTTGGAAGAGATACACAATGATGCGTATGAAAATGCCGAAATTCATAAGTCTCGAGCCAAGTTATTTCACGATGGCAAGATTATGCGAAAGGTGTTTACGCCCGGGCAGAAGGTGTTGCTCTACAAATCCCGGCTTCATCTTTTTCCGGGTAAGCTCCGTAGTCGCTGGACCTAAATTGTGTTTCCTCATGGAGCGGTTGACATCTTGAACCCAGGGAATGGGGACGTGTTCAAAGTTAATGGACAACGCCTCAAACCCTACTTGGAGGGGGCACCAGCCAAAGTCGGGGAGGTCATGTTCCTTCATGAACCTCTCGCACTCAACCATTCGTGCTCCTGCATGAATGGTTGAGCTTTCATGTTTGTATAAAGTTTAACAAAAAAATGAAGTAATAAAAGACTCCATCAGCGAGCATTGATTGTTGTGGGCTCCAACCCTTGAGTATTTGGGCCCCATTTCTTTCACGTATTTGTATCCTTTCTTTAGCATCTCACAGGTTTTTAGGAAATTCGGGTTTGTGTCCATCACTATAACCATGAACTTCCTGTTGCGCTTCCTGTTCGTGAGATCTTTCCTTTTTCATGCATAAATTCATGTAGTATCTTGCTCACATTCATTGAGGACAATGCATGAAGTAGGTGTGGGGGGTGTTTTACGTGTGTACATAATCGAGTCTTTTTCCTTTGATTTTGTTTTCTTTTGTATGCATTGATAGGGTCTTGTTAGTATGCTGTATTTAATATCGATATATCTGCTTGCCATGATCCTTGGGTGACTTGTCTTCTTTTGCTTGCCTAGTGCTGCAAAATTTTCACATTTCTTTCAAAATCTTCATGTGTTTGTGAAAGAAAATGTTTTGTGGGTTTTGTGTGTGTTTAGCATGTGCAAAACCGTTGAGAAGCAAAGTAAAAAGAAAGCTCCCAAAATTGTCTTGAACTTGATGCATTAGGATGTCTAGTTTACTGGCTTTAGGTCTTATCGAGTCATTAGGATGCACCCCGATTTTCCCTCAGGGGGGGCGTTTAATCATAGGGTTTCAGTACTCAAACATTTAAAGAAGTCCACCCTGAACCTAGTGAGTCAATAATTTGTGTGTGTTAGTATAAGGAAGTTTGTCATAGTCAAAGGCCCTTAAACTCTTTTTGTGAAACTTAAGTGTAGGGGTTTTGGTTCCCATGTAGATAAATGAATAAATGGTGTTCTCTCCTCTCGCACGAATCCTCTCACTCGGGAAAGTAGGTCTGAGGGGACTTTGTGCCTGGTGCTTTCGAGTCATCTGACTTGGGATGCACCGACCGATCTCCCGTTACCCGGGTGGTAGGGATCGCCCTATGTGGAGATTTGGGGGAAGGTCTACATGATAGTGTAAGTCCTCATACCCAATGATGCACGAAACTCGACCCTAGGAGAATCAAATACCAACCAATAAAATGCTCCAAAGAAAGAAAGAAAAATATATATATATATATAAAAGGTGTGAAATAAGAACCTTAATGGACTTTACACATTGTATCACTTTCAGAAGTTAAGGTTTCCCATGTCTTTCACTTAAGTCCTTAAATAACTTTTACGAATCATTCATTAGGCTAGGTGTGTGGACTGATTACATATATAGGTTCGACCCGTAGTATTACAACGTCCCATGATCGACAAAATAAGTCCAACGAGTCGTGTGTCTAGATTGAATAATGCATCTTGTTCGGATTTTGTGGGTATATCCGCTGAAAACCCTCAGGAGACAACACTCCTCCTCCTTGGCAACCAGGATGTTTAACAGCTTGTTGCACGTGTTAAGTGCAACCGTGATTCCTACAAAAGTGAGTTAGGATTTCTTGTTTCTCGTTCGCTTTTCTCTTTCTTTATTTTGCTCATGACTAGCAAAAACTTAGGTGCGGGGGTATTTGATTGACATCATTTCATGCTTATATTTGTATCTTATATCCATTATCTTACACCTAAGCAATGCTACATGATGAGTTTTATGTTTGAATTTCAGAAAGAAAGAGGTTTGATGAGAAGAGGCATGAAAGGACCTAAAAGATAGGAAAAACGACTGAATTGTGAGACCTGGGGACTAAGATGCAAGGGAGAAGGACCTGAACGTAAGACCGAAGGACCAAAGAGCAAAACAGAAAACTCCACACCATCATGGGGAGTATTTTGACAATTCTATTCGGGTTGGAGATGCAACAAGCGAACTAGATGCATCCAAGACCAACAAATACATCAAGAAAAGCCCAGAATGAAAACCAGATGGATCCGGATCTGGTAGACCGCCAATGGACAGTCTGGGACCGCTAATTGGCGGTCCGGATCTCTCCTGATCCGCTAAGATTTCGCGTGCACATGTATTAGTGTTTGGTTAGGCTATTTTTGTTATTTGTTTAGTCCCATACCGGGGGATTGTACCGGATTACCTTTTTCTATCACTATAAATAGAACTCTCCCTCCTCTCTTGTACCCCATCTCCTCTCTTGGTGGACATCTTCTCTTCTAAGAGTGAAGCCTTGAAGCAAAACTCTGGTGGAGAAAGAGGCTACTTGTAATTGAGTGAGTTAATAATAGATGTTTTCCATTAGTATGTTGGTTTTTGGTTAGTTTAATTTCCTTTAATATGCTTGCATGTTTGTCTTGTTTTATGTCTTTTAGTTAACTTCTTGTTTAGTCTTTCTATAATTAGTTTAAGCATGCCTTCTTTCCTTAGTATACATGTTATTTTAAATATGTGTGAGTAGTTCCATCCCTTTTGGGGGTGGAGTAGATGTGTGTACATGTTATGTAGATGGTATGAATGCTAGATATTATTGGTTATGAGAAATATTAGTATGATTTCTTGAATTAATAAGAACTTTACTTGATGGTTTCTGCCATAGTTTGGTACGTTCCATGTTCGTTATGTTCTTAATAACAACCATGCAGTGCTCATATTAATCACCTAGGTTAGTGTTGTGAATGATAGGTCTTGCCATTACGTACTTCTTTTGCATTAACAAACACTAACTAAACTTGAGCTTCTTGTATGCATTCACCACACTTATTTCACGTGCACACACACTCCACCCCTTAGGGGTTTTCCATTCCTGAGTTCTATCTTCCTACCTTAGTTGCTTAGTTTATTTTGTTTTGTGATTTCATTTCAGCCTTTCTAGTTTACTAGTTTAGATTAGTATAGTTTAGTGTAATCAATCTTTCTCTCCTTTCTTTCTCACTCGCCTTCGCACAAACCAAAAGTCAACACACCTCCCAGTGGATCGACCCTTATTTTACACCGCTTTAACGTGGCCCTGCACTTGCGGTTTAATTAAAACATATCAATCAAAAACAAAGAAAGAGAAAAATGAAAGAAATGAAAAAGCATTCGAATAATAGTGAAATCCTAACTCACTTTCGTAGGAATCACGGTCGCACTTAGCACGTGCAACAAGCCGTTAAACCTCCTTGTTGCCAAAGAGGAGGAGTGTTGTCTCCTGAGAGTTTTCAGCGGATATTCCCACAAAATCCGAACGTAGATGCATTATTCAATCTAGAAACTCTACTCGATGGACTCGTTTTTATCGATCACAGGATGCGGTAATTCTACGGGCCGACCCTAAATATGTATCCAGTCCATACACCTAGCCTAATGAATCTTTCAGTCAAGTTAATTAAGGACTTAAGTGAAAGACATGGACAACCTTAACCTCCTTAAGTGATACAAAGTGTAAAGTCAATTAAGGTTCTTATTTGCATTACCATTATTTTTTTCTTTTCTTTTTTTATTTTCTTCTTTTATTTTTGTCTAGTTGGTGTTTATTCTCCAAGAGTCAGGTTTCTTGCATCATTGCCTATGAGGACTTACACAATCACGTACAACTTTTCCCACATCTCCACATAGGGCAATCCCTACCACCCGTGTAACAGGAGTTCGGTCGGTGCATCCCAAGTCAAATGACTCAAAAGCACCAGGCACAAGGTCCCCTTGGACCTAATTTCCTGAGCGATAGGAGTCGTACGAGAAGAGAGAATACCTACTCACTTATTTCTTATCTATACATAAACCAAAACCCCTACACTTAATGTCTCACAACAGGTGTTAAAGGGTCCTTGACTACCACAAAGTTCCTTATATTAACAGACACGAATTATTGACTCACTAGGTTCAGGGTGGACTTCTTTAACTGTTTGAGTACTGAAACCCTATGATTACTCGCCCCCCGAGGCAAGACTGGGGTGCATCCTAAGGACTCGATAAGACCTAAAGCCGGTATACAAGATATCCTAATGCATCATGTTCAAGATAATTTTGGGAGCTTTCTTTTTACTTTGCCTCTCAACGGTTTTGCACATGCTAAACACACACAAAAACTACAAATCATTTTCTTTCGCCAACACATGAAGAGTTTGAAAGAAATGTGAAAATTTTAAAGCACTAGGCAAGAAAAAGAAGACAAGTCACCCAAGCACACCAACATGACCCTAACAGTGCACACCAAAGAAAACAAAAGTAAAGGAAAACAACTCGATTATGTACACACGTAAAACACCCCCCACACCTACTTCGTGCATTGTCCTCAATGAATGTGAGCATGATACTACACGGATTTATGCATGAAAAAGGAATGAACTCACCAACGTGAAGCGCAAAGGGAAGTTCCTGGTTATGTTGATGGACACAACCCAAATTCCCTCAAAACCTCTGAGATGATAAAGAAAGGATACAAATACGTGAAAGAAAAAGGACTCAAATATACAACGGTTGGGGCCCACAATAATCAATGCTTGCTCGTGGAGTCTTTTATTGTACTTTTTTTCTTTTTTTCCTTTTTCTGAATATAACAACAAAAATATGTAAAAAAATAAGTTTCCATCTTCATTTGTCAAAGGACATCAAATGGGAACCTCAAAAGTGGGTCAATGCACTTGGAAGGAGAACATGACACCACGCGGGGTCAGAATACTCATGTTTGGGCCCCTTCACAAAGAGCACAAGATGAAAGGAAAAGTTCATGAATTAGACGCAAAGGAGTCTCATTCAAAGGATCAAACTAAAAGAGTTTGAACCTCTCAAGAGTTTGGGAAATAAGGGGCAACGGAAGAAGAGTTTCTCTCCTTGCGGTACTGAAGTTACGATTGTCAATACAAACTCTCCAACCAATAGGCTGGTGGGTCGGAACGAGATCAAGAACCTCGTTAGGCATGTCCGACTCACCAGACGAACAAAAAGTGGGTCTCTTACCCAAGGTATCCTCCAAGGAACTCCTAATACCCTCATTAGCAATGTAGTTGTTTGATGTCCCATCAGTTCCAAGATGATCAAGAACAATAGTGAGAGGGAAACTCTCATCAGGTCGTTTGAAATTAAGGGTACTAGGGAGTTCATTCTCCACCAGAGGTGAGTCCTTAATAGGCAGAACATGAAGATCATGTGGTTCAAGGGTCACGGGACAAAAAGATAAGGCACAATCTTGTGCCAACTCATAATGAAGTAGGTCCATGTTTTTCTCAATTGGAATCGAATCCTCCACCAAGTGATCGTGAATTGAAACCCAAGTCCCTCAGACTGACTAAGAGTTTGATTTTGAAAGATTGTGCTTTGAATTTGTGGATGTGGTGGTGGTTCGATATCAGAAGATAAATCCTCATGTTGACAAGAAAAGTTACCCTCCTCACATTCACGTAATTGTTGCGTCATTGGACTCACTTGTAGTGCCATATTTTGTATGGACTGTTTAGTGGTTTCCATGAATGTAAGGAAAGTTTGTTTAAAGGAATAAGGTAAGTGGTCAACTATGAGGTCCAAGTCAGAGTTTGAGAAATTTTGGGGTTGGGTGTTGATGGGCTGAGAATGAGTCCAATGATTTGAAGTGGGGTGTTGGTAGAATTCTGGGTATTCGGGAGGAGGATACTGGGATGAAAATGATGTATAAGAATTTCAATAAGAATTATCCCCCCACAATTCCATCACTCTTGGATTGTACGCGGATGTGTAATGGTCATATTGAGCATTTTGGGAAAAGGTATGCTCATACTCAGGTTCTGGGGTAACATAAGGACATTCCCCGATAACATGACCACTCAACCCACAACAGTCGCACGGTACGGCTACATGAGCCACCGGTGCACTCATGTCATCTACCGCATGCATGAAAGATGCCAAAATTTGTTGTAATGTCTCAGTTTGTTGGCCATCATATGATTCGACACAACTAGATGGTGGTCTAGCAGTCGGTGCTTCTCTCATATTATCCCAATCTGAAGATTCCTCAGCGACACAATTACGATTGTCTCAACCATACGGGGTGTTAGTCTGAGCCACCCCAGGTTGCATGGATCCGGAATACCATGGAGAATTATCCTTGTCCCAATTATGATATGGATGGTCTCCCATGTAACCATCCATCTCAACAAAAAACCCTCAAGTCGACCACTCTCACCACCACGAGGCCAATCTCGCAAAAAGTGCTCGACTCAACCCTAAAATTCTAATAGAGAGTGTAAAGGGGAGGAGACTAGAACGTAGAAGTACGTGAGAAGAAGATGACTCAGAGGAGAAGGGAAGAATCCCTAAAGCTAGCATGGGTAGTGGGAGAAGGTCGAAGCCGGATCTAGCAAGCACGACTCAAACAATTTATGGCTATGGGTCCTTAGGCTAGACGACGCCTAACTTCGAAGTCACTAGTCTCGACACGCCTCACCTCCCTACAATGAAGACCATAATTCCCAGCAAGTGATACCAGATCCGGAGATCCAATACCTCCTACTATCGACAAGGCAGGCGACGTAGATCAGGTCATGACGGTCTCAACTCGATCACTCTCCTAGTGCGTCCGAAATCCTAGGGCCAATGTCTACTTACTTTTAGAAATAAGGCTTTGATTGAGAGTGATTTTTGGGACAAAGGAAAGGCTTATGAAATCCCCCACCTTATCTTGTATGGGACAACCCCTCCTTAGTAGCATTTTGAGTCTTAATCTAGCAATCAACTCTCCAATCAAACGCTCACCTTAGTCTTGTCCCGATGCACCTTACTAACTAATGCATGCTATAACCATGCATGAATGAGAGAATGGGTGCACGTACCTCACGCCAGCAATCGACAACAAGAATGTAAAGAAAAGAAAAGACAAATGCGTGCAAGGTCTATAAATGATGCATGACCTAGATGGCAATCAATCTAATCTTTGCTTTGACTTTTAAGGTCCAAGTTGATTAAAGGAGATTGATTGTTAATCTGGGAGCAAACTAAATGTCACAACATGCAAGATTACACTCCCAGAGAACTACATTTAAACACAAAATAACCAGAACAAAAATGGGAGCAAATGAAGCTCACTTGGCCGCCAATTGGCGGTCACTGTTGTGTGTTTCGTTCTCCAATTCCTCCAGTTCCTTCCCCTTGATCCTGAGGATCCCTGAAGCAAACCAAAACTAAAAACGAAAAATTAAAACCACTCGAATCGTCCAAACCAAAGTCTGGATAGAACACCTCCCCGGCAATGGTGCCAAAAACTTGATTGAACGTTTTAATTAACCGCAAGTGCACGTCCGCATTGAAGCGGTGGCAAATACGGGTCGCTCCACAAGGAGGTCTGTCAACCTTAGTTTGTTCGAAGGCGAGTGGGAAATAAATGAGAGAATGGAGTAATGATCAAACTACACTAAACTATTCGCAACAAGGAAGGAAATGAAAGCACAAGACGAACTAAAACTAAGCGACTAATAAAAGAAGATAGAAATCAGGAATGGAAAACCCCTAAGGGGTGGAGTGTGTGTACACATAAAATAAGTTGGTGAATGCATACAGTAATCTCAAGTGTAGTTAGTGTTTGTAATGCATAAGAAGTACCTCATGGCAACACCTATCATTTAAAGCACTAACCTAGGCGATTTATATGAGCACGACAAGTTTGTTATTAAGAACATAAACAAGCATGGAATGTACCTAAACATTATGGCAGAAACCACCAAGCAATATGTGAATACAAAAGGAGAGGAAGAGTAATATATATAGGCATCGAAAAAGGTAATCCGGGACAATCCCCGGTACGGGACTAAAACGCATACCACAAATGGACTAAATACAACCAAATTCAACACCCGACCGAATCGAGTGTAATTCGGGACAAGATGGACCACCAATTGGCGGTCGGAATGGGCTTTATCGGGTCGGGTTTCGGGAGGCTTTAGTTTGGCTTGATTTCTTGGTGTTTGAAGAACACGATTTGGTTGTTGATGGTTGGGCCCGGATTTAATTGCCAAAATACTCCTCATTAAGGTGTGGAGCTTCTTTATTTGCTCATTGATCCTTTTGGTTTTACATCTGGGTCCTTCTCTCATTCATCTCAGTCCATAAGTCCTGCAACTTGGTCATTTTCCCTAATTTTGAGTCCTTTCATGCATCTTCTCCTCAACCCTATTTATTCCCGAAACTCAAACACAAAACTCATTACGTAGTATTGTTTTGGCTCAAAATAATGGATATAAGACACGAATGGATGCATGATATGGCGCCAATCAATATGCGAATTATGGTTTTTAGAAATAGGAGAAAAAGGAAGCAAACTATTTTTCTCTCTAAAACCCTAGCCGTCCCTCCCTTCCACCACCAAGGAAGAAGTTTGTGCTTCCATCCATCTCGTTACAACTAACGTTCGGTGGTAGCTCACTTTTATTGACTTGGTTGATTTATTAAGATTAGTTTAATTAATCATCAAGATTAATATAGATTAAGGCCAAAAAGCCAACACATTATATGTTGGTGTACCTGGTTTCCTGTGTGTTTCCGTAATATCATTGAGGTAATTGTGTGTTTTGAATTTTAAAATTTTCCGTTGTTTGAGGACGTTACACTCAGAGAGCAGTCAGACTGGAATCACTGCTGGAATATTCCCTAGCTCTTCCTCCGCAACCTCGGTAGCTAGAGATTAAGGAGGTGTCCTTTAAACAAGGTGGCAATGAATAAATAGTTAAAAGGATAATTAATCTGATTGTATTAGGGATCGTAATGTTAATCTAGAAATCATTTACGATCTACGTGACAATTCTTGTGTGCGTTACTAATATAATCGAGTCCTATAAGGGTTACATACATTTGAATCTATAAGCTAAACAACTAGATGGCTAAGGGCCCATTAAGCTCACTTACCTATTGCGATTAGGGTTACTTAAGAGAGGTCTATAAATATATGTGATTGAACGTTTTATTTAACTACAACTGCATGGCCGCGTTAAAGCGGTGGCAAATAAGGGTCGATCCACAAGGAGGTGTGTCGACTCTAGTTAGTTCGAATGCGAGTGGAAACGAAATGAGAGAATTGAGTAATGATCAAACTACACTAAACTATTCGCAACAAGGAAGGAAATTGATGTATTGCATACATTGCATCATATGTCTTTCATTTAGATTACTTTTACATCAATAAATGCTACTAAGGTATGTGTTTAGTCTTATTTATAGAATACAGGCACCTGAATACATATTACCCACATCCCGAGTATAATCGCGTGCAAAAGACTCATTTCTATCATAAAGACCAAGCTCAAGATTATCGGGTTACGAATGGAAATGTATCCAAGCATAAAAGCATTCAAGATCTAATTACAAAAAGAACAAGGACTTAAGCACAAAAGTAGTCGGGGACTAAATTGCAAAAAGACAAAGACCTAATTGCAAATCACGAGTAGCTTTTATTATCTTGGAGAAAATATAAAGAAAAATCAATGTGGATCTCCAAATATATGAAGGAATTAATCCGGAGCTCAAAAGAATGGAAAGAATCAATCCAGACGCGTAAAGGAGGATCAAATCATACCATAAACACACAGCAAAAATCCAGATTAAATCAGAGGAGATTATGCGGCAAAATCGCTGCATATTACATGCATTGTGCGGCGGAAACGCCGCCCCCTTGGCGATCCGTGTGCTCCAATTTTGTCCAGTCGTGTCTGGACACGTGTACTCTCCAATTTTATACTTAGGGCTCTTGTAACAACTATAAATAGCCCCGAGAACGATGTTAGAAGGGTCATTGGCCTTAGACCTAGTTTTTAGTTGTTGTTTTTATTTGTAGTCTTTTCTTTGAGTAATAAAATTCTGTCTTTTATTTCTTGTTTTTACTTTTCTTTTGTAATGCCTCTAGGACCCCTTCTTCCTCCCTCCTTGGGCTTCTAACTCTTTCCATATGGTGGAGGTGACGGATTAGGGTGAAGAGAAGATGAATGAATGTTATTATTTTAAGTTCGTGATTAGTATATTTTGATTACTTGAGTTTGTATTAAATCATTTATCATGTAATGCTTCATAACTAACATGATTTATTATAAGTTTCTGAATTCTCTAATCTAAACCCTATATCTAAACCTCCACCCGACGGAATTCACTTCTTTGTTCTTGTTTTAGTTTTAATTGTTCTTGTTTCTTGCTTTAGATAATTAAAACCCAAAAATCTCAAAACCAACTTATTTCTTCTCTCATTATTTCCCCCAATCGAAATCACATTAATAACAAATCTCTCCCTTCTTGTGCTCGACCCGTATTTGCGACGTCTTCAATTGACGCCGTGCACTTGCGGTATAAATTTAATTCTCATCAGAAATGAAAGCACAAGACGAACTAAAACTAAGCGACTAATAAAAGAAGATAGGAATCAGGAATGGAAACCCCTAAGGGGTGGATTAGTGTGTCTTGCCACGTCTTCACAGTGCGTCTGAAATTTGTGCCTCTTGCACTAAAGGACGACGCTAAGAAATGACTATATAGTCTAGCTGAAAGATCTATTAGGAGTTGGGCTGAGTTTGTTCAAGTATTCCTGAAAAAATATTTTCCCAACCATAAGACTATGAGGATTAGGAATGAAATTGTTGCATTCGTTCAGTCTGAGAGCGAGCCGTTCTATTCCTATCTAGAAAGATTCAAAAGTGTTCTGACCCAATGCCCTCATCATGGAATTCCAAGATGGCAATTATGCCAAATTATTTATGAGGGATTGACACCCACATCTAGGGTTATGGTAGAATCCATAAGTCAAGGGAACTTTATGTCGAAAAATGAAAATGATGCCTGGACTTTTCTTGAGGAATTAGCTGAAAACAGTATGCAATGGGACAATGCTAGAACACCGATTAACCCGAGTATTGGATCTAGAATAGCAAGTCAACCCAAACCAGGTGTCTTAGCTGTAGATGCCAACATAGCGGCTGAAGCAAAACTAGCTACCCTTATGCGCAGAATGGAAAGTTTAGAGCTACAAACCCAAACCCGAGTGAATGAAGCCTCGTCTATCCCTTGCTCTAGATTTGGTCAGACTAGTCATGTAATGGAGGATTGTGCGGACTGGGAACAAGTTAATGCCATGTATAACCATGCTAGAAATGACCCATACGCATCAACCTATAACTCGGGTTGGCGTAATAATTCCAATTTCTCATCAAGCCAACAAGGTCAACCTCGTAGACAACAACCAAATCCGTATAACCAAAATAATACATCATCTGGGTTTAGTAACAACGGAGATCATGAGGTTAGGTTGACAAGCTTGGAAAATTTGATGAAAACCTTTATATAAACAACCAGCCAGACCTTCCAAAGGCTAGAGACACAAGTCAGCCAACTAGCACAAATAGTAGGTGAAAGAGAAAAGGGTCGGTTTCCAAGTCAACCTGAGGTGAACCCTAGATCTAATAATTCTTATCAATCCTATCAAGCACCTTCAGGAAATAACAACCCTAGACCGGTTCAAATGGTTAATGAGGAAGGACCGTTCCAACAAATAAATGTTGTAGTATCATTACGGTCCGGAAGACAAGTTGATAACAATGTGGTCAATCCTAGAACGTCTAATCAATCTAGTCATCAAGCAACCACATATGACCTAACCATTGAACCCGACGTCCAATCTGAAACGCCCAACCCACCTACTCAACCTGAACCTATAGCTCAACCTGAACCTGAGCGAGTCTATGTTCCTAAAGCCCCATTCCCCATTAGACTCAAAAAGAACTCAAGTGCACAAATAGAGAAAATCTTGGAAGTATTTAAGCAAGTTAAGGTGAACATTCCACTCTTAGACATGATTCAACAAATACCTGCTTATGCTAAATTCTTAAAAGATCTGTGAACTAAAAAGAGAAAAACAAATGTACCAAAGAAGGCATTCTTAACTGCAAACATAAGCTCTATCCTGTCAAACTCATCTCCTATAAAATATAAGGATCATGGATGTCCCACAATTTCATGTGCAATATGAGATACTTTTATCAACAAAGCCCTTCTAGACCTTGGTGCTAGTGTTAATTTACTCCCGTACTCTGTCTATGAGCAAATGAACCTTGGTCCACTAAAACCCTCTAAGACACCCCTTCAATTTGCTGATTGTTCTATTAAGAAACCAAGAGGTATAGTAGAGGATGTTTTGATCAAGGTTGGTGACTTCATTTACCCAGTGGATTTTGTCGTACTAGATACCGCACCTGTTGTAAATCCTAACCGACAAATCTCTGTAATTCTAGGCAGACCCTTTTTAGCCACTTCGGAAGCATTGATAAACTGTCGAAATGGGCTCATGCAATTATCTTTTGGGAACTTAAAAGCTGAATTTAATATCTTTCATATTGATAGTGAGCCAGAAATAATATGCAATCAAAGTGACGTTGTGATGAAATCCTGTATCTATAAGATTTCTGAATCGTCACAAAATCAAAATGGAAGTAAGAAAAAGGGGAGGAATTCATCTACACACCCACCATCACTCGAGCAAATAAGAGAACCAATTTATGTGAGGGGTGTGGAACCTGTGACTCAGGACTCTCATTGCAACATGGGGAACAACTCAACTGGATACATGCACCAATATGGTGTCATTCAATCCAGTTCTGACTATGGTTGACTTTGAGCAAATTCCATCCTTCCACCGCAATTCACTCAGGTAATAAGTGCATTTACTTTATATTTGCATACATTGAGGACAATGCATGATTTAGGTGTGGGGGGATGTTTATGTATATATTTATCTATATATCTGTTCTTTTATCTCTTACAAAAAAAATTCAATGTTTCATAACATAGCTTAAGATTGAACTACCAAAACCCGAGTACAAATTGCATTGAATTTTTTGTTCCTTATTATATAGTTCTGCTTGTAGAAACTATGACATAAATCTAAGTTCCAAAGAAATAACTCATTCCCCTTTAAGACATGTATGCACTTAAATTGGATGAATCAAATCTTTGAAGTGGTTGATAAAAAGCAGAGGTTGAGGAAAATATACCGGGAAGTGTAGACTTCTAAATAGCAATTAAGCCTTGAGGAAAATAAAATTAAAAATAAAGGAATAAAGTGAGGAAAACACATTCTGCAAAATGATTACAAAAGCCCAAGTCTTTGAGTCACTGGTCCGTGGAGGTATCTTGAAACCCGGTAACTTGAATCTACCAGCTCGGGATTATCGACCAAACTCGCTACACGAATGCAAAAAGGGTAAAAGTGTCAAAAAGCAAATGTGTTGAATCACGGAAGAAAAGAGAAAAAAATATATACTCAAGGACCAAAGCTAAAAGAATGATCCATGCCATGGTTGATCCGAATGATACTTCACCACCAGAGGAGGCGTGCAAAATAATTCAAGTGATAAACATGTGTAGAAGGGTTAGTTGTGTGAATGTTGGAGGAATAAAGACCAAGTCATATTTTTAATAAGTTAGATTTATATAATGAGCATGCAAGAATTCTAAGTGAGATGTATAAGGTTGAGGTGGGGATATTGAAAGTTGTTAATGGAATGTTGAATTAAGACTTTGTGGGTGTGTCAACTGAAAACCCTCACGAGACAAAACTCGTCCTCTAAGGAAACTTGGAGGTTTAAAGGCTTGTTGCACATGCTAAGTGCAACCGTGATTCCTACGAAAGTGATTAGGATTTCCCTGTTTTTATTTGTCGTATCTTCTGTTTTGCTAGGGACTAGCAAAATCTAGGTGTGGGGTATTTGATGCATTGCATACATTGCATCATATGTCTTTCATTTAGATTACTTTTACAACAATAAATGCTACTAAGGTATGTGTTTAGTCTTATTTACAGAATACAGGGACCTGAATGCAAATTACCCACATCCCGAGTATAAACGCGTGCAAAAGACTCATTTCTATCATAAAGACCAAGCTCAAGATTATCGGGTTACGAATGGAAATGTATCCAAGCATAAAAGCATTCAAGATCTAATTACAAAAAGAACAAGGACTTAAGCACAAAAGTAGTTGGGGACTAAATTGCAAAAAGACAAGGACCTAATTGTAAATCACGAGTAGCTTTTATTATCTTGGATAAAATATAAAGAAAAATCAATGTGGATCTCCAAATATATGAAGGAATTAATCCGGAGCTCAAAAGAATGGAAAGAATCAATCCAGACGCGCAAAGGAGGATCAAATCATACCATAAACACACAACAAAAATCCGGATTAAATCAGAGGAGATTATGCGGCGAAATCGCCGCATATTACATGCATTGTGCGGCAGAAACGCAGCCCCCTTGGCGATCCGTGTGCTCCAATTTTGTCCAGTCGTGTCTGGACACGTGTACTCTCCAATTCTATACTTAGAGCTCTTGTAACAACTATAAATAGCCCCGAGAACGATGTTAGAAGGGTCATTGGCCTTAGACCTAGTTTTTAGTTGTTGTTTTTATTTGTAGTCTTTTCTTTGAGTAATAAAATTCTGTCTTTTATTTCTTGTTTTTACTTTTCTTTTGTAATGCCTCTAGGACCCCTTCTTCCTCCCTCCATGAGCTTCTAACTCTTTCCATAAGGTGGAGGTGACGGATTAGGGTGAAGAGAAGATGAATGAATGTTATTATTTTAAGTTCGTGATTAGTATATTTTGATTACTTGAGTTTGTGTTAAATCATTTATCATGTAATGCTTCATAACTAACATGATTTATTATAAGTTTCTGAATTCTCTAATCTAAACCCTATATCTAAACCTCCACCCGACGGAATTCACTTCTTTGTTCTTGTTTTAGTTTTAATTGTTCTTGTTTCTTGCTTTAGATAATTAAAACCCAAAAATCTCAAAACCAACTTATTTCTTCTCTCATTCTTTCCCCCAATCGAAATCACATTAACAACAAATCTCTCCCTCCTTGTGTTCGACCCGTATTTGCCACGTCTTCATTTGACGCCGTGCACTTGCGGTATAAATTTAATTCTCGTCAGAAATGAAACCACAAGACGAACTAAAACTAAGCGACTAATAAAAGAAGATAGGAATCAGGAATGGAAACCCCTAAGGGGTGGAGTGTGTGTACACATAAAATAAGTTGGTGAATGCATACAGTAATAGTTAGTGTTTGTAATGCATAAGAAGTACCTCATGGCAACACCTATCATTCAAAGCACTAACCTAGGTGATTAATATGAGCACGACAAGTTTGTTATTAAGAACATAAACAAGCATGGAATGTACCTAAACATTATGGCAGAAACCATCAAGTAAGGGTTATTATTAATTCAAACAAGCATACTAACATTTCTCACAAACAACAATATTTAGCATTCAATCCATCTATATAACATGTATAGGCATCTACTCCACCCGCAAAGGGGATGAAAGTACTCACTAATCATTACACTACAAACTACATTAACAGAATGAAACATTCTAATGAAATGCAATTATACTAAGCAAAAAAGAAATATTAAACAAGCTAAATGAAAGGAAATTAATCTAAAGAAGCGTGCAAGAATTAAAAGACAATGCAATATTAACAGAAACTAAGAAAAAATATTTTATTAACATGACTCACATTGCAAGTGGCATTCTTCTCCACCTTGAGTTTTTGCTTCACGGCTTTTACTCCAATTAGAGAGAATACCACCAAGCAATAGGTGAATACAAAAGGAGAGGAAGAGTTCTATATATAGGCATCCAAAAAGGTAATCCGGGACAATCCCCAGTACGGGACTAAAACGCATACCACAAATGGACTAAATACAACCAAATTCAACACCCGACTGAATCGAGTGTAATTTGGGACAAGATAGACCACCAATTGGCGGTCGGAATGGGCTTTATCGGGTTGGGTTTCGGGTGGCTTTAGTTTGGCTTGATTTCTTGGTGTTTCATGAACCCGATTTGGTTGTTCATGGTTGGGCCCGGATTTAATTGCAAAAATATTCCTCATTAAGGTGTGGAGCTTCTTTATTTGCTCATTGATCCTTTTGGTTTTACATCTGGCTCCTTCTCTCTTTCCTCTCAGTCCATAAGTCTTGCAACTTAGTCCTTTTCCTTGCTTTTGAGTCCTTTTATGCATCTTCTCCTCAACCCTATTTATTCCCTAAACTCAAACACAAAAGTCATTACGTAGCATTGTTTTGGCTCAAAATAATGGATATAAGACACGAATGTATGCATGATATGATGCCAATCAATATGCGAATTATGGTTTTTAGAAATACGAGAAAAAGGAAGTAAACTATTTTTCTCTCCAAAACCCTAGTCGTGCCTCCCTTCCACCACCAAGGAAGAAGTTTGTTCTTCCATCCATCTCGTTACAGCTAACGTTCGGTGCTAGCTCACTTTTATTGATTAGGTTGATTGATTAAGATTAGTTTAAGTAATCATCAAGATTACTATAGATTAAGGCCGAAAAGCCAACATATTATATGTTGGTGTACCTGGTTTCCTGTGTCTTTCCGTAATGTCCTCGAGTCAATTGTGTGTTTTGAATTTTAAAATTTTCCGTTGTTTGAGGACGTTACACTCAGAGAGCGGCCAGACTGGATTAACTGTTGGAATATTCCCCAGCTTTTCCTCCGCAACCTCGGTAGCTAGAGATTAAGGAGGTGTCCTTTAAACTAGGTGGCAATGAATAAATAGTTAAAAGGATAATTAATCTTATTGTATTAGGGATCGTAATTTTTTGCTAGAAATCATTTACGATCTACGTGACAATTCTTGTATGCGTTACTAATATAATCGAGTCCTATAAGGGTTACATACATTTGAATCTATAAGCTAAACAACTAGATGGATAAGGGCCCATTAAGCTCACTTACCTATTACGATTAGGGTTATCTTAAGAGAGGTCTATAAATATATGTGATTGAACATTTTAATTAACTACAAGTGCATGGCCGCGTTGAAGCGGTGGCAAATACGGGTCGATCAACAGGGAGGTGTGTCGACTTTTGTTAGTTCGAAGGCGAGTGCGAAAGAAATGAGAGAATGGAGTAATGATCAAACTACACTAAACTATTCGCAACAAGGAAGGAAATGAAAGCACAAGACGAACTAAAACTAAGCGACTAATAAAAGAAGATAGAAATCAGGAATGGAAAGCCCCTAAGGGGTGGAGTGTGTGTACGCATAAAATAAGTTGGTGAATGCATACAGTAAGCTCAAGTGTAGTTAGTGTTTGTAATGCATAAGAAGTACCTCATGGCAACACCTATCATTCAAAGCACTAACCTAGGTGATTAATATGAGCACGACAAGTTAGTTATTAAGAACATAAACAAGCATGGAATGTACCGAAACATTATGGCAGAAACCATCAAGTAAGAGTTCTTAGTAATTCAAACAAGCATACTAACATTTCTCACAAACAACAATATTTAGCATTCAATCCATTTACATAACATGTATAGACATCTACTACACCTGCAAAGGGGATGAAACTACTCACTAATCATTACACTACAAAATACATTAACAGAACGAAACATTCTAATGAAATGCAATTAAACTAAGCAAAAAAGAAATATTAAACAAGCTAAATGAAAGAAAATTAATCTAAAGAAGCGTGCAAGAATTAAAAGACAAGGTAATATTAAAAGAAACTAAGAAAAATTATTTTATTAACATGACTCACATTGGAAGTGTCATTCTTCTCCACCTTGAGTTTTTGCTTCAAGGCTTTTACTCCAAGTAGAGAGAATGCCACCAAGAAATAGGTGGATACAAAAGGAGAGGAAGAGTTCAATATATAGGCATGGAAAACGGTAATCCAGGACAATCCCTGGAATGGGACTAAAACGCATACCACAAATGGACTAAATACAACCTAATTCAACACCCGGCCGAATCACGTGTAATTTGGGACATGATGGACCACCAATTGGCGGTCGGAATGAGCTTTATCGGGTCGGGTTTCGGGTGGCTTTAGTTTGGCTTGATTTCTTGGTGTTTCATAAACCCGATTTGGTTGTTGATGGTTGGGCCCGGATTTAGTTGCCAAAATACTCCTCATTAAGGTGTGGAGCTTCTTGATTTGCTCATTGATCCTTTTGGTTTTACATCTGGGTCCTTCTCTCATTCATCTCAGTCCAAAAGTCTTGCAACTTAGTCCTTTTCCTTGCCTTTGAGTCCTTTTATGCATCTTCTCCTCAACCCTATTTATTCCCGAAACTCAAACACAAAAGTCATTACGTAGCAGGCTCAAAATAATGGATATAAGACACGAATGTCTTCATGATATGATGCCAATCAATATGGGAATTATGGTTTTTAGAAATAGGAGAAAAAGGAAGCAAACTATTTTTCTATCCAAAACCCTAGCCTTCCCTCCCTTCCACCACCAAGGAAGAAGTTTGTTCTTCCATCCATCTCGTTACAGCTAACGTTCGGTAGTAGCTCACTTTTATTGACTAGGTTGATTGATTAAGATTAGTTTAATTAATCATCAAGATTAATATACATTAAGGCCAAAAAGCCAACACATTATATGTTGGTGTACCTGGTTTCCTGTGTCTTTCCGTAATGTCCTCGAGTCAATTATGTGTTTTGAATTTTAAAATTTTCCGTTGTTTGAGGACGTTACACTCAGAGAGCAGCTAGACTGGATTCACTGCTGGAATATTCCCCAGCTCTTCCTCCGCAACCTCGGTAGCTAGAGATTAAGGACGTGACCTTTAAACAAGGTGGCAATGACTAAATAGTTAAAAGGGTAATTAATCTGATTGTATTAGGGATCGTAATGTTTAGCTAGAAATCATTTACGATCTACGTGACAATGCTTGTGTGCGTTACTAATATAATCGAGTCCTATAAGGGTTACATACATTTGAATCTATAAGCTAAACAACTAGATGGCTAAGGGCCCTATAAGTTCACTTACCTATTGCGATTAGGGTTATCTTAAGAGAGGTCTATAAATATATGTGATTGAACGTTTTAATTAACTACAAGTGCATGGCCGCGTTGAAGCGGTGGCAAATTCGGGTCGATCCACAAGGAGGTTTGTCGACTTTAGTTTGTTCGAAGGCGAGTGGGAAATAAATGAGAGAATGGAGTAATGATCAAACTACACTAAACTATTCACAACAAGGAAGGAAATCAAAGCACAAGACGAACTAAAACTAAGCGACTAATAAAAGAAGATAGAAATTAGGAATGGAAAACCCCTAAGGGGTGGAGTGTGTGTACACATAAAATAAGTTGGTGAATGCATACAGTAAGCTCAAGTGTAGTTAGTGTTTGTAATGCATAAGAAGTACCTCATGGCAACACCTATCAATGAAAGCACTAACCTAGGTGATTAATATGAGCATCACAAGTTTGTTATTAAGAACATAAACAAGCATGGAATGTACCTAAACATTATGGCAGAAACCATCAAGTAAGAGTTCTTAGTAATTCAAACAAGCATACTAACATTTATCACAAACAACAATATTTAGCATTCAATCCATCTACATAACATGTATAGACATCTACTCCACCTGCAAAGGGGATGAAACAACTCACTAATCATTACACTACAAACTACATTAACAGAACGAAACATTCTAATGAAATGCAATTAAACTAAGCAAAAAAGAAATATTAAACAAGCTAAATGAAAGGAAATTAATATAAAGAAGCGTGCAAGAATTAAAAGACAAGGCAATATTAAAAGAAACTAAGAAAAATTATTTTATTAACATGACTCCCATTGCAAGTGGCATTCTTCTCCACCTTAGGTTTTTGCTTCAGGGCTTTTACTCATAGTAGAGAGAATGCCACCAAGCAATAGGTGAATTCAAATGGAGAAGAGTTCTATATATAGGCATGGAAAAAGGTTATTGTAGCATAAAACTCGATATGTCAATAGGTTGATAGAATGGCTCACTCACATGAGCATTTGCCTCTGGCGCGTTAGCAACGAGCAGATATGAGACAGATTATGAATGATCTTTCATGGAGGATTGAGATCAGTTCATAATCAAGTAGTCGCCATGATTTGGAATCAAGATGACATTCTCTATAGTGGAGAGAATTGACATGAATGGTCATATGATTCATGTAGTCTATAAGAGCTAGGTGCGAGCACTTTATGTGGTCCTGGTAATGACCATATGGCATTGTAGCAGCGACAATGAGGATGCTGGAGTTAGGCTCAGAGGGGGTGCGACTAGATTAAGACCTATACGGTGTTTTTGAGAAGAGACATACATTATGTTCTGTACAAAATATGCCTCCATAGCATGTATATCATACTATATGTGCTTAGCGACCATTTGGAAGTGGAAGGATGAATCCCTGCTCCTTTACTGTCTGAGTCCAAGACTTAATTGTCATTAGTTGCTCTTATGTAACCTTCGACAACATCATGAAGCAAGGAGTTGATGTGGCTACCATGGGATGTTACCTATGATAATGATTGGCTCGGTCTAAAATGGCATTTTCGGGAAAGGAATCAAGTCTAAGTGTAGTGATGGTGTATGGCAAAGGGAAATGTTTGATTCGATTACACGGAAAGTGTTTGCTGGCACTACCTGTATTGGATAAAGTAGCAAGTGCTTTAAGGACAGGAAGGTGGTCTCTTTAAGGGATCGAGACATCTTAAGTCTTGTGAGTCTGAAAAAACCTAGGGAACTATGATATACATTAGCTGGTTGATTTGTTTGTTTTTGAGGTGATGCTACCATTGTCACCTCTTAGTGAGGTTTGTAGTTTGGGGCTCCCGACCGCAGGGATATCACCGGTCGCACGACCAATTTGTCTTATGATTGTTGTTTGGAGGTGTCTGCAATACTAAAATTCCTGTATCCGAGATACATGATTGGAAATGAGAAAGGCATATATATCAAGGATATGTACATATGTGTCACAGACTCATAAGGACGTGATAAGTTGTCAATGTTCCATTTGTGCAAGTGAGAGATGTTGGTTTAATATGCTCAAGGGATACATGGGAACATGGGTGACACTTGACATAATATGATTAGCCATGATTGGAGATCATGGGTACATGGTGGTTACAAACCCTTGGTGTATATAAAGGAGAATTAGGGTTAATTCTTTAAGAGATGACAATTGTTTCCTCTTTCTCCAACACGAAAAATATGTCTCTCTCGATTCTCCCTCATGTACACCAACAAGACTCTTGGGTCATGGATCTGCGTTTTATCTCCACAAGAGTTGAAACCTGACCGGTAGGAAGACTCTTGCATTGCAAACGGTGTTCTAATCCTCTTCCACTACATTCCTAAAAGTAGATCACACGTAGGTGTGATCTCCCCCACTCTTCCGTTGTACATTCCCAACCCAATTCAAATAAATTTTAATTTCACCAATACCACCCAATTGGATAACCTTTCATGTATATCCTTCAATTTCAAATATCCTTTCAGTTATACAAATCTATCAATTGTATAACATAAATTTTGATTAACTTAACATTTAGAAGTTAAATTTCAAGTTTTCCCTTGTTTTCTTCTTTTAAATATAAACTATTAGTACAATCTTAGAATAAAAAATGAGAAAAGAAAATTTTATTTGGGTTTCTTTTTTAGTGTTTAGAAGAGGTTGGGAATTAGATTCATTGTTCTCTTTTTAACACATTTCTTTTACCATTTTGATAATAAAAAAATCACTTGAAATTAATAAGAAAAAATAAGGTAATTAAAAATGTAAGCTCAAGAATTAACAATTAACTTAAATTTGTGTCAGGGGTTGTGAGGTATTGACGTATGTGAGTAAAGACTTCAAATTAACAGGGTTTGGTGACATAAGATTGTATTTGATGAGTATATGGATAGTCTCTTTAATTGGATGGTATTTGTGATATTGAAGAGTATTTGAATGTTATCTATGAAATTCAAATTTTAGAGTGTCTCGTTGTTTGATAAATTTGAAAAGCCCTAGCTTAATGAATTTAAGGTTCTACAAATGATTTTATATGAAGTTGTAATACATTTTCTTTTCAAAATAAAAAATAGAATAGCTATCAAAAAGGTCAAAGTTAATGTTTTGGGTACTATCTACGATATTTGTAAATTCGGTCCAAAAACCCCTCCATTTACTTGAGAGTCAAATTCCTTCCACACAATTCGATTTTAATGTAATAGAAAATTCAAACCGTACATTCCAATCTATGACTCCATTTATCTATGCACGTTAAAAATCATAATTTTTGATATGTTTTTGTATAAGATTGAGACATAAATAAAATGAACACACTATATTTGTCGGTCAAAATGATTAGCAACTCATTAATTTGATCAACAATCTCTAAAATTCATGTTATTTGCATCAATTTGTATTATGTACTTTTTTGTATAATCATGCTCTTCGACTAAACGTAATAAAGCAGTGGTTGCAATTATTTTTCTTTGTCTAGATGATCTCTTTGTTTGCCAACGCCGTACTCTGTCATGCTGCGTTTGGGAAGGATTTCTTCACAGGGGGAGAGTACGATAAGCATAACTTTCACAAGCTACTAGAGGATTATCAGGTTTTGCTTAGTGGTTTCAGTTTAGGAGACTTCTTTCCTTCGTTAGAGTGGTTAAACACATTGACTGGGATGAAGAGAAGGCTGCTTCATACAGCCCAACGCTTCGACTGCTTCTTCAATGAGATCACCCAAGACCATCTCGACAAGCGGAAAACTGACGTTGGAGTTGCGAAAGAGTCCAAGGATCTCGTTGAGGTGTTGCTTGATTTGAAGGAGAATGGTAGTGAATTGCCTCTCACACTTGATAACATCAAGGCCATTATCCTGGTATGCTGTTAATATTTGAGCGTCAAACATTTCAAGTAAATACGTTCAATGTATCTTCACAGTAACAACAAACAGGAAAAGCACAAAAGTTTGATTCCATAATGAAATATTTCTCTTGGAAATTACTAGCCTGATAAGTATTTTCCTCTGGGAGTTTGTTTACTTTCCATAAGATCACACATGTGCTATGTCGAAACTGTATCTATCACTTGGAAAGAAAGTAATTGAGGAAACATTGATGTTGTAAAAAGTTTAAAAAAAAATTATTTGAAAATTTTAACCCTTACTCGTTATCCTCCCGTTATCTTTATTTATGGGATACCAAAAGTGAAGTGGAATGGAAAATATCCTTATTTTCTAGCGTCCTTTCTCCATGCTGCATAAATTGAGATTGATATTCACTTCTATGAGTTGATATTAATTCACATGTCTAAACGAAACACACGCTTGTGCACATTGGTATTCAATGTTTGAGGACATGTTTGCTGCTGGAACAGACACTACATTCATCACACTGGATTGGGGAATGACAGAACTTATGAAAAATCCTAGAGTAATTATGAAGGCAAAAGATGAAGTCCGGAAGATTGTCGGAGAACGCTCATATGTAACCGAAGATGATCTCCAGCGGGCGGATTACTTGAAGTTAGTCATCAAAGAAATCTTCCGGTTGCACCCAGCAGCCCCAGTTTTGGTACCCAGAGAATCAATGCAGGAGATCAACATAGACGGGTACGACAAATTACAAATTTGGTACTTATTTTGAACGGATTGATACCAACGTAAGTTTAAATTCGACAATAATTCGAATAGGTACACGATTCCTTCAAAAACAAGGATCTACGTGAACGCGTGGACGATAGGGAGAGACCCAGCAACATGGGAGAGAGCAGACGAGTTCAAGCCGGAGAGGTTCGCCAATAAAGCAATTGATTTCAAAGGGCAGCACTTTGAGCTTCTACCATTTCGCGCGGGGAGGAGGATGTGCCCGGGCGTTGAGTTTGCAATGGCTAGCATCGAGCTCGTGTTGGCTCAGATGCTGCACAGCTTTGATTGGGAGTTGCCGGAAGGTGTGACGTCGGAGAATTTGGACTTAAACGAGGTGTTCGGTATAACCATGGTGAAGGCGTCTGAGGTGTATGTTATAGCAAAGCCTCGGTTTGAACTTTGAATGATGCAAGTGCCGATGAAATCGTAAATGCATCTACCTGATTAGTTTTTCACAGCTCTCCTAGCATACATATGTGCAATATTTGAAGAGAGGATACGTTTGCTCAATTGTGCAAACCACATTTAAAACCCTACCATTAGGCAGTGTATGTAAGGCGCCGTTATCAGGAAAAGCTGGGTATGGACTTGCTATTATTATATTAATAGTACGGGGATGTTTTAAGAAAAAAAGAAGAGGGTTTCAACTCTCTCACAGGAAATTATTAGAATTATTTTAAAAAATGAATCAAGTTCAATATTACTAGAACAATTTTCAAAACAATTTAGATGCTTAATGTCATGTTTCGAGTAAGGTAGCTTCAAGTTTTGCATAGGACGGCGGTGCGGGGGTGGGAGGCGTAAGAAACAAATTTCCTTGAAACCAATTTTTTTCTTATGTTTGTGCCAAACTTGGAATACCAAAAGATTTTGGATTTGCTTGAATGCATTTGCGAAGTATCATTATTGGGAAAATGCACTTGAGTTTTTGATTTTATTTTGATACACTTGTAAAAAAGCCGTGATAGACGGACGCGGGCGTCACAGACGCGGGCGTCACAGACGCGCCTTACGTGGATCTGTACAGCTCAGATATTTTCTTTGAGTCAGCGTCCAGTCAGCGAAATTTCTCTTCGCCCGTTTTGGTCTTTTTAAAAAACGTCGGTTCTTTAAGTTGAACGATTCATTTCCCAATACACAGATGAGACAGTGTGCAGACCCTAGGACATCGTGCAGTCTCATTATTCGTGCAGAGCCCACACTTATCATAATAAAATATTTGTTTTTAAGTTTTACGTTGGATCAACTTAATTTGTCTAGCTTACTTTATGTGTGTGTGTGTGCAGTTTACATTATGTGTTTGTCCTGTTTACGTTATGTGTCTGTCCGAAATAAGTGTATTTGCAGTCCGGAATAAGTGTATTTGTTGTCCGGTTTAAGAATAAAGTGTGTCCAGAAACGGAACATAAAGTTTGTCCAGAATAAGTGTATTTGTTGTCCGGAATAAGTGTATTTGCAGTCTGGTATAAGTGTATTTGTTGTCCGGAATAAGTGTATTTGTTGTCCGGTTTAAGAATAAAGTGTGTCCAGAAACGGAATATAAAGTTTGTCCGGAATAAGTGTATTTGCTGTCCGGAATAAGTGTATTTGCAGTCCGAAATAAGTGTATTTGTTGTCCGGAATAAGTGTATTTGTTGTCCGGTTTAAGAATAAAGTGTGTCCAGAAACAGAACATAAAGTTTGTCCGGAATAAGTGTATTTGCTGTCCGGAATAAGTGTATTTGCTGTCCGGAATCGGAATAAGTGTATTTGTTGGCCGGAATAAGTGTATTTGCAGTCCGGAATAAGTGTAGTTGTCCAGAATAAGAAGAAAGTGTGTTCAGAAACGGAACAGAAAGTTTGTCCGGAATAAGTGTATTTGCTGTCTGGAATAAGTGTAGTTCCTGTCCGGTTTAGGAAGAAAGTTTGTCCTGTTTATGTAGAAAGTTTGTCCTGTTTTGTCCTGTTTATGTAGAAAGCTTGTCCTGTTTTGTCCTGTTTATGTAGAAAGTTTGTCCTGTTTTGTCCTGTTTATGTAGAAAGTTTGTCCTGTTTATGTAGAAAGTTTGTCCTGTTTTTGTAGAATGTTTGTCCAGTTTATGTAGAAAGTTTGTCTTGTTTATGTAGAAAGTTTGTCCTGTTTATATAGAATGTTTGTCCAGTTTATGTAGAAAGTTTGTCCTGTTTATGTAGATACAATGAGAGCACAATGAGATATTGATGGTACATATTATTGATGATAACTATTACACAATAAGATACAATGAGAGCACAAAGACAAACAAACAATACAATCACAAACACAAACACACAAAAATTACAAAATTAATATATCTTCTCCCAGTAAATCACACACAAAAAAACAATACAAACACACACAAATTACAAAGATAATATATATTTTCCCAGTAAATCGGAAAGAAGATGTAAGACTTGAACATGATCGTCTCATTCACGCTGCTTACGTTGTGAAGAACATTGGGAGTCGACATCAGACGCTTCTTCGACGTAATATCTTACTCGAAATGGTGATTTATTACGGAGAGATGTACGACATAAACCGAACAGACGTAAGTCTTCACCACGGAGCGTTGTACCTCTCTCCGGAATAAATCACCATTTCGAGCAAGATGTTATTTCGAAGAAGCGTCTGATGCCGACTCCCAGGGTTCTTCACAACGTAAGCAGCGTGAATAGGACGGTCGATGACACTCTTTCTTTCTTCTTCCTTCTTTTTCTGTCATGGGCACTCCAACAATGCAGCAAAGATGTTGTGGTGCGAAGTCTTCACCACCGGATCGTCACATTCACGATGCTAACGCTGACAAGAACATCGGGAAGTCTTCGCACCGTCCCATTCACGCTGCTTACGTTGTGAAGAATCCTGGGAGTCGAATGAAGAAGAAAGAAAGAATGAAGAAGAAAGAAAGAGTGTCATCATATTTGTATTTGGGTGGAGCGAGAGAACGTGCTGAGTTGAAACGCATTTAATGTGATTTGAGTGGACATCAGGAAGAAAAAACAAAAAAAACATTCATGCTTTGCCCACGTAAGAGCTGACATGGATGTCCACGTAGAGCGCGTCCGTGACGCGCTGCGTTCATAAAACATTTCCCCTTGTAAAATTGAAAATTATCTTGGTGCACTTGTCAGAAGATAGGTTTTACTCAACATTAGTGTCTGTGAGTTATTTACAATGTATAGCTTAACCTCAAATTACTATGGAATAATATTATTTAATTGGCTATTGTGTTAATTATATCTGACCATAAATGATCCAAAGGAGTTATATGAGGTTTATAACCTAGATTTTGGACCAAATAAGCTATAGACCTAACTCTAAATCCCCAAATTACTTTTCTCCAAATTTAAAATCAAACCCTAAGAAATCAAAATATGGAAATCATTGCCCCTACCAAAATTGTCCCTTCCGGTTGTTGTGAAAGATACATACGCTAGTGGTTAACATGCACACCCGGATCAACATGGCTGGAACTAGACGGTAGTAAGTCTAATCCTCCATTTTTCTTCTTCATCCTATTTTGAATTTAGGGCACTTGCGATGTTAACCATTTTTTATTTCATTTTCTGTTTATTTTACTATTTTTTTGGTTCTGAGATGTATTTCGATTGCTAATGGCATCTAACGACATTAAATCCAATTGTACCAAGATGTAAATGTTACAAGTGTACCAAAATAAAATCAGAAAACAAAGTATACTTTTCAAGTTCACCCAAGCAAATAACCCTAAGATTTTCCCCAAGGTGTTGAAGGATTCCACCAAGGATTTTCTTACCATTCTTGCTACAAGTATCCCCACCAAGCCGTACTTCTCCTAATTGTGACATTATCTCCAGTGGAGGCACCATCATTGTGGCAACTCCGAACTTCACCATAAAAATAACTTTCTTTTTTTGCGGGATGAATTCAATGGATTAGAGTTTAGGATATGCACATTAATGGAATTTCATGGTTGGCTACCAATGTGCAAATGAAGAGAAAAGACAAATGGGAAGCACAAAGAATGATTACATAGCGGGAAGCAATAATAAATGATTGAAATGGAAGAGTGCACAAACTATAGAGTGTTGGTTTTATGCCTTAATTGACCTTTATTTTGATAATGACGATTAACTCTAATACTTAGTCCAACGGTTCAATACACAAACACATATACACATAAAGACACCATACGTGTGTATGTTTTATCATAGTAGGTGTTGAAAACTCAAGGATAAATGGATTCAAGTCAAGACATGTAATCAAACTCAACGAGACTTGTAATTTTATCTTTTATCAAGTCAAGGAGTCATATATAAACTTGGGTACTTTTGGGATTATATGAACAGATATTTATAAAAGCCACCAAGTACCCAACTCAGACCACCAAAACCTTGTCTAGTCGTCTAAAATTTACACCAGGAACTACTTACTTATGCTTATCTAGGTGTCAGACGACATAGACACTTTTCAGTTGTCTGAATTTTTCATCAGTAAACCCCAGAGCTTCCTTGCGTAGTTTCGAATGACTTGCGGACATTTGGGACGTCCGAACATATTACTTTAATTACTTAAAATTTTCCTGAATTGTTTCAGGTAGGGCTGTGCACCGGTCCAAACCCGGACCGGACCGGACCCGGACCGGAACCGGATCCTCTTAAAAGTCCGGATCGGAACCCGGACCGGTTAGGGTCCGGGTTGGACCGGACCGGACCGATTTAACTTTTAAAGGACCGAAGACCGGACCGGACCGGTTTGACCGGTCCGGTCCGGGTAGGGTGGAGTTGGACCTGTGGACTTCAATTGTTTCTTCCAACTAATCTAATTGCTAGCCGTCATTAATACTGGACCAAAAGACATAACATGGTAGTGTAAATGAATTGCAGGAATCAACGAGAATATGTACTAGCCTTTTGTTGTGGAAATATTTTCCTAGATATGCTCAATAGAAAAATAAAGTATTTTTTTAATTAATCTCAACATTTAACACACATAATTAGATTTGATATCTGATTATTCAAGTTGAACCAGGACCAGGTTGTCTAACTACACAAATCCAGGTTTGTCTTGATAAATAATTTTTCTCTACAAAATGAATATCACAGATGTAACCAGAGCCGGAACTCGGAAGATCGAAACAGATCCTTGGAATCTCAGAGATCGAAAGTTCGAAACAGACTGGAAAGCAAAAGCAAGTGGGAAGGAGGAGAGGAATGGCCGAAGCTTCTTCCGAAAGCAAGATTTCAAAATAAAAAAACAAGATTCCGGTAGAAATCCAGTAGAAATCACGCACATAGTTCCTTAGAATATCAGAGATCGAAACAAATGGGAAAGCAAAAGCAAGTGGGAAGGAGGAGAGGAATGGCCCATCTTTTCTTACCCCCAAAAAAATCAATATTCAATAGAAAAAAAACACAGACATGGATCAGACACTAAGCTGAGGAAGATGTCAGGTGATGTCAGTCCAGTTGCAGGGGTTCTCATCTTCAACCCTCCAACTCTCCAATCCCACATTCTCATCAAACCCATCTTTGATCTCAAGCAAAACAGCACCTAAAAAACAAAACAAAAAATCTCCACCTTTAGCACAAAATATTGTAACATAAAAATAAAAAAGTTGGTGGGACTGAAGTTACCATCTTGGGAGAGAGCTGAGGTGGTGGAGATGAGGAGAGCAGCCAATGCCACCAGAGTCCAACCAAAAAGACTTCCATCTGTCTCTCTCTCTCTAACTCTTTCACTCTCTAAACTGGAGTTGGGGTTTAGTTTGCATGGAGTGAAGTGGAAGGCAAAAGGAGGGGTGTGTGTTGTGTTGGAGTGTTGCTTCCTTAGAACGCCGAACGGAGGAGAGGAATGGCCGAAGCTCCGACGAACGCCGACCGACGGAACGGAGGAGATGACTGAAGAGGAAGGCTAGGGTTTCGGGTTTCGCTGAGAATGGGGAAGGCTGAGAATTAGATGTTCGGTATCCGACGGAAGGGGTTATTGGGTTTCCGGGTTATCGGGTTTGAAATTATCAGGTTACGCGGATCCGGTCCGGGTCAGGTTTTATCGGGTTTAGTCGGGTTTCGGTCTGGACCGGACCGAAACCCGATTTTTACAAAAAACCCAACCCGAAACCCGGACCGACTTTTGTTCGGGTCTGGACCGACCCGACCCGATCGGACCGGTCCGGTCCAAAAACCCGGACCGGACCTAATGTTGCACAGCCCTAGTTTCAGGTGACTAGTGTTGATTTAAGTTCTCTAAGTTTCGAATGGGAAGCGCAAGTCTCGTTTGATGACCATCATTTGGTTATTCATTTGAACGACTAGTTTTGTCTTTCGTCATCCAAATCTCTTGTGCATTGGTGGTGTTTTTATACCAAAATAATTGTTGTTTAGTCAATGGTTTTAACCTTTACCCAACGACTATAACAACATTTGTCTTACTCTACCATCTTTAATTCGGACAACCGAAGTTCAACTTTAGATAACCTAGCCTCAAGTTTCGGATGACATAAGGTTTTCTTAGTTGTCCGACCCAAACTTCCAGTACATCAAATCTCTCAGCCAACTCATTCCGAACGACTTGAGCTTATCCTTCGAATTTGAAGTCTAGTAACTTCAAAATCTCCTATTACCTCTTTTTTGGATAACTTGTTCCTTGTCCTACGTCTAAAGGTGGGTTGCAGCTTTATTGACTTGAGTTGAATAGGATTTTTGGACGACCTAGTTTGCATTCCGTCGTCTGAATCCGAGCTTGAGCATAACTTTATGTTTTATATCTTTTGGTCTTGCTTTTCCCACAACCTTCCTATTAAGAGCTTATAAATAGACAACCATACCCAACATTGAGACACACTTATTTCACTTCAAATCAGTCTCATTCTTGTGCTCTCACTTTGTAGTCTTCAAGCTCCACCAAACTCTCATACTTCACTCAATCCATTCGAAATCCAAATTCTAAATCCCTTTTAGTGCATTCAAGTTATAATTTCAACTACAACTTCCATTAAAGTGATGTAAAGTTTCGAGGAACCCTCTCACGGTGTAAGTATTTCTCTTTGATTGGGAACAAGGAGAATAATAAATACTCGAATAGGGATCAAAGGATTGACCAAAACTCATGGAGAGGACTAGATCACGGTGGTGATCGAACCTCTCCAAAATCGTCGGTCTTCTTGTGGTTTGTGATATCTACACTTCTCTTTTAATTCAGCATTATTTGTGTTAATTGTTGCATAATACGTTCACCCCCCCTAGATTAGTGTAGATTCTACCCTCATTTTGTATTAGAGGATATGTTATCTCATTTTATCCATGTGACCATGAAGAGTAACACTAATCAACTTAATGAATTACTTTCCACATCTAGGTTACCTATTGCTCACCGATGCTAATTACTCACATTGGAATAATAGAATGGGGATTTACATCCAATCTATATTTCGAAGATGTGGGTATTTCTTGGTAAACCCTACAAACCACCCAATAGTGAACAACTTGAGAAACTAACCGATGATATCACTGTTTTGTGTTGAAATGAATGTCAATTTCATGAACATTTTACTTGTGGTGTAGATGAACAAGAATATGGTAGAATTAGTGATTGTAATACTACAAATGCCATATTGAGATTGTTTGAATTGAATCTCATCATGAAGGATCATATAGAATGAAGGAAACTAAGGTTGACATATTCATGCATAAATATATATATTCTTTTTTATGCAACCCGGTGAAAGCAGATGAACACTCACTTCACCGAGATCACTAACAATCTAAAAATTCTTGGCAAGGTTGTGACCAAAAGTAAAAAGGTATGAAAGATCATTCTATCTCAGTCAAGTGATTGGGAGAATAAAACCATCATTGTCGGGGAAGCTCAGGATCTCACGAAGTTATATTTATGAAGATGAAAATCAATCAAACATATACCTTATTTTATAGAAATAATTCCATAAGGAAAACAAAAGATGGGCTTATTTAAATTTTAAATTTGTTTATGTTGACGTACAATAAATAAATAATTTATGGAAGAAAGACCAAAAGCTCAAAACCACTTTCAAAATTAAAATGAAAAATGAAAAAAATTGCAAAGAAATAACATGCAAAAGAAAAATATAATTTTCGAGACCATAATTAAAAAATAGAAATAAGTAGATCAAAATTCAAAATTGGACCAACTCTAACTTTGTCCCACTTGCCCATGCTTTCCAATGTGGTGAGGTGAGAATTTACTTGTTTAACAAACCTGCATGGTATGGAAAGCGAGGTAAAGTTGTTTCACTTTCCAAGTGTTGCACAAACACTAAGAATTTGGTTGGTCAAAAGAAATAGTTTTTACTTTGCCTCTATTTCCTTTACAGTCATAATGCACCCACGTAGTAGCCATCTTCTGCTCCAATGATGGTGGTTTAATGTTTTCGGGGGATGGATTATTCTACCTTCCAATTTCCACTATTTGTTTAATTTATTTTCACGTCTATTTGTCTATAATATCCATCGCATCATTAGTTAAAGTATTAAAATTAGGAAAATATTTAGTGGATTTGGGCATCACAGATGTCCGTAAAAAGGACAAACTTGGTGTTTAAAAATGGTCGACCGTAAGTGTAAAAAGGTATCCCTAGAAGTGATGTGATATACTGCAAATGATGGGATACCCAGTATTTTAAAAGGACCGACCGTAAGTATAAGATGGACAAACAATGTTTAAAAAGACAACATGTATATGACACTCGCGTCCGCCTACATGGGTTCCTAAATTTATTACAACCATATGGGTGGTTTCGATGTTCGGTGAACAAAACATTTTTACACCGAGAGTCCACATTGTAGCCATGGTCTCCCACCAGCAGAGAAAACAAAGCTTCTGCCGAGAACCTAAAAAAGCTCATACTTCCTTGCCCATACTTCCTTCCCCGAGGAGTACGCCACCCATTGCCTCGTTCCTTGTTCGGACACATTGAGCGTCGGTTCAAGCAACACATGGAGGTGCTCCACAACCTCCTTGACTAGATGTTGATGCTTGAGAGGTCAAGGGAGGCGGCCGCAAGGAACACACGTCGAGGTGACCCTCAATCTCCTTCTTCTTTCTCATCTATGTAGGGTTTTTGTTTATCTTTTAGATTTTATTAATAACTTGACTTTAAATAAACCATTTTTAACACCCATTTGTAATGTAATATCCTTGATCTTTATTAGGGTTGGATTAAGGCTAATCCCGGTTTTGGAGGGGCTTTGCATGGGGAAGAGTTGTGGTGAACAGTGGTGTGCCTGGGGAAGAAGGACGGCTTGATGGGTTGGGGGTTGTAGGGTGTTGTTGAAGAGGAAGAGGGTACTATTTGAGCTAGGTTTTGGTTTTATAACCCAAAACATTTTCTATCTTTCCTTCTTCCTTGTCTTGCCATCACTCATCTCTCACCCTTCCTTCTCTCTTTCTGATGATCCAGAGGAGGTGGAGGCAGCTCCAGAGTGAGGCGTGTGGTGTTGACGCAAGAAGGAGGTTGTGCGAGGTTACGGTCCGGAGGCTTGAGCTGGTGGTTCTCCAACGAGCTTCAACAACCTCGGAAGAAGGTATGCCGGTTCAATAGTGTATTTTGTTTGCTCACACAAGTTGTGTGTTGTGTTGGCTGGTCGGCGGAGGTCGGAGACCTCGCCGGCGTTGAGCGCGCAACAAATTAAACCTAGTTCGACTAGGTAGTTGTCGGCTAACGGTCGACCGGTTCCTTCGGGCGGTTGACCGAATGTAGTGTAATTGCCCAACTTTAACCAACACCGGTCGAACGATGCCAGTGGCAGTCAACCAGTTGTGGTTATACTGGTGGGTCGGAGGAATGGCTGATAGTTTTGGTCGACCACTCTTGATTTGTCTGACCGGTAGTTTATGTAACTTAACACATATTCGACCGATGGATTGATTTGTTCGACTGATTGATGACTACAACTGCTAGGTTGCCCCTAGTAGTCTTCGATCGACTGGGACCCCTGAGTCGGTTTACCGTTTGACTTGTATGATTTTGATCAGATTGACCACGTATCGATCGATCGATTTTGTAAGATTGTTCGACCATTCGGACTTAGGTTATGAGTAGAGAGTTCGACCATTGCAGGATTTTGTTCGACCAAACTCCTTGGGAACGGTCGACCAGGTTGCCAATTTCGGTCGACCGTTTGTGCTCAGAACCGAATTCCCAGTCCTAGTGAAGTGCCAACTCTGTTCACGGAAACTTGTGTCCTCGCCTAATGTGTGAGCCATGAGGTGACGGTGGGTGCTTTGATCGTGCCTGCCCTGGGACCACCGTGTGGAAGAGTGTGGGTAGTTGGGACAAGCCAGCTATATTGATAGACTGTGGCATAATTTGATGTTGTCTTGACTCACAGTAGAGTAGGAGACCTGAGGGATCGCGAATCCCAACGTATGTTGATGCATGGCTCTTGGAGCATGATGACCTGGTGGACTATGATCCAAAACCATTCGATGTTGTGCTAGACGTATGTTGTGTCATCCAATGTTGTGCCAGACATATGTTGTACCGCCGATGTGGTGTCGGCGATGTCGTCGATGTTGTTCCGGCGATGATGTTGCTGACGATGTTCCGGCTTGATGATGTCGATGTTGTTCCGACATGATACCTCAGCTGGACACCTATTGAGTGATTGATGGACCGACCTGAGCGACGGATCCGTCGGTGTGGTGATGACCACGATGTTTCAGATCTTATTCGTATGATGCGGAAGTGTGGACGCTCCTCACCAAACACTGGGATAGAGTAGTCGCGTGTGGGGGTGCATTGCGTACAATCTTTAAGATCCTATGTGCCTACAGTAGGTCTTCGAGGGAGACCCGATGATGTTTGTAGGACTGATGTCCTATTTTACCCTTAGAGGGGATCTGTTTCCTAACTGTTGATGACATGACATGCCACTAGTATGATAGGTTCATTTTATTGTATTGTTGCATTCATATAGGTGAGCTTGGCATACGGGGTTTCCTAATGGGAAACTCAGACACTGTTGTTTCATTTATGTTTCAGGACTACAATAGGTTCTGTGGGGGTGATGACAGCGGGCACACATATTTTGGAGTCAGGATCCTCTTCGGACTATTCGAGGTTGTCATGATTACGTGTATTTCTTTCGTGTATTGATGTAATCATGTATTTTGACAAACTCTGTTGTATTATGGTGCACCAACTGGTTATTATTATGAGTAACATTCCCGCTTGATTTCCGATATCTTGAGATCTCTTTATTGATTAAAATTTCAAAATTTTCCGCTATTCCGGGATGTTAGAAGTAACTTCACTAGTGCAGAATAGGTTTTACTCATCGCCCAATAGACGTCAGCCATTATAACAGCCGACGTCTAGAGGGGAGAGCATAGCATAGACGTCGGTCGTTACTACAACTGACGTCTATGTGGTAATATAGACGTCGGCTATTGGGTATAACGTCGACAAATAGACGTCGGGTATTCATTTAACCTGTGTGGCCGATGTCTATAGGGTATAGACATCGACCTATAGACGTCGGATATTATAAATATCCAACATCTATAATCCTTGCATATAGACGTCGGGGTAGAGACGTCGGACATGTATAATGTCCGACGTCTATAGGTCCAAAAGAAAACGAACAGACGTGTTTTCTGTCATTCATTTCAGACGAAAACCCACCCAAACCCTAGCCGTCCCGCGACCGATCTCCGACTGATCTGCACCGTCTCCGGCACCGCAGCGACGTCCCAACCTCTCCTCACCTTCTCCGTCCCTCTTCTCCTTCTTACTCCGTCTTCCTCCGTCTCTCCACATCCTACCAATGTAAGTATTAAGTTCATTTTTGTTGGTTTAATTTCGGATTTTTCTTGTAGAAATGATTCTTTTCTATGTTAGTATACTTCTCGTGTCGTTTATTGTTGGTTAATGCGATATTTCGATTTTTTGGTTTTAATGTTGAATATATTCATATTTTCGTGATTTATGCTTAAGTTTATTGATATTTTGTGTCCGTGCAGTAAGTGTCATAATATGTCAGTGCTGACTTTTCAGAAAATGAAAGATCATTTGTTTGAGAAAGGTTTAGACCCAATAAGCTTTTAATTATATATATAACAGAGCTCATTGGATGCTTGTCGTTGTATGCCCACGACTAATTTGGCATATTGGTTTGATCCAGTTGGGTCGAATAAAGAAACTTCTAAATTTGTAAGTTCATTTTAGTCGTGGGAAAAGTAATTTGTGGATTTTTATTAGTATTATTGAATGAAATTTTAACTTGTGCTAGTCAGGGCAATTAAGGTTTACAGAGCTTTGGGTGGCAGGAGAACAACCACAAAAGCAGGAATAACATGGCATGGAATTAGAGTACGTTCTCTCCATTTTTTGTTAATTAAGTTAGGAACATAAATTTAGCGAATTTCTATGTTTGTAGTACGACAAGCAGGTTGGAAATACAGAATGTGGTTACTACGTGATGAGATACATGGAGGAAATCCTCGAATTGACAACTCAAGACGTATGCCTATCCGAGGTAATGTAGATCATTAATCAATTGTATAGTTGTAGTTTCAATATTTAGTTATTAACATTCACACTTGTATTTTTTGGATAGGTCTTCCCAAAAAGTAGTGATCCCTTCTCGCAAAAGGAGCTCGATGAAACTCGCGACCGATGGGCTCGCTATATTATCAGAAACATGTTGACGAACTAAGAGGTTCTCCTGTCACTAACATTTTTTGTAATTTAGTTAACAAGTGCACTTGTATTACAAACCTACAATTTATGCCTTAATATAATCGCCTTAATTTTAGAATGAATTAAGTGCAAGTGTGTTGAATGTCAATTGTGTATGCTTGTATGTTTGTGTTTGTGCAAGTATGGTTGTATGTTTGTGTTTGTGCATGTATGCTTGTGTGTTTTTTCTTGTATGTACATGTGGATGAAATTGAGTATTTGTGAACAAATTTATTGGTGACCGAATTTGGTGCAGTTGTATGTACACGAATACGATGACTAAAAACAAGTTTGCAGGATGCTATTTTTTTGTCCAGGTTTAGGAATAGACGTCGGTTGTTTGTATTTTCCGACGGTTATTCCTCTGAAGAAAGGTATAGACGTCGACTGTTAGTTCACGGACGTCTATACCTAAAGAATATACGTCGTCTGTTATTTCACCGACGTCTATACTTAAAGAATAGACGTCGGTCTTAAATAATGGCCGACGTCTATGCTTAAAGAATAGACGTCGGTCCTAAAGGACAACCGACGTCTAGTCTTTAGGTATAGATGTCGGATATATCTCGTCCGACGTCTATGTATAGACGACACACACATAGACGTCGGATCTGGGAGTGCTTATATCCGACGTATATAGCCTCGTACATCCGACGTATATAGCCTCGTACATCCGACGTATATTCCCTTTTCTGTAGTAGTGTGTGTTTATATAACAGTGATTAATAAGTAGAGAACATGCATGAGGATGAAGAAATGTTCTTATGCAGGGCTTACATTTATTTAAAACTTGCAGGACGATCTCACTGTAAGGGCAAGGGTCAGATGCACTACAAGGAGCTTGTCTCCTCTTCCTGTGGATGCATTTTGCATTCCAGAACAAGAAGCACGCCTCCCTCCCCTGGTTGTGGATGTTACGTCCAGCTAGTTTATGTTGTTAAGATGTCACGACACCATCTCTGTTATGGACGTCAAAGTGTTTGGCATGTGGGTTTAAGCAGTAGTAGATAATCTATATGGTTTGTGGGATGTGGGAGAGTCACCTCTAAGGTTTCGAGCACTTCTTTTTGTAGTCTAAGACTTATATGGTAGTCATAATCAAACTTAAGTTACTTGTGATTTTAATGAAATGCATGTTGTATATAAATTTATCATGTGCTTTCTACTCCAACAAGTTCAAGGAGTTAAACTTGCTTTAACTACTTACTCCCTACACCATCAACAATTTAAGATCAAACTGGAAACAAGTAGACGCCAATGACATCAGCCTTAACTAACTAATGGATGTCGTCGTTCACTAACTAACGAATTAATTAGTGGAAACAACAACAGAAAACATCAACGACAACATCAAATAACTACAAGCTAAGCAACCACAACAACTACAGGCAACTCCAAGTTAAGCAACCACAACAAGCAACAGCTAACCAGCTGTGAGGTGGGGAAAGTGAGTGGCCTTATATAAGGCGTTGTTGAGGACACGATTGTCGTGAGTGCTACACTCCCAAGTTGTGGAGATCTCATCTTGAAGTCACATACACCAAGGATATTAGGGGTGGTCTGCTTCGGGTCTCTACCAGAGTGGTAAACTTGTCGGTCCTGTTTAGGTACTCTAACATGGACATGAGTGTCATCCAAATCACCAATGCAATTTATAAAGAAAGGGTAAAACTTTCCACGTACTAGTATGATTACAAACATATCAGGAGTTTCATTTAAGTCGTCTTTCAGTTTTATCATATCGTATGACCAAATTGCCACTCCACGCAACACATGATTAATATGTCTACTAATTGTTTCTCCTGAGTGTTGGAAGAGTTGTTGCAAGGCAAAATTCACATGTGCATGACCTAAGGTATACTGGAAAATATGCATTTACTCCTCAATGGTCGCACCCCTAGTGTCTTTCAACAATCCTCTTTGCTTCATTAGTTGACACAAACTAACAAGCACCTATGGCATCATGCAAAATCAAGTCAAGCATACACGGTAATGACCGGTTAGAAGATCGTGGGATGTGTGATGGCCAATACATCAGGCTATATGGATCTCTACTAATATAGGCCTCTACTATTTTTGCAACCCTTAACAACGAAGTTTGTATGAACTCAACCTCATCCATTTCGTTTAGTTCTAATTCATCATTGTTTTGTTCTAAATCAACCTTGTTTTGTTCTAAATCACCCTCGCTTTGTTCTAACTCAGCCTTGTTTTGGTCTAACTAATCATTCATTTCTAAAATATATACACAAAATGCGGTAGATTCAGAAAAATATGAAATGTGCTTACAAACACAAATTAATGATTCCTAGTTAGCCCAAGGTATTTGTACATCCATGAAAATCAATGTGGTAGTAATCTTTGAGTAAGTTAAACATGCATGAAGAGAAAATGGGTAGCAAACATTGATCAAATTAAAACATCTACCACGGTTAGTGAATTAAACTGAAGTATTGGTAACAATTTCAATTTGCAAACCCACCACAAAGGGTTAGGACAACAAAATTTTAAGGTCTAACATGGAACCAATTTTTTTTGAAGTTTAAGATGTACAACATTGGCAAACCGATGAATGTAATTACGGTCTTAGTTTGGGAAATCAAGATTGGGAAATTAGTAATCAGAACATCGCTGCAGTGGAGATGCGATCGTCGACGAACGTGGGAGACATGCACAAAGAGGTGACATCGGCTACTCCCTCTTGATGATCCCTTCTAGTCCACCACCTTGCACCACAAGGACCTGTTGTCGGAGGATGTTGTTCGCCGACGGAGGTGAAGACAAAAGTTTGAGGAAGGGAAAGGAGGTGGTGTTGGAGAAGGTGAAAATATGGTTGATGTCAACTGGAGCAAAGCAAAACAAATGAAGCCTCACAATAATACCTTGCATACAAATCCAAACAGAAAATAGAAACAAAAAGAGTGAAAACAAAAACCCACCGAAATGCAAAATGCCACAACCAAAAAATCTCTCCGACAACGGTGCCACAAACTTATTGGAGATTGTAGTTAAAACTGCAAGTGCACGACCACGTTGAAGCAATGGCAAGTGCTAGTCGTGTCCACGAGGAGAGAGGGTGGGTCGTCGTCGATCATACTTGAGTGGGAGAAGAAAATGAAGATTGAGTGTATCGAAACTAACTAATGCTACGCGAATCGACAAAAGAAACCTAATGTGACTAATTTAGTAGGTGGTGGAGAAGGCATGCAAAAGTGTAGATGTGTGATACGTGTGTGTACAATGAAGTGTTAATGACACGCATAATATGGAAATCTATAATTACCACAATCCTAATTTTGGCTTTACATGGATTAAGATTAAACACCATCATTAAAACGTACAAAACTCTACTCATGATAGAGCCAAAGATAACCACAACATTACATATCAATCTTATCTCTTTATCCACTCAAATTTTATGCTCACCTAATCATTCCCCATTAAGGGGACCCACTAACCAAAGAATATGCTAAGCTTCCATTATGAACATTAACACTTTAAAGGCAAGGGTGAGAACCCCTTCAAAATGGCTATAAAATCATTTGAAGCTCCAAGATTAAGATTAAAACACACACAAATCTAACTACATCCGCACTTCACATCATCCTCTACCCCTATTGGGGATGGATTACTCACTAATCATCTCATTAACAAAGAAAATGACAAAGTAAATGTTGGATTTTGTGTCCCTATGTATGTATATATATTTTAAAAATTATACATACATACAAGATTGATTTTCATATTTTCAACGATTTCATGTACATTGTTTTATATTTATTCTAATATCATGTAATTCTACATATATATTAAAATAAATAGAAGATGAGCATACCCAAAGGTTCTCTAAAACCTTTATGAACATCCTGAGTTGCGTTGCCCATCGAATCGTTGGTTGATTCACCTCCAAGTGTTCACCGAACTCTAAACAAGATTAGAGAGAAAGGAGTTAGCCATTCAATATCTAAATCAAGCTTAGAATCTAGGTAATAACCCATCTAAAGCTCCCCAAGAATTTAATCTCCAAAAGCTCAAAATTATTAGGAGAAATTCAGATGGATTAGTGGAGAGGTTAGGGAGAGAGAATATTTTTGCATTAACTTAATCAAGTAGGGAGAGGAGTTCTATTTATAGACTCTACCAACACCCACATCATGGGCTACCCAATAACCCATGATCTTTCTTTTCTCTCCCTTAAACTAATCACAAAATGACACATAATCATCCTAAAAATGTTTGACCACAATTGGAATAAATCTAGCCCATGATCAACATTAATCTCTTAATAATTCAAGGCAGAATCGTCCCAAACGGTCGACCGAAATCACCACTCGGTTGACCGAACGGTTAAGACTTTGACAAGTTCAGTCAGACCGTGAGCTAGACGGTCGACCGAATATTCATAAGAAAAAGTCCCTACAAAATTTTGGTCTAACATTGTCTCACTCTGGTCGACCGTTTCCTTACCAAAATTGCTTCTGGTAATTTTCGGTCAACCGTGTCCCTATACCGGTCTACCATTATATCTCCAAAATATTTCCTGGAGATTTTCGGTAGACCGTGTATTACGCCCGGACGACCGATTTTATTATCAAGACAAGTCCGGATAATTTTTGGTCGACCCATGCTGCGCATCCGACCTTGTCCGGTCGACCGTTCCGAATAACCTGGTCAACCAATCCCAAAATGGTCTACCGTTTGTCTCGATTTTGCCTTTGTCAAATTTTGGATTTACATCCAACAAAATTTGATCCCTTGGGTTTTTAGCAAATTCATATATCATGTAACATATTATCTTATGTAATGTCTAACCATTACACCCCATAATATATACATCTCGTACGAATTTATTTATGATTCTAATTATGTCAATTTTCATGAGATATTGATTTTATCGATTCACCACAAGTATCCCATTTCACATGAAATCAGATACATCATATGAACATAAAATCAAGCTTCTTTAGGATCGTGAATCCGGCTTAGTTCTAATCACTTTTAAGCAAATTACCTACTTGTTTAAGCAAACATTGAATGCACAACGGAATTAAAAACAAACAACAAAGTAAAGAAGAAATAAGGCAAACCACAAACGAAGACGGGGATTTTTACAGAGGTTTGGCCTCCTGCCTACGTCCTCTCTTGCAAGCTCCGCTCGATTTCCCTCACGCTCCACTCACGACTTCACTATCCACTCCCCGTTTCGGGCAGGGAGAGAACGCTTTTACACCATAAGCACCGCGAACACCCTCACTTGCTTGACTTTCTTCCTCTCACAATCCGAGAGGGACACTTCGGGTTTTCACCGAAGTCCTTGCTTCTTTACAATATTGGGTTGAGTGGATCACTTACTCTCTAACTTGAGCACACTTAGCTTATGATGTGGAATTGATCTAAGATGTGGAATTTGTAGGCTTGGAGAGTAGATTTGGGGAATGAGAGACTTGGAGTTTTCTCTTGAGTGTATATGACAATGGGGATTGGAAGAGTTGTGTGAAATGGTGTTGGACAACTCTATTTATGAGCTCCTAAGGTGTTATAATCGTTGGGGTTAATTGGGTAAGTGTTTGTGTAAGATACACAAAACAGAAACCTGTAGGATGCAATTCTGAATAAGTTCGATCGACCGAGTCGGGCAGCACGGTCGACCGTTGGGAAATTTTAAACAAGGAACGGTCGACCGATAAGGAACGATCGACTGGATAACACTATAATTTAGGTACACTTAAGTTAACGGTCCAACATCGAATAGGGCTCGGTCAACCGAAAATAAACAGGCTCTACGGGTTTGATAAAAATGACCAAGTTCGGTATCCAAACTCTTCGGTCGACCGGATCTCCAGGCAGTTGTACAATTTGGTGACAATTAAGTTTGGTCGACCGAACATGTCCACGGTCGATCGTTAGGCAATTATGTATTTTGGGGTATTTGTGAATAATTTGAATACGATCGTTGGTATAAAATGACAAGTGTAACGGTTGGAAAATTATGTTGATTCAATTGACCAAAAAGGTCTGCACGGTCGACCGAATGTGGGCAGTTGAGAAAAATACAGGTTAATTGATCACTCAGTCGACCGAATGTGCCCAGACAGTTCGAGTTTAGTTTTAGTGTTTTCCGGTCTAAGTTTGGGTGATCTATTGAAGTCCAATTGATGTGAAATTTTGTGTGTGACATCTACAGGGAACCTAGTGTGTGTTTGAGTTGATTTTAGCTTAAGAATGCTCAATTACACAAAGTTTCTAAGACTCAAAAGAAATGCAAATTACTTGTCTTCAAATGAGCTTGATTTCATGTCTTGACTTGAATTCTTTCTTCTTTGAGTCTTGATCACCTGTAGAGGTTAGCTCAAAGCACTATATATGTTATGCAATACATGTGCTACTCTAGATTGATTACTATTAAGATTAGGTTGATTAAATCATCAAAACAATAGATTAAGGCCAAAAAGGCAGCAACTTCTTGTTTCCCTGTTTTGTGGTGTGACCTATAGGATGATCTAAGCTATATTGGAAATGTTATTAAACACTTAATATCACAAACTATAAGTGGTATCTAGTTAAACATTATAGTTACCAAATTAACATGGATGTCTTGTTCACTCGAACTAAACACGATCCATTTAGTAATGTAAGAACCCCACTTGTGTCTATCCCTTGCCTTATGATATTAAGAATATTATACAAAGTAGAAATGTGTCACCTTTGTATTATGTATTAATTTCTTTATCTCTTAAGCTAATTATAAATATGTAACTTAACATAAGTCACATTGTGCACATTATAATTTCGCTTTATAAGGGGCCCACTAATATCATCACTCAAGTAAAGAAGGACAATGATAATCCTTTGACGAACTATCTTTTCTAACATAAGTCATGTTTAACCAACTATTATCTTTATCACTATACACAATGACAACTTTTGACAATAATCAAATTAAACACTTCCTATGTGAAAAAATATAAGTCTCATATCTTAGGATTCAAGACATAGTGAAAGCATTAATGACACTTAACACATTTCCATAATGTTTCACTTGCTAGGTCTATTCAATATATAAAAGTAACAATTTTCCTTTTTTATATACTCGTGTCGTTAAATATTTGTAGAGCTACAATACTCTTTAACAAACACGGCAATCTTATCTCGGTAATTAATGTTCCATGTCAATTACCATGATTGTGAATAACTTTTGATTTATGTAAACCATTATCTTTTAGATCTCTACAGTTAAGGACCAAGAGTCTCTTCCTTAACACTTCTAAAAGATGAATATATTAATCAAGAAACAAAATGTTTGCACATTCAATTCATAATAATTGACGTATAAAAGAATACTTTAGAACACATTGTTGGCTTTTTGGCCTAAATCTATGTTTTGACAATTTCATCAACTTAATCTTAATTCCAATCAATGTAGAGTAGCACACATTATTCATATCATATATATTGTTTGTGCTAACTTCTACAGGTGATCAAAACTCAAGGAAGAAATGAAATCAAGTCAAGACTTGTAATTAAGCTCATTTGAAGACATGTAATCTTGATTTATTTTGAGTCTTAGGAACTATGTGTACTTGAGCATACTTGAGCTAAAAATTAATCAAACACACATTAGGTTCCTTATAGAAGTCCCACACAAAATCACTACATTTGGACTTCGATAGGTCACTCAAAGTTAGACCGGAATTCACTAAGCTACAAATGCGAGAGCCATTTCGGTCGACCGAACTGCCTCCGGTCGACCGTCTGTTTCCTTCAGCAAATAGTGAATTTTACTTCCCGACCGGTCGACCGTTTAGACCATTCCGGTCGACCGTCTACACATGTCTTTCGACCGTTAGACTTGTGGTATTATACCAACGGTTGTATTCTCATTTTCATCCAAACCCCAAAAATACAAGGTCCACGGTCGACCGAACCTAAACGTTTTGACAAACCCCAAGTGCCTGGTAATTCTCGGTCGACCAACCCAAGCATTTCGGTCGACCGAATGTGAAGTTTTTTGTCAACACCATAGAGCCTGGAAGTTTTCGGTCGACCGAACCAACCTTGTTATACGACCATTGACTTAAGTGAACCTAAGTTATAGCCTGTTTCCGTTCGACCGTTCTTTGTTCTGAACTACCTACCGGTCGACCGTGAGACCCGATTCGGTCGACCAAACTTGTCCTGAAATGTGTGTTGCAGTTTTCTGTTTAGTGTTTCTTACACAAACAACTTCTAATTTAATCTCAATGGCTATATCCCCTTAAGAGCTTATAAATAGATGTTACCAAGACACAATTAGACAACTCTTGCACTCCAAATTTTCCAACACGTCTAAGAGAAACTCCCATGCTCCAAATGCCCCAATCCTACTCTCCAAGCCAAACTTCCACACTTTAGATCATTGCCTTATCATACTCTAAGTGTGCTCAAGTTAGAGAGTGATTGTTCCACTCATTTGTCTGTCAAGAAGCAAGGATTTTGGTGAAAGACCAGAGTGTTCCCCCTCGGAATGTGAGAGGAAGAAATCAAGCTAGCGAGGGTTGTTCATGGAGCTTGTGTTGTAAAACGCTTAATCTCAGCCCGGAATGAGATTGATAGTGAAGACGTAGACGGAGCTCGAGGGAGATCGAGCGGAGCTTGCAAGAGAGAAAGTAGGCGGGAGGCCGAACCTCTATAAAAAAAATTGGTGCTTTTTGTTGTTTGCTGAATTTCTTGTCTTTACTTGCTTTTGTTTTCATTTCTGTTGCACATCTTTGATTGAGCAAGTAGAGGTTAATTAACCCTAAAGTGATTAGATAATCCGACCATACACGGTCCTACATTTGATACTTTATCGTATTTTTAGCATGGCATCAACATCTAATCATGTAGAGGGTTTATCCACAACTAAGTCTCATCTGCTTAATGGGTCTAATTATGACTATTGGAAGAATAGGATGAAAATTTTCCTAATTTCTAATGACCTTAAGTATTGGATTTTCCTTCAAAATCCCCACACATCCCCAAATGAATATGAATTAGCCTCCTCGTCTAGGGCCAAAATGAAAGAGATTAAGATGAATTCTAAGATTATGAACATCTTGTATTGTGGCCTTAATGAGAGTGAATACAATATAATTAAAGTTTATGAAAGTGCATATGAGATATGGCATAGATTGCAAATGCATCATGAGTGTGATAGCAAAACTAAAGAAACTCGCAGTAGTCTCCTCATGCATAAATATGAGATTTTTTCTATCCAAATTGGTGAAAACATAGGCAAAATGAACACTCGCTTCACCGATATTATTAACTCTCTGTTCTTGGAAGAAAAATTAATTAAGAAGAGATGACAAGGAATTTCCTCCGGTCGTTAAGCAATGAATGGGGAGATAAAGTGGTCACAATCAAGGAAGCACACGACCTTTCCCAACTCAAGATGGAGGAGCTCATTGTAAATTGAAGGGCTTATGAACTTAAAATGAACCATCGAAAAGAGAAGGAATCCTCCAAGAACAAACCCACCTTCGCATTCCATGCAAAATTCAATGAGCCAAGGAGAGGAGTAGAGAATGAGGACATTGAAGTCCTTGCCCAAGATTTCTTCAAATTCCTCCAAAAGGATAAGGAAGAAACAAGAGAAGGAGGAGGAAGAAAAAGTGAGAAGAGAGAGAGAGAGAGAGAGAGAAAAAGGAGGAGGAGGAGCGTGAAAATGAGATAGGAGAAAGGGAGAAGAAGAAGGAGAGAAGGGAGAGGAGAAGAGAAAAGGAGAGGAGGAAGAGAAGAGAAAGGAAGGAGGAAGCTCACAAAGCTACATGGAATGACTAATCATCACCATCATCATCATCCTCCTCCCTGCAATGTAGAAGAGAGGTTGCCCATTCATGCTTCATGGCTATTGAAGATTATCAAAGTGAGGTAGACTCAAACTCTTGGTCTACTAAATCTAACTCATGCTCAACTAAGTCTTGTTATAGTGATAGCTCAAATTCTAGTGCTAATGATGAAACATATACACATCATGAGCTTCAAAATGCATTCAATGACTTAGTTAAACAATATGAGATCATTTATGACAAAAATAAGAATGCTAGTAAATTGATAAATGATCTCCAAAGTCAAATTGAAATATGCATGAATGAGAAAAATGAGGTGCTTGCTAGATATGAAACTAATGCATTAAAACTTGGTAGTCAAAATGCAACCCCATTGATGTTGAGCAATTAGATCTTCATGCTTGCAATGTGCAATTAAGAAAATATCTAGAAAAGTTCACAAATGGAACTAAGATGCTTAACATGCTTTTAGGAAGTAAAAGCCAATCTTTGAAAAACATGGTTTAGGATATAATGATTCATATGTTAGAAACCATGTAGTTCATACAACATTTAATGAAAAGCAACTTAGTTGTAAAACATAGTTCTACAAGTGTGTGGGATCCTAAAACCAAAATGGTTTGGGTTCCCAAAGGCAATGTTCAAGGACCCAAAGTTGTTAGGGTACCTAAATCTACACTTGTAGGTGGTTGAAGAGGGAGATCAGTGGTGACCGGGCAAGCTTACAAAGCCAAATTCAAAGCCGGTTGCAGTACGGAAAGAAGATTGGATCCAATTCGAGGATCAAGTTGGGTAAAATTATTCTATCCACTACATTCATATTAGATTGGTTCTAATCTAGGATAAAATGAATGCTAAATTGTCATATGTTTATCACTTTTTTTGATAAATTAGTATATGTTTCATGTAAATCATTAAAAGGGGAAGAAAAATGATTTTGATGCCTAATTGTAATTGTATTCATTGCAAATCTTGTAATTCTGAAACTCATCCATTGCTTTAGTGTCAAACCTTATAATGGATGCTAAAAAGGGAGTTAAAACATCACATGCTTAATTGTCATATTTGTTTGATGTTAAAATGGGAGAATATATTTGAACTTAATCGCAATATGATATTCATATTGATAGGGGAGCTTAGTAAATATCATATACATAGGGTAATGAAGTGAAAAATTTAAGGAGAGCAACTTCATTACAAGAATTTAAGGGGAGAAATAACTATCCAGGATAAATATTTTTTGTTTAACAGATGTCGAAGGGGGAGAGATTATTAGGGGTGATGACTTGAAATTTAAGTACAAATTGAACAAAAACTATGCACATCCATAGGGGAGCATTTATTTGCATAGTTTACACATAAAAAATTCAAGTATAAAGATATAAGCTGTCATCATAAAAACGGAGATATTGTTGGCTTTCTAGCCTTAATCTATGTTTTGACAATTTCATCAACTTAATCTTAATTCCAATCAATTTAGAGCAGCACATATTATTCATAGCATATATATTGTTTGTGCTAACTTCTACAGGTGATCAAGACTCAACGAAGAAAGGAACTATGTGTACTTGAGCTAAAAACTAATCAACACACACTTGGTTCCTTATAGAAGTCACACAAAAAATCACTACATTTGGACTTCAATAGGTCACCCAAACTTAGACCGGAATTCACTAAGCTACAAATGGCAGAGCCATTTCGGTCGACCGAACTGCCTCCGGTCGATCGTCTGTTTCGTTTATCAAATAGTGAATTTTACTTCCGGACCGGTCGATCGTTTAGACCATTTCGGTCAACTGTCTACACGTGTCTTTTGACAGTTAGTCGTGTCGTATTATACCAACGGTCGTATTCTCATTTTCATCGAAACCCCAAAAATACAAGGTCCACGGACGACCGAATCTAAATGTTTTGATAAACCCCAAGTGCTTGGAAATTCTCGATCGATCGACCCAAGCATTCCGGTCGACCGAATGTGAAGTTTTTTGTCAACCGCATAGAGCCTGGACGTTTTTGGTTGACCGAACCAACCTTGTTGTTCGACCATTGACTTAAGTGAACCTAAGTTATAGCCTGTTTCCGTTCAACCGTTCCCTATTCGGTAGACCGTTCTTTGTTCTGAACTGCCTACCAGTCGATCATGAGAACTGATTCGGTTGACCGAACTTGTCCTGAATTGTGTGCTGAAGTTTTCTATTTTGTTTTTTTACACAAACAACTTCTAAGTGAATCCCAACGGCTATACCCCTTAGGAGCTTATAAATAGATGTTACCAAGACAAAATTAGACAACTTTTACACTCCAAATTGTCCAATACATCTAAGACAAACTCTGATGAGAATTTTATTTATACCGCAAGTGCACGGCGTCAATGAAGACATGGCAAGTACGGGTCGAACACAAGGAGGGAGAGATGTTGTTATTTTTTTGATTTTTGATTAAGGAAGAAAGAGAGAGAGAAATAATGTTGGTTTGAGATATTTGGTTTTTTAATTATCTAAAGCGAGAACAACAAAAGAAAAATTAAAAAGAAAACAAATATGGATGGGAGTCCAGTGGGTGGAGGTTTAGATATCGGGTTTAGATTAGAGAATTCTGAAACTTATAATAAATCACATTAGCTAGAAAGCATTACATGATAAATGACTCAACATAAACTCAAGTAATCAAAATATACTAACACGAAATTAAAATAATAACATTATTCTTCTTCTCATCACCCTAAATCCGTCACCCCCACCCTTTGGAGAGAGTTAGAAACTCATGGATGGAGGGAAGGAGAAGAGGTCCTAGAGAAACTACAAAAGAAAACTAAAAACAAGAAATAAAAAAACAGAATTTTATTACTAAAGTATGGAACAAAAACTAAGACCCTTCACAACATCGTTTCGGGGCTATTTATAGCCGATACAAGGGACCCAAGTATAAAATAGGAAAGTACATGCGTCAAGACACGACTGGACAAAATCCGAGGCCACGGATCGCTTGTCAACCTAACATCATAGTCTCCATTGTTACTAGACCCAGATGATGTATTATTTTGGTTATACGGGTTTGGTTGTTGTCTAGGAGGTTGACCTTGTTGGTTCCATGAAAGATTGGGATGATTACGCCAACCCGGGTTATAGGTTGATGCGTATGGGTCATTTCTAGAATGGTTAAAGGTGGCATTAACTTGTTCCAAGTCCGCACAATCCTCCATTGTATGACCAGTTTGACCACATCTAGAGCAAGGGATAGAAGATGCTTGATTCACTAAGGGTCGGGTTTGTAGCTCTAGACATTCCATTCTGCGCATAAGGGTAGCTAGTTTTGCTTCAGTAGCAACCGTAGCATCTACAGCTAAGACACCTGGTTTGGGTTGACTTGCTATTCTAGATCCAATACTCGGATTATTCGGCTCTCTAGCATTGTCCCATTGCATGCTATTTTCGGCTAAATCCTCAAGAAAAGTCCAAGCATCATTCTCATTTTTGGACATGAAGTTTCCTTAGCTTACAGATTCTACCATAACCCTAGATGTAGGTGTCAATCCCTCATAGATAATTTGGCACAATTGCCATCTTGGATTTCCATGATGAGGGCGTTGGGTCAATAGACTTTTAAATCTTTCTAAATAGGAATAGAACGGCTCGCTCTCAGATTGAACGAATGCAACAATTTCATTCCTAATCCTAATAGTCTTATTGTTGGGGAAATATTTATTTAAGAATACTTGAACAAACTCGGCCCAACTCCTAATAGATCTTTCGGCTAGACTATATAGCAATTTCTTAGCGTCGTCCTTCAATGCTAGAGGCACGAATTTAAGACGCACTGCCTCCTCAGAGATATGCTGGTATTGCATAAGGGAGAAGATTTCCTCAAATTCTCTAAGGAAGAGATATGGGTCTTCCCTAGAGGTGAACTTGGGCAACATACTCATGTATTATGCCTTCAGTTCGAAGTCGCGACCCGGTATGGTGGGCATAACGATACACGATGGCTGAGCAGCCATCGTTGGGTAGCACTGATCCCTCAGAGTCGTAGGTGGTGCAACAAGTGGGTCCACTACATTCTCACTCATTGGATCCGGGTGAGGTGGTGCAACAGGTGGATTGGGGCTAAGCTCTAGACTGGAATCTAGATGAACTCGTGACAGTCGATTACTCAAGTCCCGAACCCAAATCTGAGTGCACCGGTTTGAATCAATTTTTGAATTCCAAATTCCAAATTTAAATTCCAAATTCAAATGCAAGAATAAATTGATTTTTTTGTTTTTATTTTTTATAAAAAAATTTATTTTTTCAAAAATGGAAACAAACAAAAGAAGGGGAAAGATGAGAAAGGAATCTTAATCTAGAGAATTGAGATGAGAAGAGAAAGAAGACTCAGATGAGAAGGGAAACTTAACTCTAAAAGATAGATAAGAGGGTTGGTCATAAGTTTCCAAAACAAGCACGGTTCACACAATCCTAGACCTAATGTCGCTTAAATCTAGACGGCTCCTAACTGGTTGAGTCGAATTGGTTCGCTTGATACATCTCCCTCACTAATCAAACCAAATTGGCTAGGCAGTGTATAGCTAGTGGGGGCGCTTCCGACAGAGTCGGTGCCAATTAGACAACCACTTCGCTTGGAAGACTTACGTCAACATAAAAACACTTTCTAGACACCAAATTAAATTCGATCAGCTTCAAGTCAGAGCAAGTCAAACCAATCTTCTCCTTAATTGAGTCTGAGTCCTTAGGGGCCAATGTCTAATTGATTTTATTTTTAAGGCTTCGGTGACACTTTAGGATTGTGATTTGTGGGCCACGGAAGGGTGATGAAATCCCCACCGTATCTTTTCCTACGGAGTTGCCCTTAAGATAGTTTAACTTAAATCTAGCAAAGATAGTCAAACATTGGTCTTTAATTTGAGGACAATTGAAAGGTTGTATGCGAACTAATTGATATGCTAAAATACAATCGATAAAACCGTGCACGTACCTTGCCTCCAGCACTCTTCAACATGAATTAATTTGCAAGAATTTAGCAAGAATAATGCAAACAAAACACTATATGATGCATGCACTAAGTCCTTCTAATTTTTGCCAATTTTTAGGTCATAGTTGAATTATTGCCAATTATGGAATTTCAGCCTAACACGTGCAGTTCTATGAAAAGGAAATTTTCCAAAACTAGAAATTACGAGGAAAAAGGCAACAAAGGTTACCTACGCACGCTCAGTCGGGTTCACCGCACGCGTCCACCCAGAGATGGAGACAACCCTCGAAAAAAATTGAAGCCCAGATGCTTCAGACGTGCGGCGGATCCGCCGCAAGTTGTGCTTTAGATGCGGCAATTTCGCCGCCCTTCTTGCTCCGAATGTGCCCGGATTTCGCCGCGCACTCTGTTGTCTCCTGAAACGCAAACCCAAATAGTTAGATCGCGCACAGGATAAATAGAATAGAATCGAAATCACAAAAAATAAACAAAATCTTCGTCGCCTCCCCGGCCTCGACGCCAAAAACTTGATGAGAATTTTATTTATACAGCAAGTGCACGGCGTCAACGAGGACGTGGCAAGTACGGGTCGAACACAAGGATGGAGAGATGTTGTTATTTTTGTGATTTTTGATTAAGGAAGAAAGAGAGAGAAATAATGTTGGATTGAGATTTTTGGTTTTTTAATTATCTAAAGCAAGAACAACAAAAGAAAAACTAAAAAGAAAACAAATATGGATGGGAGTCCAGTGGGTGGAGGTTTAGATATCGGGTTTAGATTAGAGAATTCTGAAACTTATAATAAATCACATTAGCTATAAAGCATTACATGATAAATGACTCAACATAAACTCAAGTAATCAAAATATACTAACACGAAATTAAAATAATAACATTATTCTTCTTCTCATCACCCTAAATCCGTCACCCCCACCCTTTGGAGAGAGTGATTTGGATGATAGGTCTTGCCAACCATTAGGTACTTCCTATGCATAGCATCACAACCTACACTTGTCCTCTATTGAATGCATTCCTCACCACTTTATTTCATGTATACACACACTCCACCCCGTAGGGGTTTCTCTTCCTGACTTCCAGCCTCTTTGTTATGTCTTTAGTTTAGTTTTATTCAATCTCTAGTTGCTCTCTTTTGCATTTGTTAACTACTAGTTTAGTGTAGTTTAGTTTAGTATAACCACACTTCTTCTCCCTTCTTTCCCACTTGCCTTTGAAAGAACCAGAGTCGACACACCTCCCTATGGATCTACATGTACTTACTCTGTCTTCACCGACAGGCGTGCACATGCAGCAGTTACACTTAAAAATTTACATCAATTCTTAATGTGACCTTTACGCATCTGCGTAAACCCAAGAAGGATGGATTCATAGGGAGACAATATTGATTCAAATTTTTATACATCATACCCACCACATTATTCTCCTCCCGAATAGTCATATCCCTACCAGCCACCACCCATGACCAATCATTGGATTCATTCTCAGCTCATAAACACGCAACCTCAAAATCTCCAAACAGACTTCAACCTCAAAGTTGACCACAGACATGATTCCATGAAACATACTCTCCCTACGTTTATGGAAACCACTCAACATTCCATGCAAAATCTGGCAATGCAAGTGAGTCAGAACACACAACAATTACGTGAACGTGAGGAGGGTGACCTTTCTTGTCAACATGAGGATTTATTTTCTGATATCGAACCACCACCACATCCACAAATTCAAAGCATAATTTTTCAAAGTCAAACTCTTAGTCAGTCTGAGGGACTTGGGGTATCAATTCCCGATCACTTAGTGGGAGATTCGATTCAAATTGAGAATAGCATGGACAAGATTCATTATGAGGTGGCACAGGATTGTGCCTTATCTTTTTGTCTTGTGGCCCTTGAGCCACATGATCTTAATGTTTTGTGATTGAATCAGTTAAAATACCGCAAGTGCAAGGCCGCGTTGAAGTGGTGACAAATACGGGTCGGTCCGTCCACAAGGAGCATGTGCGTGTCGGAGTCACAATACTCGAGTGGGAAAAGAAAAGGAGAGGGATTTGATCGAAATCAAACTACAACACGTAGGAAATAGAAAACAAACAATAAAACTAAACCCCTCGAGGGGTAGAGAATGAACATGGAAATATAAATGTATGGTGTAGTGTGTGTTCAAATGTGCTCATTAAAGCATGTCATACATGAAATCAAGAAAACTAAATTCAAACTTTGCCTCGACATGAAATAAGATAAGACATTTTCATTAAAACATACAAGACAATAACTGAAATGAAGCTAATATGTTCACTTGCAAAATGACTCTAATCCAACTATGTCTCCATATGAAATAAGATTTATCTCAATCATTAAAACATACAAGACATTAATTTGGATAAAGCCAACATGAGCACATGCACCCCTATGAATCCATCCTTCTTGGGTTTGAAGACCACAATGCCCAGCTTTTAGAATTAAGGCTTTGATTAAGAGTGATTTTGGGGCAAAGGAAAGGGTGATGAAATCCCCCACCTTATCTTGTATGGGACAACCCCTCCTTAGTAAGGTTTTGAGTCTTAATCTAGCAATCAACTCTCCAAACAAACGCTCACGTCACTCTTGTCTCGATGCACCTTACTTACTAATGCATCATCTAAACATGCGTGAATGAGATCGGGTGCACGTAGCTCATGCCAGCAATCAACAACAAGAACGTAAAGAAAAGAATAGAGAAATGCGTGCAAGGCTACAAATGATGCATGACCTAGATGACAATAAGTCTAATATTTTCCTTTGAGTTTTATGGTTGAAGTTGTCTTAACAAGGGGTCATGCAAGCCAAATTAATTTTAACCACTAAAATATGGCATGGCATCAACAGTGGCAGGAAAGAACTTGGAATAGGCAAAGGAAACTACTGTAAAAACAGAAATCAAAAATAGCTCACCCAATCCGCCATTGGCGGATCTTCTGGGGATTCAGGTCCCTAGAATTCAACAGTTTCCTTTTGTGCTCCAGTAGGTCCTCCTGTTCACTTGTGACCCATTCCGGTAAATAAAACAAAAACGGAAACGTAAAAAAAAAATCCCACCGAAATGGCAAACTCGACTACGAAAACAATGCTCCCCGTAACGTCGCCAAAAACTTGATTGAATCAATTAAAATACCGCAAGTACACGGCCGCATTGAAGCAGTGACAAATATTGGTTGGTCCACAAGGAGAGTGCGTGAGTCGGAGTCGCGATACTCAAGTGGGAAAAGAAAAGGAGAGATATGCGATCAGAATGAAACTACAACACGTAAGAAATAGAAGACAAACAATAAAACTAAACCCCTCGGGGGGTAGAGAAAGAACATGGAAATGGAAATGTGTGGTGTAGTGTGTGTTCAAATGTGCTCATTAAAACATGTCATACGTGAAATCCTTAAAACTCAATTCCAACTTTGCCTCAACATGAAATAAGATATGACATTATCATTAAAACATGCAAGACAATAACTGAAATGAAACTAATATGTTCACATGCAAAATGACTCTAATCCAACTATGTCTCCACATGAAATAAGATTTATCCCAATCATTAAAACATACAAGACATTATTTGAATAAAGCCAACATGAGGACATGCACGCACATGCTTTGTTTCCTTCTTCCACGCAATCCTTATCCTAACTTCATCATTCCCCATAAAATAGGCTCACTAATCTAAGCATGTGCTAAGCTTCATTCAAGAGCATTAGTTAATCAAAGATAAGAGTGAACCCATTAGATGGTTATTAAAAGCATGTAAGACTCAAAGGATTAAGATTCATATACACACTAATCCATCACATGATCAATCACCTTCTTCTCCACCCCCCAATGGGGATGGACTACTATCTACTCATGTCTACACTAAAGAATGCATAAAAACAACAAGAACCCATAATGTAAATAACTGAAAACAAGATTAACCAAACAACAATATCAAAGAAATTGCAACAAAGTAAAAGACATGTATTTAAAGAACACAACTCACTATTGATGGAAATGAAAGGATTACAAAGTATGCTTCTTCTCCTCCAAATACACTAAGTAGCAGCAAAATAAAACCTAAAACTAATGGAGAAGCAAGAAGAAGAGGGAGAGGAGGGATTACAATGGTATATAGACTATTACATGGTTAGGATTAACCTGGGAATAATCGGACGGCTCTAAATCACATCTGATAGTCCAAGAGTACTCTGACCTGACAACCCGAACTATGATCGAAATTGTAGCCCAATTGGAGCGTTTTGATCCGCCACGGGCGGATCAAATGCTCCCGATCTTATTGTAATTTTGCGTCCAACTTTACTTCTTCATTTGGCACGTGGGGTGAAGTCCTGGTCTTCTGGCTCAAATAACTTTGAGTTTAATTGGCAAAATACTGATTTGATTCAAGTCATGTGTCACCCTATTTTGCACTTCACAATCAGATCCCTCCGAGTTTGCACTTGGGTCCTTCCTGATTTGCCATCCAGTCCTTGTGCATTAAAAATATGTACAGAACCTTCCAAATTAGTCCACACTTGTTACATTTAGGTCTTTTTTGCTCTCTTCCTCTTCTTTATTACCTAATTCCTGAAACACTACAAAGAACAACTCGAGTAGCATAATATTGGGGTAAAATAAAGGATATATAACATGAATAAGATGAATGATATGCTACTAATCATTGTGCCTCTTAAGGACTCACCTGTGGTGGGGCAAGAGCTCCCTAGTAGCCTTAATTTGAAACGACCTTGTGAGAGTTTGCCTCTCACAATTGTTCCTGATCACCTTGAAGATGAAGGGACACCAAACAACTACTTTGCCATTGAGGGTATTGGGAGTTCCTTGGAGGATATCTTGGGTAAGAGACCAACTTTCTGTTTGCCTGGTGCATCAGACAAGTATAATGAGGTTGTTGGCCTCGTTTTGGCGCACCAGCCTGTTGGTTGGCGAGTTTGGATTGACGATCATAACTTCAATACCGCAACGGGTGAAACTCTTCTTTCTTTGCTCAAATACGACCAAACTCTTGAGAGGTTTGAGTTCTTTAAGTTTGATCCCTTGAATCGGACACCTTTTTGTAATGATCATAAATCTCTCCTTGTATCTTGTGTACTTTGTGAGTGGGCACATGAGTATTTTGGCCCTACGTGGTGTCATGTTCGCATTCCAAGTGCATTGACCCAGTTTGTAGGTTCCCATTTGATGTCCTTTAACAAATGATGATGGGAACTTATTTTTGTACATAGTTATATTTGAAAAAAGAAAAAGAAAATATAGACAAAAAGATTCCAAGAGTGGGCATAGGTTGTTATGGGCTCCAACCCTTTTGTATTTGGTCCCTATTTGTTTCGCGTATTTGTCTCCCTGGTTAAGTATCTCACAGAATTTGGGGGGAATTTGGGTTTGTGTCCATCAACATGACGACAAAAATTTCCTTGTGCTTCAAATTTTGGTGAGATCTTCACTTTTTCAGGCAGAAATCCATGTAGTATCATACTCACATTAATCAAGGACAAACATGAAGTAAGTGTGGGGGGTGTTTTACGTGTGTACATAGTCGAGTCTTTCTCCTTTTGTTTTGATTGAATCAGTTAAAATACCACAAGTGCACGGCCACGTTGAAGCGGTGGCAAGTACGGGTCGGTCTAGAGGGAGCACGCGTGAGTCGGATTCACGATACTCAAGTGCGGGAGCAGAAGAGGGTGAGAGATACGACCGAAATTACACTACGACGCGTAGGAAATCGGAAAACAACACAATAAAGCTAAACCCCTTAGGGGGTAGGGAGAGAAAGTGAATATGAAAATATGTGTTTGTGTGTGTTCAAATGTGCTCCACAAAATATGTCATACATGAAATTCATAAAACTCAACTCCAACTTTGCCTCCACATGAAATAAGATAAAACCTTCTCGTTAAAACATACAAGACAATAATTGAAATAAAGCTAATATGTTCACATGCATCATGACTCAAATCCAACTATGTCTCCACATGAAATAAGATTTATCACAGTCATTAAAACATACAAGACATTAATTAGGATAAAGCTAACATGAGCACATGCATGCATATGTCTTGTTTCCTTCTTCCACTCCATCCTTATCCTCACCTCATCATTCCCCATAAAATAGACCCACTAATCTAAGCATGTGCTAAGATTCACTCAAGAGCATTAGCACATCAAAGATAGGAGTGAAATCCCATTAGATGGTTATGGAAATCATGTAAGGCTCAGTGGATTAAGATTAACACACACACACACCTAATACATCACATAATCACATCACCTTCCTCTCCACCACCCAAATGGGGATGGACTACTCTCTACTCATCTCCAAACTAAAGAAAGCATGACAAGAACATCAACGCATAATGGAAATGAAGGAAAACAAGATTATGCAAACAATAACATAAAAGAAATTGCATCAAAGGAAAGACATGTAATTAAAGAACAACACTAGCACTTGATTAAAATGAAAAGGATTACAAAATTTTTCATTCTTCTCCTCTTACACTAATCAACAGCAACATAAACCTAAACTAATCGAGAAGCAAGAAGAAGAGGGAGATGAGGGATTACAATGGTATATATAGACTAATACATGGTTAGAATTAATCGAGAGATAATCAGATGGCTCTAAATCACATCTGATGGACCTGGAATGCTCTGACCCGAATACCCGACCCACGACCAAAGTTTGAGAATGTGTGGACCATTTTGATCTGCCAGTGGATGATCAAGTAGGTCCGATCAGGTTGAATTTTTGGCTGATGTTGTATTTCTTTGATTGGAACATTTGGTGAAGCTCTGGTCCACAATCTCGACCCGATTTGGTTTTAATTGGAGAAATACTGATCTGATTGAAGTCATATGGCACAACATTTTGTTCCTTATCATCAGGTCCCTCTGGGTTTTCACTTGGGTCCTTGATTTGCGATCCAGTCCTTCTGCATTACAAATGGGTCCAGAAGTCTTCAATTAAGTCCATTCTTATTACATTTAGGTCATTTTTTCTCCATTCCTCTTCTTTCTTACCGTACTCCTAAAACATTTCAACAAACACTCGAGTAGCAGAATATTGGGCTCAATAAAGGATATAGAGCATGAATGTGATGCAGATATGCAACTAATCAAATACCGCCAGACTTACCTTTTGCTAGTCCCGAACAAAAAAGAGAAAAATGAAATAAAGGAAAAACACACGAAAAATGGGAAAATCGTAACTCACTTTCATAGGAATCACGGTTGCACTTAGCACGTCAAAAAGCCGTTAAACCTCCTTGTCACCAAGGAGGAGTAGTGGTGTCTCCTGAGATTTTCAGGGGATATACCCACAAAATCCGAACATTGGTGCATTATTCAATCTAACAACACGATTCGTTGAACCTATTTTTGTCGATCGTTGGACACGGTAATCCTACGGGTCGACTCTCTATATCTATCCAGTCCACACACCTAGCCTACGGAACCATTCGTGCAAGTTAATTAAGGACTTAATTGATAGACATGGGAAACCTTAACATCCTCAAATGATACAACATGTAGAGTCTAATAAGGTTCTTTTTTGTACTACGTCTTTTTTCTTCTTTTTTTTCATTTTTTATATTAGTTGGTGTTTAATTCTCCCTAGGTCAGGTTTCGTGCATCATTTCCTATGAGTACTTACTATCATGTACACCTTCCCCCAAATCTCCGCATAGGGTGATCCCTACCACTCGTGTAACGGGCGTTCGGTCGGTGCATCTCAAGTCAGATGACTCGAAAGCACAAGGTACTAAGTCCCCTCCGACCTATTCTCCCGAGTGATAGGAGTCGTGAAAGAAGAGAGAACACCTACTCACTTATTTATTATATACACATGAACAAAAACCCTACTTAAGGTTTCACAACAGGAGTTTAAGGTTCACTGACTACGACAAACTTCCATATACTAACAGACACGAATTGTTTGACTCACTAGGTTCAGGGTGGACTTCTTTATTTTGTTTGAGTGCTGAAACCCTATGATTACACTCCCCCCGAGGGAAAACCGGGGTCATCCTTACGACTAGATAAGACCTAATGTCGGTGTACTAGATATCCTAATGCATCAAGTTCTAGTCAATTTTGGGAGATTCCTTTTTACTTTGTCTCACAAATGTTTTGCACATGCTAAACACACGAAAAACCCACAAAACATTTTCTTTCGTAAACACATGAAGATTTTGAAAGAATTGGAAAATTTAAAGCACTAGGCAAGTAAAAGAAGGCAAGTCACCCATGGATCATGGTAGGCAGATATATCGATATTAAATGTAGCACACTAACTTGACCCTAACAATACGAACAAAATAAAACAAAAGAACAAAAGAAAGATCAACTATCTACACTCAATGTTGGAAAGTCAGCCTACAACGTCGCCTCTACCACGTTGGTTAATTACAAACCGATGTGGAAGACCCCCTACAAGGTCAGATATAGGAAATCCGACGTGGTAGGGTTTTTTTTTGTTTTTTAAATTAAGACCCTACCACGTCGGATATAGGAAATTTGATGTGGTAGGCTATTTTTTATTTTTTTAAATTAAGACCCTACCACATCGGATTTAGGAAATCCGACGTGGTAGGGTGTTTTTTATTTTTTATTTTTTTAAATTAAGACCTTACCACGTCGGATATAGGAAATCCGATGTGGTAGGGTGTTTTTTTATTTTTTAAATTAAGACCCTACCACGTCGGACTTAGGAAATCCGACGTGGTATGATTTTTTCGTATGTGTTAATGCATCCTCAGGCCATATGATTGGTAAGACATATTAGTTGGTACTGTATTAATGAATCCGTTTGTCATGATAGTGAGAATCCATTTGTCATTACAGTGAATCCTCAGTCATTTACATTAAGGCGTGATTGATAAAATATATATTGATGATGGACACTTACCAGAAGATACATTAGCTTTTAATATAGTTGAAATATCACTTTGACAGGCTTTGTAATCTTGCAAAACAGGTTAATTATGTTCTAAGGTAGACCGGTAATCAATAGATCTTGTAAAAGGTAAGCAAATGTCATCTAATGTTGTGTGATGCAAGAAGCGGTTGATAGCTCGTGCACTTGCTATTAATTTTAAAATATATTTTTTAAATTAAACCCTACCACATCAAATTCAGGAAATCCGACGTGGTAGTGTGTGTTTTTAATTTTATTTTTAAATTAAGACCCTACCATGTCGGATTTAGGAAATCCGACATGGTAGGGTGTTTTTTTAATATTTTGTTTAATATGCTAAGATATGTGCCATTTGTTATATATATATATATATATATATATATATATATATATATATATATATATATATATATTTAAGTAAAACTCTACCATGTCGGTTTTCAGATATCCGACGTGGTAGGGGGTCTTCCACGTCGGCAAACACATAAGCTGACGTGGTAGGGGATTTGGACCCAATTTTCTCGACACTGGACTGGATCTGGACTGAAATTGTCTACCACGTTAGATTTTAATTAATCCGACGTGGTAGGGGGTATTCCATGTTGGCCTTTAAATAGTCCGACCTGGAAGGGCTGAATTTTTTGTTTGGTATAGCCGCGTAAACGAAATTGAAATCCCGCCAATCCGTAAATCAAAAAATATAAAACCTAGCTGCCTACCTCTCCCTAGCCACATCGACCTTCCCATCTAGAAGTAGAAATGGGTGAGAGATCCATTTCCTTCTCCACTTCCTATATGTTTCCAACCTCGCGATCCACGACTCCAACGTCCCATCCAAACCCTTGTTGGAATCCACTCCTTTGCCTCCAAACCTCGACCTCAACGTTCCACCCAAACCCTCTTCCGAATCCACTCCTCTGCCTCCAAACCCCGACCCCACCGTCCCTTCTCTGCCGACCGACTGAGCAAGAGTCGAGAAAATGGAGACCTTAAAGACCAATCAGAATGCATGTATCCTCAAGGAGCAGAGGATGTGGAGTGGTTGGAGAATACAAGGATTGAGATGTTTGTTTATGGAGATCACGTGATGGAAACCAAGGCCACCCCGAGTACACCACAGATATTCTCTCACATTCTTCCTTTTTTTACTTTCCTTGCAGTGTCATGGTAGTATACATGTTTTGGATCAGCGTGATTGATCTCTTAAGGGAAAGGAAACATTCATTCATTTTTGTAGATTGACTTTAAAAACTGATCCATATATAAGAAGGTTTTTTTATTTGTTGCCTTATTAGATGTATCTCTTGGTGTATTGTTTGAATGAATACTGCAAGAAATGTATGTGAATTTGAAAGTTGCTAAATTGAATACGAATGTTTCAGGGATTGAGTGTGAATTACATAATTTAAATTTAAAAATAAAAAATGAAAAAAAGCATACAACATCGATTTTCTATAGAAACCGGCGTTGTAGAGTACAAAAACCAAAAAAAATAAATACCCTACAATGTCGACTTTTTAGAAAACCAACGTGGTAGGGTATAAAAACCGCAAAATCCAAAAAAAATTATTAAGGGGTCTACCACGTCGGATTTTAGACTGACGTGAAAGAGTACCCCCGTATAACGTCTCCCACCTACCACGTCGGTCAACTAAGTCGGTCAACCCGACGTTGTACCCCCTTAATATCCGACGTGATAACCTTTTTTCCAGCAGTGACACGTCAAACAACCCCCCCCACTTACTTCATACAATGTCTACAATGAATGTGAGCATGATACTACATGGATTTATGCATGAAAAAGAAAAAAAAATTCACCAACGTGAAGTTCAAATGGAAGTTCGTGGTTATGTGGATGGGCATATACTTGAATTCCAAAAAACCTATGAGATACTAAAAAAGGGAGACAAATACATGAAAGAAATGGGGCCCAAACACACAAGCGTTGGAGCCCACAACAACCAATGCTCACTCTTGGACTCTTCCTTCTTTCTCTTTTTTTTTAAAAAAAATTGTACTATTTTTAACTTTTTTTGAAATATAACTATGTAAAAAAATGAGTTCCCATCGTCATTTGTCAAATGACATCAAATGGGAACTTCAAAATTGGGTCAATGTACTTGGAATGGGAACACGACACCATGCGGGGCCAGAATACTCATGTATGGGTCCCCTCACAAAATGCACGACATGCAAGGAGAGGTTCATGATCAAGACGCAAAGGCATCTGCTTCAAAGGATCAAACTTAAAGAACCTGAACCTTTTAAGTCTTTGGTCGCAATTGACCAGCGGAAGGAGTTTCTCCCGTTACGACATTGAAGTTACGATCGTCAATCCAAACTCGCCAACCAACAAGCTGGTAAGCTGGAACGAGGCCAACAACCTCATTATCCTTGCCTGATGCACTAGGCGAACAGAAAGTGGGTCTTTTACCCAAGGTATTCTCTAAGGAACTCCCAATACCCTCATTCGCAATGTAGTTGTTTGATGTCCCATCATTTTCAAGATGACCAAGAACAATAAGGAGCTCTTGCTCCACCACAGGTGAGTCCTTAAGAGGCACAACATTAAGATCATGTGGCTCAAAGGTCATAGGACAAAAAGATAAGGCACAATCTTGTGCCGACTCATAATGAAATTGGTCCATGTTATTTTCAATTTGAATCGAAACCCCCACCAAGTGATCGTGAATTGAAACACCAAGTCCCTCAGACTGACTAGGAGTTTGACTTTGGAAGATTGTGCTTTGAATTTGTGTATGTGGTGTGGGTTCGATATCAAAACATAAATCCTCATGTTGATGAGAAAGGGCACCCTCCTCACGTTCACTTAATTGTTGTGTCATTTGACTCACTTGCATTTACATGGTTTGCAAGGAATTCAAGTTGAACTTCAATAAATTTTGAGTGGTTTCCAGGAACGTTTGGAGTGTTTTGTTTAAGGAATCAAGTTTGGGGTCAACATTGAAGTTCTAATAAATGATGGTCATAGTTTGTAGGTGGGTGTAAATTGGCTAAGAATTAGTCCATGTGGTCATGGGTGGTGGCTAGTAGGGATGTAAGTATGCGGGAGGAGAATAATGGGGTGGGTATGATGTATAAAAAAATTATTCAATATTTTCTCCCCATGAATCCATGTCTTTTGGGTTGTACGCGCATACGTAAATGTCACCTTGAGAATTTCAGGAGAATGCATGCTCATACTCAGGCTTTGGGGGAACATAAGGATATTTCCCGATAACGTGACCACTCAACGCGCAACAGTCACATGGTACGGCTACTGGAGCCACCGGTGCACTCATATCCTCTACCGCACGCATGAAAGAGGCCAAAGCTTCTTGTAATGTCTCAGTTTGTTGACCAACATATGATTCGACATAACTAGATGGTGGTCCAGCAGTCGGTGCCTCTCTCATATTACCCCAACATGAAGATTGCTCACTCATACAAATTAAGATTGTCCCAACCATACGGGGTGCTTGTCTGAGCCACCCCAGGCTGCATGGGTCCGGAATACTAGGGAGAATAGTTTGGGTCCCAACAATGAAATGGATGGTCGCCCATGTAACCATCCATCTCGCCATAGTACTCTCGACTCGACCACTCTCACAACCACGAGGCCAAGCTTGCAAAAAGTGCTCGACTTGACCCTAAAATACTTATAGAGTGTAAAGGGGAGGAGAGTAGAACATATAAGTAGGTGATAAGAAGATGATTCAGAGGAGAAGGGAAGAATCCCTAAAGCTAGCGTGGGTAAAGGTGAGAGTAGAAGCCTAATCTAGCAAACACGACTCAAACATCCTAAGGTCACTATAGGTACATACAACTAGAAGATGCTCAACTGCGAGGTCACACGGCCTCAACACGCCTCACCTCACAACGACGAAGACCACAAAGCCCAGCAAGTGAGCCATGATCCGAAAATCTCGTCTCTCCTACTATCGACAAAGTGGGCGACGTCGATCAGATTATGAGGGTCGCGACCAGATAACTCTCTAAATGCGCCCAACGTCCTTAGGTGACCAGATAATACTTAAGTGTAGATTGTGACGAAATCCCCCACCTTATCTTGAAGACTAAAGGTGGTGCCCATTAAAGATGTTTTAATCCTTAGGCTAGCAAGCAACTCACCATATAGGCACTCACCTCACTCTTCTTCCAATGCACCTTACTAAGTAATTCATGCTTTAACCATGCATGAATAGAATGGTACACATACCAAATGCCAACGCTCTACAACACAAAAAATAAAGCAAATAAAGGACGAATGAGCAAAAGGTCTAGAAATGATGCATAACCTAGATGGCAAACCACTAATCCTTTGCTTCGGCTTTTACTGTCCAAGTTGTATAAAAAGGGGAATTGATTGGTTTATTAATTGATCTAGGAGCAATATAGAAGTCCAGACATGCAAAATTGGGCTCCCAGATAACTTTTATCATGTCCAACCAACAAAAGTAATTTTGGGGCAGAATTAACTCACCAGGCCGCCAATCAGCGGTCTTAGACTGCTATTTGGTGGTCTTGGTAACTTCAATTTGTTCAGATTTGTCCAGCTGCTTCCCCAGTAAATTGCAAATGTCCTGAAATAAAGCCAAACTAAAACAAAAAAAATTAAATCCACTCGAATCGTCCAAACCAGAGTCGGGACAGAGCACCTCCCCAACAACGATGCCAAAAACTTGATTGATTCATTTATAATAACAGCAAGTTCATGGCGTCGGTGAAGACGCGGCAAGTACGGGCCGAGTCCAACGCGAGGTGTGTGAACTTTGGTTCTTCAGAAGTCAAATGAAAAATAAGGGGAGAAGAAGTTTGATTACACTAAACTATGAATGAATTAACAATTAAACTAAACCCCCATGAAGTCGAGTTGTAAAGGTTTGTGTGAGGTTATCTCTCATAACATAGTACCCACATTGGGTATTTCTGATTTGCGTATGTACAAAGATATAAATTCGGTAAATATACGTTCAAGTACTTTAAAAAATTATCAAAAAGGGAAGAAACTTACTCCTACTGAATGACAGGTTACGCCAGTATTTTTTGTGGTCCTTCTTCCACCAACCATTTTATAAACCTTCATTGTCCTGAGTAACAAGAGTTATTCAATATGAATTCAATAATACTAATAAAAATACACATATTAAAAAAATGATAATTCAAACGAACTTACATTGAAACAATTTTCTTTAAGGATGGTCTTGGGGGAGTCGACTCCAAAGGATCAAACCAATATGCCGAATTAGCTTCAGGGCATAGTACGGCTAGCATCCAATGAGCTATGATTGTATATACAATTAGAAGTTTATTGCAAAATCAAATTCTAATTACTTCAATTAACAAACTTACCTCTCATGAAAAGGGACCATATAATATTTTGAGCCTTGTTCTTTCATGGTATTCGCAAGCACACCCGAATTATCGTCATTCCCGTTTATAAAATTAGATGGACATAGAAATACAAATACTTTATCATCGGGGAAGACTAATCTTCTGGCGTCAAAAAGATGTCTACAAGAGTAAAAATTACGTTCTATTATAATTACGATAAAATTATTCAATACATTTCATATTATACACAAGATAACACTTACTTTGTCTGCACATCGACAATTGACATGCACAATTGATCCATTGCCAAGAATTGCATGACATCCTCTCTACCGACAAATTGACCCAACAGAAAACTTTAACATCCCCCAAATGCATGGTATATAAGATTATGCTTCCCTAACTAGCATTATTTGATACAACATTTTGCACCTATTTGGTAGCAAATTAATGTTGATTGGAGGTTGGTTGTTTGATCATTTGCTCTAGGCTTTTGAAATACAATTAGTAACAAAATTGTAATTTATTTGTTTTCAAAATTAAAGGATACCTCAAGTGTGTCATGAAGCTCTATTAATTGACGAGGCCACCTCAGGAACCCACCGCAAGCATCGTCGAGGGTATCAACCTGTTTTCCGGGAATAAGCACTAAAACATCATGATCTAAACAATTCCCCACGGTAACCTTCACGAGTCCCTTTTCCAGATCTTTGAAGTGGTGTTCAGTGAGGATGTAAATGGTTCCGTGTCCCACTAACCTTCGCTCAGGGTCTTCAATAAATAGACGACATCTACTGCCATCCTGAAATTTACAAAGCGAGGGTCCAGCGACAAGGGTTACTTCTCGAGAATGAGTCGCAAAATTAGATGGTTGGTCGGGACTGACCACTGGCTGCACCAGAGGAGTGGACACAAGGGAAAAAGTTGTCCTACGGCGGGTTGGAGTAGGCAAATAATGATCCAATCTTTCCATAACAAGTTGCAATTTATTTTGGAAATCTAAAATTTGTTGCTCGCATTTAGTATGAACTGTCGACAAACTTGGGCAACTATTCTTTCCAAAAGATTGTCACATTCTATCGCCGAGTACATGACTGGGATGTTCGTCAGTTTCCAAGGCATCGCGAAAAATGTTGATTTGTTCGTTTTAATACCGCAAGTGCACAACGTCGGTGAAGACGCGACAAGTACGGGTCGTGTCCACAAGGAGGTGTGTCGAATCTGGTTTGTTCGAAGGGAAGTGGAAAATAGAGGAGGAGAAATTGATTACACTAAAGTAGACTAAACTTTGCTACACTACACTAGTACAAAACAACAAAGAAGATGAAAGCATGAGACTAAGTAAACTTGTAAAACTACACTAAGTGACTAATAGAAGCAAGCTGGAAATCACGAATGGAAAACCCCTAAGGGGTGGAGTGTGTACACATGAAATAAGTGGTGATGAATGCATTCAATAAAGCACAAGTGTAGGTAGTGTTTCTATGCATAAGAAGTACCTCATAGCAAGACCTATCATCCAAATCACAAACCTAAATGATTAATATGTGCATGAACAAGTTCGTTATGAAGAACCTAAACAAGCATGGAATGTAACTAAAGATGATGGCAGAAACTATCAAGTTAAGTATTCTCTTTAATTCAAATAAGCATACTCACATTTCTCACATACAAAAACATTTAGCATTCATTCCATACTACATGACATATATAAACATCAACTCCACCCTAAAGGGGGATGGAACTACGCACACATTATTAATCTAACATTCCTATTAAGGAAAAGAAACATACTAATTAATTCTACGAAGATTAAAACAAACAAGATTAACTAAGTATGCAAGAACTAGAGGAAACAACAATTAACTAACAAAACATTTTTATTGCTCACTCACTTTACAAGTAGCCACTCTCCACCATTGTTCCAAGACTTTACTAATAGTAGAGACGATCACCACCAAGAGAGGAGATTTATTACAAAGGAGGAGGAAGAGTTCTATTTATAGCCATCAAAAAAGGTAACCCGGGACAATCCCCCGGTATGGGACAAAACGCATACCACAAATGGACATAAAACAACATAATCGAACACCCGACTAAACCATGAACCATATGGAGTCATTTGGACCGCCAATTGGCGGTCTGGGTCAGCCAATTCGCGGTCTGGATTGGTTTGATCGAGACTGAATGTGAATGGCTCATTTCTGGCTTGATTTCGTGATGTTTGGTGAACCCGATTTGGTTGGTTATGTTTAGGTCCGAATTTAATTGTCAAAATACTCCTCATGATGGTGTGGTGCTTCTTGATTTTCTCTTTATTTCTTTTGGTTTACATCTGGGTCTTTCTCTTTTGCATCTCAGTCCATAAGTCTTGCAATTCTGTTTTTTCTTGCTTTTAGGTCCTTTTTGTGTCTCTTCTTCTCACATGTTTATTCCTGAAACTTAAACTTAAAATTTGTTACATAACAATGCTTAGGTTAAGAATAAAGGATATAAGACACAATTATATGCATGACATGATGTCAATCAAATACCCCCACGCAACTTTTGTCAGTCCCGAGCAATACAAAGAAAGAGAAAAATGAAAGAAAGGAAAAATCATTCTTAAAACAGCGAAATTCTAACTCACTTTCGTAGGAATGGTGGTTGCACTTAGCATGTGCAACAAGTCGTTAAACCCCCTTGTTGCCTAGGAGAAGTGTTGTCTCCTGAGGGTTTTCAGCGGATACACCCACAAAATCCGAACATAGATGCATTATTCAACCTAGCAACATGACTCGATGGACTCATTTTCATTGATCATTGGACACGGTAATTCTACAGGCCGACTCTATATATGTCTTCAGTCCACACACCTAGCCTAATGAACCATTAGTGAAAGTTAATTAAGGACTTAATTGAAAGACATGGGCGACCTTAACTTCTTAAAGTGATACATCGTGTAAAGTCCATTAAGGTTCTTATTTGTCTTCTCTCTTTTTTTCTTTCTTTTCATCATTTTTCTTTCTTTTTGGAACATTATGAATTACACTAGTTGGTGTTTGATTCTCCTGGGTCAGGTTTCGTGCATCATTGCCTGTGGGGAATTACACTATCATGTACACCATCCCCCAAATCTCCACATAGGGGATCCCTACCACCCGTGTTACGGGAGTTTGGTCGGTGCATCTCCAGTCAGACGACTCGAAAGCACTAGGAACTAAGTCCCCTCAGACCTAATTTCCCGAGTGATAGGAGTCGTAAGAGAAGAGAGAACACCACTTATTTATTTTCTACATGGGAACGAAAACCCCTACACTTAAAGTTTCACAACAAGATTTAAAGGGTCCCTGACTACAACAAACTTCTTTATACTAACAAACATGAATTACTTGACTCACTAGGTTCAGGTTGGACTTCTTTAATTTGTTTAAGTACTGAAAACCCTATGATTACTCGCCGCCGAGGGAAGACAGGGTTGCATCCTTACAACTTGATAAGACCTAAAGCCAGTATACTAGATATCCTAATGCATCATGTTCAAGACAATTTTGGGAGCTTCCTTTTGTTTTGCCTCTCAATGGTTTTGCACATGCCAAACACACGCAAAACTCACAAAACATTTTCTTTCGCCGACACATGAATTTTTTTGAAGGAAATCAAAATTTTAAAGCACTAGGCAAGCAAAAGAAGACAAGTCACCCATGGATCATGGCAAACAGATATATCAATATTAAATGCAGCACACCAAGATGACCCTAACAAGGCACATAAAAGAAAACGAAAGAAAGCAAAAGAAAATGAGAAAGACTCGACTATGTACACACATGAAACAACCACCCCCCACACACACACTTACTTCATTTATTGTTCTCAATGAATGTGAGCATGATACTACACAGATTTATGCATGAAAAAGAAAAAAATCTCACCAACGTGAAGCACAAAGGGAAGTTCAGGGTCATGTTGATAGACACAAACCCAAATTTCCCTCGAAACCTGTGAGATGCTAAAGAATGGAGACAAATAAGTGAAAGAAATGGGGACCAAATACAAAGGGGTGGGAGCCCACAACAAGCTGTGCTCACTCATGGAGTCTTCTTTCTTTCTTTTCTTTTTCTTTTTTTTTTGTTTGAGATATAATTATGTACAAAAATAAGTTCTCATCTTCATTTGTCAAAAGACATCAAATGGGAACCTCAAAAGTGGGTCAATGCACTTGGAATGGGAACATGACACCACGTGGGGCAAAAATACTCATGTGTGCCCCCCCTCAGAAAGAGCACAAGATGGAAGGGGAAGTTCATGAATTAGACGCAAAGGTGTCTCATTCAAAGGATCAAACTGAAAGAGCTTGAACCTCTCAAGAGTTTGGGACATAATGTGCAAGGAAAAAGAGTTTCTCCCTTTGAAAAATTGAAGTTATGATCGTCAATCCAAACTCTCCAACCAACAGACTGGTGGGTCGGAATGAGGTAAAGAACCTCGTTAGGCATGTCCGACTCACCAGGAAAATAGAAGATGGGTCTCTTACCAAATGTATCATCTAAGGAACTCCCAATACCATCAATGGCGATGTAATTGTTTGATGTCCCAGCACTTCCAAGATGATCATGAGCAACAGTGAGAGCAAACACTCATCAGGTCGTATGAAATTAAGGGTTCTAAGGAGCTCTTGCTCCACTATAGGTGAGTCCTTAAGAGGTATAACAACAAGATCATGTGGCTCAAGGGCCACAGGACAAAAAGGTAAGGCACAATCCTATGCTGACTCATAATGAAACTAGTCCATGCTATTCTCAATTTGGATCGTGAATTTAAACCCCAAGTCCCTTAGACTGACTAGGAGTTTGACTTTGAAAGATTGTGCTTTGAATTTGTGGATGTGGTGGTGGTTCAATATCAGAAGATAAATCCTCATGTTGACAAGAAAAATTACCCGCCCCACGTTTACGTAATTGTTGTGTTATCTGACTCACTTCCATTGCCATATTTTGCATGGACTGTTTGCCGTATTTTGCAGTGGTTTCCATGAACGTAATGAGAGTTTGTTTCAAGGAATCATATATGTGGTCAACTGTGAGGCTCAAGTCAAAGCTTCGGAAATTTTGGAATTGCGTGTTGATGGGCTGAGAATTGAAAGGAATGTCTTATAAAAGTTTTACTTTATATGTCAATTATTATGAATTGAATGTGCAAACATTTTGTTCCTTGATTATGGTATTCGTCTTTTGGAAGTGTTAAGGAAGAGGCTCTTAGTCCTTAACCGTAGAGCTCTAAAAGATAATGGTTTACATAAATCGAAAGTTATTCACAATCATGGTAATTAACATGCATGGAACATTAATTACCGAGATAAGATTGTCGTGTTGGTCATCGATTGTTGTAGCTCTACAAATAATTGACGACATGAGTATATAAAAGTGGAAAAGATTACTTTTATATATTGAATAGACCTAACAAGTAAAACATTATGGAATTGTGTTTCGTGTCATTAATGTTTTTACTGTGTCTTGGATCCTAAGATATGAGACTTATATCTTTTCACTCAAGAAGTGCTTAATTTGATTATTGTCAAAAGCTATCAATGAGTATAGTGATAAAGGCAATAGTTGGTTGAACATGACTTGTGCTGGAAAAGATAGCTAGTCAAACGATTATCATTGCCCCTCTTAATTGAGTGATGATGTTAGTGGGCCCCTTGATAAAGCAAAATTATAATGTGCACAATGTAAGTTGAGTTAAATTACATAGTTATAATTAGCTTAGAGAGATCAAGAAATGAATATAATACAAAGATGACACATTTCTACTTTGTATATATTCTTAATATCATGAGGCAAGGGACGGACAGAAGTGGTGCACTTACATCACAAAATGGATCGTGTTTTAGTTCGGGTGGAACAAAGACATCTATGCTAATTGGGTAACTATAATGTGTAGCTAGATACCGCTTATAGTTTTAGATATTGAGTGTTTAATATCTCTGCCAATTTGGCTTAGATCCTCTTATAGGTCACACCACAAAACTGGGAAACAAGATGTTTGATTTTAAGTTCATATGATATGTCGGGTTTCATGTGAAAATATGACACATGTGGTGAATGAATAAAATCAAAATGTCATGAGAATTGCTATAATTAGAATCATAATAAATTCATATGAGTTATATATATTATGGGGTGTAATAATTTAATATTACATATAATAATATATTATATAAGATGTGAATTTGCTAAAAACCCCAAAAGATCAAATTTTGGATTTATTTCCAACAAAATTTGACAAAGGCAAAATCGGGGTCAAACACGGTGAATCGTTCATGGTTCGGTCGACCGGGGTATCTTCGGATCGGTTAACCAAATACGGAACGGGTAAGCGCAATTGGTTGACCGAAATTGTCTAGAGTGCCTGGACAATCCGGTTCGGTTAACCGAGTGTGCATGGTCAACCGAGAAGTAGTATTTTCGGTAGACCGAAGGTGACACGGTTATCCGATGACTATGTCCCAGGAGAGATTTTGGTGGGTCAACGGTAGACCGAGTAAAAGACGTGGTTCGTCCGAATTCTTCCAAGGATTTTTCTCATACAGATTCGGTCGACCGTCTAGCTCACGGTGCACCGAACACGTGTTATAACCGAACGGTTCGGTTGACCGAATAATTCTATGTCCACCGAACAAGAACGATTCTGCCTTAATTATTAAGAGATTAATTAAATCATGGGTGGATTAATTCCAGATTTAGTCAAAACGTTTTTGTGGGTGCTTATGTGGAAATTAGAGATTAATTTTAGGAGAGAATAAGGAAGAGATCATGACTAAAGAATAGCTCTTGATACAGATGTTTTGGGAGACTATAAAAGGACCCCTACTCCTACTTGTTTAACACTAATGCAAAAATCTTTCTCTCATTAATCTCTCCCTAATCACCACGAAAATCTCTTAGTAAATTTAAGTTTTAGAGATAAGAATCTCAGGAGCTTAAAGATGGGTTATTAGCTAGATTCTAAACCTTGTTAGAGATTGATTTGCTAGCTCCTTTCTCTCTAATCTTGTTTAGGTTTGGTGAACACTCGGAGGCAAAGTCGTGGACAATTCAACGGGCAACGCGACTCCGGATCTTCAAAAGGTTCTAGAGAACCTTTAGGTATGATTCTACCTTTGTGATTTATTTTAATAAATGTAGGGTTGCATGTTATTAGAATAAACACAAAATAATGTACATATAAAATTGTTGAAAATATGAAAATCGATCTTGTATGTTGTATTAAAAAATTAAAAATATATACATACATGCGGACAATAAATCCTACAAGAATGAGTCCAATGATTGGGAGTAGGGTGTTGAAAAAATTCTGGGTATTCTCGAGGAGGATACTAGGGTGGGAATGATGTATAAGTATTTGAATAAGAATTGTCTCCCTACGAATCCATCCCTCTCGAGTTGTACATGGATGCGTAAAGGTCACATTGAGCATTTTGGGAAAAGATATGCTCCTACTCAGGCTCTGGGGGAACGTAAGGACATTCCCCGAAAACATGACCACTGAACCCATAATAGTCACATGGTACAACTACTGGAGCTACTAGTGCACTCATGTCATCTATCACATGCATGAAAGAGGCCAAAGGTTCTTGTAATATCTCAGTTTGTTGACTAACATATCATCCGACATAACTAGATGGTGGTCGAGCAGTCGATGCCTCTCTCATATTACACCAATATAAAGATTGCCCAGCCACACAATTAAGATTGTCCCAACCATACGAGGTGTTTGTCTGAGCCACCCCAGGCTGCATGGGTCTGGAATACCATTGAGAATTGTCCTAGTCCAAACAATGATATGGATTGTCGCCCATGTAACCATCCATCTTGACAAAGAACTCTCGAGTTGACCACTCTCACCACCACGAGGCCAAGCTCGCAAAAAGTGCTTGACTCGACCCTAAAACGGTAACAGAGAGTGTAAAGGGGAGGAGACTAGAACGTAAAAGTAGGTGAGAAGAAGATGACTCAGGAGAAGGGAAGAATCCCTAAAACTAGCGTGGGTAGAGGGTGAGGGTAGAAGCCTAGTCTAGCAAACACGGCTCAAACAAGCTTAGGCTGGCTAGGGGTCCTTAAGCTAGACGACGCCTAACTTTGAGCTCACGCGGGGATAACACACCTCACCTCCGTACGAAGAAGACGACAATGCCCGACAAGTGAGCCAAAATCCGGAGATCTCATCTCTCCTATTATCGACAAAGTGGGCGACGTCGATCAGGCTATGCCGGTCGTGACGGGATCACTCTCCTAATGCGTCTGAGTCCTAATGGCCAATCTCTACTTGATTTTAGATTAAGGATTTTCTTGAGTGTGCTTTTTAGGGCTAAGGGATGGGTGATGAAATCCCCCACCTTATCTTTGAAGACTATAGGTGGTGCCCCTTAAAGATGTTTTGAATCCCGAATCTATTAAGCAACTCACTACTCAATCACTCGCCTCACTCTTGTCCCGATGCACCTTACTAACTATTGCATTCTTTAACCATGCATGAATGAGTGAACGGGTGCATGTACTGCACGCCAGCAATCGACAATGAGAAATTAAAGCAAAGGAAAGACAAGATGTGTGCAAGGTCTACTGATGATGCACGACCTAGATGGCAAATAATCTAGTCTTTTGCTTTGAGTTTGAGTGTTAGGGTCCAAGTTGTCTTAAATAGGGGAGTTGATTATTTTTTGATCTGGGAGCAAACTACATGTTGAGACATGCCAAATTAGGCTCCTAGATAAGAATGTTACAAAAAGAAACATCTAAAATAAAATGCGAGGCAAGAGTCGCTTACCAGGCTGCCAGTTGGCTGTCTTAAGCCACTAGTTGGCGGTCAGATTGTTGTTTTACTCCCTCCAATTTCTCTTGCCACCTCCCCTTGATCCTGGAAATCCCTGAAACAAACCAAAACTAAAAACTAAAAATTAAACTCACTCGAATCGTCCAAACTAGAGTCTGGACAGAGAACCTCCACGACAACGGCGCCAAAAACTTGATTTGTTCATTTTAATACCATAAGCGCACGGTGTTGGTGAAGACGCGGAAAGTACGGGTCGTGTCCACAAGGAGGTGTGTTGACTCTTGTTTGTTTGAATGCAGTTGGGAAAAGAGGGGAGGAGAAATTGATTACACTAAAGTAGACTAAACTATGCTACGCTACACTAGTACGAAATAATAAAGCAGATGAATGCACGAGACTAAGTAAAACTAAACTAAGTGGCTAATAGAAGCAAGCTGGAAATCAGGAATTGGAAAACCCCTAAGGGGTGCAGTGTGTGTACACATGAAGTAAGTGGTGATGAATGCATTTGATAAAGCACAAGTGTAAGTAGTGTTGCTATGCATAAGAAGTACCTCATGGCAAGACCTATCATCCAAATCACTAACCTAAATGATTAATATGAGAATGAACAAGTTTGTTATTAAGAACCTAAACAATTATGGAATGTACCTAAAGATTATGGCAGAAACTATCAAGTTAAGTATTCTTTAATTCAAACAAGCATACTCACATTTCTCACATACAACAACATTTAGCATTCATTTCATACTACGACATGTATAAACATCAACTCCACCCCCAAAGGGGGATGGAACTACTCAAACATTGTTACTTTAACATTCATATTAAGGAAAAGAAACATGCTAATTAATTCTACAAATATTAAAACAAACAAGATTAACTAAGTATGCAAGAACTAAATGAAACAACAATTAACTAACAAAACATTTTTTATTGCTCACTCACATTACAAGTAGGCTCTCTCCACCAAAGTTTTGTTCGAAGGCTTTACTTCTAGTAGAGATGATGGCCACCAAGAGAGGAGATGTATTACAAAGGAGGAGGAAGAGTTCTATTTATAGCCATGAAAAAGGTAACCCATGATAATCCCCCGGTATGGAACTAAACACATACCCTAAATGAACATAAAACAACATAATCGAATACCCGACTAAACCATGAACCATTTGGAGTCATTTGGACCGCCAATTGGCGGTCTGGATTGGTTTGATCGAGTCTAAATTTGAATGACTCATTTCTGGCTTGATTTCTTGATGTTTGGTGAAACCGATTTGGTTGTTGATGTTTAGGCCCGAATCTAATTGCCAAAATACTCCTCGTGATGGTGTGGAGCTTCTTGATTTGCTCATTGCTCCTTTTGGTTTACATCTGGGTCCTTCTCTCTTGCATCTAAGTCCATAGTCTTGCAATTCAGTCCTTTTTGTGTCTCTTCTTCTCACTTGTTTTATTCCTGAAACTTAAACATTAAACTCATTACGTAACATTGGTTAGGTTAAGAATAAAGGATATAAGACACAATTATATGCATGATATGATGTCAATGAAATGTCATTCCGACCATCTAATACAAAATTGCCTTGGGATTCTCTCAACTTCAAATAATCTTAAAGTTTTAAAAAAATGTTACAAACAATTGAAAATATAAATTTAGTGAATGTGATTTAAAGACTATACATGTGATACAACTTACTGTCTTCGAGCCGACCGCTTGCGACTCGTTTGTGATGTACTCCCCTTTAGAGTTTACAATCGCTCTCTTCCGAGAATCAGATCGAGCTACAAGAGAAGGAGGAGACAAGTTGCTTGCTCTTCACTCATACTGGAGTCAGTTGCTTGTTCTTTCTTGAGGGTCATTTTTTGGCCATCATTTGTTATTCTAATTTCTGGTTTCCCGATCGAGACAGACGATGAAGATACTTGTTAAAAGATCGACGTTTTTAGTGCTTTGCTTGGAGGGCCTAGAACCATTTTATTAGATTATCATTTAAAGCAATAACTTAATAAGTTCATATTCTAAATTAAACTCAGTTACCTGAAACTCCAGGGTTTCTCTTGATTTTTTGAACTGATCCCATGTACTCGGAGTTATGAAGTTATAATAATTGCATGGAGTTCTGTCGTGGTACTCTCTGAATATCCACTTGTTTGTTAAATTGATCTTGAAGTCCCTCCAACGGGCTAACATTTACATCATCCAAAGTGGCAGTGGATTCAAACTCAAAACTTTCCTATAGCACGTTACTATTTTCAATTTCTATAAATTAAAAGTTTGACTAAAACTAAAGAACATTATAATGGACTCATTACATGCACGTCATCCCAAATGATGTCTTTAATCATCTCATCAACTTTGGTCCAACTCGACAAACAGATGTCAATTTTGGACCTCACTAGGCTCCCCACATAACTATACCAGCGATCAGACAACATGCCTATCGGCTCTAGATGACTATCAAACTGGATCGGAATTTTTCCGTCTCTATTCATTTTGCCCACAAATTCTTTCATGAGAGTAGGACCTCGTGAACTGTAACTCTTCGAGCCTCAGAATTTGATGGAGTGGGTTTCTTTTTCGGAGCCATGATACTATAAAAAGAAAAATCAAGACATTAAAAATTAAAGTCAAGACTCAAGACATTAAAAAGCAAGACATTTTTCACCTTTAGGATTTCTTTTTTCTTAACGGATTTTCAATTCATATACCTTCACCGTGGTCATCTCTTGCGATTAAACTCTCAACATGTATTTCGTCATCTAGTGACCACAACTTGGGTACTTGCTTAGAGAAGGGTGGTGTCTCTTCATACTCAATGAGACTACCATCTGATACATTTTTTCCCTTATAGAATTATTAACCATTTTTTATCACATGGATCAGCCACATGCATAGAAGACTTGTTTTGCTTGGGAAGCCAAAATAGAAGGTTCTTCTTTAAATACTTCTTTCGAAAAATCAATTAAAGTGAACCCCAAGTCATGCACTCAAACTTCACTATTATTATCAACCCACTTGTATCTAAATACAAGCACTTTAAATTTAACAAAGTCTAGCTCCCATATGTCTTCAATTACACCGTAATAAGACATGTTGGCATATACAAGATTCTTGTCTTTAGAACTAGACACATGCAAAGGCTCTGCTATTAAAGTGACCTACTGTTCTGAACAGTACTTTTGACATCTTCACAAATAGTGTAGAATGAGTATCCATTAATATCATAGCCACTGTTACTTGTAACAGTAGAATGTGGACCGTAGGCCAACCACTGTATTGTTTCCGAAACATTACGCTTGTAAGCAACCCTTTTGAACCAAGAGTTGAAATTCTTATTGTGGCTATTAATTACTTAGTGATCACTCCATAAAGGATTCTTTTCTTTTAAAGGATTCATGTGTTCCTTTAGATAAGGTTGAACTTCAGTATAATTGCACAACACATAGAAATATGTTGACATTAAGTCATCGCCATTTGGATTTACCATTTTCATCCCACACGTTCCTTTACCATCAGTATGTTTATCATGATGATTGTTAGGAAGTCCAATACTTTTGGTTCTCGCTACGTATCCAGTGCAAAACTCAATAACCACCTCAGTTATGTATCCTTCAACAATACTAGCATCTGACCTTTGACGATTTTTACAATAACCTTTCAACACTTTCATATAGTGTTCAAAAGGATGCATCCACCTTAAAAAAATGGGTCCACACAATTTAACTTCTCTAACCACATCAATAAATAGATGAATCATAATGTCGAAAAAAGCAGGTGGAAAATACATCTCCAAATTACAGATTGTGACCACGATTTCATTCTGCTGATCTAACTGCACGAGATCGACCACTTTACTGCAAATCTTGTTTAAAAAGAAACACAACTTTAGTATGGCATCTCTAACATGTTTTAGTAATATGGATCTCAATGCCAGAGGTAACAACTACTGCATTAAAGTGTGGCAATCTTGAGACTTCATCAGCACAAGTTTCAAATCATTCATAATAAGAAGATTGCTAATATTTGAAGGATAACTAATTGAATCAGTTTAATAACCGCAAGTGCACAGCCGCGTTGAAACAGTGGCAAGAAAGGGTCGATCCACAGAGAGTGTGCGCGAGTCTGGTTGACGATACTCGAGTGGGAAAAGAAGAGGAGAGAGATGTGATCGGAATAAAACTGTAACACGTAAAAAATAAAAAAACAAGCAATAAAACTAAACCCCTCGGGGATAAAGAAAGAATGTGAATATGAAAATGTGTGGTGTAGTGTGTGTTCAAATGTACTCATCAAAACATGTCATACATGAAATCCACAAAACTCAATTCCAACTTTGCCTCCACATGAAATAAGATAAAACCTTATCATTAAAACATACAAGACAATAATTGAAATGAAGCTAATATGTTCACATGCAAAATGAATCTAATCCAACTACGTCTCCACATGAAATAAGATTTATCACAATCATTAAAACATACAAGACATTAATTTGGATAAAGCCAACATGAGCACATGCATGCACATGCCTTGTTTCCTTCTTCCACTCCATCATTATCCTAACCTCACCATTCACTATAAAATAGGCCTACTAATCAAAACATATGCTAAGCTTCATTCAAGAGCATTAGCACATCAAAGATAAGAGTGAAACACATTAGATGGTCATGGAAATCTTGTAAGGCTCAAAGGATTAACATTAACACACACACTAATCCATCACATGATCAAATCACCTTCTTCTCCATCCCGCAATGGGAATGGACTACTCTCTACTCATCTCTACACTAAAGAAAGCCTAAAAACAACAAGAACCTATAATGTAAATTACTGGAAACAAGATTAACCAAATAACAACATAAAAGAAATTACATCCAAGTAAAGACACTAAAGTGTAGAACAAGAACAAAACTAGATTGAGAAACAAAAATACAATGTTTGCTCCTCTCGAACCCCCTTATTACACTACTAAAACAAGAAACTAAAACCTACTCTAATGGGGGAAGGAGGAAGAAGAAGTGGAGAGGAGGGATTACAATGGTATAAACAGACTAATACATGGTTAGGATTGATCTGGGAATAATCAGACGGCTCTAAATCACATCTGATAGTCCATGAATGCTCCAAACCAAATACCCGACCCACGATCAAAATTTCAACAACTTTGAACCATTTTGATCCACCAGTGGCGGATCAAATGGCTCTGATCGTGCTGAAATTTTGTGTCGCTCTTGATTTCTTCATTTGGCACATGGGGTGAAGTCATGGTCTATTGGCTTGAATCACTTTGAGTTTAATTGGTGAAATACGAAGCTGATTCAAGTAATGTGTCACCGTGTTTTGCACTTCACAATGATGTCCCTCCGGGTTTGCACTTGGGTCCTTCTTGATTTGTGATCCAGTCCTTGTGCATTACAAATAGGTCCAGAACCTTCCAAATCAGTCCATATTTGCTACATTTAGGTCCTTTTTGCTCATTTCCTCTTCTTTATTACCTAACTCCTGAAACACTACAAACAATAACTCGAGTAGCACAATATTAGGGTAAAATAAAGGATATATAACATGAATATGATGCATGATATGCTACTAATCAATAACCCTCTGGAACCCTTACATCATGCAAACACTGACAGAAAATACTTTTCTCGTTTCTAGACAATGTATAACAAGCTGGAGGTAAGTAGCTACGGTCTCCCTTCTTCTCTGGTTCCAGTGTTGCATGTATACGAAGGTCAAAAAGATCATGTCTACCATTATATTCATCTTTTGTCTCACCAGGTATGTTCAACAGAGTGCCAATAACATTATTACAAACATTTTTCCCTACATGCATCACATCAATACAATGTCTAACTTCTAAAGTTTTCCAGTAAGGAAGAACAAAAAATATGGATCTATTTTTCCATGAACTTCTGTCATTTCCTCGTTTGTACAGTTTTCCCAATTTATGGCTCATTACACGTTCGTAGACCTTTTTTACGCTAATTTCAACTGGCGGATTCTGAAACTTTTGTTTTTCATTAAATGCCTTCTTCAACCTACGAAAAGGATGGGAGGTTGGCAAAAATCTCTGATGACAAAGATAGATTGTCTGACAACCATTAACAAGTTGGAAGGAGCATGTATTCTCTTCGCAAATTGGACAAGTTTTATGACCTTTGGCAGAATATCCAGACAGATTACCGTCAACTGGAAAGTCATTAATCGTGCAATAAATCAACGCCCGCATTACAAATGACTGCTGATGATAAGCATAAAAACGAGCTCTCTGTCATCCCACAATCTCTTTAGGTCATCAATTAAGGGTCTTAAATACACATCTTTGTCATTTCCAAGTTGTTTCGGACCAGAAATCATTAAGGACAACATAATATATCTGTGTTTCATGCATAACCATGGTGGCATTTTGTAAATTACAAGCAGAACAGGCCAAGATCTGTGATTGATACTCAGACTACCAAAATGATTCATTCTGTCGGTACAAAGTCCAATTTGTAGATTCCTGGATTCTTCACCAAACAAAGGGAAGTCATAATCTACTTTTTTCCACCGAGGTGAATCTGCAGGATACCATAGCAATTGATCATTTGGTTTCTCACGATCAGCATGCTAGGTCAAGTTTTTGGAATCCTCCTTACATGCAAACAAACATTTAAGCCTTGGTATTATCGAAAGATACGACAAACTTTAGCAAGAGGTCATTTGATTTTCAAATCATCACCATTTACATTGTTTTTCGATTCACTGTGTTTCATTTTGTATCGTGAAACATTACACCTGGGGCAGGAATGTAAGTTTTCAAACTCACCCCTATACAATGTACAATCATTCGGACATGCATGTATCTTCCTATATTCCATTCTCATAGGACACAACACTTTCTTAGCATCATAAGTTCTATTCGGCATTCCATTATCATCTGGAAGCATATCTTTCAATAGCTTCAAGAGTCATGTGAAACTAACATTGGTCCAACCATTTCCTACTTTTAAATTGTACAATTTCAACACCGCCGTCAATCAAGTAAATTTGGTGCAACCCTTATACAACGTCTTCTCATTGTCACTCAACAAACTACCAAGTAAATCGGGATTGGACGAAAGTTTTCAGTTATATCCTTAACCATGTCCTCTTACAGATCTCCCACACTTACATTGTGCCCGTCATTCTTGGAATCACTAAATGATTCATTTTCGTCGTGCCATGTCCATTGTTTGTAACTTGTGTTGAAACATTTCTCAAAGAAATGATATTTTATTTTCCGAAAACTCAGCACTGACATATTATGACACTTACTGCATGGACAATACGTCATGTCTCTGTCATTCCTATTCTTTGAATGATTTTTGGCAACCTCTAAGAACATATTCACTCCATTCTCACACTCATCACCCAATCGGTTGGAATGAATTCAATCTCGATTCATTTCAATCTAAACATTAAGAAAAATGATAGTTATTATTGAAGTCAAGAAATAAAATTTCAATTTTAAAGAAGGTGTTCCTAGATGAAAAGATTCGGAGACACGAAGATGAGAAAAGAATGGCTCAGGAGAGAGAAGATGAAGTCCTTAATCTAGCGTGTGAATAAGGAAGGTTAGAAACCTAACTAAGCAATCAAGGGAAAAGCAAGCCTAAAGTTCACTATAGGTCCTTAGCATTAGACGATGCCTAACTTTGGGGTCCCACCGAGCACCACTAGTATGTAGGAAATCAAGAATCCGGAGGTTCCTAAAATCTCTATGAGGCTAGATGGGAAACGACGTTCACGCCATAACAGTCTTAAACAGTGAGGACCACTAGTCTGTAGGAAATCAAGAACCCAGATGTTCCTAAAATCTCAGGGAGACTAGATTGGCAATGACGTTCACGCCATAACGGTCTTAAACAATTTCCTCTCCTTAATGCGTCCGGAAATCCTAGGAGCCAACATTTAAATTGATTTTATTACGACTTTTTTATTACGTGGTTTTTGGGCATGGAAAGAGTGATGAAATCCCCCACCTCATCTCCTATAGGTGACTGCCCCTTAGGTGTTTTTCATACCTTAATCTAACAAACAACACACTAAACAATCACTCACTCTCTTGTTTCAATGCAATCGTACTAACTAATGTGTGCTTCTTAATGAATGATGAGTGAAATATATTACATACCTTATGCTAGCAATCTACGATAGAAATCGTAAAAGAAAAAATAAATACGATGATTACATGCATGGAAAGTCCTATATGATGAATGACTTAGCAAATATTGTCTAATCTTTTGTTATAGATTATTAAAGGTTAGGTTGCTTAAGGGTCGATGAGTTACTAGAAATTAAACATAAATAAACATTTAACTAAACAAAATAAGTTTTTTCAACATAAATAAACATTTAACTAAACTAAACATAATAGACATTTAACTAAACATAAATAAACATTTAACTAAACCAAATCATAAACTAAATTGAATTGTTTATGTTTATCAAATTTTCAATTGTTTATGTCCCAAACACGATGGTCTTTATTAAACAAGTATTGAATATTGATGATGTGATCCTCGTAAAAAACGTACGAGCTTTGCTAAGAACCACGCTTTTTTGTTGCATTACTACAAGTGTAAACCAACATATATGAATCTTGAAAATGTGATCAAAACCAGAATCAAATGTTTTGTGTCACTAATATATATATGAGAATTTATATGACATCCATAAGTAAGAAAATGTATCACTCAAATTGCAAAGAACACAACTGATATACAAGATGATTTTTAGCTTATGAAGAAAGCAGAGATTCTGATCAATTAATATTCACTCTTAGAATGAAGGCATACGTGAAAATAAACATTTATACCGACGAGTTAAATGCGTCGACTAATTAGAAAATTTCCAAGCATTCCCAACAATTTCCAAACTACTGCCAACTTCTAACACAACATGTAAGTTCAACAAAAGTCCAACATAAGTCGAAGAAACAACTTCTAACACAACATGTAAGTTGGAAACAACAAACTTAATCAAGTTGACTCATTTAACTAAACAAACTTATCCTTCATTCAATATTTGAATTGGTATCCCAAGATTGGGCAGGAATTAATTTAGACAAATATGGTACCTTTCATTTATCAACTTCCAACAACAAATATGCACCAAGATCTTCCAACAACAAAACAAAAAGAACAACGAATTGCACAACCACAAAACCAAAAAATAAACAAGCAGTTGTGGATTTGTTTGTATTTGGCGAACTACATTTAGTTCCTAAAGGAGAATCGAACAAGGCATGAGCATTTAGTACTTGTTGTGGTTGTCGAAGTCGCGGAGGTAGCTGGGGTGGCTGTGGTGGCGGAGGAGAACAGGGTCTCAGAGGAGGGTGATTGCGGTAGCGGAGGTGGCTGCGGTGGCGGAGGAGGTCTAGGGTTTGGTCGGAGATTGGTCGCAGAGAGGGTTATGGTTTGGTCAGGGTGTGTTTTTTTGCGATAAAAAGATAAAATAAAACGGTTTTCGTAAATATAAGACCAATAAACGTCGACTATAGAGCACACGCGACGTCTATTGGGGAATAGGCGTCGGCTATGCGACCAACGCGATGTCTATACGTTGGGTAATAAACGTCACCTAATATGCATCGGTAAAAATGGATATTACAAAAATCGACGTCTAGTTAGCCATATTGATGTCGGATATCAGAACATGCGACGTCTATAGGTATAGACATCGCCTATTCTTATATCCGACGTGTATTTGGCGATGACTATTCACTATTCTGCACTAGTATTTTCTTGATAATAGTAGTTTATTTAAAAAATAACCATGCAAATTAATAGTAGCCCGGGCTAAAAATCTTTGCATTGCCCCTGGATACGGGTCATGCTAATTGGTGAGTTGGTAAGGTTGACATTTTTGATAAGTTGATAAAAAAAAGTATAAATGCATTTTTAGAAGATTTTAGGTGGAGCTGAGTTTGGATCACTTGACATTTTATAGTCATAAAGGACAAATGATACGTTCGAGTTCATACCTCAAGGTTACCATGACTGGCAATTAATATTTAATTACCCACGTTATTACATTGTAGGTCCTGGCAAATCAAGACACGAGAGCAACATGTATTAACGAGCTACCTAGCTTGAGACATGAAAAGGTCACCAGGCAAACCGTGCAATGCAGTCATATTTCCACAAAACCACTCAATGATTAACTTTAAAATGTGCCATCTCGTTAAGAGTTGGTTGTATAAAGGGTCATTTGCTTGGGTAGACCTCAAAAGGTGCACAATTGGTTAAATACCCCTGAGTTTTTACTATTCACTTGGGTACACCTCGTTGCACTGCATATTGCTTGCATGCCCTCGGACCGTTTGTGGGGTCCATTCCGTTAAATTTTCTGTTGGTTTATTTACAAAACACACCCTCTAAATTTCAAATATCCTTAATATTAAATATAAAAACACAAAACAAATATTTTCTTTACAAACACACCCCTTCTTCTTATTCTCTCTCTTTTATTCTCTCTCTACTCTCTCTCTCCACTCTCTCTTGTTTTCTCTCTCCTCCATCTCGCTACTCTCTCTTTTATTCTCTCTCTCTACTCTCTCTCCCCTCTCTTTCTCTCTCTACTCTCCACTCTCTCTCTTGTTTTCTCTTTTCTCTCTCTCGCTACTCTCTCTATTGTTCTCTCTCTCTCCTCTCTCTCTACTCTCTCTCCTCTCTCTACTCTCTCTCTCTCTCTTCGGTTCTCTCTTCTCATTCTCTCATTCTCTTCGGTTCTCTCGTCTCATTCTCTCATTCTCTCTCTCTCTCGCTACTCTCTCTGTTGTTCTCTCTCTCTCCTCTCTCTCTACTCTCTCTCCTCTCTCTACTCTCTCTCTCTCTCTCTCTCTCTCTCTCTTCGGTTCTCTCTTCTCATTCTCTCTCCTCTCTCTCTCTCTCTTCGGTTCACTCTCCTCTCTCTCTCTCTCTTCGGTTCTCTCTCCTCTCTCTCTCTCTCTACTCTCTCTCCTCTCTCTACTCTCTCTCTCTACTCTCTCTCCTGTCCTCTCTCTCTTCCAAACTTAGATGTAGCGTACCTGATGCCATGCCCAGGACCACATGTTATTTTGGTAATATTGATATTTGAAAATCTCCTTCCAACAGCAATGCAGTCATCTCCTGCACCAATTTAAAAAACAAATATTGGTTTAGTTTATATAAATTCATAAGTGACTATTTATATAACCATGGGTTTAATTATCACCTGATGCAATTGTGGAATTGGTAATGAAAACGTTCTGGCTCTCCTGGACGTGCATACCGTCTGTGTTGGGACTGTCTTCCGGAGAAGAGAGAACATGAGAGAGAATAGGAGAGAGAGAGGAGAGAGAATAAGAGAGAGAGAGAGAATGAGAGAATGAGAAGAGAGAACCGAAGAGAGAGAGAGAGGAGAGAGAGGAGAGAGAACCGAAGAGAGAGAGAGAGAGTAGAGAGAGGAGAGAGAACCGAAGAGAGAGAGAGAGAGAGAGAGAGTAGAGAGAACCGAAGAGAGAGAGAGAGAGAGAGAGAGAGAGAGAGAGAGTAGAGAGAGGAGAGAGAGAGAACAATAGAGAGAGTAGCGAGAGAGAGAGAATGAGAGAATGAGAAGAGAGGAGAGAGAAAACAAGAGAGAGTGGAGAGAGAGAGAGTAGAGAGAGAATAAAAGAGAGAGAATAAGAAGAAGGGGTGTGTTTGTAAAGAAAATATTTGTTTTGTGTTTTTATATTTAATATTAAGGATATTTGAAATTTAGAGGGTGTGTTTTGTAAATAAACCAACAGAAAATTTAACGGAATGGGCCCCACAAACGGTCTGAGGGCATGCAAGCAATATGCAGTGCAACGAGGTGTACCCAAGTGAATAGTAAAAACTCAGGGGTATTTAACCAATTGTGCACCTTTTGAGGTCTACCCAAGCAAATGACCCTTGTATAAACCATAATAAAGAAATAGCTATCAATCCTTTACCAAGACGTCGGGGGTCTCTAGCTGTTCATGTCAAGCACCATGTACTATTTCATGACTTATTTGATTGATGAACCGAAGCGCACAATTGCCTACATCGTCGTCGTATATGTTCACCCATGTTCATCCTTCCTCTCCTTTCGGCTTTCGAATCAATGGGGCCAGAGTTGACTTTGCCAACGAGTCCGCTTATTAGCAAAAAGAAGAGGCGGTGGTGGTCACGGTTGCTTCGTTGTGCGTCAACCTTATGCTTCGAACCCTTACCTATTTTGCGAGCGAGGTCGTGGAAGGAAAATAGGACATCAGCTAGATGCGTTCCAATTAAAGGCAATAAGCAAGCCGATGAAGCGAATCCATCGACATGCCAGAAAAAGCAGATGCATTCTATGTTGGGCTTCCTCCGTAGGCTACTACGAAAAGGGAGACACCGGGGAGATGTAAGTGATGCACCATATGATTTATACGAAAATGAAGTTTATGGTTTAAGCAGAAATCGTTTTAATCTTGTCCGTGAATCACAACACTATTTTTTCTGAATTGTCATGATTTTTTATCATGTAATTATTTATTACAGTCCGCAATATGATATGTAAAAAATGACTGAGTAATACTACAGAACCATAAATCTGAATCTACACCAATTTTAGTAGATTTTATTAAAACCAATACAGGATATACACTCATGATTGGAAGAAACTACGCCAGTAGAAGTTAACTTTTTTTTATGAAACGAGATATCGATTGGATTGCGCGTTCTGAGACTAACTTCATTTAATTCCTTTGATATTCGTATGTAGGGATTGCGTAGAATTTCTGTATGTTTTTTTTATCTTACCGTCAATGATGTTGCAAAGTCGCCCAGGTGTTTTCAATTTCCAAAAATGTCTGAAATATACACAAAATAAATTAACAATCTCATCTAAAAATATAATTGAAGTCAATATCAAAACAGTATTAATTTCAGAAATGATATATATCTTATATGTGTTTAGATGGGAACATCACAACAATAAATTACAGAGGTGAACTATGTTTAGAAGCAACCCCGATTCTATTATTCCAAAAGAAACTTATTTAATGGAGAAAATAAAATGAAATAGAAAAAAGGGGGAATCTCATATGTGCCCTTGAAATAAGCTATAATTTCACCAATACCTTCCAATCAGATAGACTTTCATTTATACCTTTTAATTTCAAATATGTTTTCACCTATATCCTATCAAGTGTACAACATAAAATTGGTGTCAACTTAACTTTTAGGAGTTAAATTCCAGGGTTTTGTCCTTGTTTCTTCCATTGAATTTCAAATATAAATATAATAATAAACTAAAAATTAAGAAAGAAAAAAAATTGTTGGACTTTCTTATTTGAGTGTTTAAGAAAAATTCAAATAGATCTATTGTTATTTACTTGCAATTATGTTTACTTTTAAAAGTTTTATATATATGTGAAATTAATAGGAACAAAGAAGTGTAAAAACATAATTTCAAGCATTAAGAAACAACATTAACTTAATTCAAGTTAATGTTGAGAGATTTGATAAAATGACATATGAGAAAGAAGACTTCAGATAAAGTGGTATTGGTGAAATAAAAATTAAATTTGAAGGATATAGATGATAGTCTCTTTATTTGGAGAGTATTAGCGGTGATATTGAAGTGTATTTGAAGATTATCTATGAAATTTCCCCAATAAAAAATCTTATGCATATGAGACCTCACTTTTGTTTTAACGTATTGGAATGAAATTTAGAGAAATATGTATAAAATTAATTGGTCCCATTCAAAAATAATAACATCGGTCTATCAAAATTAATCCTCGCCTTTTTAGTTTTTATGATTTCATGTTCTTGTGTTAGACTGAAGCTAAATGCTTTTTTGATTGGATATATTTACACCTTGGCTTACATTGTTGAATATATGTTAATTTAATTTGATAACCTTTGTCATCCGTTGTTTGTTAGAAATGTGCTACAATTGGCTATATTGTTGTCCAAACTAGAATTAGATATTTTGGTAGATTTGTTAGAACACATTTTTTTTTATCATTTGATTTAAATTTTTATCCGAACTAGAAAAATTATCTTGTTTAATGTCTATCAAACAAGAGGAAACAAATCAAAGTTATTTTTTATTGGTCTATTCAATTCTCCTGTCATTTTCTTTCCTTCTTCCTCTTTTGTTAATGACATTTAGAAGCTATTCTAACTACTTTTACAAAACGATTTTGATTTTGTAATTATCAATCCAATTGTTTAAAAAATCGTTGCAAATTATTGCAACCAAGTAAGAGTACTAGCCAATGGACGATATGATCCTTTCACCTTTAAATAATACAGATGTGGTATATGAATATGCCAGCCGTTGGCGTCCCACTTATTAAAAAGAAATTTGAAAATTTAATTTGAGGTCGTGTATATCATGTATTTTTATATTCAGTTAGTCATGTGAAATTGCCACAAAATAATCATTTTCCTGGTTCTAGCACTTATGGTGATTCAATTGAGGATTACAAATATTTATACATCAACAAAGCGTTTATTAAAAAATAGCTATACTTTTCGATTTTTTGTTATTTTTACTTCCTACTGCATTTACCTTTTGTTTTACCCATCGGATTCAATCACAATTAGCGCCTATAAACAAATTGATGCACCATTTACGTACCACACTAATTATTAAATGTTGCAACTATTTTTCGATTAAAGCAGTCATTGTTTAGAAATATTTAATAAAAAAACTTTTCAGCTTTCTGAAAGTTTAAACATCTTTTTCCAATCAATAATACCTCTTCAAATGAAATCTCCCTTTCCTACAGTACAAGATGAAATGCAAAAGTCCGTCCAAGTCTTTCGAAAAAGTCAACACCAAGTACGTCTCCAATCCTAGGACGACACGTGTTCCATCCGAAACTCGTCATGCCAACCATAGACCGCTTTCCCGCTCTTCGAGCCTACCGGTCATGAACCGGACAAGGGATGGTACGCATAACGTCACCTCCCAACCTAGACCTCAAAATACAACCATGTGCCGTAAAGCTGGTTTGACGGCCTCAAAGAATGTCGGTTGCAAACCGCTTTTGAGGATGAAAGAAGCGCCTTCTAGGAAATCAGATGCATTTGGTGGCTTATCAACTCTGATGGTTATGTTGCTGTTGTTGGAGTTGGGAGGCAAGACCGTCGCTGTTGTTTGCACGAGTGCTTGGTTTTACTTGTGTTTCTTCACTAAGGTTTACGTCGAAGGAAGAGTAGAAAGAGCGGAGAAGAGTGAAACCTTCCAGTGAGACTGTAATATTGTTGAACTTACGCAACAAAAAGAACGTTTAAATTAATGCACGATGATCGATGTGAGGATTGCACGATGAGGTGAAGCGCACGGCCACCTACGGCCTTTCAAAACTTCCTACAGGGATATTGTAAAGGAAATTGAATTTCTTGTTTCTCATTTTATTTAATTTGAGTTTTTTTATTATGGCAAGGGTAGTAGTAGATGTGTTTTTTCATACTTCTATTTCAGTTTAACTAAAAAAATTGATGTTAATGATATTTAATTTTAATTCCCTTTTTACTTTTTTCACTACTTTATAAGATAGGGTTGAAAGATTTTCTGAATATAATGACATTATAGGTAACGTTCCCTAAAAAGTGAAAATTTTAAAACAAATTTCAAATGATAAGATCATAGTGAAATGGGAAATTTACTCAAATAATACTCAACAAGATGCACCATTACAAAAAAAGTTTGAAGTCAGATTACATCAAGATAAGGAAATGACATAATACACTGGAGGATCCGATCCTGGGTGTACTCGTCATGGTCACCACTCACTCAACACCTAAAAGAGACCCTGCAATGCAAACATGATAAAATGCTTGAGATTTTATAACGAAAACTCTATATACCAAGTGCATCTCAAAATATATGAATGTACCCTGCAATGACCCTATCATACTAGTATATCATGGCATAAAGGAATACAACAAGTAAAATCGTCACCATCCAGGACCAATAACGGATAACAATCACATCAACAATATCGGGTCCCCAATGGGACCTACCATAGGCACACGTGGTCTTACGGGGGCAACGTACTCCATTTGCGACTATAGTAATCATGAGGGTTCAGTGAGGTCGCACTTACTTCCGCGTCATAGATGCATTTCTGATCCCATGGACAAAGCCGCATCTGCCAGAGTCATCGCCCTTGTCGGTCATACTCGTTGGGACATGCCACAGCGATGCGATCATACCCACCGGAATAATTTTCAGTCTGTCATCTCCGCCGCAACACAGAACGGATGGTCATCTCGCTCCGTGGAGCTGCATAACAATGCAATGCACTTGTATCCTTGATCCCTCAGGTCTACTACATAGGGTGACTCCATGAAATGCAACATGCCATACAAAACATAAGACAAAGGTGACATGTGTGCCCAACATCCACACTCCAACACTTGAAGGTCCATGGGCAGGCACGATCATCGCACCCACCGTCACCTCTCAGTTCACGCTCAAGACGAGGATCGAGTTTCCGAGGAAACAGTTCCACACAACATGAAAAGGCAAGAACCCAATTATGGGCACCAACGGTCGACCGAAATCGGCCAAGAGATCGATCGTTTACCTATGAATAGGAAAACGTTCGAACAAATGCCCAAACCGATCAAACCATGGAGCTAAGGACTTAAGTCATCGGTCGAACCAAGTCTATGGTGGTCGACCGTTTAGAAGGTCTTGGACAGAAAATAAACTAAACACACGATACAACGATCGGACCCAAGCATCTAACTAGATTTGGTCGACCACCCGAAGGCATCGATCGACTAGTGCCTAGGCAAGCATGAGCTACGCCTAGGCAACGCCTGGGCATTGCCTCTCCGTGTCGACCAACGCTCTGTCTTTCGGTTGCCCCTCATCACTGGTGAGGCCTCTGACCTCCTCCGACGAGTCCAAAACCCCTCACATGCCTTATGTGACTAAAACTAAAGAACTTGGCATATCTTTCACAAGCTCACCGGAGCCACTTCCGGTTAGCAACCGCTCGCGTGTCATCTTTCTAGAGCGTAGCTCCAGCCGACCTTGCCGCACGAGTCACAATCACCACTGGCCTCACTCCTTGCTCGTTGCCCGTTACCGCTCGTCGGAGCTCCAGCTACCACGACCGCTAGTAGAAGAGAGGGAGGAGGGGGAGATGTGGTGCGAGAGGAAGATGAGTGTTGGGTTGTGAGAGAAAGGAGATGGGTTTTCTCCTCTTAACACCCACACCCACCGAAGCATGCAACTCATGCCTCCACCATCCCTCCACACTCCAACCATACCCACCATACCACCACTAAACCACCAAAGTTAAAACCTTATAAGCCCAAAGAAAACTGAACTAGTAACCCCTTTAAACCCAAGTTAGGACTTAACATTATATATTACTAATCGTGTCACATTAAATCATCAAATTTCTTAATGAATGAGATATAGGCAGACATTAAATCATTTTTCATTTTTAATTGTGTATTACAATGTCGAAGTACCGTCCTCCATCAAAGCAATATTGAAATAATATTCCAAATAAGAAAATTGATTTTATTACATACAATTTCCAACGTCAAATTGTCGTGATCGACATATATAGATGAGTTTGAGGAGAGAGAGCATAGAAAGGAAGGCCGAATAAAAACAAAGGGTTAAGTATAATTTGTTCTTCTAAATTATGTCCCAACTTCACTTCACCAGAGTTTTAAAAGGTGACTATCATTTTCCCTATATTTTCATTTTGTAACACTTTGCCCCATTCCCCCTGAACTTTAAGAATTCATTTTAACACATATTCATCGTTTTTTGCTTTTTTACGTTAGTTGCCTAAAATATTCATAATCCTAACTTTATTTTAGAGTTCGGATCAAATTGAAAGTCTGATTTGGTTGTAATTTGAGTTGAATTGGTAGTCAATCATACCTAAATTCAAATCAAATCTGACATCTAATTTGATCCGAATTTTAACATAAAATTATGAATTTGAGTGTATTAGGTACACAATGTAAAAAAAGAGAAATATATAACAAATATGTGAAAAAATAATAAATTCTTAAAGTTTAAGGGGCAAACTGTTACAAAACGAAAGTACAAAGGGATGATTGTTGTCTTTTATTGTTCAGGGGCAAAGTGAAATTATAGTATAACTCAGGGAAATATTGTTTTATCTGTAAATTGTTTGAAAGTCAAATGTTCAAGGATGATAAGAATGAGGATCGTTCATTGGTCCAATCCAATTTTGGCCTTGCGAACACGTTAATTATTCCTACACCATCTCCTCGTCTCGACTAACAAACATTTTGCCAGCACACCAAATATTTGGTGACGGGGAGTTCCTTTGAGTTATTCCATAAGGAGTTTCCTCTCAATTTCTGGATTTTCCGAATAATTAATTTTCATGTTTACAGAAATGTCTGTTGGCTTTTAGACGATAATCATGTTAATTTTTTAAATCAACATAATTTTAATCACAATTAAATTGGATCAAACATACTCCATGCATATCATATATACATGTATTGTGCATATTTTTATCTTGTTGTGTAAAAGACATGGAGTATCAAGGATTAAAAATTCAAGAAACGTAACCAAACTTCAAGAAGACGTGTGTATTTTCCATCTATTGAGTCTTCGAATTAATTGTTAACTTGGCACAATTGACATTGTAGAAATTTAGGTCAATTCGGACGACCAAAACCTCATTCAGTCGTCCAAACCACCAAAAGTGTACTTCAGTCAATACATAGTCAAACTGAATTCAAACGACTAAAAATTTTTCCAATCGTCCTAAACCAAGTTTTGGACATGCCCAGATTCGGAGATTCCAAACATTTTTCTAATTAAGTTCTGACGACCAATCTAGGCTTCGGACGTCCAATCCATCACCCCAAAAAGTCCTGAACCTACTAATATATTTAGATGACTGGTGTGAGCTTTAATTGGCCGATTTAGATGGACCAATCAATTTCGGACAACAAAACTCACTTTTTTGTCGTCCAAATTATTTATTTCGGTTTTCTCTTGCATTTTCTTGATTATTTTCAAACAACCAAACTGCATTTTCAATCGTTCAAATTTTGATTTCACTAGAGGCGTTTATACCAAATATAATCGTTACTTTGATAAGTATATTGGACTTTATACAACAGCTATATCTAAATTTGTCTCATTTTACACACCCTATTTAGGACGACTAGTGAAGCTTTCGGATGACTCTTGTTGAAGTTTTCAGACGACCAAATCTTCCTATTAGTCCTCCAAAATCGCACAAGCTGAGATTTTTTCTCCCATCTTCAAACTTTAGTCAGTCGTCCTAATTCACAAAAATAACAATATCTCTCCCTCCTTGTGTTCGACCCGTACTTGCCACGTCTTCATTGACGCTGTGCACTTGCGGTATAAATAAAATTCTCATCAAGTTTTTGGCGCCGTTGCCGGGGAGGCGACGAAGATTTTGTTTATTTTTTGTGATTTCGATTCTATTCTGTTTATCGTGTGCGCGATCTAACTATTTGGGTTTGCGTTTCAGGAGACAACAGAGTGCGCGGCGAAATCCGGGCACATTCGGAGCAAGAAGGGCGGCAAAATCGCCGCATCCAAAGAAGAACCTGCGGCGGATTCGTCGCACGTTTGGAGCATCTGGGCTTCAAACTTTTCTGGGGTCATCTCCATCTCTGGGTGGACGCGTCGAGCATCTGGAAATTTTCGAGAGCGGGCGGCGAACCCGACTGAGCATGCGTAAGTAACCTTTGTTGCATTTTTCCTCGTAATTTCTAGTTTTGGAAAATATCCTTTTTAGTAGAACTGCACGTGTTAGGGCAAAATTCCGTATTTGGCAATAATTCAACTCTGACCTAAAAATTGGCAAAATTAGAAGGACTTAGTCCATGCATCATATAATGTTTTGTTCACATTATTCTTTCTAAATTCTTGCAAATTAATTTTTTTTGAAGAGTGCTGGAGGCAAGGTACGTGTGCCGTTTTTATCGATTGCATTTAAGCATATAATTTAGTTTGCATACAACCATGCAATTGTCCCCCAATCAAAGACCAATGTTTGACTATCTTTGCTAGATTTATGTTAAACTATCTTAAGGGCAACTCCGTAGGAAAAGATACGGTGGGGATTTCATCACCCTTCCGTGGCCCACAAATCACAATCCTAAAGTGTCACCCAAGCCTTAAATTAAAATCAATTAGACATTGGCCCCTAAGGACTCAGACTCAATTAAGGAGAAGATTGGTTTGACTTGCTATGAGTTGAAGCTGATCGAATTTAATTTGGTGTCTAGAAAGTGTTTTTGTATTGACGTAAGTCTTCCAAGCGAAGTGGTTGTCTAATTGGCATCGACTCTGTCGTCAGTGCCCCCACTAGCTATACACTGCCTGACCAATGTGGTTTGATTAGTGAGGGAGGTGAATCAAGCGAACCAATTCGACTCAACCAGTTAGGAGTCGTCTAGATTTAAGCAACATTAGGTCTAGGATTGTTTGAACCGTGCTTGTTTAGGAAACTTCTGACCAACCCTCTCATCTATCTTTTAGCGTTAAGTTTCCCTTCTCCTCTGAGTCATCTTCTTCTCACCTACTTCTACGTTCTAGTCTCCTCCCCTTTACACTCTCTGTTAGCGTTTTAGGGTCGACTCGAGCACTTTTGCTTGCTTAGCCTCGTGTTGGTGAGAGTGGTCGACTCAAGAGTGTTTTGTTGAGATGGATGGTTACATGGGCGACCATCCATATCATTGTTGGGATCAGGACAATGCTTCCTGGTATTCTGGACCCATGCAACCTGGGGTGGCTCAGACTAACACCCCATATGGTTGGGACAATCCTAATTGTGTGACTGAGCAATTTTCATATTGGGGTAACATGAGAGAGGCACCGACTACTAGACCACAATCTAGTTATGTTGGATCATATGCTGGTCAACAAACTGAGACATTACAACAAACTTTGGCCTCCTTCATGCGTATGGCAGACAACATGAGTGCACCGGTGGCTCCAGTAGCCGTACCGTGCGACTGTTGTGGGTTGAGTGGTCATGTTATCAGGGAATGTCTTTATGTTCCCCCAGAGCTTGAGTATGAGCATACCTTCTCCCAAAATGCTCAATATGACCATTACGCATCCGCGTACAACCCGAGAGTGATGGATTCGTGGGGAGACAATTCATATCCAAATTCTTATACTTCATTGTCACCCCAGTATCCTCCTCCCGAATACCCAGAATTCTACTAACACCCCACTTCAAATCATTGGACTTATTCTCAGCCCACTAACACCCAACCTCAAAATTTCCCAAGCTCTGACTTGAACCTCATAGTTGACCGCATACCTGATTCCTTGGAACAAACTTTCCCTACGTTCATGGAAACCACTCAACAGTCCACACAAAATATGGTACTGCAATTGAGTAATATGTCGCAGCAATTACGTGAACGCGAGGAGAGTAACTTTTCTTGTCAACATGAGGATTCATCTTTTGATATTGAACCACCACCACATCCACAAATTCAAAGCACAATCTTTCAAAGTCAAATTCCTAGTCAGTCTGAGGGACTTGGGGTTTCAATTCACGATCACTTAGTGGAGGATTCGATTAAAATTGAGAAAAACATGGACCAATTTCATTATGAGTCGGCATAGGATTGTGCCTTATCTTTTTGTCCCGTGGCCCTTGAGCCACATGATCTTCATGTTGTGTCTCTTAAGGACTCACCTCTGGTGGAGCAAGATCTCCCTAGTACCCTCAATTTCAAACAACCTGATGAGAGTCTGCCTCTCACCATTGTTCCTGATCATCATGGAAATGATGGAACATCAAACAACTACATAGCTCATGAGGGTATTAGAAGTTCCTTGGAAGATACCTTGGGTATGAGACCCACTTTTTGTTCGCCTGGTGTGTCGGACATGCCTAACGAGGTTCTTGACCTCGTTCCGACGCACCAGCCTGTTGGTTGAAGAGTTTGGATTGACGATCAGAACTTCAGAAAAGCAACGAGAGAAACTCTTCTTCCGTTGCCCCTCATTTCCCAAACTCTTGAGAGGTTCAAGCTCTTTCAGTTTGATCCTTTGAATGAGACGTCTTTGCGTCCAATTCATGAACGTCTCATTTCATCTGGTGCTCTTTGTGAAGGCGGCCCACGCATGCATATTCTGACCCCGCGTGGTGTCATGTTCCCTTTCCAAGTGCATTGACCTACTATTGAGGTTCCCATTTGATGTCTTTTGACAAATGAAGATGGGAATTTATTTTTGTACATAATTATATTCAAAAAAAAGAAAAAGAAAAGAAAAGTACAATAAAAGACTCCTTCAGTGAACATCGTTTGTGTGGGCTCCAACCCTTGAGTATTTGGGCCACATTTCTTTCACGTATTTGTATCCCTTCTTTAGCATCTCACAGGTTTTGAGGGAATTCGGGTTTTTGTCCACCAACATAGCCATGAACTTTCCTTTGTACTTCACGTTGGTGAGATCTTTCCTTTTTCATGCATAAATCCATGTAGTATCTTGCTCACATTTATTGAGGACAATGCATGATTTAGGTGTGGGGGGTGTTTATCTATCTATCTATCTATATATATTCTTAAAAAAAATCAATGTTCCATGACATAGCTTAATATTGAACCACTAAAACCCGAGGACAAATTGCATTGAGTTTTTGTTGCTTATTATATAGTTTTGCTTGTAGAAACTATGACATAAATCTAAGTTCCAAAGAAATAACTCATTACCCTTTAAGACGTGTATGCACTTAAATTGGATGAATCATATCTTTGAAGTGGTTGATAAAAAGCAGTGGTTGAGGAAAATATACCGCGAAGTGTGGACTTCTAATAGCAATTAAGCCTTGAGGAAAATAAAAGTAAAAATAAAGTAAGGAATGCACATTTTGCAAAATGATTACAAAAGCCTAAGCCTTCGAGTCACTGGTCCGTAGGGGTATCTTAAAACCTGGTAACTTGAGTCTGCCAGCTCGGGATTATCGACCAAACTCGCTACACGAATGCAAAAATGGTAAAAGTGTCAAAAAAGCAAATGTGTTGAATCACGAATATATATATATATATATATATATATATATATATATATATATATATATATATATATATATATGTACACACTTTAAGATACTCAAGGCCCAAAGCTAAAAGAATGATCCATGCCACGGTTGATCCGAATGATACTTCACCACCAGAGGAGGCGTGCAAAATAATTTAAGTTATAACATGTGTAGAAGGGTTAGTGGTGTGAATGTTGGAGGAACAAAGACCAAGTCAGAATTTTTATGAGTTAGATTTATATAATGAGCATGCAAGAATTCTAAGTGAGATGTATAAGGTTGAGGTGGGGATATTGAGAGTTATTAATGAAATGTTGATTTAAGACTTTGTGGGTGTGTCAACTGAAACCCTCACGAGACAAAACTCGTCCTCTAAGGAAACTTGGGGGTTTAAAGGCTTGTCGCACATGCTAAGTGCAACCGTGATTCCTACGAAAGTGAGTTAGGATTTCCCTGTTTTCATTTTTCTTATATTTTGTTTTGCTAGGGACTAGCAAAATCTAGGTGTGGGGGTATTTGATGCATTGCATACATTGCATCATATGTCTTTCATTTAGATTAATTTTATATCAATAAATGCTACTAAGGTATGTGTTTAGTCTTATTTACATAATACAGGGACCTGAATGCAAATTACCCATATACCGAGCCTAAACGCGTGCAAGAGACTCATTTCTATCATAAAGACCAAGTCAAGATTATTGGGATTCAAATGGAAGTCCATCCAAGCATAAAAGCATTCAAAGACCTAATTACAAAAAGGACAAGGACTTAAGCACAAAAGTAGGCAGGGACTTAATTGCAAAAAGCCGAGGACCCGAATGCAAATTAAAGTACCAAAATATTATTTTGGATAAGTTCTAAAGAAAAATCAATTTGGATCTCCAAATATATGAACGAAAAAATTCGGAGCTCAAAAGAAAGGAAAGAAATCAATCTAGACGCGCAAAGGACATTTAAATCATACCATAAACACACAGGAAAAATCCGGATCGATTCTGAGCCAGAAAGGTGGAGATTCCGCCGCACCTCATGTACAAATTGCGGCGATTCCGCCGCCCAAAAGTCGATCCGTGCGCTAAAATTTTTACCAGTTACGTGTTGACGCGTGTACTTTCCTATTTCATACTTGTGTCCCTTGTATCGGCGATAAATAGCCCCGAAATTATGTTGTAAAGAAGTTCTTCTCTTTAGCAATAAAATTCTGTTATTTTATTTTGTGTTTTTTAGTTTTCTTTTGTAGTTTCTCTAGGACCCCTTCTCCTTCCCTCCATCCATGAGTTTATAACTCTCTACAAAGGGTGGGGGTGACAAATTTAGGGTGATGAGAAGAAGAATGATGTTATTATTTTAATTTCGTGTTAGTATATTTTGATTACTTGAGTTTATGTTGAATCATTTATCATGTAATGGTTTATAACTAATGTGATTTATTATAAGTTTCAGAATTCTCTAAACAAAACCCGATATCTAATCCCCCACCCGCTGGACTCTCATCCATCTTTGCTTTATTTTTAATTTATTTTTGTTGTTCTTGCTTTAGAAATTAAAAATCCAAAAAATCTCAAACTAACGTTATTTCTCTCTCTTTCTTTCCCTAATCGAAAATCACAAAAATAACAATATCTCTCTCTCCTTGTGTTCGACCCGTACTTGCCACGTCTTCATTGATACCGTGCACTTGCAGTATAAATAAAATTCTCAATATTAACCGAACCATTCGGTTTTAACACGTGTTCGATGTACCATGAGCTAGACGGTCGACCGAATATGCATGAGAAAAATTCCATGGAATAATTCGGACGAACCACGTCTTCGCTTCGGTCGACCGTTGTCCCACCAAAATTTCTCCTGAGGAACATTTATCGGACGACTGTGTCTCCTTCGGTCTACCGAAAATATTCTTTCTCGGTTGACCGTTCATGCTCGGTTAACCGAACCCAATTATCCAGGCACTCCAGACAATTTCGGTGAACCAATTGTGTTTACCCGTTCCCTGTTCGGTTGACCGTTCCGAAGACACCCCGGTCGACCGAACCCTAAACGGTTTACCGTGTTTGACCCCGATTTTGCCTTTGCCAAATTTTGGATTTATTTCCAACAAAATTTCATCTTTTGGGGTTTTTAGCATATTCATATCTTATGTAATATATTATCCTATGTAATATTAAATTATTACACCCCATAATATACACACCTCATATGAATTTATTATGATTCTAATTATGTAAATTCTCATGACATATTGATTTTATTCGTTCACCACATGTGTCCCTTTTTCACAAGAAACCTGCCACATCATATGAACTCAAAATCAAGCTTCTTGTTTTCCAGTTTTGTGATGTGACCTATAGGAGGATCTAAGCTAAATTGGCAGTGATATTAAACACTTAATATCTCAAACTAATAGCGGTATCTAGCTACACATTATAGTTACCCAATTAGCTTAGATGTCTGTGTTCCACCTAAACCAAAACACGATCCATTTAGTGATGTAGGTGCACCACTTGTGTTCGTCCCTTGCCTCATGATATTAAGAATATATACAAAGTATAAATGTGTCACCTTTGTATTATATTCACTTCTTGATCTCTTTAAGCTAATTATAACTATGTAACTTAACTCAAGTTACATTGTGCACATTATAATTTTTCTTTATCAAATGACCCACTAATATCATCACACTCGGTTAACCGAACCGGATTGTCCAGGCACTCTAGACAATTTCGGTCAACCAATTGCGCTTACATGTTTCCTATTTGGTTAACCGATGCGAAGATACCCCGGTCGATCGAACCATGAACGATTCACCGTGTTTGACCCCGAATTTGCCTTTATCAAATTTTGGATTTATTTCCAACAAAATTTCATCTTTTGGGGTTTTTAGCAAATTCACATCTTATAAAATATATTATCATATGTAATATTAAATTATTACACCCCATAATATATATAACTCATATGAATTTATTATGATTCTAATTATATCAATTCTCATAACATATTGATTTTATTCATTCACCACATGTGTCATATTTTCACATGAAACCCGACAGATCATATGAACTTAAAATCAAACATCTTGTTTCCCAGTTTTGTGGTGTGACCTATAAGAGGATCTAAGCCAAATTGGCAGAGATATTAAACACTCAATATCTAAAACTATAAGCGGTGTCTAGCTACACATTATAGTTATCCAATTAGCATAGATGTCTTTGTTCCACCCGAACTAAAACACGATCCATTTAGTGATGTAAGTGCACCACTTGTGTCCGTCCTTTGCCTCATGATATTAAGAATATATACAAAGTAGAAATGTGTCGTCGTTGTATTATATTCATTTCTTGATCTCTCTAGGCTAATTATAACTATGTAACTTAACTCAACTTACATTGTGCACATTATAATTTTGCTTTATCAAGGGGCCCACTAACATCATCACTAAATTAAGAGGGGCAATGATAATCGTTTGACTAGCTATCTTTTCCAGCACAAGTCATGTTCAACCAACTATTGCCTTTATCACTATACTCATTGATAGCTTTTGACAATAATCAAATTAAGCACTTCTTGAGTGAAAAGATATAAGTCTCATATCTTATGATCCAAGACACAGTAAAAACATTAATGACACTAAACACAATTCCCTAATGTTTTACTTGTTAGGTCTATTCAATATATAAAAGTAATCTTTTCCTCTTTTATATACTCATGTCGTCAATTATTTGTAGAGCTACAACAATCGATGACCAACACGACAATCTTATCTCAGTGATTAATGTTCCATGCATGTTAATTACCATGATTGTGAATAACTTTTGATTTATGTAAACCATTATCTTTTAGATCTCTATGGTTAAGGACCAAGCGCCTCTTCCTTAACACTTCCAAAACACGAATACCATAATCAAGGAACAAAATGTCTGCACATTCAATTCATAATAATTGACATATAAAAGTAAAACTTTTAGAACACATTCCTTTCAATCTCCCACTTGTTATCAATGTTTTCTTTCACATACATTCTCAATGTATAAAACAATAATAACTAGGGTAACCATCTCTAATAACTCATCAAGCCAATCCGCATGGTTCCTCAGACCCATTGACTCGAAATTCATTTCGACCTTGGCTTGGGATAAGGGTTTGGTGAATGGATCAGTTGTGTTGTTGTTTGTATCCACCCATAACAGATTTATTTTGCTCTCGTCGATGAAGTCATGTGTGACAAAGTACTTACGATCCATGTACTTCACTTTGTGGTGTGATTTGGGATCCTTGATTTGCGAGATAGATGCACTGTTATCGCAAAATAGCTCTATTGGTCACTCGCACGAGGGAACTACTCCAAGCTCTTCAAGGAACTTCCTAATCCACACTCCTTCCATGCTCTCTTCAGCGACAACCATTTCTTCGGAAACGGTGGTTGAGTCGGTCGTAGTGCTTTGCTTCCAACTACGCCAACTCACATCTCCACTATTCAGAACGAAGACGTATCATGATTGCGACCTTCTATCGTCGGGATCACTCATGAAACTCGCATCCGAATAGCCCTCGGCTATTAACTCCCTTTGTCCTCCATAAACAAGAAACTTATCTTTGGTCCGGTTAAGGTACCTCAGAATATTCTTGACCGCAGTCCAATGCTCAGGACCTGGGTTGGACTGGTGACGACTTGTCACGCTTAGAGCATACGAGACATAGGGTCTTATTAAAGTCATCGCGTACATGATCGATCCTATTGCCGAAGCATAAGGGATATCTTTCATGTACTCCAAGTCTTTACGTGATTTTGCACGTTGAGACTTCTTGAGTTGCACACCCATACTCATTGGCACATTGCCCTTTTTGGAGTTGTTCATGCTGAACATTTCCATGACATTGTCACTGTATGTACCTTGACTTAGGCCAATGAGTCTACGAGATCTATCTCTCTATATCTTGATTACAAAGATGTATTGAGACTCACCCATATCTTTCATTGAAAATGCAGATTTCAATGAACTTCTTGTTTGCTAAAGCAAAGGTATATGATTTCCCATGAGGAGTATGTCATCGACATATAAGATCAAGAAGAATATGTGGCTCCCACTAACCTTCTTGTATATACAAGACTCTTCCTTACTTTGGACGAAGTGAATCTTTTTGACTTCTTTGTCAAAGCATTTGTTCCAACACCTTGATGCTTGCTTCAATCCATAAATGGATCTTTGAAGCTTGCATACTTTCCCGCTATTCTTTGGATCTTCAAAACCTTGAGGTTGTACCATGTACACATCCTCCTCCAAGTTCCCATTAAGGAACACCATTTTGACATCCATTTGCCATATCTCATAATCATGAAATGCGGTAATAGCAAGCATAATCCGAATAGACTTGAACATGGCAACCGGTGAAAAAGTTTCATCATAGTCAATTCCTTGAACTTGAGTCAAACCTTTTGCTACAAACCTCGCTTTATAGGTTGTCAAGTTCCCATCCATGTCCATCTTCCTCTTGAAAACCCATTTATTTTGAATGGCCTTTTTCCCTTGAGGAAGGTCAACCAAGTTTCACACTTGATTATCATACATGGATTCTATTTCAGATTCCATGGCTTTAAATCATAGTTTGGAGTCCTTTCTTTCCATTGCTTCTTGAAAGGTCGAGGGATCATCGGTATCTAGTACCATGATCTCATGAAGTCCCAAATACATATCGGGTTTCTTCCTTTCTCTCGTTGACCTTCTAAGTTCTTTTGGTTCTATGTGTACTTCTCAAACTTCTTCCACAATTTCTTGCGGAGTTGGTTCGTGTTCGATTCTCGAACGTACACTAGGTGGGGAAGATTGAGTTTCTCTCACAATTGCTTGCGAGGGTCTCTCACTCACGCTCCCACTGACCAAAGGAACCTCGGTTGGGCCGTCATGATCTTGAATGTCACCATTCATATCATGATCTTGTAGAATATCTTGAGTCTCCTCAAGCACAACTCTACCCCCACTACTTTTTATTCTTTCCAGAAATTCTTTTTCTAGAAATACGGCATCCCTCTCTACAATCACTCGATTGGAGGTTATATGCCAAAAGTAGTATCCTCTTGTCTCACGAGGATAACCTATAAAGAAGCACTTATCTGCTTTTTGTTGAAGTTTGGTCGACATCAATCTCTTGACGTAGGCCTCACAACCCCAAATCTTGAGAAAATTGAGCTTAGGTGTTTTACCACTCCACAGCTCATAAGGCGTTTTCCCTACGGATTTGGATGGAACATTATTTAGTGTGTAAGCCGCAGCTTCTAGTGCATAACTCCAAAAGTAAAGCGGCAATTCAGCTTGACTCATCATTGATCGAACCATGTCGAGCAATGTGCTATTCCTCCTTTCGGATACCCCATTCCACTAAGGTGTACCGGGAGGAGTGAGTTGTGGTACAATACCACACTCCTTTAGGAATGAGTTAAATTTGGTACTTAAGTACTCACCTCCACGATCCGTTCGTAGAGACTTGATTTTCTTGTTGAGTTGGTTATCTACTTCATTCTTGAATTCCTTGAACTTGTCAAAGGACTCACTTTTGTTTCTCATTAGATAAATATAGCCATAACGAATATAGTCATCCGTGAACGTAATGAAGTACCTGAAACCGTCTCTTGCACTAGTACTCATTGGACCACATACATCGGAATGTATCAAATCCAACAAGTCATTCGCTCTCGGTCCTTTCTTCTTGAAAGGTCTTTTGGTCATTTTGCCCATTAGGCAAGGTTCGCACGTCTCCAATGATTTTAAATCATGTTGACCAAGAAGGTTAGCTTCTTGCAATTTCTTGATGTGTTTTTCATTTATGTGACCAAGACGATAGTGCCAGAAGAGTGTATAATTCACGTGAGTAGTTTTAAGCCTTTTGTTATTGATATTTAAGATTTGTTTATTATTCAATTCAATCAAATAGAGACCATTCCTCATGAATGTGTTTGCATAGAAAATTCCATTCTTCGATATAGACAAGCTAGAATTTGAAATATTTATATTAAAATTATCCATATCCAAACATGATACAGAAAATAATATTCCTGCTAATCGAAGGCACATAATAAACGTTCTTTAAACATAAATTTAAACCACTAGATAATTGAAGCTCCATAGAACCTTGTGCAATTGCAGCAACGCTCACACCATTTCCGACATTCAAAATCATTTCGTTCTTCCCGAGTTCCTTCCTATCCTTTAGTAGCTGCACATTAGAAATTATATGAGCACAAGAACCGATATCAATTACCCAATCATGGACAGAGGTGACTAAATTTATCTCAATAACTAATATACCTTTGGCCTTTTTGGGGCGTTTACGTTCAATCACTCCATTGTCAAGGTCTTCCTTGTACTTGGGGCAATTTGGCCGGATGTATCTCTTTTCACCGCAGTGAAAGCACTCCGTGTTGGGAGTCGGAGATTTTCAAGAATTCCCCCTCGAGCCACTCACACGAGCACCTCCTACTCCCTTGCTCTTAATTGACGTATTTTTGGTGAATTTGCCTTTACCTTTGGTGATCTTCTTGCTCCTCTCATGCACGGCTAGGACGTGCTTGTCCCGACCCTTGCCCATGTCAACTTCAGCCGTTTTGAGAGCATTGTGAAGTTCCTCAAGACTCACCCCTTTCTCACGCACATGATAGTGCATAATGAAGTCCTTGTAGGACGGGGCTAGAGAGCCAAGAATAAAATCTTCCGCAACATCATCGGGCATCGGGGAAGAGAGTTTCGACAACTTCTCAAGGTATCCTTGCCTTGTGAGAAAATGCATGGATACCGATGTTCCCTCCGCCATGTGGCACCTTGTGAGTGCGATGGTGGTCTTGTAGCGCTCTTTCTAGCACTATCCATGAACATCTTTGTAAAACCTTCCATGATCTTCTTGGGTTTTGAATCCAAGTATTTCTCTTGAAGCGAGTCACCCATGGAGGCCAATATTAGACCGTGAACCTGGTTCTCTTGGTCTTCCCACTTGACTTTTTCCTCTCTCTCGCTAACGGTTGCCTTCTCATTTAATTTTGGGATTTCATCATCCAAAATATGAGATAGTTTCTCAAACTTCAACACGATATTGAGCTTGAGTTGCCAGCTTATGAAGTTTGAGCCATCATTTGCCAAAGGATGTTTTTCAATCATAGATCACACAATATGTTGAATATTCGACATTTCTACAAAATAAATTATATGGGATTTAATTTCAATTTTATGTTTTAAAAATCAATACCACAAATAAAAAAATTGTCCATAAATGCAGCAATTCAAGATCCTATCAATTATAATATAAACTAGCTAAGGACTATCAGATATATTATATAATCAAGGTAAGAAAACAGTTTCTAATCATAACCATTTCAAAATATCACAACATTTGCATTTTCAAACTCTTATGACTCTTGTCATTTTAATTAAGAGGGAATTTGACCAATCCTCGTAAGAAGACTCTCTTTCTCAAAACCGAGCTAGGGCTCTAGGTCTTGTTAAGAAAACTTATTTCATTTGATACGAGATACATTTATCCATTGTATTCACAAACAAATATACTCGGTATCCACTAAGGGTGAATCGCACCTCGTACATCTATTTATTGAACAACAACAGACAACCTTAAATCTCTCACTATTCCCAAAGATGGAGGAAGCTATCTCCCTCTAAGGGTGAGCAGAATATCCCTCGATCGATGACTGCTAGTGGATGAAAAAAGAAAGAAAAATACTCTTAATTTTTGGTTGGACGATTTAAACATTTATGTGTGATTTTAGAATTTAGGTGATTATGCATATTTATCATCCATACACATCCTAACATTCATCCATACAATCACATACATATCAAGCACACAAACATAAATATATCCATTCACACACACATTGTGTGAGTTTATATGTTCCCGCATCCTTGATCCTTGCGCTTCTTTAGCATCTTCCTCTTGCATCATGGATGCTGATATTGCAAAAATATAAGCATGCACCTCTCAATTTTGAAAATTGTCTAGTGCAAGTCCTATGTAAAAATCCTCTCATATGCATGCATATACATAGAAATAGAAATTTGGCTTTCACATATACATAAGCCCCTGTGATTGAATAATAATAACATACACATTCATTCATTCACACATGGCTTCATCGGAACATACAAACTCACATATCCCTGCATTAGAAAACTCGAGCAATGCATGTACATATACTATATATTACTCGATTTAGTTTAACATGCATCTCTAAATCAAACAATTCTAAAATCATTTGAAATCCATTCAAAATGATTTTATGCATCCATAGTTAAAAACAAAAAACATTTGAACCGTTTTTTATCTAATTTCCAAAAAAATAAAAAATTAAAGAAAGATAAACATATGCCTTTTTCGTTTTGTCGATTACTTATAAAATAATCATTTAATTAAAAACAATTTTTTATATATTCGACATAAGTCTAAATTTTAATTCTAACATTCACATGATGTGTTTCAAAACATTTAAAACTATCAAAAGAATCAATTAGAATTAAATGAACTAAACTATCGGAAAACTCGAGAAAGACATAGAACATGAATTGTTTCGATTGTAGATGGTAAACTAAAATTAATTATATAGTCTAATCATTGAAAATATGAACTTAATGCTCTGATACCACTGTAGGATTTCGTGTCCCCATGTATGTATATATTTTAAATTTTTAATACAACATACAAGATCGATTTCATACTTTCAACAATTTTATGTACATTACTTTGTGTTTATTCTAATGTCATGCAATTCTACATATATTAAAATAAATCACAAAGAGAGAATCATACCCAAAGGTTCTCTAAAACCTTTGGAAGATCCGGAGTCGCGTTGCCTGTTGAATCGCCCGCCGATTCGCCTCCAAGTGTTCACCAAACTCTAAACAAGATTAGAGAGAAAAGAGCTAGCCAATCAATTAGGGTTACCCTGCTATCAATTAGGGTTACCTGCTATCAATTAGGGTTACCCTATTAGATTTACCTTGCTAAATTTATCATTTATTGAATTCAACTTACACTATCTATCAAGTAGATTTACTTTGCTATTGAATTCAACTCAACTCATCTTTCAATTAGGCTTACCCCCACAAACCAACATTTAATTCATTCTATTTTCTCCAAGTTACTCATCCGATTAAATTAAATTACCACCTATAGATTTACCCCAACCTATCATCCCTTCTATAAACTAGACATATCAATTGAAGTTACCCCCTAGATTTACTCCTTAGCATGGTCGACATATATTCCTCCATAACCAAATGGATATTAAACACGAATGATTAGAAATAAGTTCTAGAAGTTCTATTACCTAAAAAATAGGTAACATCACCAAACAAGTACTAGGAAAATAACACACAAATGGTTCAAAATAATAGTCACGCTGGTGTTTGATTTAATAGGAGTAAGTTTTTACAGTTTACATAAAATGAGGAACATACAGTGACAGGGTAAGTTGAATCCAGTAGTAGGGTAACCCTAATTTATAATCAGAGCAAGTTTAATTTAATAGCAGTCAACCCTAATTGATCAATCCAATTGGTAGAAAGTGTAGGATTTCGTGTTCCCATGTATGTATATATATTAAAATTTTAATACAACATACAAGATCGATTTTATACTTTCAACAATTTTATGTACATTACTTTGTGTTTATTCTAATATCACGAAATCCTACATATATTAAAATAAATCACAAAGAGAGAATCATACCCAAAGGTTCTCTAAAACCTTTCGAAGATCCGGAGTTGCATTGCCCGTTGAATAGCCCGCCGATTCGCATTTAAGTGTTCACCAAACTCTAAACATGATTAGAGAGAAAGGAGCTAGCCAATCAATCTCTAATTAGGCTTAGAATCTAGCTAATAACCCCTCTTTAAGCTCTTGAGATTTCTATCTCCAAAACTTAAATTTATTAAGAGATTTTCGTGGTGATTAAGGGAGAGATTAATGAGAGAAAGAATTTTTGCATTAACATAAGAGTCCTAATACACGGCCGCGCGCGTCCAAGGCGCGGCTGATGTGGCATCTAGTCAGCTGCCTAGTCAGCCAAAAATAAAGCGTGTGTTATTTTGAAAAATGGAAAAACCCCTGTGGCTTTCGTGCGACGGTTCACTCTCTGACGCATCGATAAGACCGGGAAGGGACACTAGACGTGCCTGTTTACATCCCAAGTTGAGAAAGAAAACCAAAAACGTTTCTGATCTTTCTCACATTCCCTTTCTCAACTTTTCTCCGATTCATCACCTAGTTCTTTTTCTTAACCCTAAATATCCGTCGACGACATGGATTCGCCACTCCAAGCTTCTCTTTCGGGGGTTGTGGTGCACCAGGTTTGTCATTTTAACCGTAACATTGAATTGCGATTCTATAAAAAGGAATGTTCTCATACGGTTGGTGTCTTCTTAGGCTTCTACGTTTTACTTCCAGACCTCCAAATGTTTGTGGACCCCAATAGAGAATGTCTTTGGGAAGTTGAGGGACGCAGAGAAAGATGTCTTACGGGCTACCCCGTTCGGTCACTTCATCACCCTCTCCAACGTTCCGATCGATAATGACATTATCGACTGGTTCCTGGAACACTATGACCCCGAGGAGGTGGGGTTGAGGATCGGCTCTTGGGTAGTACACTTCACAGCCGAAGACGTTGCCCTAATTTTGGGGCTCAGATTACATGGGAAGGCTGTAAGGATGCATCCAAAGAAATTCGCAACCCGACAGGGGGAGATTCTGAACAACACCCAACTATCTACCTAGATGATGGCTACGAGATATGTGGGTGATGAGGAGGAGGAGTACGTCTGGCTACTCATTTGTTACATCTTCAGTCATTTGTTGTTCTGCGATGTCACCCATCGAACTACAATTTGGTTCCTCGACCACTTGGCCTACTTGACTAGGCTACAGAAGTACGCGTGGGCCGAGGCTGTTCATGAGGTACTTGTGTCGAGCCTGGAGAAGGCCAACCGTGATCTACGCGCTAGGAGATCTACCGGTTCTTCTATTTTAAGAAGGGGATACGTCGAGGGTGTGTTGCTATACTACAGGTAATGGTTTTTCTCTTTTTAAGTTGTTGTTTGTTCCTTTTTAACTTGTCGTTTGTCCTTTTTAAGTTATACTTGTTCCGTTTATGTTATACTTGTTCCTTTTTAAGTTTCGTTCGTTCATTTTTATGTTATACTTGTTCTTTTTTAATTTATGCTTCTTCCTTTTTATGTTATACTTGTTCCTTTTTAAGTTTTGTTTGTTCCTTTTTAAGTTACTATTTGTCCCTTTTAAGTATCGTTTGTTCCTTTTTATGTTATACTTGTTCCTTTTTAAGTTAGGTTTGTTCCTTTTTATGTTATATTTGTTCCTTTTGATGTTTCGTTTGTTCCTTTTTAAGTTACAGTTGTTCCTTTTTAAGTTTCGTTTGCTCCTTTTTAAGTTACGTTTGTTCCTTTTTAAGTTGCTGTTTGTTCCTTTTTAATTTTCGTTTGTTCCTTTTTATGTTATATTTGTTTCTTTTTAAGTTTTGTTAGTTTCTTTTTATGTTATAGTTGTTCCTTTTTAAGTTATACTTCTTCCTTTTTTGTTATACTTGTTCCTTTTTAAGCTACGTTTGTTCCTTTTTAAGTTGCTGTTTGTTCATTTTTAATTATCGTTTGTTCCTTTTTTTGTTATACTTGTTCCTTTTTATGTTGTACTTGTACCTTTTTATGTTATACATGTTCCTTTTAAATTAATCATTTTTGAATTATTCGGTTTCTCCTTCTTAGGTATGGCTGTGCGAGAAGTTCAACCTGGCAGAGCCTAAAATGGGTCGCCATCCTCGGTGGAATCGTTGGTCGAGCATGTTTGGAAAATGGCTCATCCTGAAGAAATGGGAGGAAAAGGGCATCACCCTTTCAAAAATTTACGAGGGTGAATTCAATCAGACTCAGCCGACGACCCTTACGCAGAAAGAGAGGGAAATCATTGGTCTGGCTGAAAAACTCAGCCAACCGTACGAACCAATAGTGATTACCAGTCAACAAGCAGCAAACTAACGCTGCAATTGAGGGACTACAGCATCCCTCGGGACCCACTGCGGCAAGAATTGGAGTTTGCAGGGTTGAAGACGAAATGGCTTGAAGCAGAAGTTGCCCTGGATGAGGCAAATGAAGAGGTTAAGAGGTTGAATGAGGAACTGAGGAAGTACCGGGAGGAAAATGAGAACCTAAGGGAAGCGATTGCATCTCTTCGAGGATATGGGATAAAAGGTGGACAAGAAGGGAGAGAGGAGGAAAGGAGGCATGAAGAGCAGGAAAGAGAGGAGGAGAATAGGAGGGAAAGAGAGAATGAGATTGAGAGGGAAAGAGAAAGAGAAAAAGAAGAGAGCAGGAGAGAGGAGGAGAAAAAGAGAGAGGAGAGGGAAAGAGAAGAGAAGAGGAAAGAGGAGGAAAAAGAGAAAGAAAGGGAGAGAGAAAGAGAAGAGAAGAGAAAAGGAAAGAGGAGGAAAAAGTAAGGGAGGGAGAACAGAAGAGGCAAGAGGAGGAGAAAAGGAGAGGGAAAGAGATGAGAAGAGGAAAGAGGAGGAAAACGAGAAAGAGAAGGAGAGGGAAAGATAAGAGAAGAGGATAGAGGGGGAGAAAAAGAGAGAGGAGACGGAAAGAGAAGAGAAGATGCAAGAGGAGGAAAAAGAGAAACAGAGGGAGAGAGAACAGAAGAGGATAGAAGTGGAAAAGAGGAGGGAGGAAGAGGAAAGAAGTCGAGAAGAGAGACAGGGAGAGAAGAGAAAAGAGGAAAGCCGATGATAAACGGAGGGAGGCCGAAGCTTCAAAGAAGAGGTTGAGGGAAGAGGTAGAAAGAAAGAGGGTAGAGGAGGAAAATGAGAAAGAGAAGGAGAGGGAGAAAGAAGAGAAACGAATAGAGGAGAGAAGAGAGGGGGATAAGCAGAAGGAGAAAAAGGAGGATAAGGGAAATGAAAAACTCAGGAGGGCAGACTGGGGAGCCAAAGGATCAAGCTCAACGGCCAAAAAACAAGAAGATGATGTGAAAGAAAGGAAGAAAAAAGAAGAGGAGCGGAAATGGGGAGAAAGAAGGTTCCAGAGGAGCATGAACAAAAAAAGAAAGTGGGATCGGAATGACGAATTCAGGTTGGCTCATCACGGGAGAGAGACTAGGTCAGACGTTGACATGGATGCATTGGACAAGTTGAGCCCCGATGAGCTGAACATTGTACTGAAGGTGACCGTACCTACACATAACCAAAGGGAGGTGATCTGGAGAGGTGATTCTTGTTTCTTCACACGTTCCGACCTAAAGGAGCTAATGACGAAGGGGATAGATTTGACCAACGAGGCGATCGACAGTATGCTTTGTGTACTTGAAGAGCACCAAAAAATAGAAAACTACCCCCAAGAGGTAATTTGTATTCCAAGCTTCTATTCGGAAAGAATTATGATCGATCAAGGGAATACCATGATTAAAGAGTCGCTGGCGCCCAGACTACAAGGCCATCAACCGGGAAGCATCGTCATTGCACAACCATTGCTGTTGTCAGAACACTGGACCCTGGTCGTTGTTAATGGCTTAAACGAGGAGATCCAGCATTACAACAGTTGCTCTAGGGAGCTGGTCCTAGATGAGGATCCTGACAATGCGGTAGGGGTACATGAATGTTCAGCCAAAGATGTGGGTGAATTCTGGAGAAACAGTCTTAAGGTGAACTGGCCAGTGAGATACCTGAGGGAAACATGCCAGAGACAAATGTCGGGAAGCAACAACTGCGGTGTTTTTCTATACTACTGGACCAAATGTCTCATGCGAAAGATCAACCCAACGGAACCGAAAGACCCCAAGACACTTCACTCGATCAGGGGTGAAATGGCCATTACTTTATTGAGCGACTCCCGCTGCTGTGTCGAATTAAAGTAGTGGTTTGTAAATTAACAAATACATTATATTGTTGTTGTAATTAAAACTTTTCCATACTCCAAAGTAATAGCTCCAACATTTAAGGTAGAACTTCACACTTAAAAAGGTACAACTTAGAATTAAAAATGATTCCGACAAACTTAAAAATGAACAAGCTACTACTTAAAAAGGAACATACTACACTTAAAAAGGTTCAACTCGCATTTAAAAAGGAGAACCGCAAACATAAAAAGGAACAAGCAACTCTTAAAAAGGAATAAACTACACTTAAAAAGGTACAACTCACAGTTAAAAAGGAGAACCGCAAACTTAAAAAGGAACAAAAAAAACTAAAAAGAAAACTTCACACTTAAAAAGGTACACTCACTTAAAAAGGAACATACTACACTTTAAAAAGTACAACTCACATTTAAAAAGGAGAACCGCAAACATAAAAAGGAACAAGCAACTCTTAAAAAGTAACCAACTGCACTTAAAAAGGTACAACTAAAAGTTAAATAGGAGAACCGCAAACTTAAAAAGCAACAAAAAACACTAAAAAGAAAACTTCACACTTAAAAAGGTACACTCACTTAAAAAGGAACAGACTACACTTAAAAAAGTACAACTCACATTAAAAAGGAACAGACAACACTTAAAAAGGTACAACTCACATTTATAAAGGAGAACTGTAAACATAAAAAGGAACAAGCAATTCTTAAAAAGTAACCAACTGCACTTAAAAAGTTACAACTCACAGTTAAAAAGGAGAACCGCAAACTTAAAAACGAACAAAAAACACTAAAAAGGAAAACTTCACACTTGAAAAGGTACTCACTTAAAAAGGAAAAAGCTACTCTTAAAAAGGAACAACTTGACACTTAAAGGAGAAATGCAAGCATAAAAAGGAACAAGCTACTCTTAAAAAGGAACACACTACACTTAAAAAGGAACAAACTACTATTAAAAAGGAACAACTTCACAGTTTATGGAGAAAAGCAAACATAAAAAGGTACAACTCACACTTAAAAAGGAGAACCGTAAGCTTAAACATGAACAAACTACAACTCACAATTAAAAGGGAACAACTTTACACTTAAGAATAAACTGTTGTCTTACAAAAGTGTACAAAATTCAAAGACCAAGCCTTGGTACATAATTAAGGAGCAAGTTGGTCGTAATACAACTTCATGTCCCAATCGTCAAAATCTGGAACCCTGGTCTAGGTGCGACCTCATGCATAGGTGATTTGCCCTTCCTTCGATACTTGCTCTTTTCTGTTGTGAGACCCTTTTTTGGCTTCTTTGAAGAATTTTCTCGGCTAAGGAAACCCGACGTCTAGTAGGCGGTCTTCCTGGACGAGTTACTTTGTCTGGATTGCGCAAAGAGGTACCGTCGGGCACAACTTCATCAACTATGGGAGGGGCGTGGGGAATGTTAATATGTGACCTGAGCCACTCCATACACTTCACTGGCTTAATATACCTTTCATGAGAAATGAATGCTTTCTGTGCAATCCAAAGAGCGCAACCCATTATGTCGGCGTAACGACTCAGCGCATCCTTCCCCAATACGCCATCGTCTTGGTACATCTTGTCTCCATAGCTCCGACAAATATCCTTCCACCATCGATATGTGATGTAAGACGGTGGGAGTAATGTATTAGGATCTAGCCATGCAAATACGATCAGGAGGTGACAACAAAGAATACCAACACGCTTAAGCAGTTTACAATCGCATGTCAAGTTCAGACCTGTCCTCTGTACAAGGAAACGTTTCGATAATAGTTGCTGACCGACCCGTACACGTTCAGACACCTTGTAATGCAACGCGTCGGCTGATTGCAACTCCTCGGTTAGGTCGCAGTTCATCATCTTACAAATTTGTAACTGTACTTTCTTGAAAACCCCTACGGTATACAACTCGCTCATTTGACTCTCGAAGGGATATATTGAAACTATTTGGGGTTTCTTATGCAGGCAATCGAAATCCGATTGAGCTTCTTTCTCATACTTGTGATGGAGAGCAAGTTCGTATTGTTGAACGAACTGCTTAAGGGTGGTTCTAGAAGATAAGTACTTGTCGAAGGAGTTCATACTTTCGCTTCTTTGGGTAGAAGCCATTCCAACGAAAAAACAATCACACCAAGTAAGCAGGTACCCAAGACTCATGGATACCATAAATTGTTTGGAGCCAACTATGGTCTTGAAGGTCAAAATCAACCAGGAAACTGTTCCAATTCCGCTCAGATTCAGCTGGGTTTTTTGAGTCGTAGACAATCAAATTCAGATCAAATAATATGTGTTGACGATACTTCGTCGGAAACTTCACGGGAGCTTTGTTCATTATGTGCCAAATGCAAAATCGATGTCTGGCATTTGGGAAGACATTCCTTACAGTAACAGTAATGGCCCCACATTGGTCCGTTATGATAGCTTGTGGAGGGATATCTCCAACAGCACCGATATTACACAAAAAAAAATCGCTATAAAGGAGACGAGGTAACTTAACAAGGAAAATGAAACTTAAAAAGGATGGAAAGTACTTAAAAATCGCTATAAAGGCGACATGGTAACTCAAAAAGGAAAAAGAAACTTAAAAAGGATGGAAAGTACTTAAAAAGGAAAAAATCGTAACTTAAAAAGGATGAAATCAAACTTAAAAAGGAAAACTGCACTTAAAAAGGGTCAAAAGGTAACTTAAAAACAACAACTCAAAAGGTTTTAGAAGAACTTAAAAAGGAACAGACATCACTTAAAAAGAAACATACATCACTTAAAAAGGAGAAACAGTAACTCAAAAGGTTTTAGAAGAAGTTAAAAAGGAAGAAACAAAACTTAAAGAGGAACAAACATCACTTAAAAAGGAACAGACATCACTTAAAAAGAAAAAACAGTAACTCAAAAGGTTTTAGAAAAAGTTAAAAAGGAACAGACATAACTTAAAAAGGAGAAACAATAACTCAAAAGGTTTTAGAAGAAGTTAAAAAGGAAGAAACAAAACTTAAAGAGGAACAACCATCACTTAAAAAGGAACAGACATCACTTAAAAAGGAAAAACAGTAACTCAAAAGGTTTTAGAAGAAGTTAAAAAGGAAAAGACATCACTTAAAAAGGAACATACAACACTTAAAAAGGATAAACAGTCACTCAACAGGTTTTAGAAGAAGTTAAAAAGGAAGAAACAAAACTTAAAGAGGAACAAACATCACTTAAAAAGGAAAATAGTAACTCAAAAGGTTTTAGAAGAAGTTAAAAAGGAACAAACACTTAAAAAGGAAAAAACATCACTTAAAAAGGAAAAATAGTAACTCAAAAGGTTTTAGAAGAAGTTAAAAGGAACATACAAAACTTAAAAAGGGACAGACAACACTAAAAAAGGAACAAACAACACTTAAAAAAGAAAAAAACCAGTAACAAAAAAGGTTTTAGGATAAGTTAAAAAGGAACAAACCCTTAAAAAGGAAAAACATTACTTAAAAAGGAAAAAAGTAACTCAAATTTCATAAAGGACAACCCAATCAATACGAGTATGAACTCTACAAACGTACCTCCGATACACGAAAGCCATGTCTGAAAGAGCCATATGTAGTTTTTAGTGGTCTCAGAAGACAACAGAGCGCAACTGAGCAACACAGACTCGAAATGATGATTAACTCCCATAAGTGGTGCAAAGGGCTTGTCGTATTTGTTTGTGAGGTATGTAGTGTCGAAACATATAGCATCCCCAAAGTATGAATAGGTAGCCCTGGAACGACAGTCGCCCTAGAAAACGTTCCTTAGTCTTCCCTCGTCATCCATATCCATGACATAGAAAAACATTGCATCAATCTTCTGCATCTTAATGAAATAGTTCTGAAGAGCTTGTGCATCGCCGGGTCCCATTTTCAAATTCCTTATTTCGGTTATAACATTCCTGCGCACACAAAAAATATTAAGGTGGCAGTTTTCTAGAAACCAAATAACGTACTAAAAATTTCAAACCTTAGGTCTCTATCGTTAAAAGTAAGTTTTTCATGCCCCCAAGCTCAACAACAAACGATTGCATGGTCTTAGCAACAGAGATCCCAGAAGCATCATTGCACGCTATTCGTGTTATGACGACCTCAGGTACAAATCGTTTCTGTCTTAGAAAATGCATCTTGTGCTCCTGAAGCATTTCATGGTTATGATTGAGATCGACAAAGTTAATCTGGTAACCCCTTGCTGGGTTTCCTGAAACCCTAATGCGAGCCGTGCACTGAACTCTACTCGATAAACGTGGCTTCATTATGCCTTGACCTTGGTCTGTTGGTGCCTTACTCTCCTTGGAACAAGTAAGAGTAGCCTGGGTAACAACACCACTGTCATAATGAGTATTTCGTAGCTTAACCCCAAAACTACAAGAATCAGTATAGTCGTTGTAAAAGGCTCTTGCTCCTTCGAAAGAGGGGAATATCATCTTCTCCTTAGGAACGTTTAATGGCATTTCTGACCGGGTAGACATCTTTACAAGTTCCAATTGAGTGAAGATTTCTCTCAAAATGAAGAGAAATGAACGAAAAAGAAAGGAAGAAGTGGCGGTCGCCATTCCGTGCATGTTCGTCAAAAACAGTTATGGAGCAGGTGGGAGCGCCAAAAGGAATGATATGATTTGGAGTACGTCTGATTTGAGATGCATTAAATGCGGCTGCCCCCTCTGCTTAAAAAAATTAAAACTTTGGCCGAGCTGGATTTGTCCAACTAAGCAGGCTCTCCCGACCACGTCCCGGAGAGCGGTCATTAAACATTTTCCTTAACATAAACAAGTAGGATAAGGGGTCCTTTTATAGGCTCCCAAAACATACTCATCAAGAACTATTCTTTAGTCACGATCTCATGCTTATTCTCTCCTAAAATTAATCTCAAATTGCCACATAAGCATCCTCAAAAACATTTAATTAAATCTGGAATTAATCTAACCCATGATCTAATTATTCTCTTAATAATTCAGGCAAAAATCGCACTGTTCGGTTGACCGAGAATTTTTCTCGGTTAACCGAACTATTCAGTTTTAACACATGTTCGGTGGACCGTGAGCTAGACGGTTGACCGAATATGCATTAGAAAAATTCTCTGGAATAATTCGGACGAACCACGTCTTCACTTCGGTCGACCGTTGTCCCACCAAAATTTCTCCTGACAAACTTTCATCGGACGACCGTGTCTCCTTCGGTCTACCGAAAATATTCTTTCTCAGTTGACCGTTCACGCTCGGTTAACCGAACCCAATTGTCCAGGCACTCCAGACAATTTCGATGAACCAATTGTGTTTACCCGTTCCCCGTTCGGTTGACCGTTCCGAAGACACCCCGATCGACCGAACCCTAAACGGTTTACCGTATTTGACCCCGATTTTGCCTTTGTCAAATTTTGGATTTATTTCCAACAAAATTTGATCTTTTGGGGGTTTTAGCAAATGCATATCTTATGTAATATATTATCCTATGTAATATTAAATTATTACACCCCATAATATACACACCTCATATGAATTTATTAAGTTTCTAATTATGTCAATTCTCATGACATATTGATTTTATTCGTTCACCACATGTGTCCCTTTTTTACATGAAACCCGACACATCATATGAACTCAAAATCAAGCTTCTTGTTTTCCAGTTTTGTGGTGTGACGTATAGGAGGATCTAAGCTAAATTGGCAGTGATATTAAACACTTAATATCTCAAACTATTAGCGGTATCTAGCTACACATTATAGTTACCCAATTAGCATAGATGTATTTGTTCCACCTGAACCAAAACACGATCCATTTAGTGATGTAAGTGCACCACTTGTGTTCGTCCCTTGCCTCATGATATTAAGAATATATACAAAGTAGAAATGTGTCACCTTTGTATTATATTCATTTCTTGATCTCTTTAAGCTAATTATAACTATGTAACTTAACTTATGTTACATTGTGCACATTATAATTTTGCTTTATCAAGGGGCCCACTTATATCATCACTCAATTAAGAGGGGCAATGATAATCGTTTGACTAGCTATCTTTTCCAGCACAAGTCATGTTCAACCAGCCTTTATCAGTGTACTCATTGATATCTTTTGACAATAATCAAATTAAGCACTTCTTGAGTGAAAAGATATAAGTCTCGTATCTTAGGATCCAAGACACAGTAAAACATTAATCACACGAAACACAATTCCATAATTTTTACTTGTCAGATCTATTCAATACATAAAAGTAATATTTTCCTCTTTTATATACTCGTGTCGTCAATTATTTGTAGAGCAACAACAATCGATGACCAACGCGACAATCTTATCTCGGTGATTAATGTTCCATGTTAATTACCATGATTGTGAATAACTTTTGATTTATGTGAACCATTATCTTTTAGAGCTCTACGGTTAAGGACCAAGTATCTCTTCCTTAATACTTCCAAAAGACGAATACCATAATCAGGGAACAAAATGTTTGCACATTCAATTCATAATAATTGACATATAAAAGTAAAACTTTTAGAACACATTCCTTTCAGAAAGATGGTTGGTTGGGGTAACTGTAATTGTGAAAGGGGTAATTTGATTTAATAGGATAAGTAACTTGGAATAAATTGAATTGATTACATGATGACTCGTAGGGTAACCCTAATTGAAAGACAGGGTAAGTTAAATTCAATACCATGGTAAATTGGGATTATTCTTACAAATTTGTCACGAACATTTATATATACGTATTAAGAAATACGCATCGCTATACAACTGAAATACCACTGTATAGCTGAAATTGCATTATAACAAAGCTTTTGTTATTTTCGTTGAAAACACCTCATCAATAGTTGGGAATACTTCGAACATTCTCATAATAACCATGCGAACTACTGGCCTAGTAAAGTCAACGAATATGCCCATACAATTACAACAAGTGTAATGATAGGTTCAACTAGTTTTCAGTTGATGTAAGGTTTCATGTATCTACAATCCTAGCCTTCTTGACATAAGTATCACATTGATCGCCCATTGTGTGGTCGACTTTCTAATTGTTGATGTTATAATTTTTGTTGAGGTCGTTAAGAAGATGAACATTGAAGTTGGGATCATCTCAATACTCTTTAGAATAGAACAGAGTTACTCACGTCAATGGTTGTTGTTTAATGAACTTTCTTTAATCATTAATTGAAAATAATGCGTCAATAATTGAGAATACTCAAGAATATGTTTAGACGATTAACATACAAAACTATTAGATACTCTTTAAGAGTTGACAAATAGCCACAAACAATAGTTGAGAATACCCACCAATGTTCTTGTATTTACCATGGTCAACTGGCCATATTATTAAGCCACAAAAGTTGTATAAAGAGATGCGACATGTTACCATAGTCAACCTACTATTGAATTTAACTTACCTTGTCCGTTATTTAGCATTATCCCTCTATTGTATTCATCTCACCTCGTACATTATGTTTGCTTACCCCATTTTTTAATTCATCTTACCCCGTGTACCAATTAAGATTACCTTGCTACATTCAACTAGATTTTACATTACTATTAACTTAAATTTACCTCGTCCACCAATTAGGGTTACCCCCATGAAACATCACTTGATTCATCTTATTTACTCCAACTTATTAGTCCTGTTGAACCAAATTACCCTCTATAGCATCTATATTAACCACAACCAAACATCCTTCTACCATCTGGATTTATTAATTAGGGTTGGCCTGCGATTGAATTTAACTAACACAGTCTATCAATTCAATTAAATAGCAGGGTCGACATATGTTCCTTATTTTAATGCCAAAACTATTTCCCCTTGCAAATGAATGCAATTGGTAGACAACAAATAACAATGGAATTTTGTGCTTTCTTTGTAGACTAGTTCAAATCTCAAGAACGGTCTATGGAATTGCTATAAGGTCTAAGGAATGAAAAGTTGAGTTACTGGTATCTAAGCCGGATACAGGGTGACCTCAATCAAAAAACTAATAAGTTGCAACTCTTCCTCCACTGACATAATACTTCAAGACAGTCCACGTACACTAGCTGCAAATATTTTACATCTAAATGAATCACTGTATAAGGACACCGCACAAGGGTTCGGATCCTAATTTGGTAAAGAAAAAAGGTCGCCCAGGTAATGCTGGGATAAAGTGTAACATCCTCAACAGCGGAAGAAATTTAAATTTTTTAATATAACACAAGCACGAGGATATTACGGAAGAAAACAGGCAACTGGTGCACCAATATATGTAAAATATATATATTTGAGAGTTTCAAGAGTGTGATTACAACAAAAGATAAAGGGAAATGTACATGTAATCACTAAGACCTCAAAACAAGAAAGGCAGGATCTAGCTCTGAACACGCTCCTCCTCGGTCACCACCTCCTAGCGCCTCTCACGGCCTAAAATAAAAATGACTATACCTGAGTTTCCCATAAGGAAACCCCGTATGCCAAACTCATTTCCCAAAAAATGAACTAGACATCTATCAACATGTATGATATGAAATGCAGTAAACAAACATCAATGTCTCACTGGGACTCAGGGAACTTTCTCCCTGCCACAGTAAACACAAAACAGGAACGAGTCTCATGGGTCCTCTAGCCCAACCCTCACACGTGCCGCAGGCACCACAACCGGAAACATCCTCAGCTACACCAGAACTCTGGATCACTATCAGGCCGGCAATGTCCGTATCGTTGCCCTCCAAGGCCGGGGACCCGTTGCCCTCAAAATTGATCCGACGAAACACTCTCAGGCCGACAATGTCCGTATTGTTGTCCTCCAAGGCCGGGGACCCATTGCCTTTAAGCTGGTTCCACCACACCACGACACCACCAAACCACTCTCAGGCTGACAATGTCCGTACCGTTGCCCAAAAAGGTCGGGGACCCGTTGCCCTCAAGCTGGTTCCACAACACCAAAATAACACCAAATTGTCCCAAAACGATCAAACAAAAACACTGTGCTGGTCGACCGAATCCTCATCCAAAGGACTGACCCAACCAAAAAACCGGCCAACCGGTCGAACGGCAAGGGGGACCCGTTCGACAGAAAGAAAACAGAAAAATCCACCTCACGCACTCAAAACACGATCGGTCGAACAAAACATAAATAACGATCGACCGGAAAAAGGCAGTAAATTCATATTCCAAATCAAATCATACCGGTCGAGCGAACAACGAATTGGTCGAACAAACTTTAATTTATTTTATGTCATCGGTCGAACATGCTCTTAGGGCGGTCGATCGTTTTGTGGTCTACACCCCCAACCGACTTAAAACAGTATTTCGGTTGAATGGCAAAGGGGACCCATTCGACCGAAAACCACCAGTAGCTCCATCTTCTCGCTCAACATGTACCATTAGTCGACCTCCCAAGGGTATCGTTCGACCTGTGTAAGAGATAAATTCCAAAATTACACTCCAACCAATTGACTGAACCATTGAAACAGTCGACCGATCAAGTGCTGAACTTTTGCTGCACAAGTCTGACGAGCCATCCAGCCTACCGTTGACCAGTCTAACACTCACGAAAGCATAAGTGAGTATCAAAGTAAAACTTGACATACCTTGAACGTTTGAAGAAGCCTTTGAAGATCAACGGTGAGCTTTTCCCACACGAACCCAAACTCCGACGAAATCCAACCGAGCATCGATCAACTCAACTCCGGCGAACACAACCCCACTTCACACGATCTTCTCCTGGCCTCCCCGAAGCTCTGGGAATCCTTCTCAAATGGATTGAAGAGAGATAGAGAGAGTTGAGAGACGAGTGAGAGATAGAATGAGAGAGAGAGAGAAACCAACCTTTATATACGAAAATTCTCCACTCAATATCAACCGTCCATCTCACCAACTCTTAATTCTCCCTAAGCAACCCCTAATCAAGCCCAAAACATGATTAGTGCTAAGCAAGGGTTTACCATATTACATAAAGTCTAGAGTAGAGGAAAATAAAGCCAATCTACCCATCCTATTGAATCAAATTACCCACTTGTGACACTATATTTACCCCAATCGATCATCCATCCTACCATTCCGATCTATCATTTTAGGGTTACCCTGTTGTTGACTTCAACCTACCCCGTCTATTATTTCACGGTTACCTGGCTATTGGATTCCACTTACTCCGTCTAGTATTTACGTCTAAATTGGTATTCAAAATTCAACTTCCCTGCCAATCAATTAGGATTACCCGACCGAATTTAGTAGACTAAATTCCACTATAATGTGGTTAACATGCTATTGAATACAACTTACCCCATATGTTTCATAAGGTTACCCCGTTATTGCATTCAGGTTACCTCGTGTATTATTTTTGGGTACCCTATTTTTAAATTCAGTTTACCCCCCATCAACCAATTAGGATAACCCACCTAGTTTTACCCTGCTACATTCAACTTGATTTTATTGTGCTATTAAATTTCATTTACCCCGTCCATCAGTTATGATTACCCCCACGAAACATCTCTTGATTCCTCTTATTTAGGATTACCTTCTTAGTTCCCTATGCCTCCACAACCCACTCTACCTAGAAGTTACGATCGATGTCCAATTTCTTATCAATCACCAACCTAGTGATCATATACCGCGTCAAAGAGATCAAAAGATGTTGTTTAATTTACCTCCCTATGTTCGTTTAATTTACCCCCTGGATCTAAAATAATAATTTAAGAACAACATGTAGTCATAGTGCTAAAAGTTGCACAATAACACGGTGAATGTATTTACCCTATGGTATCTTTGAATTTAGCCTAACTTAATGTTTAATTTACCCCATGTAACGTTGTTTAATTTACAACTTTACCCCCGTAATGTTATTTAATTTACCCCTAGAACAAACCAGAACTCATTGCCAAGGTCAACAAGTGAAAGATTAATGAAGTGAAACGTAGTGTTGAGAGGATCAGACTCGTCACCGTAAATGATTAAATAGAATAACATTGATTGACATCATATTATGCATATATTTGTGTCTTATATCCTTTATTCTTAGCCTAACCAATGCTACATAATGAGTTTTATGTTTAAGTTTCAGGAATAAATAGGTTTGAGAAGAAGAGACTCAAAAAGGACTTAAAAGCAAGAAAAAAGACTAATTTGCAAGACTTATGGAATGAGATGCAAGAGAGAGGGAACCGGATGTAAAACCAAAAGGACCAATGAGGAAATGAAGAAACTCCACACCATCGTGAGGAGTATGTTGGCAATTCAATTCGGGCCAAAACTCCAACAACCAACTAGGGTGCATCATACATGAAGAAATTAAGGCAGACAACCACACTTCAAATCCAGACCCAATCTAGACTATATAGACCACCAATTGGCGGTCCAAGACCGCTGATTGGTGATCAATTTTTCTCCGGATCCGATGAGATTTAGGCGGGTCATGTATTAGAGTGTTTTATGTCTATTTTTAGTAGTGCATTAGTCCCACATCGGGGGATTGTCCCCGATTGCCTTTTTCTATGACTACAAATAGAACTCTTCCTTCTCCTTTGTATTTATACATTGCTTGTTGGCATTCTGTCTACTTGGAGTAAGCCTTGGAGCAAAACTCAACTGGAGAAGAATGCTACTTCTAATGTGAGGAATGTAATATATTTTTTCTTAGTTAATTTTATATTCTCTTTCAATGATTGATTGATGCTCAAATGGCCACACTAGGTACTTATTGCATGCTTGAGAATTTAAAATCAACCTCAACTTTATGTGAGATATGCATGTTCATGGTTTGCCATGTAGTATTGTGTATCCTACACTTACATTCTACACTAGCTTATACTTGTATGCCACACAAACTACACTTGTTTCTAATTGAAAAGAAGACTCACTCACACACACATACCTACACACCTCCACTCCATCGGGTTTAGTTTTATTGTTTATTCATTCGTAGTTTTGTTTAGTGTAATCACAACTTCTTCCGCTATTTCCCACTTGCATTCGAACAAACCAGAGTTGACACACCTCCTCATGGACACGACCCGTACTTGCTGCGTCTTCACCGACGTCGTGCCTCAGACAAACACCCTGTATGGTTGGGACAATCTTAATTGTGTGGCTGAGCAATCTTCTGATTGGGATAATATGAGAGAGGCACCGACTGCTAGACCACCATCTAGTTATGTCGGATCATATGCTGGTCAACAAACTAAGACATTACAACAAACTTTGGCCTCTTTCGTGCGTGCGGTAGACGACATGAGTGCACCGGTGGCTCCAAAAGCCGTACCGTGTGACTGTTGTTGGTTGAGTGGTCATGTTATCGGGGAATGTCATTATGTTCCCCCAGAGCCTGAGTATGAGCATACCTTTTCCCAAAATGCTCAATGTGACCATTACGCATCCGCATACAACCCAAGAGGGATGGATTCATGGGGAGACAATACTTATTCAAATTTTTATACGTCATGCCCACCCCATTATCCTCCTCCCGAATACTCAGAATTCTACCAGCAACCAACCATGACCAATCATTGGAGTCATTCTCAGCCCACAAATACCCAACCCAAAATCTCCAAATTTTGGAATCGGACCTCATAGTTGACCACATACCTGATTCCTTTAAACAAACTTTCCTTACGTTCATGGAAACCACTCAACAATATGTACGAAATATAGCAATGCAAGTGAGTCAAATGACACAATAATTACGTGAATGTGAGGAGGGTATCTTTTCTTGTCAACATGAGGATTTATCTTCTGATATCGAACCACCACCACATTGATTGACATCATTTCATGCTCATAATTGTATCTTATATCCATTATCTTACACCTAAGCTATGCTACGTGACGAGTTTTATGTTTAGTTTTCATGAATAAAGAGGTTTGAAGAGAAGAGCCATGAAAGGACCCAAAAGCAGGAAAAAGACTTAATTGTGAGACCTAGGGACTGAGATGCATGGGAGAAGGACCTGATCGTAAGACCGAAGGACCTAAGAGCAAAACATGAAACTCTACACCATCATGAGGAGTATTTTGGCAATTTGATTCAGGTCGGAGCTCCAATAAACAAAGTAGATGCATCAAAGACCACCAGCAAAGCCCACCACAAATTACAGATAAATCCAGAACCAATAGACCGCCAATTGGCGGTCCAAATCATTCTGGATCCTCTCAGATTTGTGGGGCAGGTGAATTAGTGTATTCTTAGTCCATTTTTGGTATTGGTTTAATCCCACATCGGAGGATTGTCCCGGACTAGCTTTTTCCATGCCTATAAATAGAACTCTTCACCTTCTATTGTAATCACCCATTGCTTGGTTGAATTCTGTCTACTTAGGAGTGAGCTTTGAAGCAAAAACTCAAGGTGGAGAAGAATGCTACCTTCAATGTGAGTCATTTTTAATAAAATAATGGTTCTAGTTTTCTTTTAGTCTTGTCTTTTAATTTGTGCATGCTTGTTTAGTCTTTCTTTTCCTTTTAAGCTTCTTTAATATTTCTTGCTTGATTAATGTAGTTTCATTTCAGTATAATGCTTCATTTTGTTAGAGTAGTTAGTTTAAATATGAGTGATTAGTTCCATCCCCACTTGGGGGGTGGAGAAATATGTGATATGATCATGTAGTGTATTAAGTGTGTGTTATCTTAATCCCTTGAGCTTTATATGATTTCCACAACCCGAGAGTGATGGATTCGTGGGGAGACAATTCTTATCCAAATTCTTATACTTCATTTTCACCCCCGTATCCTCCTCCCGAATACCCAGAATTCTACCAACACCCCACTTCAAATCATTGGACTCATTCTCAGCCCATCAACACCCAACCCCAAAATTTTCCAAGCTCTGACTTGGACCTCACTGTTGACCCCAAATTTGATTCCTTAAAACAAACCCTCCAAACGTTCATGGAAACCACTCAAACTTTATTGAAGTCCAACTTGAATTACTTGCAAAATATGGAAATGCAAGTGAGTCAAATGACACAACAATTCCATGAACGTGAGGAGGGTAACCTTTCTTGTCAACATAAGGATTCATCTTTTGATATCGGACCACCACCACATCCACAAATTCAAAGCACAACCTTTCAAAGTCAAACTCCTAGTCAGTCTGAGGGACTTGGGGTTTCAATTCACGATCACTTAGTGGAGGATTCGATTCAAATTGAGAATAACTTGGACCAGCTTCATTATGAGTCGGCACAGGATTGTGCCTTATCTTTTTGTCCCATGGACCTTGAGCCACATGATTTTCATATTGTGCCTCTTAAGGACTCACCTCTGGTGGAGCAAGAGCTCCCTAATACCTTCAATTTCAAACAACCTGATGAGAGTTTGCCTCTCACTATTGTTCCTGGTCATCTTGGAAATGATGGAACATCAAACAACTACATTGCTCATGAGGGTATTAGTAGTTCCTTGGAGGATACCTTGGGTATGAGACCCACTTTTTGTTCGCCTGGTGTGTCAGACATGCCTAACGAGGTTCTTGACCTCGTTCCGACGCACCAGCCCGTTGGTTAGAGAGTTTGGATTGACGATCATAACTTCAGCAGCGCAACGGAAGAAACTCTTCTTCCGTTGCCCCTTATTTCCCAAACTCTTGAGAGCTTCAAGCTCTTTCAGTTTGATCCTTTGAATGAGATGCCTTTGCGTCCAATTCGCGAAACTCTCATTTCATCTGGTGCTCTTTGTGAAGGGGACCCACGCATGCGTATTCTGGCCCCGCGTGGTTTCATGTTCCCTTTCCAAGTGCATTGACCCACTTTTGAGGTTCCCATTTGAGGTATTTTGACAAATGAAGATGGGAACTTATGTTTGTACATAGTTATATATAAAAAAAAGAAAAAAAGAAAAAAAAGAAAGTACAATAAAAGACTCCTTCAATGAGCATTGATTGTTGTGAGCTCCAACCCTTGTGTATTTGGGCTCCATTTTCTTTCACGTATTTGTATCCCTTCCTTAGCATCTCACAGGTTTTGAGGAAATTCGGGTTTGTGTCCATCAACATAACCATGAACTTTCCTTTGGACTTCACGTTGGCGAGATCTTTCCTGTTTCATGCATAAATCCATGTAGTATCTTGCTCACATTCAGTGAGGACAATGCATGAAGTCGGTGTGGGGGGGGGGATGTTTTACGTGTGTACATAGTCGAGTCTTTTATTTCGATTTTGTTTTCTTTTGTTTGCATTGTTAGGTCATGTTAGTGTGCTGCATTTAATGTCAATATATCTGCTTGCCATGATGCTTGGGTGACTTGTCTTCTTTTGCTTGCCTAGTGCCTTAAAATTTTCACATTTCTTTCAAAATCTTCATGTGTTTGCGAAAGAAAATGTTTTGTGGGTTTTGCGTGTGTTTAGCATGTGCAAAACCGTTGAGAGGCAAAGTAAAAAGAAAGCTCCCGAAATTGTCTTGAACTTGATGCATTAGGATATCTAGTACAGTGGCGTTAGGATTTATCGAGTCGTTAGGATGCACCCCAATTTTCCTTTGGGGGTGAGTAATCATAGGGTTTCAGTGCTCAAACATTTAAAGAAGTTCACCCTAAACCTAGTGAGTCGATAATTCGTGTTTGTTAACTTAAAGATGTTTGTTGTAGTCAAGGACCCTTTAAATCTTGTTGTGAGACATTAAGTGTTGGGGTTTTGGTTCACGTGTAGATAAGAAATAAGTGAGTAGGTGTTCTCTCTTCTCGCACGTCTCCTATCACTCGAGAAAGTAGGTCTGAGGGGACTTTGTGCCTGGTGCTTTCGAGTCATCTAACTTGGGATGCGCGGACCGAACTCTCGTTACAGGGGTGGTAGGGATTACCCTATGTGGAGATTTGGGGAAAGGGTATGTGATAGTGTAAGTCCTCATGGGCAATGATGCACGAAACCTGACCCTGGGAGAATGAAGCTCCAACTAATAAAAAGAAAAAGAAGAAAAAAAGAGAAAAGAAACAAAAATAAAAAAATGGTAATGCAAATAAGAACCTTAATGGACCTTACACTTTGTATCACTTGAGGATGTTGAGGTTGTCCATGTCTTTCACTTAAGTCCTTATTTAACATGCACGAATGGTTCATTAGGTTAGGTGTGTGGACTGATTACCTATATAGAGTCGGCCCGTAGGATTACCGCGTCCAATGATCGACAACATATGTCCAACGAGTCGAGTGTCTAATTGAATAATGCATCTTGTTCGGATTTTGTGGGTATATCGGCTGAAAACCCTCAGGAGACAACACTCCTCCTCTTTGACAACAAGGAGGTTTAACGGCTTGTTGCACGTGCTAAGTGCAACCGTGATTCCTACGAAAGTAAGTTAGGATTTCTTGTTTCTCGTTTGCTTTTCTCTTTCTTTGTTTTTCTCGAGACTAACAAAAACTTAGGTGTGGGGGTATTTGATTGACATCATTTCATGCTCATAATTGTATCTTATATCTATTATCTTACACCTAAGCAATGCTACGTGACGAGTTTTATGTTTAGTTTTCAGGAATAAAGAGGTTTGAAGAGAAGAGCCATGAAAGGACCCAAAAGCAGGAAAAATGACTTAGTTGTGAGACCTAGGGACTGAGATGCAAGGGAGAAGGACTTGATCGTAAGACCGAAGGACCAAAGAGCAAAACACGAAACACCACACCATCATGGGGAGTATTTTGGCAATTTGATTCGGGTCAGAGCTCTAATAAACAAAGTAGATGCATCAAAGACCAACACAGACCACCAGCAAAGCCCATCAGAAATTCCAGATGAATCCAGATCCAATAGACCACTAATTGGCGGTCCAAATCATTCTGGATCCTCTCAGATTTGTGGGGCACGTGTATTAGTGTATTCTTAGTCCATTTTTGGTATTGGTTTAGTCCCACATCGGGGGATTGTCCCGGATTAGCTTTTTCCATGCCTATAAATAGAACTCTTCACCTTCTATTGTAATCACCCATTGCTTGGTGGCATTCTCTCTACTAAGGAGTGAGTCTTGAAGCAAAAACTCAAGGTGAACAAGAAAGCTACCTTCCATGTAAGTCATTGTTAATAAAATAATTTTTCTAGTTTTCTTTTAATCTTGTCTTTTAATTTGTGCATGCTTGTTTAGTGTTTCTTTTCCTTTTAAGCTTCTTTAATATTTCTTGCTTGATCAGTGTAGTTTCATTTCAGTATAATGCTTCATTTTGTTAGAGTAGTTAGTTTAAATATGAGTTAGTAGTTCCATCCCTACTTGGGGGGTGGAGAAATATGTGATATGATCATGTAGTGTATTAAGTGTGTGTTATCTTAATCCCTTGAGCTTTATATGATTTCCATAACCATCTAATGGGTTTTCACTCTCATCTTTGATATGCTAATGCTCTTGAATGAAGCTTAACTTATGCTTTGATTAGTGGACCTATTTTATGGGGAATGATAAGGTTAGGATATGGATGGAATTAATATTGGAAACACAATTTGTAGTGTATGTACTCTTGTTGCCTTTACTGTAGTTAACGTCTTGTATGTTTTAATGATGTAGTCTTATCTTAATTCATGTGGAGGCATAGTAGGGTCTAGTCTTTATACATGAGTTCATTTAGCTTCATTCCAATTATTGTCTTGTATGTTTTAATGATGTAGTCTTATCTTAATTCATGTGGAGGCAAAGTTGGATGCAGTTTTATGATTTCATGCACTACATGTTGTGAGGAGCTTAATTGAACACACACACACATCCTTATACTCACATTATTTCTCTACCCCCTATGGGGTTTAGTTTTACTTTTTCCTTTCCATTTCCACTTGCACCTTAGTGTAGTTTAGTGTAACCAACCTTTCTCTCCTTTCTTTACCACTCGCCTTTGCTCAACCAAACGTCGACACACCTCCCAGTGGACGACCCGTATTTGCCACCGCTTCAACGCGGCCGTGCACTTACGGTTTAAATAAAATGATCAATCACACATCCACAAATTCAAAGCACAATCTTTCAAAGTCAAACTCCTAGTCAGTCTGAGGGGCTTGGGGTTTTAATTCAGGATCACTTGGTGGAGGATTCAATTCCTATTGAGAAAACATGGACCAACTTTATTATGAGTTGGCATACGATTGTGCCTTATCTTTTCGTCTCATGGCCCTTGAGTCACATGATCCTATTGTTGTGCCTATAAAGGACTCATCTGTGGTGGAGCATGAGCTCCCTAGTACCCTTAATTTCATACGACCTGATGAGAGTTTACCTCTCACTATTGTTCCTAATCATCTTGGAAATGATGGGACATCAAACAATTACATTACCAATGAGGGTATTGAGAGTTTCTTAGAGGATACCTTGGGTAAGAGACTCACCTTCTGTTTTCTTGGTGAGTCAGACATGCATAACGAGGTTCTTAACCTCATTCCGACCCACCAACCTGTTGGTTGGAGAGTTTGGATTGACGATAATAACTTCAATTCTGCAACGGGAGAAACTCTTCTTCCGTTGCACATTATGTCTTAAACTCTTGAGATGTTCAAGCTCTTTTAGTTTGATCCTTTGAATAAGACGCCTTTGCGTCTAATCCATGAACATCTCCTTTCATCTTGTGCTCTTTGTGAGGGGGCCACGCATGAGTATTCTTGCCCCGCATGGTGTCATTTTCCCATTCCAAGTGCGTTGATCCACTTTTGAGGTTCTCATTTGATGTCCTTTGACGAATAAAGATGGGAACATATTTTTGTACATGGTCATATTTAAAAAAAACAAAAAAAAACTCCACTAGTAAGCATTGATTGTTGTGGGCTCCAACCCTCGTGTATTTGTGCCCCATTTCTTTCACGTATTTGTATCCCTACTTTAGCATCTCACAGGTTTTGAGGGAATTTGGGTTTGTGTCCATCAACATAACCATGAACTTCCCTTTGTGCTTCATGTTGGTGAGATCTTTTCTTTTTCATGCATAAATTCATGTAGTATCATGCTCACATTCATTCAGGACAATACATGAAGTAAGTGTGGGGGTGTTTTACGTGTGTACATAGTCGAGTCTTTTTTTTTGTTTTGTTTTCTTTTGTTTGTATTGATAGGATCATGTTAGTGTGTTGCATTTAATATTGATATATCTGCTTGCCATGATCCTTGGGGGACTTGTCTTCTTTTGCTTGCCTTGTGTTTTAAATTTTCACATTTCTTTCAAAATTGTCATGTGTCTACGAAAGAAAATGTTTTGTGGGTTTTGCGTGCGTTTGGCATGTGCAAAACCATTGAGAGGAAAAGTAAAAAGGAAGCTCGTAAAATTGTCTTGAACATGATGCATTAGGATATCTGGTATACCGACTTTCGGTCTTATCGAGTCGTAACGATGCACCCTGGTCTTCCCTGGGGCGAGTAATCAGAGGGTTTCAATACTCAAACAATTAAAGAAGTCCACCTTAACCTAGTCAGTTGAATAATTCGTGTCTATTAATATAAGGAAGTTTGTTGTAGTCAAGGACCCTTTAACTTCTGTTGTGAGACATTAAGTGTAAGGGTTTTGGTTCTTGTGTAGATAAGAAATAAGTGAGTATGTATTCTCTCTTCTCACACGGCTCCTATCACTCGGGAAATTAGGTTCGAGGGGACTTTGTGCCTGGTGCTTTCGAGTCATCCGACTTGGGTTGCACCAACCAAACTCTGGTTACACGGGTGGTAGCGATTGCCCTATGTGGAGATGTGGGGAAAAGTGTACATGATAGTGTAAGTCCTCATAGGCAATGATGCACGAAACCTGACCTTGGGAGAATTACACACCAACTAGTAAAAAAAGAAAAAAATGGTAATGCAAATAAGAACCTTAATGGAGTTTACACTTTGTATCACTTGATGATGTTAAGGTTGTCCATTTCTTCCCCTTAAGTCCTTAATTAACTTTCACGAATGATTCATTAGGCTAGGTGTATGGACTGGATACATATATAGAGTCGTCTCGTAGGATTACAGTGTCCAATGATCGACAAAAATGAATCCATGAAGTCGAGTTTCTAGGTTGATTAATGCATCAACACTAGTGCAGAAAAGCCCATATACGTCGGATATACAGGGGTATAGACGTCGGATTTCGACGGTCCAAGTACCCGACGTATATTTCCCCATCGCCTATTCCTTGTTGTATAGACGTCGGCTATATATGACCGACGTCTATTATATGTTAATTGCAACTTATATCGGGCATTCTGCACTCACATTAATCAAGCCCAAGCTGTCCCAAGTGCCCCAAGTGACAATCTTTTGACAAATAACTACAAATATCAAGCCCAACATGCCCAGGTGCCCCAAGTCATTCGTATTCAGTAGTAAAGGAGTGGTGGAGTACATCAACCACACCAATAAAAATAAATTCTCCGATGTGGGACTAAACTATTACGCCATATAGACGTCGGATATATAGATTGACCGACGTCTATACATACAGCACGACCTATAGACGTCGGCCATGCTATACATCCGACGTCTATACATTGAAATAACAATAATTAATAAAAAATACGCCCTATAGACGTCGGCTACCATATACAACCGACGTCTATACATGGGTAAATAGTAAAAGAAAACGTTGCAACCATTTTAAGCCCAAGTGCCCCAAGTGCCAATCTTTTGACCATTAAATATATATATGTATCTCACTTGCATTTTGTAGTGTGATACCAAACTCTCATTTAGAAGTAAATGAGTGGTGGAGTACTTCAACTCCACCAATAAAAAACTTTCTCCAATGTGGGACTAAACATGTCACCGTACACACACATGCGTACAACACACATGTGATAGTTACATTGATGTAACTACTTTTAAATCCACATTATTCTTATACAAAAAATTTCACATAAATTCTTACACGAAATAAATCCCAAAAAATTGCGTTATTTCTTATACAAAATAAATCCCAAATCAAATGAGTTAATTCTTACACAAAATAAATCCCAAAAAATTGTGTTATTTCTCATACAAAATAAATCCAAAAAATAAACAATTTTTTTCTTCTTTGAAGATGTATAGACGTCGGTTATACTAAAAAACCGACGTTTATACAAACCTATAGACGTCGGATGTCCAAACATCCGACGTCTATACCTATAGACATCGGATGTTTTTATATCCGACGTTTATTCGATGATGTCTATTGAGCATTCTGAACTAGTGCAATGTTCTGATTTTGTGGGTATATCTGCTGAAAACCCTCAGGAGACACTACTCCTCCTCCTTGGCGACAAAGGGGTTTAACGGCTTGATGCACGTGCTAAGTGCAACTGTGATTCCTACGAAAGTGAGTTAGGGTTTTTTGTTTTTCGTTTGCTTTCATTTCTTTCATTTCTCTCTTTCTTTGTTTTACTCGGAACTAGCAAAATGTGAGTGTGGGGGTATTTGATTGACATCATATCATGTATATATTTGTGTCTTATATCCTTTATTCCTAGCCTAAGCAATGCTACATAATGAGTTTTATGTTTAAGTTTCAGGAATAAATCGGTTTGAGAAGAAGAGACTAAAAAAGGACTTAAAAGCAAGAAAAAAGACTAATTTGCAAGACTTATGGACTGAAATGCAAGAGAGGGAACCGGATGTAAAACCAAAAGGACCAATGAGCAAATGAAGAAACTCCACACCATCATGAGGAGTATGTTGGCAATTCAATTCGGGCCTAAACTCCAACAACCAACTCGGGTGCATCATACATGAAGAAATTAAGGCAGACAACCACACTTCAAATCCAGACCCAATCAAGACTATATAGACCGCTAATTGGCGGTCATGTTTTCTCCGGATCCGATAAAATTTAGGCGGGTGATGTATAAGAGTGTTTTATGTCTATTTTTTGTAGTGTATTAATCCCACATCGGGGGATTGTCTCTGATTGCCTTTTTCTATGACTATAAATAGAACTCTTCCTTCTCCTTTGTATTTACCCATTGCTTGGTGGTATTCTCTCTACTTGGAGTAAGCCTTGGAGGAAAACTCAAGTGGAGATAATGCTACTTGTAATATGAGTCATGTAAATAAAATATTTTTTCTTAGTTAGTTTTATATTATCTCTTTCAATTCATGCATGCTTAGTTTAATTTTGTTTTATCTTCTTAATGAGTAGTGAGTAGTTTCATCCCCATATGGGGTGGAGGTAATGTAGACTATGTGATAGTGATGAGTTCTTTTGTTTGTGTCATTTCATATGCTTAATATAAATCTATACTTGTAGCATGCTTAAACTTGTATTAGATGGGATAATGCCCACACTAGGTACTTATCTCATTCTAGCTTTAGAGTTTGTTTTGTTGCTTGTTATGATTTGATGGGAATGACTTGTTATGTATGGATCCATGTTTGGTGCACATTTACATGAATGATTTAGGTTGTATGTAGGATTGATTGATGCTCTAATGGTCATACTAGGTACTTATTGCATGCTTGAGAATTTAAAATCAACCTCAACTTTATGTGAGATATTCATGTTCATGGTTTTCCATGTAGTGTTGCGTATCCTACACTTACATTCTACCCTAGCTTCTACTTGTATGCCACATAAACTACACTTGTTTCTAATTGAAAAGAAGACTCACTCACACAAACATACCTACACACCTCCACTCCATGGGGTTTAGTTTCATTATTTATTCATTCGTAGTTTTGTTTAGTGTAATCACAACTTGTTCCCCTCTTTTCCCACTTGCCTTCGAACAAACTAGAGTTGACATACCTGCTCGTGGGCACGACTTGTACTTGCCGCGTCTTCACCGACGCCGTGCACTTACGGTATATTAAAACGAACAAATCAAACAACGTTTAGTCATAGAGCTAACAATTGCACAATAATAGGATAGATGTGATATCAAATGAGTTTGGAAAAAAAATTCATTAACTCAAAAACATCTAACTTCACAACTTCACATAGGATGTTTGATACTAGGAATTTATGGTTCAAAAAAACTGTCAACGTACTTACAACAGAAAATTATTCATCCACTTCAACCAAAATTCATCCAGAGATTCCACCTTCACTCTTCCACCTCCTGAAACCAAAGAACAAGGTAGAAATAAAATTCTACGATAAATTCCACATGAAAATCGATCCAAAATCACTCATTTAACCAACAAATCGAATCCATGTGTTGCTGTAAAAGTGCCTAGTTATAAAACGATGAACAAGTGGGTTGTAACATAAGTAAAAAACAAAAAACAAATTGAGATGATAAGTTGTACGCACATTGAAAAGATTTTTAACATCAACGAACAAAATTTCAAATAAAGCATAAAACAACATCGAATAGGAAGCATCCATTGGGGTTTTGTATCTCAATAAAAGGTAAATTATAATCATTAAATAACAAAAGGAGGAAATGATGAAGTATTGAATAGCAAAAATGATGCTAAAATAACGAATGAAACATTTAAAGGCAAAAATGACGAATTATAGCCCAAAAAAGGCATGACAAAGTAACCAATGGACAGTAGATTGACTTGCATTACTAGTTTGCAAATGAGTTCGTGGGCGTGGTGTATGGCATTATGGGTTTGGAAGAATTCATGAATATGGGTTTGTAAGAATACAGGTAACCAACTTGAAAAATTTCTCCTTACACCTATCCAAAGCGAACTTGAATATTTTTTCTCTTGTGCGTGACCAACAACCATCGCATTCCAAGAAATAACATCTCTGTTTTGCATTTCATTGAATATTTAATGTCCATCATCCAAACAACTGCTTCTTTCATACATACTAACCAAAGTGTTTCCAACAAATACATTGGAGTGGAGCCCATACTTCAAAGTGCCACATCGTATCTATTTCAAAACCAAAAGAAATTCACAGGAATACTAAGAATGTTTAGACAATTCATAAATAGCCACTCGTTGGTTGATTTCCCCGAAATTTCTAGAATAAGAGGTCAACTAAATATAAACTCACATTTCACATGACTGCCATCACTTTTAGCATAAGCACATGACCTTAATCGCTCTTTGGTACCATTAACTTTATTTTATGTAGCGTTTACGAAATACACATCATAGGTGACTTAACTAATTGATTTTATCTTACTTTTCATTTTTTAAACTTCTCAGTAACCACAACCATCAGACGCTCTTTGCACACTACATCCGTACACTCAAACACCTAAAAAGGAAAAAAAAGTTCAATAAAGGGTTGGAGCAAAGAGTCTAGTAAAGATTCCACCTTTACGAAGATTTGGGGATCAGGAGTGCAACGGGAGAGGAATCTGATGGCCTGTATGAGGAGGGGAACGAAGGAGGTCGAGGAGGTCTCGAGGGTGGAGGGCAGCTCGAGGAGGGCAACGGAGTGGGGGAGGAGGCAACAAAGATCGCAGACGAACTCATCAGGGACGGTGAGGGAGGTGAAGGCGTGGCGGACTAAGATCGCCAGTGACATGGCCAGGGTGGTCAGGGCGGAGGTTAGGGTTTCTCCTGAGTAGAAGGTAGAGCGACGAGGGTACGAGTAGAGGGGGAACCCAAAAGCGAAGGAAGGTATCACCGGAGTGGAGCATGGCGATAAAGTCCAAGATAAATGGAGTTTTTCTGTAGACAAACAATGAGAAGACCATTGTGACAGAGATGTGTCCCATGTGTCAGAGATTGTGGTATACAAATTTCAAAATTTGAACCGGTTGAGGACGTTAGCATGTGATGCGACGTGGTATTCCAGCTCATCATGCGTGGGTTGTGCGTGAGAATGAGGGTAGAAGACAACTTTTCCTTTTTGAAATTTATTTGAAACCCCATAAGGACCTCAAACATGACCAAAATACATTTTGTATTGATCATATTTTCTCTTGTAGGTCTTAATAGAAGGGTTGTGTTGTCAACAAATTGCATATTCATATATAATAGGTTTCGTTTCGCCACCTACTTGGATACCATGAATAATTTCATTTTACATTCCAAGTGTTAGCATGTTCTAAAAAGTTGGCAACAATGAGGATTATGTTATGAAATCCAAAGGTCTTATGGATGATTCACCTTCCTTAACCCCCACCATTCAAGTAGATTTTTACTCTTATTAATATGGTGTAATTCCATTTATTTGTTCTAACCCCACTACCTCCTCATCCTATATAGGGGGCTATTGTACACATTTGTAGAGACAATGAAATGAAATACAACTCCCTCATTCTCCCTCAACCTCTTGTCCTTTTACTTGATCATTATTTTATAACACGTTATCAGCACGAATCGTCTCTGGCACAACTAAAGTCAAATCTTGGGAGCTCTGCGCATGCCACGAACATGGGAGATGTTTTCTTGATCGAGTAATTCCCTTGATAATATCTTAATTCTTTTGTGTAGGTTACTGATGTTGATCTTAATCGCAACAATGATGCTAGATCCAGGAAATCATATGGTATGATTGGTATACCTCCCCCCGTCACTTTCTAGAAACAAGTAGTTTTTTTTCTTTATTTTAACTCCTCAGATGTCTCACCTAAACCGTGTTTTGCTTATATTTTACCTATGATCTCAAGTCTTCATTTTTTATGTCTTTAATATATTATTTCATGAATTTCTAGAATGTGTGGATGTGAGACCTTGCAGTGAGTTAGCTCTTGGAGAGAGTATTTTGCTATAAATTTCAATAAAATAATTTTAAAAATTTGTATCACCATGTTTAGCTTCTCTCGAACACCGTATTCAATCCTAACTATAATTGAAAGTTTGGTGAGATTTATTGCTTATTTAATTGGTGCATAGGTTACTATATTCATGGTAACACATTGAAAATTTGATGACGTATAGTAACCATTTGTTTGGATCAATTAATTTAATGTTTGATGCTACACTCATTGGATGACTTTAGATATATATGTTCATATACTTTATCTTACATGACCATTTTAAGATGAGGTTCTACTAGGTTCCGTAGATATACCTTAGTGTAATCTTGTAGTTCGATGTATTCTAGAATATCATTCATCGTACGTTACTTATACGATGTTTGATCTTCCAAGGTCATACTCGTATAAGATCAAACATCGTATGGGAGTTTGTTTAGTTTCATTTACTTGCTTCATTTTACTTAATCTTTTGACCTACATCTTAGAATGTGTATTTGTTCATGAGATAATTAATTTTACTCACATGGTGCATAGAATATCATGTCAATTTTGTAAATGAGACCACATATATGCAATATATGTTGCTTTTGGAATTACTAATATGCACTTTTGTATATCATATGCTTCAAGTACATAATAATATATTCATTTTGAGATGTTTTTGTATGCACCAATAAGCAATACATGTATATGAGCTTAAAAAAAGTAATAAGTTGCATGTACCAATTATACTTTGATGCTTATACATTAAGACTTTTAACTTTATACTTGACATCGTGGATAAGAATGACTTATCATGGATTATTGATGTTCAACCCAACCCATTGCCTTTTAAAATATCATTGACTACAGAAAGAAGCATCAAATCAAGATAAAGTGGAGGTTGTGATTTTCTATTGCTATCAACTTTGTTAAAATGATTTTAAAAGGTATATATTAGGATTTAATTCCATATCTATTTTTGTGGTTGGACAAAACATGAAGTTATTGATCAAAATTTCAGGATTTCTCGATCCAACGAAGCATGAAAAGAAATAGTTACATATTTAGTAGTGCTTCTAAAATTAAATGATATATATTTCTCAAGCAACTTTGTATTGATTCACTTGCTTTGTATAAGTTATATGAATTCTCAATATCATGTTGATTAAAAAAGTATATGTAAAGTGGTTCAAGCATGTGACTATTACTTGTTAATTTTGATGCATCACACAATCATTCACAACTAGTACGAGCATTCATCTCCTGAGCACATAATGTCCATCTATATATATATATATATATATATATATATATATATATCATGTGTTATATTATAGTGGAATTTGAATTACCATGTTACAAGTGATCATTGTTATTAAAAATGACATGTATTGGCCCAAAAGGCAAATATCTTGTGATCATTGTTATTGAAAATGATTTACATTTGCCTAGAAGGTGTATATCTTAAGATTCAAAAAATGCTACTATACAAAGATTTAGAGATTATTCATTTAAAGAGAGTTGTGGAATTTTATGATAATCTATGAAGGATTCGTAAGACTATCTAAACGACGTGCAAATAGTTAATTGAGTAAAAATGCACGTCAGTCTCTAAATCAAAAACTATGACCAGAAGTTCATAGATATATGGATTAGTAGTAAAATAAAAAAATATTTTATTGACCACTTTACAAATTAATGACCCAATACTCTTTATGGTTATGCATCACCGATGATTGAAGGTCATGAGAGTTGTTGGAAAATCACAATACCATTCTTGTTTATTTTTTGGTGTGCCGGAAGCACACACTACAAAGTATCGTGAAAACAAGAGCATAAGTACTTGACTAAATTTTGTGCAAATAAGAAGTATGAAATAAAGATGACATCAACGAGACGAAACATGCCCAGAAGTGCCTAAATAAAACCATCTCTTATATTAATTATGGATGTCATCATTGGTATTATTTTTGTGAAGCTTAGATAATTTTGTTGACTTATACACGACCAAAATGAGGTCAAATTTGTCGACCGATTTGCACAATAAAATGAGAGTCCCTCTATTTTTTAAATATCTCTCAATATTGATCATTATGGGATCTTAAAATTTATACACGATACATTAATGTGAATATATACCTGCTGATATTTTTCATAATTGTTTTTGCTAGATATACATCATGTTATGAATGTTCCCCTATTTTACTTTTACGATATTGAATAAAATGTTTCTCATCTGCAATTAATTGTTTACCACCTCTACAATTTAATGACCTCAAATTGACTTGGACATTTCAACATGATTCATATTTATTGAACGTTTTAAATATACCGCAAGTGCACGACGTCGTTCAAGACGTGAGAAATACGGGTCGTCCGCAGGGACGTGAGCAGGCTCTCGTTTACACGAAATCAAGTGGCAACAAAAAGGTGTGTCCCCTGTTCACTTATGATACAACGAGGTGTCCCAAACCACCACAAGGATGTAAGTGTGACCATGGGACACGGGGAAAGAACCCATGAAGTCAATTCCCCAAACATCAAAGATGTTGACCACTAAGATAGGATTGAGTGGCATCATATCACGTCTGCCAATGCGGCCCACACGTTGTCACCTATCACATGCTTTGCAAAATCCAAAAGCGTCTTGGAACAACGTGGGCCAGTAAAAACCGCATTGGAGTACTTTGGCAGCGGTTTTCTTGGCACCGAAGTGCCCACCACATGCCTCCTTAGGGCAAAAGGGCAAGACGCTCTGAATCTCGTCATCAGGAATGCACCTCCTTATGATTTGATCGGCACAATACTTAAATAAGTAGGGATCATCCCAATAGAAGTGCTTGACTAACGACTTAAATTTCGCTGTCTCACTGTGTCTCAAATGAGCCGGCACCTCCCCGGTTGCTAAATAGTTCACAATGTCAGCGAACCAGGGGGTGAGACTATTTCCATAAGGTTCTCATCAGGTAAGAACTCGTTCACCGGGGGATCCAGTGAAAGATCAACTGGGATGCGAGAGAGGTGATCAGCCACGACATTCTCGCATCCCTTCTTGTCCCGTATTTCAAGGTCGAACTCTTGTAACAACAAGATCCAACCCAAGAGACAGGGTTTCGCATCCTTTTTAGACAAAAGGTAGCGGAGAGCTGAGTGATCAGTGTAGATGATGACATGCGACCCAATGAGGTACTGGCGAAATTTTTCCAACGCAAATTTGATCGCAAGGAACTCTTTCTCAGTAATGGAGTAGTTGAGCTGGGCGTCATTGAGAGTACGACTTGCATAGTAGATAGATCACATCAGGCAATTTGTCGACTTTCTGACCCAAAACCGCTCCTATCGCGTAATCAGATGCGTCACACATCAGCTCGAAAGGTAGAGTCCACACCGGTGCCTTAATAATAGGAGCGGAGGTCAACTCACGCTTTAGAAACTCATACACAGTCATGCACTCCGGGGTGAACTCAAAAGAGGCACCTTTAGCAAGCAAGCTCGTCAAAGGGCGAGCTATTTTGCTGAAACCCTTAATAAATCGCCGGTAAAAACCTACGTGTCCAAGGAATGAACGGATTTCTTTTACCGAGGTGGGTGGCGGAGGCTTAGAAATAAGCTCAATCTTTGCCTTATCCACCTCGATACCATCACGAGATACCACGTGACCCAACACGATGCCTTTTGTAACCATGAAATGACACTTTTCCCAATTAAGGGCTAAGTTCATTTCCGAACACCTTTTGAGAACAAGGCTCAGGTGGTGCAAGCGCTCATCAAAGGAGGTGCCATGAACCGAGAAATCATCCATGAAAATCTCAAGGAAGTTCTCAACCATATCGGAAAAGATACTCAACATGCAACGTTGGAATGTTGTCGGTGCATTGCATAGCCCAAAAGGCATCTGACTATAAGCAAACGTCCTAAAAGGACAAGTGAACGTGGTTTTCTCCTGGTCTTCGAGGGCAACTGGGATTTGATTGTACCCCGAATAACCATCAAGGAAGCAGTAACAGGCATGTGATTGACATCATTTCATGCTTATATTTGTATCTTATATACATTATCTTACACCTAAGCAATGCTATGTGACGTGTTTTATGTTTGAATTTCACGAATAATTCATTAGGCTAGGTGTGTGGACCGATTACATATATAGAGTTGACCCGTAGGATTACCGCGTCCAATGATCGACAAAATATGTCCAACGAGTCGAGTGTCTAGATTGAATAATGCATCTTGTTCAGATTTTGTGGGTATATCCACTGAAAACACTCAGGAGACAACACTCCTCCTCCTTGGCAACAAGGAGGTTTAACGGCTTGTTGCACGTGCTAAGTGCAACCGTGATTCCTACGAAAGTGAGTTAGGATTTCTTGTTTCTCGTTTTCTTTTCTCTTTCTTTGTTTTGCTCGGGACTAGCAAAAACTTAGGTGTGGGGGTATTTGATTGACATCATTTCATGCTTATATTTGTATCTTATATCCATTATCTTACACCTAAGCAATGCTACGTGATGAGTCTTATGTTTGAATTTCAGAAATAAAAAGGTTTGAAGAGATGAAGCATAAAAGGACCCAAAAGCAGGGAAAAAGGACTGAATTGTGAGACATGGGGACTAAGATGCAAGGGAGAAGGACCTGAACGTAAGACCGAAGGACCAAAGAGCAAAACATAAAACTCCACACCATCATGGGGAGTATTTTGGCAATTCTATTCGGGTCGGAGCTCCAACAAGTGAAGTAGATGCATCAAAGACCAACAAAGACATCCAGAAAAGCCCAGAATAAAATCCAGCGTGATCTCGACCATATAGACCTCCAGTTGGCGGTCCAAGGCCGCTGATTAGTGGTCTGTTTCGGCCCAAATCCGCTAAGATTTTGGTGGGTCACGTATTAGTGTGTATTTAGTGTGTATTTAGTCTATTTCTGGTATTTTTGAGTCCCACATCGGGGGATTGTCCCAGATTGCCTTTTTCTTTGGCTATAAATAGAACTATTCACCTTCTATTGTAAATGACCCATTGCTTGGTGGCATTCTCTGTACTATGGAGTAAGCCTTGAAGCAAAACTCAAGGTGGAGAAGAATGCATCCTTCAATGTGAGTCTGTTTAGTTTCTTTTAATCGTGTCTTTTAATTCTTGCAGGTTTCTTTAGTTTATGTTTCTTTCAATTAGCTTCTTTAATATTTCTTGCTTTCTTAGGGTACTTTTATATCAGTATTATGCTTCATTTTGTTAATATAGTTAGTGTAATAAGTAGTGAGTAGTTCCATCCCCACATAGGGGTGGAGAAATATGTGATATGATCATGTAGTGTATTAAGTGTGTGTTATCTTATTCCCTTGAGCTTTATATGATTTCCATAACCATCTAATGGGATTTCACTCTTATCTTTGATATGCTAATGCTCTTGAATGAAGCTTAGCTTATGCTTAGATTAGTGGACCTATTTTATGGGGAATGATAAGGTGAGGATATGGATTGAATTAATATTGGAAACACGATTTGTAGTGTATGTACTCTTGTTGCCTTTACCTTTGTTAATGCTTTGTATGTTTTAATGATATTGGGGTATCTTATTTCATGTGGAGGCATAGTAGGGTCTAGTCTTTATACATGAGTTCATTTAGCTTCATTCCAATTATTGTCTTGTATGTTTTAACGATATAGTCTTATCTTATTTCATGTGGAGGCAAAGTTGGATTTAGTTTTATGATTTCATGCACTACATGTTGTGAGGAGCATAATTGAACACACACACACACACATCTTTATATTCACATTATTTCTCTACCCCCTATGGGGCTTAGTTTTATCGCTTATCTTCCATTTCCTTTTGCATTCTAGTGTAGTTTAGTGTAATCAATCTTTCTCTCCTTTCTTTACCACTCGCCTTTGAACAAACCAAAAGTCAACACACGTCCCTGTGGATTGACCCATAATTGCCACTGCTTCAACGCGCCGTGAACTTGCGGTTTAATATAAAATGAATCAATCAAGTTTTTGGCGCCGTTGACGGGGAGATTCTCTGTCCAGACTTTGGTTTGGACGGTTCGAGTGGTTTTAATATTTTTTTAACTTTTGCTTTGTTTCAGGGAACCACCGGATCCAGGGGAGGCTACTGGACAAGTTTGAGCATAAAAGACTCAACAGTGACCGCCAATCAGCGGTCTGGGACCGCCAATTGGCGGCCTGGTGAGCATCTTTCGTCTTCATTTTTGTTCTAGTAGTTTGTGATTTGATATTAGTTGTCTGGGAGCACAATGTTGCATATTCTGATTTCTCGTTTGCTCCCAAATCATTAAACCAATCCCCATTAATCAACTTGGCCTTAAAATCCAAAACAAAAGAGTAGACATTATTACTTGTTTAGGTCACGCATCATGTACTTGACTTAGGCACGTAGTTGTCTTTTCTTTTAGCTTTATTTTCAGTTGTTGAGCACTGGCGTGAGGTACGCATTTCCTACACTCATTCATGCTTATTGTATGGCCATGCATTAGTTAGTAGGAATTGCATCAGGACAAGAGTGAGTTGAGCGTTTGATTGGAGCGTTGATTGCTAGATTTTGGATCAAAATGCTACTAAGGAGGGATTGTCCCATAAAAGATAAGGTGGGGGATTTCATCACCCTTTCCTTCGCCCCAAAAATCACTCTTAATCAAGCCTTAACTAAAAGCAAGTAGACATTGGCCCTAGGATTTCGGACGCACTAGGAGAGTTATCTAGTTGAGACCGTCATGGCCTGATCAGCGTTGCCTACCTTGTCGATAGTAGGAGGTACTGGATCTCCGGATCTGGTATCACTTGCTGGGCATTGTGGTCTTCGTTGTAGGGAGGTGAGGCGTGTCGAGGCTAGTGACCTCGAAGTTAGGCGTCGTCTAGCCTAAGGACCAATTGCCTTAAATTGTTTGAGCCGTGCTTGCCAGTTAGGCTTCTACCTTCCCCCTTTACCCACGCTAGCTTTAGGGATTCTTCCCTTCTTCTCTGAGTCATCTTCTCTTCTACGTTCTCGTCTCCTCCCCTTTATACTCTCTGGTAGAGTTTTAGGGTCGAGTCGGCACTTTTTGCGAGTTTAACCTCGTGGTGGTGAGAGTGGTCGACTCGAGAGTTTTCTGTTGAGATGGATGGCTACATGGGCGACCATCCATATCATTGTTGGGACCAGGACAATTCGTCATGGTATTCCGGACCCATGCAACCTGGGGTGCCTTAGACAAACACCCCATATGGTTGGGATAATCTTAATTGTGCGACTGAGCATTTTTCATATTGGGGTAATATGAGAGAGGCACCGACTGCTAGATCTCCATCTAGTTACGTCGGATCACATGTTGGTCATCAAACTGAGACATTGCAAGAAACTTTGGCCTCTTTCATGCGTGCGGTAGACGACATGAGTGCACCGGTGGCTCCTGTAGTCGTACCATGCGACTGTTGTGGGTTGAGTGGTCATGTTATCGGGGAATGTCCTTATGTTCCCCCAGAGCCTGAGTATCAGCATACATTTTCCCAAAACGCTCAATATGACCATTACGCATCCGCGTACAACCCGAGAGGGATGGATTCATGGGGAGACAATTCATATCCAAATTCTTATACTTCATTTCCACCCCAGTATCCTCCTCCTGAATACCCAGAATTCTACCAACACCCCACTTCAAATCATTGGACTCATTCTCAGCCCATCAACACCCAACCCCAAAATTTCCCAAACTCTGACTTGGACCTCATAGTTGACCGCATACCTGATTCCTTGAAACAAACTTTCCTTACGTTCATGGAAACCACTCAACAGTCCATACAAAATATGGCACTGCAAGTGAGTCAAATGTTGCAGCAATTAAGTGAACGTGAGGAGAGTAACTTTTCTTGTCAACATGAGGATTCATCTTTTGATATCAAACCACCACCACATCCACAAATTCAAAGCACAATCTTTCAAAGTCAAACTCCTAGTCAGTCTGAGGGACTTGGGGTTTCAATTCACGATCACTTGGTGGAGGATTCGATTCCAATTGAGAAAAACATGGACCAATTTCATTATGAGTCGGCACAGGACTGTGCCTTATCTTTTTGTCACGTGGCCCTTGAGCCACATGATCTTCATGTTGTGCCTCTTAAGGACTCACCTCTGGTGGAGCAAGAGCTCCCTAGTACCCTCAATTTCAAACAACCTGACGAGAGTTTGCCTCTCACTATTGTTCATGACCATCTTGGAAATGATGGAACATCAAACAAAAACTACATTGCTCATGAGGGTATTAGGAGTTCCTTGGAGGATACCCTAGGTATGAGACCCACTTTTTGTTCGCCTGGTGTGTCGAACATGCCTAATGAGGTTCTTGACCCGTTCCGACGCACCAACCCGTTGGTTGGAGAGTTTGGATTGACGATCATAACTTTAGCACCGCAACGGGAGAAACTCTTCTTCCGTTGCCCCATATTTCCCAAACTCTTGAGAGGTTCAAGATCTTTCAGTTTGATCCTTTGAATAAGACGCCTTCGCGTCCAATTCATGAACCTCTCATTTTATCTTGTGCTCTTTGTGAAGGGGGGCCACGTATGAGTATTCTGGCCCCGCGTGGTGTCATGTTCCCTTTCCAAGTGCATTGACCCACTATTGAGGTTCCCATTTGATGTCTTTTGGCAAATGAAGATGGGAACTTATGTTTGTACATAGTTGTTATATTAAAAAAACAAAAAAAGACTCATTCAGGGAGCATCGATTGTTGTGGGCTCCAACCCTTGAGTATTTGGGCCCCTTTCTTTCACGTATTTTGTATCCCTTCTGTAGCATCTCACAGGTTTTGAGGGAATTTGGGTTGTTGTCCATCAACATAACCTTGAACTTCCTTTTGCGCTTCATGTTGGTGAGATCTTTCCTGTTTCATGCATAAATCCATGTAGTCTTTTGCTCACATTCATTGAGGACAATGCATGAAGTAGGTGTGGGGGGTGTTTTTACGTGTGTAGATATTCGAGTCTTTTTCCTTTGATTTTGTTTTCTTTTGTGTGCATTGATAGGGTCATGTTAGTGTGCTGCATTTAATATCGATATATCTGCTTGCCATGATCCTTGGGTGACTTGTCTTCTTTTGCTTGCCTTGTGCTTCAAAATTTTCACATTTCTTTCAACATCTTCATGTGTTTGCGAAAGAAAATGTTTTGTGGGTTTTGCGTGTGTTTAGCATGTGCAAAACCGTTGAGAGGCAAAGTAAAAAGAAAGCTCCCAAAATTGTCTTGAACTTGATGCGTTAGGATATCTAGTACAGTGTCTTTAGGACTTATCGAGTCGTTAGGATGCACCCCGGTTTTCCCTCGGGGGCGAGTAATCATAGGGTTTCAGTGCTCAAACATTTAAAGAAGTCCACCCTGAACCTAGTGAGCCAATAATTCGTGTCTGTTAATTTAAGGGAGTTTGTTGTAGTCAAGGACCCTTTAAATCTTGTTGTGAGACATTAAGTGTAGGGGTTTTGGTTCATGTGTAGATAAGAAATAAGTGAGTAGGTGTTCTCTCTTCTCGCACGGCTCCTATCACTTGGGAAAGTAGGTCTGAGGGGACTTTGTGCCTGGTGCTTTCGAGTCATCTGACTTGAGATGCGCCGACCGAACTCCCGTTACACGGGTGGTAGGGATTGCCCTATGTGGATATTTGGGGAAAGGTGTACGCGATAGTGTAAGTCCTCATGGGCAATGATGCACGAAACCTGACCCTAGGAGAATGAAGATCCAACTAATAAAAAGAAATGAAGAAAAAAAAATGAATGAGAAAAGAAAAAAAAAGAAAAAAAATGGTAATCAAATAAGAACCTTAATGGACTTTACACTTTCTATCACTTGAGGATGTTAAGGTTGTCCATGTCTTTCACTTAAGTCCTTAACTACCTTTCACGAATAATTCATTAGGCTAGGTGTGTTGACCGATTACATATATAGAGTCGACCCGTAGGATTACCGCGTCCAATGATCGACAAAATATGTCCAACGAGTCGAGTGTCTAGATTGAATAATGCATCTTGTTCGGATTTTGTGGGTATATCCACTGAAAACCCTCAGGAAACAACACTCCTCCTTGTCAACAAGGAGGTTTAACGGCTTGTTGCACGTGCTAAGTGCAACCGTGATTCCTACGAAAGTGAGTTAGGATTTCTTGTTTCTCGTTTTCTTTTCTCTTTCTTTGTTTTGCTCGGGACTAGCAAAAACTTAGGTGTGGGGGTATTTGATTGACATCATTTCATACTTATATTTGTATCTTATATCCATTACCTTACACCTAAGCAATGCTATGTGACGAGTTTTATGTTTGAATTTCAGAAATAAAAAGGTTTGAAGAGATGAAGCATAAAAGGACCCAAAAACAGGGTAAAATGACTGAATTGTGAGACCTGGGGACTAAGATGCAAGGGAGAAGGACCTGAACGTAAGACCGAAGGACCAAAGAGCAAAACAGAAAACTCCACACCATCATGGGGAGTATTTTGGCAATTCTATTCAGGTCGGAGCTCCAACAAGTGAAGTCGATGCATCAAAAACCAACAAAGACATCCAGAAAAGCCCAGAATAAAATCCAACGTGATCTGGACCATATAGACCGCCAATTGGCGGTCCAAGACCGCTGATTGGCGGTCTGTTTTGGCTCAAATCCGCTAACATTTTGGTGGGTCGCTTATTAGTGGGTATTTAGTCCATTTCTGGTATTTGTTTAGTCCCACATCGGGGGATTGTCCCGGATTTCCTTTTCCTTTGGCTATAAATAGAACTTTTCACCTTCTATTGTAAATGACCCATTGCTTGGTGGCAATATCTCTACTAAGGAGTAAGCCTTGAAGCAAAACTCAAGGTGGAGAAGAATGCTACATTCAATGTGAGTCATTGTTAATAAAATAATTGTTTTAGTTTCTTTTAATCTTGTCTTTTAATTCTTGCATGTTTCTTTAGTTTATGTTTCTTTCAATTAACTTCTTTAATGTTCCTTTTTTTCTTAGTTGAATTTATTTTTAGTAATATGTTTCATTTTGTTAATGTAGTAGTTTAATGATTAGTGAGTAGTTCCATCCCCATTTGGGGGGTGGAGAAATATGTGATATGATCATGTAGTGTATTAGGTGTGTGTTATCTTATTCCCTTGAGCCTTATATGATTTCCATAACCCTCTAATGGGATTTCACTCTTATCTTTGATATGCTAATGCTCTTGAATGAAGCTTAACTTATTCTTAGATTCATGGACCTATTTTATGGGGAATGATAAGGTGAGGATATGGATGGAATTAATATTGGAAAACGATTTGTAGTGTATGTACTCTTGTTGCCTTTACCTTGGTTAATGCTTTGTATGTTTTAATGATATTGGGTTATCTTATTTCATGTGGAGGCATAGTAGGGCTAGTCTTTATACATGAGTTCATGTAGCTTCATTCCAATTATTGTCTTGTATGTTTTAACGATATAGTCTTATCTTATTTCATGTGGAGGCAAAGTTGGATTTAGTTTTATGATTTCATGCACTACATATTGTGAGGAACATAATTGAACACACATAAACACACACACACACATCTTTATATTCACATTATTTCTCTACCCCCTATGGGCTTAGTTTTATCGCTTATCTTCTATTTCCTTTTGCATTCTAGTGTAGTTTAGTGTAATCAATCTTTCTCTCCTTTCTTTAGCACTCGCCTTTGAACAAACCAAAAGTCGACACACGTCCTTGTGGATCGACCCGTAATTGTTACCGCTTCAATGTGGTTGTGCACTTGCGGTTTAATATAAAATGAATCAATCAAGTTTTTGGCGCCGTTGTCGGGGAGGATCTCTGTCCAGACTTTGGTTTGGACGATTCGAGTGGTTTTAATTTTTTTGTTTTAGTTTTGCTTTGTTTCAGGGAATCACCGGATCAAGTGGAGGCTACTGGACAAGTTTGAGCACAAAAGACTCAACAGTGACCGCCAATGAGGCCTTACACTATCACGTACACCGTCCCCCAAATATCCACATAGGGCAATCCCTACCACCCGTGTAACGGGAGTTCGGTCGGTGCATCCCAAGTCAGATGACTCGAAAGCACCAGGCACAAAGTCCCCTCAGACCTACTTTCCCGAGTGATAGGAGCCGTGCGAGAAGAGAGAACACCACTTATTTATTTATCTACATGGGAACCAAAACCCCTACACTTAAGTTTCACAAAAAGAGATTAAGGGCCCTTGACTATGACAAACTTCCTTATACTAACAGACACGAATTATTTGACTCACTAGGTTCAGGGTGGACTTCTTTAAATGTTTGAGTGCTGAAACCCTATTATTACACGCCCCCGAGAGAAAACCGGGGTGCATCCTAACGACTCGATAAGACCTAAAGCCAGAAAACTAGTTATTCTAATGCATCAAGTTCAAGATAATTTTGGGAGCTTTCCTTTTACTTTGCCCTTCAATGGTTTTGCACATGCTAAACACACGCAAAACCTACAAAAACATTTTTTTTCGCAAACACATGAAGATTTTGAAAGAAATGTGAAAATTTTAAAGCACTAGGCAAGCAAAAGAAGACAAGTCACCCAAGGATCATGGAAAGCAGATATATCGATATTAAATGCAGCACACTAACATGACCCTATCAATACACACAATAGAAAACAAAATCAAAGGAAAAATACTCAACTATGTACACATGTAAAACACCCCCCACACCTACTTCATGCATTGTCCTCAATGAATGTGAGCAAGATACTACATGGATTTATGTATTAAAACGGGAAGATCCCACCAACATTAAGCGCAACAGGAAGTTCATGGTTATAGTGATGGACACAAACCCAAATTCCCTCAAAACCTGTGAGATACTGAAGTTGGGAGACAAATACGTGAAGAAATGCGGCCCAAGTACACAAGGGTTGGGGCCCACAACAATCAATGCTCGCTCATGGATTCTTTTATTACACTTTTGTTTTTGTTTTTTGAACATGATATGTACAACAACAACGATATTCTCATAATCATTTGGTCAAGGAACATCAAATGAGAACATCAAGTCATGAGGACCAGATACTTGCCGAGATGGTCAAACTTCACCGGTACTCTGAGGTGTCATGAGGGCTGAAAGGTCAAAGCTGAAAGGCTCGAACCCCTGATGATATTGGTTGGGTGTAGGTAACATGAATGAATGAAGTTGTGTTGCCTCACTTGGGTTTAGTTGCTCATCGAACAAAACCCTCCAACCAATAGGTGGGTGCATCGGAATGAGTTCCTCAAGCTCATTAGATGGATGTGATTGACATCATTTCATGCTTATATTTGTATCTTATATCCATTATCTTACACCTAAGCAATGCTACGTGATGAGTTTTATGTTTGAATTTCAGAAATAAATAGGTTTGAAGAGATGAAGCATAAAAGGACCCAAAAGCTGGGAAAAGGGACTGAATTGTGAGACCTGGGGACTAGGATGCAAAAGAGAAGGACCTGAACGTAAGACCGAAGGACCAAAGAGTAAATCAGAAAACTCCACACCATCATGGGGAGTATTTTTGCAATTATATTCGGGTCGGATCTCCAACAAGCAAAGTAGATGCATCCAAGACCAACAAATATACCAAGCAAAGCTCAGAATGAAAACGAGCTCGATCCACATCCTGTAGACCGCCAATTGGCGGTCCGGATCTTCCCGGATCCGTTGAGTTTTCTGGAGCATGTGTATTACTGTTTGTTTAGGCTAGTTTTGGTATTTCTTTAGTCCCACATCGGGGGATTGTCCCGGATTGCCTTTTTCTTTGGCTATAAATTAACTCTTCACCTTCTATTGTAAACTACCCGTTGCTTGGTGGCATTCTCTCTACTAAGGAGTGAGCCTTGAAGCAAAATCTCAAGGTGGAGAAGAATGTTATCTTCAATGTGAGTCATTTGTTAATAAAATAATTCTTCTAGTTTCTTTTAATCTTGTCTTTTAATTTGTGCATGCTTGTTTAGTCTTTCCTTTCCTTTTAAGCTTCTTTAATATTTCTTGCTTTCTTAGGGTAATTTCATTTCATAATTATGCTTGATTTTGTTAATATAGTTAGTGTAATAAGTAGTGAGTAGTTCCATCCCCACTTGGGGGTGGAGAAATATGTGATATGATCATGTAGTGTATTAAGTGTGTGTTATCTTATTCCCTTGAGCTTTATATGATTTCCATAACCATCTAATGGGATTTCACTCTTATCTTTGATATGCTAATGCTCTTGAATGAAGCTTAGCTTATGCTTAGATTAGTGGACCTATTTTATGGGGAATGATAAGGTGAGGATATGGATTGAATTAATATTGGAAACACGATTTGTAGTGTATGTACTCTTGTTGCCTTTACCTTTGTTAATGCTTTGTATGTTTTAATGATATTGGGGTATCTTATTTCATGTGGAGGCATAGTAGGGTCTAGTCTTTATACATGAGTTCATTTAGCTTCATTCCAATTATTGTCTTGTATGTTTTAACGATATAGTCTTATCTTATTTCATGTGGAGGCAAAGTTGGATTTAGTTTTATGATTTCATGCACTACATGTTGTGAGGAGCATAATTGAACACACACACACACACATCTTTATATTCACATTATTTCTCTACCCCCTATGGGGCTTAGTTTTATCGCTTATCTTCCATTTCCTTTTGCATTCTAGTGTAGTTTAGTGTAATCAATCTTTCTCTCCTTTCTTTACCACTTGCCTTTGAACAAACCAAAAGTCAACACACGTCCCTGTGGATTGACCCATAATTGCCACTGCTTCAACGCGCCGTGAACTTGCGGTTTAATATAAAATGAATCAATCAAGTTTTTGGCGCCGTTGACGGGGAGATTCTCTGTCCAGACTTTGGTTTGGACGGTTCGAGTGGTTTTAATATTTTTTTAACTTTTGCTTTGTTTCAGGGAACCACCGGATCCAGGGGAGGCTACTGGACAAGTTTGAGCATAAAAGACTCAACAGTGACCGCCAATCAGCGGTCTGGGACCGCCAATTGGCGGCCTGGTGAGCATCTTTCGTCTTCATTTTTGTTCTAGTAGTTTGTGATTTGATATTAGTTGTCTGGGAGCACAATGTTGCATATTCTGATTTCTCGTTTGCTCCCAAATCATTAAACCAATCCCCATTAATCAACTTGGCCTTAAAATCCAAAACAAAAGAGTAGACATTATTACTTGTTTAGGTCACGCATCAAGGATGACGAAGTCAACAGGAAATATGAAACCACCGACCTTGATTAGGACATCTTCGATGACCCCCAATGGGACTTTGATCAAACGATCAGCCAACTGCAAAGTTGTTTTTGTAGGCTTGAGGTCGCCTAGTCTTAATCGTTGATACACAGAAGCTGGTAAGAGGTTAATCGCCGACCCTAGATATAGCAAGACATTATTAATGTGAGAGTCCCCAATGATACATGAAATTGTTGGACTACCCGGGTCCTTCAATTTTATGTATGTAGGGTTCGAAATGATCGAGCTCACATTAGCCGCCAAAAAGGCTTTGCTAGGGACGTTGGTTTTCCTCTTAGTTGTACAAATATCCTTCAGGAATTTTGCATAGGGAGGTATTTGTTGAATCATGTCTAACAAAGGAATGTTTACATTCACTTTCTTAAATATCTCCAGCATTTTATCCACACTGTCATTCTGTTTCTTAGATAACCTACTAGGATAAGGAGCTTTTGGTAGGTATGTCTTGGGTGGAGCCGGAGAAGGAGGCGTTGGTGTATTACTCTCACCCTCGGCCTCTTTCTCACCATCATTCCCACAAGGGGGCTGCACAGATGGATTTTCTGGCAAGGACACGTTGTTGTTGACCTGCTTCCCATTTCTCAGGGTCACAATGACATTAACATGGCCCACAGGTTCTTCCACGTAGTTCACTTGCCCCCTTGTGGTCTTGAACTTGCATTTTGCTTGTTCAAGTATTGTTGAGTATGGGGGTCAGCCACAGGTTGGCTAGGCAAACTCCCTCTCTCTCTCTCATGTACATACTGAGCCAACTGACCCATCTGAAGCTCGAGAGATTTGATGGTCTGCTGATTCGAAGTGAGGACTTGACTCGTGGATGACATAAAGTTTTTTACAGAGTTCTCAAGTCCACGAGTTAAGTTCTCAAGTGAATTAAACCAGGTTTCCAAGTTGTTAGAATTTGGGAAACCTGGTGGGTTGGTGTTCTGACTTTGGGGTGGCTGATGAGATTGTGAATGCATGGGAGGGTAGTGTGGTCAGTTAGGTGGTTGAGAAAAGGTTGAAGGACCACCTGGGGCATTGTTATGGTTCCATGAAAAATTAGGGTGGTTCCTCCATCCAGGGTTATATGATGACGAATATGGGTCATTCCTGGATCTATCATAGATGGCATTTACATGTTCCATCTCAGGAGGAATGGATGCACACTCACCCCCGATATGACCTATCCTACCACATAAATGACTTGGAACTGAACCAGATGCAGACACATGAGACACATCGTGCTGGTTTTGGAGCTCAATCGAATCCATATGGCGCATTAAGGCCGCCATGCGTGCCTCGGTGGCCATAGTGGTATCGACGGCAAATGCGGCACCCGATCTAGTCGAGTTTGCATTTGCGATCCTCGCTCCTATGCTAGATGATGAAGGTGGTTCCCTTACACTCTCCCATTGCATGGTTTTCTCAGTGAGGTCTTCTAGGAAAGCTGATGCATTGCATACATTGCATCATATATCTTTCATTTAGATTGCTTTTATATCAATAAATGCTACTAAGATATGTGTTTAGTCTTATTTACAGAATACAATGACCTGAATGCAAATTACCCACATCCCGAGCATAAACGCATGCAAAAGATTCATTTCTATCACAAAAATCAAGTTCAAGTTTATCGGGCTCCAAATGGAAATGCATCCAAGCATAAAAGCATTCAACACCTAATCACAAAAAGAACAAGGACTTAAGCACAAAAGTAGTTGGGGACTTAATTGCAGAAAGACAAGGATCCAAGTGCAAATCACGAGTAGCTTTATTATTATGGAGAAAATCTAAAGAAAAATCAATGTGGATCTCCAAATATATGAAGGAAATAATTCGGAGCTCAAAAGAATGGAAAGAAATCATCCAGACGCGCAAAGGAGGATCAAATCATACCATAAACGCACAGCCAAAACCCGGACCGAATCAGACTCACATGGGCGGTGAATTCGCCACACCACACATGTATTGGGCGGCGCATTCGCCGCCCCCCTTGCTCTGTATTTGTCCCAATTCTGGCCACTCTTGTAATGACGCGTGTACCTTCTGTTTATATACTGGTATCCCTTGTATCGACTATAAATAGCCCCGCAACACAAATGTAACACATCTTTGAACCTTTGGTCTTGGATCCTTAGTAATAAAATTCTGTTTTTATTTTGTTTTGTTTTTTTTTCCTTTCTACTTTCTCTAGGACCCCTTCTTCTTCCTCCCTCTATGAGTTTCTAACTCTTTCCAAAGGGTGGAGGTGACGGATTTAGGGTTAGAGAAGATGAATGAATGTAATTATTTTAAGTTCGTGATTAGTATATTTTGATTACTTGAGTTTATGTTAAATCATTTATGTTGTAATGCTTCATAACTAACATGATTTACTATAAGTTTCTGAATTCTCTAATCTAAACCTTAAATCTAAACCTCCACCCGCTGGACTTCCATCTTTAATTTTTGTGCTTTAGTTTTAATTGTTTTTGTTTCTTGCTTTAGATAATTAAATCAAAAATCCCAAAAACCCAAATTAATTCTTATCTCCTTCTTTCCCCCAATCAAAATAACAAAAATAACGAAATCTCTCCCTCCTTGTGTTCGACCCGTATTTTCCACATTTCCATTGACGCCGTGCACTTGCGGTATAAATTTAAAACTCATCAAGTTTTTGGCGCCGTTGCCGGGGAGGCGACGTAGATTTTGTTGTTTTTGTATTTCCGATTATATTCTGTTTATCGTGTGCACGATCTAACTATTTGGATTTGCGTTTCAGGAGACAACAGAGCGCGCGGTGAAATCTGACCGCAATCTGAGCCATCTAGGCGGCGGAATCGCCGCACCACCAAGAGTATTTGCGGCGGAATCGCCGCACAACCTAGGGATCCGGTCTTCAAATTTTGAGGGCGTCGTCTGCATCTTCGGGTGGTCATATTGAGCTACTGGAATCTCTGAGAGCAGGCGGTGAACCTGTCTGAGCATTGCGGAGGTAACTTTTCTTGCCTTTCTCGTAAAATCTGAATTGTTGAAAAGTTTCCTTTCGTAGAATTGCACGTGTTAGGGTTTAAAATTCCATAATTGGCAATATTTCAACTCTGACCTAAAATTCGCAAAATTAGAAAGACCTTAGTGCATGCATCATATAATGTTTTGTTTGCATTATTCTTGCTAAATTCTTGCAAATCAATTTCTGTTGAAGAGTGCTGGAGACAAGGTACGTGTCGCGGTTTTTAACGATTGCATTTAAGCATATAATTTAATTTGCATACAACCTTGCAATTGCCCCCATTAAAAAGACCATTGTTTGACTATCTTTGTTAGATCTAAGTTAAACTATCTTAAGGGCAACTCCGTAGGAAAAGATACGGTGGGGATTTCATCACCCTTCCGTGGCCCACAAATCACAATCCTAAAGTGTCACCCAAGCCTTAAATTTAAAATCAATTAGACATTGGCTCCTAAGGACGCGGACTCAATTAAGGAGGAGATTGGTTTGACTTGCTATGACCTGAAGCTAATTGAATTCAATTTGGTGTCTAGAAAGTGTTTTTGTGTTGACGAAAGTCTTCCAAGCGACATGGTTGTCTAATTGGCACCGACTCTGTCGGAAGCGCCCCCACTAGCTATACACTGACTGGCCAACTTGGTTTGATTGGTGAGGGAGGTGAATCAAGCGAATCAATTCGACTGAACCAGTTAGGAGTCGTCTAGATTTATGTGACACTAGGACTAGGATTGTTTGAACCGTACTTGTTGAGGAAATTTCTGGCCAACCCTTGAATTTACCTTTTAGAGTTAAGTTTCCCTTCTAGTCTGAGTCTTCTTTCCCTTCTCATCTTTACCTTTCTATTGTTTGTTTCCATTTTTATTATATAAAAAAACGAGAAAAAAAAATTTGTAATTAATTCTTGAAATTAAATTTGGAATTTAAATTTCGAATTTGAATTCAAAAATTGATTCAACCCGGTGCACTCAGATTTGGATTCGGGACTTGAGTAATCGACTCTCACGAGTTCATCTAGATTCCAGTCTGGAACTTAACCCCAATCCACCTGTTGCACCACCTCACCCAGATCCAATGGGTGAGAACGTAGTGGACCCGCCTGTTGCACAACCTATAACTCTGAGGGATTGATGCTATCCAGCGATGGCTGCTCAGCCATCGTGCATCGTTATGCCCACCATACCGGGTCGCGACTTCGAACTTAAGGCACAATACATGAGTATGTTGCCTAAGTTCACCTCTAGGGAAGATCCATATCTCTTCCTTAGAGAATTTGAGGAAATCTGCTCTCTTATGCAATACCAGCATATCCCTGAAGAGGCAGTGCGTCTGAAATTTGTGCCTCTGGCACTAAAGGATGACGCTAAGAAATGACTATATAGTCTAGCCGAAAGATCTATTAGGAGTTGGGCTGAGTTTGTTCAAGTATTTCTAAAAAAATATTTCCCCAACCATAAGACTATGAGGATTAGGAATGAAATTGTTGCATTCGTTCAGTCTGAGAGCGAGCCGTTCTATTCCTATCTAGAAAGATTTAAGAGTGTTCTGACCCAATGCCCTCATCATGGAATTCCGAGATGGCAATTATGCCAAATTATTTATGAGGGATTGACACCCACATCTAGGGTTATGGTAGAATCCGTAAGCCAAGGGAACTTCATGTCGAAAAATGAAAATGATGCCTGGACTTTTCTTGAGGATTTAGCTGAAAACAGTATGCAATGGGACAATGCTAGAACACCTCTTAACCCAAGTATTGGATCTAGAATAGCAAGTCAACCCAGACCAGGTGTCTTAGCTGTAGATGCCAATATAGCGGCTGAAGCAAAACTAGCTACCCTTATGCGCAGAATGGAAAGTCTAGAGCTACAAGCCCAAACCCGAGTGAATCAAGCATCGTCTATCCCCTGCTCTAGATGTGGTCAGACTGGTCATGTAATGGAGGATTGTGCGGACTGGGAACAAGTTAATGCCATGTATAACCATGCTAGAAATGACCCCTACGCATCAACCTATAACTCTGGTTGGCGTAATAATTCCAATTTCTCATCAAACCAACAAGGTCAACCTCCTAGACAACAACCAAACCCGTATGTCCAAAATAATACATCTTCTGGGTTTAGTAACAATAACGATCATGAGGTTAGGTTGACAAGCTTGGAAAATTTGATGAAAACCTTTATACAAACAACCAACCAGACCTTCCAAAGGCTAGAGACACAAGTCAGCCAACTAGCACAAATAGTTGGTGAAAGAGAAAAGGGTCGGTTTCCAAGTCAACCTGAGGTAAACCCAAGATCTAATAATCAATATCAACCACCTTCAGGAAATAACAACCCTAGACCGGGTCAAATGGTTAATGAGGAAGGACCATTCCAACAAATTAATGCAGTAGTGTCATTACGGTCCGGAAGACAAATTGATAATAATGTGGTAAATCCTAGAACTTCTAATCAATCTAACCATCAAGCAACCACATATGACCTGACCACTGAACCTGACGTCCATTATGAAACACCCAACCCGCCTACTCAACCCGAACCTGTAGCTCAACCTGAACCTGAGCGAGTCTATGTTCCTAAAGCCCCATTCCCGAATAGACTCAAAAAGAACTCAAGTGCACAAATAGAGAAAATCTTGGAAGTATTTAAGCAAGTTAAGGTGAACATTCCACTCCTAGACATGATTCAACAAATACCTGCTTATGCTAAATTCTTAAAAGATTTGTGCACTAAAAAGAGAAAAACGAATGTACCAAAGAAGGCATTCTTAACTGCCAACATATGCTCTATTCTTTCCAACACATCTCCTATAAAATATAAGGACCCTGGGTGTCCCACAATTTCATGTTCAATAGGAGATACTTTTATCAATAAAGCCCTTCTAGACCTTGGTGCAAGTGTAGAACGTTTTAATTAAACCGCAAGTGCACGGCCGCGATGAAGCGGTGGCAAGTACGGGTCGTCCTCAGGGAGGTGAGCAGTCTCTTGCTTGTACGAAATCAAGTGGCAAAAATAGGGGGAAGAAAGTTGTTTATGCTAATCTAGACTACGCTACACTAAGAAGTATGAAATGCGAACGAAACAAACAAACGATGGAATAACAACTAAACTAAGAACAAAATAGAAGTGCTAGAATATAGAAATGGGAAAACCCCTAAGGGGTGGAGTGAGTGCACACATGCAAAGAGGTGGGTGTAGAATACATTCTTTAAGCACATGAAGGTGGTGTTTATCAAGCATAGGAAGTGTCTAAATGTTATGGCAAAACCTATCAATCTATTCACCAACTTGGTTGATTAACATTTACATATGCAAGTTGTTTATTTCAGAACCTAAACAAGCATGAGAGGTGTCTAATCATTTTGGCAAAACTCATCAAGTTATAAATTCTATCCTAAACAAGCAAGCATACATTCATGTTTAATCAACACATTGAAATTAAAGCATTCATCCCATTCTCTAATGCATGTATGTACATCTACTCCACCCCCAAAGGGGATGGAACTACTCACTAAACATTACACTAATTATTAAACTATGGAAAGAAAGCATATTAAAACTAAGCTAGAATTAAAAGACGATTAAACTAAAACATGCACAAACAATAAAAGAAGCATAAAACAAACAATGAAAGAAACATAAAACTTTATTGATAAAATGACTCACATTAAAAGTAGCATCCTCCTACTTTAGTGTGTGCTTCAAGGCCTCACTTCTAGTAGGAAGAATAGCCACTTAAAATATGGAGTGATTACAAAAGGAGGTGAAGAGTTCTATTTATAGCCATGGAAAAAGCTAATCCGGGACAATCTCCCGATGTGGGACTAAACCAATACCAAACATAGCCTAAACAAACATTAATACACGTCCAGGAGAAAACTTGGTGGATTTGGGCCCAAAGTGACCGCCAATTGGCGGTCTTGGACCGCTAATTGGCGGTCCAAATTTTCCGGATCGAGTTGAATCTTGTTCTGGGATTTGCTTGGTGTATTTGGTGGTCTTGGATGCATCTACTTTGTTTATTGGAGCTCCGACCCGAATCCAATTGCTAAAATACTCCCCATGATGGTGTGGAGTATTCTGTTTTGCTCTTAGGTCCTTCTGTCTTGCGTTCAGGTCCTTCTCCCTTGCATCTTGGTCCCCAGATCTCACAATCCAGTCCTTTTTCCCAGCTTTTGGGTCCTTTTATGTTTCATCTCTTCAAACCTATTTATTCCTGAAAACTAAACATAAAACTCGTGACATATATAGCATTGTTTAGGTGAAAGATAATGGATATAAGATACAAATATGAGCATGAAATGATGTCAATCAAATACCCCCACACCTAACTTTTGCTAGTCCCGAGCAAAACAAAGAAAGAGAAAAGCAAACGAAAAACAAGAAATCCTAACTCACTTTCGTAGGAATCACGGTTGCACTTAGCACGTGCAACAAGCCGTTAAACCTCCTTGTCGCCAAGGAGGAGGAGTGTTGTCTCCTGAGGGTTTTCAGCGGATATACCCACAAAATCCGAACAAGATGCATTAATCAATCTGGCTACACGACTCGTTGGACTTATTTTGTCGATCATGGGACGCGGTAATACTACGGGTCGACTCTATATATGTAATCAGTCCACACACCTAGCCTAATGAGTTATTCGTGAGAGTTAGTTAAGGACTTAAGTGAAAGACATGGGCAACCTTAACTTCTGAATGTGATACAATGTGTAAAGTCCATTTTGGTTCTTATTTGCTTCTTTTTTTACTTTTTTTTCTTTTTTTTTTCTTTTTTTTTCTTTTTGTTTTGGAGAATTTTATTGGTCGGTGTTTGATTCTCCCAGGGTCAGGTTTCGTGCATCATTGCCTATGAGGACTTACACTATCATGTACACCTTCCCCCAAATCTCCACATAGGGCGATCCCTACCACCCGTGTAACGGGAATTCGGTCGGCGCATCCCAAGTCAGATGACTCGAAAGCACCAGGCACAAAGTCCCCTCAGACCTACTTTCCCGAGTGATAGGAGCCGTGTGAGAAGAGAGAACACCACTTATTTATTTATATGGGAACCAAAACCCCTACACTTAAGTTTCACAAAAAGAGATTAAGGGCCCTCGACTACGACAAACTTCCTTATACTCACAAACACGAATTATTTGACTCACTAGGTTCAGGGTGGACTTATTTAAATGTTTGAGTACTGAAACCCTATGATTACACGCCCCCCGAGGGAAAACCGGGGTGCATCCTAACGACTCGATAAGACCTAAAGTCAGTAAACTAGAAATCCTAATGCATCAAGTTCAAGACAATTTTGGGAGCTTTCTTTTTACTTTGCCTCTCAACGGTTTTGCACATGCTAAACACACGCAAAACCCACAAAAACATTTTCTTTCGCAAACACATGAAGATTTTGAAAGAAATGTGAAAATTTTAAAGCACTCGGCAAGCAAAAGGAGACAAGTCACCCAAGGATCATGGCAAGCAGATATATCAATGTTAAATGCGGCACACTAACATGACCCTAGCAGTACAAACAAACGAAAATAAAACCAAAGGAAAAAGACTCGACTATGTACACACGTAAAACACCCCCCCACACCTACTTCATGCATTGTCCTCAATGAATGTGAACAAGATACTACATGGATACATGCATGAAAAAGGAAAGATCTCACCAACATGAAGTACAAAGGGACGTTCAGGGTCATGTTGATGGACACAAACCCAAATTCCCTCAAAACCTGTGAGAAGCTGAAGAAGGGAGATAAATACGTGAAGAGATTGGGCCCAAGTACACAAGGGTTGGGGCCCACAACAATCGATGCTCACGGAAGGAGTCTTTTATTTCTCTTTTTTTTCTTTTTTTTCTTTTTTTTTTTTTGATTTTTAACATGATATATACAGCAGCAACGATATTCTCATAATCATTTGGTCAAGGAACATCAAATGAGAACATCAAGTCATGAGGACCAGAGACTTGCCGAGATGGGCAAACTTCACCGGTACTCTGAGGTGTCATGAGGGGTGAAAGGTCAAAGCTGAAAGGCTCGAACCCCTCATGATATTGGTTGGGTGTGGGCAACAAAGAATGAAGTTGTGTTGCCTCACTAGGGTTTAATTGCTCATCAAAGAAAACCCTCCAACCAATAGGCGGGTGCATCGGAATGAGTTCCTCAGGCTCATTCGATGGATGCAGCAGACCTGCATCACTAAAAATGGGGTTTCTCCCCAAGTCATCCAACAAGGACCTCCCACCATCATTTAGATCATCAAGCATAAGCTCGGTCATAGGTGGGTCCTTGTTGGAGTCAAAATGAAGCTCAAATGGCTCAATGGCCATGGGACATGAGGTAGAGACACCTTCTGGTATAGGCATATGGTGAGGTGTCTCACTCTCACTAGTACTCTCAACTGAATCATGCAACGAACACTCCCTTTGAACTTTCATGTTTGAGGCCAGCTCACTCTGTTGCATTGCAAAGACAGGCAATGAGTCTTCGCTGAGCCTACAAACATTCTCAACGGGTTGCATTGGTGTTAGAGGTGTTCGTTGATTTTGTGGTGCTTTCTCCAATTGGCGGATGAGATTGAGATTTAAAGGTTCATCCATGGGTTCCTGTTGCCTACCAGAGTTGAACACATGAAACTCGGCACTCATGTTACCGAATGAGAGCTTCATGAGACCATTTCTACAATTAATCAAGGCATTGGAGGTTGCCAGAAATGGTCTACCCAAAATCAAAGGTATTTGAGAGTGGGTGTTCGCAACAGGATTGGTATCGAGGACAACAAAATCGACTGGAAATATAAAATCTCCAACCTTGATAAGCACGTCCTCGATAATCCCCATGGGAATACGAATGGATCTATCTGCCAATTGGAGGGTGATCTTAGTTGGTTTCAATTCTCCCAAGTTCAACTGTTGATAAACAGAGAATGGGAGGAGGTTGACCGCTGATCCTAAATCAAGCAAAACATTGCTCAGTCTAGTGTCCCCAATCGTACACTGAATAGTAGGACACCCAGGGTCCTTGTATTTTGTGTAGGTGGGATTGGACAAAAGTGAGCTGATATTTGCAGCCAAGAATGCTCTCTTAGGAACATTGGTCTTCCTCTTGGTTGTGCAGAGATCCTTCAACACTTTGGCATATTGAGGTATTTGTTGGATGACATCCAACAAGGGGATGTTAACCTTTACTTGCTTAAACACCTCTACTATCTTGTCCATGTTGTCACTCTGCTTTTTGGTTAACCTACTTGGATAGGGAGCTTTTGGCAGGTAGGTTTTCTGCTGTGCCTGAGAAGAAAGCTTTGGTGTATTACCCTCACCCTCAGCTTCTTCTTCACCACCATTCCCACTGAGGGGCTGCATAGATGGTGGTGGGTGTGGCAAGGAAATGTGATTGTCAACCTGTTTTCCATTCCTTAAGGTCACAATGGAATTGACATGGTGAACAGGTTCCTCTACATGGTTCACTTGCCTCCCCCGAGGTACCACATTCCCCGGCAACGGCGCCAAAAACTTGTTGAACGTTTTAATTAAACCGCAAGTGCACGGCCGCGATGAAGCGGTGGCAAGTACGGGTCATCCTCAGGGAGGTGAGCAGTCTCTTGCTTGTACGAAATCAAGTGGCAAAAATAGGGGGAAGAAAGTTGTTTATGCTAATCTAGACTACGCTACAGTAAGAAGTATGAAATGCGAACGAAACAAACAAACGATGGAATAACAACTAAACTAAGAACAAAATAGAAGTGCTGGAATATAGAAATGGGAAAACCCCTAAGGGGTGGAGTGAGTGCACACATGCAAAGAGGTGGGTGTAGAATACATTCTTTAAGCACATGAAGGTGGTGTTTATCAAGCATAGGAAGTGTCTAAATGTTATGGCAAAACCTATCAATCTATTCACCAACTTGGTTGATTAACATTTACATATGCAAGTTGTTTATTTCAGAACCTAAACAAGCATGAGAGGTGTCTAATCATTTTGGCAAAACTCATCAAGTTATAAATTCTATCCTAAACAAGCAAGCATACATTCATGTTTAATCAACACATTGAAATTAAAGCATTCATCCCATTCTCTAATGCATGTATGTACATCTACTCCACCCCCAAAGGGGATGGAACTACTCACTAAACATTACACTAATTATTAAACTATGGAAAGAAAGCATATTAAAACTAAGCTAGAATTAAAAGACGATTAAACTAAAACATGCACAAACAATAAAAGAAGCATAAAACAAACAATGAAAGAAACATAAAACTTTATTGATAAAATGACTCACATTAAAAGTAGCATCCTCCTACTTTAGTGTGTGCTTCAAGGCCTCACTTCTAGTAGGAAGAATAGCCACTTAAAATATGGAGTGATTACAAAAGGAGGTGAAGAGTTCTATTTATAGCCATGGAAAAAGCTAATCCGGGACAATCTCCCGATGTGGGACTAAACCAATACCAAACATAGCCTAAACAAACATTAATACACGTCCAGGAGAAAACTTGGTGGATTTGGGCCCAAAGTGACCGCCAATTGGCGGTCTTGGACCGCTAATTGGCGGTCCAAATTTTCCGTATCGAGTTGAATCTTGTTCTGGGATTTGCTTGGTGTATTTGGTGGTCTTGGATGCATCTACTTTGTTTATTGGAGCTCCGACCCGAATCCAATTGCTAAAATACTCCCCATGATGGTGTGGAGTATTCTGTTTTGCTCTTAGGTCCTTCTGTCTTGCGTTCAGGTCCTTCTCCCTTGCATCTTGGTCCCCAGATCTCACAATCCAGTCCTTTTTCCCAGCTTTTGGGTCCTTTTATGTTTCATCTCTTCAAACCTATTTATTCCTGAAAACTAAACATAAAACTCGTGACATAGCATTGTTTAGGTGAAAGATAATGGATATAAGATACAAATATGAGCATGAAATGATGTCAATCAGCAAGCGTTAACTTACTCCCATTCTCTGTCTACGAGCAACTCAACCTTGGTCCACTAAAACCCTCTAAGACAACCCTCCAATTTGCTGATTGTTCTGTTAAGAAACCAAGAGGTATAGTAGAGGACGTTTTGATTAAGGTTGGTGATTTCATTTATCCAGTGGATTTTGTCGTACTTGATACTGAACCTGTTGTAAATCCTAATCGACAAATCCCTGTAATTCTAGGCAGACCCTTTTTAGCCACTTCGGAAGCATTGATAAACTGTCGAAATGGGCTCATGCAATTATCTTTCGGGAACTTAAAAGCTGAATTTAATATCTTTCATATTGATAGTGAGCCAGAAATAATATGGAACCCAAGTGATGTTGTGATGAGAGCACGTATTTATCAGATTTCTGAATCAAATAAATCATCACAAAAGAAAAAAGGAAGTAAGAAAAAGGGGAGTAATTCATATAACCAACCACCATCACTCGAGCAAATAAGCGAACCAATACAAGTGAGAAGAGTGGAATCTTTTCCTCAAGTCAACATGGGGAATAATTCAACTCGATACATGCACCAATATGGTGTCATTCAATCCAGTTCTGACTATGGTTGACTTTGAGCAAATTCCATCCTTCCACCGCAATTCACCAAGGTAATAAGTGCATTTGCTTTATATTTGCATACATTGAGGACAATGCATGATTTAGGTGTGGGGGGATGTTTATGTATATATTTATCTATAGATCTGTCTTTTATTTCTAAAACAAAAAAAAATCATCAATGTTTCATGACATAGCTTAAGATTGAACTGCTAAAACCCGTGTACAAATTGCATTGAGTTTTTGTTCCTTATTATATAGTTCTGCTTGTAGAAATTATGACATAAATATAAGTCCAAACAAATAACCCATTACCCTTTAAGACATGCATGCACTTAAATTGGATGAATCAAATCTTTGAAGTGGTTGATAAAAAGCAAAGGTTGAGGAAAATATACCGGGAAATGTGGACTTCTAATAGCAATTAAGCCTTGAGGAAAATAAAAATAAAAATAAAGGAATAAAGTGAAGAAAACACATTTTGCAAAATGATTACAAAAGCCCAAGCCTTTGAGTCACTGGTCCGTAGGGGTATCTTGAAACCCGGTAAGTTGAGTCTACCAGCTCGGGATTATCGACCAAACTCGCTACACGAATGCAAAAGGGTAAAAGTGTCAAAAAGCAAATGTGTTGAATCACGGAAGAAAAGAAAAGAAAAAAAAATAATACTCAAGGCCCAAAGCTAAAAGAATGATCCATGACATGGTTGATCCAAATGATACTTCACCACCAGAGGAGGCGTGCAAAATAATTCAAGTGATAAACATGTGTAAAAGGGTTAGTGGTGTGAATGTTGGAGGAACAAAGACCAAGTCATATTTTGAATGAGTTAGATTTATATAATGCGCATGCAAGAATTCTCAGTGAGATGTATATGGTTGAGGTAGGGACATTGAGAACTATTAATGAAATGTTGATTCAGGATTTTGTGGGTATATCCGCTGAAAACCCTCAGGAGACAACACTCCTCCCCCTTAGCAACAAGGAGGTTTAAAGGCTTGTTGCACATGCTAAGTGCAACCGTGATTCCTACGAAAGTGAGTTAGGATTTCCCTATTTGCAATTTTCTTTTATTTTGCTTTGCTAGGGACTAGCAAAATCTAGGTGTGGGGGTATTTGATGCATTGCATACATTGCATCATATGTCTTTCATTTAGATTGCTTTTATATACATAAATGCTACGACTAAGGTATGTGTTTAGTCTTATTTACAGAATACAAGGACCTGAATGCAAATTACCCACATCCCGAGCATAAACGCATGCAAAAGATTCATTTCTATCACAAAAATCAAGTTCAAGTTTATCGGGCTCCAAATGGAAATGCATCCAAGCACAAAAGCATTCAACACCTAATCACAAAAAGAACAAGGACTTAAGCACAAAAGTAGTTGGGGACTTAATTGCAAAAAGACAAGGATCCAAGTGCAAATCACGAGTAGCTTTATTATTATGGAGAAAATCTAAAGAAAAATCAATGTGGATCTCCAAATATATGAAGGAAATAATTCGGAGCTCAAAAGAATGGAAAGAAATCATCCAGACGCGCAAAGGAGGATCAAATCATACCATAAACGCACAGCCAAAACCCGGACCGAATCAGACTCACATGGGCGGCGAATTCGCCGCACCACACATGTATTGGGCGGCGCATTCGCCGCCCCCCTTGCTCTGTATTTGTCCCAATTCTGGCCACTCTTGTAATGACGCGTGTACCTTCTGTTTATATACTGGTATCCCTTGTATCGACTATAAATAGCCCCGCAACACAAATGTAACACATCTTTGAACCTTTGGTCTTGGATCCTTAGTAATAAAATTCTGTTTTTATTTTGTTTTGTTTTTTTTCCTTTCTACTTTCTCTAGGACCCCTTCTTCTTCCTCCCTCTATGAGTTTCTAACTCTTTCCAATGGGTGGAGGTGACGGATTTAGGGTTAGAGAAGATGAATGAATGTTATTATTTTAAGTTCGTGATTAGTATATTTTGATTACTTGAGTTTATGTTAAATCATTTATCCTGTAATGCTTCATAACTAACATGATTTACTATAAGTTTCTGAATTCTCTAATCTAAACCTTAAATCTAAACCTCCACCCGCTGGACTTCCATCTTTAATTTTTGTGCTTTAGTTTTAATTGTTTTTGTTTCTTGCTTTAGATAATTAAATCAAAAATCCCAAAAACCCAAATTAATTCTTCTCTCCTTCTTTCCCCCAATCGAAATAACAAAAATAACGAAATCTCTCCCTCCTTGTGTTCGACCCGTATTTGCCACGTCTCCATTGACGTCGTGCACTTGCGGTATAAATTTAAAACTCATCAAAAGCCCATGCCTCCCTTTCATCCTTTCCTAAGAACTCTCCTTGACACATGAACTCAAGGAGCGTTCGGGATGGAATGTGAAGACCCTCGTAGACAATCTGACACAGGTGCCACAACTCGATGCCATGGTGAGGGCATGAGGATAGTAGTTCCTTGCACCTCTCTAAGTATGCATGGAATGATTCGGTCTCATGTTGATAGAACAAATTGATTTCGTTCCTCAATTTTTGAGTCTGATGATTTGGAAAGTACTTGTTGAGGAATGCAGATTGAAACTCATCCCAAGTCCTAAAGGCATTCGCCTGGTTGCTGTACAAAGGGCATAAGCCTAAGATAGATGGAGTCTGTGCTAAGTTGTTGCAGCTTGAACATAGCACAGACCTACTCAAATTCCCTGAGAAAGATATAGGGGTCACCTTTCCCAGTGAAGTGAGGGAGCATGGAAATAAACAGAGGCTTAACCTCAAAATGGTTCCCATTTGCCTCTGGCAATATGATGCATGAGGGTAGAGCGGTATTGCTCGGGCAGCATCGATCACGTAGAGGTATGGGAGCGACAACAGGAAGAACAGGTAGAACAGGTGGGTCCAACAACTGCTCCTCCACACGGAAATTAGCAGTCATTGAACCCGGACTGTGTGCTACACGATAGGAGGAAGGCGTCGAGAAATGGACTACTGAAGCAGGGTTGACAATGCGCCTCATCAAACGGCCACTCTCGTCTCGTGCCCACGAAAGCATGCACAAAGGTGCACACAGACAAACCAATTTTTTTTTCTTTAAACAAATAATGTGCGTAGAGGAGAAGACGGGAGGACACAGGAGAGAAAGAATGACTCAGGAGAGAAGGGAAGAAGTCCTTATGCTACGGCGGGTGGGTACAGATAGAAGCACACAAGCAAACAAGGCTCAAACAGTCCTAAGGTCGCTATAGGTCCTTACAGCTAGACGACGCCTAACTGCGAGGTCACACGGCCTCAACACGCCTCACCTCCCTACGACGAGGAACACAAAGGTCAGCAAGTGAGTCAAGATCCAGAGATTTCGTCTCTCCTACTATCGACAGAGTGGGCAACACTGATCAGGCCATGACAGTCGGGACCGGATAACTCTCCCAATACGTCCGAAATCCATAGGGTCAATGTGTACTTGATTTTAAAATGAGGCTCTTGATTAGTAAGGTTTTTAGGGCGAAGGAAAGGGTGATGAAATCCCCCACCTTATCTTATATGGGACAACCCTTCCTTAGTAGCGTTTTGGAGTCCAAATCTAACAATCAACTCTCCAAACAAACGCTCAACCCACACTTGTTGCAATGCACTTCCCACTAACTAATGCATGTTCATACGAAATGCATGAATGAGAGAAGGAAATGCGTACCTCACGCCAGCACTCAGTAACTGAAAGTAAAGCTAAAAGAAGAGACAATCTACGTGCCTAAGTCGAGCACATGATGCATGACCTAAACAAGAAATAATGCCTAATCTTTTGCTTTGGGTTTTAAGGTCCAAGTTTCTTAAAGGGATATTGATTATTGATCTGGGAACAAACTATAAGTCAAAACATGCTAAATCGAGTCCCAGATCACTATATCAAATAATACCACAGGACAAAGAAAAATGAAAGGAAATGGAGCTCACCCGACCGCCAGTTGGTGGTCTCAGACCGCTGATTGGCGGTCTATGCTGCTCTGTTTGTCTTAAAATTTCTTCTGATTCTTTCCCTTGGTTCTCAGAGTCTCCTGAAACAAAGCAAACCAAAAAAACAAATTAAATCCAGTCGAATCGTCCAAACCAGAGTCTGGACTGACACCTCCCCGGCAACGGCGCCAAAAACTTGTTGAACGTTTTAAATATACCTCAAGTGCACGACGTCGGTGAAGACGAGACAAATACGGGTCGTCCGCTGGGAGGTGAGTGATTGGCATCATTTCATGCATATCTTTGTGTCTTATATCCATTATCTTTCACCCTAAACAATGCTATGTAACGAGTTTTATGTTTAGTTTTCAGAAATAAATAGGTTTGAAGAGATGAAGCATAAAAGGACCCAAAAGCAGGGGAAAAGAACTTAATTGTGAGACATGGGGACTAAGATGCAAGGGAGGACCTGAATGTAAGACCGAACGACCAAAGAGCAAAATAGAAAACTCCACACCATCATGGGGAGTATTTTTGCAATTCGATTCGGGTCGGAGCTCCAACAAATGAAGTAGATGCATCAAAGACCAACAAAGACATGCAGAAAAGCCCAGAATAAAATCCAGCATGATCCGGACCATATAGACCGCCAATTAGCTGTCGAATACCGCTAATTGGCGGTCTATTTTTGCCCAAATCCGCTAAGATTTTGGTGGGTCGCGTATTAGTGTGTATTTAGTCCATTTCTGGTATTGTTTTAGTCCCACATCGGGGGATTGTCCCGGATTGCCTTTTTCTTCGGCTATAAATAGAACTCTTCACCTTCCATTGTAACTACACATTGCTTGGTGGCATTCTCTCTACTAAGGAGTGAGTCTTCAAGCAAAAACTCGAGGTGGAGAAGAATGTTACCTTCAATGTGAGTCATTGTTAATAAAATAATTGTTCTAGTTTCTTTTAATCTTGTCTTTTAATTTGTGCATGCTTGTTTAGTCTTTCCTTTCCTTTTAAGTTTATTTAGTATTTCTTGCTTGCTTAGTGTAGTTTCATTTTAGTAATATGCTTTATTTTGTTAATATAGTTAGTGTAATGAGTAGTGAGTAGTTCCATACCCACTTGGGGGGTGGAGAAATATGTGATATGATCATGTAGTGTATTAAGTTTGTGTTATCTTAATCCCTTGAGCTTTATATGATTTCCATAACCATCTAATGGATTTTCACTCTTATCTTTGATATGCTAATGCTCTTGAATGAAGCTTAGCTTATGCTTTGAAAAGTGGACCTATTTTATGGGGAATGATAAAGTTAGGATATGGATGGAATTAATATTCGAAACACAATTTGTAGTGTATGTACTCTTGTTGCCTTTACCTTTGTTAATGTCTTGTATGTTTTGATGATGTAGTCTTATCTTAATTCATGTGGAGGCATAGTAGGGTCTAGTCTTTATACATGAGTTCATTTAGCTTCATTCCAATTATTGTCTTGTATGTTTTAATGATATAGTCTTATCTTAATTCATGTGGAGGCATAGTAGGGTCTAGTCTTTATACATGAGTTCATTTAGCTTCATTCCAATTATTGTCTTGTATGTTTTAATGATGTAGTCTTATCTTAATTCATGTGGAGGCAAAGTTGGATGTAGTTTTATGATTTCATGCACTACATGTTGTGAGGAGCTTAATTGAACACACACACACACACACACACACACACACATCTTTATATTCACATTATTTCTCTACCCCCTATGGGGTTTAGTTTTAATTGCTTATCTTTCTTTTCCTTTTGCATCTTAGTGTAGTTTAGTGTAACCAACCTTTCTCTCCTTTCCTTACCACTCACCTTCGCACAAACCAAACGTCGACACACCTCCCAGCGGACGACTCGTATTTGCCACCGATTTAACGCGGCCGTGCATTTGCGGTTTAAATAAAACAATCAATCAGTGTGCAGCCTCTCGTTTGCACGAAATCAAGTGACAACAAAAAGGGAAGAGAGATTGATTATACTAAACTAGACTAACTACACTAAACTACGAAGTAACACATGCACAAGCAAACAACAAGTGATGAACTACAAAACGTAACTAAGAACTTGATAAATATGCTGGAATCAGTAAGAGAGAGACCCCTTAGGGGGTGGAGTGACTACACATACACAATAAGGAGGTAGAATGTCTTCCTATAGGCATAAGTGAAGGTAGTGTTTTCATGTATGGGAGGTGTCTACTTATCATGGCAAAACCCATCAATTAAATCACTAACATACTTGATTAACATCCATATACACAAGTTGGCTATTTCAGAACCTAAACAAGCATGGGAGGTGTCTTAAAACTTGTGGCAAAACTCATCTAGTGAAGTGTTCTATTCTAACAAGCAAGCATGCGTTCATATTAATCAACACATTTCAAAATAAAACATTCTTCCTTTAGTAATTGCATATATAAGTGTCATCTCCACCCCCCCCCCCCCCCAAAAGGAGAGTGATTTTACTCACTAAACATTAAACTAACTATTACACTAAGATAAGAAGACATATTAACTAAGCTAGATTTAACAAAAGACAATTAAACTAAACATGCAAGAACTATAGAAGAAGCACAAAACATAGAAAACTTTATTGATTTAAGACTCACAATACTAGTAGCATCTTCCCACTTGAGTTTCTTGCTTCAAGGCTTTCACTTAAATTAGGGAGAATGGCCACAAAGCATGGAGAGATTACAATAGAAGCTGAAGAGTTCTATTTATAGCCATAGAAAAAGGTAATCCGGGACAATCCCCTGGTATGGGACTAAACAAATACCAAAAATAGACTAAATACGCTATAATACACAACCCACAAAAATCTCAGCGGATCCGGAGCAACCCGGACCGCCAATCAGCGGTCCTAGACCGCCAATCAGCGGTCCTAGACCGCCAATTGGCGGTCTACAGGATACGGATCGGCCTGGGCTTTCGTTTGGGCTTTCCATGATGGTATTGTTTGTCTTTGATGCATCTACTTGACTTGTTGGAGCTCCGACCCGAATTGAATTGCCAAAATACTCCCCATGATGGTGTGGAGTATCTTTTTTTGCACATTGGTCCTTCGATCTTTCATTCAGGTCATTTGATCTTGCATGTTAGTCCTCGAGTCTTTCAACTCAGTCCTTTTTTCCTTCTTTTGGGTCCTTTTATGCTTCTTCTCTTCAAACCTCTTTATTTCAGAAATTCAAACATAAAACTCGTCACATAGCATTGTTTAGGTGAAAGATAATGGATATAAGATACAAATATAAACATGAAATGATGTCAATCAATATTCCTGATAATAATAAAAAAATTGAAGCTCCTGAGGGGCAATGCATTTTATTATCCAATCCAACAATTATATACATAGAGGCACATTTTTTGGCATTAGGGGGAGAAAGTCATAAACTTAAAGAATGCCAAGAAAATGTAGTATATTGAACCTGAAGTTCATAAGAGAATATACGTACAAGTATGGTTGAACCTGAAGTTTATAAAATCATTATCTTGCAATATCTAGCACGTAATTGGCATATGTTTTTATTGTTCACAAAAGAGTGACTAAGTCCAATATTGATAGACATAAACCACATAATATAAAGTGGAGATCTCCACATGATAAAATATTTGAGCTCAACCAACGCTACAAGCGTGGACCATAACATATATTATTTGTGGAAATGAAATAAAAGTTAGTCACTCTCATTGCACCTCTTGAAGAGGTTATTCCTGAAGAATATAAACCCGTAAAAATAAATGCAACTGCTAAACAAAAGATTAAAGAAATTACGGGATACAGAATGGTCAAATCCGAAAGTTTTGGGAAACGATGAGGAATTGATTATTATTGTCGTAAAACTTGCAATCGACTATATATGTTGATACGAGAGATATAAAATAATTATTAACATTATTGTCGACAATTCATTCGCCTTCGTAATAACATGCTATATCAAGAAAAAAAATGGATCAAAAACCTATGATATTATAAGAATGCCAGAAACATTTGTATTTGATATAAACAAAAGAAGGCAAACAATATAGAATAAACTCGTTGAATAAATATATTATTTGGACTTGTAGTTCTGATTTTTGAAATTATATCCTTGAAGGATACAAATAGAAATCACAATAACAATGTGATACATTATAAAGCAAGAAATAATATAAGGGTATTCGCAGGACCCAACATCCATCGTGATGTTACTCATTTTCTTGTAATATTGATAATACGTTCTGTTACATAATCAATATGATATGCATATAAGATATGTTGTGACTTTAAAGTTTTATAAGTCAATTCATATTGGTACTTATATGAGAGTCCCTGAAGGACAAATATGACAAAGTATATTATAACAACAATCAAAAGATGCACTATACAAAGATCACTATATGAAGAAACAAGTAAGGGTATGCATATAACCACTTCAATCAAAGTCATCCCGAGGATGTTAGCAATCTGCGATTGAATCTACAGGTTCAGAATTATCTTTGGTGAAGAGAACCTGTGGCAGCGGAATGGATCGACGATCACCTCACGGAATCCTCTGGAGCACCGGTCGGTCTTCTACTCTCTTGGAGAAGAAGCACGAGTCCACAACCCAAGAGTCCACGGATTGGCTTGGTGGATGTGGAGGGACGAATGGGAGAGAGAGGGAGAGGTGGCGGCTAGGGTTTGGTGGGGCTAGGGTTTGCACACAAGAATTAGTCCATCCACTGGGAGGCTCCCCTCCTTATATAGATGGCCCCACCCTAAAACCTAATGCGCAGCCAATGAGAGTGTGCCACGTGTCAGTGCTTTGGGCAAACATCATCTTAATCCTCAGATTAATCCAATATCTCCCACTTGCACAATAGCACGTCAACAACACGTCATCTTCTTTTGTGTCCCTGACACATACGTATATATCCCTGATACATACAATCATAAGATGGCAATGTGTCACCTCTTCATGTGTCCCTGACACATATGTATACATCCCTGATATATACAACTATTTCTCTCTTCCAAGAATGCATCCACAATACGCAAGTCTCTGATCATATATCCATGATACAAGACCATATGTGTCCCCGACACATGTACTCTTCCGATCATACGGACAAATGGGTCGTGCGATCGGTGATGCACCTGCAATTAGGAGTCTCAAACTAGAAACCTTACTAGAAGGCCAGAATGACAACATCCTCACAAAAATAACAATTAAGCAGTCAAATGCACATCACTGTTCCCCAGGTTTACTCAGAAACTCACTTGACATGAACGGTATCTCGATCCCTAGGAGAGAATACCTTCTTGTCCTCAAGGTACTTGCTACTGTATCCAATACAGTTGGGCCCAGCAAATACTTTTAGTGCAGTAGAGTCAAACATTTCCCTTCGCCCCAGACCACCATTACACTCAGAGTTGACTCCTTTCCCGAAGATGCCTCTTTAGACCGAATCTCTCATGGTCAAAGATAGCATCCCAAAGTAGCCACATCAACTCTTTGCTTTATGGTGTCGTCGAAGGTCACTGAGGGCAACTAAATGACAATCAAGTCTTGGACTCACACAGTGAAGGAGCAGGGATCCATCCTTTCACTTCCAAATGGTCGCTCAGCACATGTTATATGACAAACATGCTATGGTGGATCATACTGTACACAACAGTATGTCTGTCTCTCAACACCATACAAGTCTTAGTCCAGTCGCACCCCCTCTGCGCCTGACCCGATCTTCATCATTGTCGCCTTAACACCATACAGGTGTCACCTGGCGCCACATGTGATGCTCGCACTTGGCTTCTATAGGTTACATGAATCGTGGGAACATTCATGTCAATCCTCACCAACGTAGAGGATCTCATCTTGATTCCTAACCAAGGTGATTGTCCGATCATGAACTACTCTGGATCTATCATACAAGATCTCTTCATGATCAGTCTCATCTCTGCTCGCTATCAAAAGCGCCAGAGGAGAATGCTCGTGTGAGTAAACATTCTTCAGCCTATTGACAGAATAATATTTTATGCTAGAACAACTACATCAACCAAACAGATAAAGTTGAAAGGAAAAACACAATCACTCATAAACGGAAGTTAGACATGCCAATACATCAAAGTCTGCGTAAGCCTAAGGACTTCACGTGATACATAAACGAGTCCTTAGCTATAGCCTTGGTAAGAGGGTCAGCTACCATAAGACTAGTAGATACATGTCTTAACACAACTTCCTTTCTCGCTATGATGTCCTTCACAAAATGATACCTAACCTGTATATGTTTGGTCTTTCCATGATATTTGGATTCTTTCATATAACAAAGGGCAGCCATGCTGTCACAATAGACAACAACAGGCTCATCAGATGTTTCTACAAGCCCAGTATGTTGTAAGAACCTCCTCAACCAAACTGCCTCCTGTATTGCTGCAGAGCATGCAACATACTCTGCTTCCATAGTCGACAGGGCTATACAAGTTTGCTTCTTGCTGGACCATGAGATGGCCCCATTAGCCAGCAAGAAAGCATAACCAGAGGTAGACTTCCTTTCATCAATATCTCCAGCCCAATCGGCGTCACTATAGCCAATCAGGCGGAGATCTGATGCTTGGTAACACAGCATGTAGTTATTCGTTCCTCTGAGGTATCTCATGATTCTCTTGACCGCCTTCCAGTGCTCCATGCTTGGGTTGGACTGGTATCGACTCACCATGCCCACAGCATAACAAATGTCTCGCCTAGTACACATCATAGAGTACATGAGGCTTCCCACAGCATTGGAGTATGGAACCTTGTCCATTTTGGCCTTCTCTTCAGGAGTCTCAGGATGCTTATCAAGGCTTAAGTGCAAACCCTTCTCAACAGGAGTGTTGATTGGTTTGCATTTGTCCATATGGTATTTCTTTAAGACGTTGTTAATATAAGTCTCTTGAGACAATCCCAGAAGTCTCTTGGACCTATCTCTAACAATCTTGACACCAAGGACGTAGCTAGCTTCACCCATGTCCTTGATATCAAACGTGGAGGACAACCACTCTTTAGTGGATTTCAGAAACTCTTTACTATTGCCAGCCATGAGTATGTCATCAACGTACAAGGTCAGAATGACAAATTTACCATTGGATCTCTTACCGTACACACAGTGATCTTCCTCAAGCATAGAGAACGCATTCTCTGATATAGCTTGATGGAAGCGAATGTTCCACTGTCTAGACGCTTGTTTTAAGCCATATAATGACTTATTGAGCTTGCACACTTTGCGTTCTTGTCCTTTGACTTCAAAACCTTGAGGTTGATCCATATAGATCTCCTCCTCAAGTTCTCCATTGAGAAAAGCAATCTTTACATCCATTTGGTAAAGCTCTAAGTCCATCTGAGCTACAATAGCTAGTAGAAGGCGGATGGAGGCAAACCCAACCACGGGTGAAAAAGGTTTCCTCAAAATCCACGCCTTCTCTTTGGGTGTAGCCTTTAGCAACCAGTCTAGCATTGAATCTATCAATAGATCCATCCACCTTCCTCTTAATCTTGAGGATCCACTTGGCCCCAATGGCCATTCGGTTCGGCGGTAAGTCGACCAAGTCCCAGACTCGATTAACTTTCATCGACTCCAACTCTTCCTTTATAGCTTCTAACCACTCTTTAGCATTTGGACCTTCCAAAGCCTCTTTCAAGGTCTCCGGTTCTTGCTCATCGATTATTGTCATCCTGGATGATTCATAATCAATTTCATCTTGAGCTATCATGAGGTCCTCTTCCTCTAAGCGAAACCGCCTACGAGGAATGAGCATGCGTTTGCTTCGACGCAGATGGATATCTGATGGCTCATCCTCCGTGAGAGCTATCGGATCCTCAGCATTGCTGCTCCCACTAGGATCGACTGGTTGAACCTCATGTTCAACTTCCAGATCATGATCCCGTGGAGTGGCAATGTCCTCATCTTGTTGTTCAAAGAAGTCCACTAACTCTTTGATAGCTCCAGCAAGGGTTGGAAAATCATTTTCCAAGAATGTGGCATCCCTAAACTCCAGTTCCGTCCTTCTTTCATTCTCGTCTACCCCAATAAAAACATAACGTTTGGAGAAATCACTGTATTTTACAAAGATACACTTTTCCCTCTAGGTCCTAGTTTTCCATATCGATGACTAGTAGAATGAATGTATGTCGCGCATCCCCAAGGACGCAGCAGACTAAAATCAGGCTTCCGTCCTGTCCATAACTTATATGGAGTTGAGGGAACCGATTTTGTTGGAACTCTATTGAGGATGTAGGCAGCAGTCATTAGAGCATCTCCCCAAAACGAAATTGGTAAGCTCGCATGAGCCATCATGGATCTAACCATGTCTAGCAATGCTCTATTCCTTCTCTTGGCAACACCATTTTGCTGAGGAGTATAAGGCACAGTGAGTTGTTTAGATATCCCATTTTCATCACATAACTCCTTGAACATTATGGAGAGATACTCACCACTTCTATCCGTTCTAAGAGTTTTTATCTTATTATCCAACTGATTCTCAACTAAGCTCATGAATTTCTTAAAACATTCTAGAGTTTCTGACTTGTAAGAAATAAGATAAATATGACCATATCTAGTGAAGTCATCAATGAATGTGATGAAGTAACTTTGTCTATGTCTAGTACGCACATTCAAATGTCCACAAATATCTGAGTGAATTAGTTCTAAAGGAGAAGTAGCCCTAATGGCTTTTCCGAACGGTTTTCTAGTTACCTTTCCAGCTAGACAAGGTTCACAGGTCGGCAATTCAAATTTGGAGCATTCTCCTAATACCCCCTCCTTTGCCAACCAGTTCATCCGGTCAACACCAATGTGACCTAGTCTAGCATGCCACATAACTGTATCATTATTCATGGAACTTTGGCTCATAAAGGCACTAGTATTACGATTGAAATCATAAATTGCGTCCGACACAATAAAACCGTCAGAAAGAAAAGCACGTCCATAATAAATGTTAGAAACGTATAAACCCATATCATTGTTCTCAAAAACAACTTTAAAACCATGTCTCATCAAGACAACAACAGAATTAATATTTCGCCGTTTAGTTGGTGCATATAACACGTCGTGAAGTAATAGGATCCGGCCACTTCGCAAAGCCACTTTGCATGTGTCAACTCAAGAACTTCAATGCTAGTATTGTTTGCCATGTTTATTTGCCTCCCACTTGGAACACGGAGATATTCCACGAAGGCAGAACGATCCTTTGTTACGTGGTCTGTGGCACCTGAATCCACAATCCACACAGGAGAATGATCAGTGAGCATCACAGAACTAGTCACGTTACAATTCGAGGAATTACACACAGTAATTACCTTTTGCTCAGTGTACTCACGAGCAAAATGTCCAGTCTTTCGGCAATTAAAACAACTCACATTAGACTTATCTTTCCCACCTCTGGATCCTCGAAGTCGTTTCTTTCCAGCTTTGTTTTATGTTTTGTTTGCATTTGCACCCTTCTTGCCTTTAAAACCCTGAGCTCTATCTGTTTTGCGCTTAAAACCTGCACTCCTCCGTGGAGCGCCAGCTTCAGCAGCAAACACTTCAGTTCGAGGGGCTTCCGCAAGCATGCGGTCCTCCTCCAGCTCTAGGTGTTTTGCGGCCTGGTCAAATGTCCTGATGTCATCAGCATGGGTCAGATGGACCTTCATATGCTCCCAACTCTTCAAAGGCAATGATCTGATGAGAGCAGACACGTGCTCCTCATCGGACTTAGCACGACCGGCAGCGCTCAGCTCGCTAATCATGTTTGACATTGCGGTAATATGCTGCCTCATTGTGTGACCTTGGCACATTTTATACCCATCAAACATAAGCCCAAGCTGACGGGCCCTTGTGACGGAGGTCACTCCGTACTGAAACTTCACAGTTTCCCACAAGGCCTTTGCAGTTCGAAACTTTTCGAACCACAGTAACAGATCGTCCCTCATTGAATTTAGAATTGTGATTCGAGCAATTCGGACTTTCTTTTTCCATGCATTATAAACATCCAAGTTTCTGCGATGTTGCGCAGTATTCCCCTCCTCGGAGGGAGACATAGATTGGTTTATGTTTTCTAACATGTCCTGATCCTCTAAGAGATACTCAATTTTACGATGTCACATATCGTAATTTCTTTCATTGAGTTTATCTCCTCGAGTCAGATCAACGACAATGCTTTTGGAAGCAACCATAAAGAATCTAGGACAATCAAAATACATAGCGATACATGAGTTCTAGCATAAAATATAACGAGCTACAATAGTCATAAAAAATTAAACTAACTTAATAGCTATAGCATTCGGACCAAAAGAAAAGATATAGCATTCGATCAAATCCTCATGCAATAGTTAAGAAAGCCATTTTACTAATCTAGATATTGAGCTCCATCATGATTTAATGACCCAAAAAAACGTTTTAAATCATGGTAAATCAGCAAATAAGAAAGATATTTGCCCCCGGTTGCAAGGTGGTTCACACAAAACACTTCTACCTTGCAACTCCCACTAGGCATGTGAGTTCCCAAAAACGGTTTTCAAATAAAACAATCAACGGATGTATGTACAATCACACAGATATGATTACTACATTACTTCCATATCGAGCTAATGATCCCCATTAGGGATTTAGCCTCGTCGACGGGGAATTTAGCCTCGTCGACGGGAACCTGCATGAGTCTTATAGCAATAATATCGCAATAATAAAAAATAAAGGAGTCCCTCGTCTCCTCAGGGCAATAAACAGTCCACAGTCCATAATTATTACAGTCCATAAATATTACAGTCCATAAATGTTACAACTCATTGCGATAACTATTGCAAATGAAAATAAATAAATAAAATTACGCTCATCTCTCAATAAGGCAGTAAAAAAAATCAGCAATCATTCATTCCATACAAGCACAATCTTTCCATACGTTAGCACAATCCGACGTATGGAAAACAATACCATAAAGTGTGCACCTCATTCAAACAATAAGGAAGTAATGCATAAGGAAACAATGCATGAATGGTGCACGAAAATAGGCAAAAAAAACGTGTTAGGTAATGACAACCAATCTCCACAATAATCATTCTCAAAATAGATTTTTTTTTCTTCTTTCTTCTTTCCCTAATCAATATAATCATGATAGCACAAAATTATCCTACTTTGATTAGGAAAGAAAAATCTGAAATTATATGGTGGAGAGAAACACATATTTTTGCATCAAAGGAAAGCATCCAAACATGTTTTTAAAGGCAATAAAATTCCAGCCCTTAATATCTCCCAAAAATTTCAGAATTAGCCAATCTTTCCATAATCAATATAAGCATGCAATCAACAATAATTATGCTACTTGTAATGGAAAGAAAAATTCGAAATTCTTTGGTGGATGACATCACATATATGCACATTTGATGAAAAGGAAATATTTCAAATGAAATGCATGCAATCATTCCAAAAGAAATCCGAAAATCCTTAATGAGATTAACATATATGTGCATTCAATCATAAAGGAAATATTTCAAATGAAATGCATGCAATTATTCCAAAAGAAATCCGAAATATCCTTAATGAGATTAACATATATGTGCATTCAATCATAAAGGAAATATTTCCAATGAAATGAATGCTCTCATTCCAAAAATCCGAAATATACAATATGGTAACTCAATATTCATGTATGTGCATGATTTTGCAATCAACATCTAATCCTAGATGCATGCACATGTGATTAAAAAATTACATATACATGAATAAGGCAACAAGCATCTAACCTTAGATGTATGTACAAGAGTTTTAAAAAAATGCACAATCAAATCATACCATCCGAAATATATGATCACATTATATGGTACATGCAATAATTAACTCTTGTAAAATTATCATCATATTTCAAACAACATATATGCACAAATAATCAAGAATAAACCAACTCTAGCCGCAAGCTTTGGTAGAAAAAATATGCGCAACAAACATAGATTAACATGTAACCCTAGGTACATGCATAAAGTGAAATCTAAGCTATGCTCAAGAATGAAATAATGATGAAACTTGTAATACAATTCCCATGTAATGAAATGAATCAAGAAAAAACATGCGCAAGGGTGAGAAAAATGCCATCAAACCCTAGGCGCATGATGAAGAGAAAAAAACTACACATGTATGCGATTTCTCTCAAAGGCTACCGAAATTATTTCAACATATATGAAATAAGAAAGTGCTCAAAAAATTCAGAGGTGACCAAGATGGCTCTGGTACCAATGTTAGCAATCTGCGATTGAATCTACAGGTTCAGAATTACCTTTGGTGAAGAGAACCTGTGGCAGCGGAATGGATCGACGATCACCACACGGAATCCTCTGGAGCACTGGTCGGTCTTCTACTCTCTTGGAGTGGAGGGACGAATGGGAGAGAAAGGGAGAGGTGGCGGCTAGGGTTTGGTGGGGCTAGGGTTTGCACACAAGAATTAGTCCATCCAATGGGAGGCTCCCCTCCTTATATAGATGGCCCCACCCTAAACCCTAATGCGCAACCAATGAGAGTGTGTCACGTGTCAGTGCTTTCGGCAAACATCATCTTAATCCTCAGATTAATCCAATAGAGGAATGATTCGAAGTCGATCCTTAGTCGTCCATATTTTTCAATCAATAATAAAATTTACTATTATTTATTATATGCATATGAATTGATGTCCTAGGAACTCCAACAGATTTTTTCAAAACCTGTGAAATATTTAAATGATGAATTTTTAAGTAAGTGACTAAGAGATAAACTAATTGTGTTTTCGACTTGAAGTTCAAACATTCTTCAGAAGAGAATTGGTACAATGATTCAAACGTAGAAAATGAATATTGAAGATAACATATTTTACTAAATGCCCACCTTGAAAGCACATTAACAAAGGACATCTATTGTATATCGACAAACATCCAATTCTTATAGGACATGTAGTTCCTTATCATGTTCACAGTAAATGTTTTTCTGAAAACATTTGGATGACGTTAAGGGATCTACCAATTTCTAGTCATGCGATAAAAAATTATGTTAGTGATGTTTCCTACATGTCCAATACACATCAATTATTATCACAAATTATTTGGTGTCATGATGTTGAGTCATTACAACTTTATGCAAGTTGGTGAATCAATTATTTCTTCTTACATTCTCATATTGCTATTAATCAATATAAATATGAGACATGTTTAAATTTTCCATGAGTAATGTTTTTTGAGGTAACATATTCATATTTTGCAAAAGTTACAACAGTTTGTGTTACTCTCAGTATATCTTTTGAGAAAAATTGCGCAAACACATTTCACAATCCTATTATCTAAGTGAAATATAGTAAATATCCATTAAATCCGTTAAACTATCATGTATTTGTTTATTGAATTGTCATGCACTTTTGTGTTTAAGGATTTTGTAAAATATATTCCTAAGTTTGGTAAACTACGAATCAAGGGGAGTGGATTTGTATTTATCATACCTGAAGGACGGATATCCCGGAAGGATAAAGCCCGGAAGGCTTGTAGTTGCACTCTTTTTACCTTTTCCAATTTTGTCCTACAAGGTTTTATTGGTTAAAAGTTTTTAATGAGGCAATTTGTGTAATTTTGTTAGCGTATGTTACGTACTCTTTTCCTTAGCTACGTATTACCATAGAGTTTTGTATCAATGTTTTTAACGAGACATAAACAAAACGCATATTATCTAAGGGAGTGTTATAAATGTATGTTGAATTGAGAGGGAGAACTATACAGTGCACTTTTTTTCCTTCACCAAGTTTTTGTCCCACAATATTTTACTTGACAAGATTTTTAATGAGGCAGACCAATCAAGTGACAACTTTACATATCTATTCACCAAGTCGTTGCCTACTAGGGATTTTGATCGACTTGTTTTCAAAATTGGTGTTCGTCGTTTCAAGAATGTATGTTGAAGTGAGAGGAGCATCATACGCACTGCACTCTTTCTTCCTTCACCAAGTTTTTATCCCATCAGATTTTTCTTGGTAAGATGTTTCATGAGGCAACATCCATAGCGTATAAGGTGATCATCCAAGGAGGAGTATTATGAAATTCAAAGCTCTTATGGATGATTCACCTTCCTTAACCCCCACCATTCAAGTAGATTTTTACTCTTATTAAGATGGTATAATTTCCTTTATTTTGTTGTAACCCCTACTACCATATCATCCTATATATAGGAGGTTATTGTATACATTTGTAGAGACAATGAAATGAAATACAACTATCCTGTTCTCCCTCAATCTCTTGTCCTTTTACATGATCATTATTTTATAACAGATTATGTATAATTTCATTTCGTCCTCTCACCCCATTTGAAATAAGTATCCTTTAAGGGAGCAAGAGCAATTAATGATTACTGATGCTTTAAATGTCGATATGTATACTTCTATCCAATCACTAGCGGTAAGCTTCGGTCTGGGCCCGGACCGAAACCCAAACACTCAGAAATCTTGGACCAAGACCGGACCGAATTCGGTCCGGTCGGACCCGGACCAAACCTCTTCGGTCCGGTCCAAACCGGACTGAACCATGTTGGACCGAATTTCATTAGTGTTTTTAATTATTTTTGGGTGGTTTGACCTATTTTTTATTTTCCATAAGTTTTTTCCTGAATTTTTTTCACAAGTTCACGAGCTCTAATTTAACAATAAGAAGTTCATAACCACAAATCACAACTTCACAATGTCACAACCTCTAAGTTCACAAATAGACATATAATATCAAGTACCAAAGGCCTAGTTTTCCAACTCATGGAGTAGCATCTGTGGAATTTCGACTGGGCCCAACATTTGTTTCTGTTGATTGTTGGGAGCTCGCCATCTGAAATGAGATAAAATAAATTTAAATTAAGATGGATACACATTCATTAGTTGACTCCAAGTGCAGTACACACAAAAATTCAGTACATACATTCGTCGAAGATTTAGTTGATGTCGTTGCTAACAATTCAATTGAATATAAAAAATCCGATTCCAATGCCTGCAACACATAAACACAATCTGGTTCCTTTTTAGTAGGTGGGTTCTAGTGATGTGTTTTTATAAGAAGTTAAAATGTCACTAATAGAGAAATACCAACTCACTATCTATAACTTTTCAAGACCATAACTTTACAGTTCATTATTTATATAATTTTCAATTTTACAGAAGGAAAGTACTTCGAATCTGATTTATTTTTTCTGGGTCATTCACAAAACCTTAACCATGGAATCATTCACAGAACCTCAACCATGGACCATATTAGTTTTCAAGCCTGCGAACTTAATTTTTTTTAAATGAAATGGGTCTAAAGCAGAGGAGACTATTTTAATGGGAAAAAACCATTGCCATAATAAAGGCATCGAAACACCAAAACATTCGATTAACTGTTCAAATTTTCTCCTAGCTATCAAAACCTATCGATTCAACATCATTTTCATTTCATCCAATGAACCATTACAGTACAACACATCTTGCTACATCCAACCCATCTTCCATTTCTTCTTGAAGAGTTTCTCACATTTTGATCAAAAAAGTTAAAACTGAAATAATGACTTGTGAACGTTTGCAGCAGACTAGATCGAATCTGATGACTAGATCTGTGATCAAGAGGACTTAACGAGTGGAACTAAGAGAGAAAATATTTCATTTTGCTAAGATCTTAGATTATTGAGTCATTGAGTTAGGATTTAGGTGGGCATATATTAATTTTCTTGTCCTCTCGGGACTTTTCTGTTTCTCGAGAAGTGGCAAGAAAGAGTACGGACATTTAGCAAAATCGCATCTTAGATCCATAACAACTCACTACATATATGCACCTGCGATGGAAGGGTGGCCGGAGTGCTGTTGGACTCGTGGAGGCCGTAGTACGGTCCAATTCGTGGAGGTCGGAGTCGAAGGTGAACTCTGCGATGGTGGGGATCTGGCCGAAGTATGGCCGTCTCGTCGAAGGCCGGTAACGACGGTGAAGACTGTGGACAGAAACCGGAAGGGAAGCTGGAGTAGGGGCTGTACTCGACGGTGGAGTCGTGGAGTGTGCGGCGCATGAAGAGATTTCAGTGCGAAGAAGTTTGGGGTGAATGGATTTCGGTGTTGGGGCTTTTGGAATATGGGTTTATATTCGGGTTTATATTCGGTCCGGGTTCGAGTTTTTCGGATTTTAGACAGGACCGAATCGAACCCGAATTTTGAGATTATGTTCGACCGAAAAAAAATCGGTTCGGTCTAGTCTGGACCGATCGGTTCGGTTCGATCCAAAAATTCGGTCCGACCCGAATTTTGCTCACCCCTACCAATCACACCAACATCTAGGGCACCGTAGAGTTTTGCATTTTTGGTAATAAGAAATGTCAATGTATTTTGTCAAATGTTTTTTCAAAGTCAATTTTTTGAATTATACCCTCATGTCCACTTATGTGCACGTGGTTAGCCATTTCGTGGACGGAGACGATTGTATCAGTTATTTAACGTCCTTTCAAGAAGGCAAGCTGGTGGCTAACACTTTGTTATAATTTTATAAGTGCATGTTATTAGAGATATGGGTATTAAGTCTTTGATCGTTTTCTACTCCAATCTTTTTCAATGGGAGTGCTACGAAGCACTAATTGAAGTTTTGGAACTCCTTGTTGCAAATTTGATTGCGATGCAATCTCCAGAATAGTTTCACGGTTTATTTGTTTTAATTGTATCCAGAATTGATGAATGAACATGCTATTAAATTCATTTGGACCGGATGCTTTGGTTGGTGCAAATTGGAATATCGATTGTTCAACCTCACCTTCTGTGAAGTCTTGGACAAAGTCTCCCGGGTATCCTATTTTGATTGGAAGTTAAGCGTCCAGTCTATTGGATTTTTTATATTTGGCGGCCCATTGAATTATTTCTTAAAGTGTTCTGTAGTTTCCTTAGTGATTCTGTTTTTTTATTAACATTGTTGTGTCGTTAATAAAAAGTGAGACTAACACATTACAACTTCTCCTCGTATTTGCAATGCAATGAAAGAAATTGGTATTTTGGTCTCCTTCATTTAACCATTGAATGGCGAAGAGTTGCTTCCAATATATTGCAAGGTCATCTAGAGCAATTTCATGCTCTCTTTTAACATCAATACGTTTTTTTGTCTCTGGTGCGTTACGTTAATATTATTGTTCTTGAATATCCAAGTCAAGATCTTTTGCCTCAACACGTTTAATTTTACGCGTGGGTTTTTCCCCACAATTTGATTTGAAGTGTTGTGTAATGTTGTTTCTTATTGTTCTCAAGCACAGATGAAGCCTCATACTGTCACTATGCTAGATTGTTTTTTGTACTCTCGTTGATAGTATGAACAAATAACTATCGCTCTTTAAATGAAATGGTGTTTTTTTCCATTCTCAATGTTGCTTGTATGAAGTAGTGGAATGTGATGTCATGTTGTTCGTGAGATTCCCGTACAATGGGAAAGTGGGAATTGGTTTTCCCATTCCTTAGAACACACGGAATATATCCAATCTAGCACATATTAGGTCATGTTGAATGCTTGTGCAGGTAAATTCTACACTAGCAGGAACGATATCTATTAGATTTTTGTTTTCATTTAATCTTCGAAAAGTCCAGTGTTGACATTTCTAATAGTGTTTAATCTTGACCTTTCAAGCAGACCCTAACTAAATCCAAAACGCCCCCAGTAACCCAAGCTTCCCCATTGTGGGGTTCCACACTTTTCAATTCCTCTAGAAATTCTAGTTTGTTATGGTTGCAAGGTCCATACCAAGGATCTAACGATGCTACTACGAAATGACAAGTTAAGATGTACAGCGGAATACGAAAAACGAATATTGTACGTGAAATTAAATAACTTTTGTCTATCTCTTAAACTTTAAAAACAACAAAACACACACACAAGATAAAGAACAAGCAATAATCAAATGCACACTTGAAACAACCATGACACAAACATTTTACAAGGTCCGACAACGTGCCTACGTCCTTGGGGGTCCTTTGCAGGGTTTTTTTTCTTCTTCCGCTTCTCCAACAAGACAAGCAACTGATATTACAAGTTTATGGAGGCAATATGTCCTCAAAAGCACTCTAGATCTCTCTCTAGCCCCAATCCCCCAATACTCAATGAAGAAAGCAAGAATGATGTGTTCTATACAAGTTAGGAACCACAAAAGCCCTTAAATAGACGACTCAAAACCGTACAGAAAACGTAGGCAATAGTCGATCAGTGCAACCAAACAATCGACCACTCCACGGTTATCTTCAACTTCAAACCACTTTCCAATCGACCGGGAACACCATCGGTCGAGTGTTCCTGAGTCCAAAAGAGTACATGTTATTTTTTATCAAACGGTTTCCAACACCGGTCGACCAACCTTCACATCTGAAAGTACATGTTATTTTCGATCGAAAGATGTCCAACACCGGTCGATCGTTCTTCAACTTTGAGCGCTACTGATAATTTTGGTCGACCAAACTTCTCCACTGGTCGCCCATTTTTATCTTGTTTTTGCCTTAACAAAATTAAACCAATTTCTAATAATCTCCACTTTGGTTTGAATTTGTTACCTGAGTCGTCTTCTAACATGCTTTCTCCGTGCTTCCATGAAGAACCGTTAGCGCTACCCCACAAACCACTCCTCCTTAATTTCTAGGGACGTTAAGAAGTTTTGAGCATAACTCAAACTTCTCCTGAGTGACCACGTTGGTCATCATATCCCCCAAATTCTCGCTCGTATAGATCTTTTGTAGAATAACCTGGCCTTCCTCGATCCATTCACGAATCTTATGGTACCTTACTTCAATATATTTGGTCATTGAGTGGAATGTCTGATCTTTGGCTTGATAAATTGCACGTTGACTATCACAATACAATTTAGTCACTTCTTGTTCCATCCCTAGAGAGCTTACCTAACCCTTTAATCATATAGCTTCCTTCCCCGCATCCACTGCTGCCATATACTCTGTTTCCGTTCGTAGACAATCTGGTAGTGTGTTGGGGAACGGATCTCCAACTCACTAGTCGTTCGCCTAGAGTGAACACGTACCGTATTGTAGAGCTCGGTTTATCTAGATCACCAGCATAATCAGAATCAATGTACCCCTCCACCTGCCTTTGTACTCCATCTCTGGTGTACTTCAAGCTAACATCCTTGGTTCCCTTCAGGTACCTTGATTGATCGTTTTATATTAACCGCAAGTGCACGGCCGCGTTGAAGCGGTGGCAAGTACGGGTCAAACACAAGGAGGGAGAGATTCTTATATTTTGTGATTTTCTTTGATTAAGGAAAGCAAAAGAGAAATAGTGTTGGTTTGAGATTTTTGGATTTATTTTTTTTATCTTTCTAAAGCAAGAACAACAAGAAGAAATAACTATGGATGAGAGTCCAGTGGGTGGGAGTTATGAATCTTCGAGTTAGATTAGAGATTACGAAAATTATTATAAATCAAGTGAGATATTAATTATCATATGATAATCGATTTAACAAAAACTCATATGATCAAAACACTAACAAGAAATTAAAATAAAAACGAACTCTCTTCTCTAACCCTAAATCCGTCACCCCCACCCTTTGGAGGGTTTTAGAAACCCATGGGGAGAAGATGAGGAGAAGGGGTCATGGAGATCATCGAGAGACTATGAAAACAAAAAGAAAGAAATATTATATTAAACTACGATCTACGAAAACAAATACAATTATTCTAAACATACAACAAATTATTCTAAGAGAAGAATAAAGAACAACTAAATTATTTTACTCTACTGAAATTAAGAACATGAAATATTAATCTAAAACTAAGCTTACGAAAGAAAAAGACAATGGAGAAATAAATGGGCAGAATTTTATTGCATAGAATGTAATACAAAAAAGTTCCCCTCACAACACAATTTCATGGCTATTTATAGCCAATACAAGAAACCCTAAGTATGAATCAGGAAGGACACGTGTGATTACACAACTGGACGAAAATGGGAGGCACGGATCGCAAGCCGTGCGGCGATTCCGCCGCATATTGACTGTTAGATGCGGCGATTCCGCCGCATGGATAGTCCAGATGAATTCGTGCTTTTGTGGGTGTGTTTGTGATATGTTGTAGGTGTCTCCACGCGTATAAATCAAATATTGCATATCTTTGGAGATCCGAATTTGATTTCTTCTTGAATACTCCTCCAAAATAACTTTTCAGTCCTTCAAATTTGCGATCAGGTCCCTGGCTTCTTATGCAATCAATTGGACTTCAACTTGAGCTTGAATCTCTATCTAATTGGTCTTTGTGATCCATCTAAGTCTATTGCACGCGTTTTAGCTCGAATATTGGTAAATTGCATTGTAACTCCTGAATTCTGCACAATTGCTCAAAACAATACCTTAGTAGCATTTATTTTTATAAAAATAATCTAAATGAAAGACATATGATGCAATGTATGCAATGCATCAAATACCCCTGCACCTAGATTTTGCTAGTCTCGAGCAAAACAAAACATGAAAACTAAAAGTATGGAAGCAGGGAAATCCTAACTCACTTTCGTAGGAATCACGGTTGCACTTAGCATGTGCAACAAGCCTTTCAACCCCTAAGTTTCCTTAGAGGACGAGTTTTGTCTCGTGAGGGTTTTCAGTTGACACACCCACAAAGTCTTAATAACTCTCAATATCTCCACCTCAACCTTATACACCTCACTTAGAATTCTTGTATGCTCATTATATAAATCTAACTCATCAAAATTCTGACTTGGTCTTTGTTCCTCCAACATTCACACCACTAACCCTTCTACACATGTTATCACTTAAATTATTTTGCACGCCTCCTCTGGTGATGAAGTATAATTTGGATCAACTATGGCATGAATCATTCTTCTAACTTTGAGCCTTGAGTATCTTAAAGTAATAATCCCCCCTGTGATTCAACATATTTGCTTATTTGACACTTTTACCCTTTTGCATTCGTGTAGCGAGTTTGGTCGATAATCCCGAGCTGGCAGATTCAAGTTACCGGGTTTCAAGATACCCCTACGGACCAGTGACTCGAAGGCTTGGGCTTTTGTAATCATTTTGCAAGATATGCTTTCCTCACTTTTATTCCTTTTTTTTGCATTTTTTTTCTCAAGGCTTAATTGCTATCAGAAGTCCACACTTCCCGGTATATTTTCCTCAACCTCTGCTTTTTATCAACCACTTCAAAGATTTGATTCATCCAATTTAAGTGCATACATGTCTTAAAGGGTAATGAGTTATTTCTTTGGAACTTAGATTTATGTCATAATTTCTATAAGTAGAACAATATAATAAGGAACAAAGACTCAATGCAAGTTGTACTCGGGTTTTGGTAGTTCAATCTTAAGCTATGTCATGAAAAAAAAATTAATTTTTTTTTTTGATAAATAAAAATAAAACAGATAGGTAGATAACTAGTCACCCCCTACACCTATTCCATACATTGCCCCCAATGTATGCAAAATTAAATAATATAGGACATGCAAGAAAAATAAAGTTACCGCCTTCGGGATGACGACTCTCCACGGTCGGAGAGTGCTTTGTTCAGTTTGCTATTGAGGCGCTTCATCCCGCCCCACATTCGGGACCTATGCTCGTCAGAGTTTTCTGGGGTTGACTGAGCCCAGAATGTTGCGGAGTCTTCAGACGACTCACTTGATTGCACAGCATCCTCCATTTCTGGAGGTGTCCACAGGTCCGCTATAGTGCCACGGTAGGAGGATGTCTCTCATTCCACCGTACAAGGGAGCATGTCGGCTTCGTATACCCAGAAAGACTCATAGGCCATGAAGTGCTTGCAGATAGTGGTGACAAGGCATGGCAGAGGTTGGGAGTTGCGTTGGTGGCCTTCTCCAATGGTGGTCATAAGCCGTCGGCACATACAGTAAGTGCGATCACGGGTCATTAGGGAGTGAACGATGCCCATCTCAACGGTGCGAAAAGAAGTGTTGTGGGTATTACTCGTGACGTTTTGGCATGCCCACCTACATGCTGTAAAGACATTCTAGTACATGGATGTGCCCTTGATACCTGATTGACATCATTTCATGCTTATATTTGTATCTTATATCCATTATCTTACACCTAAGCAATGCTACGTGACGAGTTTTATGTTTAGTTTTCAGAAATAAAGAGGTTCGAAGAGAAGAGCCATGAAAGGACCCAAAAGCAGGAAAAATGACTTAATTGTGAGACCTGGGGACCAAGATGCAAGACAGAAGGACCTGATCGTAAGACAGAAGGACCTAAGAGCAAACCAGGAAACTCCACACCATCATGGGGAGTATTTTGGCAATTCGAGTCGGGTCGGAGCTCCAACAAGTCAAGTAACCGCATCAAAGACCAACAATACCAGAAAGAAAAGCCCACAACAAATTCCAAGACGATCCGAAGATTTTGGACCGCCAATTGGCGGTCTTGGACCGCTAATTGGCGGTCCATATTGCTCAGGATCCGTCGAAATTTCTCCTGGACTTGTATTAATGTTCGTTTAGGCTATTTTTGGTATTGGTTTAGTCCCACATCGGGGGATTGTCCCCGATTAGCTTTTTCCATGCTTATAAATAGAACTCTTCACCTTCCATTGTAATTACCCATTGCTTGGTGGTATTCTCTCTACTAAGGAGTGAGCCTTGAAGCAAAAACTCAAGGTGGAGATGAATGCTACCTTCAATGTGAGTCATTTGTTAATAAAATAATTCTTCTAGTTTCTTTCAATCTTGTCTTTTAATTTGTGCATGTTTGTTTAGTCTTTCCTTTCCTTTTATGTTTCTTTAATGCTTCTTGCCTTCTTAGTTAACTTTCATTTCAGTATTATGCTTTCTTTTGCTAATATAGTTAGTGTAATGAGTAGTGAGTAGTTCCATCCCCATTTGGGGGGTGGAGAAATATGTGATATAATCATGTAGTGTATTAAGTGTGTGTTATCTTTATCCCTTGAGCTTTATATGATTTCCATAACCATCTAATGGGTTTTCACTCTTATCTTTGATATGCTAATGCTCTTGAATGAAGCTTAGCTTATGCTTTGATTAGTGGACCTATTTTATGGGGAATGATAAGGTTAGGATATGGATGAAGTTAATATTGGAAACACAATTTGTAGTGTATGTGCTCTTGTTGCCTTTACCTTAGCTAATGTCTTGTATGTTTTAATGATGTAGTGAAATCTTAATTCATGTGGAGGCATAGTAGGGTATAGTCTTTATACTTGAGTTCATGTAGCTTCATTCCAATTATTGTCTTGTATGTTTTAATGATGTAGTCTTATCTTAATTCATGTGGAGGCAAAGTTGGATGTAGTTTTATGATTTCATGCACTACATGTTGTGAGGAGCTTAATGAACACACACACACTTCTTTATGTTCACATTATTTCTCTACCCCCTTTGGGGTTTAGTTTTCTTGCTTTTCTTCCATTTCTATTTGCACCTTAGTGTAGTTTAGTGTAACCAACCTTTCTTCCCTTTCTTTACCTCTCGCCTTCGCACAAACCAAGTGTCGACACACCTCCCAGTGGACGACCCGTATTTGCCACCGCTTCAACGCGGCCGTGCACTTCCGGTTAAATATAAAACGATCAATCAAGTTTTTGGCGTCGTTGCCGGGGAGGTGCTCTGTCCAGACGTTGGTTTGGACGATTCGAGGGGTTTTTAATTTTTTGTTTTTAGTTTTAGAAAGTTTCAGGTAACCTAAGCATCCAGGGGAAGCGACTGGAGGAGTTGGAGAGCCAAAGAAGCAAAACGGACCGCCAATCAGCGGTCTGGGACCGCCAATTGGCGGCCTGGTGAGCCTCAATTGTTCTCAAATTTGTTCCAGTTGTTATATTGTTCATGTTAGTTATCTGGGAGCACAATTTTGCATGCTGTGACTTCTACTTTGCTCCAAGATTTAATTTCAATCCCCTTTAATCAACTTGGACCATAAAACTCAAAGCAAAAGACTAGACTTCTTGCCATCTAGGTCATGCATCATTTGTAGACCTTGCATGCATTTGTCTTTTCTTTTCTTTACGTTTTGTTGTTGATTGCTGGCGTGAGGTACGTGCACCCCGATCTCTCATTCATGCATGTTTCGTTCATGCATTAGTTAGTAAGGTGCATCGGGACAAGAGTGAGAGAGCGTTTGATTGGAGCGATTGATTGCTAGATCTAGGATCAAATCGCTACTAAGGAGGGGTTGTCCCATAAAAGATAAGGTGGGGGATTTCATCACCCTTTCCTTGGCCCCAAAAATCACTCTTAATAAAGCCTTAACTAAAAGCAAGTAGACATTGGGCCTAAGGAATTCGGACGCACTAGGAGAGTAATCTAGTCGAGACCGTCATGACCTGATCGGCGTTGCCTACCTTGTCGATAGTAGGAGGTACTAGATCTCCGGATCTGGTATCACTTGCTGGGCATTGTGGTCCTCGTTGTAGGGAGGTGAGGCGTGTCGAGGCTAGTGACCTCAAAGTTAGGCATCGTCTAGCCTAAGGACCCATTGCCTTACATTGTTTGAGCCGTGCTTGCTAGATTAGGCTTCTTCCTGATCCCGTTACCCACGCTAGCTTTAGGGATTCTTCCCTTCTCCTCTGAGTCATCTTCTTCTCACCTTCTTCTACGTTATAGTCTCCTCCCCTTTACACTCTCTGGTAGCGTTTTAGGGTCGAGTCGAGCACGTTTTGCGAGCTTGTCCTCGTGGTGGTGAGAGTGATCGACTCGAGAGTTCTTTGTTGAGATGGATGGTTACATGGGCGACCATCCATATCATTGTTGGGACCAGGACGATTCTCCCTGGTATTCCCGACCCATTCATCCTGGGGTGGCTCAGACTAACACCCCGTATGGTTGGGACAATCTTAATTCTGTGACTGAGCAATCTTCATATTGGGGTAGTATGAGAGAGGCACTGACTGCTAGACCACCATCTAGTTACGTCGGATCATATGTTGGTCATCAATCTGAGACATTACAAGAACCTTTAGCCTCTTTCATGCATGTGGTAGATGACATGGGTGCACCGATGGCTCCAGTAGCCGTATCATGTGACTGTTGTGGGTTGAGTGGTCATGTTATAGGGGAATGTCCTTATGTTGCCCCTGAGCCTGAGTATGAGCACACATTTTCCCAAAATGCTCATTATGACCATTACGCATCCGCGTACAACCCGAGAGGGATGGATTCGTGGGGAGACAATTCGTATTCAAATTCTTATACATCATTTCCACCCCAATATCCTCCTCCCGAATACCCAGAATTCTACCAACACCCCACTTCAAATCATTGGACTCATTCTCAGGCCATCAACACTCAACCCCAAAATGTCCCAAGATCTGACTTGAACCTCCTCGTTGACCGCATACAAAATCTGACACTTCAAGTGAGTCAACTGACGCAACAATTAAGTGAGGAGAGTAACCTTTCTTGTCAACTTGAGGATTTATCTTCTGAAATCGAACCACCACCACATCCACAAATTCAAAGCACAATCTTTCAAAGTCAAACTCCTAGTCAATCTGAGGGACTTGGGGTTTCAATTCACGATCACTTAGTGGAGGATTCGATTCAAATTGAGAATAACTTGGACCAGCTTCATTATGAGTCGGCACAAGATTGTGCCTTATCTTTTTGTCCCGTGGCCCTTGAGCCACATAATCTTCATGTTGTGCCTCTTAAGGACTCACCTCTGGTGGAGCAAGAGCTCCCTAGTACCCTCAATTTGAAACAACCTGATGAGAGTTTACCTCTCACTATTGTTCCTGATCATCTTGGAAATGATGGAACATCAAACAACTACATTGCTCATGAGGGTATTAGGAGTTCCCTGGAGGATACTTTGGGTATGAGACCCACTTCCTGTTCTCCTGGTGAGTTGGACATGCATAACGAGGTTCTTGACCTCGTTCCGACCCACCAGCCTGTTGGTTGGAGAGTTTGGATTGACGATCATAACTTCAGCAGCGCAACGGGAGAAACTCTTCTTCCGTTGCCCCTCATTTCCCAAACTCTTGAGAGGTTCAAGCTCTTTCAGTTTGATCCTTTGAATGAGACGCCTTTGCGTCCAATTCATGAACCTCTCATTTCATCTGGTGCTCTTTGTGAAGGGGGCCCACGCATGAGTATTCTGGCCCCGCGTGGTGTCATGTTCCCTTTCCAAGTGCGTTGACCCACTCTTGAGGTTCCCATTTGATGTCTTTTGACAAATGAAGATGGGAACTTATGTTTGTACATAGTTATATAAAAAAAAAGAAAAAAAAAGTTCAATAAAAGACTCCTTCAGTGAGCATCGATTGTTGTGAACCCCAACCCTTGTGTATTTGGGCTCCATTTCTTTCACGTATTTGTACCCTTTCTTTAGCATCTCACAGGTTTTGAGGGAATTTGGGTTGTGTCCATCAACATAGCCATACACTTCCCTTTGTACTTCACGTTGGTGAGATCTCTCCTTTTTCATGCATAAATCCATGTAGTATAGCTTGCATTCATTGAGGACAATGCATGAAGTAGGTGTGGGGGGGTGTTTTACGTGTGTACATAGTTGAGACTTTTTCCTTTGATTTTGTTTTCTTTTGTTTGCATTGTTAGGGTCATGATAGTGTGCTGCATTTAATATCGATATATCTGCTTGCCATGATCCTTGGGTGACTTGTCTTCTTTTGCTTGCCTAGTGCTTCAAAATTTTCACATTTCTTTCAAAATCTTCATGTGTTTTCGAAAGAAAATGTTTTGTGGGTTTTGCGTGTGTTTAGCATGTGCAAAACCGTTGAGAGGCAAAGTAAAAAGAAAGCTCCCAAAATTGTCTTGAACTTGATGCATTAGGATATCTAGTACGTGGCTTTAGGATTTATCGAGTCGTTAGGATGCACCCCAGTTTTTCTTTGGGGGTGAGTAATCATAGGGTTTCAGTGCTCAAACATTCAAAGAAGTCCACCCTGAACCTAGTGAGTCAATAATTCGTGTTTGTTAATTTATGAAGTTTGTTGTAGTCAAGGACCCTCTTAATCTTGTTGTGAGACATTAGTGTAGGGGTTTTGGTTCATGTGTAGATAAGAAATAAGTGAGTAGATGTTCTCTCTTCTCGCACGGCTCCTATCACTCGGGAAAGTAGGTCTGAAGGGACTTTGTGCCTGGTGCTTTCGAGTCATCTGACTTGGGATGCGCCGACCGAACTCCCGTTACGCGGGTGGTAGGGATTGCCCTATGTGGAGATTTGGGGAAAGGTGTACGTGATAGTGTAAGTCCTCAAGGGCAATGATGCACGAAACCTGACCCTGGGAGAATGAAGCTCCAACTAATAAAAAGAAAAAAAGAAAAAAAATGTGTGAAAAGAAACAAAAAGAAAAAAAAATGTTAATGCAAATAAGAACCTTAATGGACCTTACACTTTGTATCACTTGAGGATCTTGAGATTGTCCATGTCTTTCACTTAATTCCTTATTTAACTTGCACAAATGGTTTATTAGGCTAGGTGTGGACTGATTACCTATATAGAGTCGGCCCGTAGGATTACCGCGTCCATTGATCGACAAAATATTTCCAACGAGTCGAGGTCTAGATTGAATAATGCATCTTGTTCGGATTTTGTGGGTATATCCGCTGAAAACCCTCAGGAGACAACACTCCTCCTCCTTGGCAACAAAGAGGTTTAACGGCTTGTTGCACGTGCTAAGTGCAACCGTGATTCCTACGAAAGTGAGTTAGGATTTCTTGTTTCTCGTTTGCTTTTCTCTTTCTTTGTTTTGCTCGGGACTAGCAAAAACTTAGGTGTGGGGGTATTTGATTGACATCATTTCATGCTTATATTTATATCTTATATCCATTATCTTACACCTAAGCAATGCTACGTGACGAGTTTTATGTTTAGTTTTCATAAATAAAGAGGTTTGAAGAGAAGAGCCATGAAAGGACCCAAAAGCAGGAAAAAGGACTTAATTGTGAGACCTGGGGACCAAGATGCAAGACAGAAGGACCGGATCGTAAGACTGAAGGACCTAAGAGCAAACCAGGAAACTCCACACCATCATGGGGAGTATTTTGGCAATTCGAGTCGGGTCGGAGCTCCAACAAGTCAAGTAACCGCATCAAAGACCAACAATACCAGAAAGAAAAGCCCACAACAAATTCCAAGACGATCCGAAGATTTTGGACCGCCAATTGGCGGTCTTGGACCGCTAATTGGCGGTCCATATTGCTCAGGATCCGTCGAAATTTCTCCTAAACTTGTATTAATGTTCGTTTAGGCTATTTTTGGTATTGGTTTAGTCCCACATCGGGGGATTGTCCCCGATTAGCTTTTTCCATGCTTATAAATAGAACTCTTCACCTTCCATTGTAATTACCCATTGCTTGGTGGTATTCTCTCTACTAAGGAGTGAGCCTTGAAGCAAAAACTCAAGGTGGAGATGAATGCTACCTTCAATGTGAGTCATTTGTTAATAAAATAATTCTTCTAGTTTCTTTCAATCTTGTCTTTTAATTTGTGCATGTTTGTTTAGTCTTTCCTTTCCTTTTATGTTTCTTCAATGCTTCTTGCCTTCTTAGTTAACTTTCATTTCAGTATTATGCTTTCTTTTGCTAATATAGTTAGTGTAATGAGTAGTGAGTAGTTCCATCCCCATTTGGGGGGTGGAGAAATATGTGATATAATCATGTAGTGTATTAAGTGTGTGTTATCTTTATCCCTTGAGCTTTATATGATTTCCATAACCATCTAATGGGTTTTCACTTTTATCTTTGATATGCTAATGCTCTTGAATGAAGCTTAGCTTATGCTTTGATTAGTGGACCTATTTTATGGGGAATGATAAGGTTAGGATATGGATGAAGTTAATATTGGAAACACAATTTGTAGTGTATGTGCTCTTGTTGCCTTTACCTTAGCTAATGTCTTGTATGTTTTAATGATGTAGTGAAATCTTAATTCATGTGGAGGCATAGTAGGGTATAGTCTTTATACTTGAGTTCATGTAGCTTCATTCCAATTATTGTCTTGTATGTTTTAATGATGTAGTCTTATCTTAATTCATGTGGAGGCAAAGTTGGATGTAGTTTTATGATTTCATGCACTACATGTTGTGAGGAGCTTAATGAACACACACACTTCTTTATGTTCACATTATTTCTCTACCCCCTTTGGGGTTTAGTTTTCTTGCTTTTCTTCCATTTCTATTTGCACCTTAGTGTAGTTTAGTGTAACCAACCTTTCTTCTCTTTCTTTACCTCTCGCCTTCGCACAAACCAAGTGTCAACACACCTCCCAGTAGACGACCCGTATTTGCCACCGCTTCAACGCGGCCGTGCACTTGCGGTTAAATATAAAACGATCAATCAAGTTTTTGGCGCCGTTGCCGGTTAAAGACATTCTGGTACATGGATGTGCCCTTGATACCCCGATCACGACTCAGCACACAATCTGGTCCCATGAGTGACCGATAGAAACTGAGTTCCTCGGATGGCAAAGTGGAGGCCCCTTGTGGTATGTCAGTCAAGTTGGAGATGATGTTGAGGTCAATCGCCCAGACTTTGTTTCTCCAATTCAGTAAAATGTACCCACTGTCCAGGTCTATGTTAGTGATACTGCTATAGAACTCCTCCACTACGCTGGGGTAGTACACATCATTGTTATTATGGACCAAGTAGCTCCAACTCCGTGCTATGATTTCGTCGTAAAAGTGGGTGCCGTTTTGATCACTAACAAGCAACGGGTGGAAGTTCTTCTCGGGAAACACCATGGTGATAGAATACTGCTAAAGTGGTATACGTTAGATTTAGAAAAATAAGTCATGGACTTCCACCGTTTTCCAAAATAAGTCATGTACCAAATTAATTTTTTTTCGTTTTTTTTTGATAAATAAACTAAAACTTAATCAGAATGAGGAATTGCGTGTAAAAACAAGACTTCCTCTGCAACATTGGAGGGACAATTTAAGTAAGGCTTCAATCGATGCCCGTTAACTTTAAAGTTTTCACCATTCTCCAGATTACTGATCTCGACCGCTCCGTGAGGGAAAACGGTTTTGATCATGAAGGGGCCGGTCCAACGACTCTTGAGTTTGCCGGAAAAGAGATGAAGGCGAGAGTTATAGAGAAGGACCAACTGTCCAGGAGAAAAAGATTTCCTAACGATGGATTTATCATGAAAAACCTTGGTTTTTTCCTTATAAATTTTAGCATTTTCATACGCCTCATTTCTTATTTCCTCAAGCTCAACTAAATCCAATTTTTGAGCATTACCGGCTGCCTCTAAATCCATATTCAGTTGCTTAATAGCCCAAAGGGCTCTATGCTCCAATTCGACCGGTAAGTGGCACGCTTTTCCATAGACTAACCGGTAAGGGGACATTCCTAAATTGGTCTTGAAAGCGGTCCAATAGGCCTACAACGCATCATTAATTCTTACAGACCAATCCTTACGTGAGGCATTAACCGTTTTTTCCAGAATTTGCTCGATTTGTCTATTGGAAACCTCAACTTGTCCACTTGTTTGAGGGTGATACGGGGTAGCTAACTTATGAGTTATGGAATATTTTCTCATCAAAGCTTCAAATGATCGATTACAAAAATGAGTACCCCGGTCACTGATAATGGTACGTGGAGTACCGAATCGGGAGAAAATATTCTCCTTAAGAAATTTGACAACAACTTTGTTGTCATTGGATTTTGTGGGGATAGCCTCAACCCACTTGGACACATAGTCCACAGCTAGCAAGATATACTCCTTCCCAAAAGACATTGGAAACGGGCCCATAAAATCGATGCCCCAAACATCGAAGATATCAACTATGAGAATAGGATGTAGAGGCATCATGTCTCTACGAGAGAGTTTTCCTAGCATTTGACATCTAGAGCAAAAATTACAAAATGCAAATGCATCCTTAAATAGGGTGGGCCAATAAAATCCACACTGTAAAACTTTGGCCGCGGTTTTCTTAGCTCCAAAATGTCCTCCACATGCTTGGTCATGACAAAAAGATAGAACACTTGCAAATTCCTCCTCAGGAACACATCTCCTAATGATTTGATCCGAACAATATTTGAAAAGATATGGGTCATCCCAATAAAAATTCTTCACTAGGGACCTAAATTTGGCTTGATCGTTCTTAGACCATTCAGTCGGGGTCACACGGTTACTAAGAAGTTGACTATATTGGCGAACCATGGTTCGCCAGACACAACCATAATTTGTTCATCCGGAAAGTTCTCATTAACTGGTGTGTTATCCACTGGGCTAAGAGGAATTCTAGACAAGTGATCGGCGACTACATTTTCACAACCCTTTTTATCACGGATTTCGACATCAAATTCTTGCAGTAGTAGGATCCAGCGCAATAAACGCGGCTTGGCATCCTTTTTGTTCACTAAATGTCTTATGGCCGCATGATCCGTGTAAATAATCACATGTGTGCCTATCAAATATTGTCGAAATTTTTCCAAGGCAAAAATGATTGCTACAAATTCTTTCTCAGTTACCGTGTAGTTCAATTGGGCATCATTCAATGTTTTACTAGCATAATATATCACGTGAGGTTTCTTTTCAATTTTCTGACCCAACACCGCTCCTATGGCGTAATCCGATGCATCACACATTATCTCAAAGGGTTGGGTCCAATCGGGTAAATGAATAATGGGTGCCGACGTTAATTCCCTCGTAAGGTGGTTAAAGGACTCCAAACATTTATCAGAAAATTCAAACTTAGAGTCCTTCGCTAATAATTCAGTCAATGGTCTAGCCACCTTACTAAAGTCCTTGATAAACCTTCGATAGAATCCGGCATGCCCTAAAAATGAACGAATCTCTTTGACATTTGTTGGTGGAGGGAGATGCTTAATCAAATCGACCTTGGCTTTATCCACTTGAATACCATCCTTAGACACAATGTGACCAAGCACTATTCCATTCTTAACCATGAAATGACATTTTTCCCAATTTAAGGTCATGTTCTTCTCCTTACACCTTACTAGTACTAATTCCAAATGGTTCAAACAATTGGCAAAAGTGGGACCAAAGACAGAGAAATCATCCATGCAAATTTCCATGAAATTATCCACCATATCAGAGAAGATGCTAACCATACATCTTTGAAATGTGGCAGGAGCATTGCACAAGCCAAAGGGCATGCGACGGAAAGCAAACGTGTCGAATGGGCACGTGAAGGTAGTTTTCTCCCGATCCTCAGGAGCGATAGGAATTTGGTTATAGCCGGAATATCCATCTAGAAAACAATAATACTCATATCCGGCCAACCGTTCTAACATTTGATCTATGAAAGGAAGAGGGAAGTGGTCCTTACGGGTTGCAGAATTCAGTTTCCTATAGTCAATGCAAATCCTCCAACCGGTTTGGATACGGGTCGGGACTAACTCATTAAGCTCATTCTCAACTACAGTAACTCCAGATTTCTTAGGGACAACCTGAACAGGACTAACCCAAGCACTATCGGATATAGGGTATATAATTCCATTGTCCAACCACTTAAGTATTTCCTTTTTGACCGCCTCAGTTAGGACCGGGTTAAGCCGCCTTTGCGGATCCCTACGGGGTTGAGTATTATCTTCCAAATGGATCCTATGTTGGACTATAGATGGGCTAACCCCCTTGATATCGGCCATGGTCCATCCAATAGCTTCTTTATTCCTACTGAGGACTCTCAACAATTCCTTCTCTTGATTGGGGGTCAAATCCGATGCTATGATAACTGGGAGGGTGGATGAGGGTCCTAAAAATGCATACTTCAGTGTAGTAGGGAGAGGCTTCAACTCTAGTGATGGTGGTTCTTGTAGTGAGGGTTTGGATTGAGGTCTTGGTTCGGCTAAAAGTCCACCTAAGGCTGACCAATTGGGTGAAGATCGATTCGAACCTATATGATTGATTTGGTAACAAATTGTGGCCTCACCACTCAGGTTCTTTTGAAAATCAACTTCATCCAATTGGGTGAAATTTAAGTAATCCGAAATCAACTCATCTTCACTACAATCCTGAATGTAATTCAATTCACTCGATTCATCAGAGAAAATTCCAGGTTGCTTCCCTAAGTTAAAAATATTTAGCTCAGCAGTCAAATTCCCAAATGACAATTTCATCAATCCATTCCTACAATTGATTAGGGCATTGGAAGTGGCTAAAAAAGGTCTTCCTAAGATCACAGGAATTTGATTGCTAGGGTTAGCAACAGGCTCCGTGTCTAAAACAACAAAGTCCACAGGAAATATGAATTCACCCACTTTGATCAGAACATCATCAACCACACCTCTAGGAATCTTAACAGATCTATCAGCCAATTGGAGTGTGGTCCTAGTCTGTTTAAGGTCTCTTATATCCAATTCTTTATATACAGAGTAGGGAAGCAGATTAACACTAGCACCCAAATCCAGCAAGGCCCTATTGATTAAGGTGTTACCAATTACACATGAAATAGTTGGACAACCAGGGTCTTTATATTTGATTTGTGTGGGTTGGGTTAACACAGAGCTTATATTTGCAGTTAAGAATGCTCTTTTTGGTACTTGTGTTTTCCTTTTCTTGGTGCATAAGTCTTTTAAGAATCTTGCATAAGGTGGAATTTGTTGAATAGCTTCTTTTACGTGTGTACATAGTCGAGTCTTTTCTTTTGATTTTGTTTTCTTTTGTTTGCATTTTTAGGGTCATGATAGTGTGCTGCATTTAATATCGATATATCTGCTTGCCATGATCCTTGGGTGACTTGTCTTCTTTTGCTTGCCTAGTGCTTTAAAACTTTCACATTTCTTTCAAAATCTTCATGTGTTTTCGAAAGAAAATGTTTTGTGGGTTTTGCGTGTGTTTAGCATGTGCAAAACCGTTGAGAGGCAAAGTAAAAAGAAAGCTCCCAAAATTGTCTTGAACTTGATGCATTAGGATATCTAGTACGTGGCTTTAGGATTTATCGAGTCGTTAGGATGCACCCCAGTTTTCCTTTGGGGGTGAGTAATCATAGGGTTTCAGTGCTCAAACATTCAAAGAAGTCCACCCTGAACCTAGTGAGTCAATAATTCGTGTTTGTTAATTTAGGAAGTTTGTTGTAGTCAAGGACCCTCTTAATCTTGTTGTGAGACATTAGTGTAGGGGTTTTGGTTCATGTGTAGATAAGAAATAAGTGAGACATTAGATGTTCTCTCTTCTCGCACGGCTCCTATCACTCGGGAAAGTAGGTCTGAAGGGACTTTGTGCCTGGTGCTTTCGAGTCATCTGACTTGGGATGCGCCGACCGAACTCCCGTTACACGGGTGGTAGGGATTGCCCTATGTGGAGATTTGGGGAAAGGTGTACGTGATAGTGTAAGTCCTCATGGGCAATGATGCACGAAACCTGACCCTGGGAGAATGTAGCTCCAACTAATAAAAAGAAAAAAAGGAAAAAATGTGTGAAAAGAAACAAAAAGAAAAAAAAATGTTAATGCAAATAAGAACCTTAATGGACCTTACACTTTGTATCACTTGAGGATCTTGAGGTTGTCCATGTCTTTCACTTAATTCCTTATTTAACTTGCACGAATGGTTTATTAGGCTATGTGTGGACTGATTACCTATATAGAGTCGGCCCGTAGGATTACCGCATTCCATGATCGTCAAAATAAGTCCAACGAGTCGTGTAGCTAGATTGATTAATGCATCTTGTTCGGATTTTGTGGGTATATCCGCTGAAAACCCTCAGGAGACACCACTCCTCCTCCTTGGCAACAAGGAGGTTTAACGGCTTGTTGCACATGCTAAGTGCAACCGTGATTCCTACGAAAGTGAGTTAGGATTTCTTGTTTTTTTTCGTATGCTTTTTCCTTTCTTTGTTTTGCTCGAGACTAGCAAAAACTTAGGTGTGGGGGTATTTGATTGACATCATTTCATGCTTATATTTGTACCTTATATCCATTATCTTACACCTAAGCAATGCTATGTGACGAGTTTTATGTTTAGTTTTCAGAAATAAAGAGGTTTGAAGAGAAGAGCCATGAAAGGACCCAAAAGCAGGAAAAAAGGACCTAATTGTGAGACCTGGGGACCAAGATGCAAGGGGGAAGGACCTGATCGTAAGACAGAAGGACCTAAGAGCAAAACAGGAAACTCCACACCATCATGAGGAGTATTTTGTCAATTCGATTCGGGTCGGAGCTCCACTAAACCAGCTACATGCATCCAAGACCAAGAAACAAACCAAGGCAAGCCCACCAGAAGTCCCAGCCGGATCTGGGCCTTATAGGCCGCCAATTGGCGGTCTGGAACCGCCAATTGGCGGTCTGGTTAAGCCCAAATCAGCCAAGATTCTTCCTGGACTTGTATTAGAATGTGTTTAGGCTATTTTTGGTATTGGTTTAGTACCACATCGGGGGATTGTCCCGGATTAGCTTTTTCCATGCTTATAAATAGAACTCTTCACCTCCCATTGTATCTATCTCCCTCTTGGTGGCCATCTTCCCTACTAAGAGTGAAGCCTTGAAGCAAAACTCTAGTGGAGGAAGAGCTACTTGTAATTGAGTGAGTTAATAATATAAGTTTTCTTTTAATGATGTTGTTTCTCTCTTAGTTTAATTTCCTTTCCTTTGCATGCTTGTTTGTTTGTTTAGTTTTATGCTTCTTTAATATTTCTTGCTTAAGTAGTATAAATTTCATTTCAGTATTATGCTTTCCTTTGCTAAATTAGTTAGTGTAATGAGTAGTGAGTAGTTCCATCCCCATTTGGGGGGTGGAGAAATATGTGATATAATAATGTAGTGTATTAAGTGTGTGTTATTTTTATCCCTTGAGCTTTATATGATTTCCATAACCATCTAATGGCTATCCACTCTTATCTTTGATATGCTAATGCTCTTGAATGAAGCTTAGCTTATGCTTTGATTAGTGGACCTATTTTATGGGGAATGATAAAGTTAGGATATGGATGAAGTTAATGTTGGAAACACAATTTGTAGTGTATGTACTCTTGTTGCCTTTTCCTTAGCTAATGTCTTGTATGTTTTAATGATGTAGTCATCTTAATTCATGTAGAGGCATAGTAGGGTCTAGTCTTTATACTTGAGTTCATGTAGCTTCATTCCAATCATTGTCTTGTATGTTTTAATGATGTAGTCTTATCTTAATTCATGTAGAGGCAAGATTGGATGTAGTTTTATGATTTCATGCACTACATGTTGTGAGGAGCTTAATTGAACACACACACACACACACACATCTTTATGTTCACATTATTTCTCTACCCCCTTTGGGGTTTAGTTTTATTGCTTATCTTCATTTCCTTTGCATTTCATTTCAGCTTTGTAGTTTAGATTAGTGTAATACATCTTTCTCCCTTCTTTTTACCTCTCGCCTTCGAATAAACCAAGTGTCGACACACCTCCCAGTGGACGACCCGTATTTGCCACCGCTTCAACGCGGCCGTGCACTTGCGGTAGAAATATAAAACGATCAATCAAGTTTTTGGCGCCGTTGCCGGGGAGGTGCTCTGTCCAGACCTTGGTTTGGACGATTCGAGGGGTTTTTAATTTTTCTTTTTCAGTTTTTCTTAGTTTCAGGGAACACTCTGATCACGGGGAGGCCATTGGAGAAGTTTGAGGAAGCAAATCCAAGAACAGACCGCCAATCAGCGGTTTGGAACCGCCAATTGGCGGCCTGGTGAGGGATTCGGTCTTCCAATTTTTTTGTGGTCATTTGTGCTGTAATTTGTGTTATCTGGGAGCCCAATTTTGCATGCTGTGACTTCTTATTTGCTCCCAGATCATTAATCACTCCCCCTTTAATCAACTTGGACCATAAAACTCAAAGCAAAAGATTAGACTTCTTGCCATCTAGGTCATGCACCATTGGTAGACCTTGCATGCATTTGTCTTTTCTTTGCTTTACATTTTGTCGTTGATTGCTGGCGTGAGGTACGTGCACCGACATCCCTCATTCATGCATGTTTCGTTCATGCATTAGTTAGTAAGGTGCATCGGGACAAGAGTGAGAGAGCGTTTGATTGGAGCGATTGATTGCTAGATCTAGGATCAAATCGCTACTAAGGAGGGGCTGTCCCATAAAAGATAAGGTGGGGGATTTCATCACCCTTTCCTTAGCCCCAAAAATCACTCTTAATAAAGCCTTAACTAAAAGCAAGTAGACATTGGCCCTAGGATTGCGGGCGCACTAGGAGAGTAATCTAGTTGAGACCGTCATGACCTGATCGGCGTTGCCTACCTTGTCGATAGTAGGAGGTACTGGATCTCCGGATCTGGTATCACTTGCTGGGCATTGTGGTCCTCGTTGTAGGGAGGTGAGACGTGTCGAGGCTAGTGACCTCGAAGTTAGGCGTCGTCTAGCTTAAGGACCCATTGCCTTACTTTGATTGAGCCGTGCTTCCTAGTTAGGCTTCTTCCTGATCCCACTACCCTCGCTAGCTCTAGGGATTCTTCCCTCCTCATCTGAGTCCTCTCCTCATCTATTCTCTACGTATAGTCTCCTCCTCTAGTACACCTTCTGTTGTGTGTTTGTTAGAGTCGAGTCGAGCATTTTTATGCGAGGTTGGGCTCGTTCTGGTGAGAGCGCTCGACTCGAGAGAGTGCTTATTTCTGAGATGGAAGATCTTGGTGATCGACCATCTCCGCCTCGTGCTCCTTTGGAGCAAGAAGGCGAGTCGTCTCGTGGTGGCGAGGGAGACCGGGTTCCATACATGGACTACCTCGGTCCATTCCCACCACCACGTAGACCTCCTTCTCCTCCTCCTCTGACTCGAGAGGAAGGGAGATTCGGTCAGGATCGAGTTCTAGGTGCACCACCACCTTTAGCTCGACAGGATAGGCCGATGACGTTGTGGGAGCGGACCCATCCTGTTCGGGCCGCGCAACCTTCTTGCATAGTTGTTCCCCCTGCTCGCGGGAACAACTATGAGCTGAAACCTCAGTATGTGAGCATGCTTCCAACCTTTACTGCCAATAAGGAGGATCCGTATATTTTTATACGCGAATTCGAGGAAGTATGCTCCATGTTCAAGCTTCAACAGCTTGACGAGGATTCTGTCCGGTTGAGGATGATTTCGTTCGCATTGAAGGATAATGCGAAGAAATGGATGTATAGCCTCCCGGCGAGTTCGATTCAGTCTTGGGATGACTTTGTGACCGTCTTTCTGAAGAGATTTTTCCCTCAAAGGAAAACTCAACAGATACGGCACCAGATACATCAAATGTATCAGACCGAGACCGAATCTTTTCATGGTTTCTTTGAGAGGTTCAAGGACCTTCTCCAGCAATGCCCTCATCATGGACTTGAGCTATGGCAGCTGTGCCAGATTGTTTATGAGGGCATCAACTACAACACCCGCACATTGTTGGAGTCGATGTGTCAGGGTGACTTCCAAATGAAACCCATCGAGGAGGCATGGGACACTTTTGAATCCATGGCTGAGCGCACCTTCGAGTGGGACACCATGAGAGAGCCACCAGCCGCCAGGTCTTCTGGTCGAGCTGGATCATATCATGTTGAGTCGACTATCGCGTCTGAGGCGAAAATGGTTGCTCTCATGCGTAGGATAGAGAGTTTGGAGATGGACCGAGCTCCTGTAGCTCAGGTCGCTACTCCCGGGTGTACTAGGTGTGGACTGTCGGGACATGATGACTTGGAGTGCGCTTACGCTCCAAGAGATACTGAGCATGCAAATGAGATGTATCATCAAAGGCCCCGAAACGACCCGTACAGTCATTCCTATAACCCGGGATGGCGTAACCATCCTAACTTCTCTTGGGGGTCTAGTGGCGGACACGGTCAGAGCTTGCACGCTCAACCTCAACCTCCACCTTATCAACCTCCACGCCCATCGGCGACCTACCAACCCCCACATCAAAGGTCTCAGCACCAAAATTACCAACCTGGTCAGGCCTCTTCGTCGGGTTATTCTAACCAGACTCCACCACCTCAGCGGGTTGACCCCAAGGACCCTTCTAGTGATCCGACCCTTCAAGCATTCATGCAGAGCATGCAAAGTACAGTCAAGGCTTTGGAAATGCAAGTTAGCCAATTGGCTCATCAATTCCATGAACGCGAGAAGGGTCAGTTCCCGAGTCAACCTGTGGTAAATCCCAGGGGTCAGCCTGCTAATACCAGGCAAAATGTACACAATGTTGAAAGTGACCCTTCCCAACATGCTAATGTTATTCATACCTTGAGATCGGGAAGGGTCGTTGACAACAATGTGAACATGCCGGAAGCCAACCCTGTTGGCAAGTCTTCCGAGGAGAGTCTTGATCCTGTCAATGAACCTAATTCTGAGACTCCTCCTCGTGATTCCTATGTCCCCAAGGCACCATTCCCTCATCGGTTGACTAAAAAACGTGATGAGCATTGGGATAAGATCGTTGAGGTACTTAGGCAAGTAAAGGTGAACATCCCGTTGTTGGACGTTGTTCAACAAATGCCACCGTATGCCAAGTTCCTCAAAGACCTTTGCACCACCAAGAGAAAAACAAATGTGCCCAAGAAGGCCTTCTTGGCCGCCAATGTGAGCTCCATATTGACACAACCCATGACTGTCAAGTACAAGGACCCTGGTTGTCCAACTGTCTCTTGCATGATTGGGAATGTGACCATCTCTCAAGCTCTATTGGATTTGGGGGCATCTGTGAATCTCCTGCCTTACTCAGTCTATGTCAACCTTGGGATAGGCGATCTTAAACCAACGAGGACAACCCTCCAGTTGGCTGATAGATCTGTCAAAATCCCACGAGGGAGTGTGGAGGATGTCCTTATCAAAGTGGGTGAGTTCGTATTTCCAGTTGATTTCATCATCTTGGATACCGAACCTGTGTCCAACCCACAAGGACAAATTCCTGTAATCCTTGGGAGGCCATTTCTTGCGACATCTAATGCCTTGATCAATTGTCGCAATGGATTGATGAGGTTGTCTTTTGGAAACCTCACGGCGGATTTCAACATCTTCACTCTTGGTAAGCAACCTGGGCTCTTCGACGACTCAGTCGGAGCCAATTTCATCCAGGACACGGATGAGCCCGATTCATTAGGCATGTTCGACTCACATCGACATATTATTGAGGTGCCTAATGATCAGGTTGCGAGTGAAGAGGATCTTGAGGAATCCGCCAGCATATCGCTGGACGAGGAGGCACATCTGGGTGCTTGCTCCTCTTACCCCGTGGCCCTTGAGCCACTTGAAATTAACTCTGAATCCGACAAGGACCCACCTCTGGTCGAGCTTAAACCGCTCCCCGATAACCTAAAGTACATCTTTTTAGGGGATAATGAGACCTTGCCACTCATTATTGCTTCTGATCTTGAAAAAGATCAAGAGGTTGCCCTCAAAAGAGTACTCTTTGAAAACAAAGAGGCGATCGGGTGGTCCTTGAAGGATATCAAGGGAATTAGCCCTGGTATTGTTCAGCATCGGATCCACATGGAAGAGGATTCTAGGCCCCGCAGGGACCCACAACGGAGATTGAATCCTGTACTGAAAGAAGCCGTCCGAAAGGAGGTTCTTAAGTGCTTGGATCATGGCATAATTTATCCTATCTCTGATAGTTCGTGGGTGAGTCCTGTCCATGTGGTTCCCAAGAAGTCAGGCGTGACGGTTGTGGAGAATGAGCATAATGAGCTTATCCCGACACGCCTGCAAACTGGCTGGCGAGTTTGCGTTGATTATCGCAAGCTCAATGCGGCAACGCGGAAAGATCATTTCCCGTTGCCATTCATTGATCAGATGTTGGAAAGGTTGGCCGGACATGAGTACTATTGTTTTCTTGATGGATACTCCGGTTACAACCAAATTCCCATCGCCCCCGAGGACCAAGAGAAAACCACATTCACTTGTCCCTTTGGCACGTTTGCCTACCGTCGCATGCCCTTTGGGTTATGCAATGCGCCGGCAACGTTTCAGAGGTGTATGATCAGCATCTTCTCCGATATGGTTGAGCGTTTCCTTGAGATCTTCATGGACGACTTTTCCATATTTGGCGCTTCCTTTGATGAGTGCCTTCATCACTTGAGCCTTGTTCTCAAGCGATGCCGTGAGAAGAACCTCGCTCTCAATTGGGAGAAATGTCACTTCATGGTGAAGCGAGGGATTGTACTTGGACATGTGGTCTCAAGTAGGGGAATTGAGGTCGATCCCGCCAAAGTGGGTATCGTTGCTAATCTCCCACCGCCACGTAATGTGAAGGATATCCGCGCCTTTTTGGGGCATGCTGGATTCTATCGGCGGTTCATTCGGGATTTTAGCAAAATCGCTCGACCTCTCACCGCCTTGTTGGCTAAGGATGCCATTTTTGAGTTCACACCGGATTGCCACCATGCCTTTTTGACCTTGAAGAAAGAGTTGACTTCAGCTCCCATTATTAAGGCACCGGTGTGGATTGAACCCTTTGAGTTAATGTGTGATGCATCTGACTTCGCTGTGGGAGCAGTGCTTGGGCAACGATTGGACAAATTGCCTCATGTGATCTACTATGCCAGTAGAACACTCAATGATGCCCAATTGAACTACACTGTGACCGAGAAGGAATTCTTAGCGATCATATTTGCTTTGGAGAAATTCCGGTCGTACTTGATTGGCTCCCACGTGATTATCTATTCTGATCACACAGCCATCAAGCACCTCATGGCGAAGAAAGATGCAAAATCCCGACTCTTGAGATGGATCTTGTTGTTACAAGAATTCGATCTCGAGATTCGGGACAAAAAAGGGTGTGAAAACGTTGTAGCTGACCACTTGTCTCGTCTAGAGACGACCAACCCACAGGACCAAATCATTGACGATAAATTTCCTGACGAGCAGTTGTTCATGATCGAAGATAACCCTTGGTTTGCCGACATCGTGAACTACCTCGTGACCGAGCAATTTCCTGTGGGTTGGTCAAAATCTGACCAATCCAAATTTAGATCGTATGTCAGATTCTTTCACTGGGACGACCCCTACCTATTCAAATACTGCTCTGACCAAATTTTCAGGCGGTGCGTCCCAGATACCGAGTTCCAAAGTGTGCTCCATTTCTGCCATTCCAAGGCATGTGGAGGACACTTTGGAGCAAAGAAAACTGCTGCCAAGGTGCTCCAATCTGGATTCTACTGGCCCTCTCTTTTCAAGGATGCTTACGACTTTTGTAAGCAATGTGATAGGTGCCAGCGCCTTGGCAGGATTGGTCGACGTGACATGATGCCTTTGCAAAATGTCCTTGTTGTCGACATCTTCGATGTGTGGGGCATCGATTTCATGGGTCCCTTCCCGAACTCTTTCGGGAATGTTTACATTCTGGTGGCCGTTGACTATGTGTCTAAGTGGGTTGAGGCTATACCCACAAAGACCAATGACAACAAGGTGGTCACCAAATTCTTGAGGGACATTTTTGCGCGATTTGGTACTCCTCGTACCATAATCAGCGATAGGGGTACCCACTTCTGTAATCGCTCCTTTGAAGCGCTTATGAGGAAATATTCGATCACCCACAAGCTTGCGACCCCATACCATCCGCAAACTAGTGGGCAGGTCGAAATCTCTAACCGTCAATTAAAGCAAATTCTTGAGAAGACGGTTAGTTCCTCGAGGAAGGATTGGTCTACCAAATTGAATGACGCATTGTGGGCTTTCCGCACCGCGTACAAGACCAATTTGGGTATGTCCCCTTATCGGGTAGTGTACGGCAAGGCTTGCCACCTAACCGTCGAGCTTGAGCATCGTGCTTTCTGGGCGATCAAGAACCTGAATATGGATCTTGATCAAGCAGGAGTACAACATAAGTTCGACATTGTGGAATTAGAAGAGTTACGCAATGATGCGTACGAGAATGCCAAAATTCATAAGTCCCGAGCCAAGATGTTTCACGATCGCATGATTATGCGAAAGGTGTTTACGGCCGGGCAGAAGGTGTTGCTCTACAATTCCCGGCTTCATCTGTTTGCGGGTAAGCTCCGCAGTCGCTGGTCTGGCCCGTTTATTGTCCAAACCGTTTATCCTCATGGAGCGGTTGAAATCTTGAACCCAGGGAATGGGGACGTGTTTAAAGTTAATGGACAACGCCTCAAACCCTACTTGGAGGGGGCACCAGCCGAAGTCGAGGAGGTCATGTTCCTTCATGAACCTCCCTCGCACTCAACCATTCATGCTCCTACATGAGTGGTTGAGCTTTCATGTTTGTACATAGTTAAAAAAAAAAAAAAAAAAAAAAAAACTCCTTCAGTGAGCATCGATTGTTGTGGGCCCCAACCCTTGAGTATTTGGGCCCCATTTCTTCCACGTATTTGTCTCCCTTCTTCAGCTTCTCACAGGTTTTGAGGGAATTTGGGTTTGTGTCCATCAACATGACCCCGAACGTCCCTTTGTACTTCATGTTGGTGAGATCGTTCCTTTTTCATGCATGTATCCATATAGTATTTTGCTCACATTCATTGAGGACAATGCATGAAGTAGGTGTGGGGGGGTGTTTTACGTGTGTACATAGTCGAGTCTTTTCTTTTGATTTTGTTTTCTTTTGTTTGCATTTTTAGGGTCATGATAGTGTGCTGCATTTAATATCGATATATCTGCTTGCTATGATCCTTGAGTGACTTGTCTTCTTTTGCTTGCCTAGTGCTTTAAAACTTTCACATTTCTTTCAAAATCTTCATGTGTTTTCGAAAGAAAATGTTTTGTGGGTTTTGCGTGTGTTTAGCATGTGCAAAACCGTTGAGAGGCAAAGTAAAAAGAAAGCTCCCAAAATTGTCTTGAACTTGATGCATTAGGATATCTAGTACGTGGCTTTAGGATTTATCGAGTCGTTAGGATGCACCCCAGTTTTCCTTTGGGGGTGAGTAATCATAGGGTTTCAGTGCTCAAACATTCAAAGAAGTCCACCCTGAACCTAGTGAGTCAATAATTCGTGTTTGTTAATTTAGGAAGTTTGTTGTAGTCAAGGACCCTCTTAATCTTGTTGTGAGACATTAGTGTAGGGGTTTTGGTTCATGTGTACATAAGAAATAAGTGAGTAGATGTTCTCTCTTTTCGCACGGCTCCTATCACTCGGGAAAGTAGGTCTGAAGGGACATTGTACCTGGTGCTTTCGAGTCATCTGACTTGGGATGCGCCGACCGAACTCCCGTTACACGGGTGGTAGGGATTGCCCTATGTGGAGATTTGGGGAAAGGTGTACGTGATAGTGTAAGTCCTCATGGGCAATGATGCACGAAACCTGACCCTGGGAGAATGTAGCTCCAACTAATAAAAAGAAAAAAAAGGAAAAAATGTGTGAAAAGAAACAAAAAGAAAAAAAAATGTTAATGCAAATAAGAACCTTAATGGACCTTACACTTTGTATCACTTGAGGATCTTGAGGTTGTCCATGTCTTTCACTTAATTCCTTATTTAACTTGCACGAATGGTTTATTAGGCTAGGTGTGGACTGATTACCTATATAGAGTCGGCCCGTAGGATTACCGCATTCCATGATCGTCAAAATAAGTCCAACGAGTCGTGTAGCTAGATTGATTAATGCATCTTGTTCGGATTTTGTGGGTATATCCGCTGAAAACCCTCAGGAGACACCACTCCTCCTCCTTGGCAACAAGGAGGTTTAACGGCTTGTTGCACATGCTAAGTGCAACCGTGATTCCTACGAAAGTGAGTTAGGATTTCTTGTTTTTTTTCGTATGCTTTTTCCTTTCTTTGTTTTGCTCGAGACTAGCAAAAACTTAGGTGTGGGGGTATTTGATTGACATCATTTCATGCTTATATTTGTACCTTATATCCATTATCTTACACCTAAGCAATGCTATGTGACGAGTTTTATGTTTAGTTTTCAGAAATAAAGAGGTTTGAAGAGAAGAGCCATGAAAGGACCCAAAAGCAGGAAAAAAGGACCTAATTGTGAGACCTGGGGACCAAGATGCAAGGGGGAAGGACCTGATCGTAAGACAGAAGGACCTAAGAGCAAAACAGGAAACTCCACACCATCATGAGGAGTATTTTGTCAATTCGATTCGGGTCGGAGCTCCACTAAACCAGCTAGATGCATCCAAGACCAAGAAACAAAGCAAGGCAAGCCCACCAGAAGTCCCAGCCGGATCTGGGCCTTATAGGCCGCCAATTGGCGGTCTGGAACCGCCAATTGGCGGTCTGGTTAAGCCCAAATCAGCCAAGATTCTTCCTGGACTTGTATTAGCATGTGTTTAGGCTATTTTTGGTATTGGTTTAGTCCCACATCGGGGGATTGTCCCGGATTAGCTTTTTCCATGCCTATAAATAGAACTCTTCACCTCCCATTGTATCTATCTCCCTCTTGGTGGCCATCTTCCCTACTAAGAGTGAAGCCTTGAAGCAAAACTCTAGTGGAGGAAGAGCTACTTGTAATTGAGTGAGTTAATAATATAAGTTTTCTTTTAATGATGTTGTTTCTCTCTTAGTTTAATTTCCTTTCCTTTGCATGATTGTTTGTTTGTTTAGTTTTATGCTTCTTTAATATTTCTTGCTTAAGTAGTATAAATTTCATTTCAGTATTATGCTTTCCTTTGCTAAATTAGTTAGTGTAATGAGTAGTGAGTAGTTCCATCCCCATTTGGGGGGTGGAGAAATATGTGATATAATAATGTAGTGTATTAAGTGTGTGTTATTTTTATCCCTTGAGCTTTATATGATTTCCATAACCATCTAATGGGTCTCCACTCTTATCTTTGATATGCTAATGCTCATGGTTTAAGACATCATTTCATGCTTATATTTGTACCTTATATCCATTATCTTACACCTAAGCAATGTTATGTGACGAGTTTTATGTTTAGTTTTCAGAAATAAAGAGGTTTGAAGAGAAGAGCCATGAAAGGACCCAAAAGCAGGAAAAAAGGACCTAATTGTGAGACCTGGGGACCAAGATGCAAGGGGGAAGGACCTGATCGTAAGACAGAAGGACCTAAGAGCAAAACAGGAAACTCCACACCATCATGAGGAGTATTTTGTCAATTCGATTCGGGTCGGAGCTCCACTAAACAAACCAGATGCATCTAAGACCAAGAAACACTTCAAGAAAAGCCCACAAAGCAAACCAGACGGATCTAAACCTTATAGACCGCCAATTGGCGGTCTGGAACCGCTAATTGGCGGTCCATTTAGCCCAGAATCCATCTAGTTTTCTGTAGCACGTGTATTAGTGTATGCTTAGTGTATTTTTGGTATTGGTTTAGTCCCACATCGGGGGATTGTCCCGGATTAGCTTTTTCCATGCTTATAAATAGAACTCTTCACCTTCCATTGTAATTACCCATTGTTTGGTGGCATTCTCTCTACTAAGGAGTGAGCCTTGAAGCAATAACTCAAGGTGGAGAAGGATGCTACCTTCAATGTGAGTCATTGTTAATAAAAGTTTATTTGTTTCTTTTAATCTTGTTTTGTTATGTTGTTTGTTTTGTGTGGGTTGTTTTACTTTGTTTAATTTCTTGTTTAGTAATTTTAGTATCTTAGTTAAATTTTTTCTTTACTTAGTCTAATCAGTAGTGTAATGAGTAGTGAGTAGTTCCATCCCCATTTGGGGGGTGGAGAAATATGTGATATAATTATGTAGTGTATTAAGTGTGTGTTATTTTTATCCATTGAGCTTTATATGATTTCCATAACCATCTAATGGGTCTCCACTCTTATCTTTGATATGCTAATGCTCTTGAATGAAGATTAGCTTATGCTTTGATTAGTGGACCTATTTTATGGGGAATGATAAGGTTAGGATATGGATGAAGTTAATATTGGAAACACAATTTGTAATGTATGTGCTCTTGTTGCCTTTACCTTAGCTAATGTCTTGTATGTTTTAATGATGTAGTGAAATCTTAATTCATGTAGAGGCATAGTAGGGTATAGTCTTTATACTTGAGTTCATGTAGCTTCATTCCAATTATTGTCTTGTATGTTTTAATGATGTAGTCTTATCTTAATTCATGTAGAGGCAAAGTTGGATGTAGTTTTATGATTTCATGCACTACATGTTGTGAGGAGCTTAATGAACACACACACACTTCTTTATGTTCACATTATTTCTCTACCCCCTTTGGGGTTTAGTTTTATTGCTTATCTTCATTTCCTTTTGCATTCTAGTTTAGCATTGTAGTGTAGTTTAGTGTAATAAATCTTTCTCCCTTCTTTTTACCTCTCGCCTTCGAATAAACCAAGTGTCGACACACCTCCCAGTGGACGACCCGTATTTGCCACCGCTTCAACGCGGCCGTGCACTTGCGGTTAAATATAAAACGATCAAAGATATTTGATAATCATTAGCACTAATACTGACTACTCACTACTCATTACACTAACTAATTTAGCAAAGGAAAGCATAATACTGAAATGAAATTTATACTACTTAAGCAAGAAATATTAAAGAAGCATAAAACTAAACAAACAAACAAGCATGCAAAGGAAAGGAAATTAAACTAAGAGAGAAACAACATCATTAAAAGAAAACTTATATTATTAACTCACTCAATTACAAGTAGCTCTTCCTCCACTAGAGTTTTGCTTCAAGGCTTCACTCTTAGTAGGGAAGATGGCCACCAAGAGGGAGATAGATACAATGGGAGGTGAAGAGTTCTATTTATAAGCATGGAAAAAGCTAATCCGGGACAATCCCCCGATGTGGGACTAAACCAATACCAAAAATAGCCTAAACACATGCTAATACAAGTCCAGGAAGAATCTTGGCTGATTTGGGCTTAACCAGACCGCCAATTGGCGGTTCCAGACCGCCAATTGGCGGCCTATAAGGCCCAGATCCGGCTGGGACTTCTGGTGGGCTTGCCTTGGTTTGTTTCTTGGTCTTGGATGCATGTAGCTGGTTTAGTGGAGCTCCGACCCGAATCGAATTGACAAAATACTCCTCATGATGGTGTGGAGTTTCCTGTTTTGCTCTTAGGTCCTTCTCTCTTACGATCAGGTCCTTCCCCCTTGCATCTTGGTCCCCAGGTCTCACAATTAGGTCCTTTTTTCCTGCTTTTGGGTCCTTTCATGGCTCTTCTCTTCAAACCTCTTTATTTCTGAAAACTAAACATAAAACTCGTCACATAGCATTGCTTAGGTGTAAGATAATGGATATAAGGTACAAATATAAGCATGAAATGATGTCAATCAGCTTCTAATAAAGGGATGTTTACCTTTACTTGCTTAAAGACTTCCAACATTTTCTCCATTTGATTTGTATGATTCTTATTAAGTCTATTAGGGAATGGTGCTTTAGGAATGAATACTCTTTCAGGTTCAGTGGGTTCAATTTCAATTGGTTCCTCAGATTGAATTGGTGGCTCATTGGATGGCTCAGGTGTGACAAAATTATTAGGCTCATTAGCCAAGGGGTGAGTGACATTGTTATTAACAGATTTTCCAGATCTTAATGTAAGTATAACATTAATGTGTTGATTTTGCTCTTCTTCTTGAACCATATGAACTGGTCTGTTGTTATTGTTCACATTAGGAGGTGGTGCATTATGTGGTACATTAGGTGGAGGCCTAATGTGTTGAGGATTGAATGATTGAGGATTAAATGGTTGAGGTGGTTGATATGGCATATGTTGATGTGGTTGATATGTCATATGTTGATTATGTGGATTGTTAATTCTTGGGTTCACCTCGGGTTGGCTTGGGAATCTTCCTCTTTCTCTTTCACCTACAACTTGTGCTAATTGACTTACTTGAGTCTCTAGCTTTTGAAAAGATTGAGTAGTTGTTTGAACAAATGTTTTCATTAAGTTTTCCAAATCAGTTAATCGGCCATCACTATTATTGTTGTTGTTGTTGTTTGAGTACATTTGTTGTCTAGATGGTTGGCCTTGCTGAGGAATGGGTGCAGGATTTGAATTCCCTTGGCTCCATGAAAAATTGGGATGGTTGCGCCACCCTCGATTATAGGTTGACGAATAAGGGTCATTCCTAGGACGATTAAATGCAGCATTAACTTGTTCCATGTCCGAAGAAATGTGTGCACACTCCTCCAAAACATGACCAGTTTGACCACACCTAGAGCAAGAAACAGAAGATATTTGATTTACTAGGGGTCGGGTTTGAAGCTCTAGAGTTTCCATCCTACGCATAAGGGTGGCTAATTTCGCTTCAGCAGCTATAGAAGCATCTACAGCTAAGACACCTGATCTGGATTGATTTGCTATTCTAGATCCAATACTTGGGTTGGTCGGTGCCCTAGCAGTGTCCCATTGCATACTATTATCAGCCAAGTCTTCAAGAAAAGTCCAAGCATCATTCTCATTTTTGGACATAAAGCTTCCTCGGCTTACAGATTCTAGCATAACTCTAGATGTAGGTGTCAATCCCCCATAGATAATTTGGCACAATTGACACCTTGGAATTCCATGATGAGGGCATTGGGTCAGAAGGTGCTTAAATCTTTCCAAATAGGAATAAAATGGCTCGCTCTCAGATTGAACGAATGCACAAATTTCATTCCTAATCCTAATAGTCTTATGGTTGAGGAAATATTTCTTTAAAAACACTTGAACAAACTCAGCCCAACTCCTAATGGATCTTTCGGCTAGACTATATAGCCATTTTTAGCGTCGTCCTTCAGTGCTAGAGGCACGAATTTAAGACGCACTGCCTCCTCAGGGATATGCTGGTATTGCATAAGGGAGCAGATTTCCTCAAATTCTCTAAGGAAGAGATATGGATCTTCCTTAGAGGTGAACTTGGGCAACATACTCAGGTATTGTGCCTTGAGTTCGAAGTCGCGACCCGGTATGGTGGGCATAACGATGCACGATGGCTGAGCAGCCATCGTTGGGTAGCACCGATCCCTCAGAGTCATAGGTGGTGCAACAGGTGGGTCCACTACATTCTCACCCATTGGATCCGGGTGAGGTGGTGCAACAGGTGGATTGGGGCTAAGCTCTAGACTGGAATCTAGATGAACTCGTGAGAGTCGATTGCTCAAGTCCCGAACCCAAATCTGAGTGCACTGGTTCGAATTATTTTTGAATTCAAATTCGAAATTTAAATTCCAAATTCAAATTCAAGAATCAATTACTATTTGATTTTTTATATATATATTTTTTTCAAAAAAAAGAAAAAAAAGAAAAAGAAAAAAAAGGAAACAAACAATAGAAGGGGGAAAGATGAGAAAGGAATCCTAATCTAGAGAATTGAGGTGAGAAAAGAAAGAAGACTCAGATGAAAAGGGAAACTTAACTCTAAAAGATAGATGAGAGGGTTGGTCAGAAGTTTCCTAAACAAGCATGGTTCAAACAATCCTAGACCTAGTGTAGCTTAAGTCTAGACGACTCCTAACTGGTTGAGTCGAATTGATTCGCTTGATTCACCTCCCTCACTAATCAAATCAACTTGGCCAGGCCGTGTATAGCTAGTGGGGGCGCTTCCGACAGAGTCGGTGCCAATTAGACAACCACTTCGCTTGGAAGACTTACGTCAACACAAAAACACTTTCTAGACACCAAATTAAATTCGATCAGCTTCAAGTCATAGCAAGTCAAATCAATCTTCTCCTTAATTGAGTCCGAATCCTTAGGGGCCAATGTCTAATTGATTTTAATTAAGGCTTGGGTGACACTTTGGGACTGTTATTTGTGGGCCACGGAAGGGTGATGAAATCCCCACCGTATCTTTTCCTACGGAGTTGCCCTTAAGATAGTTTAACTTAAATCTAATAGAGATAGTCAAACATTGGTCTTTAGTGGGGGACAATTGCAAGGTTGTATGCAAACTAAATTATATGCTTAAATGCAATCAATAAAAACCGCGCACGTACCTTGCCTCCAGCACTCTTCAACAATGAATTGATTTGCAAAATTTAGCATACATAATGCGAGAAAATCTTTAAATAATGCATGCACTAAGGCCTTTCTAATTTTGCAAAATTTTAGGTCACAAGTTGAATTAGTGCCAATTATGGAAGTTTTACCTACACATGCAATTCTACCAAAAAGGAAATTTTCCGAAAATGGAAATTACGAGGAAAAGGCAACAAATGTTACCTACACACGCTCAGTCGGGTTCGCCGCCCGCTCTCGACAATTTCCAGTGCTCTACGCGTCCACCCAGAGATGAGTCGCGTTCCGGAGAAATTTCAGACTCAGATATTTAACCCGTGCGGCGTTTCCGCCGCAAACTCTACTTGTGATGCGGCAATTTCGCCGCCTGTTCAGATCGGATGGTCTCCGGATTTTTGTGTCCTCTCTACTACTTCCTGAAAAGCACAGAGAAAACGTTAGATCGCGAAAAACCAAAATCCAAACAAAACAAAAAAAACGAAATCACAAAAAAACTTAAAATTCTCGTCGCCTCCCCGGCAACGGCGACAAAAACTTGATTGATCGTTTTATATTAACCGCAAGTGCACGGCCGTGTTGAAGCGGTGGCAAGTACGGGTCGAACACAAGGAGGGAGAGATTCTTATATTTTTGTGATTTTCTTTGATTAAGGAAAGCAAAAGAGAAATAGTGTTGGTTTGAGATTTTTGGATTTATTTTTTTTAGCTTTCTAAAGGAAGAACACCAAGAAGAAATAACTATGGATGAGAGTCCAGTGGGTGGGAGTTATGAATCTTCGAGTTAGATTAGAGATTACGAAAATTATTATAAATCAAGTGAGATATTAAGCATCATATGATAATTGATTTAACAAAAACTCATATGATCAAAACACTAACAAGAAATTAAAATAAAAACGATCTCTCTTCTCTAACCCTAAATCCGTCACCCGCACCCTTTGGAGGGTTTTAGAAACCCATGGGGAGAAGATGAGGACAAGGGGTCATGGAGATCATCGAGAGACTATGAAAACAAAAAGAAAGAAATATTATACTAAACTACGATCTACGAAAACAAATACAATTATTCTAAACATACAACAAATTATTCTAAGAGAAGAATAAAGAACAACTAAAATATTTTACTCTACTGAAATTAAGAACATGAAATATTAATCTAAAAATAAGCTTACGAAAGAAAAAGACAATGGAGAAATAAATGGGCAGAATTTTATTGCATAGAATGTAATACAAAAAAGTTCCCCTCACAACACAATTTCGTGGCTATTTATAGCCAATACAAGAAACCCTAAGTATGAATCAGGAAGGACACGTGTGATTACACAACTGGACGAAAACGGGAGGCACGGATCGCAAGCCGTGCGGCGATTCCGCCGCATATTGACCGTTAGATGCGGCGATTCCGCCGCATGGATAGTCCAGATGAATTCGTGCTTTTGTGGGTGTGTTTGTGATATGTTGTAGGTGGCCTCCACGCGTATAAATCAATTATTGCATATCTTTGGAGATCCGAATTTGATTTCTTCTTGAATACTCCTCCAAAATAACTTTTTAGTCCTTCTAATTTGCGATCAGGTCCCTGGCTTCTTATGCAATCAATTGGACTTCAACTTGAGCTTGAATCTCTATCTAATTGGTCTTTGTGATCCATCTAAGTACATTACACGCGTTTTAGCTCAAATATTGGTAAATTGCATTGTAACTCCTGAATTCTGCACAATTGCTCAAAACAATACCTTAGTAGCATTTATTTATATAAAAATAATCTAAATGAAAGACATATGATGCAATGTATGCAATGCATCATACCTCAACAACCACTTGAACGCTTCCCAATGCTCCTTTCTCGGGTTAGCCATATAACGACTCACGAGGCTAACTTCGTGTGAAATGGCTGGCCTAGTGCAGATCATAACATACATAACGGACCCGATTGGACTAGCATATAGAACTTTATCCATATCTCTCATTTCCATTTCAGTAGAGGGGTTGCACTTCATCGAGAGTTTGTAGTGAGCACTTATAGGTGTGGCAATATGCTTGGCATTCTCGAGATTATACCTTTCGAGAATTTTCTGGATATAACTCCTTTGAGTAAGCAGAATTTCACATCTTCTGGTATCCCTGGAGATCTCCATACCGACAATTTTCTTTGCACTCTCGAGATCTTTCATCTCAAACTCGCCACGAAGTTTCTGTTTGAGATCATTTATATGCTTCATCTCCTTTGTCACGATCAACATATCATCAACATATAAGAGCAAGAACACGTACAACCCGTCTTTCAAACTCCGCAAGTAAACACAGTTGTCATAGTCGCAACGTACAAAACATTCTCTAACATAAATGTATCGAACCTTTTGTACCACCGCCTCGGTGACTGCTTAAGCTCGTAGAGAGACTTCTTCACCTTGCGTACTTGACATTTTTTGCCTTGAGTAATGAACCCATATGACCGCTTCATATGGATCTCCTCTATGTGCCCGTGAAGAAATGTTGTCTTCACATCCATTTGATCTAACTCCATGTCGTCCATTGCCACCATGGATAATGATACTTTAATAGAGGTATGCTCTACAACGGATGAGAATATCTTATTATAATTGATCCCTTCTTTCTGAGCATATCCTTTGCCAACAATCTTGCTTTGTATTTTAACACCTCATATGGAGTTGCCTTTTTTTTCTTCCTGAAGATCAACTTGTACGCAATCGCGCGCTTTCCTCTTGGAAGTTCTGTTAACTCCGAAGTCTGATTCTTATGAAGAGACTCCATCTCTTCTGTCATGGCCACCATCCACTTGTTCTTGTCCTCGTGCTCAATGACTTCATCGAATGTGGAAGGGTCCCCACATTCAGATACAAGTGCAAACACAATGCTAGCATCATCGTGACCATAGCTGTGCTGTAAGACCCGCTCTCCTGCTATAATAATAATAAGTCCACTCTCCGCGGTTATGCATAATTGACTTCTTGGAATGTCAAAATATTGATATGGCATGCTTGTTTGAGTAGATTTGATCAGATTTCTCGTTGGACGATCGGGTGCGACACATCGGACGAGCGCGCAGTTGTTTGACTCGATCGACTCAATTTGGGCCCGAGTGAGTGTAGGGTCGGTTTTGGACTAAAACCGTGTTGAAGTGGCATGGAATTGGAAGGGTTGCATTAGGGTTTGGATGTGCATTTTCGTGGCTTTTGGATGCCTTTGGAATGGTGCCATTTTGGCATGCCTTAATGTGACTTGAATAGCCATGAAGCCTATGGAAGTTGGAGGGTTGTTTGCAAACAAAACCCCCTCAACCCAAGCCATCCCTACCCTCTCACTCCCTCACCCACGAAATTCAGACCCTCTCCATCTCCCTCTCCGGTGTGCTAGTGGTTGGAGCTCCGACGAGTCAAGTGGAGCAAGCTAGAGTGCATCTTCTGGGAGCAACTAGACGAAGATCTGGGTGGGTTGATCTCCGGTAATCTCGGGCAAAGTTTTTCGTGAATTCAGGTATGCTCCTGACCCTTGAAGAGTTTTGTGGGAGGGGGTGTTGGCTGGAGGGCCAGCCATCACCATGTTGGTGGTTGGTGCAATCGGTTGCACCAACAACCGAGTTCCCTTCTAGCGTGCGCATGGAGCATGCGCTAGATGGGGCTGGCTGTGGGGCAGCCAGAGGGACCGGGGTTCCGGTGAGGTCTGACCAGGAGTGATGAGGTGTCTTCTGGGTGGAGTTTTGAGGTGGACACGGATCTGGTTGGGTGTGGCTGGTGCACACAAGATCCGACTTGGATTTGTCTTCAACCCTTTTGACTCTTTGTTTGGATCAGCTGGCTGGTCCAGCCCTTCTAGACGGTGGCAAGGGTCAGAAAAAGGTGTGGAACAACCCTAGGGAGGCTAGGGGTGAGGGGGATCTAGATGGGCTAGCTCGGTCTGAGCAGCATGCACTTGAATGGGCTAGCCACACGGTTAGTGCACCATGTGCATCAGCTTGCTCGGTTGTTGGGCTGAGCTGCTTGGATGGATCTCTACTGACCCTCTCCCATAATAGACGGCCTGAGAGGGATACTCTAAGCACGTGGGTTGGAGTGGTCAAGGGCTCATGCATCGGTTTGAGTCGATTGAACTTGTTAGCTTGTCTTTTGTTAGTTATCATGCTCTATGCGTTGAATGTGTTTTGCTTTATATGACTTGTTGTGTTTCAATAGCAGATATAATGTGGTTATATGATCTGATGTGTGTGTATTCCTGATGTTGTAGTCATGCATGCACTTATGAATGTAAACGGGCTCTCTCTCATATCATGTGCTGATCGTGTCATGTTCTAAAGCAACACATTAACCCGTTACATGCATGTATGCTAGTTTAGAGATCTATATCGTCTACTGATATTTTATGCATATTCCAACATGATTATCCTACTGATATACATGTAATCCATACCCATATAAACTCTGATCATCGCATATAAACTCTGAAATTAAGGATGCATGCTATCGATTATTGTGGAGTGTGATTTTGATATATCTAGTTGTAATGCATCATCCTATTGCGTCTCTCATGTCTATATGTTACTGAAGTGAAGTGTTATGATATGGTTATGTATGACCCTTAGGATATCAGACCTTTTAACATCCTTATCATGACCCGTAGATTACTCGATTAGCTATTACCTTGATTTGCTGATCCGGTTATGATTGCTTGTTGTGAGTTTCGTTTGATTGCTGATTGGGATGTTCTGATTTGATTTGTTTGGGCTGTTAGGAGGGTATCCAGATACCTTTCCTTGAGCTCTTTCCACACACTATAGATGCATTAGATTTTAGATGCTTAAGTAGTTTGCACCGCATTTAATCTGGTTAATAATTCTGGGCACATTCTGTTTTTGGGCCGACGGGCCATGAGTGGGTCCTCTAGCTAGAGAGGCCATTCGCATAAGACCTTCACGTTGGGAGGCCAGGCGTAAGATAAGTCCTGGGCAGGCGCGCTGCCATTCTGTCTTAGGGTAGGTATTCCCAAGTTCGCGATGGCACCATGTAGGTCACTTGCCGCGAATTGGGACACTTATCCGGCGCACCGCTTTGTGCCGAGCGGTGGGTCACTGTCGAGTGACCACCTTTGACCAGCGAGGCTGGTGTTCTGGTTCCTATTGAGGAATGATTCGGGTGCGCTCGAGTGGCACGGCTTATGGAGTCGTAGCCTTCTGTTGCATTATGTGCTTTTCTGTTTTTGTTTCGGATGCTTTTGTTTTAGATAGATTGTATGCATTCTTCCATATAACTCCGATTGGGCCAGGGGCATACTGGGTTTTCTTTATAGAAAACTCACGCATATGTTGATCCGGTGCTTGCATGTACTTAGATTCCTACAGGGTAGACTGGACGAGTAGTCGAAGATTCTGTACACGAGGGACACGTCGACCAGATTCTTCAGTTTGTCTTTTGCTTCCGCATTATTTATGATGTATTTCCCTTTTGAACTCGATGTAATGTATTTGACCTTGTTACCATATATGGATAATCTCTCACTTTTCAGTCATGTTTTATGTTAGTCTATCCATGTATGATCTCTCTACGTATTGTCGAGTCATTGTTGGTCTGTCTTTTGTAACTCCTTCGGTCGTCGCGGAGGTCTCTGATCGCGACACTTGTAGTCTTTCCCAGTGTGCGTACCCACGAGATCAGGGGCGTTACATGTGCGGTGCCCTAGTGACCCTCCTTTGTCTCCCCTAGGCAATATGTTATTGCTCAGGCTCTTCCTCTACTCGTGAGTCAATTGTTTCCTACTGAACTTCCCTATTCGATTCAGCCTCTGAAGTTGTGACTCTTACTTCAGTTTTGTCTCCCCACATAGAACCATCTTGCTGCTCATTCTACTCAAGGCCTTTGACTAAACTCGTCTCATCAAAGACTACATTACTACTAAAGAGCACCTTCTTGTCCATTGGATCCCAAAGCTTATATCTTTTCACTGTCCTATCGTAACCAAAGAAAATGCATTCCTTTTATTTTGAATCAAGTTTCGACCATTATGTTTCATCAACCAACGCATAAGCTTTGCATCCAAATATTCTCAACCTTGAAAGATCATATGGCTCAGCCGTCCACACTTCCTGAGGCATCTTTAAATCAAGTGCCAATGACAATTAGATATTTAACAGATAACACACAAGATCAACTGCCTCAGCCTACAAATCCTTCGACAAATCCGCATGTAGCCTAATGTTTCTTGTCCATTCACATAGTGTCTTGTTCATCCTTTCAGCTACGCCATTCTCGTTTGGACTTCATGGTGTAGTGAAATGCCTCGTGATGCCTTCTTCTTCATAGAAACTTGTGAACTACTTTGAGGTGTATTCACCTCCATTATATGTCCTCAAGTACTTAACAAATTTTCTCATACTTTTCTCTACATGAGCCTTCCATGCTTTAAACTTCTCAAATACATCAGAGTTATTCTTTAGAAAATAAACTCATACCTTCCTTGAGAAGTCGTTGATGAATGTGACAAAATATTTGGCTCCATCATTTGACTGAACTTGTGCCGGACCGCAGACGTTAGAGTGCACATACTCCAGTATGCTTTTTGTCTTGTGGATAGTCATCTTGAATCAGATCTTGTGTTGTTTCCCGAAGACACAATATTTCCAAAATCCAATTTTCAACTCTTAACACCCTTCAACAGACCTTGTTCATATAACTCACACAAACTCTTTTCCGACATATGACTAAACCTCATATGCCAAAGGATGGTGTTGTCGTTTTGTGCAAAACTTGCTGCACCCTTTCCCACTACTGCACTTCCCTGCATACAATACAAATTGCCCATTTGGGTTCCTTTTATCACTATCATCGATCCATGAGTGACCTTGACCTTTCCGTCTACAGTAGACCATCTCCACCTAAGAGTATCCAACTTTCCTAGAGATATCAAGTTCTTCTTAAACTCCGAAACATGACGCACTCCCATCAACCGGCTGAATATTGGAAACTTCTGGAGTAGAGTTTTATGAAGAAAAGCATCTGCAACAAATTGAATTTTAAGTGTCAGTTGTACACGCTTCATATGAGGGTGAACACAATGTTTGTTGATGATCTATCAATGTTCAAAAAGCTTGTCTCGGATTTGACGCAGGTGGGTGTCAAATTGGAAGATAAAGTAATGTTTTTGGTAATGTCACTGCTCGACTCGTTTGAGAATCGGTGAATACAATCATATATGGGAAGGATTCGTTGGTGTTAGAAGAAGTGTAGGACACACTGATCTCTTTTGATGCGAGGAAGAATTCAGGTAGTAGCCCATCTGGTAAGGGTGAATGATTGATCATCTCACCGAGTTGTATAGGAGCAGGACATGTAACAAAAGCAGCATAACACAATAGGGGTCGGTCAATGTCAAAGGGGAGAACCTTTGAATGTTTCTTCTGCAAGAAGATGGGTCACATGAAGCTTGACTATAGATCCTTCAAAGACGCAACAGAAGGGTAAAGCCGGGTTTTATTCCACTAGTGTGATGGAGGAATTGGATGTGGTAGACGTCTTGATAGTTTGCGCTGCAGTTATCGGCAAATCATCGACTAGATGGATTTTGGATACAGGAGCATCATATCACATGTGCCCAGTCAGAGAGTGGTTTACATCCATAAACCAGTCATTGTTATAGGCAATGATGCACCATGTCCTACCGTCAAAATCGGTTCCATACAGTTTAAGATGTTCGATGGATGCATTCGAAACTGTCACTGTCGATTCCTCGAAGAGAATATCATCGGAAAGGAACAATTCAATGATCCCTATCGCCCAAAGATTCAACATCTCCCACTTCTCATCAGTCATCTTCGTCGGCCTCTTTTCTTCACCGCCCAAAATATTAAGCGATTCGTCCGCCTATGACAAAAACACACAAAACCTCCTTTGCTAGGTGGAAACATTCCCTTTTCCGGTGAATTTCTCCACGCGGAAGTTTCTTACTGTAACGCCCCTAATCCGCAGTCAGGTGACAACAGTCAATCAATACTATAAACAAGAAAATAAGGGACATTATCAAAATATTATTAAGTCGATGCCTCAATTAAACATAAGCAGAGGTTCAATGTCAGGGTACAATGTGCAAAAAAATAATAAAAGAAGCTGAAAACCTACTAGATCAAACTACGAGATACAAGGAAATTACATCAACTAAGCTCACGATACAGTTCTCGTATCCCAAGCCCAAGTCTCCTCTTGCCTCCTACTAGGTCCCACTTGCACACGTACAAGGCACGCTTGAGTCTCGAATCACTACCCAGTACACCACCCCAACTCGACACCGAACAAGGTCTAGCCATCCCAGACGGCTCACTGGTCTTGTGTCCCAAGGTGACCACATGTCCAACGAAGCTGAGTATGCACGTCGACCCCACCACGCATCCGATCCACGAGCAACATTCAACCCGCTCTCACGGCAGAACTGTCACCCATCCCAAGGTGACCGCGCGCCCAATAAGGTCGAGCGTGCACCTTCAACGTGACCTCACATCGGGCCCACAAGGCAACGTGCTACTCCAATGCTCCCAAACAGCCACCCGTCACAATGCTGGTGAGTTGACCACATGCCCGAGCCCATGACCAATGCTCCCAAATGGTCACTCATAACAACGTGGGTGGTCCCTTCCCAAACTACCACATCACAGGGAAAATAACCTAACCTCTAGTCATATGTGCCTCACACGTCATCTCTCTCGCACCCCGCGCCCGAGTTTTTAAGAAACACTTTCCAACGACCACTCGTCACAACACCCATGGGTGGACAACGGGTTCCACAAACCTGTCACAATCCCACAAGACGGTGGTTAAACACAATTAACCCTAAAACGCACGAGTCAAACAACCCCAACAAGATATGGAACAATAAATATAAATAGGACTAGGGAAGGAGGAAGGTGATCGTAATTGGAGAAACATTGGGATGACCGCGGTCTACGCTGAAAGTGGGCATCTGCAGCGGAGGTCTCTTTGGGAGGACCTAGGTTGAGCGACTCCAGTAGCCTTGACGCCTTGGTTGGTTTGCGGGGACTTTAATTGTATCAAAAAAGATAGTGAAAAGAGGGGAGGTACGGGTCTCAACATAGTAGCCATGGACGAGATGAATGGTTGTGTGGATAGGCTCCAACTTGTGGAGGTCCCGTCTACTAGAGGATAATTTACGTGGTCCAATTTCTCACAAGGGAGGCAAGTATCGGGAGCGAATTTATAGAATATTAATATGCCATGCGTGTTGGAGACCTTTCCTGATTCCTTTTATGTCGTGGGGGATAGAGACTTGAGTGACCACTCGATGCTCATTTTGGCTACAGATATGGAAGGACAAAGAAAGAAACATTTTGCTCGGTTCGTAAATTTCTGAGCTGAGCATGAGATGTTCATTCATGTGGTGAGAGAGGCTTGGGCCACGAGGGCGGAAGACACACCCATGTTTAGATTGGTAGCAAAGTTAAATGTGGTGAAGGAAGCGTTAAAGAGATGGAGTGAGGATACCTTCGGGCACGTGGAACGTAAAGTGAGCGAAGCTTAGCCTAGGCTTGCAGAAATCATGAAACAAAGGGAGGACAACCCACAAGGCGAGGAGCTTTTACAATGTAAGGTGGACCTGGACCGTTGTTTGGTGCGGGATGGCTGCAAGAGGATGACCAAAATTCCAGATTTTTCCATGCTTCCCTTAGAGTGAGGAGATCCACCAATAATGTGAGGAGAGTGAGTGAGGAAGGGGTGGTCATATGCACTGTGGAGGAGGATTATGAAGGATGTGTTTGAAGCTCGACCTTAGGAAAGCATATGACTCTATGTCTTGGCCATTCCTAGAGGAAGTACTCAAGCTGGTGGGCCTTCCCGACCATTGGTGTAAACTCATGATGGCTTGCGTCCGAGTTTGCTTTGTTGTTACGGTGAATGGTGAATACTCTAGACCATTTGTTGTCACGAATGAGCTGAGGCAAGGTGATCCTTTGGCTCCCTATCTGTTTGTACTTTGTATGGAGGTTTTAAGTGCCATGTTCAGAAAGGAGGTTGAGAGGGGCAATCTCAAACCATCAAGGTGTGGGGATGTACAAATCTCCCACCTCCTCTTTGAGGATGGTGTGATGGTCTTTGCTGCGGCTACAAGAGCAATTGCAAGGGTGATAAAGCATATCCTTACTGAATTCTCAGCCACCTCCGGGTTGCAGCTGAATGTAGCAAAGAGTTAAATCTTCATGGGAGGAGGAGCCACCGAGGGTACATGGATATGTTCGCACTTAGGCATGGAGAGAGCTGATTTTCCGGTTACTTATTTAGGCCTCCCACTCTTCTCCTCAAGGCTGGGGAGATATCATTGCATGGGCTTAATCAGCAAGGTTCAAAACGACTAAGCACATGGAAGAGACACTTTTTTCGATGGCGGGTCGTGTGAAGTTAGTCAAGAGTGTGCTCGTGTCTATGAGAATTTATTGGACTTCAGCTTTCCTTATCCTAAGAAAAGTCTTGAAGGAGGTGGAGAGCATCATGATTCACTTCATTTGGGGAGGTCCTACAAAGTGGGTGGCCGTGGCATGGAAGGACATTTGCAAACCGAAGAAGGAGGGTGGTTTGGGGCTGGGGAGACTAAAGGATTGGAATGATGCTGGGCTGATTCATCTCCCTTTGTTGATCATTGAGAATGGTGGTTCGCTTTGGGTTCAGTGTATGCGATGGAAAAACTTGCGGAACCGTAAAATATGGTTAGCTAGGCCACCGTCTGTGTGCTCATGGGCGTGGCGGGGCATTCTAAGTGTCCGAGAAGTGGCGAAGGATAAAATCCAATACGAAGTGGGAGATGGGACAAAAATTCGATTCTTTACTGACCCATGGTGTGGACAACCCTTACTCTCTTGCCTCGGGGGAGAGCGTCTCCAGTACGACATGGGGATGCCAAGGGATACTGTGGTATCATATTTCATTCATGAGAGGGCTTGGACGCTCCCCGAGCCGAGGTCCCTAGAGATGGCAGTATTATGGCCTAGGATATTGCAAACTCCAATAAACGAGGGGCGAGATACTCCACGACCCTGTTTGTGTATTATGTGAGGAAAGAGATGAGGATATGACACACCTATTCTGGGAATTCCACTTCACCCGACATGTTTGGGTAGAAATGTTGAGGATACTATGGCTGGACACTAGGGTAGACCTTACTCTCGCTGCGGAGGTGGAGAGGCTGCAAATGATGTGAGGGTCCAAACTACAACAGGCCACCACGAGACTTGCTTTTGCTGCAACCATCTATGAGTGTTGGCAAGAGCAAAATAAGCGGATTTTCGAAAATGAGAAGCGTCGACCCGACGACGTGGGCACTCTTATAAAGGATGTGGTGCGTATGATGGGCAGACAGATAAAGGAAATTAGAGACGATTCTAAGGCTTTGAGATTGAATGAGAGTAGTTGAGGCTATGTTGTTTAGAGGTAGATTCTAGTTATGCACCGAGCATGACTCGAGGGCTGTAATAGATAATTTTTGGTAGGTTGTTAATGGTTACATACATCAATACAATAGAGGCTACGCCTCCCTTTTGCTTTGCAAAAAAAGTAAGGTGAAAGGTTAAGGATTTGGGAGTTCTTGGGTCTAGGGATTTGGCGTTGAATAAGTAGATGACGAGGAAGGAGAAGGGTGAGGGGTTAACACAAACATTCTCCTCCATCGATAGAAGTAACCAAAGCTTTAATACCAGCTTTTGGGCGAGGATCTAACGAATGTACCACAAAATGACGGGTTAAGATGTACAGTGGAATACGAAAATGAATATTGTACATGGAATTAAATAACTTCTGGCTCTCTCCCAAACTTTAAAAGTAACAAAAACACACAAGATAAAGAACAAGCAAAAAACGAATGCACACCTGAAACACCCACGACACAAGCATTTTACAAGGTTTGGTAACGTGTCTACGTCATTGTGGGGGTCTCCTGCGGGTTTCCGATCCTTCTTCCACTTCTCTACCAAGAGAAGCAACTAAGATTACAAGTTTATGGAGGCAATATGTCCTCTAAAACACTCTAGATCTCTCTCTAGCCCAAATCCCTCAATACTCAATGAAGTAAATAAGAATGATGCATTCTATACAAGTTAGGGCTCAAAAGCCCTTAAATAGACGACTCAAAACCATACAGAAAATGTGGGCAACGGTCGATTGGTGTAACCGACCGGTTGACTACTCCACGATTATCTTGAACTCCGAACCACTTTTTGGTCAACCGGGATCACGATCGGTCGACCATTCCTGGCTCCAAAAGAATCTTTGTTATTTTCAATCGAACAATGTCCAACACCAGTCAATCGACCTTCACATCCGAAAGCACATGTTATTTTCGGTCCAACGATGCCCAACACTGGTCGACTGACCTTCACATTCCAAAAGCACCTGTTATTTTTGGTCAAACAATGTCCAACACAGATCGACCATTCTTCACCTCTAAGTGCTACTGATAATTTTGATCGACCGAACTTCTCCACCGGTTGACCATTTTTATCTTGTTTCTGCCTTAACAAAATTAAACCTTTCTAACACACACCCTGGTTAACTTCCACTTGAAGTCACCCGGTCCAAGTGATAGGGAGATTGAGAATCTTTTCTTCTCAAAACCAGTTAAAATAAGGACATTGTGCTCTAAACTTAGTACGATCCGACACGATGCACCACGGGTAGGAAGGTCAATATATCCAATTGGTCAATATGTTAGTCCCCGTTGCTCTTAGATGGTAGGCTTCAAGTACTTGGAGCTTTGTAACCTATACTATTATTATGACAGTCTTGCAGTCATAATTAGATTATGAATGTCACGTCGCTTAGAACAAGTACCAAGTCTTCTTTTGTTCCATGATACGATCTTCATTAAATATAATATACTGCCAGATATCCACATGAATTAAAATTTTAATTGCTTTCACTTAGGCTGTAATTTCCACCAAAGCTTGGAAATCTATTCTCCCCAAGAACCTGCCAAGGTGAAAGGCCATTAAGAATTTCTTAGGCCTAGTGTAACGTCCCCGAAAACAGCGGAAAATTTAAACAATATCAAAGACCGTCAACGGTCAACAATGGCACGTCACGGGAAACAAACCAACATATATATAATATAAAAGATATAGATCCACGTGGAAGTCAAAATATACATATGAGTCAACTGTGATTACAACAGAAATGAATATACATGTAATCACTACCTCAACAAAAGATACAAAAAGATGTCAGGATCAGATCCCGGGGGCACCCTCCTCGGTCACCACCTCGACTCTAATGCTGCTCGCTACCTGAAATGCAAACAATTGAAACATGCCTGAGTTCCCTGCAGGAACCCCGTATGCCAAACCTCCTAAAATACAAAAAATGGAATTAAAGACAATGCAATGCAATGCACATGATCATCCACCTCGGGCCCACAATAATGCCACTCTCCGCCTCCGCGGTACTGAACCACTCCTGCCACCACAAGGGTCAAGTCAGTCCACCGCTGTCTCACAAGGGTCAGTCAGCACCACTGCTCCCCAAGAGCCGCAGAAAGGAACCCTGGCACTACGCCGCCACCCCAGGAGTGAGTCAGCCCGCCGAATGCACAACTCGGGGCAGACGACAGCCGCTGCTCCCCCAAGAGCCGCCAGACGTGCACCCTGCCGGAACATCCTCGGCCTACCGACAAACCCCAGCAAACAACCCAAGGTTTACGGCAATCATCTCTCACACCCCGCTCGATATGAGAGGCCAACAATAATACGCCCTCGTCGAAGGTGAAATCCGTCGCTCTCAAGGCCGGTAATCGACCGTCGCCTCGGAGCCGGTAGTCGACCTATACTCGACGGCTCGCGTGTGGATAAATCCACCAACCTGCGGCAGATCGGTCGACCGCTACAAGCACACCGGTCGACCGCTCTTCCGCACAGTACTCAGTATTGTACAAACATGTGTATCGGTCGAACCACGCCAACCAAAAAACCGACCAATCGGTCGAACAAAAGTCATCTAGTGGTCGACCGTTTGGATGGTCTACGCTATACAATATTTATAATATATATATCCGACCGGTCGAACCAAGGGGTCGTTCAACCGATAACAGGGATCTCAGCATTTTGCCTAAGTAATATTCGGTCGACCGAAACATCACAGGCACTCTACTGCTTAATTAAATGCTCAGTCGGTCGACCGAAAGTTAAAGAGCGGTCGACCGTTTTGATGGTCAATGCTCCCAACCGACTTAGCATCGAATAGATCAATCGAACCAGTTAAGGATGTTCGACCGTTTAATAAGTCAAAATCCCCAACCGATCTATTCTCATTGTTTCGGTCGACCGGCTAAGTGGACCCATTCGACCGATAACAACATCCACCCTTTCTCCCGCACAAATCTGGCATAACGGTCGACCGTCCATAGACATCGTTCAACCGTTTGCGGGTGCAAATCAATATAATAATAGAATCGGTCGACTGCCCACAGGCACCGGTCGACCGATTGTCGTCTTCAACCTCTGAATAGGTTGCAATCCGACGGGGAATTTGACCCCAACGTCGATCCCCAACACCCACAAAGCTTATGTGAGTTATATTGAAGATTTGGCATACCTTGATGAAGTTTGTGGACGCCTCCCAAGCTTTGGCAAACTCAACCCAACTTCTTCATCTTCACTTCTTCTCCTTCTCCTTCTTTCCTTCTTCTTCTCCTCCAAAATCGCCTCTCTCACTCTCTGAAACACTCAAGCAAAGAGAAAAACGTTTTTCTTAACCTAACACCTCTATTTATAGGAAAACCAAAACTTATCCAATTCTTCCACCTCAAGCTTTACTATTCATGGCTTAATTAGGTTAATTAGGTTTAGTTTAGGTTAATTAGGGTGTTTAGATTAAGGTTATTACACCTAGTCTGACAATTGGAGTTTAATTCGAATCTTATTATTGAAAGTGATAAAGTCCTCTATTCGATCCCGTTGTAAGATATCCAAGGTTCTCGAAATGGCATTCCTCTTATACGATCAGTACCAACCAACTATTTTATTGACGCACCCCTTGTTCCCAGACCGACCTCCACCTCCGGGACGTCTAGTGTTGCTTCTCAAAGCTTGTCTCGGAATGGGGTTCACTTGCTCAGTTGAGGGCAAGGAACACTTCTTATCCCCTGCCCACAATCCCCACATGCGTGAAACGATGGACCAGGTTACGTGGGAGCCCTCCCACGTATGCACCTTACAACCAAAATTATTGTTTGGTCGAGGGTTTGCTCATCAACTTCGAGCAACTCACCACACTACGACACTACATCAGAAAAGTATGCTGACTTTCATAACTATTATGGCATTCCTCGTATTAAAATCCATTCATCCTCATTCCTTGGCTTCTGGTAAGTGTCATATTCTTGGGACGACAACTGAAGCTTATATTTTGCATTTCTTGCAATGACAATAAACATGTTATTCGATTGCAACTTCAGAGGAAGCGCATTTAACAAGGGAAGCTTTTGCAATCATGAAGTGAATGTTGCACTCTTGAAAAAAATGAGATGTGACACTAGATGCACTGATGAAGGTTATTTCGTTCACCAAGACACTCGTTGTGGTGGCCGCTAGCAACGCTTAAGGCCAGGTACATAGGTTCTCATAGGCTTCATAAGAAGGTGTGAGCGAAAGTTTCTCCCACTCCATAACTTTTGTTGGAGTGGAGTTAGGTGGTGGTGGGTGACAGATAATAAATGTAGCCGAGAAGTTCCTCCTTTTATGTCCCTTCCTACCGCACTTGAAGCATGTAAGGAACTTCTGATATCTCGTCTTCTTAAGTGGATATTTTTCCTTTGATATTCTTCATTGTGAGCATACCTTTGTCTTATTTTGATGATCGACCTGTGTTTATAATTAATCCAAATCTTTGCTATGAACCACAACAAAGATTAGCCAAAATACAAGGTTACTCCAGAGAGGATTAATACAATAGGACCCCGAAGTTGTCAAAGCTAAAGCAACCTTCCAAATATAAAAGTTCAAGACATTCAAACAACCTGCAAGTTTAGGTAAACAAACCAAAATAAAAGTGCTAGGTACATCAAGCCAACTTCGCATTCCCAAAAACCTTCAAAGGTAAAGGTTCTAGACGTCTTCCACCCCGTTAGCTCCTGAAGTACTCTCCCCAATCCCTTTGAGAGACTGCGTACGGATAGTGACCCGGTCATGGCATCCATAAGGTCCTGAGCATCTTGGAAGTTGTCCAAGTGCGTTGAGATTTGTCGTTAAGGATAGTTTAGAGAGACAGTCTGGGCCCACTTAATGCTTAAGGTATGTTGCAAGAGATTGCCTTGCCTATTGAATGTCCTTATCCAAAGTTCAAACAAATCAAAACCTTCATTAATAAGAAGCAAGTTAGGTTTTCAAGTTTGTCGAAAGAGTGTTATTTCTATCTTTCCAAATTATCCAACAGAAGACACTTACTAAAGAGTTTCTGTAAGATCCCTAAACCCATTTAGGGGTTAATTGGAGATTAGTGCAGTAAGAGAGAAGAGGTATGGGCTGGTTTGACTTGGAGGCTAGGAGAGAGTGTGGAGGGATGGTGAGGTATGGTGGGGTTGTGCGTAGGGTACGGGTTGGGTATTGTTGGGGGAGATTTTGGCTTTTAAACCAGACACATCCACCTCCATGTCCTTTCTTCTTCCTCATTCCTTCCTTCCACCACATCTCTCACCCTCTTCTGTTCCATTTCCGGCAGAAGCTCCGGTATTTGGTGGCGAGTGTGAGCGAGTGGTGTGAAGCGTGCAGAGGTCGTTGCGCGAGGAGGCGGTCGTGCGGGTGATTGTTGATCGGAGATGACGTGGTGCGAGTGAGGCTCCAGCAAGATCGTCATTTTCGAAAGGTATGTTGGATTATTAGTTTGTTTTGTTGCTCACTCGTGAGGGGGTAATGTAGTGGTCGGTTGCGGGAGGTCGGAGACCTCACCGACCGTGAGAAGTGGCGTAAAATCCTTGGCTGACGCAAGGTTGCTGTCGACCAACAGTCGACCGGTTTAATGTATTTGCCCGAATTTAACCAACACCAGTCGAACGATGAGTTGTGGTTGTCGACCGGTAGTGCATGTGCTGGTGGGTTGGGGGTTTGCATTTTGGATTTTGGTCGACCATTTGTTTGGTTGGTTCAACCGGAACTTAAGTTTCCTTATGTATTGTTCGACCGTTTTATGCACTGTTCGACCGATTAATGACTTAGTCTGCTAGGATGCCCTGGTAGTTTTCGATCGGTGGGGACCCCTGAGTCGGTGGACCGTTAGTATTGTATGATTTTGACCAGACTCCGAATTTTGACCACGTATCGGTCGACCGGTTTTAGACTCTTGTTCAACCATTGGGACTTAGGTTAGACGCGGACAGTTCGACCGTTGCAGACTTTCAGTCGACCAAACCCCATGGGAACGGTCGATCGTTTGTGCGCAGAATAGAATTCTCGACACTTGTGTAGTGCCAACTCTGTCCACAGAAACCCGTGTCCTCGCCTAGTGTGTGAGACGGGAGGTGACGGGGGTCGCGTTACGCGTGCCTGCCTACGGACCACTGTGTGGTTGAGTGTTGGTACTTGGGACGTGTCACCTCCCTGTATGGATTGTGGCTTAATGTGATGCATTCATGGACTCATGGTAGAGTAGCATACCTGAGGGATCGTGGATCCCAATGTTTGATGATGTGCGACTCGTGGAGCCTGATGACCTGGCGGACTTCGGTCCGGAATCGTCTGATATTGTGTCAGACGTATGTTGGACCACCGATGTTGTGCCGGTGATGCCGCCGATGATGTTCCGGCTATGATTGTTGCCGATGCTGTTGCTGCTATGATTGTTGCCGATGCTATTTTGGCTATGATTCATCAGCTGGGCACCTACTAAGATGATTGATGGACCGACCGAGTGATGGCTCCGTTGGTGTGATTTGACCATGATGGTTACAGATCTGTTTCTTATGCCACATACCTTGCAGACGCTCCTTACCGAACCACATGTTTAGTATAGCTACGTGTGGGGAGCGTCACGTATTGTTCTGTTAGACCGTATGTGTCTACGGTAGGACTCGGAGGGAGACCCGATGATGATTGTCGGACTGATGTCCTATTTTACCCTTCGGGGGAACTGTGTTCCTTATTGTTGATGACATGACATGCTACTAGTATGATAGGTTCATTTGTACCAGTGCATTCACATAGGTGAGTGGCATACGGGGTTTCCTTACGGAAACTCAGGCATTGTTGTTGCATGTTTTATTTCAGGACCGCAGTAGGTTCAGTTGGGTGGTGACTGCGGGCGCGTGCATTTTGGGACCGAGATCCTCTCTTTTAAACCATTGAGGTCGACATGATTACTTGTACTGCTTTTGTTGTATTCAATGTAATCATGTAGTTTTGACAAACATTGATGTAATATGGTGCACCGTTTGAATGTTTTATTGGAGTAGCAGTCCCGCCTTTTGGATGATCTTTCTCTTGTGTCTTTGATGATAAATTTTAAATTTTTTGTTGTTTCGGGATATTACAACTTGGTATCAGAGCGATCGGTTCCTATGTGACTCCCAAAGAAATCACCCTTGTAGTAATAGGACATATGCATTTTATCTTTTAGCATGCATTCATGGCTGAATCTTGTGTTTGTTTCTCATGTTAGATGCCGCTGAGGTGTGTGAGGAATACCGCGAATGAGCGCAGTGCCAGTGATGCCACTGAGGGCGCCAACTGGGATACGTTGGGCGAATTTCTGGAGCACCAGACAGCGCCGAATGTGCAGGGTGGCATGGGCGCTGAGCACGATTGCTTCATGAGTTAGCACCCATCGAGTTTTGATGGCAGGAGTGCTCCTGAGGTAGCAGAGGACTGGGTCTTCAAGATGCAGAAGATCTTCCGAGTGATTGGAATTGCACCGGAGCGGAATGTTGACCTGGCCACCTATGTGTTTGATGGCGAGGAAGCCAACTGGTGGAGGACCATGTCCACGGTGGTGTTTAAGGACTGTGAGTGATCAACCGCTCTAAGGCAGCCACTCTGATTGCGTGTGATTAACGGTATGTCGTAGACCCCTGCAGATGCAGTGAAGCATGCCACCATCATAGAGCAGGACTAGAGGGAGTGTCTTCAGGAGGCGAAGAAGGCAGCAGTGAGCACATGTAGTCGTGCAGTTGGGCACGGTGCATGCAGGGCACCCGGGCATGAGGCCCCGGTTTGATAGGGGAGGAGCATGCTAGTCTGGTGCGTGCACTTTATGTGGGAGGTTTCACTCTGGTCAGGAGTGCTTCAAGCGTACAAGAGATTTCAAGGGCTGCAGACAAATACGCCACTTTGTTCGGGCTACCCGAACAGGCAGGGCCAGCCTAGCAAGAGGATTGGGCCACGAGTAGCAGGGAGGAGTGGAGGTAGTCGATCCGTTGTTCCACCGGGTCAGGGCATGAAGACCGGGCGAGTCCTCACCGTATAGTATGAGGAGGCGAGGGACTCCAACACCGTGGTGGAAGGTACCCTTTATGTTTCTAGTTCGGTTGCTCGTGTGGTGTTTGACTGTGGCGTCACTCACTCGTTAATTTCGGAGAAGTTTGCTCGCGAATTGGTCCGGACCCCTGAGCTGCTGACTGATTGTTTGAAAGTCAGCACGCCCATGCGTGAGGTGGGCACTGTGGGGAATTATTTCCCCAGCACCACAATTGTTTCGGGAGACCATGATTTCCCAGTAGATCTGGTCTTGTTACCGATGGAGGACTTCGACGTCATACTGGGGATAGATTGGTTGTCACCGTACGACGTGCGAGTCTTTTCTACAAGAATAAGATCTTGATTCCGTGGAAGGACTTGCCCGATATTTTGATCAGATGGGCGAGGAGTAGAGGGGGTCGCATGATTGTGTCTACAGTTAAGGCACAAAAGCTGATACACCAGGGATCCAGAACGTTTGTGGCCACACTAGTAGTTCCTGATCTTGAGACAAGGAGGTTGGAGGACATAAAGGTAGTGCAGGAGTTCCCAGATGTGTTTCCAACATATATTCCTGAGTTACCGTTGCACCGAAAGATTGAGTTCGGCATTGAGTTAGTAGCGGGTATGACACCTCAATCGATGGGTTTATACCAGATGACACCTACTGAGTTGTCAGAGCCGAAGAAGCAGTTGCGGTAGTTGATGGACTCCAGGTTTATCTGGCCGAGCGTTTCACCTAGGGGAACACCTATACTGTTTGCGAAGAAGAAGGATGGGTCGTTGAGGATGTGCATCGACTATCGGATGTTGAATAAGGTTACCATTAGGAATCGGTACCCTTTGTTGAGGATTGAGGACCTATTTGATCAGTTGCAGTCGACAAAGGTATTCTCGAAGATTGATTTGCGATCATGATACCATCAATTGAGGATCAGAGAGGCAGACGTCCAGAAAACACCTTTCCAAACACGGTACAAGCACTACGAGTTCTTGGTGATGCCATTTGGACTGACAAATGCACCTGCAGCGTTCATGGATCTGATGAACAGGACATTCTGCTCGTACCTTGACAGATTTGTCATCGTCTTCGTGGACAACATTTACGTGTACTCCGCAGATAGAGAGCAACATCGAGAGCACCTAAGGATTGTGCTTGGCATCTTGAGGGATCAACAGCTCTATGCCAAGTACACGAAGTGTGAGTTTTGGTTGGATCGGGTGGCTTTTCTGGGGCACATTGTATCAGTGGTTAGGATTTTGGTGGACCCGGCAAAGGTTGAGGCAGTGACTCAGTGGAGGGCCCCTACGAACGTGACTGAGATCAGGACCTTCGTGGGACTACCTGGATATTACAGATGGTTCATTCGGGATTTCTCCAGGCTTCCTTTGCCGCTGACAGCATTGACGCAGATCAGCGTCAAGTTTGTTTGGTCCCAAAAGTGCGAGGACAATTTTCAGAAGTTGAAGGGGTGATTGACGACAGCACCGATTCTGACGCTACCGAGTGCTAGTGGAGGCTATGTGATTTACAATGATGCGCCAGGGATTGGTTTTGGCTGTGTACTGATGCAGCACAGGAAGGTGGTCGCATATGCTTCGAGGCAGCTGAAGGCACACTAGAAGAACTACCCTACTCATGATTTGGAGTTAGCAGCGGTGGTTCACGCGTTGAAGACCTGGCGGTATTATCTTTATGGAGAGCAGTTTGAGGTCATCGCAGATCATCAGAGCCTAATGTATTTGTTCTCGCAAAAGGAGTTGAATATGAGGCAGCTCAAATGGCTTGAGTTCCTTAAGGATTACGATTTCACCAACTCTTATCATTCGGGGAAGGCAAATTTTGTTGTAGATGCACTGAGAAGGAATGTGGAGGTGTCAGTTGCGAGTTTGTGCATTCTGGAGTGGAGGCTACTCGAGACGTTGTCAGAGTGGAGGCCGTTCACTGAGGGCGTGGAGGGGGCGGTGATTGTCGGGCTTTGGGTGGAGCCGTAGACCGTCTCGCGAGTTGTCAAGCTCTGCATGATGATGAGGAGTTAGCTGGTCTGCTACAGTTAGCTGTCAGATATGGATCAGACTTCAATGTGGGGGTTGATGGTGGTCTGAGGTTCAGGAGTCGGATCTGGGTGTTGAAGGTCGATGGGCTCAGAGATGACATATTGGAGGATGCACATCTAGCGAGATATACCATTCACCCTGGGAGCACGAAGATGTATAAGGACATGCAAAGGAACTTCTGGTAGAAAGGCTTGAAGAGAGGCATTGCAGAGTTTGTGGACCAGCACTTGGTCTGTCAACAGGTGAAGATTGAGCATCAGCGACCAGTAGGACCGATGCAGTGTATTGAGCTACCAGAGTGGAAGTGGGAGCACATGACGATGGATTTCGTCACAGGTCTGCCGAAGACGAGGAGTTTCCACGACGCGATTTGGGTGATAGTCGATTGACTGACCAAGTCGGCACACTTCTTATCGATTAAGAGCACGTTGCCGTTGGAAGGTCTAGCTAGGTTGTACGTGAAGGAGATAGTCAGGCTGCACGGAGTACCAGTAAGCATTATCTCTTATCGGGATTTTAGGTTTACTTCCAGATTTTGGGGTAGTTTGCAGCAGGTGATGCATTGCATACATTGCATCATATGTCTCTCATTTAGATTAATTTTATATCAATAAAAGCTACTAAGGTATGGGTTTAGTCTTATTTACAGAATACAGGGACCTGAATGCAAATTACCCATATCCCAAGCATAAACGCGTGCAAGAGACTCATTTTTGTCATGAAGACCAAGTTCAAGATTATCGGGGTTCAAATTGAAGTCCATCCAAACATGAAAGCATTCAAAGACCTAATTACAAAAAGGCCAAGGACCTAAGCACAAAAGTAGTCAGGGACTTAATTGCAAAGAGCCGAGGACCCGACTGCAAATTACAAGTACCAAAATATTATTTTGGAGAAGTTCTAAAGAAAAATCAATTTGGATCTCCAAATATATGAAGAAATAAATTCGGAGCTCAAAAGAAAGGAAAGAAATCAATCCAGACGCGCAAAAGACTTTTGAATCATACCATAAACATACAGGAAAAATCTGGATCCAATCAGAGCTAAAATTGCGACGTTTCCGCCGCACATCACATACAACTTGCTGTGAAAACGCCGCACCCCTTTCGATCCGTGGCCCTGGATTTTGTCCAGTCGTGTCATGACGCGTGTACTTTCCTATTTTATACTTAGGTCCCTTGTATCGGCTATAAATTGCCCCGAAACGATGTTGTAGAAAAAGAACTTGTTTTTTTCATTCTTTAGCAATAAAATTCTGTTCGTTTATATCGTGTTTTTAATTTTCTTTCGTAGTTTCTCTAGGACCCCTTCTCCTTCCCCCCATCCATGAGTTTCTAACTCTCTCCAAAGGGTGGGGGTGATCGATTTAGGGTAATGAGAAGAAGAATGATGTTATTATTTTAATTTCGTGTTAGTATTATTTGATTCCTTGAGTTTATGTTGAATCATTTATCATGTAATGCTTTATAACTAATGTGATTTATTATAAGTTTCAGATTTCTCTAAACAAAACCCGATATCTAAACCCCCACCCGATGGACTCTCATCCATATTTGCTTTATTCTTAGTTTGTTTTTGTTGTTCTTGCTTTAGAAAATTAAAAATCCAAAATCTCAAACCAACCTTATTTCTATCTCTTTCTTTCCGTAATCGAAAATTACAAAAATAACAATATCTCTCCCACCTTGTGTTCGACCCGTACTTGCCCCGTCTTCATTGACGCCGTGCACCTGCGGTATAAATAAAATTCCCATCAAGTTTTTGGCGCCGTTGTCGGGGAGGCGACAAAGATTTTGTTTATTTTTGGTGATTTCGATTCTATTCTGTTTATCGTGTGCGTGATCTAACTATTTGGGTTTGTGTTTCAGGAGACAATAGAGTGCGCGGTGATTGACATCATTTCATGCTCATATTTGTATCTTATATCCATTATCTTTCACCTAAATAATGCTATGTTACGAGTTTTATGTTTAGTTTTCAGGAATAAATAGGTTTGAAGAGATGAAGCATAAAAGGACCCAAAAGCTGGGAAAAAGGACTGAATTGTGAGATCTGTGGACCAAGATGCAAGGAAGAAGGACCTGAATGCAAGACCGAAGGACCTAAGAGCAAAACAGAATACTCCTCACCATCATGGGGAGTATTTTGGCAATTCTATTCGGGTCGGAGCTCCAACATGCAAAATAGATGCATCAAATACCAACAAAGCCTTCCAGAAAAGCCCACAAGAAATTCCAGAGAGATCCGGACACTGTAGACCGCTAAAGACCGCTAATTGGCGGTCACTTTTGGCCCAAATGCGCTCAAATTTCTCCAGCACATGTATTAGAGGATGTTTAGGCTATTTGTGGTATCTGTTTAGTCCCACATCGGGGGATTGTCCCGGATTAGCTTTTTCCATACCTATAAATAGAACTCTTCACCTCCTTTTGTAATCACTCCATATTTTAAGTGGCTATTCTTCCTACTAGAAGTGAGGCTTTGAAGCACACACTAAAGTAGGAGGATGCTACTTTTAATGTGAGTCATTTTATCAATAAAGTTTTGTGTTTCTTTCATTGTTTTTTTTATGCTTCTTTTATTGTTTGTGCATGTTTTAGTGTAATCGTCTTTTAATTCTAGCTTAGTTTTAATATGCTTTCTTTCCATAGTTTAATAATTAGTGTAATGTTTAGTGAGTAGTTCCATCCCCTTTGGGGGGTGGAGTAAATGTACATACATGCATTAGAGAATGTGATGAATGCTTTAATTTCAATGTGTTGATTAAACATGAATGTATGCTTGCTTGTTTAGGATAGAATTTATAACTTGATGAGTTTTGCCAAAATGATTAGACACCTCTCATGCTTGTTTAGGTTCTGAAATAAACACCTTGCATATGTAAATGTTAATCAACTAAGTTGGTGAATAGATTGATAGGTTTTGCCACACATTTAGACACTTCCTATGCTTCATAAACACCACCTTCATGTGCTTAAAGAATGTATTCTACACTCACCTCTTTGCTTGTGTGCACTCACTCCACCCCTTAGGGGTTTTCCATTCCTGAAATTCCAGCACTTCTATTTTGTTCTTAGCTTAGTTTTTATTTGATCGTTTATTTCTTTCTTTCGCATTTCGTACTTCTTAGCGTAGTTTAGTGTAGAGTAGCGTAACCAACTCCCTTCTCCATTATTTTCGCCACTTGATTTCGTGCAAACAAGAGGCTGCTCACCTCCCTGAGGACGACCCGTACTTGCCACCGCTTCATCGCGGCCGTGCACTTGCGGTTTAAAATAAAACGTTCAACAAGTTTTTGGCGCCGTTGCCGGGGAGGTGCCAGTCCAGACTCTTGTTTGGACGATTCGAGTGGATTTAATTTGTGTTTTGTAGTTGTTCTTTGTTTCAGGAGACTGGGAATAGCAAGGGAAGGCTTCTGGAAAAATTGCAAGGCTACCTGCGAACTTCAGACCGCCAATCAGCGGTCTGAGACCGCTAATCAGCGGTTGGGTGAGCTCAGTTCACCTTCTAGTTTTTTGTTGTTGTTAGCCTAATTGATATAGTAATCTGGGACTCCATTTGTGCATGTTCTGACTCTTAGATTGCTCCCAGATTAATAATCAACTTCCCTTAAGCAACTTGGACCCTAAAACTCAAAGGAAAAGATTAGGCATTCTTTTTGTTTAGGCCATGCATCATGTATGTGACTTAGGCACTTAGATTATCTTTTATCTTAGCTTTATTTTCTGTTGCTGAGAGCTGGCGTGAGGTACGCACCTTCTACTCTCATTCATGCATTTCGTATGAACATGCATTAGTTAGTAGGAAGTGCATTGAAACAAGTGTGAGTTGAGTGTTTTGTTTGGAGAGTTGATTGCTAGATTAGGACTCCAAAACGCTACTAAGGAGGGGATGTCCCATAAAAGATAAGGTGGGGGATTTCATCACCCTTTCCTTTGCCCCAAAAACCACACTAATCAAGAGCCTAATTTTAAAATCATGTAGACATTGGCCCTAAGGATCTTGGACGCATTAGGAGAGTGATCCGGTCCCGACCGTCATGACCTGATCGGCGTTGCCCACTTTGTCGATAGTAGGAGAGACGAGATCCCCGGATCTTGGCTCACTTGCTGGGCTTTGTGGTCCTTGTTGTAGGGAGGTGAGACGTGTTGAGGCCGTGTGACCTCGCAGTTAGGCGTCATCTAGCAGTAAGGACCTATAGCGACCTTAGGATTGCTTGAGCCTTGTTTGCTTGTGTGCTTCTACCTGTACCCATACGCCGTACCATAAGGACTTCTTCCCTTCTCTCCTGAGTCATTCTTTCTCTCCTGTGTTCCCCCGTCTTCTCCTCTACGCACATTCTTTGTTAAAAAAAAGAAAAAAAAAGTTTTGTTTTGTGTGTGTGCACCTTTGTGCATGCTTTCGTGGACACGAGACGAGAGTGGTCGTTTGACGAGGAGCGTTGTCAATCCGGCTTCAGTCATCGATTTCTCGACACCTTCCTCCTCTCGTGTCGCACGTAGTTCGGGTCCAATGGCTGCTAATTTCCGTGAGGAGGAGCAGTTGCTGAACCCGCCTGTTCCACCTGTGCTTCCAGTTGTCGTTCCCATACCTCTTCGTGATCGATGCTACCCGAGCCGTACCGCTCTACCCTCATACATCGTATTACCAGAGGCTAATGGGAACCATTTTGAGGTTAAGCCTCAATTCATTTCCATGCTCCCTCATTTCACTGGGAAAGGTGACCCCTATATCTTTCTCAGGGAATTTGAGGAGGTCTGTGCTATGTTCAAGCTGCAACAACTTAGCACAGACTCCATCCATCTTAGGCTCGTTCCTTTTGCACTAAAGGATGACGCCAAGAAGTGGTTGTACAGCAACCAGGCGAATTCCTTTAGGACTTGGGATGAGTTTCAATCTGCATTCCTCAAGAAGTACTTTCCTAATCATCGGACTCAAAAATTGAGGAACGAAATCAATTCGTTCTATCAACATGAGACCGAACCATTTCATGCATATCTTGAGAGGTTCAAAGAGCTACTATCCTCGTGCCCTCACCATGGCATTGAGTTGTGGCGTCTTTGTCAGATTGTGTATGAGGGTCTTCACATCCCGTCAAGAACGCTCCTTGAGTCCATGTGTCAAGGAGAGTTCTTGGGAAAGGATGAAAGGGAGGCATGGGCCTTCCTAGAAGACCTTGCTGAGAAAACCATGCAATGGGAGAGTGTGAGGGAACCACCTGCATCATCTAGTATAGGAGCGAGGATCGTGAATGCAAACTCGACTAGATCGGGTGCCGCATTTGCTATCGATACCACTACGGCCACCGAGGCACGCATGGCGGCCTTAATGCGCCGTATGGATTCGATTGAGCTCCAAAACCAACAAAGTGCACCTCACATGTCCACATCTGGTCCAGTTCCCTGTCATTCATGTGGTAGGCTAGGTCATGTAGAAAGCGAGTGTGAGTCCATTCCTCTTGAGATGGAGCGTGTCAACGCCGTCTATGATAGAGCCAGGAATGACCCATACTCATCATCTTATAATCCTGGATGGAGGAACCACCCCAATTTTTCATGGAACCAAACTAATGCCCTGGGTGGTCCTTCCAACTCCTCTAGACCACATTACCAATCACACCAACCTCCCATGCATGCACATTCCTATCAGCCACCCCAAGCGCAAACCACCAATCCATCGGGTTTCCCAAATTCCAATAATATGGAAACCCGATTCAATTCGCTTGAGACCTTGACTCGTGGACTTGAAAACTCAATGAAAATTTTTATGTCTACCACAAGTCAAGTTCTCACTTCAAATCAGCAGACCATGAAATCTCTAGAGCTTCAGATGGGCCAATTGGCTCAGTCTGTACATGAGAGAGAGAGAGGGTCTTTTCCTAGCCAGCCTGAGGCTAACCCCCGCATGTACCAACAACAACAAATGCAAAATGAGAATGTGGTACCTCGGGGGAGGCAAGTGAACCATGTGGAGGAACCTGTTCACCATGTCAATTCCATTGTGAACTTAAGGAATGGAAAACAGGTTGACAATCACATTTCCTTGCCACACCCACCACCATCTATGCAGCCCCTCCGTGGGAATGGTGGTGAAGAAGAAGCTGAGGGTGAGGGTAATACACCAAAGCTTTCTTCTCAGGCACAGCAGAAAACCTACCTGCCAAAAGCTCCCTATCCAAGTAGGTTAAACAAAAAGCAGAGTGACAACATGGACGATATTAGAGGTGTTTAAGCAAGTGAAGGTTAACATGCCTTTGTTGGATGTCATCCAACAAATACCTCAATATGCCAAAGTGTTGAAGGATCTCTGCACAACCAAGAGGAAGACCAATGTTCCTAAGAAAGCATTCTTGGCTGCAAATATCAGCTCACTTTTGTCCAATCCTACCTACACAAAATACAAGGACCCGGGGTGTCCTACTATTCAGTGTACGATAGGGGACACTAGATTGAGCAATGTTTTGCTTGATTTAGGATCAGCGGTCAACCTCCTCCCATTCTCTGTTTATCAACAGTTGAACTTGGGAGAATTGAAACCAACTAAGATCACCCTCCAACTGGCGGATAGATCCATTCCTATTCCCATGGGGATTATCGAGGACGTGCTTATCAAGGTTGGAGATTTTATATTTCCAGTCGATTTTGTTGTCCTCGATACCAATCCTGTTGCGAACACCCACTCTCAAATACCTTTGATTTTGGGTAGACCATTTCTGGCAACCTCCAATGCCTTGATTAATTGTAGAAATGGTCTCATGAAGCTCTCATTCGGTAACATGAGTGCTGAGTTTCATGTGTTCAACTCTGGTAAGCAACAGGAACCCATGGATGAACCTTTAAATCTAAATCTCATCCGCCAATTAGAGAAAGCACCACAAAATCAACGAACACCCCTAACCGCAATGCAACCCGTTGAGAATGTTCGTGGGCCCAGCGAAAACTCATTGCCTGTCTTCGCAATGCAACAGAGTGAGCTGGCCTCGAACATGAATGTCCAAAGGGAGTGTTCATTGCATGATTCAGTTGAGAGTACTAGTGAGAGTGAGACACCTCATCATATGCCTATACCAGAAGGTGTCTCTACCTCATGTCCCATGGCCATTGAGCCATTTGAGCTTCATATTGACTCCAACAAGGACCCACCTATGACCGAGCTTATGCTTGATGATCTAAATGATGGTGGGAGGGCCTTGTTGGATGACTTGGGGAGAAGCCCCATTCTTAGTGATGCAGGTATGCTGCATCCATCGAATGAGCTTGAGGAACTCATTCCGATGCACCCGCCTATTGGTTGGAGGGTTTTCTTCGATGAGCAATTAAACCCTAGTGAGGCAACGCAACTTCATTCTTTGTTGCCCACACCCGACCAATATCATGAGGGGTTCGAGCCTTTCAGCTTTGACCTTTCATCCCTCATGACACCTCAGAGTACCAGTGGAGTTTGCCCATCTCGGCAAGTCTCTGGTCCTCCTGACTTGATGTTCTCATTTGATGTTCCTTGACCAAATGATTATGAGAATATCTTGGTTGATGTATATATCTTGTAAAAAACAAAAAAAAAGTAAAAAAAAGAAGAAGAAAAAAAAAAGAAGAAGAAAAAAAGTGTGTAATAAAAGACTCATTCAGTGAGCATCGATTGTTGTGGGCCCCAACCCTTGTGTACTTGGGCCCAATTTCTTCACGTATTTATCTCCCTTCTTCAGCTTCTCACAGGATTTGAGGGAATTTGGGTTTGTGTCCATCAACATGACCCTGAACGTCCCTTTGTACTTCATGTTGGTGAGATCGTTCCTTTTTCATGCATGTATCCATGTAGTATCATGTTTGTAGGATCGTGTGGGTCTATGGGTCCACAAACTAATCACTTTTAATCTAATCCCTAATTTTCTACTTGATTAAGCAAACAAATGCACAGCGGAATAAACAAACAAGTAGAGAAAGAAAGACAATGCAAACCACAAAAGACGCGTCGGTTTTTATAGAGGTTCGGCACCCCACCCGGGTCCTAGTCCTCTCTTGTAAGCTCCGCTCGACTCCGCGAGCTCCGCCTACGTCTTCACTAACCACTCCCCGTTCCGGGCCGGGAGAGAACGCCTTTACACCACAAGCAACGCGAACAACCCTCGCTTGCTTGAATCTTCCTCTCAACATCCGAGAGGGACACTTCGGGCTTTCACCGAAGTCCTTGCTTCCTTTTACAACAATTGAGAACTTGAGTGGAACAACACTCTCTAAACTTTGAGCACACTTGAGTAGGATGAAGAAATGATCACTAAGTGTGGAAGGTTTGTAGCTTTGAGTGTTTTGAATTCTCTCTAAAGTTTGGGACAAGTTTGTAGTGGGAGAGTTGTGTTAAAATGTGTTTTACAACTCTATTTATAAGCATTAGAGAGAATAGATCCGTTGGGACAAGATTTGGTTGGATATTGTGCAAAGAACACAAAGCAGAAAATCGGGCTGCAAATCTGTCCAGAAACGGTCGACCGAAAAGGTGCAACGGTCGACCGAACGCTTGGGTTCGATAGGGATACGGTCGACCGAAATATGAATCGGTCGACTGAACACTAAAGTCAATTAAGAAAACGGTCGACCGAACAAGATTACCGGTCGACCGAACAAGTGTTTCGGTAGAGGGAAAAATGGATCGGTCGAACGAAATTGTGTTGACCGATAGCAGGGGATTTTGACAAGGTTAAACGGTCGACCGAACTTGGCACATGGTTCGACCGTTTGGTTAAGTATATGGAGGTGTATATAGTTTTAATACGAATACGACCGTTGGGCATATACGACAAGAATAACGGTCGGAACAGTAAGTTCAAACGGTCGACCGAAAGATATGGTGCGGTCGACCGAAACCAGGCAGGAAAACACAGATTGGATTACTTGATCATCCGGTCGACCGAACGGCATGTTGCGGTCGACCGAATGTGGGCAGACAGTTAGGGTTCAGATTTTGTGTTTTCCGGTCTAAGTTTGGTTGATCTATTGAAGTCCAAATAATGTGAAATTTCGTATGTGACTTCTATATGGAACCTAGTGTGTGATTAAGTTGATTTTAGCTCAAGTATGCTCAATTACACTTTGTTCCTAAGACTCAAAAGAAATCAATATTACATGTCTTTGATATAGCTTTAATTACATGTCTTGACTTCATTTCCATCTTTCTTGAGTCTTGATCACCTGTAGAGGTTTGCACAATACAATATATATGCAATGCATAGTGTGTGCTACTCTAATTAAGATTAGGTTGATTAAATCATCAAAACATAAGATTAAGGCCAAAAAGCCAACAATCTCCCCCTTTTTGATGATGGCAACCGATATCTTAATACTTGAAATTTGTATATGTAAACTATGCATATAAATGCTCCCCCTTTGGATGTGCATAGTTTTTGTTCAAATTTTATCAAGTTTTTCAAGTTACCCCCTTAATTATCTCTCCCCCTTTGACATCCATCAAAAATAATAATTATTTAAGACTTTAACCATAGAATTTGGATGTCTTGTAATGAAGTTGCTCCCCCTAAATTTTGCACTTCATTACTCTAATAAAAGGTGTATCATTTAAGCTCCCCCTATCAATAAGGCTAAATGGAAACAATGAGTATGATTCAAGTTAAGTTCATTTAAGTTTCAACTTAAGCCTTATTCTAACATCCATTTAAAATTTGACATTTTCAATCAATGGATGTGGTATATGATATGCAATGAATGAGGTATTTGATTTGCAATGAATTAAACTTCTAAAGATATGACAATTAAGCATATAAACTAGATTAGAGCTAAATTTTCAGAAATTTCAAGGATAGAAATTTATACCATACTTGAATCTTGATTAGCTCCAATCTCATTTGGTGATGCAACCGGATTCGAATTCGACGCTTTGGCTCACCCGGTCACCACCAATTTCCTCCTCAAGCTCCTACAAGTGTAGACTTAGGTACCCAAACAACTTTGGATCCTTGAACATTAGCTTTTGGGATCCAAACCATTTTGGTTTTGGGTGCCCACACACTTGAGGAACTAGATTTAACAAATAAATGCTTGCCATTTAAAGTAGTATGAGATACATGGTTTTTGAAATGCACATTGTATCCTAAACCATGTTTAGCTAATGATTGTCTTTGACTACTCAAAAGCATATCAAGCATTTTTGTTCCTTTAGTGAACATTTCAAGATCTTTTCTTAATTGCATATTTGAAGCTTTAAGATCTACATGTTCATCAATAATGGGTGTTTTACTTAGACTAGCAAGTGATGATTCATTTGATTCAAGTCTAGCAATCACCTCATTCTTTTCATTCATGATTAATTCAATTTGGCATTTGAGATCATTTATAGTTTTTCTAGCATTTTTGTTCTTTTCACAAATGATCTCATATTGTTTAACTAAATCATGAAATGCATTTTGTAGCTCATCATGTGTATATGATTCATCATTAGCATTAGAGTTAGAGCTAGCACTAGAATATGATTTACTTGAACATGAATTACTTTTAGTGGAATAAGATTTAGAGGAGTTAGAAGCTACCTCACTTTGTTCATCTTCAATGGCCATGAAGCATGAATGTGCAACCTCTCTTCTACTTTGCAAGGAAGAGGATGATGATGATGGAGATGAAGAGTCATCCCAAGTGGCTTTGTGAGCTTCCTCCTTCCTTTCTTTCCTCTTACTCTTCTCCTTTTCTCTTCTCCTCTCTCTTCTCTCATTTTTCTTCTCCCATTCTCTTCTCTCATTTCCACTCTCCTCCCTCTCTTTTTCTTTTTCTCTTTTCTCATTTCTTATACCTCTTCTTTCATTCTTTTCTCCCTTATCCCTCTTGAGGTATTTGAAGAAGTCTTTGGCTAGGACTTCTATGTCCTCATCTTCTACACTCCTCCTTGGTTCATCTAAATTTGCATGTAATGCCAAGGTGGATGTTTTCTTGGTGGCTTCCTTCTCCTTCCGATGATTTATTTGAAGTTCATAGGCCATCAAGTTTCCAATGAGCTCCTCCATCTTTAATTTTGAGAGATCGTGTGATTCTTCGATTGCCACGACCTTGTCTTCCCAATCGTTGCTCAATGACCGGAGGAATTTTCGAGTCATCTCTCCTTCATTTATCCTTCTTCCAAGAATCAAAAGAGAGTTAGTAATATCGGTGAAGCGAGTGTTAATGTCGCTTATGTTCTCACCGATTTGCATAGAAAATATTTCATATTTATGCATGAGAAGACTAATGCGTGTTTCCTTAGTTTTACTATGCCCCTCATGGTGCATTTGAAGTCTATGCCATATCTCATGTGCACTTTCACAACCCCTAATTCTATTGTATTCTCCCTCATTAAGGCCACAATAAAGAATGTTCATGATTTTTGAATTCATTTCAATTTCTTTCATTTGAGCCCTAGATAGAGAATCTAAATCATCTTCATTTGGGGGTATGTATGGATTTTGAATAAACTTCCAATACTTAAGGTCATTTGATATTAAAAAGATTTTCATTCTATTTTTCCAATAATCATAATTTGACCCATTAAGCAAAGGAGGCCTTGTGGTGCATAAACCCTCTAAGTGATTAGATGTGCTAGCCATGCTAAAAATACGATTAAGTATAGAATTTAGCTAACAAGGCTCTGATACCAAATGTAGGATCGTGTGGGTCTATGGGTCCACAAACTAATCACTTTTAATCTAATCCCTAATTTTCTACTTGATTAAGCAAACAAATGCACAGCGGAATAAACAAACAAGTAGAGAAAGAAAGACAATGCAAACCACAAAAGACGCGTCGGTTTTTATAGAGGTTCGGCACCCCACCCGGGTCCTAGTCCTCTCTTGTAAGCTCCGCTCGACTCCGCGAGCTCCGCCTACGTCTTCACTAACCACTCCCCGTTCCGGGCCGGGAGAGAACGCCTTTACACCACAAGCAACGCGAACAACCCTCGCTTGCTTGAATCTTCCTCTCACAATCCGAGAGGGACACTTCGGGCTTTCACCGAAGTCCTTGCTTCCTTTTACAACAATTGAGAACTTGAGTGGAACAACACTCTCTAAACTTTGAGCACACTTGAGTAGGATGAAGAAATGATCACTAAGTGTGGAAGGTTTGTAGCTTTGAGTGTTTTGAATTCTCTCTAAAGTTTGGGACAAGTTTGTAGTGGGAGAGTTGTGTTAAAATGTGTTTTACAACTCTATTTATAAGCATTAGAGAGAATAGATCCGTTGGGACAAGATTTGGTTGGATATTGTGCAAAGAACACAAAGCAGAAAATCGGGCTGCAAATCTGTCCAGAAACGGTCGACCGAAAAGGTGCAACGGTCGACCGAACGCTTGGGTTCGATAGGGATACGGTCGACCGAAATATGAATCGGTCGACTGAACACTAAAGTCAATTAAGAAAACGGTCGACCGAACAAGATTACCGGTCGACCGAACAAGCGTTTCGGTAGAGGGAAAAATGGATCGGTCGAACGAAATTGTGTTGACCGATAGCAGGGGATTTTGACAAGGTTAAACGGTCGACCGAACTTGGCACATGGTTCGACCGTTTGGTTAAGTATATGGAGGTGTATATAGTTTTAATACGAATACGACCGTTGGGCATATACGACAAGAATAACGGTCGGAACAGTAAGTTCAAACGGTCGACCGAAAGATATGGTGCGGTCGACCGAAACCAGGCAGGAAAACACAGATTGGATTACTTGATCATCCGGTCGACCGAACGGCATGTTGCGGTCGACCGAATGTGGGCAGACAGTTAGGGTTCAGATTTTGTGTTTTCCGGTCTAAGTTTGGTTGATCTATTGAAGTCCAAATAATGTGAAATTTCGTGTGTGACTTCTATATGGAACCTAGTGTGTGATTAAGTTGATTTTAGCTCAAGTATGCTCAATTACACTTTGTTCCTAAGACTCAAAAGAAATCAATATTACATGTCTTTGATATAGCTTTAATTACATGTCTTGACTTCATTTCCATCTTTCTTGAGTCTTGATCACCTGTAGAGGTTTGCACAATACAATATATATGCAATGCATAGTGTGTGCTACTCTAATTAAGATTAGGTTGATTAAATCATCAAAACATAAGATTAAGGCCAAAAAGCCAACAATGTTCACATTCATTGAGGACAATGCATGAAGTAGGTGTGGGGGTGTGTTTTACGTGTGTACATAGTCGAGTCTTTTTCTTTTGATTTTGTTTTCTTTTTGTGTGTATGTTAGGGTCATGCTAGTGTGCCGCATTTAACATTGATATATCTGCTTGCCATGATCCTTGGGTGACTTGTCTTCTTTTGCTTGCCGAGTGCTTTAAAATTTTCACATTTCTTTCAAAATCTTCATGTGTTTGCGAAAGAAAATGTTTTTGTAGGTTTTGCGTGTGTTCAGCATGTGCAAAACCGTTGAGAGGCAAAGTAAAAAGAAAGCTCCCAAAATTGTCTTGAACTTGATGCATTAGGATATCTAGTTTACTGGCTTTAGGTCTTATCCAGTCGTTAGGATGCACCCCGGTTTTCCCTCAGGGGGCGTGTAATCATAGGGTTTCAGTACTCAAACATTTAAAGAAGTCCACCCTGAACCTAGTGAGTCAAATAATTCGTGTTTGTGAGTATAAGGAAGTTTGTCGTAGTCGAGGGCCCTTAATCTCTTTTTTGTGAAACTTAAGTGTAGGGGTTTTGGTTCCCATGTAGATAAATAAGTGGTGTTCTCTCTTCTCGCACGGCTCCTATCACTCGGGAAAGTAGGTCTGAGGGGACTTTGTGCCTGGTGCTTTTGAGTCATCTGACTTGGGATGCACCGACCGAACTCCCGTTACACGGGTGGTAGGGATCGCCCTATGAGGAGATTTGGGGGATGGTGTACGTGATAGTGTAAGTCCTCATAGGCAATGATGCACGAAACCTGACCCTGGGAGAATCAAACACCAACCAATAAAATGCTCCAAAGAAAAAAAATGATGAAAGAAAAAAAATGATGAAAGAAAAAAAAAGCAAATAAGAACCAAAATGGACTCTACACATTGTATCACATTCAGAAGTTAAGGTTGCCCATGTCTTTCACTTATGTCCTTAACTAACTCTCACGAATAACTCATTAGGCTAGGTGTGTGGACCGATTACATATATAGAGTCGACCCGTAGTATTACCGCGTCCCATGATCGACAATATAAGTCCAACGAGTCGTGTAGCTAGATTGATTAATGCATCTTGTTCGGATTTTGTGGGTATATCCGCTGAAAACCCTCAGGAGACAACACTCCTCCTCCTTGGCGAGAAGGAGGTTTAACGGCTTGTTGCACGTGCTAAGTGCAACCGTGATTCCTACGAAAGTGAGTTAGGATTTCTTGTTTTTTTCGCATGCTTTTTTCTTTCTTTGTTTTGCTCGGGACTAGCAAAAGTTAGGTGTGGGGGTATTTGATTGACATCATTTCATGCTCATATTTGTATCTTATATCCATTATCTTTCACCTAAATAATGCTATGTTACGAGTTTTATGTTTAGTTTTCAGGAATAAATAGGTTTGAAGAGATGAAGCATAAAAGGACCCAAAAGCTGGGAAAAAGGACTGAATTGTGAGATCTGTGGACCAAGATGCAAGGAAGAAGGACCTGAATGCAAGACCGAAGGACCTAAGAGCAAAACAGAATACTCCTCACCATCATGGGGAGTATTTTGGCAATTCTATTCGGGTCGGAGCTCCAACATGCAAAATAGATGCATCAAATACCAACAAAGCCTTCCAGAAAAGCCCACAAGAAATTCCAGAGAGATCCGGACACTGTAGACCGCTAAAGACCGCTAATTGGCGGTCACTTTTGGCCCAAATGCGCTCAAATTTCTCCAGCACATGTATTAGAGGATGTTTAGGCTATTTGTGGTATCTGTTTAGTCCCACATCGGGGGATTGTCCCGGATTAGCTTTTTCCATACCTATAAATAGAACTCTTCACCTCCTTTTGTAATCACTCCATATTTTAAGTGGCTATTCTTCCTACTAGAAGTGAGGCCTTGAAGCACACACTAAAGTAGGAGGATGCTACTTTTAATGTGAGTCATTTTATCAATAAAGTTTTGTGTTTCTTTCATTGTTTTTTTATGCTTCTTTTATTGTTTGTGCATGTTTTAGTGTAATCGTCTTTTAATTCTAGCTTAGTTTTAATATGCTTTCTTTCCATAGTTTAATAATTAGTGTAATGTTTAGTGAGTAGTTCCATCCCCTTTGGGGGGTGGAGTAGATGTACATACATGCATTAGAGAATGGGATGAATGCTTTAATTTCAATGTGTTGATTAAACATGAATGTATGCTTGCTTGTTTAGGATAGAATTTATAACTTGATGAGTTTTGCCAAAATGATTAGACACCTCTCATGCTTGTTTAGGTTCTGAAATAAACACCTTGCATATGTAAATGTTAATCAACTAAGTTGGTGAATAGATTGATAGGTTTTGCCACACATTTAGACACTTCCTATGCTTCATAAACACCACCTTCATGTGCTTAAAGAATGTATTCTACACTCACCTCTTTGCTTGTGTGCACTCACTCCACCCCTTAGGGGTTTTCCATTCCTGAAATTCCAGCACTTCTATTTTGTTCTTAGCTTAGTTTTTATTTGATCGTTTATTTCTTTCTTTCGCATTTCGTACTTCTTAGCGTAGTTTAGTGTAGAGTAGCGTAACCAACTCCCTTCTCCATTATTTTCGCCACTTGATTTCGTGCAAACAAGAGGCTGCTCACCTCCCTGAGGACGACCCGTACTTGCCACCGCTTCATCGCGGCCGTGCACTTGCGGTTTAAAATAAAACGTTCAACACGCGGCGAAATCCGGGCACAGTTGGAGCAAGAAGGGCGGCGAAATCGCCGCATGTGAAGAACAATCTGCGGCGGATCTGCCGCAAGTCTGGAGCATTTGGGCTTCAAAATTTTCTAGGATCGTCTCCAACTCTGGTTGGACGCGTAGAGCTACTGGAAATTTTCGAGAGCAGGCGGCGAACCCGACTGAGCGTGCGTAGGTAACCTTTGTTGCCTTTTTTCCTCATAATTTCTATTTTCGGAAAATTTCCTTTTTGTAGAACTGCACGTGTTAGGCTCAAATTCCATAATTGGCAATAATTCAACTCTGACCTAAAAATTTGCAAAATTAGAAAGACTTAGTGCATGCATCATATAATGTTTTGTTTGCATTATTCTTGCAAATTATTTTTTGTTGAAGAGTGTTGGAGGCAAGGTACGTGTGCGGTTTTTATCGATTGCATTTAAGCATATAAATTAGTTTGCATACAACCCTTGCAATTGCCCCCAACTAAAGACCAATGTTTGACTATCTTTGCTAGATTTAAGCTAAACTATCTTAAGGGCAACTCCGTAGCAAAAGATACGGTGGGGATTTCATCACCCTTCCGTGGCCCACAAATCACAATCCTAAAGTGTCACCCAAGCCTTAAAATTAAAATCAATTAGACATTGGCCCCTAAGGACTCGGACTCAATTAAGGAGAAGATTGGTTTGACTTGCTATGACTTGAAGCTGATCGAATTTAATTTGGTGTCTAGAAAGTGTTTTTGTGTTGACGTAAGTCTTCCAAGCGAAGTGGTTGTCTAATTGGCACCGACACTGTCGGAAGCGCCCCCACTAGCTATACACTGCCTGGCCAATTTGGTTTGCTTAGTGAGGGAGGTGAATCAAGCGAACCAATTCGACTCAACCAGGTAGGAGTCGTCTAGATCTAAGCGACATTAGGTCTAGGATTGTTTGAACCGTGCTTGTTTAGTAAACTTCTGACCAACCCTCTCATCTATCTTTTAGAGTTAAGTTTCCCTTCTCATCTGAGTCTTCTTTCTCTTCTCACCTCAATTCTCTAGATTAGGATTCCTTTCTCATCTTTCCGCCTTCTATTGTTTGTTTCCTTTTTTCTTTTTCTTTTAAAAAAAAGTTTAAAAAAAGTAATTCATTCTCGAAATTGAATTTGGAATTTAAATTTCAAATTTGAATTCAAAAAATTGATTCAAACCGGTACACTCAGATTTGGGTTCGGGACTTGAGCAATCGACTTTCACGAGTTCATCTAGATTCCAGTCTAGAGCTTAGCCCCTCCACCTGTTGCACCACCTCACCCGGATCCAATGGGTGAGAATGTAGTGGACCCGCCTATGACTTTGAGGGATCGGTGCTACCCAACGATGGCTGCTCAGCCATCGTGCATCGTTATGCCCACCATACCGGGTCGCGACTTTGAACTAAAGGCACAATACATGAGTATGTTTACCAAGTTCACCTCTAAGGAAGACTCATATCTCTTCCTTAGAGAATTTGAGGAAATCTTCTCCCTTATGCAATACCAGCATATCTTTGAGGAGGCAGTGCGTCTTAAATTCGTGCCTCTAGCACTGAAGGACGACGCTAAGAAATGGCTATATAGTCTAGCCGAAAGATCTATTAGGAGTTGGGCCGAGTTTGTTCAAATGTTCTTAAACAAATATTTCCCCAACCATAAGACTATTAGGATTAGGAATGAAATTGTTGCATTCGTTCAATCTGAGAGCGAGCCGTTCTATTCCTATCTGGAAAGATTTAAGAACCTGTTGACCCAATGCCCTCATCATGGAATTCCAAGATGGAAATTGTGTCAAATTATTTATGAGGGATTGACACCTACTTTCATTTAGATTACTTTTACATCAATAAATGCTACCAAGGTATGTGTTTAGTCTTATTTACAGAATACAGGGACCTGAATGCAATTTACCCACATCCCGAGCATAGACGCGTGCAAAAGATTCATTCCTATCATAAAGACCAAGTTCAAGTTTATCGGGTTACAAATGGAAATGTATCCAAGCATAAAAGCATTCAAGTCCTAATTGCAAAAAGAACAAGGACATAAGCACAAAAGTAACCAGGGACTTAACTGCAAAAAGTCAAGGACCTAATTGCAAATCACGAGTAGCTTTTATTCTCTTGGAGAAAATATATAGAAAAATCAATGTATATCTCCAAATATGTGAAGGAATTAATCCGGAGTTCAAAAGAATGGAAACAATCAATCCAGACGCGCAAAGAAGGATCAAATCATACCATAAACATTCAACCAAAATCCGGGCAAAATCCGGCCAGATTGTGCGGCGTTTCCGCCACACCACACATGCAATATGCGGCGTTTCCGCCGCCCAAGCTTCGATCCGTGTGCTCCAATTTCGTCCAGTCGTGTCTGGACACGTGTACGTTCCAATATTATACCTAGACCCCTTGTAGCAACTATAAATAGACCCGAGAACGATGTTAGAAGGGTCCTTAGTCTTTGGTGGTAGTTTTTATTTCTTAATCTTAGTTTTGTATTCTTCCTTTTCATTAATAAAATTCTGTCTTTTATTTTTTTACTTTTAGTTTTCTTTTGTAATGTCTCAAGGACCCCTTCTTCCTCCCTCCATGAGTTTCTAACTCCTTCCAAAGGGTGGAGGTGACGGATTAGGGTGAAGAGAAGATGAATGGATGTTATTATTTTAATTTCGTGTTAGTATATTTTGATTACTTGAGTTTATGTTAAATCATTTATCATGTAATGCTTTATAACTAATATGATTTATTATAAGTTTCTGAATTCTCTAATCTAAACCTTAAATCTAATCCTCCACCCAACGGAATTCACTTCTTTGTTCTTGCTTTAGTTTTAATTGTTTTTGTTTCTTGCTTTAAATAACTAAAACCCAAAAATCTCGAAACCCATTTATTTCTTCTCTCTTTCTTTTCTCCAATCGAAATCACACTAAAAACAGAATCTCTCCCTCCTTGTGTTCGACCCGTATTTGCCACGTCTTCATTGACACCGTGCACTTGCGGTATAAATTTAATTCTCATCAAGTTTTTGGCGCCGTTGCCGGGGAGGCGACGTAGATTTTGTTGTTTTTGTATTTCGATTTTATCCTGTTTATCTTGTGCGCGATCTAAGTATTTGGATTTGTGTTTCAGGAGACAACAGAGTGCACGGCGAAATCCGAGCACCATTTGAGCTAAACGAGCGGCGAAATCACCGCACCTGAAGAACAACTTGCGGCGAATCCGCCGCACACTTGGAGCGTCTGGGCTTCAACTTTTTCTGGGACGCGACTCATCTCTGGGTGGACGCGTAAAGCTACTGAAATTTGAGAGCGGGCGGCGAACCCGGCTGAGCATTGCGTAGGTAACCTTCGTTGCCTTTTTCCTCGTAATTTCTAGTTTCAGAAAAATTTCCTTTTATTAGAATTGCACGTGTTAAGCTTAAATTCCATAATTGGCAATATTTCAACTCTGACCTAAAATTCGCAAAATTAGAAAGACCTTAGTGCATGCATCATATAATGTTTTGTTTGCATTATTCTTGCTAAATTCTTGCAAATCAATTTCTGTTGAAGAGTGCTGGAGGCAAGGTACGTATCGCGGTTTTTAACGATTGCATTTAAGCATATAATTTAATTTGCATACAACCTTGCAATTGCCCCCATTAAAAAGACCATTGTTTGACTATCTTTGTTAGATCTAAGTTAAACTATCTTAAGGGCAACTCCGTAGGAAAAGATACGGTGGGGATTTCATCACCCTTCCGTGGCCCACAAATCACAATCCTAAAGTGTCACCCAAGCCTTAAAATTTAAAATCAATTAGACATTGGCCCCTAAGGACTCAGACTCAATTAAGGAGAAGAATTGGTTTGACTTGCTATGACCTGAAGCCGATCGAATTCAATTTGGTGTCTAGGAAGTGTTTTTGTGTTGACGAAAGTCTTCCAAGCGAAGTGGTTATCTAATTGGCACCGACTCTGTCGGAAGCGCCCCCACTAGCTATACACTACCTGGCCAATTTGGTTTGATTAGTGAGGGAGGTCAATCAAGTGAATCAATTCGACTCAACCAGTTAGGAGTCGTCTAGATTTAAGTGACACTAGGTCTAGGATTGTTTGAACCGTGCTTTCTTAGGAAATTTCTGACCAACCCTCTTTTCTATCTTTAGAGTTAAGTTTCCTTTCTCATCTGAGTCTTCTTTCTCTTCTCACCTAAATTCTCTAGATTAGGATTCCTTTCTCATCTTGCCCCATTCTATTGTTTGTTTCCCTTTTGAAAAAAAAACATAAAAAAAAACGAAAATTAAAAAAAAAATTGTAATTAATTCTTGAAATTAAATTTGGAATTTAAATTTCGAATTTGAATTCAAAAATTGATTCAACCCGGTGCACTCAGATTTGGATTCGGGACTTGAGTAATCGACTCTCACGAGTTCATCTAGATTCCAGTCTGGAACTTAACCCCAATCCACCTGTTGCACCACCTCACCCGAATCCAATGGGTGAGAACGTAGTGGACCCGCCTGTTGCACAACCTATAACTCTAAGGGATCGATGCTATCCAGCGATGGCTGCTCAGCCATCGTGCATCGTTATGCCCACCATACCGGGTCGCGACTTCGAACTTAAGGCACAATACATGAGTATGTTGCCTAAGTTCACCTCTAGGGAAGATCCATATCTCTTCCTTAGAGAATTTGAGGAAATCTGCTCTCTTATGCAATACCAGCATATCCCTGAAGAGGCAGTGCATCTGAAATTTGTGCCTCTGGCACTAAAAGACGACGCTAAGAAATGGCTATATAGTCTACCCGAAAGATCTATTAGGAGTTGGGCTGAGTTTGTTCAAGTATTCCTGAAAAAATATTTTCCCAACCATAAGACTATGAGGATTAGGAATGAAATTGTTGCATTCGTTCAGTCTGAGAGCGAGCCGTTCTATTCCTATCTAGAAAGATTTAAGAGTGTACTGACGCAATGCCCTCATCATGGAATTCCAAGATGGCAATTATGCCAAATTATTTATGAGGGATTGACACCCACATCTAGAGTTATGGTAGAATCCGTAAGCCAAGGGAACTTTATGTCGAAAAATGAAAATGATGCCTGGACTTTCCTTGAGGATTTAGCCGAAAACAGTATGCAATGGCACAATGCTAGAACACCGCTTAACCCAAGTATTGGATCTAGAATAGCAAGCCAACCCAAACCAGGTGTCTTAGCTGTAGATGCCAATATAGCGGCTGAAGCAAAACTAGCTACCCTTATGCGCAGAATGGAAAGTCTAGAGCTACAAGCCCAAACCCGAGTGAATCAAGCATCGTCTATCCCCTGCTCTAGATGTGGTCAGACTGGTCATGTAATGGAGGATTGTGCGGACTGGGAACAAGTTAATGCCATGTATAACCATGCTAGAAATGACCCCTACGCATCAACCTATAACTCTGGTTGGCGTAATAATTCCAATTTCTCATCAAACCAACAAGGTCAACCTCCTAGACAACAACCAAACCCGTATGTCCAAAATAATACATCTTCTGGGTTTAGTAACAATAACGATCATGAGGTTAGGTTGACAAGCTTGGAAAATTTGATGAAAACCTTTATACAAACAACCAACCAGACCTTCCAAAGGCTAGAGACACAAGTCAGTCAACTAGCACAAATAGTAGGTGAAAGAGAAAAGGGTCGGTTTCCAAGTCAACCTGAGGTGAACCCTAGATCTAATAATTCCTATCAATCCTATCAAGAACCTTCAGGAAATAACAACCCTAGACCGGTTCAAATGGTTAATGAAGAAGGACCGTTCCAACAAATTAATGCAGTAGTGTCATTACGGTCCGGAAGACAAATTGATAATAATGTGGTAAGTCCTAGAACTTCTAATCAATCTAACCATCAAGCAACCACATATGACCTGACCACTGAACCTGACGTCCATTATGAAACACCCAACCCGCCTACTCAACCTGAACCTGTAGCTCAACCTGAACCTGAGCGAGTCTATGTTCCTAAAGCCCCATTCCCCAATAGACTCAAAAAGAACTCAAGTGCACAAATAGAGAAAATCTTGGAAGTATTTAAGCAAGTTAAGGTGAACATTCCACTCCTAGACATGATTCAACAAATACCTGCTTATGCTAAATTCTTAAAAGATTTGTGCACTAAAAAGAGAAAAACGAATGTACCAAAGAATGCATTCTTAACTGCGAACATATGCTCTATTCTTTCCAACACATCTCCTATAAAATATAAGGACCCTAGGTGTCCCACAATTTCATGTTCAATAGGAGATACTTTTATCAATAAAGCCCTTCTAGACCTTGGTGCAAGCGTTAACTTACTCCCATTCTCTGTCTACGAGCAACTCAACCTTGGTCCACTAAAACCCTCTAAGACAACCCTCCAATTTGCTGATTGTTCTGTTAAGAAACCAAGAGGTATAGTAGAGGACGTTTTGATTAAGGTTGGTGACTTCATTTATCCAGTGGATTTTGTCGTACTTGATACTAAACCTGTTGTAAATCCTAATCGACAAATCCCTGTAATTCTAGGCAGACCCTTTTTAGCCACTTCGGAAGCATTGATAAACTGTCGAAATGGGCTCATGCAATTATCTTTCGGGAACTTAAAAGCTGAATTTAATATCTTTCATATTGATAGTGAGCCAGAAATAATATGCAACCCAAGTGATGTTGTGATGAGAGCACGTATTTATCAGATTTCTGAATCAAATAAATCATCACAAAAGAAAAAAGGAAGTAAGAAAAAGGGGAGAAATTCATCTACACACCCACCGTCACTCGAGCAAATAAGAGAACCAATTTATGTGAGGGGTGTGGAACCTGTAACTCAAGATGCTCATTGCAACATGGGGAACAATTCAACTGGATACATGCACCAATATGGTGTCATTCAATCCAGTTCTGACTATGGTTGACTTTGAGCAAATTCCATCCTTCCACCGCAATTCACCAAGGTAATAAGTGCATTTGCTTTATATTTGCATACATTGAGGACAATGCATGATTTAGGTGTGGGGGGGGTGTTTATGTATATATTTATCTATAGATCTGTCTTTTATTATTTAAAAAAAAATCAATGTTTCATGACATAGCTTAAGATTGAACTGCTAAAACCCGTGTACAAATTGCATTGAGTTTTTGTTCCTTATTATATAGTTATGCTTGTAGAAATTGTGACATAAATCTAAGTTCCAAAGAAATAACCCATTGCCCTTTAAGACATGTATGCACTTAAATTGGATGAATCAAATCTTTGAAGTGGTTGATAAAAAGCAGAGGTTGAGGAAAATATACCGGGAAGTGTGGACTTCTAATAGCAATTAAGCCTTGAGGAAAATAAAAATAAAAATAAAAGGAATAAAGTGAGGAAAACACATTCTGCAAAATGATGACAAAAGCCCAAGCCTTTGAGTCACTGGTCCGTAGGGGTATCTTGAAACCCGGTAACTTGAGTCTACCAGCTCGGGATTATCGACCAAACTCGCTACACGAATGCAAAAGGGTAAAAGTGTCAAAAAGCAAATGTGTTGAATCACGGAAGAAAAGAAAAGAAAAAAAATAATAATACTCAAGGCCCAAAGCTAAAAGAATGATTCATGCCATGGTTGATCCAAATGATACTTCACCACCAGAGGAGGCGTGCAAAATAATTCAAGTTATAAACATGTGTAGAAGGGTTAGTGGTGTGAATGTTGGAGGAACAAAGACCAAGTCATATTTTTAATGAGTTAGATTTATATAATGAGCATGCAAGAATTCTCAGTGAGATGTATATGATTGAGGTAGGGACATTGAGAACTATTAATGAAATGTTGATTCAGGATTTTGTGGGTATATCCGCTGAAAACCCTTAGGAGACAACACTCCTCCCCCTTGTCAACAAGGAGGTTTAAAGGCTTGTTGCACATGCTAAGTGCAACCGTGATTCCTACGAAAGTGAGTTAGGATTTCCATGTTTTCATTTTTCTTATATTCTGTTTTGCTAGGGACTAGCAAAATCTAGGTGTGGGGGTATTTGATGCATTGCATACATTGCATCATATGTCTTTCATTTAGATTACTTTTACATCAATAAATGCTACTAAGGTATGTGTTTAGTCTTATTTACAGAATACAGGGACCTGAATGCAATTTACCCACATCCCGAGCATAGACGCGTGCAAAAGATTCATTTCTATCATAAAGACCAAGTTCAAGTTTATCGGGTTACAAATGGAAATGTATCCAAGCATAAAAGCATTCAAGTCCTAATTGCAAAAAGAACAAGGACATAAGCACAAAAGTAACCAGGGACTTAACTGCAAAAAGTCAAGGACCTAATTGCAAATCACGAATAACTTTTATTCTCTTGGAGAAAATATATAGAAAAATCAATGTATATCTCCAAATATGTGAAGGAATTAATCCGGAGTTCAAAAGAATGGAAACAATCAATCCAGACGCGCAAAGAAGGATCAAATCATACCATAAACATTCAACCAAAATCCGGGCAAAATCCGGCCAGATTGTGCGGCGTTTCCGCCGCCCAAGCTTCGATCCGTGTGCTCCAATTTCGTCCAGTCGTGTCTGGACACGTGTACGTTCCAATATTATACCTAGACCCCTTGTAGCAACTATAAATAGACCCGAGAACGATGTTAGAAGGGTCCTTAGTCTTTGGTGGTAGTTTTTATTTCTTAATCTTAGTTTTGTATTCTTCCTTTTCATTAATAAAATTCTATCTTTTATTTTTTTACTTTTAGTTTTCTTTTGTAATGTCTCAAGGACCCCTTCTTCCTCCCTCCATGAGTTTCTAACTCCTTCCAAAGGGTGGAGGTGACGGATTAGGGTGAAGAGAAGATGAATGGATGTTATTATTTTAATTTCGTGTTAGTATATTTTGATTACTTGAGTTTATGTTAAATCATTTATCATGTAATGCTTTATAACTAATATGATTTATTATAAGTTTCTGAATTCTCTAATCTAAACCTTAAATCTAATCCTCCACCCAACGGAATTCACTTCTTTGTTCTTGCTTTAGTTTTAATTGTTTTTGTTTCTTGCTTTAAATAACTAAAACCCAAAAATCTCGAAACCCATTTATTTCTTCTCTCTTTCTTTTCTCCAATCGAAATCACACTAAAAACAGAATCTCTCCCTCCTTGTGTTCGACCCGTATTTGCCACGTCTTCATTGACACCGTGCACTTGCGGTATAAATTTAATTCTCATCACCTACATCTAGGGTTATGGTAGAATCTGTAAGCCAAGGAAACTTTATGTCCAAAAATGAGAATGATGCTTGGATTTTTCTTGAGGATTTAGCTGAAAATAGTATGCAATGGAACAATGCTAGAGCACTGATTAACCCGAGTATTGGATCTAGTATAGCAAGTCAACCCAAACCAGGTGTCTTAGCTGTAGATGCTACTGTAGCTGCTGAAGCAAAACTAGCTACCCTTATGCGTAGAATGGAGAGTCTAGAGCTAAAACCCCGATCAAGCCTCTTCTATCTCTTGCTCCAGATGTGGTCAAACTGGGCATATAACGGAGGATTGTGCGGACATGGAACAAGTTAATGCCACTGTTAACCATTCTAGAAATGACCCATACACATCAACCTATAACCCGGGTTGGCGTAATCATCCTAATCTTTCATGGAACCAACAAGGTCAACCTACTAGACAACAACCAAACGCGTATAACCAAAATAATACATCATCTGGGTTTAGTAACAATGGAGATTATGATGTTAGGTTGACAATCTTGGAAAATTTGGTTAAGACTTTTATGCAAACAACCACCAAATCCTTCCAAAGGCTAGAAACACAAGTCAGCCAACTAGCACAAATTGTAGATGAAAGAGAAAATGGTCAGTTTCCAAGTCAACCTGAGGTGAATCCAATACCTAATAATCAATATCAACCCTATCAACCACCTCTAGGAAGTAACAACCCTAGACCGGTTCAAATGGTTAATGAGGAAGGACAGTTCCAACAAATAAATGCAGTAGTATCATTACGGTCCGGAAAACAAGTTGATAACAATGTGATAAACCCTAGGGCTCCTAATCAATCTAGCCGTCAAGCACCCGCATATGACCTGACCATTGAACCTGAAGTCCAATTTGAAAAGGCCAACCCACCTGCTCAACCTGAACCTATAGCTCAACCTGAGTGAGTCTATGTTCCTAAAGCCCCATTCCCAAATAGACTCAAGAAGAGCTCAAGTGCACAAATGGAGAAAATCTTGGAAGTATTTAAGCAAGTTAAGGTGAATATTCCACTCCTAGATATGATTCAACAAATACCTGCTTATGCTAAATTCTTAAAAGATCTGTGCACTAAAAAGAGAAAAACAAGCGTACCAAAGAAGGCATTCTTAACTGCAAACATAAGCTCTATTCTGTCCAACTCGTCTCCTATAAAGTATAAGGACCCTAGGTGTCCCACAATTTCATGTGCGATAGGAGATACTTTTATCAACAAAGTCATTCTAGACCTTGGTGCTAGTGTTAACTTACTACCGTTCTCTGTCTATGAGCAACTAAACCTTGGTCCACTAAAACCCTCTAAGACAACCCTTCAATTTGCTGATTGCTCTGTTAAGAAATCAAGAGGTATAGTAGAGGATGTTTTGATTAAGGTTGGTGACTTCATTTACCCAGTGGATTTTGTCGTTCTAGACACTGAACCTATTGTCAACCCTAAGACACAAATCCCTGTAATACTAGCCAGACCCTTTTTAGCCACTTCTGAAGCTTTGATAAATTATCGAAATGGGCTCATGCAACTATCCTTTGGAAACTTAAAAGCTGAATTTAATATCTTTCATGTTGATAGTGAACCAGAAATAGTATGCAATCAAAGTGATGTTGTGATGAGATCGCGTATCTATAAGATTTCTGAATCAAATAAATCATCACAAAATAAAAAAGACAGTGAGAAAAAGGGGAGTAATTCATCTACCCAACCACCATCACTCGAGCAAATAAGAGAAACAACACATGTGAGAGGTGTGGAACCTTTACCTCAGGGCAACATGGGGAACAATTCAACTGGATACATGCACCAACATGGTGACATTCAATCCTGTTCTGACTATGGTTGACTCTGAGCAAATTCAATCCCTCCACCGCATTTGACTCAGGTAATAAGTGCATTTGCTTTATCTTTGCATACATTGAGGACAATGCATGATTTAGGTGTGTGGGGGGGGTGTTTATCTATCTATCTATCTATATGTTCGTTTAAAAAAAATAAAAAAATAAAAAAATAAAAAAATCAATGCTCCATGACATAGCTTAAGATTGAACTGCCAAAACCCGTGTACAAATTGCATTGAGTTTTTGTTCCTTATTATATAGTTCTGCTTTTAGAAACTATGACATAAATCTAAGTTCCAAAGAAATAACCCATTACCTTTTAAGACATGTATGCACTTAAATTGGATGAATCAAATCTTTGAAGTGGTTGATAGAAAGCAGAGGTTGAGGAAAATATACCGGGAAGTGTGGACTTCTGATAGCAATTAAGCCTTGAGGAAAATAAAGGAATAAAGTGAGGAAAGCACATTTTGCAAAATGATTACAAAACCCAAGCCTTCGAGTCACTGGTCCGTAGGGGTATCTTGAAACCCGGTAACTTGAGTCTGCCAGCTCGGGATTATCGACCAAACTCGCTACACGAATGCAAAAAGGGTAAAAGTGTCAAAAAAGCAAATGTGTTGAATCACGGAAAAAAATTACTTTAAGATACTCAAGGCCCAAAGTTAAAAGAATGATCCATGTCATGGTTGATCTGAATGATACTTCACCACCAGAGGAGGCGTGCAAAATAATTTAAGTGATAACATGTGTAGAAGGGTTAGGGTGTGAATGTTGGAGGAACAAAGATCAAGTCAGAATTTTTATGAGTTAGATTTATATAATGAGCATGCAAGAATTCTAAGTGAGATGTATAAGGTTGAGGTGGAGATATTGAGAGTTATTAAAAAAATATTGAATTAAGACTTTGTGGGTGTGTCAACTGAAAACCCTCACGAGACAAAACCCGTCCTCTAAGGAAACTTAGGGGTTTAAAGGCTTGTTGCACATGCTAAGTGCAACCGTGATTCCTACGAAAGTGAGTTAGGATTTCCCTGTTTTCATTTTTCTTATATTTTGTTTTGCTAGGGACTAGCAAAATCTAGGTGTGGGAGTATTTGATGCATTGCATACATTGCATCATATGTCTCTCATTTAGATTAATTTTATATCAATAAATTCTACTAAGGTATGTGTTTAGTCTTATTTACACAATACAGGGACCTGAATGCAAATTACCCATATCCCAAGCATAAACGCGTGCAAGAGACTCATTTCTGTCATGAAGACCAAGTTCAAGATTATCGGGGTTCAAATTGAAGTTCATCCAAGCATGAAAGCATTCAAAGACCTAATTACAAAAAGGCCAAGGACCTAAGCACAAAAGTAGCCAGGGACTTAATTGCAAAAAACCGACGACCCGACTGCAAATTACAAGTACCAAACTATTATTTTGGAGAAGTTCTAAAGAAAAATCAATTTGGATCTCCAAATATATGAAGAAATAAATTTGGAGCTCAAAAGAAAGGAAAGAAATCAATCTAGACGCGCAAAGGACATTTAAATCATACCATAAACACACAGGAAAAATCCGGATCCAATCAGAGCTAAAATTGCGGCATTTCCGCCGCACATCACATACAACTTGCGGCGAAAACGCCGCACCCCTTTCGATCCGTGGCCCCGGATTTTGTCCAGTCGTGTCATGACGCGTGAACTTTCCTATTTTATACTTGGGTCCCTTGTATCGGCTATAAATAGCCCCGAAACGATGTTGTAAAAAAAGAACTTGTTTTTTCCATTCTTTAGCAATAAAATTCTGTTCGTTTATTTCGTGTTTTTAATTTTCTTTCGTAGTTTCTCTAGGACCCCTTCTCCTTCCCCCCATCCATGAGTTTCTAACTCTCTCCAAAGGGTGGGGGTGATGGATTTAGGGTGATGAGAAGAAGAATGATGTTATTTATTATTTTAATTTCATGTTAGTATATTTTGATTACTTGAGTTTATGTTGAATGATTTGTTATGTAATGCTTTATAACTAATGTTATTTATTATAAGTTTCAGATTTCTCTAAACAAAACCCGATATCTAAACCCCCACCCGATGGACTCTCATCCATATTTGCTTTATTCTTAGTTTGTTTTTGTTGTTCTTGTTTAGAAAATTAAAAATCCAAAATCTCAAACCAACCTTATTTCTATCTCTTTCTTTCCTTAATCGAAAATTACAAAAATAGCAATATCTCTCCCTCCTTGTGTTCGACCCGTACTTGCCACGTCTTCATTGACACCGTGCACTTGCAATATAAATAAAATTCCCATCAGCAAGCCTTGGGGATGCGTCTGAGGTTGAGTACGACATTCCATCCACAGTTAGATGGTCAGTCAGAGAGGACGATTCAGACCCAGGAGGATATGCTGAGGGCATGCACATTGGATTGGGTAGGACACTGGGATGAGCACTTGCCACTGATAGAGTTCGCCTACAACAACTACCTTTCTAGTATTGGTGTGGCACCGTATGAGACATTGTACGGGAGGCCTTGGAGATCACCGGTATGCTGAAGTTATGTGGAGCCAGAGCTTGTGCAAATGTATGCAGAGAAGGTTGATGTGATCAGGAGGAGACTAGCCACGACACAGAGTACGCAGAAGAGTTATAATGATAGACGCAGGCGGGTGTTAAGTTTCGAGTTGGGCAACCACCTGTTTTTGAAGATTTCCCCTGCTCGAGGAGTGATAAGGTTCGGGAAGAAAGGGAAGCTCAGTCTGAGGTATGTTGGGTCGTTTGAGATCCTCGACCGAGTTCGGGAGATCGAGGAGGAGGTTCTGGAAGAGAGGTTGCCTAGCGGAATGCGTTGCCACCGCAGTTTTCGAGTCTTCACCACGTCTTCCACGTGTCAATGCTGAGGAAGTACATTGCAGATCTAGGCCATGTGATTGAGATAGCAGTGCAAGAGATTCAGTAGGACTTGTGTCTTGAGGATAAACCGGTTGAGATAATCAATCGCATGGGATGACCAGCTGAGGAGGATGACCATTCTGATGGTGAAGGTCAGGTGGCAGCATCACAGCGAGCGTGAGGCCACTTGGGAGATCGAGGAGGAAGTTCGGAGGCAGTACCCGGACCTTTTCGGTGAGTAGCTTCTTTTGTTTTTGGGAGAAAATCCTTTTAAGGTGGGTGGACTGTAAGATACCTAAACCCATTTAGGGGGTTAATTGGAGATTAGTGCAGTAAGAGAGAAGAGGTATGGGCTGGTTTGACTTGGAGGCTTGGAGAGAGAGTGAGAGGGATGGTGACGTATGTGGGTGCGTAGGGTATGGGTTGGGTGTTGTTGGGGAAGATTTTGTTTTTAAACCCAACACATCCACCTTCATTTCCTTTCTTCTTACTTATTCCTTCCTTCCACCACATCTCTCACCTTCTTCTCTTCTTTTTCCAGCACAACAGAGGAGGTGGCAGGAGCTCCGGTATTCGGTGTCGAGTGTGCGCGAGAGGCGTGAAGCGTGCGGAGGTCAATGCACGAGGAAGCGGTCATGCGAGTGGTTGCTGACTGAGGCGACGTTGCGCGAGTGAGGTTGCGGCGTGTTCGTCGTTTTCGAAAGGTATGTCGGCTTATTAGTTTGTTTTGTTGCTCACTCGTGAAGGGGTGATATAGTGGTTGGTCGCGGGAGGTTGTAGACCTTACCGACGACAAGAAGCGATGTAAAATCCTTGGATGGCGCAAGGTTGCTGTCAACCAACAGTCAACCGGTTCCTTCGGGCGGTCGATCGGTTTAATTTATTTGCCCGACTTTAACCAACACCGGTTGAACGGTGCCTTGTGGTGGTTGACTGGTAGTGCATGATCTGTTGGGTCGGGGTTTGCCTGTTGGATTTTGGTCGACCGTTTATTTGGTTGGTTCGACCGGAACTTATGTTGCCTTATGTATTGTTCAACCGTTTTATGCACTATTCGACCGATTGATGTCTTAGTTTGCTAGGATGCCCTTGTAGTTTTCGGTCGACCAGGACCCCTGAGTCGGTCGACCGTTAGTATTGTGTGATTTGGACCATACTCCGGATTTTGACTACGTATCGGGGGACCGGTTTTAGACTCTTGTTCGACCGTTGGGACTTAGGTTAGGCGCAAAGAGTTCGACCGTTGCAGACTTTCGGTCGACCGAACCCCATCGGAACGGTCGACCGGATTGCCTCTTTCGGTCGCCATTTGTGCGCAGAACTGAATTCCCGGTCCTTGTGTAGTGCCAACTCTGTCCACGGAAACACATGTCCTCGCCTAGTAAGTGAGCCGGGAGGTGACGACGGGCGCGTTACGCATGCCTGCCCACGAATCGTCGTGTGGATGAGTATGGGTACTTGGGACATGTCACCTCCATGTATGGTTTGTGGCTTAATGTGATGGATTTATGAAATCATGGTATAGCAGCATACTTGAGGGATCGTGGATCCCAATGTATGATGATGTGGGGCTCGTGGAGCCTGACGACCAGGCGGACTTCCGTCCGGAACCGTCTGATGCTGTGTCGGACGTATGTTGCATCACCGATGTTGTGCCGGTGATGCCGTCGATGTTGTTCCGGCGATGATGGGCCGATGTTGTTCCGACTATGATTGTTGCCGATGCTGTTCCGGCTATGATTCCTCAGTTGGGCACCTACTGAGATGATTGATGGACTAACCGAGCGATGACGCCGTTGGTGTTGTTTGACCACGATGGTTATATATCTCTTTCTTATGGCGTGGACCTTGCGGGGCTCTTTGCCGAATCACATGTTTAGTATAGCCGTGTGTGGGGAGCATCACGTATTGTTCCGTTAGACCGTATGTACCTACAGTAGGTCTCCGAGGGAGACCCGATGATGATTGTCAGACTGATGTCATGTTTTACGCTTCGGGGGAATTGTGTTCCTTACTGTTGATGACATGACATGCTACTAGTATGATATGTTCATTTGTACTACTGCATCCATATAGCTGAGCTTGGCATACGAGGTTTTCCTATGGAAACTCAGGCATTGTTGTTGCATGTTTTATTTCAGGACCATAGTAGGTTGAGTTGCGTGGTGACGGCGGGCACGCGCATTTTGGGACCGGGATCCTCTCTTTCGGACCATTGAGGTCGACATGATCACTTGTACTGTCTTTTGTTATATTCGATGTAATCATGTAGTTTTGACAAACTCTGATGTAATATGGTGCACCGTTTGAATGTTTTATTGGAGTAACAGTCCCGCCTTTTGGATGATCTTTCTGTTGTGTCTTTGATGATAAATTTTAAATTTTCCGCTGTTTCGGGATGTTACAGTTCCAATCTCTAACCCCTACATCGAGATGATTTTGAGCATTCAATCGGAAAAAATAATTATTGCTTCTAAGTTAAGATCAAGTCGAGTAGTTCTCTCCCAGAACGAATATGCCAACCCACATTCAAAGAACAAAGTATCCTATGTTTCCCTAAATTGTCAACAAAGGAGGCACACAAGGTTAATTTGGAGCTTTCTTTAATCAAGTTGTCCCTAGTTAAGAGATTATTTTCTGCAAGTAGCCAGTTGAACACTTTTACCATCACAGGGCAATGATTTTGCCAAATTACTTTCTGAATGGGGTATCATTCTAATCCCATCTTTCAAAATTTTGTATAGGCATGTAGGTGTTAGGATCCCATTTTTTTAGAATCGCCACTTTTTGGTGTCATGTTCCCTACTTGGAGTAAAATGACGGACAACTTGCTAAAACCTGAAACATTGTTCTTCATCAAGTTGTTCACTAAACCTTGCTTTTAGCCAAGTTTGTTGGAACGGAATGTTCTCAAGGAATTTCTTAAGAGAAATATATTTTTGTCGGCTAATGCTATACATATTGTTCCAGCTAGGGGTGAGCAATCGGTCCAACCTGGACAGAAACCAGATCGACTCCGGACCCCGGACCGAAGATCAGAGTGGTTGTGGTCCGGTCCGGACCGAAACCCGAACCGACCTGTCCGGTACGGTCCAAAACCCCAACCGGTTTTGTCCTTGCTCTCCCCTAGTCCCAACTTTCAGTAAGGTTACGCCCTTGTAACCAATGGTCATGACAAAAAAGAGTTGTTTTGTCCGTTTTCTAATAGTGATACCGCTAAAGTGACATAAAAAAGGAATCAAGGGTGATGTTCTTTAGGAAAAGGAGAAAGGTTCGAGGCATTGCTTGAAAAATTACCAGATTTGGTTTTCCCTTTTCATATTTCACCTTAACAATTCCTTGGAAGATTCTCGGCCTGGTGGTCAAGATGTCCTAGGCTTTCTCTAGCCTGATTCTATTTCTATGATAGTGTATGTCTAGGATTCCAAATTTGCCTTACTTTTTTGGTCCGCACACCCTTTTCCAGTTAACCATGTTTTTGCTCATGTCGTTATCACTTGAGTTGTTTGAAAGGAAGTTATGCCTAATCTTATTAATTTTCTTTAAAATACTAGGTGGGACATTCTTGAAGTTCATATGATAAGATGCTATCGACGAAATAACCACATTGATCATAGTTAGCCTACCACCCCAAGAAAGATTCTTCGACCTCCAGTTGGTAACCTTTCTCTCCATTATAGAAATAATAGGCTATCATCTTGTCAGAGGTCCAACTTTGTGGGTTAGTGAAACCTCTAATAACCAAAGGGTAGCTTCCCTCATTCAAAATCCAAAAATGGTCTAAAATTTTCCTACTTCCCATTCGTCCAGCAAGTGCCGCTGAGGCAAGATTTGGCATAATTGATCTTAAGCCTGACAAAGTTTCAAAGATTACTAAAATTCTTTTTAAGTTAGTCTCGTTCTCTTTTGATGTATTTAGGAAGATAATAGTACCGCCAGTGAATTGTAACTTTAAAATCGTTGTCTCTCCATCACTTAAGTGACTACCAAAAGCCCCAAGAAGTTGGCAACTACCAAAAAAGGAGGGGCGAAAGTGGGTCCCCTTGCCTAAGGTCATTCAAAGTGGAGACGAAACGTTCAATGTTACCGTTGATGATCATGGAGGCACGGTTAGTCGAGATACGTAGTTGTATCCAATCACACCATTTTTTAAGGCATGCTGAGGCTTGAAGATCTTGCCAAAAGGAAATCACAATAAATTTTATGGAATGCTTTCTCAATGTCTAGTTGTAGGATTAAACCTTTCTTTTTTTCCTTCTTCTAGGATGTGGACTACCTAATGTGCCAGAAGCACTGTGTCCATTAATTTTCTTTAATTTAGAAAGCAGTTTGATTTGGTAAGATAGGTCCACCAAGTGCCATTGCAAGTCTAGTTGCGAGAGTTTTGGTAATCATTTTTAGGTGCTATTTGAGAGAAAAACCGTTTGAAGTCTTCAACCGTTTCTGTCTCTGGTTTCTTCAGGATAAGCGCGATAAGGCATTAGTTGAAGCCACTAAATTCTTTTACCGATATATTTTGCCCATGGAATCACTCAAAAAGCACCAAGCTTCGATCTTCAAGGTTAAACCAATTTTTTTCTAGTTCCCCACTATGTTTTTTCAACATCTCCTTTGGTTTAGCTAGCCTTAAATGCTTATATTTGGTCACATTCGTTAGCTAAATCTTGAGCAAACAACTTTTGTAATTGTTTACATGCATTTATACATATAATGTAACTTGAGGTAAAAAAACGTTAAACCAAAATTGTTGGAAGAAGTTCGTGTTAAACCCGTTTGGACCTGGAGATTTACTAGGTTGATGTGCATTTCTTAAGGCATGGATGCTTTTGGAGCTCAAAGGAAAAAAGATCAATACTTTGTTTTAGTAGAATACCATGCGCAGACCGAAATGGTCAAGTGAAGTTGAGAGAAACGTGGTTAAAGGTAAGCTAGCTTTTTTAATCTCTTTATCATAGAACTCTGTTGTAAGATCAGTTGGGTTACAGATTTTTTGATTAAATATTGTCCCACATAATTCGGATTTTGAAGCCCTTATCACTATTGAAGCGTTTGGACCTTGTTTTGTCTATGCCTTTCATTATCCATCTGATGATTTTGTGTGTGTTTAGGTCTTCCTCCTTAAGCCATTAGATGCGGGACCTTTGTTTCTAGTAAGTTTGTGTTCCTCGAAAGCTAACTCATGTCGCCTTTTGAGGGTTTGGAGTTCATTTTCTTCAACAGGGTTCAACCCACCGTTCTGGGTTTTAATTTATCTAAATCCAGAATGTCATCCTTAAGCTTCTTACCCAAGGCTACCGGTCGGAAGGGTTTAGATTCTTTAAGGAAGAATTTGATATCCTTCTTTATTTCCTTAATTAAAGATTGAATCTTAACACCTTCATTATCAGAAATAGCCTTTAGGATTACTTGTCTATTATTAGGATCTACCAACAAAGTATCATCAAACTTAAAAGAATTCTTACTAAAAATTGGTTCCTTAGTGTGTAGAATCAAGGGTATGTCCTTGGAAGGCCTGTATTGTGAGAAAGAGGGTAGAGATTCTACCATTCCTTGGATACGAGGACACGATCTAGCATTGCCATTCTTTCTATAGCATGGCAATTGATCCAAGGAAAGTTAAGCTTTGATATTCCCAAGTCAACCAAAGCATTAGAGTTAATGAAATTTTCGAAGAGGTTGGGACATAAATTAACATTCCCACTGAAATGATAGCGACCTTGGTCCCTAGTCATGTTAAAATCACCATTCAAAATCAAAGGTTGGTTATTGTTAGGTCAAAACCCATTGACTTCCTCTATGAATTCTCTTTTGAGATCGTTTTTGCAAGGTCTATAGACTGAAGTCAAAGTCTAGTGTGAGTTGTTGGATACGAAGGTGATAAAGATTATCTCCCTAATGTTGGATTTTGGTGTGGGTGTTATTGTTCCAACCCACTAAGATACCCTCGATGCCCTATTAGAAGGTAAAAACGCACATTCATTAATGTAGCGCCCACCCATCATTCACAGGTCGAAATGATTCAATTCCCTAAGTTTTTTTTCCTAGATAGAGATAATTGACAGTCTTGAGGTTTCAATAATACCTTTAATGAACCTACGTTTGTCACGCACTCCACGCATATTCCAGGTATGATATCCATAAGAATGTTTCCTTAAACAACCTCTTGTAGGGAAGAGTTATCACCTCATCTAAATTTATACAGCCAATTCAATTGTTTTTACAAATTTGTCAAAATCCTTGTACGAGTCCCAACAAATAACATCTATTTTTTCACTAGACGAATAACTTGTCCCGAGAAAAAAGGGAGTAAGACAATCATATTCATGCTATATATCATTTATTTTACGTCAATATTGTGCTACTCGAGTTGTTGTTTGTAGTATTTCAGGAGTCAGGAAATAAAGAAGAGGAAGTGAGCAAAAATTACCTAAATGTAACAATTATGGACTGATTTGGAAATTTCTGGACCTCTTTGTAATGCATAAGGACTGGATCGCAAATCAGGAAGGACCCAAGTGCAACCGGAGGGACCTGATTGTGAAGTGCAAAATATGGTGACACATGACTTGAATCAGATCAATATTACGCTAATTAAACTCAAAGAAATTTGATCCAGCTAACCAAGACTTCACCCCACGTGCCAATTCAAGAAATAAAGCAACACACAAAATTTCAACCCGATCGGATCCATTTGATCCGCCACAGGCGGATCAAAATGGTCCAACGGGTCTCAACTTTTGGTTGCGGTTTGGGTTGTTGGGTCAGAGCATTCCTAGACTATCAGATGTGATTTAGAGTCGTCCGATTATTCCGAGATTAATCCTAACCATGTATTAGTCTATATATACCATTGTAATCCCTCTTATCTCACTTCTTCTTGCTTCTCCATTAGTTTTAGGTTTTGTTTTGCTGCTGATTAGTGTAGTTGGAGGAGAAGAAATATAGAAAATCAAATTTTCCAAAGGAAATTGCATTCTAGCACATTCTACAATGTGTGAATTATTACACGCCACGTAGGCAAGCTAAATCAAATGGATGGCAAAATACCTAATGGGGGAAATCAACTAAGAAAAGCCAATTTCCAATTCTAATAAGGTCCAGAAGCTAAATGGGCCCAGGCGAAGCCCACCAAACTCGCTTTTGTGAACAGTGAAAATGGGTGAACCATTTTACGTTCCGTGAATAGTAAAATGGATTAACCGTTTAACTGACCATGAACAGTGGAAACAGATTAACCATTTAACCACCACTGCTTGCACGCCTCAGTAGACTGATGTGCAAACACAAACTGCTCATGAGCAGTGTCAACCGAATTTCAACCGCCACACTAATCTTAATTTTGAAGATTTGATGCTTCAAAAGAAACCCGATGTGCATGAAAAAGATTCACATTCAATTTTCCACCACACAAGCCCATAGAAAAGTAAATTCAAACTACCATCAAACACGCAACTGTCAACTCTGCAGTCACCAACAACATCAGAGCCTGCAACAAAAGGAGCCAAGAAGGAGGAGGTGAGAAGCTCAATCTACTTAGGAATGCTGCTCAATCTTCAATCCAGGCGGTACCCTGATCAAGTGACTGAGTGTAACATCCTCAAAATAGAGAAAATTTAAACTTTAAAAGATAATCAAAGACATCAATCATGTGGGAAAGCTACTCAAAATATATACATCACATACTCAAAAGTATGACTACATAAAAATACAACTGACATGATGCAAGTAGTCATAACCACCTCAAAATAAACACGAGAACCCAACTCCTAAATGTACTCGTCCTCAGTCACCACCCTAGCCGCTCCCGAAAGGGACCCTGAAAAACATAAATAATAATGCCTGAGTTTCCACAAGAAAACCTCGTATATGATGTTCACCTACATGCACATGCAATACACTAAACATGACCTATCATACTAGTATCATGACATCATATAAAAATATACTGGTCATCTTCCCACATAGGGCTCATATAGTCATAAAACTCATTTTGGACATCCGAAGATACCCACCGCAGGCACATGCAGTCATACGGAGAGTACGTGACACCCCCACTCGCAGCTATACTAGTCATAAGGGTTCGGTGAAGGTCGCACGCACTTCTGAGTCATCAATCAGATATGATCTGTGGTCGTAATGTACAATCCGCCAGAGCTGTCACTCTGGTCGGTCATACTCGCCAGCCATGCCACAGCTGGACGATCATACTTGCCGGAACAACATCCGTCGAGCACATCCGCTGGATCAACATCGGTCGGTCATATCCATTGCTACACAGGCTAGACAATCATATTTGTTGCCAGACATGCTAACAGTCATATCCGTTGCCACACAGGCTAACTGTCATATTGCTCCATAGAGCCACATTATATAGATCATGCAAAAAGGAATATGATCCCACATGTCTACTACCTAGGTCTCAATTCGTATGTCATATCATGGAAATATAAGCCATAAAAGAAATCCACGTGCCAACACACTCATAATCATACAATACAGTCCTATGCACAAACAATTGACCCAAAGGGGTCATACGGTCGACCAGTTGGTTCAAACCACAATCCATTGGTCGAACCAAACATATGCTAAAATGGTTGAACAAAAGTCTATTGGCGGTCGACCGTTAGGACGGTCTACGCCACAATATTATTAAATAAATCATTCCATCGGTTGAACAACAAAGTGGACCCGATCGACCGAAATATCAGGAACTTCCTACATTTCTCTAAGTCATCACTGATCACCCAAATATATACAAATCAGTCAAACCATATTTAAGTTCACATAAGTAATCACTTGAACAAAATCAAGCGTGGTCGACCGTTTTGATGGTCTAGGCCCTAACCTACTTACTTTTGATCCAATCAGTTGAACAACATGGTTCTCGTTCGACTAAAACTAGAAAAGGTCATCTTCTTCCCACGAAATGAAGCATAACCAATCGACAACTGATTGATATGTTTTAATTAAACCGCAAGTGCACGACCGCGTTGAAGCGGTGACAAATACGGGTCGATCCACAGGGAGGTGTGTCGACTATGGTTTGTTCGAAGGCGAGTGGGAAAGAAAGGATTATATTTCTCGACCCCCCAAATGGGGATGAAACTACTCACTATTCATTACACTAACTACATCAACAAAATGAAACATTATACTGAAATAAAATTAAACTAATCAAGCAAGAAATATTAAAGAAGCTAAAAGGAAAGGAAAGTAAAACTAAAGAAGCATGCAAGAATTAAAAGACAAGATTAAAAGAAACTAAGGACAATTATTTTATTAAAATGACTCACATTGAAGGTAGCACTCTTCTCCACCTTGAGTTTTGCTTCAAGGCTTACTTCAAGTAGAGAGAATGTCACCAAGCAATGGGTAGAATACAATGGAGGAGGAGGAGTTCTATTTATATCCATAGAAAAAGGTAATCCGGGACAATCCCCCGGTATGGGACTAAACGCATACAATAAATGGACTAAATACATGCTAATACAACACCCGGCCAATTGGCGGTCTATAAGTGTTTGATCGAGTCTGGATTTTGGTGGCTCGGTTCTGGATTGATTTCTTTGTGTTTGAGGAACCCAATTCGGTTGTTGATGGTTGGGCCCGGATTTAATTGCCAAAATACTCCTCATGATGATGTGGAGTTTCCTGACTTGCTCATTGGAACTTTAGGCTGTCATCTGGGTACTTCCCTCTTGCATCTCAGTCCTCAAGTCTTGCAACTCAGTCATTTTCCTTGCGTTTAGGTCCATTTATGCCTCTACTCCACAATCCTGTTTATTCCTAAAACTCAAACCTGAAACTCGTTACGTAGTATTGTTTTGGATAAAGATAATGGATATAAGAGACAAATATATGCCTGATATGATGTCAATCAAATACCCCCACACCTAACTTTTGCTAGTCTCGAGCAAAACAAAGAAAGAGAAAAATAAAAGAAAGGAAAAAGCATACGAAAAATAGGGACATCCTAACTCACTTTCGTAGGAATCACGGTTGCACTTAGCACGTGCAACAAGCCGTTAAACCCCCTTGTTGCCAAGGAGGAGGAGTGTTGTCTCCTGAGGGTTTTCAGAGAATACACCCACAAAATCCGAACAAAGATGCATTATTCAATCTAGCTACACAACTTGATGGCTCATTTTGTCGATCATTGGACGCGGTAATGCTACGGGCTGACTATATATATGTAATCAGTGCACACAAATAGCCTAATGAATCATTCGTGAAAGTTAATTAAGGACTTAAGTGCAAGACATGGACAATCTCAACATCCTCAAGTGAGACAAAGTGTAAGATTCATTAAGGTTCTTATTTGCATTACCATTTTTTTTCTTTTTGTTTCTTTTCTTATTTTTTTCTTCTTTAGTTTCATTCTCCCAGGGTCAGGTTTTGTGCATCATTGCCTATGTGGACTTACCTTATCACGTACACCTTTCCCCAAATCATCACATAGGGCAATCCCTACCACTCGTGTAACGGGAGTTCGGTCGGTGCATCCCAAGTCAGATGACTTGAAAGCACCAGGCACCAAGTCCCCTCAGACTACTTTCTCGAGTGATAGGAGCCGTGAGAGAAGAGAGAACACCTACTCACTTATTTCTTATCTACACATGAACCAAAACCCCTACACTTAATGTCTCCCAACAAGATTTAAAGGGTCCTTGACTACAACAAACTTCCTTAAATTAACAGACACGAATTATTGACTCACTTGGTTCAGGGTAAACTTCTTTAAATGTTTGAGTATTGAAACCCTATGATTACTCGCCCCCGAGGGAAAATTGGGGTGCATCCTAGAGACTCGATAAGTCCTAAAGCCACTGTACTAGATATCCTAATGCATCAACTTCAAGACAATTTTGGGACCTTTCTTTTTTACTTTGCCACTCAACAGTTTTGCACATGTAAAACACACGACAAACCCACAAAACATTTTCTTTCGCAAACACATGAAGATTTTGAAAGAAATGTGAAAATTTTAAAGCAATAGGCAAGCAAAAGAAAACATGTCACCCAAGGATCATGGCAAACAGATATATCGATATTAAATGCAGCACACTAACATGACCCTAACAATGCACACAAAAGAAAATAAAATCAAAGGAAAAAGACTCGACTATGTACACACGTAAATCACCCCCACACCTACTTCATGCATTGTCCTCAATGAATGGGAGAATGAAACTACATGGGTTTATGCATGAAAAAGAAAAGATCTCACCAACGTCAAGCGCAATGGAAAGTTCATGGTTATGTTGATGGACACAAACCCGAATTCCCTCAAAACCTATGAGATGCTAAAGAAGGGATACAAATACGTGAAAGAAAAAGGGCCGAAATTGTAATAACCTTAACTAACACCCTAATTAAACTAAACTAAACCTAATTAACCTTAATTAAGCCGTGAACAGTGAAGCATGTGGTGGAGTTGAAGATAAGATTTGGTTTTCCTATAAATAGAGGTGTTAGGTTTAATTTTAACGTTTTCTTCATAACTTGGTTTCATCAGAGACGGAGAGAGGCGATTTTGGAGGAGAAGAAGAAGGAGAGAAGGAGAAGGAGAAGGAGAAGGAGAAGAAGCTAAGGAGAAGAAGTTGGGTTGGGCTTGCCAAAGCTTGGGAGGCGTCCACAAACTTCATCAAGGTATGCCAAGTCTTCATTATAACTCACTTAAGCTTTGTGGGTGTTGGGGATCGACGTTGGTGTCGAATTCCCCGTCGGATTGCAACTTATTCAGAGGTTGAAGACGACAATCGGTCGACCGGTGCCTGTGGACAGTCGGCCGATTCTATTATTATATTGTTTTGCACCCGCAAATGGTCGAACGATGTCTGAGGACGGTCGATCGTTATGCCAAATTCGTGCGGGAAAAAGGGTTGATGCTGTTAGCGGTCGAACGGGTCCACTTTGCTGGTCGACCGAAACAATGAGAATAGGTCGGTTTGGGGTTTTGCCTTATTAAACGGTCGAACGACCTTAACCTGGTTCGACCGATCTATTCGATGCTAAGTCGGTTGGGAGCTTTGACCATCAAAACGGTCGACCGCTCTTTAACTTTCGGTCGACCGACTGAGCATTTTAATTAAGCAGTAGAGTGCCTGTGACGTTTCGGTCGAACTGTATTCCAGTTCCGGTCGACCGAATACCACTTAGGAAAAATGCTGAGATCCATGTTATCGGTTGAACGGACCCTTGGTTCAACCGGCCGGATATATAAATATTAAAATATTTTATAGCGTAGACCATCCAAACGGTCGACCGCTAGATGACTTTTGTTCGACCGATTGGTCGGTAATTCAGTTCGCGTGGTTCGACCGATAGACTTGTTTGTACAGTACCGAGTACTGTGCGGAAGACCGGTCGATCGGTGTGCTTTTAGCGGTCGACCGATCTACCGCAGGTTGGTGGATTTATCCACACGCGAGCCGTCGAGTATAGGTCGACTACCGGCTCCGAGGCTACGGTCGATTACCGGCCTTGAGAGCGACGAATTTCACCTTCGACGAGGGCGTATTATTGTTGGCCTCTCATATCGAGCGGGGTGTGAGAGATGATTGCCGTAAACCTTGGGCTGTTTGCTGGGGTTTGTTGGTAGGCCGAGGATGTTTCGGCAGGGTGCGCGTCTGGCGGCTCTTGGAGGAGCAGCGGTTGTCGTCTGGCCCGAGTTGTGCATTCGGAGGGCTGACTCGCTCCTGGGGTGGCGGCGTAGTGCCAGGGTTCCTTTCTACGGCTCATGGGGAGCAGTGGTGCCGACTGACCCTTGTGAGGCAGCGGTGGACTGACTTGACCCTTGTGGTGGCAGGAGTGGTTCAGTACCGCGGAGGCGGAGAGGGGTATTATTGTGGGCCCGAGGTGGATGATCATGTGTATTGCATTGCATTGTCTTTAATTCCATTTTTGTATTTTAGGAGGTTTGGCATACGGGGTTCCTGCAGGGAACTCAGGCATGTTTCAATTGTTTGCATTTCAGGTAGCGAGCAGCATTAGAGTCGAGGTGGTGACCGAGGAGGGTGCCCCCGGGATCTGATCTTGTCTTCTCTTTATACCTTTTGTTGAGGTAGTGATTACTGGTTGTATTCATTCTGTTGTAATCACAGTTGACTCATATGTATTTTGACTTCCACGTGGATCTATATCTTTATATATATATATATATATCATCTTGTTGTCTCGTGACGTGCCCGGTGTTGACCGTTGACGGCCTTTTATATTGTTTAAATTTTCCGCTGTTTTTGGGGACGTTACAATTTGGTATCAGAGCGTTGATTCCGGCGTATTTGTCCAAAGAAACCACCTTTGAGTTAGGAGTTAGGTCTTAGAAGATCATGCATGCATAATTTATATTGATAATTGTCTTGTTTCCTTTGGTAGATGACTCCTAGACAGGGGAAGGTCGTCACTCATACTCGCGGTGAGAGTGAGACTGCGAGGGATGAGGCTTGGGAGGAGCGTCGGACGTTGTTCGATACGGTCGGACGTCCGACTGAGTTGCTACAGCAGCAGACAACACAGACTGGGCAGACGGGGACTGGTGCTATGCATGACCGGTTTATGCGCCAGCATCCGCCTACCTTTTTGGGGGAGTACGATGCAGAGGCCGCAGAGGAGTGGATCTTCACGATGCAGAAGATCTTCAGTGCTATTGGTTGTCCTCCAGAGGCGAGGTGGGTCCGGCCACTTATGTTTTGGGAGGTGCTGCGTCCAACTGGTGGAGGTCCACATCTGCAGTGGTGTTTGCGGATAGAGATGATATAGCCTGGGAGGAGTTCGTTGGCGAGTTCAACGAGCAGTATTTTTCCGCAGCATGTGCAGGGTGCGAAGAGGGAGGAGTTTCTGAGCCTTCAGCAGGGGCAGCGCACTGGCAGAATTTATACCATCCAGGCAGACGAGGCTAGGGATGGAGGCGCTGAAGGGAATGTGTTCTAAAAGTTTTGCTTTTAAATGTCAATTATTATGAATTGAATGAGAAATCGTTTTGTTCCTTGTTTATGTTATTCGTCTTTTAGAAGTGTTAAGGAAGAGGCTCTTGGTCCTTAACTGTAGAGCTGTAAAAGATATTGGTTTACATAAAACAAAAGATATTCGCAATCATGGTAATTAACATGGGACATTAATTACCGAGTTAAGATTGTCGTGATTGGTCATAGATCATTGTAGCTCTACAAGTGAGTGACAACACGGGTACACAAAAGAGGAAAATAGTACTTTTGTATGCTGAATTGACCTAACAAGTAAAATATTATATAAATGTGTTTCTGTGTCATTAATATTTACTGTGTCCTTGGTCCTTTGATATGAGACTTATATCCGATCGCTTAAGGAATGCTTAATTAGACTGGTGTCTTAAGCTATCGATAAGTGTAGTGTAAAGGCATTAGTTGGTTAAGTATGACTTTTGTTGGAAAAGATAGCTAGTCGAAAGATTATGATTGCCCCTCTTAATTGAGTGATGATATTAGTGGGCCCCTTGATAAAGCAAAGTTATAATGTGCACAATGTGATTTGAATTAAGTCACATATTTATAACTAGCTTGCAGAGATCAAGAAATGAATACTAATACAAAGATGACACAATACTACTTTGTGTATATTCTTAATATCATGTCGCAAGAGACGGACACAAGTGGTGCACTCCATCACTAAATGGATCGGGTTTTGGTTCGAGTGGAATTAAGACATCTAACTAATTGGGAGCTATAATGTGTAGCTAGATACCGCTTATAGCTTGTGATATTAAGTTCTTAATATCACTGCCAACTTAGTTTAGATCCTCCCATAGGTCACACCACAAAACTGGGAAACAAGAAATGGGGATTTTGAGTTCATAAGAGGTGTCGGGTTTCATGTAGAAAATATGACACATGGGGTGAACAAGCAAAATCAAAATTATGTTGTGATTAATAACATAATTAGAATCTAAATTAAATTCATATGTGATGTAAATATTATGGGGTGTAATGCTTGATCATTGCATATGATAATATGTTACATAAATTATGAATTTACTACTAATCCCGAAATGTCAAATTTTGTAGGGGTTAAACCGAAATTTGACAAGTCTGCAATACTGTGCACAAACGGTCGACCGGTTAACAGTAAACGGTCGACCGAACGTGTACGGTCGACCGGACACGTCTCGACCGATAACAGGGAATTTTCGTCTGTTCGGAACGGTCGACCAAATCTATCGGTCGGTCGACCGAACATTGCGATGATATTTTTATTGTTACGAGTGGTCAACCGAATGTTGAACGGTCGACCGAAACATTGTTCGAGCGGTCGACCGAACCTCCAAACGGTCGACCGGTCGAGACGGTTTTGTGCAGAATTAATTTAAGAATTAATTAGATCATGCATGGAATTGGTCCATAATTGAATTTATTCGTGGCTAAGATTATTTATTATTAAATAATGGATGGTTAGATGGAAGTTTGCATGAAATTATGGGCAAGAGGTTGTACATGAATAGGTATTTGTGAGAGAACTTATAAATACAAGTTTATCTCATTACCTCATCAATTAATTCATTGTTTTTCTAATGCAAAAACACTCTCCATAATTCTCCACGAATTTCCCCTAATTCTTAAGTTTATTTTTAGTTTTTAAGAGATCATCTTCTCAAGGGAACTAAAGAGGGGTTAGTAATTAGATTCTAAACCCTATTGGAGATTGAGAGGCTAGCTCTTCTCTCTCCAATCTTGTTTAGAGTTTGGTGAAATCTCGGAGGCATCCGGCGCAGCAACAACCATCCTCAACGTCTCCGAATCTTCAAGAAGTTTTAGAGAACTTCTAGGCATGAATTTCGGAGTCCCATGTTTGTTTTAATAAAAGTTTTAAAACTAGTTATTGAAACAAACCAATGCATGCATGAAATAAATCATAGAAAATTGTAATAGATTCTTATTACGCATAAAAATTCCGAAAATATATATGTGTAATTAAACATGAAATGCTACAGTGATATCAGAGCTTATGGTTCAATTTTCTAATGATTTGAAGTTGTAAACAAATTTAGTTTACCATCTAAGGTTCGAACAATTCGATTTTCCCTTTTTTCGGTGTTTAAATGTTTTGTTGGAATAATTCTTTGTAATAATTCGTTTTGAATGTTTTAAGTTGTTTAAAACATGCAATGTAATTATTAGAATTATGATTTAGACATAAGTCTAACTTGCAATAATTTCATTTTAAGTATAAACGATTGTTTTGCAAGAGAAACAACAAAACCGAAAAACTGCGGCTCGTCTTTCCTTTAGGAAATTGGATGGACAGCGGTTCAAAATTGATTTTTGAACTATGGATGGATGAAAAACGTTTTTAATGGATTTCAAAATGTTTTTCAAAGAATTGTTTGGGATTCTAGATGATTGATAAACTAGATTGTATAGTTTATAGCGATATTGCGTGCATGGATGCTCGAGTTGTCTTTGCAGGAATTGTGAGTTTATATGTTCCAAATCAGAAACTATGAATGTATGTAATCATTATTATACAGGGGCTTATTTGTATGTAAAATCCAAAATCTGTCTCTTTCCGTCTTTTAGATAATTGCATTTGCATATGAGAGGTTTTACATAGGACTTGCACTAGTCGGGTTTTTATCGAATGTGAGGAGCATGTTTATTTTCTGTAAAATCTACATCTCCGGTGCAAGAGGAAGTCTCCGCTGTAGCGCATCGATCGAGGATCAAAGATCAGGGATCGAGGATCAAGGATCGAAGGGAACATATAAACTAACACGATGTGGATTGTGTGAATGGTTTAATTTCTGTTTTTAATTTCAACTATGCATGTCATGAATGTGTTGAATGTTAGGATGTGTATGAATGATAATATGCATGATAACCTAAAATTCTGAATCACATGTTAATATATGAAATTGTCCAACAAAAATTAAGAATAATTTCCTTCTTATTTCATCCACTAGTAGTCATTGATTGAGGGATACTCTGCTCGCCCTTAGCGGGAGATAACTCCCTCCATCTTTGGGAATACTGGGAGATATAATGGTTGTCTATTGTTGTGCCATGATTAAATATATGAGGTGTGATGAGAATTTTATTTATACCGCAAGTGCACGGTGTCAATGAAGACGTGGCAAATACGGGTCGAACACAAGGAGGGAGAGATATTGTTATTTTTTTGATTTTCGATTAGAGAGAGAGAGAACAATTAAATTGGTTGGTTTTGAGATTTTTGGGTTTTAATTATCTAAAGCAAGAAACATGAACAAATAAAACTAAAACAAGAACAAAGATGGTGAATTCCGTTGGGTGGAGGTTTAGATATCGGGTTTAGATTAGAGAATTCTGAAACTTATAATAAATCATATTAGTTATAAAGCATTACATGATAAATGATTTAACATAAACTCAAGTAATCAAAACATACTAATACGAAATTAAAATAATAACATCTTCTCTTCTCATCATCCTAAATCCGTCACCCCCACCCTTTGGAAAGAGTTAGAAACTCATAGATGGAGGGAGGGAGAAGGGGTCCTAGAGAAACTAAGAAAAGAAAATTAAAAACATAAAATAAAAGAAACAGAATTTTATTGCTAAATTATGGAACAAAAGGAAGAACTCCTCACAACATCGTTCTCGGGGCTATTTATAGCCGATACAAGGGACCTAAGCATGAAATAAGAAAGTACACGCGTCAACACGCAACCGGTAAAATTTTTAGAGCATGAATCTAATTTGGTGCAGCGGATTCGCCGCAATTTGCTCTTGAGGCGCGGCGGAATCGCCACCTTTTTGGCTCAGAATCGACCCGGATTTTTCCTGTGTGTTTATGGTATGATTTCAATGTCATTTGCGCGTCTGGATTGATTCTTGCATATCTTTGGAGATCCGAATTAATTTCTTCATATATTTGGAGATCCACATTGATTTTTCTTTATATTTTCTCCATAATAATAAAAGCTACTCGTGATTTGCAATTAGGTCCTTGACTTTTTGCAATTAAGTCCCCGGCTACTTTTGTGCTTAAGTCCTTGTTCTTTTCGTAATTAGGTCTTGAATGCTTTTATGCTTGGATACATTTCCATTTGAAGCCCGATAAACTTGAACTTGGTCTTTATGATAGAAACGAGTCTTTTGTACGCGTTTATGCTCGGGATGTGGTTAAATTGCATTCAGGTCCCTGTATTCTGTAAATAAGACTAAACACATACCTTAGTAGCATTTATTGATGTAAAAGTAATCTAAATGAAAGACATATGATGCAATGTATGCAATGCATCAAATACCCCCACACCTAGATTTTGCTAGTCCCTAGCAAAACAGAATATAAGAAAAATGATAACAAGGAAATCCTAACTCACTTTCGTAGGAATCACGGTTGCACTTAGCATGTGCAACAAGCCGTTAAACCTCCTTGTTGCCAAGGGGGAGGAGTGTTGTCTCCTGAGGGTTTTTAGCGGATATACCCACAAAATCCTAAATCAACGTTTCATTAATAGCTCTCAATATCCCTACCTCAACTTTATACATCTCACTAAGAATTTTTGCATGCTCATTATATAAATCTAACTCATTAAAAATATGACTTGGTCTTTGTTCCTCCAACATTCACACCACTACCCTTCTACACATGTTTATCACTTGAATTATTTTGCACGCCTCCTCTGGTGGTGAAGTATCATTCGGATCAACCATGACATGGATCATTCTTTTAGCTTTGGGCCTTGAGTATTTTTTTTTCTTTTCTTCCGTGATTCAACACATTTGTTTTTTGACACTTTTACCCTTTTTGCATTTGTGTAGCGAGTTTGGTCGATAATCCCGAGCTGGTAGACTCAAGTTACCGGGTTTCAAGATACCCCTACGGACCAGTGACTCAAAGGCTTGGGCTTTTGTAATCATTTTGCAGAATGTGTTTTCCTTACTTTATTCCTTTATTTTTAATTTCCTCAAGGCTTAATTGCTATTAGAAGTCCACACATCCCGGTATATTTTCCTCAACCTCTGCTTTTTATCAACCACTTCAAAGATTTGATTCATCCAATTTAAGTGCATACATATCTTAAAGGGCAATGGGTTATTTCTTTGGAACTTAGATTTATGTCATAATTTCTACAAGCAGAATTATATAATAAGGAACAAAAACTCAATGCAATTTGTACACAGGTTTTGGCAGTTCAATCTTAAGCTATGTCATGAAACATTGATTTTTTTTAAATAAAAGACAGAATATATAGATAAATATATACATAAACACCCCCCACACCTAAATCATGCATTGTCCTCAATGTATGCAAATATAAAGCAAATGCACTTATTACCTTGATGAACTGCGGTGGACGGATGGAATTTGCTCAAAGTCAACCATAGTCAGAACTAGGTTGAATGACACCATATTGGTGCATGTATCCAGTTGAATTGTTCCCTATGTTGCAATGAGAGTCCTGAGTCACAGGTTCCACACCCCTCACATAAATTGGTTCTCTTATTTGCTCGAGTGACGGTAGGTGTGTAGAAGAATTCCTCCCCTTTTTCTTACTTCCTTTTTGATTTTGTGACGATTCAGAAATATTATAGATACGCGATTTCATCACAACATCACTTTGATTGCATGTTATTTCTGGCTCACTATCAATATGAAAGATATTAAATTCAGCTTTTAAGTTCCCAAAAGATAATTGCATGAGCCCATTTCGACAGTTTATCAATGCTTCAGAAGTGGCCAAAAAGGGTCTGCCTAGAATTACAGGGATTTGTCGATTAGGATTTACAACAGGTGCGGTATCTAGTACGACAAAATCCACTGGATAAATGAAGTCACCAACCTTAATCAAAACGTCCTCTACTATACCTCTTGGTTTCTTAACAGAACAATCAGCAAATTGGAGGGTTGTCTTAGAGGGTTTTAGTGGACCAAGGTTGAGTTGCTCGTAGACAGAGAATGGGAGTAAGTTAACGCTTGCACCAAGGTCTAGAAGGGCTTTATTGATAAAAGTATCTCCTATTGAACATGAAATTGTGGGACACCCAGGGTCCTTATATTTTATAGGAGATGTATTGGAAAGAATAGAGCATATGTTCGCAGTTAGGAATGCCTTCTTTGGTACATTCGTTTTTCTCTTTTTAGTGCACAAATCTTTTAAGAATTTAGCATAAGCAGGTATTTGTTGAATCATGTCTAGGAGTGGAATGTTCACCTTAACTTGCTTAAATACTTCCAAGATTTTCTCTATTTGTGCACTTGAGTTCTTTTTGAGTCTATTGGGGAATGGGGCTTTAGTAACATAGACTCGCTCAGGTTCAGGTTGAGCTACAGGTTCAGGTTGAGTAGGCGGGTTGGGTGTTTCATAATGGACGTCAGGTTCAGTGGTCAGGTCATATGTGGTTGCTTGATGGTTAGATTGATTAGAAGTTCTAGGATTTACCACATTATTATCAATTTGTCTTCCGGACCGTAATGACACTACTGCATTAATTTGTTGGAACGGTCCTTCCTCATTAACCATTTGAACCGGTCTAGGGTTGTTATTTCCTGAAGGTAGTTGATATTGATTATTAGATCTTGGGTTCACCTCAGGTTGACTTGGAAACCGACCCTTTTCTCTTTCGCCTACTATTTGTGCTAGTTGGCTGACTTGTGTCTCTAGCCTTTGGAAGGTCTGGTTGGTTGTTTGTATAAAAGTTTTCATCAAATTTTCCAAGCTTGTCAACCTAACCTCATGATCGTTATTGTTACTAAACCCACATGATGTATTATTTTGGTTATACGGGTTTGGTTGTTGTCTAGGAGGTTGACCATGTTGGTTTGATGAGAAATTGGAATTATTACGCCAAGCCGAGTTATAGGTTGATGCGTATGGGTCATTTCTAGCATGGTTATACATGGCGTTAACTTGGTCCCATTCCGCACAATCCTCCATTACATGACCAGTCTGACCACATCTAGAGCACGGGATAGTTGATGCTTGATTCACTCGGTTTTGGGCTTGTAGCTCTAAACTTTCCATTCTGCGCATAAGGGTAGCTAGTTTTGCTTCAGCCGCTATGTTGGCATCAACAGCTAAGACACCTGGTTTGGGTTGACTTGCTATTCTAGATCCAATACTCGGGTTAAGCGGTGTTCTAGCATTGTCCCATTGCATACTATTTTCAGCTAATTCCTCGAGAAAAGTCCAGGCATCATTTTCATTTTTCGACATAAAATTCCGTTGGCTTACGGATTCTACCATAACCCTAGATGTGGGTGTCAATCCCTCATAAATAATTTGGCATAATTGCCATCTCGGAATTCCATGATGAGGGCATTGGGTCAGAACACTCTTAAATCTCTCTAGATAGGAATAGAACGGCTCGCTCTCAGACTGAACGAATGCAACAATTTCATTCCTAATCCTCATAGTCTTATGGTTGGGGAAATATTTTTTTAGAAATACTTGAACAAACTCAGCCCAACTCCTAATAGATCTTTCGGCTAGACTATATAGCCATTTCTTAGCGTCGTCCTTTAGTGCTAGAGACACAAATTTCAGACGCACTGCCTCTTCAGGGATATGCTGGTATTGCATAAGAGAGCAGATTTCCTCAAATTCTCTAAGGAAGAGATATGGATCTTCCCTAGAGGTGAACTTAGGCAACATACTCATGTATTGTGCCTTAAGTTCGAAGTCGCGACCCGGTATGATGGGCATAACGATGCACGATGGCTGAGCAGCCATCGCTGGATAGCATCGATCCCTCAGAGTTATAGGTTGTGCAACAGGCGGGTCCACTACGTTCTCACCCATTGGATCCGGGTGAGGTGGTGCAACAAGTGGATTGGGGTTAAGTTCGAGACTGGAATCTAGATGAACTCTTGAGAGTCGATTACTCAAGTCCCGAATCCAAATCTGAGTGCACCGGGTTGAATCAATTTTTGAATTCAAATTCGAAATTTAAATTCCAAATTTAAGTTCAAGAATTATTTAATTTTTTTTTATATTTTCGTTTTTATATATATATATATATATATATATATATATATTTTCAAAAGGGAAACAAACAATAGAATGGGGAAAGATGAGAAAGGAATCCTAATCTAGAGAATTTAGGTGAGAAGAGAAAGAAGACTCAGATGAGAAGGGAAACCTAACTCTAAAGATAGAAAAAGGGTTGGTCAGAAAATTCCTAAGAAAGCACGGTTCAAACAATCCTAGACCTAGTGTTGCTTAGATCTAGACGACTCCTAACTGGTTGCGTCGAATTGATTTGCTTGATTCACCTCCCTCACTAATCAAACCAACTTGGCCAGGCCGTGTATAGCTAGTGGGGGCGCTTCCGACAGAGTCGGTGCCAATTAGACAACCACTTCGCTTGGAAGACTTACGTCAACACAAAAACACTTTCTAGACACCAAATTAAATTCAATCGGCTTCAGGTCATAGCAAGTCAAACCAATTCTTCTCCTTAAATGAGTTCGAGTCCTTAGGGGCCAATGTCTAATTGATTTTAAATTTAAGGCTTAGGTGACACTTTAGGATTGTGATTTGTGGGCCACGGAAGGGTGATGAAATCCCCACCGTATATTTGCCTACGGAGTTGCCCTTAAGATAGTTTAACCTAAATCTAGCAGAGATAGTCAAACAATGGTCTTTAGAGGGGGGCAATTTCAAGGTTGTATGCAAACTACATTATATGCTTAAATACATTCAATAAAAACCGCGATACGTACCTTGCCTCCAGCACTCTTCAACAGAAATTGATTTACAAGAATTTAGCAAGAATAATGCATACAAAACACTAGATGATGCATGCACTAAGGCCTTTCTAATTTTGCCAATTTTAGGTCAGAGTTGAATTATTGCCAATTATGGATTTTTTGCCCAAACACGTGCAATTCTAATAAAAGGAAATTTTCTGAAAATAGAAATTACGAGGAAAAGAGGCAACAAAGGTTACCTATGCAATGCTCAGTCGGGTTCACCGCCCGCTCTCGAAATTTCAGTAGCTCCACGCGTCCACCCAGAGATGGTGCTAACCCTAGCAAAATTGGAAGCCCAGAAGCTTCAGGTGTGCGGCGGATTCGCCGCAAGTTACTCTTGATGTGCGGCGATTTCGCCGCTCGTTTAGCTTAGATGGTGCTCGGATTTCGCCGTGCACTTTGTTGTCTCCTGAAACACAAATCCAAATAGTTATATCGCGCACAAGATAAACAGAATAAAATCGAAATCAACAAAAAACAAAATCTGCGTCGCCTCCCCGGCAACGGCGCCAAAAACTTGATGAGAATTTTATTTATACCGCAAGTGCACGGTGTCAATGAAGACGTGGCAAATACGGGTCGAACACAAGGAGGGAGAGATATTGTTATTTTTTTGATTTTCGATTAGAGAGAGAGAGAACAATTAAATTGGTTGGTTTTGAGATTTTTGGGTTTTAATTATCTAAAGCAAGAAACATGAACAAATAAAACTAAAACAAGAACAAAGATGGTGAATTCCGTTGGGTGGAGGTTTAGATATCGGGTTTAGATTAGAGAATTCTGAAACTTATAATAAATCATATTAGTTATAAAGCATTACATGATAAATGATTTAACATAAACTCAAGTAATCAAAACATACTAATACGAAATTAAAATAATAACATCTTCTCTTCTCATCATCCTAAATCCGTCACCCCCACCCTTTGGAAAGAGTTAGAAACTCATAGATGGAGGGAGGGAGAAGGGGTCCTAGAGAAACTAAGAAAAGAAAATTAAAAACATAAAATAAAAGAAACAGAATTTTATTGCTAAATTATGGAACAAAAGGAAGAACTCCTCACAACATCGTTCTCGGGGCTATTTATAGCCGATACAAGGGACCTAAGCATGAAATAAGAAAGTACACGCGTCAACACGCAACCGGTAAAATTTTTAGAGCATGAATCTAATTTGGTGCGGCGGATTCGCCGCAATTTGCTCTTGAGGCGCGGCGGAATCGCCGCCTTTTTGGCTCAGAATCGACCCGGATTTTTCCTGTGTGTTTATGGTATGATTTCAATGTCATTTGCGCGTCTGGATTGATTCTTGCATATCTTTGGAGATCCGAATTAATTTCTTCATATATTTGGAGATCCACATTGATTTTTCTTTATATTTTCTCCATAATAATAAAAGCTACTCGTGATTTGCAATTAGGTCCTTGACTTTTTGCAATTAAGTCCCCGGCTACTTTTGTGCTTAAGTCCTTGTTCTTTTCGTAATTAGGTCTTGAATGCTTTTATGCTTGGATACATTTCCATTTGAAGCCCGATAAACTTGAACTTGGTCTTTATGATAGAAACGAGTCTTTTGTACGCGTTTATGCTCGGGATGTGGTTAAATTGCATTCAGGTCCCTGTATTCTGTAAATAAGACTAAACACATACCTTAGTAGCATTTATTGATGTAAAAGTAATCTAAATGAAAGACATATGATGCAATGTATGCAATGCATCAAGGTGCGTTTCACCCTAGTGAACCCCAAGTATGTTTAGTTATGAATACAATGGATAAACGTATCTCGTATCAAATGAAAATAAGTTTTCTTAACATTACCTAGAGCCCTCGCTCGGTTTTGGGAAAAAGTTTTTCTTACGAGGATAGGTCGCATTCCCTCATAATTAAAACGACAAGAATCACAAGAGTTTGAAGACGCTAATATTGATAAAATTCAAAAAGGTTGTGATTAGAAAGAGTTTTTCTTACCTTGATATTGTAATGTATTCGATAGCCCTTAGCTAGTCTATATTACAATTGATGGGATCTTGGATTACTGCATTTACGGGCAAAATTTTATTTGCAGTATTTACATTTATATTCGATATATATGTATGTACTTTTAAAACATAAAATTGACATTAAAATCCTGTATAATTAATTTTGTAGAAATGTCTAATATTCAACCAATTGTGCGATCTATGATCGAAAAGAATCCTTTGCAAAATGATGGCTCAAACTTCATGAAATGGCAACTCAATCTTAATATCGTGTTGAGGTTTGAAAAACTATCTCATATTTTGGATGGTGAAATCCCAAAATTGATTGAGAAGGCAGCCGGTAATGAGAAAGAGGCGATATCCAAGTGGGAAGACCAAGAGAACAAAGTTCACGGTCTAATGTTGGCATCCATGGGTGACTCGCTTCAAGCGAAATACTTGGATTCAAAACCCAAGAAGACCATGGAAGCTTTAACAAAGATGTTCATGGATAGTGCCCGAAAGGAGCGCTATAAGAACACCATCGCACTCACAAGGTGCCACATGGCGGATGGAACATCGGTATCCATGCATTTTCTCACGATGCAAGGATACCTTGAGAAATTGTCGAAGCTCTCTTCACCAATGCCCGAGGACATTGCTGAAGATATGATTCTTGGCTCTCTAGCCCCATCCTTTAAGGACTTTGTGATGCACTATCATGTGCGTGAAAAAGGGGTGAGTCTTGAGGAGCTTCACAACGCTCTCAAAACGACAAAGGTTGACATGGGCAAGGGTCGAGACAATCACGTCCTAGCCGTCCATGAGAGGAGCAAAAAGATCAACAAAGGTGAAGGCAAATTTACCAAAGATACGTCAATCAAGAGCAAGGGAGTAGGAGGTGCTCATGGGAGTGCCTCAAGGGGGAAATCTTTCAAATCTCCAACTCCCAACATGGAGTGCTTTCACTGCGGTGAAAATGGACACATCCGACCTAATTGCCCCAAGTACAAGGAAGACCTTGAAAAGGGGATGATTGAACGTACGCGCCCGAGAAACGCCGTAGGTATGTTTGTTATTGAGATAAATTTAATCACCTCTATCCTTGATTTGGTAATGGTTACCGGATCTTGTGCTCTCATAATTTTCATGTGCAGCTATTGAAGGATAGGAAGGAACTCATGAAGAACGAGATGATATTGAAGATTGGAAATAGTACAAGCATCGCTGCGATTCTACAAAATTTTATGGAACTTCAATAGTCTAGTGATTTAAATTTATGCTTTGAAGAATGTTTATTATGTGCCTTTGATTAGCAAGAACATTTCTGTATCAAGTTTTAGATATGGATAAATTTTAATAAATATTTTAATTGTTGCTTGTCTATATCGAAGAATGGAATTCTCTATGCAAATACATTCATATGGAATGACTTCTATTTGCTTGAAATGAATAATAAACAAACTCAAACAAACAATAACAAAAGAGAAACTAAGATAACTCACGTAAATGATACTATCTTGTAGCACTATCGGATTGGTCAAATAAATGACCAAGAGACCTTTCAAGAAGAAAGGAACGAAAACGAATAACTAATTGGATATGATACATTCTAATGTATGTGGTCCGATAAGTACAAGTGCAAGAGACGGTTTAAGGTACTTCATTTTGTTCACAGACAACTATAGTCATTATGGCTATATTTGTCTAATGGGAAGCAAAAGTGAATTCTTTGACAAGTTCAAGGAATTCGAGTATGATGTAGTGAACCGACTCAACAAGAATATTGAATCTCTATGAAAGGTTCGTAGGGGTGAGTGCTTAGGATACCTAATTTGACTCATTCCTAAAGTAGGAACAAGATATTGCTCGACATGGTTCGATCAATAATAAGTCAATCTAAATTGCTTATTTACTTTTGGAATTATGCACTACAAATAATTACAAACTCGCTAAATAATGTTCCATCCAAACCCGTGGAGAAAATGAGCTATGGAGTTGAAAGACACCTAAGCTCGGACTTTCTCAAAATTTGGGGTTGTGAGGTATACATCAAGAAATTGATGTCGACCAAGCTTCAACCAAATGTGGATAAGTGCTTCTTTATAGGTTGTCCTCGTATGATAAGAGGATACTACTTTTAGTTTATCACCTCCAATCGAAAGATTGTAGAGAGAGATATGGTTTTTCTTGAATTTCTGGAAAAGAGAGAAAAGTAGTGGGAGTAGAGTTAAGCTTGAGGAAACTCAAGATACTCTACAAGATCATGATATGAATGTTGCATTCAAAATCATGAAGGCCCAACCGAGATTCATTTGGTTAGTGGGAGCATGAGCGAGAGATCCTTACAAGAAATTGTGAGAGAATCTCAATCATCCTCACCTAGTGTGCGTTCAAGAGTCTAACAAGAACCTATTCCTCAAGCAATTGTGGAAGAAGTTTGAGAGACACGAGAAGAACCAAAAGAGCTAAGAAGGTCAATGAGGGAAAGGAAGAAACCCGATAAGTATGTGGGACTTCATGAGATCATGATACTAGATACCAAAGATCCCTCGACCTTCCAAGAAGCAATGGAAAGAAAAGGCTCCAAACTATGGTTAAAAGCCATGGAATCCATGTATAGTAATCAAGTATGGAACTTGATTTGCCTTCCTCAAGAGAAAATATCATTTGGTATAAATGAGCTTTTAGGAGGAAGATAGACATGGATAGTAACTTGACAACCTACGAAGCAAGGCTTGTAGCAAAAGTTATACTCAAATTCAAGAAATTGACTTTGATGAGATTTTTGAGAGGTTGCCATGTTAAAATCTATTTGGATTATGCTCACTATTACTGCATTTCACAATTGTGAGATATGGAAGATGGATATCAAAATGGCGTTCCCTAAACGGGAACTTGGAGGAGGATTTGTACATGGTACAACCTCAAGGTTTTGATGATCCAAATAATAGAGAGAAGAAATGCAAGTTTCAAGGATCCATTTATGGATTGAAGCAAGCATCGAGGAGTTGGAACAAACGCTTTGCCGAAGAGGTGAAGAAGATTCACTTCATTCAAAGTAAAGGAAAACCTTGTTGATACAAGGAGATTAGTGGGAGCCATGTAGTACTTCTGATCTTATATGTCGATGACATATTCCTCATGAGGAATCATATACCTTAGCATTAGCTAACGAGAAATTTCATTAAAATCGGCATTTGAATGAAAAGAAAAGGATGAGGCTCAACACATCTTGAAAATCAAGATACATTGAGATGCATCCCATAGACTCATTGGCTTCAGTCAACGTCCATACATTGACAAGTTCTTGGAAATGTTCAGGGTGAACAATTCCGATATGGGCAATGTGCCAATAAGTATGAGTATAGCTGTGCAACTCAAGAAGTCTCAACGTGCTCAATCACGCAAAGACTTGGAGTACATGAAGGTATCCCTTATGCTTCGACAAAAGGAAGGACCATGTACACGATGACTTGCACAAGACTCAATATCTCGTATGCTCTAAACGTGACAAGAGGTCACCAATCCAACGCAAGTCCTAATGGTAGGATTGCGGTCAAGAATATTCTGAAGTACCTTAACCGGACTAAAGATAAGGTTCTTGTTTATGGAAGACAAAGGAGAAAATAGCCGAGGGCCATTTTGATGCAATTCTCATAGGAATTCTTGACAATAGGAGGTTGGAATGATGATGCGTCATCGTTATCGAAGGTAAAGGTATGAGCTAGTGTTGTTAGGAGTAATATCACTACAGCTAACTCAACTGCCAACGAAAGAAAAAATAAATAAATAGGTTGGCACAACAGTGACACAACTGATCCATTCAACAAACCTTCATACCAAGCTAAGAGACGAAATATATTTCGAGTCCATGGATCCGAGGATCCATGTGGATTGGCTTGATAGGTGATTTGGGAAGGTTGCCCTAGTTATTAATGTTTTATGCATTAAGAATGTATGTGAAAGAAAACTTTGATAACAACTGGGAGATTGAAGGGAATGTGTTCTAAAAGTTTTGCTTTTAAATGTCAATTATTATGAATTGAATGAGAAATCGTTTTGTTCCTTGTTTATGTTATTCGTCTTTTAGAAGTGTTAAGGAAGATGCTCTTGGTCCTTAACCGTAGAGCTGTAAAAGATATTGGTTTACATAAAACAAAAGATATTCGCAATCATGGTAATTAACATGGGACATTAATTACCGAGTTAAGATTGTCGTGATTGGTCATAGATCATTGTAGCTCTACAAGTGAGTGACAACACGGGTACACAAAAGAGGAAAATAGTACTTTTGTATGCTGAATTGACCTAACAAGTAAAATATTATATAAATGTGTTTCTGTGTCATTAATATTTTACTGTGTCCTTGGTCCTTTGATATGAGACTTATATCCGATCGCTTAAGGAATGCTTAATTAGACTGGTGTCTTAAGCTATCGATAAGTGTAGTGTAAAGGTGTTAGTTGGTTAAGTATGACTTTTGTTGGAAAAGATAGCTAGTCGAAAGATTATGATTGCCCCTCTTAATTGAGTGATGATATTAGTGGGCCCCTTGATAAAGCAAAATTATAATGTGCACAATGTGATTTGAGTTAAGTCACGTATTTATAACTAACTAGCTTGAAGAGATCAAGAAATGAATACTAATACAAAGATAACACAATACTACTTTGTGTGCATTCTTAATATCATGTGGCAAGGGACGGACACAAGTGGTGCACTCCATCACTAAATGGATCGGGTTTTGGTTCGAGTGGAATTAGGACATCTAACTAATTGGGAGCTATAATGTGTAGCTAGATACCGCTTATAGCTTGTGATATTAAGTTCTTAATATCACTGCAACCTTAGTTTAGATCCTCCCATAGGTCACACCACAAAACTGGGAAACAAGAAATGGGGATTTTGAGTTCATAAGATGTGTCGGGTTTCATGTAGAAAATATGACACATGGGGTCAACAAGCAAAATCAAAATTATGTTGTGATTAATAACATAATTAGAATCTAAATTAAATTCATATGTGATGTAAATATTATGGGGTGTAATGATTGATCATTGCATAGGATAATATGTTACATAAATTATGAATTTACTACTAATCCCGAAATGTCAAATTTTGTAGGGGTTAAACCGAAATTTGACAAGTCTGCAATACTGTGCAAAAACGGTCGACCGGTTAACAGTAAACGGTCGACCGAACGTGCACGGTCGACCGGACACGTCTCGATCGATAACAGGGAATTTTCGTCTGTTCGGAACGGTCGACCGAATCTATCGGTCGGTCGACCGAACATTGCGATGAAATTTTTATTGTTACGAGCGGTCGACCGAATGTTGAATGGTCGACCGAAACATGGTTCGAGCGGTCGACCGAACCTCCAAACGGTCGACCGGTCCAGACGGTTTTGTGCAGAATTAATTTAAGAATTAATTAGATCATGCATGGAATTGGTCTATAATTGATTTAATTCGTGGCTAAGATTATTTATTATTAAATAATGGATGGTTAGATGGAAGTTTGCATGAAATAATCGGCAAGAGGTTGCACATGAATAGGTAATTTGGAGAGAACTTATAAATACAAGTTTATGTCATTACCTCATCAATTAATTCATTGTTTTTCTCATGCAAAAACTCTCTCCATAATTCTCCACGAAATTCCCCTAATTCTTAAATTTAGTTTTAGTTTTTAAGAGATCATCTTCTCAAGGGAACTAAAGAGGTGTTAGTAATTAGATTCTAAACCCTATTGGAGATTGAGAGGCTAGCTCTTCTCTCTCCAATCTTGTTTAGAGTTTGGTGAAATCTCGGAGGCATCCGGCGCAGCAACAAGTATCCTCAACGTCTCCGAATCTTCAAGACGTTTTAGAGAACTTCTAGGTATGAATTTCGGAGTCCCATGTTTGTTTTAATAAAAGTTTTAAAACTAGTTATTGAAACAAACCAATGCATGCATGAAATAAATCATAGAAAATTGTAATAAATCCTTATTACGCATAAAAATTCCAAAAATATATATGTGTAATTAAACATGAAATCCTACAGGCGCTGCCATGGAATGTACGCTTCTTGTTGCTGGTTCGGTAGTTAGGGTGCTCTTTGATTGCGGCGCGACACACTCGTTCATCTCAGAGCGATTTGCGGGAGTGTTGGGCTGTACCCTTGCGATGTTGACTGCCACCTTGGAAGTCAGCACACCCCTGGGTCTGGTGGGCACTGTGGGGAGATTTGTCCCCGGCGCCATGGTTGTTTCGGGAGATTAGGAGTTTCCGGCAGACCTGGTCTTGCTACCGATGGAGGACTTTGATGTCATACTTGGGATGGATTGGCTGTCCCAATATGATGTTCGAGTCTTGTGCCGTGAGAAGAAGATTTTGATCCCGAGGAAAGGTTTGCCTGATATTCTGATCAGAGGGGTCAGAAGCAGAGGAGGTCGCATTATTGTATCTGCTGTGAGGGCTCAGAGACTGTTACAGCAGGGATGTGCAACATTTTTAGCGACGCTTGTGGTTGCGGAGGCAGAGTCTCAGAGGTTAGAGGACATTGAGGTGGTGCAGGAGTTCGCGGATGTTTTTCCAGCGGAGATTTCAGGTTTACCACCGCACCGAGAGTTGGAGTTCGGCAATGAGTTGGTAGCTGGCACTACACCACAGTCGAAGGCTCCATACTGGATGGCACCTGCTGAGTTGACAGAGTTGAAGAAACAGTGCAGGAGTTGATGGACTCTGGATTTATCAGACCGAGTGTCTCGCCTTGGGGTGCACCGGTTTTGTTTCTGAAGAAGAAGGACGGATCCTTGAGGATGTGCATAGACTACAGGATGCTGAACCAGGTGACGGTGAAGAATAGGTATCCCTTACCTAGGATCGAGGACCTTTTCGACCAGCTGCAGTCAGCGAAGGTTTTCTCAAAGATTGACCTGCGTTCAGGATATCACCAGCTGAGGGTCCGAGATGAGGACATCCAAAAGACAGCTTTCAGGACGAGATATGGACACTACGAGTTCTTGGTGATGCCATTTGGATTGACGAATGCTCCGGAAGTGTTCATGGATCTGATGAACCGGACATTCAGGCAGTATATTGATAGATTTGTGATTGTCTTTGTGGATGACATTTTGATTTATTCACCAGATGTGGAGCAGCATAGAGAGCATCTGAGGATTGTACTCAGCATCTTGAGAGCCCAGCAGTTATATGCTAAGTTCTCAAAGTGCGAGTTTTGGTTGGACAGAGTGGCATTCCTCGGACACATTGTATCGGCGGAGGGGATATCAGAAGATCCGGCGAAGGTAGAGGCAGTGACACAGTGGAGGGCCCCTACGAGCGTGACGGAGATTAGGAGCTTTGTTGGACTGGCGGGTTATTACCGTCGCTTCATCAAAGACTTCTCGAGATTGGCAGCACCTCTGACGACTCTGACGCAGAAGGGAGTCACTTTTGTATGGTCACAGAAGTGCGACGACAGCTTTCAGGAGCTGAAGAGATTGTTGACCACAACACCAGTTTTATCATTGCCGAGTGGCACAGGTGGATTTGTGATTTATAGCGACGGTTCAGGTATTGGCTTAGGATGTGTACTTATGCAGCACGGGACGGTGATCGCGTACGCATCCAGACAGCTGAAGGTTCATGAGAGAAATTATCCGACTCATGATTTGGAGTTAGCAGCAGTGGTTCATGCACTGAAGACCTGGAGACACTACCTTTATGGCGAGCAGTTTGAGGTGTTTACAGATCATCAGAGTCTGAAGTACCTGTTCTTGCAGAAGGAGCTGAACATGAGGCAGCGAAGATGGCTTGAGTTCATTAAGGACTACGATTTCACTATCTCTTACCATCCGGGGAATGCGAACACAGTTGCAGACGCTTCGAGCCGGGAGGTGGAGGTATCAGTAGCAGACCTATGCATTCAGGAGTGGCGACTGCTAGAGTCTTTAGCAGAGTGGAGACCATTTGCAGATAGCTCTGAGGGTGCAGTTATTGCAGGATTGAGAGTAGAGCCTCAAACAGTATCGACAGTGATTCATGCTCAGACTACAGATGAGGAGTTGAGCAGTTTGTTACGGTTAGCGGCTAGAGATGGGTCAGACTTCAGAGTTGGAGTTGATGGAGGTCTGAGATTCAGAGACCGTATCTGGGTGCCGAGGACGGAGGACCTGAGCCATGATATCATGGAGGAGGCACACAGATCGAGATATTCCATTCATCCAGGGAGCACCAAGATGTACAAAGATCTACAGCGGAACTTCTGGTGGCGAGGTATGAAGAAGGACGTTGCAGACTTTGTGTCGAGGTGTTTGGTCTGTCAGCAGGTGAAGATCGAGCACCAGAGACTAGCAAGGCAGGATGGGTGCATCGGAATGAGTTCCTCAACCTCATTCGATGGATGCAGCAGACCTGCTTGACTAAGAATGGGGCTTCTCCCCAAGTCAACCAACAAGGACCTCCCACCATCATTTATATAATCAAGCATAAGCTCAGTCGTAGGTGGGTCCTTGTTGGAGTCAATCTGAACCTCAAAGGGCTCAATGGCCCTAGGATACGGGGTGATGACACCTTGTGGAATGGGCATATGCTGAGGTGTGCCCCCCACTAATGGTCTCCACTGAATCATGCAACGAACACTCCCTTTCAACATTCATGTTTGATGCCAGCTCACTCTATTGCATTGGAAAGACAGTCAATGAATTTTCGTTGGGCCCACAAACATTCTCAACGGGTTGCATTGGTGTTAGAGGTGTTCGTTGATTTTGCGGTGCTTTCTCTAATTGGCGGATGCGATTGAGATTTAAAGGTTGATCTATGGGCTCCTGTTGCCTACCAAAGTTGAACACATGAAACTCAGCACTCATGTTACCGAATGAGAGCTTCATGAGACCATTTCTACAATTAATTAAGGTGATGGAGGTTGCCCAAAATGGTCTTCCCAAAATCAAAGGTATTTGAGAGTGGGTGTACGCAACAGGATTGGTATCGAGGACAACAAAATTGACTGGAAATATAAAATCTACAACTTTGATAAGCATGTCCTCGATAATCCCCTTTGGAATACGAATGGATCTATCCATCAATTGGAGGGTGATCTTAGTTGGTTTCAATTCTCCCAAGTTCAACTGTTGATAAACAAAAAAATGGGAGAAGGTTGACCGCCGATCCTAAATTAAGCAATACATTACTCATACTAGTGTCCCCTATCGTACGCTGAATTGTAGGACACCCAGGGTCCTTGTATTTTGTGTAGGTGGGATTGGACAAAAGTGAGCTTACATTTGCAGCCAAGAATGCTTTCTTAGGAACATTGGTCTTCCTCTTGGTTGTGCAGAGATCCTTCAACACTTTTGCATATTGAGGTATTTGTTGGATGACATCCAGCAAGGGGATGTTAATCTTCACTTGCTTAAACACCTCTAACATCTTATCTGAGGGATCGTGTAGGTCTATGGGTCACAATTAAGGCTAATCACCTAATACTCTACTTGTTTAAGAAATCAAATGCGTAGCGGAATAAACAAACAAGTAAAGAAAGAATAATAGAATGCAAACCACAATCGACACGGGGGATTTTATAGAGGTTCGGCACCCCACCCGGGTCATAGTCCTCTCTTGTAAGCTCCGCTCGACTCCACGAGCTCCACCTACATCTTCACTATCCACTCCCCGTTCCGGGCCGGGAGAGAACGCCTTTACACCACAAGCAACGCGAACAACCCTCGCTTGCTTGAATTCTTCCTCTCACAATCCGAGAGGGACACTTCGGGCTTTCACCGAAGTCCTTGCTTCTTTTGATAACAAATGTAACTGAGTGGGATTCACTCTCTAATGGAGCACACTTTGAGTAGGATGAGTAATTGATCAAGTGTGTGAAGTTTAGGCTTATAGAGTGTAGAATTGGGAGCTTTGAGGATTGAGGTTTCTCTCTAATGAGTTGGGACAATTGGAGTTGGAGAGTTGTGTTAACAACATGTCTTGATCCTCTATTTATAAGCTCCTAAAGATTTCTAGCCGTTTCGACAAGATTTGATTGGGTTTTGTGCAAGATACACAAGGCAGAAAATCGGGCTGCAAATCTGTCCAGAACCGGTCGACCGAAACTACTACACCGGTCGACCGTTCACTTGATTTCAAGGAGAACGGTCGAACAAATAAATATTCGGTCGGACAAACGAGCTAGAACTTAACTCTACTTAATTGAATCGGTCGAACCAAAGTATGGTGCGGTCGACCGTTCAGGGGATTCGGTTGAGACAAAGGTGAAACGGTCGAACGAAGATATGTCGACCGATAGCAGGGAATTTTGTTTCTGTTCAACCGGTCGACCGAAACAAGGTCGTCGTTCGACCGGTTACCGAATGTATTTTGGGGTTAAGTTTGTTTTATACGAATACGACCGTTATAGGAATACGACAAGGAAAATGGCCATATTAAAATCCGGGATCGGTCGACCGAAAAGGTAGAACCGGTCGACTGGCAGAGTTCGGTAAAATCACTGTGGAGAGTCTGTTATAAACCGGTCGAACTGAGAACTGGTTCGGTCGACCGGTTCACACAGGAAATCTGGGTTTAGGTTTTAAGTGATTTCCGACTAAGGTTTGGGTGATCTAATGAAGTCCAAAATAGGTGAAATTTTGTGTGTGACTTCTCTATGGAACCTAGTGTGTATGTGATAAGTTTTTAGCTCTTGTATGCTCAATTTACACATGTTCCTAAGACTCAAAATAAAATCAAGATTACAAGTCTTCATATAGCTTCATTACAAATCTTGACTTGATTTCCTTCCTTCCATGAGTCTTGATCACCTGTAGAGGTTAGCACATGCAATATATATGCAATGCAATATGTGTGCTACTCTACATTACTTATGATTAAGATTAGGTTGATTAAATCATCAAAACAAGGATTAATGCCAAAAAGCCAACATTATCCATTGTGTCACTCTGCTTTTTGGTTAACCTACTAGGATAGGGAGCTTTTAGCAGGTAGGTTTTTTGCGGTGCCTGAGAAGGAGGCGTTGGTGTATTACCCTCACCCTCAGCCTCTTCTTTACCACCATTCCCACTGAGGGGCTGCATAGATGGTGGTGGGTGTGGCAAGGAAATGTGATTGTCAACCTGCTTTCCATTCCATAATGTTACAATGGAATTGACATGGTGAACATGTTCCTCCACATGGTTCCCTTGCCGCCCCCGAGGTACCACATTCTCATTTTGCATGTGTTGTTGCTGGTACATGCGGGGGTTAGCCTCAGGCTGGCTAGGCAGAGACACTCTCTCTCTTTCATGTACAGACTGAGCCAATTGGCCCATCTAAAGCTCTAGAGATTTGATGGGCAATGATAATCTTTTGACTAACTATCTTCTCCAACAAAAGTCATACTTAACCAACTCATGCCTTTACACTACACTCATCGATAGCTTAAGACACTAGTCTAATTTAGCATTTCTTAAGTGATCGGACATAAGTCTCATATCAAAGAACCAAGGACAAAGTAAAACATTAATGACACAGAAAACACAATTCTATAATGTTTTACTTATTAGGTCTATTCAGTATACAAAAGTAATATTTTCCTCTTTTGTGTACCCGTGTTGTCACTCACTTGTAGAGCTACAATGATCTATGACCAACACGACAATCTTAACTCGGTAATTAATGTCCCATGTCAATTACCATGATTGCGAATATCTTTTGATTTATGTAAACCAATATCTTTTAGAGCTCTACGGTTAAGGACCAAGAGCCTCGTCGTTAACACTTCTAAAAGACGATTAACATAAACAAGGAACAAAATGATTTCTCATTCAATTCATAATAAATGACATTTAAAAGTAAAACATTTAGAACGCATTCCCTTCAATCTCCTTGTTATTAAAGTTTTCTTTCACATACATACTCAATGTATAAAACAATAATAACTAGGGTAAACCCCATTACATATCAATCATCAAGCCAATCTACATGGTTCCTCAATCCCATGGACTCGAAATGCATTTGGCCCATGGCTTGGGATAATGGTTTTGTGAATGGATCAACTGTGTTGCTGTTGGTGTCCACCCATAAAAGATTTATTTTGCCTTCGTCGATGAGGTCACGTGTCACGAAGTACTTACGATCCATGTACTTCACTTTGTGGTGTGATTTAGGATCCTTGATTTGCGAGATAGATGCACTATTATCGCAAAATAGCTCTGCTTGTCCCTCGCTCGAGGGAACTACTCCAAGCTCTTCAAGGAACTTCTTAATCCACACTCCTTCCTTGCTCGCTTCAGCAACAGCCATTACTTCGGAAGCAGTGGTTGAGTCGGCCGTAGTGCTTTGCTTCCAACTACGCCAACTCACAGCTCCACCATTCAGAAGGAAGACGTATCCTGATTGCGACCTTCTATCGTCTGGATCACTCATGAAACTCGCATCCGAGTAACCCTCGGCTATCAATTCCCTTTGTCCTCCATAAACAAGAATCTTATCCTTAGTCTGGTTAAGGTACTTCAGGATATTCTTGACCGCAGTCCAATGCTCAGGACCTACGTTGGATTGGTGACGACTTGTCACGCTTATAGCGTACGAGACATCGGGTCTTGTGCAAGTCATCACGTACATGATCAACCCAATTGCCGAAGCATAAGGGACATCCTTCATGTACTCTAAGTCCTTACATGATTGCGCACGTTGAGACTTCTTGAGTTGCACACCCATACTCATTGGTACACTGCCCGTTTTGGAGTTGTTCATCTTGAACCTTTCCATGACCTTGTCAATGTATGTACGTTGACTTAGGCCAATGAGTCTACGGGATCTATCTCTATATATCTTGATTCCCAAGTTGTATTGAGCCTCACCCATGTGTTTCATTGAAAATGCAGATTTCAATGAACTTCTCGTTTGCTCAAGCAAAGGAATATGATTACCCATGAGCAATATGTGATCGACATATAAGATTAGGAATACTACCTGGCTCCCACTAACCTTCTTGTATATACAAGGTTCTTCCTTACTTTGAATGAAGTGAAGCTTCTTCACTTCCTCGTCAAAGCGTTTGTTCCAACTCCTTGATGCTTGCTTCAATCCATAAATGGATCTTTGAAGTTTGCATACCTTCTCGCTATTCTTTGGATCTACAAAACCTTGAGGTTGTACCATGTACACATCCACCTCCAAGTTCCCATTAAGGAACACCGTTTTGACATCCATTTGCCATATTTCATAATCATGAAATGTGGCAATAACGAGCATAATCCGAATAGACTTGAACATGGCAACCGGTGAAAAAGTTTCATCATAGTCAATTCCTTGAACTTGAGTGAAACCCTTCGCTACAAGCCTTGCTTTGTAGGTTGTCAAGTTCCCATCCATGTCCATCTTCCTCTTAAAAACCCATTTATTTTGAATGACCTTTTTCCCTTGAGGAATGTCAACCAAGTTCCACACTTGATTATCATACATGGATTCGATTTCAGATTCCATGGCCTTAAGCCATAGTTTGGAGTCTTCCCTTTCCATTGCTTCTTGGAAGGTCAAGGGATCATTGGTATCAAGTACCATGATTTCATGAAGTCCCAGATACAAGTCGGGTTTCTTCCTTTCCCTCGTTGACCTTCTTAGTTCTTTTGGTTCTTCTCGTGTCTCTTCAACTTCTTCCACAATTTCTTGAGGAGTGGGTTCACGTTCAACTCTTGAACGTACACTTGGTGGGGAAGGTTGAGTTTTTCTCACAATTTCTTGCGAGGGTCTCTCACTCATGCTCCCACTAACCAAAGGAATCTCGGTTGGGCCTTCATGATCTTGAATGTCATTATTCATGTCATGATCTTGTAGAGTATGTTGAGTTTCCTCAAGCACAACCCTACTCCTACTACTTTTTACTCTTTCCAGAAATTCCTTTTCCAGAAATGTGGCATTCCTTTCTACAATCACTCGATTGGAGGTGATATGCCAAAAGTAGTATCCTCTTGTCTTACGAGGATAACCAATAAAGAAGCACTTATCCGCTTATGGTTGAAGTTTGGTCGACATCAATTTCTTGACGTAAGCCTCACAACCCCAAATCTTGAGAAAATTGAGCTTATGTGTTTTACCACTCCATAGCTCATAAGGAGTTTTCTCCACGGATTTGGATGGAACATTATTTAGTGTGTAAGCCGCAGTTTGTAGTGCATAACTCCAAAAGTAAAGAGGTAATTCCGCATGACTCATCATTGACCGAACCATGTCGAGCAATGTCCTATTCCTCCTTTCGGATACCCCATTCCACTGAGGTGTACCGGGAGAGGTGAGTTGAGGTACAATACCAAACTCCTTTAGGTATGAGTGAAATTTGGCACTTAAGTACTCACCTCCACGATCCGTTCGTAGAGACTTTATTTTCTTGTCGAGTTGGTTCTCTACTTCATTCTTGAATTCTTTGAACTTGTCAAAGGATTCACTTTTTTTCTCATTAGATAATCATAGTCATAACGACTATAATCATCCGTGAACGTAATGAAGTACCTGAAACCATCTCGTGCACTAGTACTCATTGGACCACATACATCGGAATGTATCAAATCCAACAAGCCACTCGCCCTTGGGCCTTTCTTCTTGAAAGGCTTTTTGGTCATTTTTCCCATTAAACATGGTTGGCACGTCTCCAATGATTTAAAATCAAGTAGACCAAGAAGGTTAGCTTCTTGCAATTTCTTGATGTGCTTTTCATTTATGTGACCAATACGATAGTGCCACAAGAGAGTATCATTCTCGTGAGTGGTCTTAAGTCTTTTGTTATTGATATTAAAGATTTGTTTATTATTCAATTCAAGCAAATAGAGACCATTCCTTATGAATGCATTTGCATAGAAAACACCATTCTTCGATATAGACAAACAAGAATTTGAAACATTTATATTAAAATTATCCATATCTAAACATGATACAGAAATAATGTTCTTGCTAATCGACGACACATAATAAACATTCTTTAGACATAAATTTAAACCACTACATAATTGAAGCACCACAGAACCTTGTGCAACCGCAGAAACGTTCGCACCATTTCCAACCTTTCGGGCACTATCCATGAACATCTTAGATAAAGCCTCCATGGTCTTCTTGGGTTTTGAATCCAATTATTTCGCTTGAAGCGAGTCACCCATGGATGCTAGCATAAGACCGTGAACTTGGTTCTCTTGGTCTTCCCACTTGGCTTTAGCCTCTTCCTCTTCATCGGTTAATCTCTCATTCCATTTTGGGATTGGACATTCCAAAATGTGAGACAGTCTCTCAAACTTTAACACGATGTTGAGTTTGAGTTGCCAACTAATGAAGTTTGAGCCATGATTTGTTAAAGGGTGTTTTTCTATCATGGATCGTACGATAGGTTGGATGTTCGACATTTTTCTACAAAATAAATCATACAGGATTTTAATGCCAATTTTCTGTTTTAAAATACATACATATATATCGAATATAAATGTAAAAACTGCATATAAAATTTTGCCCATAAATGCAGCAATCCAAGATCCCATTAATTGCAATATAGACTAGCTAAGGGCTATCGAATACATCACAATATCAAGGTAAGACAAACTCTTTCTAATCACAACCTTTTTGAATTTTAGCAACATTAGCATCTTCAAACTTTTGTGATTCTTGTCATTTTAATTATGAGGGAATATGACCTATCCTCGTAAGAAAAACGTTTTCCCAAAACCGAGCGAGGCCTCTAGGTAATGTTAAGAAAACTTATTTTCATTTGATACGAGATATGTTTATCCATTGTATTCATAACTAATCATACTTGGGGTTCACTATGGTGAAACGCACCTCATATATTTAATCGTGGCACAACAATAGACAATCATTATATCTCCCACTATTCCCAAAGATGGAGGGGGCTATCTCCCGTTAAGGGCGAGCAGAGTATCCATCGATCAATGACTGCTAGTGGATGAAATAAGAAGGAAAATTACTCTTAATTTTGTTGGACAATTTCATATATCAACATGTGATTCAGAATTTTAGGTTATCATGCATATTATCATTCATACACATCCTAACATTCAACACATTCATCACTTGCATAGCAAGATAAAAACAGAAATTAAACCATTCACACAATCCACATCGTGTGAGTTTATATGTTCCCTTCGATCCTTGATCCTCGATCCTGGATCCTCGATCGATGTGCTACAGCGGCGACTTCCTCTTGCACCGGAGATGTAGATTTTACAGAAAATAAACATGCTCCTCACATTCGATAAAAAATGACTAGTGCAAGTCCTATGTAAAACCTCTCAAATGCAATGCAATTATCTAAAGATAGAAAGAGAGAATTTGGCTTTTACATATAAATAAGCCCCTGTATAATAATAATTACATACATTCATAGTTCCTGATTTGGAACATATAAACTCACAATTCCTGCAAAGATAACTCGAGCATCCATGCACGCAATATTGCTATAAACTATGCAACCTAGTTTATCAATCATCTAGAATCCAAAAAAATTCTTTGAAAAATATTTTGAAATCCATTAAAAAGGTTTTTCATCCATTCACAAGTTCAAAAACAATTTTGAACTGCTGTCCATCCAATTTCCTAAAACGAAAGACGAACTGCAGTTTTTCGGTTTTGTTTATTCTCTTACAAAACAATCGTTTATACTTAAAACGAAATTATTGCAAGTTAGACTTATGTCTAAATCATAATTCTAATAATTACATAGCATGTTTTAAACCACTTAAAACATTCAAAATGAATTATTACAAACAATTATTCTAACAAAACATTTAAAGACCGAAAAACTGGAAAATCGAATTGTTTGAACCCTAGATGGTAAAATAAATTTGTTTATAGTTTCAAATCATTAGAAAATTAAACCTGGCTCTGATACCACTGTAGGATTTCATGTTTAATTACGCATGTATATTTTCGAAATTTTTATGCATAATAAGGATCAATTACAATTTTCTATGATTTGTTTCATGCATGCATCAGTTTGTTTCAATAACTAGTTTCAAAACTTTATTAAAACAAACATGGGACTCCAAAATTCATACCTAGAAGTTCTCTAAAACTTCTTGAAGATTCGGAGACGTTGAGGATGCTTGTCGCTGCGCCGGATGCCACCGAGTATTCACCAAACTCTAAACAAGATTGGAGAGAGAAGAGCTACCCTCTCAATCTCCAATAGGGTTTAGAATCTAATTACTAACCCCTCTTTAGTTCCCTTGAGAAGAAGATCTCTGAAAACTAAAACTAAACTGAAGAATTAAGGTGAAATTCGTGGAGAATTATGGAGAGAGAAGTTTGCACAAAAAGATAAGGAATTAATTAATGAGGTAATGAGATAAACTTGTATTTATAAGTTCTCTCCAAATTACCTATTCATGTGCAACCTCTTGCCCATGATTTCATGCAAACTTCCATCTAACCATCCATTATTTGCTAACAAATAATCTCAGCCACGAATTAAATCAATTATGGACCAATTCCATGCATGATCTAATTAATTCTTAAATTAATTCTACAGAAACCGTCTGGACCGGTCGACCGTTCGACATTCGGTCGATCGTTTGCAACAATAAAATATTTCATCGCAATGTTCGGTCGACCGTTCCGAACAGACGAAAATTCCCTGTTATCGGTCGAGACGTGTCCGGTCGACCATGCACCGATCGGTCGACCGTTTACTGTTAATCGGTCGACCATTTTTGCACAGTACTGCAGACTTGTCAAATTTCGGTTTAACCCCTACAAAATTTGACATTTCGGGATTAGTAGTAAATTCACAACTTATGTAACATATTATCCTATGTAATGATTAATCGTTACACCCCATAATATTTACATCACATATGAATTTAATTTAGATTCCAATTATGTTATTAATCACACCATAATTTTGATTTTGCTTATTCACCCCATGTGTCATATTTTCTACATGAAACCCGACACATCTTATGAACTCAACATCCCCATTTCTTGTTTCCCAGTTTTGTGGTGTGATCTATGGGAGGATCTAAACTAAGTTGGCAGTGATATTAAGAGCTTAATACCACAAGCTATAAGCGGTATCTAGCTACACATTGTAGCTCCCAATTAGTTAGATGTCTTATTCCACTCGAACCAAAACCCAATCCATTTAGTGATGGAGTACACCACTTGTGTCCGTCCCTTGCCTCATGATATTAAGAATACACACAAACTAGTATTGTGTCATCTTTGTATTAGTATTCATTTCTTGATCTCTTTAAGCTAGTTACAAATATGTGACTTAACTCAAATCACATTGTGCACATTATAACTTTGCTTTTTCAAGGGGCCCACTAATATCATTACTCAATTAAGAGGGGCAATGATAATCTTTTGACTAACTATCTTCTCCAACAAAAGTCATACTTAACCAACTAATGCCTTTACACTACACTCATCGATAGCTTAAGACACTAGTCTAATTTAGCATTTCTTAAGTGATCGGATATAAGTCTCATATCAAAGAACCAAGGACACAATAAAACATTAATGACACAGAAAACACAATTCTATAATGTTTTACTTATTAGGTCTATTCAGTATACAAAAGTAATATTTTCCTCTTTTGTGTACCCGTGTTGTCACTCACTTGTAGAGCTACAATGGTCTATGAGCTACAATGATCCTATCAACCACCCCAAGCGCAAACCACCAATCAATCGGGTTTCCCAAATTCCAATAATATGGAAACCCGATTCAATTCGCTTGAGACCTTGACTCGTGGAATTGAAAACTCAATGAAATTTTTTATGTCAACCACGAGTCAAGTTCTCACTTCAAATCAGCAGACCATCAAATCTCTAGAGCTTCAGATGGGCCAATTGGCTCAGTCTGTACATGAAAGAGAGAGAGGGTCTTTTCCTAGGCATCCTGAGGCTAACCCCCGTATGTACCAACAATAACACATGCAAAATGAGAATGTGGTACCTCGGGGGAGGCAAGTGAACCATGTGGAGGAACCTGTTCACCAGTCAATTCCATTGTGACCTTAAGGAATGGAAAACAGGTTGACAATCACATTTCCTTGCCACAACAACCACCATCTATGCAGCCCCTCCGTGGGAATGGTGGTGAAGAAGAGGGTGAGGGTAATACACCAAAGCTTTCTTCTCAGGTTCCGCAGAAAACCTACCTGCCAAAAGCTCCTTATCCAAGTAGGTTAACCAAAAAGCAGAGTGACAACATGGACAAGATATTAGAGGTGTTTAAGCAAGTAAAGGTTAACATCCCCTTGTTGGATGTCATCCAACAAATACCTCAATATGCAAAAGTGTTGAAGGATCTCTGCACAACCAAGAGGAAGACCAATGTTCCGAAGAAAGCATTCTTGGCTGCAAATGTAAGCTCACTTTTGTCCAATCCCACCTACACAAAATACAACGACCCTGGGTGTCCTACTATTCAGTGTACGATAGGGGACACTAGAATGAGCAATGTTTTGCTTGATTTAGGATCAACGGTCAACTTCCTCCCATTCTCTATTTATCAACAGTTGACCTTGGGAGAATTGAAACCAACTAAGATCACCCTCCAATTGGCGGATAGATCCATTCATATTCCCATAGGGATTATCGAGGACGTGCTTATCAAAGTTGGAGATTTTATATTTCTAGTCGATTTTGTTGTCCTCGATACCAATCCTGTTGCGAACACCCACTCTCAAATACCTTTGATTTTGGGTAGACCATTTTTGGCCACCTCCAATGCCTTGATTAATTGTAGAAATGGTATCATGAAGCTCTCATTCGGTAACATGAGTGCCGAGTTTCATATGTTCAACTCTGGTAGGCAACAGGAACCCATTGATGAACCTTTAAATCTAAATCTCATCCGCCAATTAGAGAAAGCACCACAAAATCAACGAACACCCCTAACCCCAATGCAACCCGTTGAGAATGTTCGTGGGCCCAGCGAAAACTCATTGCCTGTCTTCGTGATGCAACAGAGTGAGCTGGCCTCGAACATGAATGTCCAAAGGGAGTGTTTTGCATGATTCAGTTGAGAGTACTAGTGAGAGTGAGACACCTCATCATATGCCTATACCAGAAGGTGTCTCTACCTCATGTCTCATGGCCATTGAGCCATTTGAGCTTCATATCGACTCCAACAAGGACCCACCTATAACCGAGCTTATGCTTGATGATCTAAATGATGGTGGGAGGTCCTTGTTGGATGACTTGGGGAGAAGCCTCATTCTTAGGGATGCAAGTCTGCTGCATCCATCGAATGAGCCTGAGGAACTCATTCTGATGCACCCGCCTATTGGTTGGAGGGTTTTCTTCGATGAGAAATTAAACCCTAGTGAGGAAACACAACTTCATTCTTTGTTGCCCACACCCAACCAATATCATGAGGGGTTCGAGCCTTTCAGCTTTGACATTTCACCCCTCATGACACCTCAGAGTACCAGTGAAGTTTGCCCATCTCGGCAAGTCTCTGGTCCTCATGACTTGATGTTCTCATTTGATGTTCCTTGACCAATTGATTATGAGAATATCATTGTTGCTGTATATATCATGTATAAAAAAATCGAAAAAAAGAACAAAAGAAAAAAAAGAAAAAGAGAGAGAGTAATAAAAGACTCCATGAGCGAACATTGATTGTTGTGGGCCCCAACCCTTGTGTACTTGGGCCCCATTTCTTCACGTATTTGTCTCCCTTCTTCAGTATCTCACAGGTTTTGAGGGAATTTGGGTTTGTGTCCATCAACATGACCCTGAACGTCCCTTTGTACTTCATGTTGGTGAGATCTTTCCTTTTTCATGCATTTATCCATGTAGTATCTTGCACACATTCATTGAGGACAATGCATGAAGTAGGTGTGGGGGGGGTGTTTTACGTGTGTGCATAGTCGAGTCTTTTTCTTTTGATTTTCTTTTCTTTTTGTGTGTATTGTTAGGGTCATGCTAGTGTGCTGCATTTAACATTGATATATCTGCTTGCCATGATGCTTGGGTGACTTGTCTTCTTTTTCTTGTCTAGTGCTTTAAAATTTTCACATTTCTTTCAAAATCTTCATGTGTTTGCGAAAGAAAATGTTTTGTGCGTTTTGCGTGTGTTTAGCATGTGCAAAACCGTTGAGAGGCAAAGTAAAAAGAAAGCTCCCAAAATTGTCTTGAACTTGATGCATTAGGATATCTAGTTTACTTACTTTAGGTCTTATCGAGTCGTTAGGATGCTCCCCGGTTTTCCCTCGGGGGGCATGTAATCATAGGGTTTCATCACTCAAACATTTAAAGAAGTCCACCGTGAACCTAGTGACTCAAATAATTCGTGTCTGTTAGTATAAGAAAGTTTGGCGTAGTCAAGGGCCCTTAATCTCTTTTTGTGAAACTTAAGTGTAGGGGTTTTGGTTCCCATGTAGATAAATAAATAAGTGGTGTTCTCTCTTCTCGCACGACTCCTATCACTCGGGAAAGTAGGTCTGAGGGGACTTTGTGTCTGGTGCTTTCGAGTCATCTGACTTGGGATGCACCGACCGAACTCCCATTACACGGGTAGTAGGGATCACCCTATGTGGAGATTTGGGGGAAGGTGTACGTGATAGTGTAAGTCCTCATAGGCAATGATGCACAAAACCTGACCCTGGGAGAATAAAACACCAACCAATAAACTGCTCAAAAGAAAAAGACAAAGAAAAAAAGAAAAAGAAAAAAATGAGTCAAATAAGAACCAAAATGGACTTTACACATTGTATCACATTCCGAAGTTAAGGTTGTCCATGTCTTTCACTTAAGTCCTTAACTAACTCTCACGAATAACTCATTAGGCTAGGTGTGTGGAGCGATTACATATATAGAGTCGACCTGTAGTATTACCGCGTCCCATGATCGACAAAATGAGTCCAACGAGTCGTGTAGCTAGATTGATTGATGCATCTTGTTCGGATTTTGTGGGTATATCCGCTGAAAACCCTCGGGAGACAACACTCCTCCTCCTTGGCGACAAGGAGGTTTAACGGCTTGTTGCACGTGCTAAGTGCAACCGTGATTCCTACGAAAGTGAGTTAGGATTTCTTGTTTTTCGTATGCTTTTCTCTTTCTTTGTTTTGCTCGGGACTAGCAAAAGTTAGGTGTGGGGGTATTTGATTGACATCATTTCATGCTTATATTTGTATCTTATATCCATTATCTTTCACCTACACAATGCTATGTTACGAGTTTTATGTTTAGTTATCAGGAATAAATAGGTTTGAAGAGATGAAGCATAAAAGGACCCAAAAGCTGGGAAAAAGGACTGAATTGTGAGATCTGAGGACAGAGATGCAAGGGAGAAGGACCTGAACGTAAGACAGATGGACCTAAGAGCAAAACAGAATACTCCACACCATCATGGGGAGTATTTTAGCAATTCGATTCGGGTCGGAGCTCCAAAAAACCAAGTAAATGCATCCAAGACCAGCAAATATACCAAGAAAAGCCCACAACAAAAATGAGCGGGATCCGAACCATATAGACCACTAATTGGCGGTCTAATTTGGCCCAAATCCGCTCAAATTTCTCCAGCACATGTATTAGAGGTTGTATAAGCCATGTTTGGTATTTGTTTAATCCCACATCGGGGGATTGTCCCGGAGTGCCTTTTTCTATGGCTATAAATAGAACTCTTCACCTTCTAATGTAATCACTCCATATTTTGGGTGGCTATTCTTCCTACTAGAAGTGAGGCCTTGAAGCACACACTAAAGTAGGAGGATGCTACTTGAAATGTGAGTCATTTGTTAATAAAAGTTTCTTTATCATGTTGTTTGTTTCATATTTCTTGCTTTACTTTGTTTAATTTCTTTTCATTAGTTTTAGTAGCTTAGTTAATATGCTTTCCTTGCTTAGTTTAATAATTAGTGTAATGTGTAGTGAGTAGTTCCATCCCCTTTGGGGGGTGGAGTAGATGTTCATACATGCATTAGAGAATGGAATGAATGCTTTATTTCCAATGAGTTGATAAAACATAATGTATGCTTTCTTGTTTAGGATAGAATTTATAACTTGATGAGTTTTGCCAAAATGTTTAGACACCTCTCATGCTTGTTTAGATTCTGAAATAAACAACTTGTATATGTAAATGTTAATCAACTAGGTTGGTGAATAGATTGATAGGTTTTGTCAAAACATTTAGACACTTCCTACGCATGATAACACCACCTTCATTTGTGTTTAAAGAATGTGTTCAACACCCACCTCTTTGCATGTGTGCACTCACTCCACCCATTAGTGGTTTTCTATTTCTGAATTCCAGCACTCGTCGTTCGTTCTTAGTTTAGTTCTAGTTAATCGTTTGTTGTTTTCTTTCGCATTTCATACTTCGTAGTGTAGTGTAGCGTAGCGTAGCATAATCAACTCTCTTCTCCATTTTTTCGCCACTTGATTTCGTGCAAACGAGAGGCTGCTCACCTCCCTGAGGACGACCCGTATTTGCCACCGCTTCAACTCGGCCGTGCACTTGCGGTTTAATATAAAACGTTCAACATGGCCGATAGGATTGTGCATGCATGGGAGGTTGGTGTGTTTGGTTAGGTGGTTGAGAGGAGTTTGAAGGACCACCCAGGGCATTATTTTGGTTCCATGAAAAATTGAGGTGGTTCCTCCATCCGGGATTATCGGATGATGAGTATGGGTCATTCCTAGCTCTATCATAGATGGCGTTGACACGTTCCATCTCAGGTGAAATGGACGCACACTCGCTTCCTACATGACCTATCCTACCACATGAATGATAGGGAATTGGACTAGATGTAGACATGTGAGGTGCACCTTGTTGGTTTTGGAGCTCAATCGAATCCATACGACGCATTAAGGCCGCCATGTGCGCCTCGGTGGCCGTAGTGGTATTGACAGGAAATGCGGTACCCGATCTAGTCGAGTTTGCATTCTCGATCCTCACTCCTATGCTGGATGATGCCGCGGTTCCCTCACACTCTCCCCCTGCATGGTTTTCTCAGCGAGGTCTTGCAGGAAAGTCTTCACATCCCTTTCATCCTTTCCTAAGAACTCTCCTTGACACATGGACTCAAGGAGCGTTTGGGACGGGATGTGAAGACCCTCGTAGACAATCTGATAAAGGCACCACAACTCGATGCCATGGTGAGGGCATGAGGATAGTAGCTCCTTGAATATCTCTAAATATGCATGAAATGTTTCAGTCTCAAGTTGATAGAATGAATTGATTTCGTTCCTCAAAACTAAAAGAATGTAAAACTAAGCTGGAACCAGGAAGAGAAAGACCCCTTAGGGGTGGAGTGTGTGCACACATGTAAAAAGATGGTGAAGAAAGCATTCTATAGGTACAAATGTAGGTAGTGTTTTCATGCATAGGAAGTGTCTAAAGGTTATGACAAAACCTATCAATCCATCCACTAACCTAGTTGATTAACATTCATATAAACAAAATGGTTATTTCAGAACCTAAACAAGCATGGGAGGTGTCTAAGATGTGTGGCAAAACCCATCAAGTGTTGTATTCTACTCTAACAAGCAAGCATACATTCACATTTATCAACACAATCAAAATATAAAGCATTCATATCCACTATTTAATGCACGTATGAACATCATCTCCACCCCCAAAGGGGGATGGATCTACTCACTACACATTACTCCAACAATTAAACTAAAGAAAAAAAAACATTCTAACTACTTTAGCCTACAATCAAAGAAATAAGACTAAGCTAAGCATGCATAAAGAAACAACATAAGAATAAAACAATGGAAAAATTATTTTATTAAATGACTCACATCACTAGAAACATTCTTCTCCACCTTAAGATTTTGCTCCAAGGCTTACTCCAACTAGAGAGAAGGCCACCAAGCAATGGGTGATTACAATAGATGGTGAAGAGTTCTATTTATAGCCATAGAAAAAGGTGATCCGGGATAATCCCCCGGTATAGGACTAAACAAATACAAAATAGACTAAATACGCTCTAATACATGACCTACATAAATATTAGCGGATCTGGACCAAAAGAGACCACCTATTAGCGGTCTTGGACCGCTAATTGGCGGTCTACAGTGTTCGGATGCTCTGGATTTTCTTCTGGGCTTTTCTGAATGGCTTGGCTTATCTTTGATGCATCTACTTTGCTTGTTGGAGCTCCGACCCGAATAGAATTGCCAAAATACTCCCCATGATGGTGTGAAGTATTCTTGTTTGCTCATTGGTCCTTCGATCTTACGTTCAGGTCCTTCGATCTTTCATCTTAGTCCTTGAGTCTCTCTACTCAGTCATTTTTCATGCTTTTAGCTCCTTTTATGCCTCTTCTCTTCAAACCTATTTATTTCTTAAATTCAAACATAAAACTCATCACGTAGCATTGTTTAGGTGAAATATAATGGATATAAGATACAAATGTAAGCACGAAATGATGTCAATCACCATCCTTCTTCGCCGAAGATCAAAGGGGACCCGTTCGACCGGCAAAAGGGACCCGTTCGACCAAAAACACCCAGAGCATGCCAAACATACACAACCGGTCGACCACACGAAGCATCGTTCGACCAGTGCAAGGCAGACTCCCCAAAATCACCCCAACAACGGTTGACCGTTACACCAAACGGTCGACCGAATATAGCAGGAAACTACAGAACTGTGGTCCGACGAGCCCTTCGGCCTACCGTCGACCGTTCCAACACCCACATAACTTAGGTGAGCATAAGAGCAAACTTGACATACCTTTAAGGCTTGAAGAAACCTTTGAAGAACCAACGGTGAACGCTTCCTTGAGAATGCTAAACTCTGATGAGCTCTCCGCTAAACCAACGATCACGAACACCCACCTGTACTTCACCGATCACCACCTTCTTCTTCACCGAGAATGCCTGGATCTGAGATCAGAGGGCTGAGGGAGAGACTAAAATGAGAGAGTGAGAGAAGAAGAGAGAAAGAAGGAGATGGGTTAGTCCTTGTGTCTCTCAACTCAGTCCTTTTTCATGCTATTAGGTCCTTTTATGCCTCTTCTCTTCAAACCTATTTATTTCTGAAATTCAAACATAAAACTCGTCACGTAGCATTGTTTAGGTGAAATATAATGGATATAAGATACAAATGTAAGCACAAAATGATGTCAATCACCATCCTTCTTTTTTATGAAGAGTATCGACGCTCCTCAAGGCGAGACACTAGGTCAGATAAACCCAGTATTCAGCAGATCCTGTAACTGCCTATTCAGCTCAGCCAACTCTGCGGGTGCCTTCCTGTACGAACCTTCGACTGCGGTGTGCTCCCAGCTACTAAATCTATACCAAACTCTATCTCCCAGCGAGGTGGCAAAGCAGTGATATCCTAAAAGACCTCTGGAAAATACCGAACTACCTCGATGCCTTCCAAACTCCTCATCTCGGTATCTGGAACTACCAAAGAGGCCACGAAAGCTCTGCAACCCCGCTGAATCAACTATGTGCTCTCACTGCAGAAACTACCACCAGACCTCCACTGTCCTTCGTCCCCCTGATCAATAAATCAGTTAGACCCTTTCTCGGAATCAGAATCAGAATCTTCTTATCACGGCACAAGACTCGAACATCGTACTGGGACAGCCAATCCATCCTAAGTATGACATCAAAGTCTATCATCGGTAGCAAAATTAGGTCAGCCAGAAATTCCTGGTCTCGCGAAAGAATCGTGGCGCCGCGGAGGAAACTCCCCACAATGGCCACCAAACCCAGGGGTGTGCTGACTTCCAAAGTGGCAGTGAACATCGCAGGGGTACAGCCTAACACGCTCGCAAACTGCTCAGAGATGAACGAGTGTGTGGCCCCAGAGTCAAACTACACCCTAGCTACCAAATCATCAACGAACGTACCTTCGACCACCGTGTTGGCATCTCTATCCTCATCTGCCTAGATGGTGAACACACGTCCGGATCTTTCCCCTGCTGTGGTGGTGCAGCTAAATGACTCGGTCATGCTCCACCAGCTGTGGATGATCCCGGTCGAATACTAGGCCTACTCGGGCATGAACGGATAAGTGACCCAGTCGGCCACAATTATGACAAGCACCTGAACGGGGCCCGCAACCGCGCTCGGGATGAACTCTGTCACACTGCCTGCACTGCCCAAACTAGGGTGCTCCACCTCCGTCAGTCCGGGGACTCTTGCCCCGATTCCCTGATAACTGACCCCTGGAACGCACTCCGGCTTTCACCTGTGACCTTCTAGCCTCCTCAATGATCTCTTGGCTATCCTGGTCCATAATGGTCGCAAACTTCATAGTGTCAGCTCAAGTCTGCGGCATACTCATGGTAACATGAGCCTTGAACTGCGGCCTCCGAACCTGCACAAACTTCCGAGCCCTCTGCTCCTGTGTCACGTAAATCTCTGGGCAATAACGCTCTAAAGCGTGGAATATGCTGACGTAGGCTGCCAGAGTCATGTCCATCTGCTCTAAAGCAAGGAATTCCTCGCAGCTCATATCCTCATTGTCCTCAAAAACCACAGTTGAAGTCGACCTCCACCAGCTAGCTACTCCGCCGTCCAAAACATAGGTGGCCAGATCCGCCTTCCTCTCAGTAGGACATCCTATGGCCTGAAAGATCTTCTGGATCTTAAAGGCCCAGTCCTCAGCTACCTCAGGGTCGCCGCAACTAGGGGTGAGCAAAATTCGGTTCGGTCCGGGTGTCCAGACCGAACCGCATTTTTCAGTCCGGACCGAAATTTTTCTGTCCGGTCTTCGGTCCGGGAGACCACGACATTTCAGTCTTCGATCCGATCCGGTTCGGTCCGGTCAAAGACCGAAATTTTAATGGTTAAATTCGGGTTTTGGACCAGACCGCACCGAATTTATTCAGGCCGGTCTTCGGTCCGGGCTTCCGAAAATTTTGGTCTTCGGTCAGGTCCGGTTCGGTCCGGTCCCGGACCGAAGCTCAACCCTAGCCGCAACCATCAAAAGATGGGGGATGCTGACGCATGAACCGATCCAGCACCACACCTACTCCTCCCTACTCAGCCTGAGTAGATTGGCGCTTTAGAAACTCGCCCATCCTACCCAGAGTGCAATGGAGCGTCCTCCCTCCTCCTCCCTGTCTCCCCCACCAACTTCATCACTTGTGGTACGGTCTCGGGGAGGAGGTCTCACACGTCTCGGTGCCATCTACTCAAGATACATAAAAAAACAGGAGTCAAAACAATGCATGCATGCTCTACACAACTCTAAGGCTAGTTTCTTTGGACAAAGACAACAGAACTGACCGCTCTGATACCAACTTGTAACATCCTCAAAATAGCGGAAAATTTAAAACATACAATCAACTTGAGGACATTACTGCAAAGACGCAAGAACACAACTGCACCAACATATAATATATATATGTCACAAAGTTTTACAGAAAATGTGATTACAGTAAAAGCTATCAAAAGGAAACATACACGCACTAGTGCCTAATAGGCTTTACTCGTCGCCCAATAGACGTCGGCCGTTATAACAACCGACGTCTAGTAGGGAGAGGACAGAATAGACGTCGGTCCTTACCAAGGCTGACGTCTATGTGGTACTATAAACGTCGGGTGTAGGAATACCAAGTTTAGCTGACGTCTATAGGGTATAGACGTCGACATATAGACGTCGGTTGTTTGAGTACCTTGTGAATCCGACGTCTATAGTGTATAGACGTCGACATATAGACGTCGTATGTTATATACGACCGACGTCTATGCTCAATGCCTATAGACGTCGAGGTATAGACGTCGGCGTTATATAACATCTGACGTCTATATGTCTTAAAGAAATCGGACAAACGCGTTTTCTTTCATTCATTTAAGACGAAACCCACCCAAACCCTAGCCGTCCCGCGACCAAACTCTCCTCCGTGACCGATCTCCGACCAATCCACACCGTCTCCGGCACCGTAGCGAGGTCCCAAGCTCTCCTCCACTTCTCCAGCCCTCTTCTTCTTCTTCCTCCGTCTTCCTCCACATGTAAGTTTTAAGTTCGTTTTTGGTTGTTTAAGTTAGTCTTTCTCCACATATTCTTTCTAAGTTAGTATACTTCTCGTGTCGTTTACAGCGACATCCTCCGCTGCCACAACTGTGTGACGTCCTCCGCTACCACAACCGTCACCGCACCACATCCGCGACATCTTCCAGAACCACAAAGACCTCCTCCGGTATCACAACTTTCCCCTCCTCCTCTGGTTCGTGCTTAACCACCTGTAGAAAAATCATATTGTTTGATTAGGTTCTCATATTTGATATGTTTAGATTGTGGTGTTCGGATATGTTTAGATATGTTTAGATTGTGGTGTTTAGAAATATTCTTAAACCTGTAAAAATATTTGATATGTTGGGATATGTTAAGAAAGAGTGATCAAAGGGGTGGTGTGTAGAGGTGTGAAGATCCCATGAAAACATACACTCCTTATATAGAGATATTGGTGAAGAATTTTCAACAAAGTTTATTACGTTTTAGTTTATGTCATTTTCATGTTGGATTCGTTTGGTTGACTAGAATGCAGTGTGATTGTGTGAATGTTTAATTCATTTGATTTTACTCATTCATTGGATTGCTTTGGTTAGGATTGAGTTGGGTTGGTTGGATGATTTAAATGAGTATATATGACTTGGATTGGTTTGGTTTGCTATCTTAGGTCTTGAGTTGGGTTGGTTGGATGATTTAAGTAATGATGTTATGTTGTTTGGGATACATTATTGAGTAAATTTGAATGCAAATAAACTAACATTCTTCATGGATCTCATACATGTCTATTTCAACATGAGTAGATTTGTAATGTGAATTTGATGAGTAGAGAAATACATGATGTGAATGTGAGTAGATATACATTTTTCTTGTTGATTTTAGGATTTGAAGAATTTTACATATCAAATCTTAAGTGGAGGTTTTGCCAAAAATTCAATAAAATTTTATTCTCAATTATTATTAATAACATGATAGTTTGTGTTTAAAATGTTTTTCTGTCAATCCAAGTAATTATTTTTAATACTTGCTTTTAATATTTTAAACGTTTATTGCCTTAATTTTTTGAATTTTTAATATTATGATAAGAACTCATTGCCCCCCTTAAACAACTTGGCCTTTAATAACCCAAAGCAAAAGATTAGACAATATTTGCTAAGTCATTCATCATATAGGATTTGCATGCATTGTATTTTTCTATTATTTATGATGTCTGTCGTAGATTGCGGGCATAAGGTACGTACTATCTTTCACTCATCATTCATTACAAAGCACGCATTAGTTAGTAGGACTTGCATTGGAACAAGAGTGAGGTGAGTGTTTGTTTGGTGTGTTGTTTGTTAGATTAAGTTATGAAAAACACTTAGGGGGAAGTCACCTATAGGAGATGAGGTGGGGGATTTCATCACCCTTTCCATGGCCCAGAAACCACTTAATAAAAGAGCCTTAATAAAATCAATTCGACGTTGGCCCCTAGGATTTTCGGACGAATTATGGAGAGGAAACCGTTTAAGACCGTTATGGCTTGAATGTCGTTGCCCATCTAGTCTCCCTGAGATTTTAGGAACCTCCGGGTTCTTGATTTCCTATAGATTAGTGGTCCTCGATGTTTAAGACCGTTTCGGCCTGAACGTCGTTGCCCATCTAGTCTCCCTGAGATATTAGGGACCTCCGGGTTCTTGATTTCCTACAGACTAGTGGTCATCAGTGGGACCTCGAAGTTAGGCGCCGTCTATTACTAAGGACCTATAGTGGACTTTAGGCTTATTTTGGCCTTGATTGCTTAGTTAGCTTTCTAACCTTCCTTATTCCACGCTAGATTAAGGACTTCATCACTTCTCCTCTGAGTCATTCTTTTCTCATCTTAATGTCTCCAAATCTTCTCATCTACGAACACTTTCTTTTAAATTGAAATTTTATTTATTTTCTTCAACAATAACTTCATTTTTGCTAATGTTTAGATTGAAATGGATCGAGAGTGGATTGTTTCAAACAGATTGAGTGATGAGTATGAGAATGGAGTGAATATGTTCTTAGAGGTTGCCAAAAAGCATTCTAAGAAAATGAAAGCAAGCGACCTAGCGTATTGTCCGTGCAATAAGTGTCATAATATGTCAGTGTTGACTTTTCGGAAAATGAAAGATCATTTGTTTGAGAAAGGTTTCAACCCAAATTACAGACGGTGTATATGGCACGATGAAAATGAATCATTTAGTCGTTCCAAGAATGATGGAGAAGACGTTAGTGTGGAAGATCACTTAGAGTAAATGCTGAAAAGTTTTCGTCCAACCCCGATTTACTTGGTAATTTGTTGAGTGACAATGAGAAGACGTTGTATAAGAATTGTACAAAATTCACTAGATTGTCAATGGTGTTGAAGTTGTATAATTTAAAAGCTGGAAATGGTTGGTCCGATTTGAGTTTCACATCAATGTTGAAGTTAGTGAAAGAGATGCTTCCAGATGATAATGAGTTGCCAGATAGAAATTATGATGCAAAGAAAGTGTTGTGCCCTATGGGAATGGAATATAGGAAGATACACGCATGCCCGAACGATTGTATATTGTATAGGGGTGAGTTTGAAAACTTACATTCCTATCCTAGGTGTAATGTTTCAAGATACAAAATGAAACGTAGTGGACCAAACCACAATGAAAAGGTTGATGAGATGAAAATCTAAGGACCTCCTGCTAAGATTTTGTGGTATCTTCCGATAATACCAAGGCTTAAATGTTTGTTTGCGGGTAAGGAGGATTCCAAGAGCATGACATGGCATGCTGATCGTGAGAAACCAAATGATCAGTTGCTACGTCACCCTAGAGATTCACCTCAGGGGAAAAATATAGATTTCGACTTTCCTGTGTTTGGTGAAGAATCCAGGAATGTACGATTTGGACTCTGTACTGACAGAATGAATCCTTTCGGTAGTTTGAGTAGCATTCAAAGTTCTTGGCCCGTTCTGCTTGTAATTTACAATCTTCCCCAGTGGTTATGCATGAAATTTAAATATATCATGTTGTCCTTAATGATTTCTGGTCCGTAACAACCTGGAAACGACATCGATGTGTATTTAAGACCTTTAATTGATGACCTAAAGAGATTGTTGGATGACGGAGAGTCAGTTTTTGATTCTTATCGTGAGGAGTCGTTCGTAATGCAGGCAATGATATTTTGCACAATTAATGACTTTCCAGCTTATGGTAATCTGTCTGGATATTCAGTCAAAGGTCATAAAGCTTGTCCAATTTGCGAGGAAAATACATGTCTTTGCAACTAGTTAATGGTCTAAGACTGTCTATCTTGTTCATCGGAGATTTTTGCCGAACTCCCATCCTTATCGTAGGTTGAAGAAGGCATTTAACGGAAAACAAGACTTTCAGAATCTGCTAGTTGAAATCAGCGTTGAAAGGTGTACGAACGTGTAAGGAACATTGAATGTGAATTTGGAAAACCGTACAAACGAGCAAACGACAAAAGTAGTTGGAAAAAAAGATCCATATTTTTTGATCTCCCTAACTGGAAAACTTTAGAAGTTAGACATTGTATTGATGTGATGCACGTAGAGAAAAATGTTTGTGATAGTCTTGTTGGCACTCTGTTGAACACACCTGGTAAAACCAAAGATGGATATAATGCAAGACATGATCTTGTTGATATTGGTATACGACCAATGTTGGGACCAGAGAAGAAAGGAGATCGGAATTACTTAGCTCCACCTAGTTATACATTGTCTAGAAAGGAGAAATGAATTCTCAGTCAGTGTTTGTTTGCACGATGTAAGGTTTCCACAAGGTTATTCTTCAAATATCAGTAGTCTTGTTGTTATGAAGGATTTGAAACTTGTGGGGATGAAGTCTCACGATTGTCACACTTTAATGCAGCAGTTGTTACCTGTAGCACTGAGATCCATATTATCGAAAGATATTACACATGCAATAATAAACTTGTGTTCCTTTTTCAATAAGATTTGTCGTAAAGTGGTCGATCCTGTGCAGTTAGATAAGTTACAGAATGAAATTGTGGTCACATTATGTCAGTTGGAGATGTTTTTCCCCCCTACTTTTTTCGACATTATGATTCATCTTGTTATTCATTTGGTTAGAGAAGTTAAATTGTGTGGACCAGTTTTTTTAAGGTGGATGTATCCTTTCGAGCGTTATATGAAAGTGTTGAAAGGTTATTGCAAAAATCGTCAAAGACCAGATGCTAGTATTGTTGAAGGATACATAGCTGAGGAGGTTATCGAGTTTTGCACTGGATACCTAGCAAACACCAAAACTTTTGGACTTCCGAAGAATCGTCATGATAAACGTGCCGATGGTAAAGGGACACGTGGGATGAAAATGTTAAATCCAAATGGCGATGACTTAATGACAACATATTTTTATGTGTTGTATAATTCGAATGAAGTTCAACCTTACCTAAATGAACACATGAAGTTTCTAAAGGAAAGAAATCCTTTGTGGAGTGATCAACAAGTAATTAATAGTCACAATAAGATTTTCATCTCTTGGTTCAAAATCTAGCATACAAGCGTGATGTTTCTGAGACAATACAATGGTTGGCTTACGATCCGTATCTTGTTGTTATAAGTTACAGTGGTTATGATATCAATGGATATTCTTTCTACATAGTTTGTGAAGATGCGAAATGTGTTGTTCAGAACAGTGGCGTCACCTTAATAGTAGAGTCTTTGCATGTGTCTAGTTATAAAGACAAGAATCCTGTATACGCTGACACGTCCTATTACGGTGTAGTTGAAGACATATGGGACTAGACTTTGTTAAATTCAAAGTACCTATATTTAGATGCAAGTGGGCTGATAATAAAAATGGAGTTCGAGTGGATGACTATGGCTTCACATTAATTGATTTTCGAAAAAATGGTATAAAGGAGAACCTTTTATTCTCGCTTCCCAAGCGAAACAAGTCTTCTATGTGGCTGATCCACGTGATAAGAAATGAGCAGTAACTTTGGAAGGGAAGAAAAAAATTGTATCAGATGATTGCCTGATCGAGTATGAAGAGACACCACCTTCCTCTAAGCAAGCACCTGAGTTGAACTCAGTAGATTAAGAAATAAATGTTGAGACTTGTATGTTTAGAGATGACCACGGTGAAGGTATATGGATTGAAAATCTATTAAGGAAAAATAAACAGTAAAGGTGCAAATTTTCTATTGTAACACATTGTAATAGACATTTAATGTCTTTACCTTATTTAATGACTTGAATTTATCTTTTAGAGTATAATGGCTCCGAAAAAGAAACCCACTTCCTCAGAGTCTGAAGGCTCGAAGACATACAGTACACGAGGTCCTTGTCTCATGAAAGAATTCGTGGGGAGAAGAAATGGAGACGGTAGAGTTCCAATCCAGTTTGATGACCGTCTTGAGCTGTTAGGCATGTTGTCTGATAATTGGAAAAGTTTTCTGGGTAGCTTAGCGGGGGCCAAACTTGACATTTGTTTCTCGAGTTGGGCTTATGTAGATGAGAAGTTGAAGAACACAATATGGGATAACGTGCAGGTAATGATTCCATTATAGATTTCTATAGTTTTCGTCGAAATTTACATATATATATAAAGTTAACATGTTGTTGGAATCTTTTGAGTTCCAATCTACTGACAAGTTGAAGAAAAAGTGGATGACATACATGTCAGTTCGTTGGAGGGATTTCAAAACAAATTTAACGAACAAGTACATATTCGGAGACTACTAGTATAGAAATCCATGCGATGTCTATAACTTTATCACTCCAAATCAATGGGAGCTATTCAGAAAATCCAGAGATAGCCCGGAGTTTGAGGTAACTGAGTTTAATTTATAATATAGTAACTGAGTTTCAAAACAAACTTGTTAGTTATTGATTTTAGTGACACTCTAATAAACTTGATTTTAGGCCATCCGAGCAAAAAACCAAAAGATTAGATCTTCTAACAAGTATACACATCGTATGTCTCGAGCGGGGTACCAAAAGTTAGAAGCACAAATGATGGCTGAAAAAATTGCTCAGAAAAAACAAGACGCAATTGACTTCGGTACGAGTGAGCAACAAGCAAGTAACCTATCTTCTCTTTCTCCCGTAGCTCGTTGTGATTCTTGGAAGAGAGCGAGAGTAAACTCCAGAGGGGAGTACGTCACAGACGAGTCGCAAGCGATCGGCTCGAAGATAGTAAGTTGCATCATTTATATATGTTATTAATTCAGAATCATTAATTTAATATTTTTCAAATGTTAGTAAATATTGTTTTAAACTTAGGACTCTCTGAAGTTGAGAGAATCTCAAGGCGAATTTGCTTCCGATGGTCAGAATGATATTCTACGCGAGGCCTTGGGAAACGACGAACACCCCAGTCGTGTTTGGGGGGTAGGGAGTAGAGTTGGACTTCGACAATATTTTGGAAAGACTCAATGGTCTACTTCGTCGACTGGTCATACCAAATGCCAGCAAGAGATTGCAGATTTGAAGAATACGTTGCAACTTGTTTTGGAGAGATTGGATCGTTTGCCTACTTCTCCTACCCGTCGTAAGACCGGTTCTTCCGCGGAGACTACTCCTCCAGTTCTGCCAGTGTTCCACCCCGATTGACAAGATGATTTCGTGTCTCGTTCTCGAGAATTGGCCCACGTCGACAGAGTAATAACCTAATCTAAAACACCTTAATTAACTAAACCTAAACCTAACTTATCCTAGTTGCATGCTAATGAAGAGGTGAGGAGAAAAGGATGAGAGATGAGTTGTTGGAACGTGAGAGGAGAGAGAGATGGTGGATTATGGTTGGTAGGGTTTTAGGTGAGTGGTGATTGGAGGATAGGGAGGTGAGTTTGCCTATTTAAAGAGCACTCGAGATCAAGTCTAGGTTTGCTTCATTTTGGTGCGAAAACCTAGCTTATTAGTGAGGAGAGTCGGAGGAGGCAGTAAGAAGAAGAAGAAGAAGGAGAGAAGAAGTGAAGAAAGAGAAGAAGAAGTGGAGTGAAGTGGTGCAAGCTTGGGAGGCTTCTTCACTCGACCTAAAGGTATGCCAAGTCTTCATATTAACTCCCCAAGAGGTGTGGGAGTGTAGAGGACGGCGTTGGTGCCGTTTCTCCGGTGAAAACCCTACTGGACGGAGGTTGAAGACGACTGGTTCGGTCGACCGTTGAGTGTTTCGGTCGACCGAACAACGTCTAAATGATGCCTGTACAGTGGGAAGATGCATTGTTCGGTCGACCGGTATATGGGTCGGTCAACCGATATTTATAAATATTAACTTACTGCCCGAAAACGGTCAAACGATGTCTGTGTGACGGTCGACCGTTTATGCCAAATTTCGCGGGAAAATAAAGGGTTACATTAGCCGGTCGACCGGTGTTGTTTCGATCGACCGAACCCAGTAGATAGGTTAGACAGGCCTTCGGCCTACCGAGTGTGTGTCTCGGTCGACCGAACTGTGCAAGGTCGGTTCGAGCGTTGACCATCCAAACGGTCGACCGCTCTGGATCCGGTCGACCGACCGCGTGCAGTTTTCCTGCAGTGATGTGCCTGTAGATCGGTCGACCGGGAGGTAGGTTTCGGTCGACCGAATGCTGTAGGCAGGATTCAGGCAGTTTTCCTTATCGGTGGAACGGACCCTGGTTTGACCGATTGGATATATATTTATATAAAATGTATAGCGTAGACCTTCCAAACGGTCGACTGCTAGATGACTTTTGTTAGACCGATTGGTCGGTATTTCGGTTGGTGTGATTCGACCGATAGACTTGTTTGTACAGTACCGTGTACTGTGTGGGGGACCGATCGACCGGTGTGCTTTTAGCGGTTGACCGATCTGCCACAGGTTGGTGGATTTATCCATACGCGATCCGTTGAGTATAGGTCGACTACCGGCTCCGAGGCGACGGTTGATTACCGGCTTTGAGAGCTACAGATTTCACCTTCGACGAAGGCGTATTATTGTACTACTGTTTCCTCTCTTACCGAGCGGGGTGTGAGGGATGTGTGCCGTAAACCTTGGGCAGTTTGCGAGGGTTTAGCGGTAGGCCGAGGATGTTCCGGCAGGGTGCGCGTTTAGCAGCTCTTGGGGGAGCAGCGGCTGTCGTTTGACCCGAGTTGTGTATTCGGCGGGCTGACTCGCTCCTGGAGTGCGGCGTGTACCGGGGGTTCCTTCCTGCACTTTTTGGGGAGCAGTGGTGTCGACTGACCCTTGTGAGGCAGCGATGGACTGACTTGACCCTAGTGGCAGGAGTGGTTCAGTGCCGCGGAGGCGGTGAGGGCATTATTGTGGGCCCGAGGTGGATGATCATGTGCATTGTATTGCATTGTCTTTAATTCCTTTTTATATTTTTAGGAGGCTTGGTATACGGGGTTCCTTCAGGGAACTCAGGCATGTTTGTTTGTTTTCATTTCAGGTAGCGAGTTGCATTAGAGTCAGGTGGTGACCGAGGAGAGTACCCCCGGGATTAGATCCTGTTCTCTTTTGTATATCCTTGTTTGAGGTAGTGATTACATGTATATTCACTTTTGTTGTAATCACAGTTGACTCATTTGTATAGTTTGACTTCCACGTGGGTCGGTATCTTATATATTTTATATATATGTTGGTTTGTTTCCCGTGACGTGCCCTGTGTTGACCGTTGACGGTCTTTATTATTGTTTAAATTTTCCGCTGTTTTCGGGTACGTTACAATTTGGTATCAGAGCGTTGATCTCGGCGTACTTGTCCAAAGAAACCACCTTTGAGTTAGGAGTTAGGTCTAGAGGATCATGCATGCACAAATTATATTGATATTGTCTTGTTTCCTTTGGCAGATGCCTCCTAGACGGGGGAAGGCGGTTGCCCATACTCACGGTGAGAGTGAGACTGCGAGGGATGAGGCATGGGAGGATGAGCGTCGGACGTTGTTCGATACGGTCGGACGTCTGACAGAGATGCTACTGCAGCAGACAGCACAGACTGGGCAGACGGGGACTGGCGCTATGCATGACCGGTTTATGCGCCAGCATCCGCCTACCTTTCTGGGGCAGTATGACGCAGAGGCTGCGGAGGAGTGGATCTTCACGATGCAGAAGATCTTCAGTGCTATTGGTTGTCCTCCAGAGGCGAGAGTGGGCCTGGCTACTTATGTTTTGGGCGGTGCTGCGTCCAACTGGTGGAGGTCCACATCTGCAGTGGTGTTTGCGGACAGAGATGATATAGCCTGGGAGGAGTTCGTTGGCGAGTTCAACGAGCAGTATTTTCCGCAGCATGTCCAGGATGAGAAGAGGGAGGAGTTTCTGAGTCTTCAGCAGGGAGACATGACCCTGGCAGGCTACATCGGGAAGTTCAACGTCCTAGAGTGTTACTGTCCCGAGATGTATATCACACAGGAGCAGAGAGCAGGGAAGTTCGTCCGAGGGCTCCGGAAGCAGTTGAGGACGAAGGTGCTGACACATATGCCACGCACATTAGCTGATGCGGTGAAGAGTGCTACTGTTCTTGATCGTGACTACAGAGAGAACTACCAGGATGAGAGGAGGCCATCGGGTAGGTTCTCTGGGCGGTCGGGAGGTCAGATTGGAGGGAATCCGGGCAAGAGGCCCCGATTCGAGGGAGCAGGAGTTGCAGTACCACGACCTGAGCCTTGTGGTAGTTGTGGGAGATTTCACTCTGGGCCGTGTTTCACCCCCGGAGCTTGTCATGGCTGTGGTCAGCTGGGCCACTTTATTAGGAGCTGTCCGAGCCGAGGAGTTGGACTGAGCAGACCACCGGGTTTACCAGCACCAGGCAGAGGTGGAGGCGGAGATAGACCACCTTTCAGGCCACAACAGGGGCAGCACACTGGTAGAGTTTTCACCATCCAGGCAGAGGAGGCTCGGGATGGAGGCGCCGCTGTGGAAGGTACGCTTCTTATCGCAGGTCAGTAGCTAGGGTGCTCTTTGATTGTGGCGCAACACATTCGTTCATCTCAGAGCGATTTGCGGGAGTGTTGGGCTGTACCCTTGCGATGTTGACTGCCACGTTGGAGGTCAGCACACCCCTGGGTCTGGTGGGCACTGTGGGGAGAATTGTCCCCGGCGCCACGGTTGTTTCGGGAGATCAGGAGTTTCCGGCAGACCTGGTCTTGCTACCGATGGAGGACTTGGATGTCATACTTGGGATGGGTTGGCTGTCCCAATATGATGTTCGAGTCTTGTGCCGTGAGAAGAAGATTTTGATCCCGAGGAAGGGTTTGCCTGATATTCAGATTAGAGGGATCAGAAACAGAGGGGGTCACATTATTCTATCTGCCGTGAGAGCTCAGAGGTTGTTGCAGCAGGGATGTGCAGTGTTCCTGGCGACACTTGTAGTTGCGGAGGCAGAGCCTCAGAGGCTAGAGGACATAGAGGTGGGGCAGGAGTTCGCGGATGTTTTTCCAGCAGACGATACAGACATTGGAGGACATGCTGAGAGCGTGCACACTTGACTGGGCCGGGCATTGGGATGAGCATTTGCCGTTGATCGAGTTCGCCTACAACAACAGCTACCATTCGAGTATTGGGATGGCACCATATGAGGCATTATACGGGAGACCGTGTAGATCGCCGGTATGCTGGAGTGATGTGGGCGAGAGACAGCTAGTTGGACCTGACATTATCCAGTTGTATTTAGAGAAGGTTGACGTGATTCAGAGACGACTAGCTACGGCGCAGAGCAGACAGAAGAGTTATGCTGATACGCGGAGGCGTGAGCTGACTTTTGATGTAGGATATCATGTCTTCCTGAAGATCTCACCTTCCAGAGGGGTGATGAGATTCGGGAAGAAGGGGAAGCTGAGTCCGAGGCATGTTGGACCTTTTGAGATATTGGATCGGGTCGGTGAGGTGTCATATAGGATTGCACTACCACCACAGTTCGCAGGACTTCACAACGTCTTCCATGTTCCTATGCTGAGGAAGTACGTGGCCGATCCAGCTCATGTGATTGAGATATCAGTACCGGAGATCCAGCAGGATTTGTCATTAGATGAGAGACCAGTTGAGATTGTGGATCAGATGGTACAACAGCTCAGGAGGAGAGCGATTCCAATGGTGAAGGTCAGGTGGCAACATCACAGTGTCAGAGAGGCTACCTGGGAGATCGAGGAGGATATCAGGAAGCAATATCCAGAGTTGTTTCGGTAAGTCAGTTGTTTCGAATTTCGCGGACGAAATTCTTTTATGGAGGGTAGATTGTAATAACCTAATCTAAAACACCTTAATTAACTAAACCTAAACCTAACTTATCCTAATTGCATGCTAATGAAGAGGTGAGGAGATAAGGATGAGAGATGAGTTGTTGGAACGTGAGAGGAGAGAGAGATGGTGGATTATGGTTGGTAGGGTTTTAGGTGAGTGGTGATTGGAGGATAGGGAGGTGAGTTTGATAATTTAAAGAGCACTCGAGATCAAGTCTAGGTTTGCTTCATTTTGGTGCGAAAACCTAGCTTATTAGTGAGGAGAGTCGGAGGAGGCAGTAAGAAGAAGAAGAAGAAGAAGGAGAGAAGAAGTGAAGAAAGAGAAGAAGAAGTGGAGTGAAGTGGTGCAAGCTTGGGAGGCTTCTTCACTCGACCTAAAGGTATGCCAAGTCTTCATATTAACTCCCCAAGAGGTGTGGGAGTGTAGAGGACGGCGTTGGTGCCGTTTCTCCGGTGAAAACCCTACTGGACGGAGGTTGAAGACGACTGGTTCGGTCGACCGTTGAGTGTTTCGGTCGACCGAACAACGTCTAAATGATGCCTGTACAGTGGGAAGATGCATTGTTCGGTCGACCGGTATATGGGTCGGTCGACCGATATTTATAAATATTAACTAACTGCCCGAAAACGGTCGAACGATGTCTGTGTGACGGTCGACCGTTTATGCCAAATTTCGCGGGAAAATAAAGGGTTACATTAGCCGGTCGACCGGTGTTGTTTCGGTCAACCGAACCCAGTAGATAGGTTAGACAGGCCTTCGGCCGACCGAGTGTGTGTCTCGGTCGACCGAACTGCGCAAGGTCGGTTCGAGCGTTGACCATCCAAACGGTCGACCGCTCTGGATCCGGTCGACCGACCGCGTGCAGTTTTCTTGCAGTGATGTGCCTGTAGATCGGTCGACCGGGAGGTAGGTTTCGGTCAACCGAATGCTGTAGGAAGGATTCAGGCCGTTTTCCTTATCGGTGGAACGGACCCTGGTTTGACCGATTGGATATATATTTATATAAAATGTATAGCGTAGACCTTCCAAACGGTCGACTGCTAGATGACTTTTGTTAGACCGATCGGTCGGTATTTCGGTTGGTTTGATTCGACCGATAGACTTGTTTGTACAGTACCGTGTACTGTGTGGGGGACCGGTCGACCGGTGTGCTTTTAGCGGTTGACCGATCTGCCACAGGTTGGTGGATTTATCCATACGCGATCCGTTGAGTATAGGTCGACTACCGGCTCCGAGACGACGGTTGATTACCGGCTTTGAGAGCTACGGATTTCACCTTCGACAAAGGCGTATTATTGTACTACTGTTTCCTCTCTTACTGAGCGGGGTGTGAGGGATGTGTGCCGTAAACCTTGGGCAGTTTGCGAGGGTTTAGCGGTAGGCCGAGGATGTTCCGGCAGGGTGCGCGTTTGGCAGCTCTTGGGGGAGCAGCGGTTGTCGTTTGACCCGAGTTGTGTATTTTGCGGGCTGACTCGCTCCTGGAGTGCGGCGTGTACCGGGGGTTCCTTCCTGCACTTTTTGGGGAGCAGTGATGTCGACTGACCCTTGTGAGGCAGCGATGGACTGACTTGACCCTAGTGGCAGGAGTGGTTCAGTGCCGCGGAGGCGGTGAGGGCATTATTGTGGGCCCGAGGTGGATGATCATGTGCATTGTATTGCATTGTCTTTAATTCCTTTTTATATTTTTAGGAGGCTTGGTATACGGGGTTCCTTCAGGGAACTCAGGCATGTTTGTTTGTTTTCATTTCAGGTAGCGAGTAGCATTAGAGTCAGGTGGTGACCGAGGAGAGTGCCCCCGGGATTAGATCATGTTCTCTTTTGTATATCCTTGTTTGAGGTAGTGATTACATGTATATTCACTTTTGTTGTAATCACAATTGACTCATTTGTATAGTTTGACTTCCACGTGGGTCTGTATCTTATATATTTTATATATATGTTGGTTTGTTTCCCGTGACGTGCCCTGTGTTGACCGTTGACGGTCTTTATTATTGTTTAAATTTTCCGCTGTTTTCGGGTACGTTACAGACAGCCCCTTGTTTGGAATGTTCGCGGATGGATATAGATGTGCTTTATTTGTCGAAGACCCTGATCAAAGATTGGTGGGACACGGGAAAGTTTATAACATCTCCAGACACCACTTCACAGAGGTAGGAGAGGGATAATTGAAGGTTGCAGTTGAGAGTTGCTTACATGCTGGTGCTTTTGTGCCATTTCCGGAAGAAGAGATTTTTTACTCTCGGCGATGCTATCGGTGGGTTCATGCGGTGGCCTAGTTATTTAGTAGAGCTAAACGACAAACATGAGGTATAGTTTAACTTTGAAAGACTTTAAACTTCAAATTTGTTAACAATTGTATTATAACGGTTGTATACATATCTGTAAGGTGTCAAGCCCCCGGAGCAAAGGGTCAAACAACCAATCTCCGATCAACATTAATTCGTTTCCAAGTAGGTGCAAAATGTTGTATCAATGTACGGTAGGTAGGGAAGCACAATCCTTAAGTACCTGGGACTTGGAGGGGGATAAAGGGTTGCCTCCCGCTTTGTACGTCACCAAAGAGGATATCATGCAGTTCATGGCGATGGATTCGTTGTGTATCATGATTATCGACGTGCAAGTGAAGTAAGTGTTTTTTTGTATACAATGAAAAGTATTGAATAATTTTATCAAAACTGTAATAAAGTATAATTTTTATACATGTAGACATCTTTACGACACCAGAAGGTCAATCTTTCCTGAGGATCAAGTATTTGGATTTATCAGTCGATCTACATATATATACGGGAATGGCGATAAATTGGGTCAGCTTGGGACATTCTTTAAAGAAGAAGACAAGATATTATCTGATCCGTTTTCATGAGAGGTAAACTTTGTAATTCAAAGTGAAATTTTATTTTGTAATAAGCTTCTAATTATATATATAACAGGGCTCATTGGATACTTGTCGTTGTATGCCCCACGACTAATTCGGAATATTGGTTTGATCCGTTGAGGTCGAATAAACCAAGGGACTCAATAAAGAAACTTCTAAATATGTAAGTTCGTTTAGCCGTGAAAAAAGTAATTCGTGGATTTTTATTAGTATTATTGAATGATATTTTAACTTGTGCTACTCAGGACAATTAAGGTTTACAAAGTTGTAGGTGGTAGGAGAACAACCACAAAAGTAGGAATAACATGGCATGGAATGAGAGTACGTTCTATCCCATTTTTGTTAATTAACTTAGGAACATATATTTAGCGAATTTCTATGTTTGTAGTACCAGAAGCAGGTTGGAAATACGGAATGTGGTTACTACGTGATGAGGTACATGGAGGAAATCCTCGATGTGGCAACTCAAGACGTATGTCTAACCGAGGTAATGTATATTCAATTGTAGTTTCAATATTTAGTTATTAATATTCAACACACTTGTATTTTTTTGATAGGTTTTCCCAAAAAGTAGTGATCCCTTCTCGCAACAGGAGCTCGATGAAACTCGCGACCGATGGGCTCGCTATTTTATCAGAAACATGTTGACGAACTAAGAGGTTCTCCTGCCAATAGTATTTTTTGTAATTTAGTTAACAAGTGCACTTGTATTACAAACCTACACTTTATGCCTTAATATAATCGCCTTAATTTTAGAATGAATTAATTGCAAGTGTGTTGGATGTCAATTGTGTATGCTTGTGTATGCTTTGTATGTTTGTGCATGTATGGTTGTATGTTTGTGTTTGTGCATGTATGCTTGTGTGTGTGTGCTTGTATGTACATGTGGATGATATTGTGAGTATTTGTGAACAAATTTATAGGTGAACGAATTTGGTGCAGTTGTATGTACATGAATAAGATGACTAAAAACAATTTCGTCGGATGCTATTTTTTTTGTCCAGGTTTAGGAATAGATGTCGGTTGTTTGTACTAGCCGACGTTTATTCCTCTGAAGAAAGGAATAGACGTCGGCTTTATGATGAATCTGACATATATGCTTTAGGAATAGACGTCGTCTCTTATGGAACCGACGTCTATACCTAAAGAATAGACGTCGGTCTATATAACAACCGATGTCTATACTTTAAAGAATAGACGTCGTCTTATATATACAGTCGACGTATATTCTTTAAACTATAGACGTCTGTTTATAAGAAGGCTGACATCTATGTATAGACGACGGAAACATAGACTTCTTATCAGGGAGCGCTTATATCCGACGTATATAGCCCCGTACATCCGACGTATATTCCATTTTCTTTAGTAGTGACGTGTAATCACGACCACCTCAAAAGAAGGGAAAGCAGGATCCGATACCGAGTGCTCTCCTCCGCGGTCACGACCCTCCTAACGCCGATCCTGGTTTGAAATGCAAACATGAACTTTGCTTGAGTTTCCATTAGGAAACCCCGTATGCCAAACCCTAACACATGAATGAACAACACTACAAAACTACAAATGACAAAGTCCAACAACTGTAAAACACCACACACATTGTCTCATTGACCGGAGCCACGGTTTTTCCTCAATATTACCGGAGCCACAGTTTTGCCTCAATGTTACTGGAGCGATAGTTTTGCATCAATTGCCGGACCCACGGCGACGACGTATACATGCCTCATTCGCCGGAGCCACGACGTTGCCTCAATTTTACCGAAACCACGGTTTTGCCTCAATGATACCGGAGCCACGATTTTTAACAAACCCAAACCGCTCCGTAGAGCCACCACTGATCGCAATTAGGCCTGCTTGTCCGGCTATTGCCCCAAAAGGGCCGGTAAATCCGTTGCCTTCTAGCTGATCACCAACAACCATGAAAAACACCAACTGTGCAAAAACGATCGAACAAAACACCACATCGGTCGACCGAATCCCGTTCGAGAGGACTGACCCAACCGAAAAACCAACCAACGGTCGAATGGCAAAAGGGACCCGTTCGGCCGAAAACCACCCGTAAAATCCACCTCACGCACCAAAAACATGAACGGTCAATCGGAAAAAGGTAGTACATTCCAACTTCGAATCAAAACATACCGGTCAATCGAAAACAATTAGGTCGAACGAACATTAAGTTATCTTAAGTCGTCGGTCGAACGAGGTCTCAGGGTGGTCGACCGTTTTGTGTTCTACACCCCCAACCGACATAAAACAGTGTTTCAGTCGATCGGCAAAGGGGACCTGTTTGACCAAAAACACCCAGAGCATGCCAAACATACACAACCAGTCGACCACATGAAGCATCGTTTGACTGGTGCAAGGCAAACTCCCCAAAATCACCCCAACAATGGTCGACCGTTACACCAAACGGTCGACCAAACACAACAGAAAAGTACAGAACTGTGGTCCGACGAGCCCTTCGGCCTACCGTCGACCGCTCCAACAGCCACATAACTTAGGTGAGCATAAAAGCAATCCTGATATACCTTTAAAGCTTGAAGAAACCTTTGAAGATCCAACGACGAACGCTTCCTCGAGAATGCTAAACTCCGACGAGATCTCCACTAAACCAACGATCACGAACACCCACCTCTACTTCACCTATCACCACCTTCTTCTTCGCCGAGAACGCCTGGATCTGAGATCAGATGGCTGAGGGAGAGACGAAATTGAGAGAGTGAGAGAAGAAGAGAGAAAGAAAGAGATGGGTTAGTTTAAATACTCCTCACCTCAACACCTCTCCATCCAAACCAATCTCAGCCGTCCATATCAAATTCCACTAAACACCACCTAAAATACAATTAACCCATAAGGAAGGGTTAGGATATAACACAAGGTGCATCCTAGCTAACCCGAGGAAAAGGAAACGGAAACAAAAGGCAAAAGTTCAACAAACAAGGAAAAGGAAAAGGTTATTTGAAAGAGAAGAAGATAAACATGGCTAAAGTAAAGCCCTTTAACTGTGGGAAAAAGGATACTTTGCATGTGACTGAATGAATGTTAAATGGTATATGACCTTTATACATTTAGCATTTTTTCTTATGATTTCAATTTTGTTTTTCTAACTAAATCTTATCTTATGCGGATTGATGACTCAGCAGCCACCTGCCTTGTAGTGAGGGATAGAGTTGCCTTCATGGATTATTAACCAAGTCTATATGGTTTGTAGTAGGTGTATGGAGCAAATAATTCCATAATGGAGGTCAAAGGGATTGGCATATGCCAGTTGGTCTTGCGTGGTTGGTTAGTAGCATATCATATAATATATTCAAGTTATATATCCTTTATTTTACCTTATATTTGTGCTACTTGGGTATTTGTTTTTCTTACATTTCAAGGTTTAGGTAATAAAGAAGAGAAATGAAGAAAAAAAGACCTAACTGCAATAAGAAAAGGACTAATTTGGAAGCCTTCTGGACCTATTTGTAATGCTCAAGGACCATATTGCAAGTCAAGAAGGACCTATGTTAAAACATTGCGTAACCTGATCATAAATAAAATATGTTTGTCGCAGAAGTCCATAATCTCATGAACTTGAAGAGTAATTCAACAATGAAGACCAAAGAAGCTCAAACCAACGGCTTCAAGTGCACTTAATGTGCTAAATTAGTTAACTAAAGTTGCTGGTGAAATTTGGGGGCGATCCGACAAAAAAGCTCCACCACTGGTGGATCTAGGGCGTTTGACGTCTGAATTTCTCCAGCAGGTCGGGTTTTAGGTTTGGAGTACTCCAGGGCATCCAAATCTGATTTAGAACCATCCGATTATGCGCAGATTCTTCTTCATTCTTCCTATTCTCTCCCCCATTATAGTAGGTATTCTTTTAGTAGTATAGAAAATGGGATAGAGAGGAAACCTTGTTATATTTTATCCATTAATCAAATTTTGATATCACGTTCTTTACATTCTTGTCTTTGATTTGATGTCATTTATATTTTTCTTGTCTTAACTTGATTTAGATTTCTTTACATGTTGATGGATTATTTTTACTTTGTTATTTTTCTTGTTGTTTATATGATTAGTGAGTAGTCCATCCCCATTGGAGGGTGAATGATGATGTGAAGTGTGGATGTTGTTAGATTATTGTGTGTGTAATCTTAATGTCGGAGCTTCAAATGATTTCCATAATCATTTTGATGGGTATTCTCACTTTTGTCTTTGATGTCTTAATGGTCCTGATTGATGCATATGCACATGCTTTGGTTAGTGGGCCCACTTAATGGGGAATGACGAGGTGAGGATAAAATTCAAGTGGATAAAGAGATAAGATTGACATGTCAGCATGTTGTCATCTTTGACCTTATCTTTTGTAGTATTTTGTATGTTTTAATGATGGAGATAAATATTAATCCATGTGGAAACATACTTAAAATTATGGGCATGATAGATTTACGTATTAATTCATGTCATGAAAGCACAATTATACAGACACACATCACACATCTACACTGTCGCTCATATTCTCCACATCCTATGAGATTAGTCATATTTATTTTACATATTGTAATTAGTGTAATTTAGTGTAGATACACTCACTCACTCTTCATTTTATTCCCTTACTCGAGTCTGGTCGACGACGACCCACACTCGCTCCTCATGGACATGACCTGTACTTGTCACCATGTCAACGCGGCCACACTTTGTTGACTTTTTGGCCTCAATCTATGTTTTACCATAATCTTAATTATAATCAATGTAGAGTAGCACACATATTGCATTGCATATATATTGCTTTGTGCTAACTTCTACAGGTGATCAAGACTCAAGCAAGAAAGGATTCATGTTAAGACAAGTAATCAAGCTCAAATTGAAGACATGTAATTTCATTTTGTTTGAGTCTTAGGAAAATTGTGTAAATTGAGCATACTTGAGCTAAAACCTACTCAAACACACATTAGGTTCCTTATAGAAGTCACTCACAAAATTTCATATAATTTGGACTTCAATAGATCACCCAAACTTAGACCAGAAAACACTAAACACTTAACCTGAACTGTCTGCCCACATTCGGTTGACTGAAACATACCGCTTGGTCGACCGAGTGATCAATTATTCTATTAGTGTTTTACTGCTCAGTTTTGGTCGACCGTCCGGACCTTTATCGGTCGACCGAGTTAACATATTTATCTGACCGTTACATTTGTCGTATTACACCCAACGGTCGTATTCGTATTATTTTCATATACCCCAAAATACATTTAGTGTATCAGTCGACCGAGGACCTTGTTTGGTCGCCCCAACTTATGATATCTCAACAAACTCAAAGTGCATGTCGGTTTTTGGTCGACTGTGGACCCTATTTCGGTTGACCGAATTTGATCATGTCTGTCAACCCCGTAGAGCATGCTAGTTTTCGGTCGACCGAACCCTATTCGTTGTTTGACCGACAACTTAAGTGTACCTAAGTCATAGCCATAGGTGGTCGAATGTTCCTTAACCGGTCGACCGAACCGTGTCCAAAACTGCCCAATGGGCGACTGAACTTACCGATCTGGTCGACCGAACTTCTGCATAATTGCATCCTGCAAGTTTCTGTGGTGTACATTCCACAATCTTTTACCAAACTTGTCCCAACGGCTATAACTCACTTAGAGCTTATAAATAGGTATTGCCATGACACAATTACACATTTCTTACCCTTCCTATTGGCATATACACCTAACAAAAACTCCCAAGTCTCCCAATCCCCAAATCTACTCTCCAAGCCTACACTTCCACACTTTAGTATCAATTCCACATCCTAAGCTAAGTGTGCTCAAGTTAGAGATTATGTTCCACTCAACATCTCTGTTGTAAAGAAGCAAGGACTTTGGTGAAAGCCCGAAGTGTTCCTCTCGGATTGTGAGAGAAGAAAGTCAAGCTCACGAGGGTGTTCGTGGAGTTTATTTTGTAAAAGGCTTAATCTCAGCCCAAAACGAGGTTGATAGTTAAGACGCGAGCGCAGCTTGCAGAGAGGAAGTAGGTGGGAGGCCGAACCTCTATAAAATCCAGTGTCATCATTGTGTTTTGCTTTACTTGCTTGTTTTTGTTTAATTCCGCTGTGCATTCTTTGATTGCTTAAACAAGTAGGTAATTAGTTTAAAAGTGGTTAGAATTAGACACCCTCACGATCCTACACACTTGTGGTTTTGGACTTAAAATCCCAACAAGTTTTGGGAACCGTTGTTGGGGATTTGCACATGCCAGTTGGTCTTGCGTGATGGTCGAACTATACTCCTACATGATGTGTTATATGCTCCAGATATTTGTCGTAATCTTCTTTCTCTGTTGGTGTTGTTGAAACTTGATTATTGTGCTAACTTTCATGAAGATGGTGTGCATTTGTTTTTGGAACAAGTTTGTTTGGTACTGGATACTTTCTAGATGGTTAATGTCATGTTGGATGTTGACTATAATTAGAAAAGTGAATGTTTTCCCTTGTTTACATCTTCTAATTCTGCTATGAATGATTTAAATTTTTGTGGCATGCTTTACTTGGCCATATACGTCAACAAAGAATGAATAAGTTGGCCAAAGAAAGCTTTCTAGGTAATATTGAAAAATTGATTTGTTGTTTGGAACAAGTTTATTTGGTACTCGATACTTCAAGATGGTTGTCGTGTTGGATGTTGAATATAATTATAATAGTGAATGTTTTTCCTTGTTTACATCTTCTGATTCTGCTGTGAATGATGTAAATTTGTGTGTCATGCTAGACTTGGCCATATAGGTCAACAAACAATGAATAGGTTGGCCAAAGAATGCTTTGTAGGTAGTATCGAAAAATTGTTTTGGCTGTCAGTGAACATTGTCTAGAAGGAAAAACAATGAGAAAACCATTTGGAAAAGGAACTATGATCAAAACTCCTTTGCAATTAATCCATTCTGAAATTTGTGGTCCAATGAGTGTTAGAGCAAGGCATGGGATTGTATATTTCATCACATTTATAGATGATTATACTCGATTTTGTTATGCATATTTAATTTCTCATAAAAATGAGGCATTTATTTGCTTCAAAAGTTTTATGAATGCTGTGGAAATTCAATAACATAGGAAAATAAACAAACTTAAGAACTTATAGTAATCGTGAATATTTATCTAATCAATTCAGAATTTTTTGGGATGAAAAAGGAATAACGTAACAATTGACTCTTCTAGCAACTCCACAAACAAATGGTGTTGCGGAGAGACGAACAGGACCCTACATGAAATGGTTAGCTCGATGATGGCACATGCAGATTTACCAATCACCTTTTGGGGTGATGCATTGCTAATTAGCACGTATATACTCAACTAAGTGCCCTCCAAATCAGTTTTGACCACTCCATATGAGTTATGGACAGGACGAAAGTATGAATTGCACTTTCTTAAACCTTGGGGATGTGCTGCTTATGCTCACGAATGCTCACATGAATATAGGAAATTGAGTGCATGTGGTAAAAAGAGAATCTTTATAAGATACTCAGAGCACTCAAAATGATACGTATTTATAGGTGAACAAGAAAGTGGGTGTAACTGAAGTTGAATCATGTGTCGTCACATTTTTTGAGAATGACTTTCTTAAAAGGGGTGAGACTGGGCGGGATCATTCTCCAAATGAAACCATAGATCAAGATGATAAATGTAATCCAATCGTGGAAATTAGTTTATCATGTCATATAAGTGGGAGAAATATGACAAGTAGGGAATTATATTCCAACAAGCCTCACTTGCAATTGATGAGAGGATAGAACCCTTATCTGATCTGAGTCGGAGCATGATAGAGCGATATGATGAACATTTTATACAACGAACTTGTCGTAAAAGTATCCCTCAATGACGTTTCGAAATCGAAGGAGAAGCTTTTATGGCCGTCCCACAAGAGGGTGAACCAAACAATGTAAAGGAGGCTCCAACCTATATCCTGCAAGAGAAAATTGGAAGAAACCATTGGAAGAAGAGATGGAGTCAATGAAATTAAACCAAGTTTGGAAACCAGTTGATCTTCCAAAAGGACACAAAGCAATTAGGAACTAGTGGATTCTCAAAATAAAGCACAAGGTTGATGGTTCAATAAAAAGATATAAGGCTCGCCTCATAGCAAAAAGGTATAATCAAAAGGAAGCAATGGACAATGAAGAAACATATTCTCATGTTGTTAGATTTACCTCGATTCGCCTTATTTTAGCTATAGTGGCAAGCATCGATCTTGAATTACGACAAATTGATATAAAAATTTATATTTCTCAATGGAGAATTAAATGAAAGAATCTATTTGGAACAACGTGTCAATTTCATATAAAAACCAAGAACAAAAGGTTTGTCGATTATTGAGATTGATATATGGTCTTAAGCAGTCATCACGATAATGGTATATACGTTTTCACAAGGCTATCGTAAATTATGAATTAGATTTTTTTTGAAATAATCATGTGAAACTAAAATATTAGAAGAATACAAATCTAGAAAACTTATGTGGTAAAATACGTTTCTTAAAAATGGCACATGTGATGTCGTTTTCATTAAATAAAAATGACATCACAGATAACATTTTCACTATAGACAAAAAACTACATCCAAGATGTTATTTTTACTTAGGGTATAAATGGGGCTGCTAGCCATCCTCTTCCTCTTCCCACCTCCAAATCACTCTCCACTACTCCCTCTCTCCGGGAACATGCAAAATTCAGGTTGGTTTTCCTTTATTTTTGATTTTTGATTTCGATATGAAATGTAATGCATGCATAGTTAATGTATGATTGTTATTTTGATGTATTTAAATGTAGATTTTGTACAACCGAAGTAATGAGATCGGGTACCAGATTTGTCGTAATTGTTTTTCAATGGAATTGTTACATTCTTAAATGACACTCCAGAATATTAAGGTGGTTATAGATTGATGATAAATGTTAATAGTGAAATGTAATATGATGATCTTTGTGAAGCAGTTTGTTAAGTTTGTGGATTTGGGGAAGAAGAGTTTGATCTGACGTTAACATGCAAGTGACCACCATTTAAGAAGTATACATATGCTAATGTGTTTGACGTTCAGAGCACGGCAACGATGTTATTTTTATTTAATATCACGAATATTGTTGTATTGTTTGCTCAGAAACAACCCAAGCATTAGACGTACTATTGTGCGTTAGAGTCAGTTGACTGAGGATTTTCAAGCAATGCCACAAAAATGTAGCGAATATGAAGCAAGTCCATCGTATGTAGTTCCTAAGTCTGTTTTTGAATCATCTCAGCACACACCAATGGGTATTAGTAATTATGAAGTACACGCAGTTCAGTTACATTCTCAAGGAAGACGGGTTGAAGTTGTAGACAGTGATGAGACAAATGTTGGTGAGGCAGAGGATCCGATGGATGGTGAGGAGATATACATTGTTGATGTAGATTCAACACCACTTCCAGACCTGTAGAACATGTTTGATCATATGGCAGACGCAGTGAATGGAGAACCTGATAACAATGTTCATTAAGTCATCGTTTGTAATGAATTGTCGTCATTACCAGTATTCCCATATTTGAGGCATTTGCCGGATATAGATCCTAATGAAAACTAGATTGAAGATTCAGTTATTGGAAATGTCGATCGACGTATTGCTGCATACGTACAATGAATATGAGAACTTAGAAGATAGACAAAATTATTGGTTGCAGAGAACTTTTGCCACAAAAGAAGAATTGTTGCATCAGTTGAAAGAATGACATTTGCAAAAAGTATCCAATTCAAAGTGTTAACGTCTGGAAAAAATATATTTACAACTTGTTGTTTGAAGAACGAGTGTGAATGGAGGATACATGCCTCTTATAGTTAAAGCAAAGAATATTTTCAAGTGAAGAGGTACAAGTCCTAACATAACTGTAGTAATGATGGTGTTTTGCACGATCATGTGTAATGTGATGATGATTCAATTTCTAACATGATTTTGACCACCACTTGATCAAACATCACTATCACTCCTGCAGAAATTCAAGCTCTAGTGAAGACCCATTACTTCATAGACATCAAGTATGATAAAACTTGGTATGCTCAGAAGAAAGCATTCGAAGAAGTATACACTAGTGCAAAAAAGGGAATATACGTCGGGTATAAGGCATAGTCGGTTATTTACGTTCCCCAAGCCAACGTTTATTTGTGTCGTCTATACATAGACGTTGGTCACACAAAGGCCGGCTTCTATTCTTGGAATATACGCATTGGATATACAACACGGCCGACGTCTATTCTTGGAATATACGCATCAGATATACATTATAACCAACCTCTATTTGTACGGGTATACACGTCAGATATCCCATACAACCGATGTGTATATCTATAGAAAAAGAAATACGCATTGAGTTAATCTAATAACCGACGTCTATATAATTTTCAAATTTTAAAAAATAAATGCTAAAAAAACATTTAGAATGTCACTTTAATCAGCAAACACATTCATCCTGCATAGAAACACATTCATCCACAATCACACACAAATTGTTGTCAATCAACAAACACATTCATCCTGCACAATACATTCATCCACAATCATACACAAATATTAATCACAAAAAAATGATCATATTAAAGTGAAAATTGTGATCATATTAAAGTAATAACTTGTTGGTAATACAAAAAATGTGGTTAAATAAAATGGTATGTTTAATTAGAAAGAATGTGGTTCAGGATATTATAACCACTTAATTAGTTCATTAACATAGTAACAAAGTAGTAAGCCCGTCCCTCACGAGTATCATCAGGCTCCTGTACGAATAGGGATCACTATTCTTTTCGAAGACTTTTGAAAATATAAGTGCACAATTATAAATATGTAAATAATGAAACTATACTAATACCACTGAAACATTACACCTATATTACCTGAACTAGCTCTACGTTTTCAGGTGTAATCTCGATGATTTCCTGCATGTATCTCATAACATAGTACCCACATTCGGTATTTCTGGTATGCTTAAGGTACTACGTACAAAGATATAAATTCACTAAATATATGTTCAAGTACTTAACAAATTTAACAAAAAGGAAAAAAACTTACTCCCATTAAATGCCACGTTATGACAATATTTTTTGTGGTTCTTCTTCCACCAATAATTTTATAAACCTTCATTGTCCTGAGTAACATGAATTATGCAATTTGAAGTCAATAATACTAATAAAAATACTCAAATTACAAATACGATGATTAGTTCAAGATTGACATGCATGCATCCTTGGCACATGATACTATGGAGACCACAAACTCTTCACCATAGATAACTCTTAATCATTATCCAATCATAATCATAAGCTTCACAAATTTTCATAAAAACCAACAAAACACCCAACAATCATCAGTATAAGAAGAGACATGAAATTAGGTTTAATTATCAAAACCCAAACCAGTTTATGTTTGAATAACCATTCACATTTTTGTTCAAATGAGGGATGATCATACATAACTATCATAGGCATTAAGTAAACTCTCATTTGTACGTTCTACTTTTCTATTCACCATAAGAAAATACGAAAAAATATACATGTTTTTGTTGAAAATATATACACATGTTTATACATGTTTTTGTTGTGAACAATATACATGTTTCTGCTGAAAACACTTTTATACATGTAATGAAAACCAAATTAAGCCTAATGAAAACACATTTATACATTTATACATGAGGTAATAGAACTTCACCTCACTTTTCAGAAAGCACCACAAAGTTAGAAAACACATATTTGACGTGAAATAATAACTCAGTTCTTAGGCCTGATTTTTACAACAATGCATGCAAACTGAAATGTAATCCATAGGATGATATATTAAAATAGCTAAAGTTACACTATTACTGAAAAAAAACTAGCAATATCCAAATAGAGTAAGGCAAGATTTGCATTTGCAACTCCTTAAAAATCAGGAGACCAAATTAATATAGGTACGAACCAAAATCAGGACTCCTCAAAACCAAATAAAGCCAAATATAGGTACGAACCAGCAGAATCCAAATTGATCCTCTTCTCAATAGCAAGCACGATTCTGCACTAACCCGATCGCCGTCGAACAAAAACTCACCTCAAAACTGCCTCAAATCCAAGCTGAAACACAACCAAATGCAATATCAAATCCACCTCCAACCAACCGAAATTAACCCAAACCGTCACCAAAAACCAAACCTTGATTTGAACCAAAACGAACAACCTCCCCTCGAGGGTCATGAAGGGTCAGTGGTTGTCGCTACGGTGGCTGTGGTGGGGGAGGAGGTCGGGGATTGGGGGCGGTGATCAAGGTTGGCAAGGTGGCTGCGGTGGCGTAGGAGGTCAGGGAGGTGGCTTGGGTTTTAGTCGGAGATTAGTCGCAGAAGGGGCTAGAGTTTGGTCGGGTGGAGGTTTTGTCGGGATAAAAGTTAAAATGTAATTGTTAAAAGTTAATATAAGACGAATAGACATCGGCTATATATAATATGCGACGTCTATTTGGGAATAGACGTCGGCTAAACAACCAACGCGATGTCGATACTATGACGTCTATATGCTGGGTAATAAATGTCGCCTAATAAACGTCGGTGAAATTAATTTTTACAAAATCCAATGTCTATATTACCATCATAGACATTTGTTAGTAGTAAATGGGACGTTTATACCTATAGACGTCGCATGTTCCTATATTTGACGTCTATTTGGTAACGACTATTCACTATTCTACACTAGTTATACACAGTTGATGAGGTATCTTATCGTAATTTAAGACGTTTTATGTCTAATATTTTTACCACCAATCTCAGCACAGTAGTCGAGATTCAGACAAAGAGGATAAACCAAAACATTGAGCAATTTTAAAGAATTCTGGTCTTTCACGGAATCCATTCAAGTTTTCCAGTATTGTAGACATGTGTTGAGTATTGATGGGACTCATTTTCTCGGCAAGTTTCAGGGTACTCTTTTGGTTGCTATGGGTACCAACGCGAACTTCAATTTGTTTCCTTTGGCGTTTCTGTTGTTAAAAAAGAATCTGGAAGCTTATGACAGTGGTTCATAAGTATTTTTTCTATTTTTCAAGTAGAGTATGCACACGAGATGAAATGTGTATTATCAGTGACTGAGTTCCAGGTCTTACAAATATTGTGAAGATATTTTCCCCCCAGAGCAAGGTCATGTTCACAGGTTTTGTTTGAGACACATGAGTGCAAATATGGAAAGAAATGATCAGTGCAGGAATGTGTAATTGCAAAATAAATTTTGGCATGCTGGTGTCGCTCCTTATAAAAAAACCTTTGGAAGAGCATATGAATGATATCGAGGTTAATCACCCTAATGGGTTTAAGTGGATTAAAGAACAAGAGGATGTTTCAAATTGGGCACTTGGTCATGATTATGGCCACCATTTTGGTATAATGACAACAAACTTGTGGGAAAGCTTTAACAAGGTGTTAAAGCATGTACGTTGCTTACCACTTTGTCCTCTCATCATGATGACTGATCTATGGCTAAATAAATATTTTGTCTGTAGAATAGATGAAGAGACTTTGATATTGGCATATCCCTTAAAAGGTCAACGATGAAGTCACAAACCAATGACAGTTAGCTGCGTACAACATTGTGTAAGAAGGCATAGTCATAACATATCAATACCAAAAGCAACCAATCTTGTAGCTATAAGGTTATTTTGACAGAGACATACCCAACATGCTCTTCCGCGTTCACAAATGCACACCACATTCCATGCTCATTTGTGTTAGCCGTCTGCAATAACGGCCACGTGAACATTCATACTTCACGAATCGTCTCAGAATTCCTAACCACCCAAACGTACAACATAGCATATGCACCGATTTTCTTTCCAATACTAGATGAAAGTTTTTGGCCCAAGGAAGGGCATACACAACTAATTTTTCCTTATGTCGTAAGACGAAGTGCACTACCGAAAACAAAAAGAATAAGAAACAACATGCACAAACAAAGCGGTCGAGCAATACGATGTGAGCGATGTCGTAAGTTAGGCCACAACAGGAAGACATGTAAAGATATTATTTAGTATGTTCATTTGGTACTATTTATTTTAGTCTAATTTCCTTTGTAGCCCTATGTAGGGGAGACAATATTTTGTGGTGATCGTGACTTGAAGAATAACCTTTCATTTATGAAATTGCCTACTTTCAAAGAAAACACGAAAAGCAAACTTCTTAGTTGAAAACTACAACGAGCCATGTTTGTTGCATTCGGTTTAACAAAAACAACAATGATCGTGTCATTTTAGCAGAGGACAAATCCATTTGGATCTGTTTTCCTCCCATTCTCTTGGATTTTAATTCGAAGTCTTGTACGCCCGTGGAAAAAAAATCATCCCATCGCATACAACAACAAGCATATAGCAACACACATTTCATGCAGCAACACACATTTTATGCAACAAACACGTATTAAACATTAAATTAGTCCACATTTAATAGGAAAACCATAGTGTTCTTAACATTAGAATTTAATTACAACTAAGGTGGAGAAAATACTTTAGCCAGTAATTTGGTCCGCCCACCTCGTTCTTGGACCTTCGAAGGCCGACGACGGTAAACCTGAGTTACCCAACCAGCATCATCTTCAGCAATCCCACTGTCATCACCTCTTTCGGCTTGACCGACTTGAAATGATGAACCTTCACCGACGTGAAACGATGAGCCTTCACCTTAAAAAATGTTGTACCACGTGACTCTTAAGTCAGCATGCCTCCAACGGAAGCTGACACCCCCATGAAAATGAAAATATCCTCTTCATCACGTGACATTCCTATTTCAGGGTGATTTCCTCAGAATCTTGACGAATGGGATGGGAGCTTACACCTTTTGACAAGTTCAACGACGGATCTACAATCTTGAAGTACACCATCGTTTCCTTGTTCTTTTTCTTCCAGTTTGCTGTTATTGACCGAATGGGGTTGTGTGCAGAATGCATCCTTCAAAGTGGTTAATATCTTCATGTAACCCGTGTAAGTCGTGATGCTGCAAAAAATACAACAATTACGATTAGAATATACAAATGAAAATCTTAAGTAAACGCATAAATACTAAATTTCTTACCAAAAAACGATGCCTAGCAGCTGGAGGCCTATAATTTGGTAGTTTTGCATCTTCAAATCTTCTCCTCGCCATTTTATGGTAATTTGCCTGTACCACTCAATGAAAATATGTCTACAAGTAAATGGGTCTTCTGGCAGTGAAGGTGCCTCGATCTGCACAAACTCTCGTCAAACTGACCATGCTTGAAAGTTTAATTGTTGTTCTTGTAACTACTTTATTCTAGGTTTCTCCTGAGCATTCTTCAGCTTGTAGATCTCCATTAAATCTGGGCTATGTTTCCATATGCCAAACTGATTGAACGTTTTATTTAAACCACAAGTGCACGGCCGCGATGAAGCGGTGGCAAATACGGGTCGTCCTCAGGGAGGTGAGCAACCTCTTGTTTATCAGAAATCAAGTGGCAAAAATAGGGGGAGAAAGATGTGTATGCGACTCTACTCTATACTACGCTAAGAAGTAGGAAATGCGAAAGGAAGAACCAAACAATGAAATAATAACTAAGCTAAGAACAAAGGAAGAATGCTGGAATACAGAAATGGGAAAACCCCTAAGGGGTGGAGTGAGTGCACACAAGCAAAGAGGTGGGTGTTGAACACATTCTTTAAGCACAAATTAAGGTGGTGTTATCATGCATAGGAAGTGTCTAAATGTTGTGGCGAAACCTATTAATCTATTCACCAACTTAGTTGATTAACATTTACATATGCAAGATGTTTATTTCAGAACCTAAACAAGCATGACAGGTGTCTAATCATTTTGGCAAAACTCATCAAGTTATAAATTCTATCCTAAACAAGCAAGCATACATTCATGTTTCATCAACACATTGGAAATAAAGCATTCAATCCATTCTCATTTGTATGTATGTACATCTACTCCACCCCCCAAAGGGGATGGAACTACTCACTAAACATTACACTAATTATTAAACTAAACAAAGAAAGCATATTAACTAAGCTAATAAAACTAATTAAATGAGATTAAGCAAAGCAAAACAAGAAACATAAAACAAACAACATAATAAAGAAAACTTGTATTAAAATGACTCACATTAAAAGTAGCATCCTCCTACTTTAGTGTGTGCTTCAAGGCCTCACTTCTAGTAGGAAGAATAGCCACTTAAAATATGGAGTCATTACAATAGCAGGTGAAGAGTTCTATTTATAGCCATGGAAAAAGCTAATCCAGGACAATCCCCCGATGTGGGACTAAACCAATACCAAACATAGCCTAAACAAACATTAATACAAGTCCAGGAGAAATTTGGGCGGATCCTGAGTAATATGGACCACCAATTAGCGGTCCAAGACCGCCAATTGGCAGTCCATAAACTTCGGATCGCGTTGGAATTTGTTGTGGGCTTTTCTTTCTGGTCTTGTTGGTCTTTGATGCGGTTACTTGACTTGTTGGAGCTCCGACCCGAATCGAATTGGTAAAATACTCCCCATGATGGTGTGAAGTATTCTGTTTTGCTCTTAGGTCCTTCTGTCTTGCCATCAGGTCCTTCTTCCTTCCATCTTGGTCCCCAGATCTCACAATTCAGTCCTTTTTCCCAACTTTTGGGTCCTTTTATGCTTCATCTCTTCAAACCTATTTATTCCTAAAAACTAAACATAAAACTCGTGACATAGCATTGTTTTGGTGAAAGATAATGGATATAAGATACAAATATAAGCATGAAATGATGTCAATCAGATACCCCCACACCTAACTTTTGCTAGTCCCGAGCAAAACAAGGAAAAAGAAAAGCATACGAAAAACAAGAAATCCTAACTCACTTTCGTAGGAATCACGGTTGCACTTAGCACGTGAAACAAGCCGTTAAACCTCCTTGTCACCAAGGAGGAGGAGTGTTGGCTCCTGAGGGTTTTCAGCGGATATACCCACAAAATCCGAACAAGATGCATTAATCAATCTAGCTACACGACTCGTTGGACTTATTTTGTCGATCATGGGACACGGTAATACTACGGGTCGACTCTATATATGTAATCCGTCCACACACCTAGCCTAATGAGTTATTCGTGAAAGTTAGTCAAGGACTTAAGTGAAAGACATGGGCAACCTTAACTTCTGAATGTGCTACAATGTCTAATGTCCATTTTGGTTCTTATTTGACTCACTTTTTTTCTTCTTTTTTTCTTCTTTTTTTTCTTTTTCTTTGGAGCATTTTATTGGTTGGTGTATGATTCTCCCAGGGTCAGGTTTCGTGCATCATTTCCTATGAGGACTTACACTAACACGTACACCTTCCCCCAAATCTCCACATAGGGCGATCTCTACCACCCGTGTAACGGGAGTTCGGTCGGTGCATCCAAAGTCAGATGACTCGAAAGCACCAGGCACAAAGTCCCATCAGACCTACTTTCCCGAGTGATAGGAGTCGTGCGAGAAGAGAGAACACCACTTATTTACTTATCTACATCGGAACCAAAACCCCTACACTTAAGTTTCACAAAAAGAGAATAAGGGCCCTTGACTACGACAAACATCCTTATACTAATAGACACGAATTATTTGACTCACTAGGTTCAGGGTGGACTTCTTTAAATGTTTGAGTACTGAAACCCTATGATTAACACAGATCAGAATGCTGAGAGGTTTCCCATCAAGGAGTTGTTTCACTCATCGACTGACTGCAATCATTCTGCATAAACACGAGATTTTTCGATGCAATAGGCTTGCACGCCCCCCGAGGGAAGACCGGGGTGCATCCTAACGACTCGATAAGACCGAAAGCCAGTAAACTAGACATCTTAATGCATCAAGTTCAAGACAATTTTGGGAGCTTTCGTTTTACTTTGCCTCTCAACGGTTTTGCACATGCTAAACACACGCAAAACCTACAAAAACATTTTCTTTCGCAAACACATGAATATTTTGAAAGAAATGTGAAAATTTTAAAGCACTAGGCAAGCAAAAGAAGAAAAGTCACCCAAGGATCATGGCAAGCAGGTATATCAATGTTAAATGCGGCACACTAACATGACCCTAACAATGCACACAAAAGAAAACAAAAATCAAAAGAAAAGATTCGACTATGTACACACGTAAAGCACCCCCCCACACCTACTTCATGCATTGTCCTTAATGAATGTGAACAAGATACTACATGGATATATGCATGAAAAAGGAAAGATCTCACTAACATGAAGTACAAAGGGACGTTCAGGGTCATGTTGATGGACACAAACCCAGATTCCCTCAAAACCTGTGAGAAGTTGAAGAAGGGATATAAATACGTGAAGAAATGGGGCCCAAGTACACAAGGGTTGGGGTCTACAACAATCAATGCTCGCTCATGGAGTCTTTTATTACACTTTTTTTTCGTTTCTTTTGCTCTCTTTTTTAGAATTTTTTTACATGATAAATACAGCAACAATGATTTCACATAATCATTTGGTCAAGGAACATCAAATGAGAACATCAAGTCATGAGGACCAGAGACTTGCCGAGATGGGCAAACTTCACCGGTACTCTGAGGTGTCATGAGGGGTGAAAGGTCAAAGCTGAACGGCTCGAACCCCTCATGATATTGGTTGGGTGTGGGCAACAAAGAATGAAGTCGTGTTGCGTCACTAGGGTTTAGTTGCTCATCGAACAAAACCCTCCAACCAATAGGCGGGTGCATAGGAATGAGTTCCTCAAGCTCATTCGATGGATGCAGCAGACCTGCATCACTAAGAACGGGGTTGCTCCCCAAGTCATCCAACAAGGACCTCCCACCATCATTTAGATCATCAAGCATAAGCTCGGTCATAGGTGGGTCCTTGTTGGAGTCAATATGAAGTTCAAATGGCTCAATGGCCATGGGACATGAGGTAGTGACACCTTCTGGTATAGGCATATGATGAGGTGTCTCACTCTCACTAGTACACTCAACTGAATCATGCAACGAACACTCGCTTTGGACATTCATGTTCGAGGCCAGCTCACTCTGTTGTATTGCGAAGACATGCAATGAGTTTTCGCTGGGCCCACGAACATTCTCAACGGGTTGCATTGGGGTTAGGGGTGTTCGTTGATTTTGTGGTGCTTTCTCCAATTGGCGGATGAGACTTAGATTTAAAGGTTCATGCATGGGTTCTTGTTGCTTACCAGAGTTGAACACATGAAACTCGGCACTCATGTTACTGAATGAGAGCTTCATGAGACCATTTCTACAATTAATCAAGGCATTGGAGGTTGCCAGAAACGGTCTACCCAAAATCAAAGGTATTTGAGAGTGGGTGTTCGCAACAGGATTGGTATCGAGGACAACAAAATCGATTGGAAATATAAAATCTCCAACTTTGATAAGCACATCCTCGATAATCCCCATGGGAATACGAATGGATCTATCCGCCAATTGGAGGGTGATCTTCGTTGGTTTCAATTCTCCCGAGTTCAACTGTTTATAAATAGAGAATGGGAGGAGGTTGACCGCTGATCCTAAATCAAGCAAAACATTGCTCATTCTAGTTTCCCCTATCGTACACTGAATAGTAGGACACCCATGGTCCTTGTATTTTGTGTAGGTAGGATTGGACAAAAGTGAGCTGATATTTGCAGCCAAGAATACTTTCTTAGGAACATTGGTCTTCCTCTTGGTTGTGCAGAGATCCTTCAACACTTTGGCATATTGAGGTATTTGTTGGATGACATCCAACAAGGGGATGTTAACCTTTACTTGCTTAAACACCTCTAATATCTTGTCCATGTTGTCACTCTGCTTTTTGGTTAACCTACTTGGATAGGGAGCTTTTGGCATGTATGTTTTCTGCGGTGCCTGAGAAGGAAGCCTTGGTGTATTACCCTCACCCTCAGCCTCTTCTTCACCACCATTCCCACTGAGGGGCTGCATAGATGGTGGTTGTTGTGGCAAGGAAATGTGATTGTCAACCTGTTTTCCATTCCTTAAGGTCACAATGGAATTGACATGGTGAACAGGTTCCTGCACATGGTTCACTTGCCTCCCTCGAGGTACCACATTCTCATTTTGCATGTGTTGTTGTTGGTACATACGGGGGTTAGCCTCAGGTTGGCTAGGAAAGGACCCTCTCTCTCTTTCATGTACAGACTGAGCCAATTGGATCATCTGAAGCTCTAGAGATTTGATGGTCTGCTGATTTGAAGTGAAAACTTGACTCGTGGTTGACATAAAATTTTTCAAGTCCACGAGTCAAGGTCTCAAGCGAATTGAATCGGGTTTCCATATTGTTGGAATTTGGGAAACCCGATTGATTGGTGGTTTGCGCTTGGGGTGGCTGATAGGATTGTGCATGCATGGGAGGTTGGTGTGATTGGTAAGGTGGTCTAGAGGAGTTTGAAGGACCTCCCGGGGCATTAGTTTGGTTCCATGAAAAATTGGGGTGGTTCCTCCATCCAGGATTATAAGATGATGAGTATGGGTCATTCCTAGCTCTGTCATAGATGGCGTTGACACGCTCCATCTCAGGAGGAATAGACACACACTCGCTTTCTACATGACCTACCCTACCACATGAATGACAGGGAACTGGACCAGATGTGGACATGTGAGGTGCACCTTGTTGGTTTTGGAGCTCAATCGAATCCATACGACACATTAAGGCCGCCATGCGTGCCTCGGTGGTTCTAGTGGTATCGATAGCAAATGCGGTACCCGATCTAGTCGAGTTTGCATTCGCGATCCTCGCTCCTATACTAGATGATGCAGGTGGTTCCCTCACACTCTCCCATTGCATGGTTTTCTCAGCAAGGTCTTCTAGGAAAGCCCATGCCTCCCTTTCATCCTTTCCCAAGAACTCTCCTTGACACACGGACTCAAGGAGCATTCTTGACAGGATGTGAAGACCCTCGTACATAATCGGACAAAGGCGCCACAACTCAATGCCACGGTGAGGGCATGAGGATAGTAGCTCCTTGAACCTCTCTAGATATGCATGAAATGTCTCGGTCTCAAGTTGATAGAACGAATTGATTTCGTTCCTCAATTTTTGAGTCCGATGATTTGGAAAGTACTTCTTGAGGAATGCAGATTAAAACTCATCCCAAGTCCTAAAGGCATTCGCCTGGTTCCTGTACAACCACTTCTTGGCGTCATCCTTCAGCGCGAAGGGGACAAGCATAAGATGGATGGAGTCTGTGCTAAGTTGTTGCAGCTTGAACATAGCACAAACCTCCTCAAATTCCCTGAGAAAGATATAGGGGTCACCTTTCCCAGTGAAATGTGGGAGCATGGAGATAAACTGAGGCTTAACCTCAAAATGGTTCCCATTAGCCTCTGGCAATACGATGCATGAAGGTAGAGCAGTACGGCTCGGGTAGCATCGATCACGTAGAGGTATGGGAACGACAACATGACGCTCAGGTGGGTCCATCAACTGCTCCTCCTTGCGGAAATTAGCAGCCATTGAACCCAAACTATGTGCGACACGAGAGGAGGAAGGTATCGAGAAATCAATGACCGAAGCCGGATTGACAACGCTCCTCGTCAAACGACCACTCTCGTCTCGTGTCCACGAAAGCATGCACAAAGGTGCACACACAATTTTTTTTAATAAAGAATGTACGTAGAGGAGAAGACGGGGGGATACAGGAGAGAAAGAATGACTCAGGAGAGAAAGGAAGAGGTCCTTATGCTACGGCGGATGGGTACAGGTAGAGGCACACAAGCAAATAAGGCTCAAGCAATCCTAAGGTCGCTATAGGTCCTTACAGCTAGACGACGCCTAACTGCGAGGTCACACGGCCTCAACACGCCTCACCTCCCTACGACGAGGACCACAAAGCCCAGCAAGTGAGCCAAGATCCGGGGATCTCGTCTCTCCTACTATCGACAAAGTGGGCAACGCCGATCAGGTCATGACGGTCGGGACCGAATCACTCTCCTAATGCGTCCGAATTCCTTAAGGCCAATGTCTACTTGATTTTAAAATTAGGCTCTTGATTAGTGTGGTTTTTGGGGCGAAGGAAAGGGTGATGAAATCCCCCACCTTATCTTTTATGGGACAGCCCCTCCTTAGTAGCGTTTTGGAGTCCTAATCTAGCAATCAACTCTCCAAACAAACGCTCAACTTACACTTGTTGCAATGCACTTCCTACTAACTAATAGATGTTCATAAAATGCATGAATGAGAGTAGAAGGTGGGTACCTCACGCCAGCTCTCAGAAACAGAAAATAAAGCTAAGATAAAAGACAATCTAAATGCCTAAGTCACATACATGATGCATGAGGTAAACAAAAAGAATGCCTAATCTTTTGCTTTGAGTTTTAGGGTCCAAGTTGCTTAAAGGAAGTTGATTATTAATCTGGGAACAATCAAAGAGTCAGAACATGCAAAATTGAGTCCCAGATTACTAGATCAATTATGGCAACACGACAAAGAAATAAGAAGGCAAAAGCAGCTCACCAGACCGCCAATTGGCGGTCTCAGGCCGCTGATTGGCGGTCCAAACTGCCCAGCTTTCCTCCAAATTTTTCCAGATGACTCTCCTTTCGACTCCAAGTCTCCTGAAAGAAAGAAAAACTACAAAACAAAAATTAAATCCACTCGAATCGTCCAAACAAGAGTCTGGACTGGCAACTCCCCGGCAACGCAGCCAAAAACTTGATTGAACGTTTTATTTAAACCGCAAGTGCACGGCCGCGATGAAGCGGTGGTAAGTACAGGTCGTCCTCAGGGAGGTGAGCAGCCTCTTGTTTATCAGAAATCAAGTGGCAAAAATAGGGGGAGAAAGAAGTTTATGCTACTCTACTCTATACTACGCTAAGAAGTAGGAAATGCGAAAGGAAGAACCAAACAATGAAATAATAACTAAGCTAAGAACAAAGGAAGAATGCTGGAATACAGAAATGGGAAAACCCCCAAGGGGTGGAGTGAGTGCAAACAAGCAAAGAGGTGGGTGTTGAACACATTCTTTAAGCACAAATTATGGTGGTGTTATCATGCATAGGAAGTGTCTAAATGTTGTGGCAAAACCTATCAATCTATTCACCAACTTAGTTGATTAACATTTACATATGCAAGACGTTTATTTCAGAACCTAAACAAGCATGAGAGGTGTCTAATCATTTTGGCAAAACTCATCAAGTTATAAATTCTATCCTAAACAAGCAAGCATACATTCATGTTTGATCAACACATTGGAAATAAAGCATTGAATCCATTCTCATTTGTATGTATGTACATCTACTCCACCCCCCAAAGGGGATGGAACTACTCACTAAACATTACACTAATTATTAAACTAAACAAAGAAAGCATATTAACTAAGCTAATAAAACTAATGAAATGAGATTAAGCAAAGCAAAACAAGAAACATAAAACAAACAACATAATAAAGAAAACTTGTATTAAAATGACTCACATTAAAAGTAGCATCCTCCTACTTTAGTGTGTGCTTCAAGGCCTCACTTCTAGTAGGAAGAATAGCCACTTAAAATATGGATTCATTACAATAGGAGGTGAAGAGTTCTATTTATAGCCATGGAAAAAGCTAACCCAGGACAATCCCCCGATGTGGGACTAAACCAATACCAAACATAGCCTAAACAAACATTAATACAAGTCCAGGAGAAATTTGGGCGGATCCTGAGTAATATGGACCTCCAATTAGCAGTCCATAAATTTCGGATCGCGTTGGAATTTGTTGTGGGCCTTTCTTTCTGGTATTGTTGGTCTTTGATGCGGTTACTTGACTTGTTGGAGCTCTGACCCGAATCGAATTGGTAAAATACTCCCCATGATGGTGTGGAGGTTTATGCTTTGCTCTTAGTCCCTTCTGTCTTGCAATCATGTCCTTCTTCCTTGCATCTTGGTCCCCAGATCTCACAATTCAGTCCTTTTTCCCAGCTTTTGGGTCCTTTTATGCTTCATCTCTTCAAACCTATTTATTCCTGAAAACTAAACATAAAACTCGTGACATAGCATTGTTTAGGTGAAAGATAATGGATATAAGATACAAATATAAGCATGAAATGATGTCAATCACAAACTGACGCATTACCCTATCCGTAACATGCATAGCGGCTACTCCGAAACAAACCATCCATGTTCTAGTCATCCAGATATCATTTCCTTCACTACAAGCAGCAGGTAACGCCATCATATCTACTTCATGGTAAGGGGTCCAACAAACCTAATTTTCTTTTGAACGTCCAACTCATTTCTGTAGATTTCCACTTGAGACGTCTTCACATTGTTCACCCATGATCTAGGAGTCCTCCAACGGGAACCTGAAGGACGCAAAAGATGTTTTGGAAGTTGCAGACCCAGAGTTCTTGATGGTCATGCAACGTGAAGATGTTCCCATCACCAAATCTATAATAATGTAAGGAAACCAGCTACTTGTTTCCCATTTTTCAGACATGCTTGATACAAATAGTTGTACAGAAAAACCAACGATGCAACTCCCCAACTGTAGTTTCCACATTCAACAATATTAAATATCTAAGGTGGACTTTATTTCCATTCTGATTGCCTACTATCCTATCTCCTAACTGAAACAAAATGAAGGCTCTGGTGTGCTGCAACACTTGCTCATTTGTTGCATTTGCTGTCATGACACAGTAATTTTGCTGCAACCATTGCAGTGACACATATCCCCCTTTCACTATAGTCGTTGCTTCTTCTTCTTCTTCAGCACCTAACAAGTTCATGCAAACCTCAGTCCAATCATGATCTAAAGTTGCACACATAGCCAAACCATCAATACAGAGACCAGTAAGAATAGGTACGTCTTTTAGCGTGATCGTCATCTGCCCATGTCTAATGTAGAAGGTGTGAGTCTCCGACCTCCACCATACAATGGATCAAATTCCAATCCAATTGTAGTCGAGTCAAATGAGAAACTGTAGGAAATGCAACAATCTTTAGCAAATCTCATACCCTATCATCTTACACATTCTACGTCTTGAACTGAATACCGTGCTCGATACACCTAATATCTGGCAATTTCTCCTGGAAAAAAAATCACGTAATGTTTGATCGAAAATAATTAACATATTTTTAAATTTTAATAAAAATACTTATATTTTCGAGAATCAAAGATGACCTATGACTCTTTAATAATACTAGCACTAAAGAGTCAACATGACCATGAGAATCGTGTGAAGTAAATTTTTGCAACTGTTCAACAAGAACAAAACAAAAAACACGACTTTTTCTTTAGTATAAATAAACGTCACTTAATTGAAACCAATCCAATATAATTGAAACCAAAACAACCAATCCAAACCACTAAAACATGATTGATGATATCTTACAGTGACATTCACAAACCAATCACTCTTAAATCTTTTAAAAAACTTAATACTAATTATACTTCATGAAAGTGTTTTCAAAAGTAATGGTGAATTTGTAGTTGTATACCTACAATCTTAGTCTTACATTATATAGCTATATATAGTTCAATACGTTATAAGAATATAATGGTGAATTTAATTTGGTCATATAAAAGGGTAATTAACACTGTTAGCATGGGATTGTGTTATTCATATTTTTAGTAATTTTTGGACAATGTTTACAGAACTATCTCAAAATGATCCACACCAATCCAAACCAATCAAAATTAGTTGCAATCAACCCAAATCAATTTCAAATAAAAAACAACTACTCTTAACAAAAAGAATAGTCCAACAATTATCACCAATACACACAAATTCAAACCAATCCAAACCAATCCACACATATTCATACCAATCAACTAAAATGTTAACAAAAAATAAGCTAAATGTACCTAAGATCGAATCGAACGCAAGAAACAGCACCGGAAGTCGCAAATCACCGAAGAGAGGGAGAGGAAGAGAGTGATTGGCGGTTATGGGGAGAGGGTGGGTTGTCGGTCCTCTTGCTGCCCTACTAAAAATGACATCTCGGATTTTGTTTTTACTTCTAAGGAAACCGACATCCGTGATGTCGTTTCATTATGGTATGACAATGGCATTTGTGATGCACTTTTTACTTAATGAAAATGGCATCACAAGTTTCATTTGTAAGAAGTTTATTTTGCAAAATAAGTTTTCCACATTTATATTCTTCTAATTTTTTATATCATTATTTCAAACAAAAAATCCTTATAACTTTGTAATGATTGATGAACATCATTCCGATTTTATCTTTGTATATCAATGACACTTATAGCTAGGAGGAATAAAGAATTTCAATATATTGTTAAATTATGGTTATCTTGCAACTTTGAAATGAAAGATATAAGCGAGGTTGCGTAGATTCTTGGAAATATTTCAAGACCGTTTAAAAAAATATTATTTCCTTCCCAATAGAGATATAAATAAAATTCTTGAAACCTTATATATGCAGGATTGTGAACCCTTTGAAACTTTTATTGTGAAAGCTGAAGGATTGAGCCGTAGATTGTGTCCAAAGACTCCACAAGAAGAACAAATGAGGTTTGTTCCATACGCTACTGCCCTTGGAAGTCTAATGTACACCATGATGTGTATTGGACCTGACATTTGTTTTGCGATTGGAATGGTAAGTTGGACCAATCCAAGACTGGTCAATCACATTGGTCTGTCATTAGAAAAAATTAATGTCTCTAAAGAGTACTGCTGATTACTCATTATGTTACCAAGGAAGTGATCTGCCTCTTGGAGGCTATACAGATGTTGATTAGGGAGGAGATTTAGATCAACGAAAATCTACCTTAGGTTTGTGTTCTCACTAACAATAGTTCTATCTCATGAAGTAGTAAGAAACAATCGTCCATACTGTTGTGTCCCAACCTTTGGTTATGGGTTAATTGATGTTTAGGTGGTGGTTTAGAGGAGGATTAGATGGACAGCTGAGATTGCTTGAGAGAGAAGTGTATAATGGTTTGTTTTCTCTCTCTCACTACTCCCTCATCTATCTCTCTCCTGCTCATTTCTCTCTCCCTCAAGCAAGCCAGAAGCTCTGAATTGGCGTAGATTCGTGGTTGCCAGAGCTGGGTCGTCCTTGGATCAGTTGGAGTTTGCCGGTTTTTGGAGGAATTGGGGAAAATACTCACCGTGGTTCGTCTAAGGTTTCTACAAGCTCTAAAGCTATGTCAAGCTTGCTTTTACGCTCACCTATGTTCATGTGGGGACGATAGGCCGAAAGCCTCATCGCACTTTCGTTTCAGTAGTTTTCTACTGTGTTTGGTCGACCGGATGGTGTTTCGGTCGACCGTTGTTAGTATATTTCTGAGAGTTTTGCCTTGCACCGGTCAAATGATGCTTCTTGCGGTCAACCGGTCATTCATGTTAGGCAATCTCTGGGTGTTTTCGGTCGACCGAGTCCCCTTTGTCGTTCGACCAAACGCACTGTAGTGAGTCGGTTGGGGTGTTGACCATCTCAACGGTTAACTACCTTGTTGACTAGTTCGACCGATTGCATTGTAGTACGTCGGTTGGGAGCTTAGACCTTCTAAACAGTCAACCACTCTTCGAAATCGTTCGACCGATTACTTAAGTTAACTTAAAGTTCATTCGACCTATTTTTTGTTTCGGTAGACTAGTATAATTTGTTTCGAACCAGATTTTACTGCCATTTTCCGGTCGACCGTTGGTCTTATCTTTATTCGACCGTTTGAGCACTTTGTGCAAGAAGAGACTTTTTTCTAGTTGTTTTCGATCGAATGGTTGGTGGTTATTCCGGTTATCTTCGGAATAATCGTGGGGTTTTGGTCGGCCGTATGTGGTTTTTGGTCGACCATTTCTGCCCAGTTTGCATATATTATTTGTGATATTTGTGGTTTGGATCTGCCTCGGGGGCAACGGGTCCCCGGCCTTTTTGGGGCGATGGTACGGACATTCTGAGATCGTGGTTGTGGCTCTGAGGAGCGCGTGCCTCGTATGCGCTATTTTGCCAATGATTTTCCGGTGGTGCCTTGTGTGCACGTGTGATTGTGGGGTTGGGGTGAGAGGTCCCTTGAGACCCGGTTGGCCGATGATTTTCCGGCGATGCCTTGTGTGCACGCGTGATTGTGGGGTTGGGGTGAGAGGACCCTTGAGACCCGTGTTGTGGCGTCGACTGTAGTTGGGGGAGAGGTCCCGAGAACCCAGATGGATGGTGGTTGTTGTGATCTATTGCATTTGCATATCATGTCTCATATGGTTCTATTCATATTTTAGGAGTTTGGCATACGAGGTTTCCTTACGGGAAACTGAGGTATAATTTTGTGTTGCATTTCAGGTCGTGAGAGTCGTTAGGAGGTAGTGACTGAGGGTGAGCACACCCATACCAGATCATATTCTACAATGTTTTGAGGTTGATGATTACACTTGTATATCTTTTGTGGTTGTAATCATACTTTTGATTTCTTGTATCGTATACAGTGTACGAGTCGATATGTGTGTGTGTGTGTGTGTGCGTGTGCGTGTGATTTTCATAACGTCCCTGTGCTTGATCTCTATTTTTTAAGTTTAACTTTTCTGCTGTTTCGGGGCATTACAATTTGGTATCAGAGCTTTTGGTTCCAGTGTACTTATCCAAAGAAACCACTTTAGAGGTCTTGCATTTTAGTTTGTCGGTCAGCATGCATGCTTAGTCATTGATTTCATTTTCGTTCCTGTTCCCTTGCGTAGATGCCTCCGAGACGTGTGAGGCTACCTTCATGTTATAGGGGCATCAGCGAGGAGGCTGGTGAGGGGGATAGGGAAGAGGAGAGGAGGACACTGCAAGGCATCTTAGGTAGATTGGGCGAGTTTCTTGAGCGCTAGTCTGCCCAGTCTGAGCAGGCAGGAGTATGTGCAGTGTTGGACCGGTTTATGCGTCAGCGCCCTCCTTCCTTCGATGGTAGTGGAGATCTAGAGGCAGCTGAGGATTGGGTCTTCAAGATCCGGAAGATCTTCCGAGCGATTGGCTGTCCTGTAGAGAGACAGGTGGATCTGGCCACCTATGTTTTAGATGGCGAGGTAGCTAGCTAGTGGAGGTCTACTTCTGCAGTGGTGTTCGAGGATAGTGAGGAGGTGGGCTGGGAGAAATTCATTACGGAGTTCAACCAACAGTATTTCCCACAGCATGTCCATGACAGGAAGAAGGAGGAGTTCCTGGCACTTGAGCAGCGAGAGATGACACTAGCGGCTTATATTAGCGGATTCCCTGTTTCGGAGCGTTATTGCCCGAAGATTTATGTGACTCAGGAGAAGAGAGCTTGGAAGTTTGTCCAAGGATTGAGGCCACAGTTCAGATCTCGTGTTACTACAAGTATGTCGTAGACGTTAGCTGATGCTGTGAAGTTTGCAACAATTATTGATCAGGACTACCAGGAGACGGTACAGGCCAGGAAGACGCAGCCGAAGATGGGTGCACGTCCTGGAGGTCGGTCTTCAGGGAATCTCGGGAAGAGTCCCCAGATTGATGAAGCTGGAGCAACGTAGTTTGGGCAGTGTAGGCGGTGTGGTGGAGTTCATCCTGAGCAAGGTTACGTGCCCCGTCCAGGCGCTTGGCAAGGTTGTGGCTAGCTGGGTCACTTCATTCGTTCTTGCTTAGGCAGAATAGGTGGGACTGGTAGTCGACCGGGATCATCCTCAACAAGTGGAACGAGAACGAGTCGTCCAGTTGCATCATCTCAGTAGGGGAAGAGTGTCGGTCGGGTTTTCACCATCCAGGCAGAGAAGGCTAGAGATACCAGTGCGGTGGTGGAAGGTACGCTTTATGTTGATGATTTGGTAGCTATACTGCTTTTCGATTGCAGGGCCACACACTCGTTCATCTCTGAGCAGTTTGCTGGCATGTTAGGTCGTACCCCTACGATGTTGATTGCCACTTTGGAAGTCAGCACACCCCTGGGTTTGGTGGGCATTGTGGGGAGCTTCCTACCCAGCACCACGATTGTTTCGGGAGACCAGGAGTTCCTGGCAAACTTGGTTTTTTTACCGATGGGAGATTTTGATGTCATATTTGGGATGGATTGGCTATCCCAGTACGATGTTCATGTCTTACGCCAAGAAACAAAGATTTTGATTCTGAGGAGAGGTCTTCCTCATTTGTTGATCAGGGGGACGAAGAGCTGAGATGGTCAGATCATGATTTCTGTAGTGAAGGCTCAGAAGATCATCTACTAGGGTTGTAGGGATTTTATAGCCACTCTGGCAGTGTTAGATTCAGAGGAGAAGAGGTTGGAAGACATCGAGATTGTTTAGGAGTTTCCAGAGGTGTTTTCTGACGAGATCGTCAGTCTGCCGCCACACAGCGATATCGAGTTTAGTATCGACTTGGTAGCTGGGACTACACCGCAGTCAAAAGCGTCGTACAGGATGGCATCTGCTGTGTTAGCTGAGTTGAAGAAGCAGTTGCAGTATCTGATTGATACTGGGTTTATCCGACCTAGTGTCTCACCTTAGGGAGCACCAGTACTCTTCGTGTAGAAGAAGAAGGGTGGCTCGTTGCGGATGTGCATTGATTACAAGATGCCAAATAAGGTTACCGTTAGGAATCATTATCCTTTACCCAGGATCGAGGACCTTTTTGATCAGCAAAGGTATTCTTGAAGATTGATCTGCGATCTGGTTATCATCAGTGGAGGATCAGAGAGGCAGATATCCAGAAGACAGTGCTCAAGACGAGGTATGGGCATTACGAGTTTCTGGTGATGTCGTTTGGGTTGACGAACGCGCCTGCAACATTCATGGATCTGATGAATCGGACTTTCCAACCGTATCTCGACAGCTTTGGGCTTGTCGTTGTAGATGATATTTTGGTATACTCACCCGACAGATAGCAGCATCGGGAACACTTAAGGATCGTGCTTAGCATTTTGAGGGATCAACAGCTCCACGCTAAGTACAAGAAGTGCGAGTTCTGGTTGGATTGGGTGGCCGATCTGGAAAATGTGGTGTCATCAGATGGGATATATGTAGATCCAACGAAGGTTGAGGCTGTGACTCAGTGGAGAGTGTCTAAACATTTTAAAAAACCGTAAGTGCACGGGGTCGGTGAAGACTCGGCAAGTACGAGTCGATCCACAGGGAGGTGAGTAGCCTCTGGTTTGTCAGAAATCAAGTGGTGTATAAAGGGAGAAGGGATTTGGTTATGCTATGCTAAATTAGTAAGTAGGAAATGCGAAAGAAAGCAACGAAAGATTGGATATCAAGAAGAGAAACCCCTAAGGGGTGGAGTGTGTGCACATATGAAGTGAAGTGATGAATGATGCACGTATGTGTGTGTCTCATGTGTGCGTTGTCATGCATAGGAAGTGTCCAAAAATGTGGCAAAACCTAACAATCCATTCACATAATGTATCGGCAATTACTACTTGATTATCATAAGATTAGGCTCAGAATGAGAAGTGTCTAAAGATATGACAAGACTCATCAAAAACCATAAACTGATGTGAAGAACAAAGGTAAGCATGGGAGGTGTCTAATGTTATGGCAAAACCCATCAAAACAAAGTTTCTTCAATCAATCAACCAAACAAACATAAATCCAAACACAAACTAACATGTAGCATATTCAATAGGAAATTTCAGTCAATAAACATGACAAAACTAGGCATGGGAAGTGTCTAAATCTTATGGCAAATCCCATCAAAATTTCCCAACATGTAGATGATTAAAATAACCCCAATGAACATACAAAACATGTAAGTCTACATAATCAAAAATTCATCGAACATCCAAACTTCACAATATATATGAACATCATCTCCACCCCACAAAGGGGATGGATCTACTAACTACACATTATGCTAGCAATTAAACTAAAGAAGAAAGGAGATATTCTAACTAATTTAGCCTAAGATCAAAGAAACAAGACTAAGTTAAGCATGCATAAAAAAGAGACAACATGAGAACAAAACAATGAAAAATTATTTTATTAAATGACTCACATTACTAGTACATTTTTTTCCACCTTGAGTTTTTGCTCCAAGGCTTACTCCAAGTAGAGAGAATGCCACCAATCAATGGGTGAATACAAATGGAGGAGGGGGAGTTCTATTTATAGTTATACAAAAAGGCAATCGGGGACAATCCCCTGATATTGGACTAAAACACTACTAAAAATAGACATAAAACACTCTAATACATGACCTGACTAAACCACATCGGATCGGAGCAACCCAGATCGCCAATCAGCGGTCCTGGACCGCCAATTGGCGGTCTATAAGGTTTGTATTGGGTCAGGTGTTGGGGTGTGGTTGACTAGCTCGATTTCTTCATGTTTGATGCACCCCAAGAGGTTGTATAGGTTGCGACCTGAATCCATCTGCCAAAATACTCCTCATGTTGATGTGGAGTTCCTTTATTTGCTCAATGGCCTTTTTTTTACATTCGGGTCCCTCTCTTGTGCATCTTAGTCCATAAGTCTTGCAACTTAGTCCTTTTTCTTGCTTTTAGGTCCTTTTATACCTCTTCTCCTCAATCATGTTTATTCCTGAAACTCAAACATAAAACTCTTTACGTATCATTGTTTAGGTTCAAGATAATGGATATAAGACACAAATCAATGCATGAAATGATGTCAATCAAATACCCCCACTCCTAACTTTTGCTAGTCCCGAGCAAAACAAAGAAAGGAAAAGGCATACGGAAAACATGGAAATTCTAACTCTCTTTCGTAGGAATCACGGTTGCACTTAGCACGTGCAATAAGCCGTTAAACCTCCTTGTCGCCAAGGAGGAGGAGTGTTGTCTCCTGAGGGTTTTCAGCGGATAGACCCACAAAATCCGAACATAGATGCATTATTCAACCTAGCAACACGACTCGATGGGCTTATTTTCGTCGATCATCGGACACGGTAATTCTACGGGCTAACTCTATATAAGTAATCAATCCACACACCTAGCCTAATGAACCATTCGTGCAACTTCGTTAAGGACTTAAGTAACAGACATGGGCAACCTAAACATCCTTAAGTGATAGAAAGTGTAAAGTCCATTAAGGTTCTTTTTTGTCTTTTTCTTCTTATTTTTATCATTCATTTTTTTCTTCTTCTTTTTGGAGCATTATGGATTACACTAGTTGGTGTTTGCTTCTCCTAGGGTCGGGTTTCATGCATCATTGCCTATGAGGACTTACACTATCACGTACACCTACCCCCAAATGTCCACATAGGGCAATCCCCATCACCCGTGTAACGGGAGTTCGGTTGGTGCACCCAAGTCAGATGGCTCGATTGAACCAGGCATTAAGTCCCCTTGGACCTAATTTCCCGAGTGATAGGAGTCGTGCAAGAAGAGAGAACACCACTTATTTATTTATCTATATGGGAACCAAAACCCCTACACTTAAGGTTTCACAAGAGGAGTTTAAGGGTCCCTGACTACGACAAACTTCCTTATACTAACATACATGAATTGTTTGACTCACTAGGTTCAGGGTGGACTTCCTTAGTTGTTTTGAGTACTGAAACCTATGATTACTCACCCCCTGAGGGAAAACTGGGGTGCATCATTACGACTATATAAGACCTATAGCCGGTATACTAGGTATCCTAATACATCATGTTCAAGATAATTTTGGGAGCTTTCTTTTCACTTTGCCTCTCAACGCTTTTGCACATGCTAAACACACGCAAAATACCCAAAATATTTTCTTTCGCAACACATGAAGATTTTGAAAAAAATGTGAAAGTTTTAAAGCACTTGGCAAGCAAAAGAAGACAAGTCACCCAAGGATCATTGCAGATAGATATATCAATGCTAAATGCAGCACACTATCATGACCCTAACAATACAAATAAAAGAAAACGAAAGAGAGAAGGGAAAAAACTCGACTCCACATATATACAAACGTAAAGCACCCCCCCACACTTACTTCATACATTGTCCTCAATGATTGTGAGTATGAAACTATATGGATTTATGCATGAGAAAGAAAAGATCTCACCAACATGAAGCACAAGGAAAATGTTATGGTCATGTTGATGGACATAACCCCGAATTCTACAAAACCTATGAGATACTTAAGAAGGGAGACAAATACGTCAAACAAATCTAACCCAAATACTCAAGGGTTGGGGCCACAACAACCAATGTTCGCTTGTGAAGTCTTTTGTGTGTGTTTTTTATTTTTTTCTAAACAAGATATATACGTCAACAAAGATATTCTCAGAATCATTTGGTCAAGGAACATCAAATGAGAACATCGAGTCCTGCGAACTAGGGATTTGCGAAAATGGACCCACTTCATTGGTACTTTGAGGTGTCATGAGGGGTGAAAGGTCAAAGCTGAAAGGCTCGAACCCCTCATGATATTGGTTGGGTGTAGGTAACATGAATGAGTGGAGTTGCGTTGCCTCACTAGGGTTTAGTTGCTCGTCGAACAAAACCCTCCAACAAATAGGCGGGCGCATCAGAATGAGTTCCTCAGGCTCATTTGAAGGATGTGGCACACCACTTTCACTAAGAATGGGGCCTCTACCCAAGTCATCCAACAAGTTCCACTCAAACTCCTTTATATTATTAATCATAAGCTCACTCGCAGGTGGGTCCTTGTTGGAGTCTAGATGAAGCACAAAAGGCTCAACGGTCATGGGACATAGGTAGAGACACCTTTGTGTATGGGAATATGTTGAGGTGTATCCCCCTCACTAACAGTCACAACTGAATCATCTAACAAACACTCCCTTTGTACATTCATGTTTGATGTCAGCTCACTCTATTGCATTGCAAAGACAAGCAATGAATTTTCGCTGGGCAAACAAACATTCTTAACGGGTTGCATTCGTGTTAGGGTTGTTTGTTGATTTTGTGGTGCTTTCTCTAATTAGCGGACGAGGTTGATATTTAAAGGTTGGTCCAAGGGTTCTTGTTGCCAACTAGAGTTTAACACATGAAACTCGGTTAATCATCTTACCGAATGAGAGCTTCATGAGACCATTTCTACAATTAATTAAGGAATTGGAGGTTGTCAGAAATGGTCTACCCAAAATCAAAGGTATTTGAGAGTGGGTGTTCGCAATAGGGTTTGTGTCAAGGATGACAAAATCTACCGAAAATATAAAATCTCCAACTTTGATGTGCACGTCCTCGTTAATGCCCTTTGGGACACGAAAGGATCTATCAACCAATTGGAGGGTGATCTTAGTTAATTTCAATTATCCCAAGTTCAACTGTTGATAAACATAAAATGGGAGGAGGTTGACTGATGTTCCTAAATCAAGCAATACATCACTCATGCTAGTGTCCCCAATCGTACACTGAATAGTAGGACACCTAGGGTCCTTGTACTTTGTGTAAGTGGGATTGGAAAAAAGTGAGCTTACACTTGAAGCTAAGAATGCTTTCTTAGGAACATTAGTCTTCCTCTTGGTTGTGCAGAGATCCTTCAACACTTTGGCATATTGAGGTATTTGTTGGATGACATCCGACAAGGGGATATTAACCTTCACTTGCTTAAACACCTCTAATATCTTATCCATTGTGTCACTCTCCTTTTTGGTTAACGTACTAGGATAGGGAGCTTTTGGCAGGTAGGTTTTCTGCAGTGCCTGAGAATGACACGTTGGTGTATTACCCTCACCCTCAACGTCTTCTTCACCATCATTCCCATTGAGGGGCTGCACAGATGGTGGTGGTGGCAAGGAAATGGGATTGTCAACCTGCTTTCCATTCCTTAAGGTTACAATGGCATTGACATGGTGAACAGGTTCCTCCACATGGTTCACTTGCCGCCCTCGAGGTACCAAACTCTCATTTTGCATGTGTTGTTGCTGGTACATGCGGGGTTAGCCTCGGGCTGGCTTGGTAGAGTCCCTCTCTCTTTCATGTACAAACTGAGCCAATTGGCCCATTTGAAGCTCTAGAGATTTGATGGTCTGCTGATTTGAAGTAAGAACTTGACTTGTGGATGACATAAAAAAATTCATTGAATTTTCAAGTCCACAAGTCAAGATCTCAAGTGAATTGAATCGGGTTTCCATATTGTTGGAATTTGGGAAACCTGATTGATTGGTGATTTGAGCTTGGGTGGCTGATAAGATGGTGCATGCATGGGAGGTTAGTGTGGTTGGTTAGGTGGTCGAGAGAAGTTTGAAGGACCTCCCGGCGCATTGTTTTGGTTCCATGAAAAGTTAGGGTGGTTCCTCCATCCAGGGTTATATGATGATGAGTATGGGTCATTCCTGGCTCTATCATAGATGACATTGACATGTTCCATCTCAGGAGGAATGGACGCACACTCGCCTCCTACATGACCTATCCTACCACGTGAATGACAGGGAACTAGACCAGATGCAGACACATGAGACGCACCTTGTTGGTTTTGGATCTCAATCGAATCCATACGGCGCATTAAGGCCACAATGTGTGTCTCGGTGGCCGTAGTCGTATCAACAGCAAATACGGCACTCGATCTAGTCGAGTTTGCGCTTGCGATCCTTGCCCCTATGCTAGATGATGCTGGTGGTTCCCTCACACTCTCCCAGTACATAGTTTTCTCAGCGAGGTCTTCTAGGAAAACCTATGCCTCCCTTTCATCCTTTCCTAAGAAGTTTGTTTGGCGCATGGACTGAAGGAGCGTTCGGGATGGGATGCGAAGACCCTCGTAAACAATTTGACACAGCCACCACAACTCGATGCCATGGTGAGGGCATGAGAATAGTAGCTCCTTGAACCTCTTTAAGTATGTATGGAATGATTCAGTCTCGTGCTGATAAAACGAATTGATTTCGTTCCTCAGTTTTTAAGTCCGATGATTTGGAAAGTACTTCTTGAGGAATGCATGTTGAAACTCACCCAAAGTCCTAAAGGCATTCGTCTGGTTGTTGTACAACCACTTCTTGGCATCATCCTTCAGTACAAAGGGGACAAGCCTAAGATGGATGAAGTCTGTGTTATGTTCTTGCAGCTTGAACATAGCGCAGACCTCCTCAAATTCCCTAAGAAAGATATAAGGGTCACCCTTCCCAGTGAAGTGAGGGAGCATGGATATAAACTGAGGCTTAACCTCAAAGTGGTTCCCATTCGCCTCTGGCAGTACGATGCATGAAGGTAGAGCAGTATGGCTCGGGTAGCATTGATCATGCAAAGAAACGGGAACAAGAACAGTTGGAATGGGTGAGACAGGTGGGTCCAGCAATTGCTCCTCCTCGCGGTACTGAGCAGCCATGGAACCCGGACCGTGTGCGACATGAGAAGATGAAGGCATATAGAAGTCGACTACCGAGGCAGGATTGACGACATGCCTCGTCGAATGGCCATTCTCGTCTCGTGCCTACAAAAACATGCATTAAGGTGCACACACACAAACCAAATCTGTTTTTTACAACTAAAATAGAATGTGCATAAAGGAGAAGATAGGAGAACACAAAAGACAGAATGACTCAGGGGAGAAGGGAAGAAGAAGTCCTTTTGCTATGGCGGGTGGGTACAGGTAGAAGCACACAAGCAAACAAGGCTCAAACAACCTAATGTCGTTATAGATCCTTACAACTAGACGACACCTAACTACGAGATCACGCAGCCTCAACACGCTTCACCTCCGTACGATGAGGACCACAAAGCCCAGCAAGTGAGCCAAGATCCAGAGATCTCGTCTCTCCTACTATCGACAGAGTGGGTTATGCCGATGAGGCCATGACGGTCATGATCGGATCACTCGCTTACTGAGCCCGAGATCCTTAGGGCCAATGTCTACTTGATTTTAAAATTAGGCTCTTGATTAGTGTGGTTTTTGGGGCGAAGGAAAGGGTGATGAAATCCCCCACCATATCTTATATGGGACAGCCCCTTCTTAGTAGCATTTTGGAGTCCTAATCTAGCAATCAACTCTCCAAACAAACGCTCAAGTCACACTTGTTACAATGCAATTCCTACTAACTAATGTATGGTCATACCAAATGCATGAATAATTATAGGAGATGTGTACCTCACGCCAGCGCTCAACAACTGAAAGAAAAGCTAAAACAAAAGACAAACTACGTGCCTAAGTCCAGTACATGATGCATGACCTAAACAAGAAAGAATGCTTAATCTTTTGCTTTGGGTTTTAGTGTCCAAGTTTCTTAAAGGGAGATTGATTATTGATCTGGGGACAAACTAAAAGTCAGAACATGCTGAATTGAGACCCAGAATTCTATATCAGATACGTAAACAAGACAAAGAAAGTAGAAGGGAAAAAGAGATTACCAGATCGCCCGTTGGCAATCTCAAACCGTTGATTCCAAAAATCTTTGTTCGTCTCCCAACTTCTCCAGTTGCCTTCCCTTGAGCGTCAGAGTCTCCTGAAACAAAGAAAACTACAAAATAAAATTTAAATCCACCCGAATCTTCCAAACCAGAGACTGGATTGGCACCTCCCCGGCAACGACACCAAAAACTAGTTTAAACGTTTTAAAATACCATAAGTGCACGGCGTTGGTGAAGACGCGACAAGTACGGGTCGATCCACGGGGAGGTGAGTAGCCTCTGGTTTGTCAGAAATCAAGTGGCGAATAAAGGGAGAAGGGATTTGGTTATGCTAAGCTACACTAGTAAGTAAGAAATGCGAAAGAAAGCAACGAAAGATTGGAAATCAAGAAGAGAAACCCCTAAGGGGTGGAGTGTGTGCACATATGAAGTGAAATTAGTGATGAATGATGCATGTGTGTGTGTCGTGTGTGCGTTGTCAAGCATAGGAAGTGTCTAAAGATGTGGCAAAACCTATCAATCCATTCACACAATGTATCGGCAATTACTACTTGATTATCATAAGATTAGGCTCACCATGAGAAGTGTCTAAAGATGCGGCAAGACTCATCAAAAACCATAAACTCATATGAAGAACAAAGGGAAGCATGGAAGGTGTCTAATGTTATGGAAAAACCATCAAAACAAAGTTTCTTCAATCAAGCAAGCAAATACAAATACAAACACATAACTAAAATGTAGCATATTCAACAAGAAATTTCAGTCAATAATCATGAGAAAACTAGGCATGGGAAGTGTATAAATCTTATGGCAAATCCCATCAAAATTCCCCAACATGTAGATGATTAAAATAACCCCAATGAACATACAAAACATGTAAGTCTACACAATTAAAAATTCATCGAACATCCAAACTTCACAATATATATGAACATCATCTCCACCCCCCAAACGGGATGGATCTACTCACCACACATTATGCTAGCAATTAAATTAAAGAAGAATGGAGATATTCTAACTAATTTAGCCTAAGATCAAAGAAATAAGACTAAGTTAAGCATGCATAAAAAAGAGACAACATGAGAACAAAAAAATGAAAAATTATTTTATTAAATGACTCACATTACTAGTAGCATTCTTCTCCACCTTGAGTTTTTGCTACAAGGCTTACTCCAAGTAGAGAGAATACCACCAAGCAATGGCTGAATACAAATGGAGGAGGAGGAGTTCAATTTATATTCATAGAAAAAGGCAATCGGGGACAATCCCCCGATATGGGACTAAACCACTACTAAAAATAGACATAAAACACTCTAATACATGACCCGACTAAACCGCATCGGATCGGAGCAACCCAGACCGCCAATCAACGGTCTATAAGGTTTGGATTGGGTCAGGTGTTGGGGTGTGGTTGTCTGGCTCGATTTCTGCATGTTTGATGCACCCTATGCGGTTGTGTAGGTTGCAACCCAAATCCAATTGCTAAAATACTCCTCATGATGGTGCCGAGTTCTTCATTTGCTCAATGGCCCTTTGGTTTTACATTCAGGTCCCTCTCTTGTGCATCTTAGTCCATAAGTCTTGCAACTTAGTCTTTTTTCTTGCTTTTAGGTCCTTTTATGCCTCCTCATCAATCCTGTTAATTCTCGAAACTCAAACCTAAAACTCATTACGTAGCATTGTTTAGGTTCAAGATAATGGATATAAGACACAAATGAATGCATGAAATGATGTCAATCAGAGAGCTCCGACCAGCGTGTTAGAGATCAGGAGTTTTGTGGGCTTAACAGGTTATTATCATCGGTTTATTCAGGACTTCTCCAGACTTGCTTCCGCAATGACTACGTTGACGTAGAAAGGTGTCAGGTTTGTTTTGTCCCAGAACTTCAAGGACATTTTTAGGAGCTGAAGAGAAGACTAACAACACCACCGATTCTGACGCTTCTGAGTGGCAGTGGAGGCTACGTGATATACAGTGACGCGTCAGGAATTGGTTTGGGTTGTGTTTTGATGCAACACGGGAAGGTAGTGGCGTACGCTTCGAGACAGTTGAAGGTACACGAGAAGAACTACCCCACCCATGATTTGGAGTTAGCAGTGGTGGTTCATGCATTGAAGACCTGGCGACATTATCTCTATGGAGAGGAGTTTGAGGTCTTCACGGATCATCAGAGCCTGAAGTATCTATTTTCGTAGAAGGAGTTTAATATGAGGCAGTGCAAATGCATGGTGCTCTTCAAGGACTACGACTTCACCATTTTGTATTACACTGGGAAGGTGAATTCAGTTGCAGATGCCTTGAGTACGAATGTGGAGTTGTCAGCTGCTAGTTTATGCATTCAAGATTGGAAGTTGCTCGAGGATTTCTCCGACTAGACACCATTTGCAAAGGACTCTGGGGGCGAAGTGATAGTTGGGCTGAGATTCGAGCCACAAATAGTCTCTAGAGTTGTACAGGCGCAGAGCTTAGGTGATGAGCTTGCTAGTCTGATGCAGTTAGCTACTAAAGATGAGTCTGACTTCAGTGTGGGAGTAGATGGTGGCCTATGGTTCACGGGTCGAATCTGGGTGCCAAGGGCAGATGATTTGAGAGATGATATCATGGAAGAGGCACATAGAGATAAATATTTTATCCATCCAGGAAGCATAAAAGTTTATAAAGACATGCAGGGGAACTTCTGGTGGAAGGGGATGAAGCGAGTCATAGCAAAGTTTGTTTCTAGGTGCTTAGTTTGTCAGCAGATAAAGATTGAGCCCCATCGACCACCAGCTCAAATGCAGAGTATGGAGTTGCTAGAATGGAAGTGGGAGCATGTGACGATGGATTTCGTCACTGGTTTGCCTAAGACGAGGATATTCCACGATGCGATTTGGGTTATAGTTGATAGACTGACGAAGTCGGTGCATTTCTTGGCCATCAGGACCACGCTACCTCTGGAGAAACTCGCACAATTGTATATCGAGGAGATAGTGCGACTGCATGGAGTACCTATGAGTATTATTTCTGATCGAGATCTGAGGTTCACCTCCTGATTTTGGGGTAGTCTACAGAAGGCTCTAGGAACTCAGTTGAAGTTCAATACAACTTTTCACCCGCAGACAGACAATCAGTCAGAGAGGACCATCCATACATTAGAGGATATGCTGAGAGCATGTACTCTGCATTGGGTAGGACATTGGGATGAGTATTTTCCGTTGCTCGAGTTAGCTACAACAACAACTACCATTCGAGCATTCAGATGGCCCTGTATGAGGCTCTGTACGGTAGGCCTTGTAGATCACCAGTATGTTGGAGTGACGTGGGCAAGAGGAAGCTTGTGGGGCCAGAGAACTCTTAGATGTATGCAGAGAAAGTGGCGTGATCAGACAGAGATTTGCGATAGCTCAGAGTTATGCCGATAAGCGTAGGCGAGAGTTGAGGTTTGAGGTAGGCGATCACGTGTTCCTAAAGATTTCACCAGTTCGAGGAGTGATGAGATTCGGGAAGAAGGGGAAGCTCAGTCCGAGATATGTTGAACCGTTCGAGATTCTTGATCGACTTGGAGAGGTTGCCTACCACTTTGATTTGCCGCCATAGTTTTTGGGTCTTCACAACACTTTCCACGTTTCAATGTTGAGGAAGTACGTTGTTGATACATCGTACGTGATTGAGATCAGTGTTCCCAAGATCATTCAGGATGACTTATCTCTTGAGCAGAGGCCCGTGGAGATCATGGATCGGATGGACCACCAACTCAGAAAGAGGACAATGCCGATGGTGAAGGTCAGGTGGCAGCATCATAGTGAGCATGAGTCCACTTGGGTGATCGAAGAGGAGGTCCGGAAGAAGTATCCGAAGTTGTTTGGTATGTTGATTGGTTCTAATTTCGAGGACCAAATTCTTTAACGAGGGTGGATTGTTATGTCCTAACCATTCCTTATGGGTTAATTAATGTTTAGGTTGTGGTTTAGAGGAGGATTAGATGGACGGCTGAGACTACTTAAGAGAGAAGTATATAATTGTTTGTTTTCTCTCTCTCACTACTCACCTGTCTCTCTCTCCCCCACTCATTTCTCTCCCCCTCAGGCAAGTTCGAAGCTCCAGATTGGTGTGGATTCAGCGAGAGCAGGTGTTGTGGTCGTGGTTGCCAGAGCTGCGTCGTCGGTAGATTGGTTGGAGTTCGCCGGTTTTTGGAGGAATTGTGGAAAATGCTCACCCTGGTTCGTCTAAGACTTCTAAAAGCCTTAAAGGTATGTCAAGCTAGCGTTCACGCTCACCTATGTTCGTGTGGGTGTTAGAGTGGTCGACGGTGGGCCGAAAGGCTCGTCGAACTTTCAGTTCAGTAGCTTTCTGTTGTGTTTGGTCAACTGGACGGTGTTTCGGTCGACCGTTGTTAGTATATTTCTAAGAGTTTTGCCTTGCACAAGTCAAACGATGCTTCGTGCGGCCGACCAGTCAAGCATGCTATGCCAGCTCTGGGTGTTTTCAGTCGATCGGGCCCCCTTTGCCGTTCGACCGAACGCACTGTAGTTAGTCGGTTGGGGGCGTTGACCATCTAAACGATCGACAGCCTTGTTGACCAGTTTGATCGATTGCACTGTAGTAAGTCCGTTGGGAGCTTAGACCATCTAAACGGTCGACCGCTCTTTGAAATCGTTCGGTCGATTACTTAAGTTAACTTAAAGTTCGTTTGACCTTTTTTTTTTGTTTCGGTCGACCGATATAATTTATTTCGAACCGAATTTTACGGCCATTTTCCGGTCGACCGTTGGTCTTATCTTTGTTCGACCGTTTGAGGACTTTGTGCAAGAAGAGAATTTTTTCTGGTTGTTTTCGGTCGAACGGTTGGTGGTTATTCAGGTTATCTTCGGAATATTTGTAGGGTTTCGGTCGACCGTCTGTGGTTTTTGGTCGACCGTTTCTGCCCAATTTCTAAATATTGCTTGTGATGTTTGTGGTTTGGATCTGCCTCGAGGGCAATGGGTCCCCGGCCTTTTTGGGGTAAAGGTACAGACATTCTGGCCTGAGAGAGATCGTGGTTGTGGCTCTGAGGAGCAGGTGCCTTGTTTGCGTGTGTGTTTTGTTTGGCTGATGATTTTCCGGTGGTGCCTTGCGTGCACGTGTGACTGTGGGGTTGGGGTGAGACGACCCTTGAGACCCGGTTGGCTGATGATTTTCTTGCGATGCCTTATGTGCATGTGTGATTGTGGGGTTGGGGTGAGAGGACCCTTGAGACCCGTGTTGTGGCGTCGACTGTGGCTGGGAGAGAGGTCCCGAGAACCCAGTTGGACGGTGGTTGTTGTGATCTATTGTATTTTCATATGATGTCTCATACGGTTCTATTCATATTTTAGGAGTTTGGCATACGGGGTTTCCTTACGGGAAACTCACTCATAGTTTTGTGTTGCATTTCAGGTCGTGAGCGTCGTTAAGAGGTGGTGACTGAGGGTGAGCGCACCCATACAAGATCCTATTCTCCAGTGTTTTGAGGTTGATGATTACACTTGTATATCTTTTGTGGTTGTAGTCATACTTTTGATTTCCTGTATCATATACAGTGTACCAGTGCATATGTGTGTGTGTGTGTGTGTGTGTGCGTGTGATTTTTGTAACATCCCTGTCATTGATCTCTATCTTTTTAAGTTGTTATTTTTTTGTTTTGGGGCGTTACACAGTCTTATCTACAATGGAAGTTGAATATGTAGCACTTTTAGCCACAATACAAGAATGTGTTTGGTTGAGAAGATTTTTCGATCATTTAGTAATTGATAAGTATGTTGCACACCCTACTTTCGTTAATTGTGATTGCCAAGCAGCAACAACTTATACTAAAAATCCCAAATTTCATAGTAAAACCAAATATACAGATACAAAGTACAATTTTGTAAAAGACCTGGTTGACGGAAAGGAAGTGAATGCACAATGCATATCTATGCACAGGTTGGTAGTAGATCCTATGCCAAAACTAATTCCATTAGATGCATTCCTTGGTTTCATAAGATTTCTAGGATTTCTTAGAACTTGATGTATTACAACATTATGTATTTCCCATATACTCACAAGACAACGACAGTTGGTGTTACTATTAATGCTTTAGATTTTGATAACATTTATGCATAGAAATGTTTTGTACATTACGTTTGTTTGCTTGATAAAGTATATCAAGCATGTAAAGATTAGCCTACTCTAACGGGGTAATTGCCTCTATTTACAGCGTGATAAAAAGAGGTGAGACAATTTTAAACTTACCAATAATCGAGAGCTCATGTTTAAAATATTATTATTGCCATAACAAAAATGTTAAGATGACGAAGTTTTATTGTTATTACACTACAAGAAAATAGACCTACAGCCACAACATTGTTTCCGTGGTTGTATCATCCGTCACTGTTGCCTACAACAATGACGGATCTGAACGAATCAGCCACGGATGAATCCCGTGGCTGAATCATTAACCCCAAATTCTTATAAAAAAACCCCGGCTCCCTCACCCCAAATCATTCATGTCCCCAACAAAACCCTCCAACCCTCCTCCGACCCTACCTCTTCCCTCACCCAAATCCCGAAACCCCCCTCCTAAACTCCAAATCCCCGCAATCATCCAATCATGCGTCGTCGAACCCTCCAGGTTTCTTCTCGATCGTTTTTAACATGTTCTTGGGCTGTTTGTGTTTGTTTTGTGTTTCATGGTCTTTGACTTGGTTTTGGTTGTGGATTTTGGAGTTTGTGTTAACGTGTTTTTGGGTTGTTTTTTTGTGTTTTTTTGGATATTTGATGGTTTGTCTTGTGGGTTTGGTGGTGGATTTGGTAGTTTACAACTTCCAAGTTCCACGATGACCCAATAAGTACACACACAAAAGTTCCACGATGACCCAATAAGTACACACACAAAAACAGACAAATTTGTTAAACAACATCACAATACACATTACCTTCTATATGTGAGACAAATCTACACCTACTATTACACTAGATTATACACACTTTACTGAAAAAGTCACTCCTTTTTGTCATTTGAGATTAAATTCTTATTAGATGTTTTAGAATGGGAATATGGAGCCTTATTTATAGTAATGAAAAAGAAAGCATGGAATTTCCAAATTTGAAAAATCTAAATTTTTTAATCTGTTGTTGGAGGAAACTTGTAGCGAAGAAAATAACTTGAATAAGAGGTGCTGGCTCGGGACTAATTAGCTAAAATAACTTAACTTATTGGACTTAAGTTGATGTTGGACTCTTTAACAAGTTGGTGGTATTTAAGTTAAGTTGTCATTCCATTTGGTTGGACTTGGAGGGGTAGTCCAAAGCATGAAAAGGCGTTTGTCCCCCCAATTATTTATACCATATGAGATGCACGAGTCATTTACTTCACCTCCATTGAAACAACAATTCTTAGGTTGATATCATTGATGTTTGTGCGACAACTAAAAAAAAGTTCAATGTTTGAAAACTTATAGCTTGATTAAGACTTAGTACTTAGATCTCTTGTAGTAGTGGTTATTGGATTAATCTAGGATTAATAAGATATTTGCCCAAAGCACTGACACATGGCGCGTCCCTATTGGACTACACATTTAAGGGTTTAGGGTGGAGCCATCTATATAAGGAGGGGAGCCTCCCATTGGATGGAACAACAAGTGTGCAAACCCTAGCCTCCACCCACCCTAGCCGCCACCTTCTCTCTCTCCCATTTCGTCCCTCCACCTCCACCAAGCTCATTCCGTGGACTCTTGGGTTGTGGACTCGCGCTCCTTCTCCAAGAGAGTAGGAGACCGACCGGTGAAAAGGATTCCGTAAGGTGACCTCCGATCTTCCTTCCGCTGCCACAGGTTGTCTCCAAGAAAGGTACTCCTGAACCTGTAGAATCGTTGTTTGTTAACATTGTTACCAGAGTCATCTCGGTTACCTTTGAATCCTCACCATGCTTGATGAATTTTTGTTTCATGATAATCTGATTTGTGATAAAAATTTGGTGGTCATGTTTTTTGGAGAAAGAAAGATAAAAGAAAAATCAGCATTGCTTATTTACATGTTGCGCATGTTTTGGTTCATTAGAGCATTCATCTAGGGTTAGATTTTGCTCCTCCATTCTTGCGCATGTATGCATGGTTAAGATGAATTTTTCCTGATTTTATTTCGAGCCAATATGATATGTTGCTCTCCTATCATTGCACATACATAGATGTGACCGGAATTCTGTTTTTTCTGTGTTGTTACCTCTATTCTTTGCGCATGTATTAGATAAAATCAGAAGTTATTTTCCATGTTTATTCTTCTAAATCATGCACATGTATACATGAAATCAGATGTCTATTTTCCTGATTTTTCCGAATTAGGGTTAGATATTATTTATTCTAATCTTTGAGCATGTATACATGAAATCTGTGTTAACCCTGTCATGATGATCTTCTATTTTTGCGCACGTTTTATATGATAATCGGTAGTTTAATTCTCTGATATTTTTTCATGCTTGAATTTGATGATAATGTTTGTATGTCATTTGTATATCATCATGCATGTCGGATTGCATGGATGGATCAAATGTTGTTATCTCTGATTCGTGTACATGCATGACTAGATCTCATGTTTGCTGGAATTTCATGTATATGCTTGTTTATTTAGCATTTTTCAATAAGAGCATGCATCTAGAGTAGATGTTTATTGTCATATGCATATGCATGATAATTGTGTTGTCTTGTTGCTCCAAAGAATTTCGGATATTGCTGTTTTTGGAGCATTAACATGCATGTGATTGATTGGTTTCCTTACTGAAAAATGCGCATATATGCTTGTTGTTTTCTTGAAAATCTAGAATTTTTTCTTTACAATACAAGTAGCATAATTATTGTTGATTGCATGCTTATATTGATTAAGGAAAGATTGGCAAATTCTGAATTTTCTTAGAGCATATTATGGGCTGGAGTTTTGTTGCCTTAAAATTATTTTTTGAATGCTTTCCTTTGATGCACATAGATGTGTTGATCTCATTTAAGGAATTACGGATTTTTTGGTATGATAGCATGCATTTCATTTGAAATATTTCCTTTATGATTAAATCCACATACATGTGTTGATCTCATTGAGGATTTTTTTCCGGATTTTTCTTTCCTAATGCGAGTAGGATAATTTTTACGCTCTCATGATTATGTTGATTGGGGAAAGAAAAGAAAATTTTCTGTTTTGAGATACTATTATAGAGATTGATTGGTATTTCCATATAGGTTTTTCTTATGTTCCATATATGCGTTGTTTCCTTATATATTACTTCCTTCTTATTTGGAAGTGGTGTACACTTTATTCATGCGTGTGATTGTGCTAACGTATGGAAAGATTGCGCTTGTATGGTATGAATGGTGTGAATGGATGCTGATTTATTTTTGCTGCCTTATTGAGAGTTGAGCGTAATTTCATTCATTCATTTCCATTTGCAATAGATATCGCAATGGGTTGTAATATTTATGGACTGTAGTAATTATGGACTGTGGACTGTTTATTGCCCTAAGGAGACGAGGGGCTCCTTTATTTTTATTATTGCGATATTATTGCTATAAGGCTTATGCAGGTTCCCATCTACAGTGCTAAATCCCTATGGGGGATCCTTAGCTCGATATGGAAGTAATGTAGCAATTAATTTCTGTGTGATCTTGATTGGAATGTTCTGAAAGGAACGTTTTATTGGAACTTGCATGCCTAGTGGGAGTTGCAAGGTAGAAGTGTTTTTGTAAACCACCTTGCAACCGGCGGATAATTATTTATTTGCTGCTGATTTGCCATGATTTATACGTTTTTTAGGGTATTAAATCATGATGGAGCACAATATATGAATTGGTAAAATAGCTTTATTAACTATTGCATGATATTTGATCGAACGCTTTATGTTTTCCTTTGGTCTGAATGCTATAGTTATTAAGTTAGTTTTTTTTATGACTATTGCGGCTCGTTGTATTTTATGCTAGAAATCATGTATCGCTATGTGGTTTTTTTTGTCCTAGATTTTTATGGCTGCTTCCAAAAGCATTGTCGATGATCTGACTCGAGGAGATAAACTCAATGAAAGAAATTACGATCTGTGGCATCGTAAAATTGGGTATCTCTTAGAGGATCAGGACATGTTAGAAAATATAACCCAAACTATGTCTCCCCCCGAGGGGGGGAACACTGCGCAACATCGCAAAAATATGGATGTCTATAATGCATGGAAAAAGAAAGACTGTATTGCTCGCATTACAATTCTGAGTTCGATGTGAGATGATCTATTACTGCGGTTTGAAAATTTGCGGACTGCAAAGGCCTTGTGGGAACCTGTGAAGTTTCAGTACGGAGTGACCTCCGTCACAAGGGCCCGCCAGCTTGGGCTCATGTTTGATGGGTATAAAATGCACCAAGGTCACATGATGAGGCAGCATATTACCGCAATGTCAAACATGATAAGCGAGCTGAGCGCTGCCGGTCGTGCTAAGACCGATGAGGAGCAAGTGTCTGCTCTCATCAGATCATTGCCTTCGAAGAGTTGGGAGCATATGAAGGTCCATCTGACTCATGCTGATGACATCAGGACATTTGACCAGGCCGCAAAACACCTAGAGTTGTAGGAGGATTGCATGGTTTTGGAAGCCCCTCTAACTGAAGTGTTTGTTTTTGAAGTTGGCGCTGCTCGGAGGAGTGCAGGTTTTAAGCGCAAAAGAGATAGAGCTCAGGGTTTCAAAGGGAAGAAGGTTGCAAATAAAAACAAAACAGCAAACAAAGCTGGAAAGAAACGACCTCGAGGATCCAGAGGTGGGAAAGATAAGTCTAATGTGACTTGTTTTAACTGCCGAAAGACTGGATATTTTGCTCGTGAGTGCACTGAGCAAAAGGTAATTACTTTGTGTAATCCCTTGAATTGTAACGTGACTAGTTCTGTGATGCTCACTGATCACTCTCCTGTGTGGATTGTGGATTCAGGTGCCACGGACCACGTAACAAAGGATCGTTCTGCCTTGGTGGAATATCGCCGTGTTCCAAGTGGGAGGCGAATAAACATGGCGAACAACACTAGCATTGAAGTTCTTGGAGTTGGCACATGTAAAGTGGCTTTGCGAAGTGGCCGGATCCTATTACTTCACGATGCGTTGTATGCACCAGCTATACGGCGAAATATTATTTCTGCTGTTGTTTTGATTAGACATGGTTTTAAAGTTGTTTTTGAGAACAATGATATGGGTTTATACCTTGCTAACATTTATTATGGACGTGCCTTTCTTTCAGACGGTTTTATTGTGTTGGACGCAATTTATGATTTCAATCATAACACTAGTGCATTTATGAGTCAAAGTTCCATGAATAATGATTCAGTTATGTGGCATGCTAGACTAGGTCACATTGGTGTTGACCGGATGAACAGGTTGGCAAAGGAGGGGGTATTAGGAGAATGCTCCAAATTTGAATTGTCGACCTGTGAATCTTGTCTAGCTGGAAAGGCAACTAGAAAACCGTTCGGAAAAGCCAATAGGGCTACTTCTCCTTTAGAACTAATTCACTCGGATATTTATGGACCTTTGAATGTGCGTACTAGACATGGACAAAGTTACTTCATCACATTTATTGATGACTACACTAGATATGGTCATATTTATCTTATTTCTCACAAGTCAGAAGCTCTAGAATGCTTTAAGAAATTCATGAGCATGGTAGAGAATCAATTGGATAATAAGATAAAAACTCTCAGAACGGACAGAGGTGGGGAGTATCTCTCCATAATATTCAAGGAGTTATGTGATGAAAAAGGGGATATCTAGACAACTCACTATGCCTTATACTCCTCAGCAAAATGGTGTTGCTGAGAGAAGGAATAGAACGTTGATAGACATGGTTAGATCCATGATGGCGCATGCGAGCTTGCCAATTTCGTTTTGGGGAGATGCTCTAATGATTGCTGCCTATATCCTAATAGAGTTCCAACAAAATCGGTTCCCTCAACTCCATATGAGTTATGGACAGGACGGAAGCCTGATTTTAGTCTGCCGCATCCTTGGGGATGCACGGCATACATTCATTCTACTAGTCACCGATATGGAAAACTAGGACCTAAAGGGAAAAAGTGTATTTTTGTAAAAAACAGAAATCTCTCCAACGGTTATGTTTTTATCGGGTTAGACGAGAATGAAAGAAGGACGGAACTGGAGTCTAGGGATGCCACATTCTTGGAAAATATTTTTCCAACTCTTGCCGGAGCTATCAAAGAGTCAGTGGACTTCTTTGAACAACAAGATGAGGACATTGCCACTCCACGGGATCAGGATCTGGAAGTTGAACATGAGGTTCCACCAGTCAACCTAGTGGGAGCAGCAATGCTGAGGATCCGATAGCTTTCACGGAGGATGAGCCATCAGATACCCATCTGCGTCGAAGTAAACGTGGGCTCATTCCTCATAGGCGGTTTTGCTTAGAGGAAGAGGCCCTCATGATAGCTCAAGAAGAAATTGATTATGAATCATCTGGGATGACAGTAATCGATGAGCAAGAACCGGAGACCTTGAAAGAGGCTTTGGAAGGTCCAAATGCGAAAGAGTGGTTAGAAGCTATAAAGGAAGAGTTGGAGTCGATGAAAGATAATCGAGTTTGGGACTCGGTCGACTTACCACCGAACCGAAAGGCCATTGGGGCTGATTGACATCATTTCATGCTTATATTTGTATCTTATATCCATTATCTTTCACGTAATCAATGCTATGTCACGAGTTTTATGTTTAGTTTTCAGGAATAAATAGGTTTGAAGAGATGAAGCATAAAAGGACCCAAAAGCTGGGAAAAAGGACTGAATTGTGAGATCTGGGGACCAAGATGCAAGGAAGAAGGACCTGATTGCAATACAGAAGGACTTAAGAGCAAAACAGAATACTCCACACCATCATGGGGAGTTTTTACGAATTCGATTCGGGTCGGAGCTCCAACAAGTCAAGTAACCGCATCAAAGACCAACAATACCAGAAAGCCAAGCCCACAACAAAAACGAGCAGGATCTGAACCATATAGACCGCCAATTGGCGGTCCAAGACCGCTAATTGGCGGTCCATTTTGGCCCAAATCCGCTCAAATTTCTCCAGCACATGTATTAGAGGATGTTTAGGCTATTTTTGGTATCTGTTTAGTCCCACATCGGGGGATTGTCCCGGTTTGCTTTTTTCCATGGCTATAAATAGAACTCTTCACCTTCCATTGTAATCACTCCATATTTTAAGTGACTATTCTTCCTACTAGAAGTGAGGCCTTGAAGCACACACTAAAGTTGGAGGATGCTACTTGAAATGTGAGTCATTTTATCAATAAAGTTTTGTGTTTCTTTCATTGTTTGTTTATGCTTCTTTTATTGTTTGTGCATGTTTTAGTTTAATCGTCTTTTATTTCTAGCTTAGTTTTAATATGCTTTCTTTGCTTAGTTTAATAATTAGTGTAATGTTTAGTGAGTAGTTCCATCCCCTTTGGGGGGTGGAGTAGATGTACATACATGCATTAGAGAATGGATGAATGTTTTATTTTTGATGTGTTGATCAAACATGAATGTATGCTTGCTTGTTTAGGATAGAATTTATAACTTGATGAGTTTTGCCAAAATGATTAGACACCTCTCATGCTTGTTTAGGTTCTGAAATAAACAACTTGCATATGTAAATGTTAATCAACTAAGTTGGTAAATAGATTGATAGGTTTTGCGATAACATTTAGACACTTCCTATGCTTGATAAACACCACCTTCATGTGTGATCAATCTCGTTTTATATTTAACCGCAAGTGCACGGCCGCGTTGAAGCGGTGGTAAATACGGGTCGTCCACTGGGAGGTGTGTCGACACTTGGTTTGTGTGAAGGCGAGAGGTAAAGAAGGGGAAGAAAGGTTGGTTACACTAAACTACACTAAGATGCAAATGGAAATGGAAGAAAAGCAAGAAAATTAAACCCCAAAGGGGGTAGAGAAATAATGTGAACATAAAGAAGTGTGTGTATGTTCATTAAGCTCCTCACAACATGTAGTGCATGAAATCATAAAACTACATCCAACTTTGCCTCTACATGAATTAAGATAAGACTACATCATTAAAACATACAAGACAATAATTGGAATGAAGCTACATGAACTCAAGTATAAAGACTATACCCTACTATGCCTCCACATGAATTAAGATTTCACTACATCATTAAAACATACAAGACATTAGCTAAGGTAAAGGCAACAAGAGCTCATACACTACAAATTGTGTTTCCAATATTAACTTCATCCATATCCTAACCTTATCATTCCCTATAAAATAGGTCCACTAATCAAAGCATAAGCTAAGCTTCATTCAAGAGCATTAGCATATCAAAGATAAGAGTGAAAACTCATTAGAAGGTTATGGAAATCATATAAAGCTCAAGGGATAAAGATAACACACACTTAATACACTACATGATTATATCACATATTTCTCCACCCCCCCCCCCCCCCCAAATGGGGATGGAACTACTCACTACTCATTACACTAACTATATTAGCAAAAGAAAGCATAATACTGAAATGAAAGTTAACTAAGAAGGCAAGAAGCATTAAAGAAACATAAAAGGAAAGGAAAGACTAAATAAACATGCACAAATTAAAAGACAAGATTGAAAGAAACTAGAAGAATTATTTTATTAACAAATGACTCACATTGAAGGTAGCATTCATCTCCACCTTGAGTTTTTGCTTCAAGGCTCACTCCTTAGTAGAGAGAATACCACCAAGCAATGGGTAATTACAATGGAAGGTGAAGAGTTCTATTTATAAGCATGGAAAAAGCTAATCGGGGACAATCCCCCGATGTGGGACTAAACCAATACCAAAAATAGCCTAAACGAACATTAATACAAGTCCAGGAGAAATTTCGACGGATCCTGAGCAATATGGACCGCCAATTAGCGGTCCAAAATCTTCGGATCGTGTTGGAATTTGTTGTGGGCTTTTCTTTCTGGTATTGTTGGTCTTTTATGCGGTTACTTGACTTGTTGGAGCTCCGACCCGACTCGAATTGGTAAAATACTCCCCATGATGGTGTGGAGTATTCTGTTTTGCTCTTAGGTCCTTCGGTCTTACGATCAGGTCCTTCTCCCTTGCATCTTAGTCCCCAGGTCTCACAATTAAGTCCTTTTTCCTGCTTTTGGGTCCTTTCATGGCTCTTCTCTTCAAACCTCTTTATTTCTGAAAACTAAACATAAAACTCGTCACGTAGCATTGCTTAGGTGTAAGATAATGGATATAAGATACAAATATAAGCATGAAATGATGTCAATCAAATACCCCCACACCTAAGTTTTTGCTAGTCTCGAGCAAAACAAAGAAAGAGAAAAGCAAACGAGAAACAAGAAATCCTAACTCACTTTCGTAGGAATCACGGTTGCACTTAGCACGTGCAACAAGCCGTTAAACCTCCTTTTTGCCAAGGAGGAGGAGTGTTGTCTCCTGAGGGTTTTCAGCGGATATACCCACAAAATCCGAACAAGATGCATTATTCAATCTAGACACTCGACTCGTTGGAAATATTTTTGTCGATCAATGGACGCGGTAATCCTACGGGCCGACTCTATATAGGTAATCAGTCCACACCTAGCCTAATAAACCATTCGTGCAAGTTAAATAAGGAATTAAGTAAAAGACATGGACAACCTCAAGATCCTCAAGTGATACAAAGTGTAAGGTCCATTGAGGTTCTTATTTGCATTACCTTTTTTTTTGTTTCTTTTCACACATTTTTTTTTCTTTTTTTCTTTTTATTAGTTGGAGCTTCATTCTCCCAGGGTCAGGTTTCGTGCATCATTGCCCATGAGGACTTACACTATCACGTACACCTTTCCCCAAATCTCCACATAGGGCAATCCCTACCACCCGTGTAACGGGAGTTCGGTCGGCGCATCCCAAGTCAGATGACTCGAAAGCACCAGGCACAAAGTCCCCTCAGACCTACTTTCCCGAGTGATAGGAGCCGTGCGAGAAGAGAGAACATCTACTCACTTATTTCTTATCTACACATGAACCAAAACCCCTACACTAATGTCTCACAACAAGATTAAGAGGGTCCTTGACTACAACAAACTTCCTAAATTAACAAACACGAATTATTGACTCACTAGGTTCAAGGTGGACTTCTTTGAATGTTTGAGCACTGAAACCCTATGATTACTCACCCCCAAAGGAAAACTGGGGTGCATCCTAACGACTCGATAAATCCTAAAGCCACGTACTAGATATCCTAATGCATCAAGTTCAAGACAATTTTGGGAGCTTTCTTTTTACTTTACCTCTCAACGGTTTTGCACATGCTAAACACATGCAAAACCCACAAAACATTTTCTTTCGAAAACACATAGATTTTGAAAGAAATATGAAAATTTTGAAGCACTAGGCAAGCAAAAGAAGACAAGTCACCCAAGGATCATGGCAAGCAGATATATCGATATTAAATGCAGCACACTATCATGACCCTAACAATGCAAACAAAAGAAAACAAAATCAAAGGAAAAAGACTCAACTATGTACACACGTAAAACACCCCCCCACACCTACTTCATGCATTGTCCTCAATGAATGGATGCATGCATGAAACAGAAGAGATCTCACCAACGTGAAGTACACAAGGAAGTTCATGGCTATGTTGATGGACACAACCCAACTTCCCTCAAAACCTATGAGATGCTAAAGAAGGGATACAAATACGTGAAAGAAATGGGGCCCAAATACACAAGGGTTGGGGCTCACAACAATCGATGCTCACTGAAGGAGTCTTTTATTGAACTCTTTTTTCTTTTTCTTTTTTTTCTTTTTTTTCTTTTTTTTATATAACTATGTACAAACATAAATTCCCATCTTCATTTGTCAAAAGACATCAAATGGGAACCTCAAGAGTGAGTCAATGCACTTGGAAAGGGAACATGACACCACGCGGGGCCAGAATACGCATGCGTGGGCCCCCTTCACAAAGAGCACCAGATGAAATGAGAGGTTCGTGAATTGGACGCAAAGGCGTCTCATTCAAAGGATCAAACTGAAAGAGCTTGAACCTCTCAAGTGTTTGGGAAATGAGGGGCAACGGAGAAAGAGTTTCTCCCGTTGCGCTGCTGAAGTTATGATCGTCAATCCAAACTCTCCAACCAACAGGCTGGTGGGTCGGAACGAGGTCAAGCACCTCGTTATGCATGTCCAACTCACCAGGAGAACAGGAAGTGGGTCTCATACCCAAAGTATCCTCCAAGGAACTCCTAATACCCTCATGAGCAATGTAGTTGTTTGATGTTCCATCATTTCCAAGATGATCAGGAACAATAGTGAGAGGCAAACTCTCGTCAGGTCGTATGAGATTAAGGGTACTAGGGACCTCTTGCTCCACCAAAGGTGAGTCCTTAGGAGGTACAACAATAAGATCATGTGGCTCAAGGGCCACGGGACAAAAAGGTAAGGCACAATCCTGTGCCGACTCATAATAGAACTAGTCCAAGCTATTCTCAGTTTGAATCGAATCCTCCACTAAGTGATCGTGAATTGAAACCCCAAGTCTCTCAGACTGACTAGGAGTTTGACTTTGAAAGGTTGTGCTTTGAATTTGTGGATGTGGTGGTGGTTCGATTTCAGAAGATAAATCCTCAAGTTGACATGAAAGGTTACTCTCCTCACTTAATTGTTGCGTCAGTTGACTCACTTGAAGTGTCAGATTTTGTATGCGGTCAACGAGGAGGTCCAAGTCAGATCTTGGGAAATTTTGGGGTTGGGTGTTGATGGCCTGAGAATGAGTCCAATGATTTGAAGTGGGGTGTTGGTAGAATTCTGGGTATTCGGGAGGAGGATATTGGGGTGGAAATGATGTATAAGAATTTGAATATGAATTGTCTCCCCACGAATCCACCCCTCTCGGGTTGTACGCGGATGCGTAATGGTCATAATGAGCATTTTGGGAAAATGTGTGCTCATACTCAGGCTCTGGGGGAACATAAGGACATTCCCCGAAATCATGACCACTCAACCCACAATAGTGACACGGTACGGCTACTGGAGCCACCGGTGCACCCATGTCATCTACCACATGCATGAAAGAGGCCAAAGGTTCTTGTAATGTCTCAGATTGATGACCAACATATGATCTGACGTAACTAGATGGTGGTCTAGCAGTCGGTGCCTCTCTCATGTTACCCTAATATGAAGATTGCTCAGTCACACAATGAGGATTATCCCAACCATACGGGGTGTTAGTCTGAGGCACCCCAGGTTGCATGGGTCCGGAGTACCAGGGAGAATCATCCTGGTCCCAACAATGATATGGATGGTCGCCCATGTAACCATCCATCTCAACAAACAACTCTCGAGTCGACCACTCTCACCGCCACGAGACTAAGCTCGCAAAAAGTGCTCGACTCGACCCTAAAACGCTACCAGAGAGTGTAAAGGGGAGGAGACTATAACGTAGAAGAAGGTGAGAAGAAGATGACTCAGAGGTGAAGGGAAGAATCCCTAAAGCTAGCGTGGGTAGAGGGATCAGGAAGAAGCCTAACTAGCAAGCACGGCTCAAACAATGTAAGGCAATGGGTCCTTAAGCTAGACGACGCCTAACTTCGAGGTCACTAGCCTCGACACGCCTCACCTCCCTACAACGAGGACCACAATGCCTAGCAAGTGATACCAGATCCGGAGATCCAGTACCTCCTACTATCGACAAGGTAGGCAACGCCGATCAGGTCATGACGGTCTCGACTAGATTACTCTCCTAGTGCGTTCGAATTCCTTAGGGCCAATGTCTACTTGCTTTTAGTTAAGGCTTTATTAAGAGTGATTTTTGGGGCCAAGGAAAGGGTGATGAAATCCCCCACCTTATCTTTTATGGGACAGCCCCTCCTTAGTAGCGATTTGATCCTAGATCTAGCAATCAATCGCTCCAATCAAACGCTCTCTCACTCTTGTCCCGATGCACCTTACTAACTAATGCATGAACAAAACATGCATGAATGAGGGATGTGGGTGCACGTACCTCACGCCAGCAATCAACGACAAAATGTAAAGCAAAGAAAAGACAAATGCATGCAAGGTCTACCAATGGTGCATGACCTAGATGGCAAGAAGTCTAGTCTTTTGCTTTGAGTTTTATGGTCCAAGTTGATTAAAGGGGAATGAAATTAAATCTGGGAGCAAAGTAGAAGTCGCAGCATGCAAAATTGTGCTCCCAGCTAACTAACATGAACAATATAACAACTGGAACAAATTTGAGAACAATTGAGGCTCACCAGGCCGCCAATTGGCGGTCCCAGACCACTGATTGGCGGTCTTTTTGTAGCTTCTGGTCCTCAAACTTCTCCAGTAGCCTCCCCTTGATCCTTAGGTTCCCTGAAACTAAACAACACTGGAAACAAAAAAATTAAAAACCCCTCGAATCGCCCAAACCAACGTCTGGACAGAGCACCTCCCAGGCAACGGCGCCAAAAACTTGATCGATCTTGTTTTATATTTAACCGCAAGTGCACGGCCGCGTTGAAGCGGTGGCAAATACGGGTCGTCCACTGGGAGGTGTGTCGACACTTGGTTTGTGCGAAGGCGAGAGGTAAAGAAGGGGAAGAAAGGTTGGTTACACTAAACTACACTAAGATGCAAATGGAAATGGAAGAAAAGCAAGAAAATTAAACCCCAAAGGGGGTAGAGAAATAATGTGAACATAAAGAAGTGTGTGTATGTTCATTAAGCTCCTCACAACATGTAGTGTATGAAATCGTAAAACTACATCCAACTTTGCCTCTACATGAATTAAGATAAGACTACATCATTAAAACATACAAGACAATAATTGGAATGAAGCTACATGAACTCAAGTATAAAGACTATACCCTACTATGCCTCCACATGAATTAAGATTTCACTACATCATTAAAACATACAAGACATTAGCTAAGTTAAAGGCAACAAGAGCTCATACACTACAAATTGTGTTTCCAATATTAACTTCATCCATATCCTAACCTTATCATTCCCCATAAAATAGGTCCACTAATCAAAGCATAAGCTAAGCTTCATTCAAGAGCATTAGCATATCAAAGATAAGAGTGAAAACCCATTAGATGGTTATGGAAATCATATAAAGCTCAAGGGATAAAGATAACACACAACGGTCGACCGGTCCAGACGGTTAATGCAGAATTAATTTAAGAATTAATTAGATCATGCATGGAATTGGTCCATAATTGATTTAATTCGTGGCTAAGATTATTTATTATTAAATAATGGATGGTTAGATGGAAGTTTGCATGAAATCATGGGCAAGAGGTTGCACATGAATAGGTAATTTGGAGAGAACTTATAAATACAAGTTTATCTCATTACCTCCTCAATTAATTCATTGGTTTTCTCATGCAAAAACTCTCTCCATAATTCTCCACGAAATTCCCTTAATTCTTAAGTTTAGTTTTAGTTTTAAGAGATCATCTTCTCAAGGGAACTAAAGAGGGGTTAGTAATTAGATTCTAAACCCTATTAGAGATTGAGAGGCTAGCTCTTCTCTCTCCAATCTTGTTTAGAGTTTGGTGAAATCTCGGAGGCATCCGGCGTAGCAACAAGCATCCTCAACGTCTCTGAATCTTCAAGAAGTTTTAGAGAACTTCTAGGTATGAATTTCGGAGTCCCTTTGTGTTTGTTGTAATGAGTTTTTGAAACTAGTTGTTAAAACAAACCGATGCATGCATGAAATAAATCGAAGAAAATTGTAATTGATCCTTATTATACATGAAAATTCGAAAAATATATATGTATAATTAAACATGAAATCCTATAGTTTAGGAGTCGGAGCTGGGTGTCGAAGGTCGATGGGCTAAGAGATGACATCATGGAGGAGGCACACCGAGCGAGATATACCATTCACCCGGGGAGTACGAAGATGTATGAGGACCTGCAGCGGAACTTCTGGTGGAAGGGCATGAAGAGAGATATTGCAGAGTTTGTCGACCAGTGTTTAGTCTGTCAGTAGGTGAAGATTGAGCATCAGCGACCAACGTAACCGATGCAGTGTATTGAGCTACCAGAGTGGAAGTGGGAGCACGTGATGATGGATTTTGTCATGGGGTGCCGAAGACGAGGAGATTCCACGACGCGATTTGGGTGATAGTCGATAGACTGACCAAGTTGGCGCACTTCTTAGCTATCAGGACCACGTTGCCTCTTGAGGGTCTAGCTAAGTTGTATGTAGAGGAGATAGTCAGGCTTCACGGACTACCAGTGAGCATCATCTCTGATCGAGATCCCAGATTCACATCAACATTTTGGGGAAGTCTACAGCATGCATTAGGGACACGTCTGAGGTTCAGCACAATGTTTCACCCACAGACAGACGGCCAGTCTGAGAGGACGATTAAGACCTTGGAGGATATGATGAGAGCATGCACACTAGATTGGGCAGGGTACTGGGATGAGCACTTGCCGCTGATAGAGTTCACATATAACAACAGCTACCACTCGAGTATTGGGATGGCACTGTACGAGGCGTTGTACGGGAGGCCTTGCAGATCTCCGGTATGTTGGAGTGATGTAGGCGAGAGGCAGTTGGTGGGGCCAGAGCTTGCGCAGATGTATGCAGAGAAGGTGGATGTGATCAGAAGGAGATTGTCCACAACACAGAGCAGGCAAAAGAGTTATGCTGACTGATGCAGACGGATGTTGAGGTTTGAGGTTGGCGACCACGTGTTACTTAAGAACTCCCCAGCTCGGGGAGTAATGAGGTTTGGGAAGTTGAGGAAGCTCAGTCCGAGGTATGTCGGGTCGTTTGAGATCCTAGACCGAGTTGGAGAGGTCGCCTACCGGATTGCGTTGCCACCGTAGTTTTCGGGTCTTCACAACGTCTTCCACGTATCGATGTTGGGGAAGTACGTGGCAGATCCAGCTCTTGTGATTGAGATAACAATGCCAGAGATCCAGCAGGACTTGTCGCTTGAGGAGAGACCAGTCAAGATCGTTGAACGCATGGATCACCAGCTCAGGAGGATGACCATTCTGATGGTGAAGGTCCAGTGGCAGCATCATAGTGAGTGCGAGGCCACTTGGGAGATCGAGAAGGAGGTTCGAAAGCAATACTCGGAGCATTTTGGTGAGTCGCTTGTTTCGATTTCGGGACGAAATCCTTTTAACATGGGTGGATTGTTATGACCCTAACCTTAATTTGGGATAATCACTTGATTAGTGGAGGTTTTGCATGGGAAATGGAAGGGAGAATAGTGATGGTTGATATGTTGGGGGCTGGTTACTATTGTGATGGGTTTTGGTTTTATAAACAAAATGTATCCTCTCTTTTCCTCTTCTTCTTTTAGTTCTTGCCATCTTCCTCATTTCTCTTCTCTTTTCTGGCAAACCAAAGAAGGTTGAGGTTGCTCCGGCGTGAGACGCGTGCGGTTGATGCGAGTCGAGGTCGTGTGGAGGTTGCGGTTGTGTGGCGACGTCGAGCGAACTCCGGTGAGCTCTATCTTACACTTGAGGTATGCTGATTCTTTAGTTATTTTTGTTGCTCGCCCACATTGAGGTTGAGTTGTGGTCGGTTGCGGGAGGTCGGAGACCTCATCGGTGGCGAGAAACGACGTAAAATCCTCGGCTGGCACGGGGTTGCTGTCGACCAACGGTCGACCGATGTCTTCGGGCGGTCGACCGACTTAGTGTTTTTCCCTGACTTTAACCAACACCGGTTGAACGATGCCATGGGGTGATCGACCGGTTGTGCGTGTGATGGTGGGTCGGAGGTTTGCCTGCTGGTTTTCGGTTGACCGTTCCTAGTTTTTGGTTCGACCAGAACTTATGTTAAATTAATTATATTGCATGGGTTCGACCAATTGTATATCATGTTCAACCGATATATGACTTAGACTATTAGGATGCCCCTGGTAGTATTCGGTCGACCGGGATCCCTGACTCGGTCGATCAATTAGACTTGTATGATTTTGACCAAACTCCGGATTTTGACCAAACTCCGGATTTTGACCCTGTATTCTGTCAACCGATTTTAGATTGGTGTTCAACCGTTGGGACTTAAGTAATGTGTAGAGAGTTCGACCGTTGCAGACTTTCGGTCGACCGAACCCCTTGGGAACGGTCAACCGGAAGTCTGCAACGGTCGAACGCTCTACACATTACTTAAGTCCCAAAGGTTGAACACCTTGGGAACGGTCGACCGGATTGCCTATTGCGGTCGACCGTTTGTGCGCATAACAGAAGTATTGGTCCTTGTGTTGTGTCAACTCTGTCCATGGAAACCCATGTCCTCGCTTAGAGTGTTTGTCGGGAGGTGACAGCGGGTACGTTGCCCGTGCCTGCCCTGGGACCATCGCGTGGAAGAGTGTGGATACTTGGGTCATGCCACCTCCGTTGATGGACTGTGGTGTGACGTGTTGTTGCTTGACTCTCTGTAGTGTAGCAGATCTGAGGGATCGTGGATCCCAATGCATGTTGATTCTTGGCTCGTGGAGCATGATGACCTGCATACTATGGTCTGGACTCGTTCAATGTTGTGTCAGACGTATGTTGTACCGACGAGGTTGTGCCGGCAATGCCGCCGACGTTTGTGCCCACGATGTTCCAGCTTGTTGTGTCGTCTGATGTTGTGCCGGACGTATATTGTACCGCCGATGTTGTGTTGGTGATGTCGTCGATGTTGTTCCAGCGATGATTCCTCGATTGGGCACCTATCAGGGGATGGTTGGACCGACCAGGCTACGACTCTGTTGGGGTGGTGTAGACCACGTGGTTCGCTTTGCGCAAAAGTACGGACGAGTACATCACTGATCCTTTTGGCTCGAGTAGTCGCGTGTGGGGGGTGTGTTGCGTACTGTCCATAAGATCGTATGTGCCTACGGTAGGTCTCCGAAGGAGACCCGATGTTGTTGCTGGACTGATGTCTTGTTTTACCCTTGGAGGGTTTTGTTGCATTGCTGATGATGACATGACATGCTACTAGTACGATAGGTTCATTTACCGTACTGTTGTATTCGTATAGGTGAGCTTGACATACGGGGTTTCCAAATGGGAAACTCTGGCATTGTGCTTGATTCATGTTTCCGGACCGCAGTAGGTTATGTCGGGTGGTGACAGCGAGCGCACATATTTTAGGGTCAGGATCCTTTTCGGACTCTTCGAGGTCGTTATGATTACTTGTATATTTCTTTCGTTGTATTGATGTAATCATGTATTTTGACAAACTCTATTGTATCTGGTGCACCTATTGGTTATATTTATGAGTAACATTCCCGCTTGGATTGTCGTTATCTTGAGATCTCTTTATTATTAAATTTTAAATTTTTCGTTGTTTCGGGATGTTACAATTGATCTGTAATAAGAGGGCAAGAGTGATGGAACATTTCCGTGGTTGTTACTATAGTGACCATATCAGCCACGGATAACATCCGTCGCTGATGCATACTTACGCGCTCAATTCTCCTGCCAAAAAGGAAACAACGTCGGTAAACATTCGTCACAACATCTGTGACTGAATAGCTACAGTGACCGTTACATTAGCCACGGTAAATATTCGTGGTTGTTGGTCCACTACGACGGACACTTAGCTACAGGCACGGATAGTGTTCGTAGCTAAAGGGCGAAATTGTTGTAGTGTAACATCTGAAAGTGAAATCACCCACATATTTCACTTAACTTGTTAGGTGAGTTCTGAATATTTCTTTATTAAAGAGTAGATTGTGAAGCCAAGTTAAAACATTGGGAATGTTTGAACTATCATCTGTACCATATTAAATTGTTAAGACATACAGTCCATTGGAATGGAGACAATATCGTAATATGTATTTCATATTACATATGCATGATTTCACCGTTAAGAGTTGACCGAGTTTTTAATCTTGACTTTCAAGTTGTATGAGACTCTTGAGGATATGAAAACCTAACATTAGTCCCCTTAGAAGTTTTATCTTATTCTCAAGATTTGCATTTACTTTTTGCTATCTTTGGATGTTACCAATGATCACGAATGATTCGATAAAGTTATATTTCTAGAAAGCATGTTGAATCCGAGTTGAGAGGTTGAAGATGAAAAGGAAAATCAATTCGTGTTGTCGTATTTTATTTTGTATTCATAGACCGGTCAATTAAGATTATTTTGAGGTTAATCTAGGGTACTTCATACAAATGTCTATTGTACACTTTTGGTCCAAATAAGAGCTTCTATATATGTATTCATAACAAATGCGTAGTAACAAACTCTCATAGTATGCGAGATTATGCTGGTCGCACGAAGTACTTGCACGTTTGAACCCTTGATAGATGAGAGTGTAATCTTGTGCGAGTGGGAGATAATTGTTTAATGGTTTGGCCACCCATGCTCGGTTGACCCAAACAAAATGTTTTTATTTTGTTTTGAACAAAATAAAAAAAGAGAAAAGAATGACATAAGTGACCGAATGGAAGTTACTATTCACTTAATAATATACCTGATCTCTCTCCCCCTTTATTCATTTACTTCTCCTCCATTCATCACTCTTCTCATCATTAGCTTCGTGTGGGCGACAACAAGGTTGGATCATTAAGGATTGCACAACAAGGGAAGTGCATTTATTTGATGAAAACAATGTATGTTCCAAATACTCAGATTATCTAGTGTTTTGATGATATACCACTACTACAGAAAAAGACATATACGTCGGATGTACGGGGGTATATACGTCGGATATAAGCACTCCCAGATCCGACGTCTATGTGTGCGTCGTCTATACATAGACGTCGGACGTCCAATATCCGACGTCTATTCTTTAGGAATAGACGTCGGCTTCTACATACGGCCGACGTCTATTCTTTAAGAATAGACGTCGGATTATAAATAAAGCCGACGTTTATTCTTTTCTTCAGAGGAATAGACGTCGGCTAGTATAAAAATACGATGTCTATTCCTAAACCTAGACAAAAAAATAAATAGCATCCTGCAAACTTGTTTTTAGTCATCGTATCGTATACATACAACTTGCACCAAATTCGTTCACAGATGGTCACACTTTCATCCACATGTACATACTAGCGCAAACACACATTTGCCAACTTGCACAAACACAAACATATGACCATACATGCACAAACACAAACATACAAGCATACACAATTGATATTCAACACACTTCCAATTAATTCATTCTAAAATTAAGGCGATTATATTAAGGTATAAATTGTAGGTTTGTAATACAAGTGCACTTGTTAACTAAATTATAAAAAATGTTAGTGACAGGAGAACCTCTTAGTTCATCAACATGTTGCTGATAAAATAGCGAGCCCATCGGTCGCGAGTTTCATCGAGCTCCTGTTGCGGAAAGGATCACTACTTTTTGGGAAGACCTATCAAAAAAATACAAGTGTGAATGTTAATAACTAAATATTGAAACTACAACTATACAATTGAATAACGATCTACATTACCTCAGATAGGCATACGTCTTGAGTTGCCAATTCGAGGATTTCTTCCATGTATCTCATCACGTAGTAACCACATTCCGTATTTCCAACCTGCTTCCGGTACTACAAACATAGAAATTCGCTAAATTTATGTTCCTAACTTAATTAACAAAAAATGAAGAGAACGTACTCTCATTCCATGTCATGTTATTCCTGCTTTTGTGGTTGTTCTCCTGCCACCCAAAACTCTGTAAACCTTAATTGCCCTGAGTAGCACAAGTTAAAATTTCATTCAATAATACTAATAAAAATCCACGAATTACTTTTCCCACGACTAAAACATCAACATGTTTCTAAATAAAAGAATATCTTAAGCATAAATAAGCATTTAACTAAATAAACATGTAACTAAATAAACATTTAAAATTCAGAATTGAAAATACTCCCACAAAGAAACTGTACGTACTAAATAAAATTTGTAAGAAATACTCCCACAAATAAAATACTCCCACAAAACTTTTACTTTTATGACTCTCTCTCTTTTAAGATCATCGAAACTCCTAAGAAATTAGAGATAACAATCTACAGACTAGACACCCTTACATTTAACTTAAATCATGCCTACATTAATTTGTCTCAATTCGTGACAATATTCAAATTGGAACAAATTGATATAATTTTACATGACCACACTCACAAAAGTTAATGAATAGATTGGACATAAAACCAAATGATCAAGTAAATTAAAAGGTTTGGTGAAGGCAAAACTTCACGGCTTCCATATCTTCATTTCTCCATCCTCTCCGTATGTCAAAAAACAAATTAAAGTTCACGTATTCTTTACATTGGTCATAATTTCTCTCCTTAGTTGTTATAAACATGTCTTTTTAATTTCTTTCATTCATTAGCAAAAGTAAGAGACTTCATTTCTATCATTCATTAGCAAAAGTAAGAGACTTCATTGGTCCTAATTTCTCTCCTTAGTTGTCATAATTTACAATGTCTAGTAAATTACGAGTCCAAAAGATTTCGATCAAAGCTTAACTAGTTCAAGCTAGCAAAATACTTCATTTCTTTCAAGAACATACAAAATATCAACAAACGTAAGCATAAATCACGAAAATACTAATATATTCAAGATTAAAACAAAAAAAATGAAATGTCGCATTCACAAACAATAAACGACACGAGATGTATACTAACATAGAAAAGAATCATTACTACAAGAAAATCCGAAAATAAACCAACAAAAACGAACATAACACTTACATTGGTAGGATGTGGAGAGACGGAGGAAGACGGAGGAAGAAGGAGAAGAGGGCCGGAGAAGGGGAGGAGAGGTTGGGACGTCGCTGCGGTGCCGGAGACGGTGCAGATCGGTCGAGGAGGAGGATTCGGTCGCGGGACGGCTAGGGTTTGGGTGGGTTTTCGTCTGAAATGAATGACAGAAAACACGTCTATTCGTTTTCTTTTAGACCTATAGACGTCGGATATTATAAATGTCTGACGTCTCTACCTTGACGTCTATATGCAGGGATTATAGACGTCGGATATTTATAATATCCGACGTCTATAGGTCGACGTCTATACCCTATAGACGTCGGCCGCACAGGTTAAACGAATACCCGACGTCTATTTGTCGACGTTATACCCAATAAACGTCGAATAAACACGGTAATACAATAGCCGACGTCTATATTACCACATAGACGTCGACCGACGACAATGTTATGCTCTCCCTTCTAGACGTCGGTTGTTATAACGGCCGACGTCTATTGGGCGACGAGTAAAGTCTATTCTGCACTAATGTACCTAATAAACTAGCTTGATAATCGATTATGGGCTATAACTGTGTGTTGTATTTGGAATTTGAGTATATTGTACATAAATTTATAATAATGCAGTAGTTACCATCAATTCACGCATCATTCCTATCTTGACGTAATAAAGATCATGGAATTAAAATGGAACGAGTAGTAGAGTAGATTAAAAAAAAGCTTCATCCCGAATCTCGAAACGGAAGGCTGAGAATTTTTTAGAGCACCTGAGTCCCACATGTAAGTTAGTTCTAAATGCAGCAAGCCTTTAACGATAAACAACGATTTTTTTTTCTTTGCCTCAATTTAAAATTTAAAACAGTGGTTTTTCTTTGCTTAAAATTAACACCATCAACACCCTTCGAAAGACAGACCACATATACAAACACACATCAGATACCCCTCATCCCGCCAAGAATTTGTCGACTCTTGCATTATCTCTCCTTGAAAGGAACTTCATGCATATCGGCGACTGCACATTGGCTAGAGAGAGTACGGCGGCCGGCAGAGACCAGATTCCGTCCCCACATATCAACCCAGAAGCCACAGCCGGAGCGAAAGCGTCCGCCTTTGTTTTATCGATCCTTTCCCACACGAACAATATTAGACTCCCTATGCACATGTCGATGGCGAAGTACGACCCAATATAGAATGGGATAGCCATGGCCATCGGGATCGGTATAAATTGGGCGACTCTTTTGCTGGAGACGTCACGGATGAAGTTAAGGAGCATGGCGAAAGCGAAGAAGGCGTAGCAGAAATTGAGGCAGTTTTTGGGGAGGGAGCCGAAGCCGTCCACGCCCAGGATGGCCATGTTGCGGTAGATGCCTGCGAAGGGGGCCGGGTAGTTGGAGCCCGGCGTGCCGATGCCCGGGAAGGCCTTGTAGAAGAGCCAAAAGACGCAGGGCGAGATGACGCAGCCCATCGCCGTGCCAATCACTTGACTGACGAACATGGATCGTGGGGAGGCCAGTGTCAGGTACCTAAAGTTCAGAAATGGATGTTTTTGTCAGCTTCGGTGCAAAGTCTGGTTGGTTGGTCTTGTTTTAACATGCGTTCAGAAACTCACGTTCGATATATCTTAAATATCTTGATTTCCACGATGAAAATAAATTGGTGTAGATATCGTACTTGAAAATCTGTATTTCAATGTAGCACATTTATTTGAATCCGTTTTGAAGGGTGCAGGTCTTCGTAATTTAATTATGTAATCAAGTTCACAACACGAGAATATGTGAGCTTTTTCGTACCATTTCCAAGATTTTCAACAAGATATTCTAATTTTTTAAATGCACAAGTGCTACCAAATTTGTGCAAATATCCCAAATTTATATCGTTTTACTACCCTTAGATTCAAGAACAAATACATTTCATAAAACTAGAATGTTATATTTTTAAAATTGAAGATCTAAAGTGAAATGGACAAATTGTTAGATTCGGGAGAAAGACAGGGAGCACCAGACCGAGCCACCCCAGAAACACGCCCTCCACCAGACGCACATGGACCGCAAATCAGCGGTCCCAAACCGCCAATTGGTGGTTCAAAAGTCACACCTGGTGCGCGGTTTTGGCTCGCCTTATTCTCCATGCTAAGGGTCTTCTATTGCCATCACTAGAACCATACTTTGATTTACTCAATTGGTGGACACGAATGAAAGAAGAAAACTAAGTACTTATCACTCATAAGCAAAAAGGGATTTGCAACAAACTCATCTTTTTTTTCTTCTTTGTCACTTACATTCTCCTTTCTTTTTCTCCTTTTCACTCATTTTATGACTTCACTAAACTTGTTTACAAATAGAGAACTTTTGTGCTTATATAGGCACTTACAAAGACTTTTCAACTTAGCCTAAAACATAAACTACATAAACATGATCATTCAAGATCATTACAACCTCTACTTAAATTGCGTCATAAAATATGACGAAAATCATAGAGAAATGAAGAGACTCTTTGTCTCTTCCTTTCCCTTTAACCTTTCATCTTCCAACTTGTTGAGTCATCAACTTCTAGATGACTCACCCTCCATAGATGATGTGGCTAGTGACTGAGATGTCACCTAGGATTAAGTTCAATTCTCAATACAAATAGATCAACTGATTGTATTGTCAGAATAATTAGAACTATTATGAGGTGGAAAATGTAATATCCTAAACCCAAAGCATTAGTTGAATATATATATATATATGTTGGATGTAGACTTACATGGAATACACGAATGTTTAGGATTAAATCTTAATAGTGAGAAATTTGAGGATGTGGCTACATTTTTCTTTCCTAACAAATATCTCCATCCCAAACAGAAGTTCAGTGGGATTGGGGAGAAAATCAGAAAAAGAGATGCAGCTCTCAGCCATCACTATTCACTCCCCCCCCCCTGCAATCTCCCCTTCCCACCTGTCGCCGGTCGCAAGAGCTAGACCGGAACCCTCCGTCCAATGCAACTTTGCTTCACCAAACTTCAGGGGTGGCAAGGGCGTTCATGGAGCACTACTACCGGACGTTCGACTTCAACCGTGCCAATCTGGCGAACCTCTAACAAGAGTCATCCATGCTCTTCTTCGAAGGCACCAAGATCCAGGGCTCCTAATCCATCGTCGAGAACCTCATCAACTTGCCCTTCCAGCAGTGCCGGCACAACATCTCCACCGTCGATTTCCAGCCTTCCGGCCCCGCTAGCAGCATGCTCGTCTTCGCCTCCAGATCGCTGCAGATCTCCAGGGAACAACTCACCCTCAAGTTCACTCAGTCAGTATCAGACCAAGGAGGGTTTGCTATGGGTTTGGGAGAGAGGGAGAAGTATAGGTGGAGGAGGGGAATGGCATGGGAGATCACGTCGGTGTTGGTGATCTGGTTCCCGATCTTCGTCTTCTCGCACCTTTTACCCTCTTCTCTGGCCTCAACTGCGACCGCTTTCTCCTCTTCAGCAATAGACTGAAATCACACCTTTGAAGGCTATCAAACTCGACGGGACTCATCCAAGGAGGGAGATCTAGAGCTCTTCGGGTGTTTTCACCATCGAAGATGCATGGTGGTTTGAAAGTGGGGCTCGATCGGTTAGAGGGACTTGCAAACGCATGTATGCCTTTGGATCCACTTAAGCAACATTTTTCTAGACATATGGCTCATCGAATTGACCTTGAAACGGTAATATTGAAGTAGAGTGAAACTCAAAGCAAAATTACTAATTGTTTCTATTTTCTGAAATTGATTTTCATGTTGAGATTAATAATGTGGTATGATCTGAAATCAAAGAAAAAATGAATGTTTTTATGTATGCGAGAACACTACTTTAGCTGAAAATAAATCCATCTAGTTCGAGTATTGAAACCGTTATATAAGTAAATAAGGTTCTAAATTGGCTATAAATGAGTAGTAAGAATTGGTATTCATTTTCTGCTAGCATTGAGTCATGGATAAATTTAGTCTTAAGAGCTAAAAGTGTTACAACTAGTAGTAAGGATTTAGTTACTATCCTTTTGAAGATAAAAATAGATTTAAGATACTGGATTGCTAGCAGCTTGGCTGGAAGTGAAACTCTTTAATAAGGAGTTGAATGTGTTAGGTGAATGGAGTTTTGGTGTTACATGATTTGGGTTTATGTTTGAGACAACCCAACTATGATCGAGATGATTTCTTACATCTTGTGGCTTAGGTTGAAGTGTTTCATGCATAGAAATATGAACTGAATTGAGAGATGATACTTATACCTTTGTTTCAATTACTACATATGTTCATTTTTGAGTTGTAAGATACGTTTTCAAATCTGAACTGAATGATAGAAATGCTTAGACTTATATCACTATTTATGTATATGGATTAAGCGAGTTCTTTGATGATTCTTTGTTGCAAATGTGAGTGGATAAGTTTTGTAAACCGAAATTTGGACTCCATCTGAATCTGAAAATTTGATGTTTATGTTCTAATCAAAATCCTTGAAGTGTATATTAATGTCTCGCCTTTTCTACTTGATGGGATTAGGCAAGAGAATAACTAGCTAAGTTGGATATTGAACCTTGGAAGCTATGTTGCGTTGGTGGTGTGTTATTTGAGAAGTAAAGCAATGGTTGTTGAGATTTCCACTTGATGGCAACACTTATCATTTTAAGGATCTTAATACTTTTGTGCTCATGACTGCTTAGTTGATATGTAAGACTAAGTTGACATTCTAGTGGTGTTATGTTCTTGCAACTTTTCCGTCCCAAAAAAAATTAGACATCTAGATTTATGCTTTACGTGAGTTCAAGATGATATTGTTCTTTGACCTTATAGTTATTGTAGTAAGGTTGTAATGTGATTGTAATTGTCATCTTGAGTTGACTTGGACATGCAAGATAAATGATGAATTTCTTGTCAGTATTCATGATTTCATACTCTTCCGTTGGGAATAGAATTGGAATGATTATATATTATGGTTTAGCACTTCCATGAAATTTATGATGTATTGAAGTTGTTGTGGTTATAATAGACTAAGTAATGTGATTGATAGAGTTTTAATCTCACTATGTCATGGTAGGGATTTATGTTGGTATTGTGACTCTTAGTGAACTAGAATAATATTTGGTGGCTGAATGCTGGGATTTTGTTTTCCACTTGAGCCTACTTATGTATGGTTATCAAAAAGTGAGTGTCTAATGTCCTTAAAACTCAATCGTGTAGATGACCAATTGACAACAACAAATGCATTATTTTATTATTGAGAAATGGATTTACCATGTCTCTCAATAAAGTTTGAGTTAGTATTCTATTAATCATTTCTCACTCCTTGCAACTAAGGGGGTATTGTGCATGTAGTATTTGAACTTTGAAACTCAATATATTGTTTTACACTTAACATTGTGCTTTCCTAAATTAAAGTTGGTGAGATACAACTGTTTTGGCTTAGATCATATATGCATGGTCAACTGTTGTGCTTATTAAACATTCGGTATTTTTGAACAAATGGTTACATGATATAATTTAAATTGTATTTTGTCAGGTACTGTATTGGTTCACATTAGCTTGGGTTAACCTCAATGTTGTTTTACAATCTTCATAAAAATAGAAATGGTAGTAGTCCTGATAAACGAATTTGCTCAGGTGTTGGGACTTGCACTGCTTAACCTTAGTATAGTTGTGTATTAGTCGATGGTTATTATTAATGTCCTCATCCTTCTATTAAATGCATGCTTACATGATGAATGTCTATTTTTGCAAGTTTGACTAATGATAAAAATGCATTTTTGGTTACATGTTCATGCGAAAGTTGGAGACAATCCAGTTTATACTCTATTGCATATACTTGTTTAACTAGTGACTTTTAGTTTAATCATCACCCATGATGGACAATGAGTATTGACTTTTATATCATTGGTCTTGTTACTCAGATGTTTATGAGTAACTTGAATTGCGATTTAATTAGCAACAAAGACATATTATCTAACCAATGAGTTAGTGATTATTGATAGACTTTATTGTAAGTTATTCAAAAAGAATAACCAGTGATAAATTACAAACTATAGAAATAATACTGAAAGATTAATGGGGGTTCTGCACTACTGGGCTCTAAGGAGCATGACTCTTTAAGAGCATACTAGACTCTTCGGAGCATTGGGCCCGACGGGGCAAATCTCTTATGAGATTATTGGCGACGTAGGATCACAAATACATATATGTTATCTATCGTATTGACACAAGTTTGTGCACGAGACCCCACAATGAACTGAATTGAATAAAGATCGAAACTAAAAGTGTTTTAAAATGGTTATGATTATAGAATGGGTGTGGGGATGGGCCATACACCAACTGTAAGACCGCACGTGCCAGCGGTGGGTTTCCTTCGGAATCCCTGATACATGTATGTATCATTAATGAAATGATTGACTTAATTGAAATGGGAACTAAGACACATGTTTGTTCTTTAGTTCATACTGGTTATTGATTGTTATTGCATTGAATTGGGAAGTAAGACACATGTTTGTGCTTTAGTTCATACTACTTATTGATTGTTATGGAATTGAAATGGGAACTAAGACACATGCTTGTTCTGTAGTTTATATTGATTATTGATTGTTATTGATTGAAATGAGATATATGATGCAAGTTTATGCTCTAACTCATCATGTCGTTTTGTCTATTGAAGTTACTATAGAGGTGTGAACCATGTGTCACTTTTATATCTCCTTAAATGGGTTGGTATTGATCGTTTTTGGAAGTGATCCTTTTGTCGAGCATTTATGCTCATGTTTAAGGTAATGTTAGACATGTTTACAAGAAATTATGAACTTAAATGTTATTGTATGGTTTATTCTTTTGAATTGTATGTCTATTAGATTGATGTTTAAATTGGATCTTTTCGCATACAGAGTTTTATAAAGTCACGGTTTGGTGGTTTTATATTTTTGCAGGTAACCGTCAAGTTCTGACGGTACATGCATGACATTCATGACATATAGTTGCAGATGTGTTTTTAATCTTCTTTTACGTCTTTATGCACTAAGATTTTGAGTGTCAGTTATTTTTTATTCTTTTTAATACATCTTGAATGTATTGATTCTTGGATCTGTACGTCATGTACATGTCTTATTCTTGAATTCTAAAACATGTATACGTATATTTGAAATAAACGAACTCCTATTATCTATTTTGTTTTCTATTGTCTTCCAGTAATTATCTCTCTTTTTCTTTTAAATTTTGTATTCCACTTTGACGGTTCGGAAGGGGATGTTAGAGAAATTGCATACAGATCTTGTTGAAGTTAGCCAGATTGAAGTAAGTCAGTGATCCTTTGTTTAAGTAATCTTATTCGAAAATTAATTCACGTTCTTTAATTAAGGGTTTTAATCCATTAGAATTTTAACAAATTCAAACAAAGTCTTACCCAGTCTTGAAGTCCTGCATCAGATCTGACGCAGTGGACACAATGCTCATCATGACTCCGCAGGCCGCAAGCCCAGCAACCACGCCGCCGTTGTTGGCACCGGCCCACGCGCCCACGGTAAAGATGGCAAGTTTTCCATACGTCGACGCCAAAGACCAGTCAGTCAGCCCACATCCATACGCATTACAGAAGGCCAGCATCGGAGCAATGATGTACGCGACTACTATGTAGTACCACTTGAGTTGGTGGAAGATTAGGGGGACCGTGAACATCGATATGACGGCGACCCCAATATATCCAGCGAGGGCCACATACTTTGGGATTTGGTCTTTGAGGAATAGCTCCGTCCGGCGTTGGTCATCGAAGGATTGAGGTGGGAAGGCATTGCCGTCCTCAGACACTGGTAATGCACCTTTGTTGCGGGCTTGCTTTACCATGCCAGAGATGGTTCGGCCAAGCACCTTGAAGAAGTTGTAGAGACCATCTCCAAGGATCATTGCTATTGCTATGAACACCTGCAGGAAAATACACATTTTTTAACGATTTCATAATATGACACTAATCACATCAAATGTGGATGCCAATTGTGTCAGCTTCTTAAATTTAGTTGTTATTAAAACATTGTTATAAGAAATTGTTAATAGAACTCCACGGAAAGTGAACTTTGTTCACAACAAATGTTGTTCTACCAATTACTAGTAAAAGAAATGGTTGAAGTCTTGGTGTCACTGAAAAGTTAAGGAGCATTAAACCATGTGACCTTGTAACTATATGGCATAACACATGGTAAAGCTTTGTTTGCACGCAATAATCTCCGTTTTGCTCGTTTTGCACCATTAATATCAAAATTAATCACTAGGTATCTTGAGATTCGGTGAAGTTCTTCAAAGATGCACACCTTAATTTTGGAGCACTTAACCATGAGTTCGGTAGTCAATAATACAAAAATAAGAATTAACCACAGTTGAATGTGTTCCTAAGTCAGTTAATGAAACATTTTACTAAAAGTGTACATTTCAGAACACAAAAAAAAATGTATGGGCAACTATAGGATATAATGTGTCAACTAATAAGAGTTGAAATGAAATGGTAGAACATGTTTGAGAAAGCATCAAGAAGAACAAACCTTGTAGCCCTGAAGGCCTTGCATGTCAGATGCAGGTAAGTCAGCTGAAAACCATTTGCCCTTTTGCTTACCAATGAGAGGCCACATGACACCCCACGAGAGAATAGATCCCAGCAGAAGGGATACATTAACAAGATATGGGCAAATCATTCCAACCCCAACATAGAGTGCAGAGAAATCAAAGTAAAACCTACAAATTGTGCCAAAAGTAGGATAGAAGTAAGGAGAATATATAAAGACCAAAGAACCAACAAATGTATATACATATATTAACAAGAAAGTGGGCCAAGATTTGTACTTGTTCTCATAGGCTTCAAGACCAAATGTGGGGAAGCTTTCAAAGCCACATCCATCCCCTGCTTGAAAGAACCACTGGAAGAAGCCCCACAGGAAGCTGAAGGAGAAGAATCTACCCAACTGCTTCACTTGTCTCCTGGAAAAACCCCAACAAGTATTTACAATTAGGCCTTGTTAACAGAGCATATTGCTGATTGAGAAGTTTCTTTTGCAATAAACTTTTACTTAACTAATCCGCATCAAGCAATTGATCATCATTTCAGTAATATAGCTCTATCAACTAAGGTAGTTCGAAATGGATCATATCGATTGAGAAATTTAAAACGTAACGTATTTTACCAACTTGGGCTACCTAAGTTGGTAAGTCACATGCTGTGGTTTAATTAAAATTATAAAGCATTTCTTACTGTGCAAGCTTGGCTCCATGTGGAGTGTGGAAGCTATTAATGAGATGGGCAGTAGCAGTTCCACTTGGATAGATCAGTTTGTAGTCAATAATCATGATCTGATAAACAAAGCATCAGCACAGATTTATTGACCAATAATTGTTGGAAATTGAGACATAACGATGCAGGGTTAGGATAATGAGATGTACCCTTCTGAGGGGCACCAAAGAGAAAAGACCAAGAAAGCTGACTAAGAACAGAAATCCCATGATCCAACCTATGTGTGGATTCTTTATGTTCATAGGATCGTTCAGAACGTCCTTCTGCTTTGCCACTGTCTCGCTCATACCAAGAAGGTAGCTCCCGAATCCCCCTGGTAACAAGCATAATTTGATTAACCTCAAGTCAGAACTGGCATGTTACTCACTAGTTACAACATGCTTAAACAATTACCAAAGTCAACTGAGATAACATTAATTACTGTCTCCGAACTTAAATGTATAAGCATTTAGTAAGTTTCACAGAATAGGAAGGCCATTATTCTGAGCCTAAACTAGCCTTTTGCATACGTCGATTGAGATTGCGAATTAACAAAAAATGACCAAAAACATGTATAATTTCCAACTGTGAAACGAGTGTTCTACATTTATTTTGAAAGACACTACCTTACACATGCAAAACGAGTCCAGCATCAAAATCTTTCCGTCCACTATATATCTAAATATCCACCTAATTAAATGAAACCTCTCTAACATATTAAAATTAGAAGAGTTCACAATTTGACATAACAAATCCCTGATTTCATAGAAACTACAATTTACTAAACCTAACATAAATTCCAAAGATCTGCTGTAGGAACATCGAGAGGCTTAATTTGGTGCATATCCACGAACAAGATCTAGGACACATTTGCACCAACCGTTATGGTCATGTTAAACCAAATTTATTCCTTGTTTTTTTTTACCCGAAATTAAAATCAACATCCATTTTCAAATAATTAAAATAAATTTATCAAAAACAGAAAAGGGTAGGAAATATTAACTTTTCCCGAAAAGGAAAATCCACCATATCTTTGGATAAGCAGATCCGTTTAGGTAGTTTTTCCAAACAGTTTTTTCAAGATCTAATTCTACTAGAATCATAATCTCAAACCATCATGCTAGAAAATTTGATTTTCAACTTTCATATCTGTAACATAAACCCACATCTATAAAGTGGCGATTGAAAATGATGTCAAGGCACATCTGAATCTTGTACACTAAAGTAAAATCAAGTCAGTTTGAGATGGAAACAAAACCAAGAAAATTGACGTAACATAACGTAAACAAAGAAAACCAGCGAAACAAGATCAAGAAAAAAACCCACATCAAATATTAAAAGAGAAGAACCGAAACGAAACGAAACGAAACGAAACGAAACGTAGGATTTTTAATCAGACCAGAAAAGGCGAGGCCGGAGGCTGCAACAATGCAAGTCTGCACAACAGTATTCTCCTGCCTCGTAAACGGTTGCTTCAGGATCCCGCCCTTCTCGAGCACTTTGGCCCACGTCTTAACGAAAAAGAACCCAAGAAGCCCAGCCGAGACGTTGATCGACGGAATGATTCCGGTGGTGAAATTCAGCTTCATGACAATCACGCTGAAAAGAATTGCCAATAGGAAGCTCACGACAAATGCCCTGAGGGTCAGCTGCTCCCTCCATCCCGGCACCTCCTTCCCCTCGAACACCTTCTCGATCGACAGCGGCGCCTCGTTGCCGTCGCTGTCTGCCATAGTGCCGGAATGGGTGGATTTCTGTCGTGGGTTTGGATGTGGGAACGGTTTTAACGTGGGAGAAGCAGCTATTTTTGGAGACCTGCGGTGGAAGCCAGAGGTGTTTGCTTCAAGCTTGACAATGAATCTCCCTCGTTCAGCTGTGGATCCTTGCTGTACTCTTTCAATAATAGTTTTGTCTGATCAGATACTCTTTCAATAATAGCAATGGTATTCTTTTGTAACCATCTCCATTTGAATCTTTTGGAAAGAACTGAAGTAGTTATGTAAAGTCCCAAAACACGAGAACAAATTTTTAAATTAAACATACGACCGTCAACGGTCAAAAATGACACGTTACTAGAAAAATCAACTGAATATATATATATATATATATATATATATATAATATCTCCCGTGGAAGTCATAATACAGAGTGTCAAAAAGTGATTACATGACTAATACATAACTACTGTAATCACTACCTCCACAAAAACGATAAGATGACAGGACCCGATCCCGGATGTACTTCCCTTCGTCACCACCAACCTACGACTGTCTGCTCCCTGAAAATGAAACACAAAATCCGCCTGAGTTCCCGAAAGGAACCCCGTATGCCAACATCTCCTATCATATACAGAAATACAGACGAAAATGCCAAATAATGCTCATGCAATGCAAATCTGCCTCAGGCCCAATGAATGCCCAACCGCCACCACTGTCCATCTCCCAGCCGCACAGGCATGAAAGACTTCCCTCTGCCGCAGAGGCTCAAGGGGCATCACTCTCCTACACAAGGAAAGGACAGCTCCTTCCTACACAAGGATAGAAGGCGTCTCCCACCTACACAAGCATGGAAGGCATCCCCCACCTACACAAGAATAGGGGGTCCAACTGAATACGTCCTCGTCGAAGGTGAAATCCGTAGCTCCGAGGTCCGGTAATCGACCGTGGGCTCAGAGCCGGTAGTCGACCTATGCTCGACGGCTCGCGTGTGGATAAATCCACCAACCTGCGGTTAATCGGTCGACCGCAACAAATACACCGGTCGACCGGTCTCCCACTCAGTAATCGGTACTGAGGTAAAACACTATAAATCGGTCGAACAGGGTCTCTCGGGCGGTCGACCGTTTAGCATGTCACCGCCCATTCCTAACCAATGATAATTCGACCCACCGGTCAAACAAGGTCCATCTAGCGGGCGACCGTTTGGAAGGTCTACGCTATACATCTTTTATACATATATATCTTGTCGGTCGAACCAGGGTCCGTTCAACCGATAAGGAAAACTGCATGAATCATGCGCACTGCATTCGGTCGACCGAAACTCTTCCGGTCGACCGGATCAACAGGCACTTCACTGCAGGAAAACTGCACGCGGTCGGTCGACCAGATTCAAAGCGGTCGACCGTTTAGATGGTCAACGCTCTTGACCGACTTTGCGCAGTTCGGTCGACCGGGACACACCCGGTTGACCGCAGGCATGTCTAACCTATCTACTGGGTTCGGTCGACCGAAACAAACACCGGTCGACCGGGCTAATGTAACCCTTTATTTTCCCGCGAAATTTGGCATAAACGGTCGACCGTCACACAGACGTCGTTCGACCGTTTTCGGGCAGTAAGTTATTATTTACAGATATCGGTCGACCGGACTATACAATTTCCCTCTCGACAGTCATCATTTAGACGTTGTTCGGTCGACCGAACTCTCAATCGGTCGACCGAACAGAGCGCCTTCAACCTCTGTCCAGTTGGGTTTTCACCGGAGAAACGGCACCAACACCGCCCCCTACACTCCCACGCCTCTTGGGGAGTTACTATGAAGACTTGGCATACCTTTTCCGAGACGAGAACGCATCCGGTGAGCTCCTCCTCCTCCGGCGTCGATTCTAGCTTCTTCTCCTTCTCTCCTCCGCTCCTTCCTCGTGCGCGCCTCCACCACGTCGCCGGAGATCTTCTCCTTCTGGTCGCCAGAAACAAGGGAAGGTGGTGAGATGGGTGGAAACGAAATGGAGAAAAGAAAGGGGAGAAAGGGTTGGGTTTTGTATTTATAAATCAAAACCTACACCTACCCCATACTCCGCTCCATAACCCCCATACCACCTACACCCTAACCACACTCCACCCCATACCTCTCTCTCTCTCTCTCTCTCTCTCTCTCTCCAGGTTTAGGTCTTTACAATCCACCCTCCTTAAAAGGATTTCGCCCCGAAATCAGAAAGGTAACTCACCGAAGAGCTCCGGATACTGCCTCCGAACATCCTCTTCAATCTCCCAGGTGGCCTCGCGCTCACTGTGATGCTGCCATTTGACCTTAACCATCGGAATGGTCCTCCTCCTGAGCTGATGGTCCATCCGGTCGACGATCTCAATTGGCTTATCCTCAAGTGACAAGTCTTGTCGGATCTCAGGTACTGCAATCTCTATCACATGTGTCGGGTCTGCAACGTACTTCCTCAACATAGAAACATGGAAGACGTTGTGAAGGCCAGAGAACTGTGGTGGCAAAGCAACTCTGTAGGCGACCTCCTCGACACGGTCCAAGATCTCAAAAGGTCCGACATACCTCGGACTGAGCTTCCCCTTCTCCCGAACCTCATAACTCCCCGAGCTGGTGAAATCTTTAGGAAGACGTGATCTCCAACCTCGAAGCTCAAAGTCCGCCTGCGTCGGTCAGCATAACTCTTCTGTCTACTCTGGGCTGTAGCCAACCTCCTCCTGATCAGGTCAATCGTCTCTGCATACATCTGCTCAAGCTCCGGGCCCACTAACTGCCTCTCACCTACGTCACTCCAGCATACCGGTGATCTGCATGACCTCCCGTACAACGCCTCATACGGTGCCATCCCAATACTTGCATGGTAGCTGTTGTTGTAGGTGAACTCGATCAGAGGTAGATGCTCATCCCAGTGTCCATCCCAGTCCAGCGTGCAAGCCCTCACCATATCCTCCAAGGTCTGGATAGTCCTCTCTGACTGGCCGTCTGTCTGAGGGTGAAAAGTTGTACTAAACCTCAGACGTGTCCCCAGTGCCTGCTGCAGACTCCCCCAAAATCTGGATGTGAACCTCCAATCTCTGTCAGAGATGATGCTCACCGGTACTCCGTGCAATCTGACGATCTCCTCTACATACAGCTTCGCCAGATTCTCCAAAGGCAAGGTGGTCTTAATGGCCAGAAAGTGCGCCGACTTGGTCAGTCTATCGACTATCACCCAAATCGCGTCATGGAACCGCCTCGTCTTCGGTAGCCCCGTGACGAAGTCCATCGTCACGTGCTCCTACTTGCAGTCTAGAAGCTCGATACTCTGCATGGGCCCAGCTGGCCTCTGGTGCTCAATCTTCACCTGCTGACAGACCAAGCACCGACTCACGAACTCTGCAATGTCCTTCTTCATGTCTCTCCACCAGAAGTTCCGCTGTAGGTCCTTATACATCTTCGTGCTCCCTGGATGGATGGTGTACTTCGCTCGGTGTGCCTCCTCCATGATGTCATCTCTCATCCCATCAACCTTTGGCACCCATATCTGTCCTCTGAATCTCAGACCTCCATCGACCCCAACACTGAAATCTGACCCCTCTCTGGCAGTCAACTCCAGCAGACTGGCCAACTCATCATCCTCATGTTGCGCCTGCACTACGTGTGAGACTGTCGGTGGCTCCACCGGCAACACAGCTAACACTGCTCCCTCAGAGTCTCCAGTGAACGACCTCCACTCTGCCAATGACTCAAGTAGTCTCCACTCCTGAAGGCACAAGCCTGCAACTGATACCTCCACTCTCCTACTCAAGGCGTCTGCCACTGAATTCGTCTTCCCCGGGTGGTAGGAGATGTGAAATCGTAGTCCTTAATGAACTCCAACCAACAGCACTGTCTCATATTCAACTCCTTCTGGGAGAAGAGGTACTTCAGACTCTGGTGATCGGTGAATACCTCGAACTGCTCGCCATACAGGTGTTGGATCGTGTGGGTCTATGGGTCCACAATTAAGGCTTTTTTACCGATTTTAATCCTAAACAAACTCTACTTGATAAAGCAATCAAATGCGCAGCGGAATAATAAACAAAACAAGTAGAGAAAGAAGATAATGCAAACCACAAGAAGTCGAGGGATTTTTATAGAGGTTCGGCACCCCACCCGGGTCCTAGTCCTCTCTTGCAAGCTCCGCTCGGATCACCGTTCCGGGCAGGGAGAGAACGCCTTTTACACCACAAGCACCGCGAACAACCTCGCTTGCTTGAATTCTTCCTCTCACAATCCGAGAGGGACACTTCGAGCTTTCACCGAAGTCCTTGCTTCGTTTGACAACAACAATTTGAGTGGAGCAACACTCTCTAAGCTTGAGCACACTTGAGTATGATTGGAATTAAGACTAAGTGTGGAAATTTGAGGTTTGGAGTGTTTGAGATTCTCTCTAAAGTTTGGGACAAGTTTCTAGTGGGAGAGTTGTGTAAAAATGTGTTTTACAACTCCTTATATAGGCATTAGAGAGAATAGAGCCGTTGCGATTGATTGGGTATGAGTTGAAGTGTGATTACACAAAACAGAAACTGCAGGACCCAATTCTGAGTGAAATCGGTCGACCGAAACGGGAAGAACGGTCGATTGTTTTGCAGTTTTGCACTAAGTTCGGTCGACCGGTTAAGCAACGGTCGACCGCCCAACGCTGCGACTTAGGTACACTTAAGTCATCGGTCGAACACAAGAAATGGTTCGTTCGACCGATTTCGTCCAGGCACTTTGGGGTTGACAAACAATTGGATATTCGGTCGACCGAAACAGGTCTAGCGGTCGACCGTTTTTCAACATGAGATTCGGGTTTGTCAAGAGATGGACAAACGGTCGACCGATCGAGGACCTCGGTCGACCGATACATGAAATGTATTAGAGTTATAATTGTTTTAATACGAATACGACCGTTGGGTATATACGACAAAACTAACGGTCGGAAAAATAATTTTAGACGGTCGACCGAAACTAGACAGGGAAAACACAAACAAGATACTTGGTCAATCGGTCGACCGAACGTCATGTTGCGGTCGACTGTTTTGGTTCCGACAGCTAAGGTATAGGTTTGGTGTTTTCCGGTCTAAGTTTGGGTGATCTATTGAAGTCCAAATTATGTGAAATTTCGTGTGTGACTTCTATGAGGAACCTAGTGTGTGTTTAAGTTGATTTTAGCTCAAGTATGCTCAAAATACACAAGTTCCTAAAGACTCAAAGAAATACAAAATACATGTCTTCAAATGAGCTTGATTACATGTCTTGACTTGATTTTCCTTTCTTCCTTGAGTCTTGATCACCTGTAGAGGTTAGCACAATGCAATATATATGCAATGCAATATGTGTGGTACTCTACAATATTATAATTAAGATTTGGTTAAATAAATCATCAAAACATAGATTAAGGCTAAAAAGCCAACAACAGGTAGTGTCTCTGTGTCTTCAATGCGTGCACAACGGGTGCCAACTCCAAGTCATGCGTCGGGTAATTCTTCTTGTGCGTCTTCAGCTGCCTCGACGTGTATGCAATCACCCTCCCGTGCTGCATCAACATGCAACCCAAACCAGTGCCTGACGCGTCACTGTAGACCACAAAACCTCCTGTGCCGCTCGGCAGAGTCAGAACTGGAGTTGTCGTCAGTCGTCTCTTCAGCTCTTGAAAGTTGTCCTCGTACTTCTGGGACCAAACAAAAGTGACTCCCTTCTGCGTCAGGGCAGTCAGAGGTGTAGCTAACCTCGAGAAGTCTTTGATGAAGTGACGGTAGTAACCCGCGAACCCAACAAAGCTTCTGATCTCCGTCACGCTCGTAGGGGCTCTCCACTCAGTCACTGCCTCTATCTTCGCCTGATCCACCGAAATGCCCTCCACAGAAACGATGTGACCAAGAAATGCCACTCTGTCCAACCAGAATTCGCACTTCGAGAACTTAGCATACAACCTCTGGTCTCTCCGAATGCTAAGTACAATCCGCAGGTGCTCCCGGTGCTGCTCCACGTTAGGTGAGTAGATCAGGATATCATCCACAAAGACAACGACACATCTGTCCAAGTACTGCCTGAACGTCCGGTTCATCAGATCCATGAAAGCTGCTGGAGCGTTCGTCAACCCGAAAAGCATCACCAAGAACTCATAGTGCCCATATCTGGTTATAAATGTTGTCTTCTGGACATCCTCCTCTCAGATCCTCAGCTGATGGTATCCTGAATGTAGGTCGATCTTAGAGAAGACCTTCGCTGACTGCAAGTGGTCGAACATGTCCTCAATCCTAGGTAGGGGATACCTATTCTTAATGGTGACCTTGTTCAGCATCCTATAGTCAATGCACATCCGCAATGACCCGTCCTTCTTCTTCACAAACAACACTGGCGCGCCCCAAGGTGAGACACTCAGTCTGATGAAACCAGCCTCCATCAGCTCCTGCAGCTGCTTCTTCAACTCTGCCAACTCTGCGGGCGCCATCCTGTACGGGGCTTTCGACTGTGGTGAGGTGCCTGCTGCAAGCTCAATGCAAAACTTCATCTCTCGCGGAGGTGGCAATCCTGGGATATCATCTGGAAACACCTCTGTAAACTCCCGCACCACATCTATCTCGTCCAACCTCGGTCACTCAGCCTCTGGAACAACCAGCGTCGCTTGGAATGCTCTGCAACCCTACTGCATCAACTTCTGAGCCCTCAAAGATGACACCACAATGCGGCCCCCCTCTTTTCTTGATTCCTCTAATCATGATATCAGGCAACCCCTTCCTCGGAATGAAAATCTTCTTCTCACAGCCAGCCCATCCCAAGAATAACGTCGAAGTCCTCCATCGGTAGCAAGACCAGATCTGCCGGAAAATCTTGGTCTCCCGAAACAACCGTGGCGCCGGGGATGAAGCTCCCCACAGTGCCCACCAGACCCAGGGGTGTGCTAACTTCCAAAGTGGCAGTCAACATCGCAAGGGTACAACCCAACACTCCCGCAAATTGCTCCGAGATGAATGACTGTGTCGCGCCACAATCAAAAAGCACCCTAGCTTCCAAATCTGCCACAAGAAGTGTACCTTCCACGACATGCTGGCATCCCTCGCCTCCTCCGTCTGGATAGTGAAGACTCGTCCAGTGCGCTGACCCTGCTGAGGTGTTGCAGGTCTCCAAGCTCCGCCTCCACTGGCAATCGGAAGTCCCGGAGGTCTACTCGGTCTAGCACCCTTGCTAAGGCAATTCCTGACGAAGTGGCCCAGGTTACCACAACCATGACAAGTACCCGGCCCAAAGCAGCGCCCAGTGTGCACTCTGCCACAGCTCCTGCACGCCTCTAGTTGCAGCGCCCCTGCTGCCTCGATCCGGGGCCTCTTGCCCGGATTCCTCGAACTCTGCCCTCCTTGAGGATTTCCCGACTGGCCTCTTCTCATCCTGGTACTTCTCCCGGTAGTCTCTCTCCATAATCGTGGCACTCCTCACTGCATCCGCCAAGGTGCGCGGCATGCTCGACAGCACTCGGGTCCTCGGCTGCTTCCGGAGTCCCCTGACAAACTTCATCGACCTCTGCGCCTGAGTGACGAAGATCTCTGGACAGTAATGCTCAAGGGCGTTAAACTTCCCAATGTACTCCTCCAGTGTCATGCTCCTCTGCTCCGGGGCCAGGAACTCCTCCCTCTTCCTGTCTCGCACGTGCTCCGGAAAGTACTACCCATTGAACTCCTCAACGAACTCCTCCCATGACACATCCTCTCGACCGGCGAACAAAACTGCTGAAGTCGACCTCCACCAGTTCGCTGCAGCTCCTCTCAGCACGTAAGTGGCCAGGTCCACCTTCTTCTCTGGAGTACAGTCGATGGCCCTGAAGATCATCTGCATAGTGAAGATCCACTCCTCAGCTGCCTCTGCATCCATCTGCCCAGTAAAAGTCGGAGGGTGCTGCCTCATGAACCGGTCGTGCATCGCACCGGCCCCCGTCTGCGCACTCTGCGCTGCCTGGCGCTCCAATATCCCGCTCAACCGCTCCACGGTGTCGAACAAGACCCTGTGCTCTGCCTCCCGGGCCTCCTCCCTCACAGTCTCGCTCGAACTGTGAGTCTTATCCACATGCATGACCCGTCTCGGAGGCATCTCTCTACAAAACACAGAGATCACGTCAGAATGATCATGAATGCATGCCATGGACCTCTAGACTCCAATCCTAACTCGATGGTGGTTTCTTTGGGAAAATACGCCAAAATCAAGGCTCTGATACCAAGTAGTAACGTCCCAAAACAGCGGAAGAAATTTTTAAATTAAACATACGACCATCAACAGTCAAAGAGGGCACGTTACTAGAAAAGTCAACTGAATATATATATAAAATATCTCCACGTGGAAGTCATAATACAGAGTGTCAAAAGAGTGATTACATGACTAATACATAACTACTGTAATCACTACCTCTACAAAAACGATAAGATGACAGGACCCGATCCCGGAGGTACTCCCCTCGGTCACCACCAACCTACGACTGCCTGCTCCCTGAAAATGAAACACAAAATCCGTCTGAGTTCCCGAAAGGAACCCCGTATGCCAACATCTCCTATCATATACAGAAATACAGACGAAAATGCCAAATAATGCTCATGCAATGCAAATCCGCCTCGGCCATGAAAGGCTTCCCTCTGCCGCACAGGCTCAAGGGGCATCACTCTCCTACACAAGGAAAGGGCATCTCCTTCCTACTCAAGGATAGAAGGCGTCTCCCACCTACACAAGCATGGAAGTCATCCCCCACCTACACAAGAATAGGGGGTCCAACTGAATACGTCCTCGTCGAAGGTGAAATCCGTAGCTCCGAGGTCCGGTGATCGACCGTGGGCTCAGAGGCGATAGTCGACTTATGCTCGACGGCTCGCGTGTGGATAAATCAACCAACCTGCGGTTAATCGGTCGACCGCAACAAATACACCAGTCGACCAGTCGCCCACTCAGTAATCGGTACTGAGGTAAAACATTATAAATCGGTCGAACAGGGTCTCTCGGGCGGTCGACCGTTTAGCAAGTCACCGCCCATTCCTAACCAATGATAATTCGACCCACCGGTCGAACAAGGTCAATCTAGCGGTCGACCGTTTGGAAGGTCTACGCTATCCATCTTTTATACATATATATCTTGTCGGTCGAACCAGTGTCTGTTCAACCGATAAGGAAAACTGCATGAATCCTGCCCACTGCATTCGGTCGACCGGATCAACAGGCACTTCACTGCAGGAAAACTGCACGCGGTCGGTCGACCAGATTCAGAGCGGTCGACCGTTTAGATGGTCAACGCTCTTGACCGACTTTGCGCAGTTCGGTCGACCGGGACACACTCGGTTGACCGCAGGCATGTCTAACCTATCTACTGGGTTCGGTCGACCGAAACAAACACCGGTCGACCGGGCTAATGTAACCCTTTATTTTCCCGCGAAATTTGACATAAACGGTCGACCGTCACACAGACGTTGTTCGACCGTTTTTGGGCAGTAAGTTATTATTTACAAATATCGGTCGACCGACCCAACCACCAGTCGACCGGACTATACATTTTCCCTCTGGACATGCATCATTTAGACGTTGTTCGGTCGACCGAACTCTCAATCGGTCGGCCGAACAGAGCGTCTTCAACCGCTGTCCAGTTGGGTTTTCACTGGAGAAACGACACCAACGCCGCCCCCTACACTCCCACACCTCTTGGGGAGTTACTATGAAGACTTGGCATACCTTTTTCGAGGCGAGAACGCGTCCGGTGAGCTCCTCCTCCTCCGGTGTCGATTCTAGCTTCTTCTCCTTCTCTCCCCCGCTCCTTCCTCGTGCGTGCCTCCACCACGTCGCCGGAGATGTTCTCCTTCTGGTCGCCGGAAACAAGGGAAGGTGGTGAGATGGGTGGAAACGAAATGGAGAAAAGAAATGGGAGAAAGGGGTTGGGTATTGTATTTATAAATCAAAACCTACACCTACCCCCATACTCCTCTCCGTACCCCCCATACCACCTACACCCTAACCACACTCCACCCCATACCTCTCTCTCTCTCTCTCTAGGTTTAGGTCTTTACAAGTTAGACGTGGCCACATACTCATACTCGTGGGTGTAATTAATGAATAAGGCCCAATTTGGTCGATTAATGATAACCTCAGAATAAAAAAATAAAAAAAATGATAGCCTTGCAACTAAATAATGTAAACTCAATTCTATAAAAACTGACTAGTAGTTAAGATTTCTAGTCAGCTCGGGATTGTTTAATGGTCAAATTGAATTCAAATTGAATTCAATTGTTGAGATTTGTACATTCGTGTATTCTCGTTCTACATGAATCGGTATGAGAATTGAAATTTTCAAGTGAAGTCAATTAAAAGTTATTAGGTGAGCTTCTTGGACAATGACCACGCTAACTAAGTGGGTGCAGGCTGCAATTTCAAATGAGCATTTTGATCCATTTAATATGAGTACCATAACAAAGAACTTAAAGAACATTTTGATCCATTTAGTATGAGTAGCATAACAAAGAACTTAAAAGAGCATTTTCATACATTTACTAACAGTAATGGAGTACCACAATAAAAAACTTAAAAGAGCATTTTGATCCATATTCCTTTTCCGATGTGAAGTTGAACACGGATCACTAATTGTAACGGCCGTAATCCGCACTCGGGACACAACAGTCAATAATGAACTAAAAGAAGCAAAAAAGAGACATTAACAAATATGGTAAAGTCGATGCCTCAATTAAAAACAAAACATATCAATATCATGGTACAAACGGAAGAAATTACAATATGAGCTGAGATCCTACTACATCAATACTATAAGATAAAATTATTACATCAATTGAGCTCACAGATCCAATCATCATGTCCCAAGCCTAAGTCGCCTCCAGTCGCCTACTGCATCTTACCTGCACGGCACAAGCCCTACATGTGTCTTGAAACAAGACTTCGTACACCACCCCAACCCAATACTGAATTGGGTCACACCGTCCAATGGCTCACACTGGTCTCCTGTCCCAAAACGACCACGCGTCCCAGCAAAATTGAGTGTGCACTTTGATCCCACCGCTCATCCAATGCATAAGGCAACACTCAACTCTCTCTCACGGCAGAACTCCTCGACAAGACCGTGCATCTGATCCACAAAGCAACACCCTACTCCAACCACACACCCGAGCCCGTAAGCCCAGCTCCAACAGCCACTCGTCACAACGCTGGTGAGCTGACCAGTTCCACATCCGGCTTTGGGAGTCGACCACACGCCCGAGCCCATGAGCCTAACTCCAACAGTCACTCGTCACAACGTGGGTGAACCCTCCCGAACCACCACAATACAGGGGGAAACCCTAACATCTAGTCATACGCGTCTCACACTCCATCCCACTGTCACCCCACTACCCCTTGCCTGGGTCGAGGTGCATGCTCGGCCTTATTGGGACACATGATTTCTTTAAAACACGAGACCAGTGTGAGCCGAACGGACGACATGGCATTGTTCAGGTCAAGGTGGGGTGGTGTGTAGGATCGTGTGGGTTATGGGTCCACAATTAAGGCTAATTAACAAGTTTAATCCTAAACAAACTCTACTTGCAAGCCAAAAGATGATGCAGCGGAATTTAAACGAACAAGCGAGTAAAGGAAAGGAAATGAGCAAACCACAATCACACGGGGATTTTATAGAGGTTTGGCACCCCACCCGGGTCCTAGTCCTCTCTTGCAAGCTCCGCTCGGATCACCGAGCTCCGCTCACGACTTCACTAACCACTCCCCGTTCCGGGCCGGGAGAGAACGCCTTTACAACTGTCAAACTCGCGAACAACCCTCGCCGAGCTTGGAATCTTCTTATCACAATCCGAGAATGATGCTTCGGGCTTTCACCGGAGCCTTTACTCTTTTGACAACCAATGAGAACTTGAGTGGAGCAACACTCTCTAAATCTTGAGCACACTTGAGTAGGATTAAGAAATGATCACTAAGTGTGGAAGGTTTGTAGCTTTGAGTGTTTGGGATTCTCTCTAAAGTTTGGGACAAGTTTGTAGTGGGAGAGTTGTGTTAAAATGTGTTTTACAACTCCTTATATAGGCATTAGAGAGAATAGAGCCGTTGGGATTGATTGGGTATGAGTTGAAGTGTGATTACACAAAACAGAAAAGACAGGACCCAATTCTGGCTGTAATCGGTCGACCGAATCGGGACGAACGGTCGACCGTTTGGCAGTTATGCACAAGTTTCGGTCGACTGGTTAAGCAACGGTCGACCGCCCAACTCTACGACTTAAGAAAACTTAAGTCATCGGTCGAACACAAGAAAGGGTTCGTTCGACCGATTTCGACCAGGCATTTTGGGGGTGACAAACAAATGTGAGAACGGTCGACCGAAACAAGTTTGGCGGTCGACCGACTATGGACAGGCACTTTGGGTTTGTCAAGAGATGGACAAACGGTCGACCGATCGTGGTCCTCGGTCGACCGATACATGAAATACATTTGGGGTATTTTTGGTTTAATACGAATACGACCGTTGGGTATATACGACAAAAGTAACGGTCGGGAAAATATGATCTGACGGTCGACCAAAAGGTTAAAACACGGTCGACCGAATATGGGCATTGAAAACACAAACAAGAGACATGATCATCCGGTCGACCGAACGGCCTGTAGCGGTCGACCGAATGTGGGCAGACAGTTGGGTTCAGGTTTAGGTGTTTTCCGGTCTAAGTTTGGGTGATCTATTGAAGTCCAAATTATGTGAAATTTCGTGTGTGACTTCTATAGGGAACCTAGTGTGTGATTAAGTTGATTTTAGCTCAAGTATGCTCAATTACACTTTGTTCCTAAGACTCAAAAGAAATCAAGATTACATGTCTTCGATTTAGCTTTAATTACATGTCTTGACTTCATTTCCTTCTTTCTTGAGTCTTGATCACCTGTAGAGGTTAGCACAATACAATATATATGCAATGCATAGTGTGTGCTACTCTAATTAAGATTCGGTTGATTAAATCATCAAAACATAAGATTAAGGCCAAAAAGCCAACATGGTGTACATAGTCTTATTCTCGAGACTTAGATGTGGCTTGTGTGTGTGCAGGTGAGACGCAGTAGGTGGCTGGAGGCGACTTGGGCTTCAGACACAATTGATCGTTTTAAATAACTACAAGTGCACGACGTCGGTGAAGACGTGACAAATATGAGTCAAACCTCAAGGAGTTGTGTGTGTCATTATTCCCACCATACTCAAATGGGAGAGAAAATGAAGAATGACCTCAACTAGTTGACAAACACAACACGAAACAACAACTAATTAAAAATAGCCACGTGGGAGGTATTTTACCCCACATTTGTTTTACTCTAGTGTCTGTTTGATGTATTTTAGGATTTAGACAATAAAGAAGAGAAATGAAGAGAAAATGACCTAAACACAAGAAGATTGAAATGATTTGGAAGATTTCTAGACATGTTTGTAATGCCCAAGGACTAGACTGAAAACACTAAGGGACCCAAGTGAAAACTCAGAGGGACCAAAGTGTAAAAATATATATTGTGTTACAAAAGTCCATAACTTGAGGAGTAAATCAACAATTAAAATCAAATTGGCTCTAGAAAATGGACCAGGATTTCAACCCCACATGCAACATATGTAACTTAATTGGCTGACGAAATTCTAGGCTGATCGGAGCAACTTGCTCCACTAGTGGCAAATATTTTTTCCTCCTTTTTAGCCTAAATTTTGGTGGCAGGTCGGATTGTCGTGTCAGAGAAATATGCAGCATCCAGATCTGAGTTAAAGTCATCCGATTGCACCCAGATCCATCCAAACTCTCTATTCTGCTATAAATAGACTTGTAATGCTTCCTTTCTTCTCTTCATTCCTCTCCTCCTTAGGTTAGTGTCGTTTCTTGTTTAGTTGAATAGGTTTTATTTCTTGTTTATTAGAGTAGGTTTTAGTTTATTGATGAGTAGTGTAGTGGAGGAGAAGAGGAGCAACATTGTAGTCTTCATTTTCTTAATCAAGTTATGTTTTTATGTTCTTCATGTTGTTATCTTTCATTTGATGTAAATTTTGTTCACTTGTTTTGGTTACCTTTAGTTTTCTTTATTTGCTTATGGAATTGTTTTGTTTTTGTTGTTTTCTTGGTTATGGAGATGAGTAGAGAATAGTCAATCCCCATTTGGGGGTGGAAAATGATGTGAAGTGTTGATTGGTTGTTGATTAGTAGCATATCATGCGTCATATTCATGATATATCCTTTATCTTACCCTAATATTGTGCTATTCTAGTCGTTGTTGGTGGTATTTCAGGAATTTGGTAATAAAGAAGAGGAAGAGAGCAAAAAAGACCTAAATGTAACAAGTATGGACTGATTTGGAAGGTTATGGACCTATTTGTAATGCACAAGGACTGGATCGCAAATCATGAAGGACCCAAGTGCAAACCCAAAGGGACCTGATTGTGAAGTGAAAAATATGGTGACACAAGACTTGAATCAGATCAGTATTTCGTCAATTAAACTCAAAGTGATTTGAGCCAGCAGACCCGAACTTCACCCTATGTGCCAAATGAAGCCATAAAGCGGGATACAAAATTTCAGCACGATCGGATGCATTTGATCCGCCACTGGCGGATCAAAATGGTCCAAATGGTCTCTAATTTTGGTTGTGATTCAGGTTGTCGGGTCAAAGCATTCGTGGACTATCACATGTGATTTAGAGCCGTCCGATTATTCCGAGATTAATCCTAACCATGTATTAGTCTATATATACCATTGTAATCCCTCCTCTCCATCTCTTCTTCCTCCTTCCCCCATTAGAGTAGGTTTTAGTTTCCTGTTTTAGTAGTGTAATAAGGGGGTTGGAGAGGAGCAAACTTTGTCTTTTATTTTCTTAATCTACTTTAGTTCTTGTTATTGTGTTGATGTTTTCCTTTGATGCAATTTCTTTTATGTTGTTGTTTGTTTAATCTAGTCTTCTACATTTCTTTCATGGCTTTATGTTTTTTTATGCTTTCTTTAGTGTAGAGATGAGTACAGAGTAGTCCATCACTATGGAGGGGGTGGAGAAGAATGTGATTTGATCATGTGATGAATTAGTGTATGTGTGTTAATCTTAAAAGATTAACATGATTTTCATAACCATCTAATGAGATTTTACTTTTATCTTTGATGTGCTAATGCTCTTGAATGAAGCTTAGCACATGCTTAGATTAGTGAGCCTATTTTATGGGGAATGATGAGATTAGGATAAGGATGGAGTGGAAGAAGGGAACAAGACATGTGCATGCATGTGCCATATTGGATTTATCTAAATTAATGTCTTGTATGTTTTAATGATTGTGATAAATCTTATTTCATGTGGAGACACAGTTGGATTTGAGTCATTTTGCATGTGAACATATTAGTTTCGTTTAATTACTGTCTTGTATGTTTTAATGATAAAGTTTTATCTTATTTCATGTAGAGGCAAAGTTAGAATTGAATTTTATGGATTTCATGTATGACGTGTTTTGATGAGCATATTTGAACACACACAACACACATTTTTGTATTCACATTCTTTCTCTACCCCCTAATGGGTTTAGTTTTATTGCTTATTTTCCGATTTCTTTTGCATTGTAGTGTAGTATCAATCACATCTCTCTCTTCTTCTCCCCACCCAAGTATTGTGATCTAACTCACACGTGCTCCCTGTGGACCAACCCGTATTTGCCACCGCTTTAATCCAGCCGTGTACTTGCAGTATTTTAAATGATTTAATCAAGTTTTTGACGCCGTTGTCGGGGAGCGTTGGTGCCATTTTGGTGGAATTTTTCTTTGTTTTTACGTTTCCGTTTTTGTTTTGGTTACTAGAATAGGGTCACAAGTGAACATGAGGACCTAATGGGGCTTATAAGCACACTGGTGAATTCTGGGTACCTGAATCTCTATATGATCTGCCAGTAGCGGATTTCCATCCGCCAGTGGCGGATTTAGTGAGGTATTTTTTATTTCTGTTTCAATTGTAGCTTCCTTTTCCTATTTTTAGTTGGTTCCTTTCATTGTTGATGCAATGCATGCTCTGTTTTAGTGTCATAAATTTATTTGGCTTGCATGACCCCTTCTTAAGACAACTTAGACCCTAAAACTCAAAGCAAAAGATTAGACTATTTGCCATCTAGGTCATGCATCATTTCTAGACCTTGCATGCATTTGTCTGTTCTTTTCTTTACATTCTTGTTGTAGATTGCTGGCGTGAGGTACGTGCACCCGATCTCTCATTCACGCATGTTTGGATCATGCAATAGTAAGTAAGGTGCATTGTAACAAGTGTGAGGTGAGTGCTTATTTGGTGAGTTGCTTGCTAGCTTAAGATTTCAAAACATCTTTAAGAGGCACTGCCTATAGTCTTCAAGATAAGGTGGGGGATTTCATCATCCCTTCCTTAGCCCCAAAAACGACACTCAAGTGAAGCCTTAATCTAAAATCAAGTAGACATTGGCCATTAGGACTCGGGCGTATTAGGAGAGTGATCCGGTCACGACCGTCATGGCCTGTTCGGCGTTGCCCACTTTGTCGATAGTAGGAGAGACGAGATCTCCAGATCTTGGCTTACTTGCAGAGTTTTATGGTCTTCTTCGTAGGGAGGTGAGGAGGGTTGAGGCCATGTGACCTCGCAGTTAGGTGTCGTCTAGCTGTAAGGACCCATAGCCAACCTAAGCTTGTTTGAGTCGTGTTTGCTAGATTAGGCTTCTACCATCACCCTCTACCTACGCTAGTTTTGGGATTCTTCCCTTCTCCCCTGAGTCTTCTTCTTCTCACCTACTTCTACATTCTAGTCTCCTCTCCTTTACACTCTCTGTTAGCGATTTAGGGTCGAGTTCAGCACGTTTTGCGAGCTTGGCATCATGGTGGTGAGAGTGATCGACTCGAGAGTTCTTTGTCAAGATGGATGGTTACATGGGCGACCATCCATATTATTGTTGGGACAAGGACTATTCTCACTGGTATTCTGGACCCATTCAGCCTGGGGTGGCTCAGACAAACACCCAGTATGGTTGGGACAATCTTAATTGTGTGGCTGAGCAATCTTCATATTTGTGTAATATGAGAAAGGCACCGACTACTGGACCACCATCTAATTATGTCGGATCATATGTTGGTCAACAAACTGAGACATTACAAGAACCTTTGCCCTCTTTCATTCATGTGGTAGATGACATGAGTGCACCAGTGTTGAACGTTTTAATTAAACCGCAAGTGCACGGCCGCGATGAAGCGGTGACAAGTACGGGTCGTCCTCAGGGAGGTGAGCAGGCTCTTGTTTATCCGATATCAAGTGGCGAAAAGATGGAGAAGAGAGTGGATTATGCTACTCTACACTAAACTACGCCAAGAAGTACGAAATGTGAAAGAAGCAAACAAATGATGAAATAAGAACTAAGCTAAGAACAAAACAAGAATGCTGGAATTTCAGGAATGGAAAAACCCCTAAGGGGTGGAGTGAGTGCACACATGCAAAGAGGTGGGTGTAGAATACATTCTTTAAGCACATGAAGGTGGTGTTTATCAAGCATAGGAAGTGTCTAAATGTTATGGCAAAACCTATCAATCTATTCACCAACTTAGTTGATTAACATTTACATATGCAAGTTGTTTATTTCAGAACCTAAACAAGCATGAGAGGTGTCTAATCATTTTGGCAAAACTCATCAAGTTATAAATTCTATCCTAAACAACCAAGCATATATTCATATTTTATCAACATATCAAAAATAAAGCATTCATCCGATTCTCTAATGCATGTATGTACATCTACTCCACCTCCCAAAGGGGATGGAACTACTCACTAAACATTACACTAATTATTAAACTAAGCAAAGAAAGCATATTAAAACTAAGCTAGAAATAAAAGACGATTAAACTAAAACATTCACAAACAATAAAAGAAGCATAAACAAACAATGAAAGAAACACAAAACTTTATTGATAAAATGACTCACATTAAAAGTAGCATCCTCCTACTTTAGTGTGTGCTTCAAGGCCTCACTTCTAGTAGGAAGAATAGCCACTTAAAATATGGAGTGATTACAATGGAAGGTGAAGAGTTCTATTTATAGCCATGGAAAAAGGCAAACCGGGACAATCCCCCGATGTGGGACTAAATCAATACCAAAACTACACTAAGCATACACTAATACACGTGCTACAGAAAACTAAACGGATTCTGGGTCATCTGGACCGCCAATTGGCGGTCTATATGGTTTAGATCCGTTTGGTTTTCTTTGTGGGCTTTGCTTGAAGTGTTTGTTGGTCTTGGATGCATCTGGTTGGTTTGTTGGAGCTCCGACCCGAATCCAATTGCTAAAATACTCCCCATGATGGTGTGAAGTATTCTGTTTTGCTCTTAGGTCCCTCTGTCTTGCGTTCAGGTCCTTCTCCCTTGCATCTTGGTCCCTAGATCTCACAATTCAGTCCTTTTTCCCAGCTTTTGGGTCCTTTTATGCTTCATCTCTTCAAACCTATTTATTCCTGAAAACTAAACATAAAACTCGTGACATAGCATTGTTTAGGTGAAAGATAATGGATATAAGATACAAATATGAGCATGAAATTATGTCAATCAACCAGTAGCTCCATTAGTTGTACCGTGTGACTATTATGGGTTGACTGGTCACGTTATCGGGGAATGTCCTTACGTTCCCCCAATGCCTGAGTATGACCATACATTTTCCTAAAATGCTCGATGTGACCTTTACGCATCCGTGTACAACTAAGAGGGGTGGATTCGTGGGGAGATAATTCTTATACATCATTACCACCCTAGTATCCTCCTCCCGAATACCCAGAATTCTACTAACACCCTACTCCCAATCATTGGACTCATTCTCAGTCCATCAACACCCAACCCCAAAATTTCTCAAGCTCTAACTTGAGTCTCACAGTTTACCACATATCTGATTCCTTAAAACAAACTCTCCTTACGTTCATGGAAACCACTCAGCAGGCCATGCAAAATATGGCAATGCAAGTGAGTCAAATGACACAACAATTACGTGAACATGAGGGGGGTAACTTTTCTTGTCAACATGAGGATTTATCTTCTGATATCGTGTAGGATTTCGTGTCCCTATGTTTGTATATATTTTAAAATTTTAATACAATATACAAGATCGATTTTCATATTTTCAGCAATTTTATGTACATAGTTTTGTGATTATTCTAATAACATGCAATCCTACATTTATTAAAATAATCCACAAAGGTAGAATCATACCTAAAGCTTATCTAAAACCTTTTTGATGATCCGGAGTCGCGTTGCACGTTGAGTTGTCCACGGAATTGCCTTTGAGTGTTCACCAAACTCTAAACAAGATTACAGAGAAATGAGCTAGCCAATCAATCTATAATAAGGTTTAGAATCTAGCTAATAACCCCTCTTTAAGTCTCCTGAGATTCTGATCTCCAAACTTAATTTTACTAAGTGTATTTTCGTAGTGATTAAGGAGAGATTAATGAGAGAAAGATTTTGCATTAGTTTTTAAAACAAGTAGGAATAGGTGCCCTTTTATAGGCTCCCAAAACATCCTTATCAAGAGCTATTATTTAGCCATGATCCCTTGTTTTTCTCTTCTAAAATTAATCTCTAAATTACACTTAATCACCCACAAAAATGTTTTAATTAAATCTGGAATTATTCCACCCATGATTTAATTAATCTCTTAATAATTCAGGCAGAATCGTTCTTGTTCGGTAGACCGAGTATTATTCGGTCAACCGAACCATTCGGTTATTACACGTGTTCGGTGCACCGTGAGCTAGACGGTCGACCGAATCCGTATGAGAAAAATTCTCTAGAATAATTCGGACGAACCACGTTTTGTAATCGGTTTACCTTTGACCCACCAAAATCGCTCCTGGAACATAGTCATCGGATAACCGGGTCACCTTCGGTCTACCGAAAATACTACTTCTCGGTTGACCGTTTCCAATCGGTTAACCGAACCCGATTGTCCAGGCACTCTGGGCAATCTCGGTCAACCAATTGCGCTTACCCATTCCCTATTCGGTTAACCGATCCGAAGATGCCGCGGTCGACCGAACCATGAACGGTTCACCTTGTTTGACCCCGATTTTGCCTTTGTCAAATTTTGGATTTATTTCCAACAAAATTTGATCTTTTGGGGTTTTTAGCAATTCACATCCTATATATATTATCATATGTAATATTAAATTATTACACCCCATAATATATACCTCATATGAATTTATTATTATTCTAATTATGTTAATTCTCATAACATATTGATTTTAATTAATTCACCACATGTGTCCCATTTTCACAAGAAACCCGACACATCATATGAACTTAAAATCAACCCTCTTGTTTCCCAGTTTTCTGGTGTGACCTATACAAGGATCTAAGCCAAATTGGCAGAGATATTAAACACTTAATATCTCAAACTATAAGCGGTATCTAGCTACACATTATAGTTACCCAATTAGCATAGATGTCTTTGTTCCACTCGAACCAAAACACGATCCATTTAGTGATGTAAGTGCACCACTTGTGTCCGTCCCTTGCCTCATGATATTAAGAATATATACAAAGTAGAAATGTGTCACTTTTGTATTATATTCATTTCTTGATATCTTTAAGCTAATTATAACTATGTGACTTAACTCAAGTCACATTGTGCACATTATAATTTTGCTTTATCAAGGGGCCCACTAATATCATCACTCAATTAAGAGGGGAAATGATAATCGTTTGACTAGCTATCTTTTCCAGCACAAGTCATGTTCAACCAACTACTGCCGTTATCACTACACTCATTGGTAGCTTTTGACAATAATCAAATTAAGCACTTCTTGAGTGAAAAGATATAAGTCTCATATCTTAGGATCCAAGACACAGTAAAAACATTAATGACACAAAACACAATTCCATAATGTTTTACTTGTTAGGTCTATTCAATACATAAAAGTAATATTTTCCTCTTTTATATACTCGTGTTGTCAATTATTTGTACAGCTACAACAATCGATGACCAACACGACAATCTTATCTCGGTAATTAATGTTCCATGTTAATTACCATGATTGTGAATAACTTTTGATTTATGTAAACCATTATCATTTAGACCTCTACGGTTAAGGACCAAGCGTCTCTTCCTTAACACTTCCAAAAGATGAATACCATAATCAAGGAACAAAATGTTTGCACATCCAATTCATAATAATTGACATATAAAGGTAAAACTTTTAGAACACATTCCTTTCATATCGAACCACCACCACATCCACAAATTCAAAGTACAATCTTTCAAAGTCAAACTCCTAGTGAGTCTGAGGGACTTGGGGTTTCAATTCATGATCACATGGTGGGGGATTCAATCCAAATTGAGAATTACATGGACCAATTTAGTTTTGAGTCGGCACAGGATTGTGCCTTATCTTTTTGTCCCGTGGCCATTGAGCCATATGATCTTATTGTTGTGCCTCTTAAGGACTCACCTGTGGTGGAGCCAGATCTCCCTAGTACCCTTAATTTCATACGAATTGATGAAAGAGTGCCTCTCACTATTGTTCCTAATCATCTTGGAAATGATGGAACATCAAACAACTACATTGCCAATGAAGGTATTGGGAGTTCCTTAGAGGATACCTTGAGTAAGAGACTCACTTTCTGTTCGCTCGGTGAGTCGAGCATGCATAACAAGGTACTAGACCTTGTTTCGACCCACCAGCCTATTGGTTGGAGAGTTTGGATTGACGATGATAACTTCAGTACCGCAACGGGAGAAACTCTTCTTCTGTTGCACAATATGTCCCAAACTCTTGAGAGGTTCGAACTTTTTCAGTTTGATCCTTTGAATGAGACACCTTTTCCGTCTAATTCATGAACCTCTCCTTCCATCTTGTGTTCTTCGTGGGGCCAAAATACTCATGCGTGCCCCCCTCCCCCTCCACGCGGTGCAATGTTCCCATTCCAAGTGCATTGACCAACTTTTGAGGTTCCCATTTGATGTCTTTTTACAAATGAAGATGAGAACTTATTTTTGTACATAGTTATATTTAAAAAAAAGACTCCGTGAGTGAGCACAGCTTGTTGTGGGGCTCCAACTCATGTGTATTTGGGCCCCATTTCTTTCACGTATTTGTCTCCCTTCTTTAGCATCTCACAAGTTTTGAGAGAAATTTAGGTTTGTGTCCATCAACATAACCATGAACATCCCTTTGTGCTTCACGTTGGTAAGATCTTTTCTTTTTCATGAATAAATCCATGTTGTATCGGGCTCACATTCATTGAGGACAACGCATGAAGTAAGTGTGTGTGTGTGGGGGGGGGGGGTATTTTACGTGTGTACATAGATAAGTCTTTTCTCCTTTTGTTTTGTTTTCTATTGTGTGCATTGTTAGGGTCATGTTTGTGTGCTGCAATTAATATCGATATATCTTCTTGTCATGATCCTTGGGTGACTTGTCTTCTTTTGCTTACCTTGTGCTTTAAATTTTCCCATTTCTTTCAAAATGTTCATGTGTTCGCGAAAGAAAATGTTTGTGGATTTTGCGTGTGTTTAGCATTTGCAAAACCATTGAGAGGCAAAGTAAAAAGAAAGCTCCCAAAATTGTCTTAAACATGATGCATTAGGATATCTAGTGTACTGCCTTTAGGTCTTATTGAGTCATAAGGATGCACCTCATTCTTCCCTCGGGGTGTGAATAATCATAGGGTTTTAGTACTCAAACAATTAAAGAAGTTCACCCTGAACCTTGTGAGTCAAATAATTTGTGTCTGTTAGTATAAGGAAGTTTGTCGTAGTCAGGGACCCTTAAACTCTTTTTTTGTGAAACCTTAAGTGTAGGGGTTTTGGTTCCCATGTAGATAAGAAATAAGTGGTGTTCTGTCTTCCCGCACGGCTCTTATCACTCGGGATTAGGTCCAAGGGGACTTAGTGTTTGGTGCTTTCGAGTCATCTGACTTGGGATGCACCGACCGAACTCTCGTTACACAGGTGGTAGGGATCGCCTTATGTGGAGATTTGGGGGTAGGTGTACATGATAGTGTAAGTCCTCACAGGCAATGATGCATGAAACCCGACCCTGGGAGAATCAAACACGGACTATTGTGTAATCCATACTGCTCCAAAAAAATGACGATAAAAATAAAAAAATAGACAAATAAGATGGACTTTATACTTTGTATCACTTGAGAATGTTAAGGTTGCTCATGTCTGTCACTTAAGTCCTTACCTAACTTACACGAATGGTTTATTAGGCTAAGTGTGTTGACAAAATACCTATATAGAGTTGGCCCGTTGAATTACCATGTCCAAGGATCAACAAAAAAGAGTTCATCGAGTCGTGTGCTAGGTTGAATAATGCATCTGTGTTCGGATTTTGTGGGTGTATCTGCTGAAAACCATCAGGAGACAACACTCCTCCTCCTTCGCGACAAGGAGGTTTAACGACTTGTTGCACGTGCTAAGTGCAACCGTAATTCCTACGAAAGTGAGTTACGAGTTTCCTGTTTTTCGTACGTTTTCCTTTCCTTCATTTTTCTCTTTCTTTGTTTTGCTCGGGACTAGCAAAAGGTAAGGGTGGGGATATTTTATTAGTAGCATATCATGCGTCATATTCATGCTATATATCTTTTATTTTACACCATAATTGTGCTACTCGAGTTGTTGTTGTTTGTGTTTCAGGAATTAGGTAAAAAAAGAAGAGGAATGGAGCAAAAATGACCTAAATGTAACAAGTATCGATTGATTTGAAAGGTTCTGGACCTATTTGTCATGCATAATAACTGGATCGCAAATCAGGAATGACCCAAGTGCAAACCTGGAGGGACCTGATTGTGAAGTGCAAAATATGGTGACACATGACTTGAATCAGATCAGTATTTCGCCAATTAGAGTAGGTTTTAGTTTCCTATTTTAGTAGTGTAATAAGGGGGTTGGAGAGGAGCAAACTTTGTCTTTTATTTTCTTAATCTAGTTTAGTTCTTGTTTATTGCGTTGATGTTTTCCTTTGATGCAATTTCTTTTATGTTGTTGTTTGTTTAATCTAGTTTTCTACATTTCTTTCATGGGTTTATGTTTTTTTATGCTTTCTTTAGTGTAGAGATGAGTAGAGAGTAGTCCATCCCCATGGGAGGGTGGAGAAGAAGGTGATTTGATCATGTGATTGATTAAGTGTGTGTTAATCTTAATCCTTTGAGCCTTACATGATTTCCATAACCATCTAATGAGATTTCACTCTTATCTTTGATGTGTTAATGCTCTTGAATGAAGCTTAGCACATGCTTAGATTAGTGAGCCTATTTTATGGGAAATGATGATGTTAGGATAATGATGGAGTGGAAGAATGGAACAAGACATGTGCATGCATGTGCTTATGTTGGTTTTATCTAAATTAATGTATTATATGTTTGTGATAAATCTTATTTCATGTGGAGATAGTTGGATTTGAGTCATTTTACATGTGAACATATTAGTTTCGTTTCAATTATTGTCTTGTTTGTTTTAATGATAAGGTTTTATCTTATTTCATGTAGAATCAAAGTTGGAATTGAGTTTTATGGTTTTCATGTATGGCATGTTTTTATGAGCATATATGAACACACAACACACATTTTGTATTCACATTCTTTCTCTACCCCCTTAGGGGTTTAGTTTTCTCGCTTATTTTCCGATTTCTCACTACAAGAAATCAGGATTTTAGCCATGGTAGGTAAAACCGTGGCTAAATTATCCGTCGCTGATTTATTAATCAGCGACGGATAGTCATGGTATCCGTGAGATCCCCCTTTAAACAAAATGAAAACCGACCCCGCACCCTCACTCCCTAGAATCACAAAAATAACCTCGCCATCAACCAATCTCTTCTCCAGCCTTCGACCGTCCCTTCTCCTCCCTTCGACTGTCCCTTCTCCTCTTCCACGGCGTTCACTCCACGCCCATGTTGTTCTTCTGCTGCCCTCACCGTTCGCCCACCACCATCGTCGTTCACTCACCGTCCTCACCATTTGCTGGTCATCACTCGCACATTCCTCATCTTCTGAGGTCCAATTTGGTTAGATTTGTTGTTCTGATTTGTCTTGCTCGGATTGAAGTTATTTTAATTTGTTAGGATTTGGCTCCTTAGGGTTTGGTTGGGAAATACAGGCTTGAGAAAATGTCTGCTTCGATTCCACGTCTCCGTTGTCCTTCCCATTGCTGGTGTTGGCCCAGTGAGGTCTGATTTGAGGGGATATGGTTGAAGCTCTAATTTCCGTATGCTGGAAGAAGTATGGAGGAGGAAGAGAAGAAAACACGAGGAGAGGTGATTGACATCATTTCATGCTTATATTTGTATCTTATATCCATTATCTTACACCTAAGCAATGCTACGTGACGAGTTTTATGTTTAGTTTTCAGGAATAAAGAGGTTTGAAGAGAAGAGCCATGAAAGGACCCAAAAGCAGGAAAAAGGACTTAATTGTGAGACCTGGGGACTGAGATGCAAGGGAGAAGGACCTGATCGTAAGACCGAAGGACCTAAGAGCAAAACAGGAAACTCCACACCATCATGGGGAGTATTTTGGCAATTCCATTCGGGTCGGAGTTCCAACAAACCAAGTAGATGCATCCAAGACCAAGAAATACTTCAAGCAAAGCCCAACACAAAAAGCAGACGGATCTGGGCCTTATAGACCGCCAATTGGCGGTCTGGAACCACCATTTGGTGGTCTGGATCAACCCAGATCCGCTAAGATTTCTTCTGGACTTGTATTAATATTTGTTTAGGCTATTTTTGGTATTGGTTTAGTCCCACATCGGGGGATTGTCCCGGATTAGCTTTTTCCATGCCTATAAATAGAACTCTTCACCTTCCATTGTAATTACCCATTGCTTGGTGGCATTCTCTCTACTAAGGAGTGAGCCTTGAAGCAAAAACTCAAGGTGGAGAAGAATGCTACCTTCAATGTGAGTCATTTGTTAATAAAATAATTCTTCTAGTTTCTTTTAATCTTGCCTTTTAAATTGTTCATGCTTGTTTAGTCTTTCTTTTCCTTTTAAGCTTCTTTAATATTTCTTGCTTTCTTAGGGTAATTTCATTTCAGTATTATGCTTCATTTTTTTAATATAGTTAGTGTAATGAGTAGTGAGTAGTTTCATCCCCATTTGGGGGTGGAGAAATATGTGATATGATCATGTAGTGTATTAAGTGTGTGTTATCTTAATCCCTTGAGCTTTATATGATTTCCATAACCATCTAATGGATTTTCACTCTTATCTTTGATATGCTAATGCTCTTGAATGAAACTTAGCTTTTGCTTTGATTAGTGGACCTATTTTATGGGGAATGATAAGGCTAGGATATGGATGGAATTAATATTGGAAACACAATTTGTAGTGTATGTACTCTTGTTGCCTTTACCTTAGTTAATGTCTTGTATGTTTTAATGATGTAGTCTTATCTTAATTCATGTGGAGGCATAGTAGGGTCTAGTCTTTATACATGAGTTCATTTAGCTTCATTCCAATTATTGTCTTGTATGTTTTAATGATGTAGTCTTATCTTAATTCATGTGGAGGCAAAGTTGAATGTAGTTTTATGATTTCATGCACTATATATTGTGAGGAGCTTAATTGAACACACACACACATCTTTATATTCACATTATCTCTCTATCCCTTATGGGGTTTAGTTTTGTTGCTTATCTTCATTTCCTTTTTGCATTCTAGTGTAGTTAGTGTAATCAATCTTTCTCTCTTTTCTTTACCACTCGCCTTTGCACAAACCAAACGTCGACACAGCTCCCAGTGGATGACCCGTATTTGTCACCCCTTTAACGCGGTCGTGCACTTGCGGTTAATATAAAACGATCAATCAAGAGGCAGAAGAGGAAGAGAAGGGAACAGATGAGGAGGAAGAACATATGGAATAAGAAAAGGAACATAATGAAAAAAAGGATGGAGAATGGAAAAAAACAAAAAAGATCAATTGGCGGAGTTAGAAACAATGAGAAAGCAAAAGAAAGTAAGAGAAAAAAGAGGACCAAAGAAGTATCTGAAACTCTTCCACCTTTTTCACTTGATCGTCCTCAATCTGAGAGGAAAACTAATGAGAGATTGGTTGAGGTTATTGAAAAGGAAGCCACCAAAAGTTTTCGTGTAGAAAAGGTGATTCTCCTATGAACTTTTGTTAACCATATGTTTCTTTACTTTCATCTCATCTTTTATTGCTCTTTGTTGCCAGGCAAGGGAACTCCACTGAAGGACATACCAAATGGTGATACCTTTTGTCCTTATCCATTTACATTCTTATTTGCATTAGTGGAATTTATTTACCTTGTCTAAGGACAAAGCTTTGTGGAATCTTATTGTAATGAGTTAAATTCACACAAATACTTTGAGCTCACGTCTATCCATCATGTACAATGAAAATGCATTAGCATAAGGGTTTAAAATTTAAAGTTTATCATGCATAGTATGGTTTTCGTCATTTTATCATAATGCAGGTTCTAACAGAGAGACTACAAGATATATTTTTTTATTAATAATCTTATTTCCGAATTGACTTTGGCATCATACTCTTTTGTGCTTCAGTAGACCCTCTTGCTCGTCCTCTGTTTTCTGCTTAAATATTGTGACAGAATATGTTGCAATTTCTTTTCCTTGTAATCTAGTTGCAATATACTCATACAAGTTTTTTTACTGGAAGGCACAACTTTCATTCCTAAATTTATTCCATGTAATTTGCATGTACATGTGTATGTTGTCTGTACTTCATCTCCTTGTATTCTCACCAATTTGTTGTCCAACATTTAAATTTCTGTTTGACTTTAGAACATGGGCGATATCCTTGCATTGAAACTAAACTTACTACATCCAATTGTCTTAATCCATGATTTTGATATCTTTTAGGACAGCGAAAGAACAAGGATCAAGGAAAACCTTGACAAATGTATCAAAGAAAAATTGTTGGATCTCTTTGATGTTTTTGACCTACAAGGTTCCAAAATCCAAAGTTAATGCAAGAAAGGTTGGTTCATCTTATGCTGAAATTGCCTGCAGTGTGATATAAATATTATTAAGTGGAGATTAGGACTTGAATCTTTTTCCTTATTGTGGTAACAAGTGTCATCGTATTAAAACCACTAATAGTGTAATCATACATTTCTGAATTGCCTGCTACCCTATTTTCAAAATTTTCAATCACATTAAATTCTGATTTTGTCTTTATTATGTAGGTGTACATGTACAAAAATATGATTCAAAAAAGTACTTGTAGAAAATCCATAACCTCAAATGCTAAGTCTGAATTTGGTAGATTGGATATTTCTCCAACAATGAAACAACTTGCATCATAATTATGCATTTTTATCATTCTTAATTTTTATTAAGAATACCATGTTTGTAGTTCTATTCTTGATTTTTGAGTTGTCTGTGATTTTAATTTTCAACTTGAATTTTTAATCACATTTGAACATATTGCAATTCATTATTTCTTATGATGATAGATTTGTTAATTTGATTGTGGATGTTGATAAATATAGGTGTACTAGTGATTTATTAAATGCTGAGAATTTATATATATTTTTTCTGAGAAAAACTTTTAGCCACGGCAGAAATCCGTCACTAAAGGTTTTGAAATCCGTCACTGAAACCCTACAGTGACGCCATCAACTGCCACAGTAAAAATCCGTGGCTAAAACCTTCTTGTGATGGAATGTTGGATTTAGTGACGGATGTTTACCGTGGTAAAACCCAAAATTCTTGTAGTGTCTTTTGCATTGTAGTGTAGTATTGATTGACATCATATCATGCATATATTTGTGTCTTATATTTTTTTATTTTTAGCCTAAGAAATGTTGTATAATGAGTTTTATGTTTATGTTTCATGAATAAACAAGTTTGAGAAGAAAATATTCAAAAAAGGACTTAAAAACAAGAAAAATAACCAAGTTGTAAGATTTATGTACAGGGATGCAAGAGAGAAGGAACCAGATATAAAACCAAAAGGATAAATGAACAAATCAAGAAGCTCCACACCTTAATGAGGGGTATTTTGGGAATTAAATTCGGGCCCACTATCAAGAACTAAATCAGGTTCATCAAACACCAAGAAATCAAGCTAGACTCAAGCCAAACAAATCCAGACCCGATCAGACAAATACGGAACGCTAATTAGCGGTCAAGATTTGTTCAAAATGCACATGCTTTGGTCGGGTGTTATATTAGGTTGTATTTAGTCCATATTTGGTGTGGTTTTAGTCCCATACCAGAGGATTGTCCTGGGTTACATTTTTTCATGACTATAAATAGAATTCTTCCTCCTCATTTGTAATAGATCTCCTCTCTTGGTGACCATTCTCTTTACTAGGAGTAAAGCTTTGGAGCAAAACTCTGGTGGAGATAGGCTACATGTAAATGTGAGTGAGCAATAAATTATGTTTTGTTAGTTAATTGTTGTTTCCTTTTGTTCTTGCATGCTTAGTTAAATTTGTTATTTTAATTTTTGTAGAATTAATTAGCATGTTTTCTTTCCTTAATATGAATATTAGCTTAGTAATGTGTAAATAGTTCCATCCCCCTTTGGGGGTGGAGATGATGTACATATATGTTGTGAAGTTTGGATATTTGATGAACTTTTTGATTGTGTAGACTTGCATGTTTGTATGTTTGTTGAGGGTATTTTAATTATCTACATGCTGAGAGATTTTTGATGGGTTTTGCCATAATATTTAGGCACTTCCCATGCATAGTTTCCTCATCTTTATTAACTGAAATTTCCTGTTGAATATACTAAATGTTAGTTTCGTGTTTGTATTTGTGTTTGCTTGCTTGATTGATTGAAGAAACTTTGCTTTGATGGGTTTTGCCATAACATTTAGACACTTCTCATGCATAGTTTTGGTCTTCACATGAGTTCCTGGTTTTGATGAGTCTTACCATAATATTTAGACACCTCTCATGCTGAACCTAGTCTTATGTTAATGAAGTAGTAATTGTCGATACGTTGTGTGAATAGATTGATAGGTTTTGCCACATCTTTAGAAATTTCCTATGCATGAAGACACACACACGACACACATATACATGCGTCATTCATCACTAATTTCACTTCATATGTGCACACACTCCACCCCTTAGGGGTTTTTTTTCCTGAATTTTATCTTGTTGTCATTTTCCCTCGCTTTCGTTTTCCTTGTTTGTGTTTGCTAGTTTAGTGTAGTTTAGCTAGTGTAATCAACTTCTTCTTCCTTTTTTTCCCACTTGCCTTCGAACAAACTAGAGTCGACACACCTCCTTGTGGACACGACCCATATTTGCCACGTCTTCAACGACGTCGTGCACTTGCAGTATTTAAAGCGAATCAATCAAGTTTTGATCACATCTCTCTCCTTCTCTCCCACCCGAGTATCGTGAATCTGACACACACACGCTCCCTGTGGAACGACCCGTATTTGCCATTGCATCAACCCGACCGTGCACTTGCAGTTTTTTAATTGATTGAATCAGTTGTATAAGTATGTGTGTGTGTGTGTGTGTGTTTAATACTAATCTTGGAGCATCACATGAATTCCATAGCCATTTAGTGGGTTCCTCACTTTTGCCTTTGATGTGCTAATGGTCTTAATTCATGCTTAGCGCATGTGTTTGGCTAGTGAGCTCACTTTTTGGGGAATGATGATGTACGGATAAGATTAGAGTGATAGAGAGATAAGGATGGCAAGTAAGAGCATGTGCTCTTGTTGGCCTCATCTTAATTGATGTTTTGTATGTTTTAATGATAATGCTACATCTTAATTCATGTGGAGACATAGTTGAGTTTGATCATTATGGATTTCATGTTATGCATGTCTTGAGCATTAAATTTTACACACACACGAATACACATCTACACTTTCGTATTCATTCTCCACCTTCTACGGGACTCGTTTTTTATTAATTGCTTTTGATTTACGTTGCATTTGTAGGATAGTTTGGTACCCTCATTCTCCTCTTCTTTCCCACTCAAGTATGGTAGTCACAACAACACTCACAACTCCTTGAGTTTGGACCCGTATTTTTCACATCTTCACCTACGCCGTGCACTTGCGTTTATTTAAAATGATCAATCAAGTTTTTGGCGTCGTTGCCGGGGTGTTGGTCGTAGTCGTTGTTGTTTCCACCATTTCGGTGGATTTTTCTCACATTATCTTTTAGTGTTGTTATAGAACTGGGGAACAGGTAGTCAGAAGGCAAAGGAGCATCTCAGAGAAGTTTGGGAACCATATTCCCCAAACAATACACCAGTGGTGGATTGGGTGAAGATTTTTTTCTTTCTATGGTAGCTTCCTCCTGCTATTACTAGTTGATATTTGCCACTTTCCACTTCATATATGCTCTGTTTCAATGTCAAAAATTATTTGAATGTGGATATCCCCCTCTTTAAGACAACTCGGACAATAAAACTCAAACAAAAAGAGTGGATGAATGTCATCTAGGTCATGCAGCATACATAGGCCTTGCATGCATATTGTCTTTCATTTGCTTTACCTTCTTGTTGTTGATTGCTGACGTGAGGTACGGCACCATCTTCACTTATTCATGCATTATTTTGCATGCATTAGTTAGTAAGGTTGAATTGGAATAAGACTGAGATCAGTGTTTGATTGGAGGGCTTGATTGCTAGCTAAGGGATCAAACTACCCTGAGGGGGTTGTCCCAGTGAAAGATAAGTTGAGGAATTCATCACCTCTTCCTTCACCCCAAAAATCACACTAATAAAAAAACCTTAACCTAAATCAAGTAGACATTGGCTCCTAGAATTCGGGTACACTTAGGAGAAATCCTATTCTCGACGTCATGGCCTAAACGTCGTCGTTTGTTTAGTTGCAATGAGACTTTTGGGACCTCCGAATTTTGACTTTCTCATTCGTCTTTGTGACCTTCGACCGAGGGAGGAGAGACATTCGGGAGTGTGGGGAGTCACGGTTAGGCGTCGTTTAGCTGAACGACCCATAGTCAGCGTAAGCGTGTTTGAGTCGTGTTTGCTAGATTAAGCTTCTACCCTCATCCGTTACCACACTAGCTCTTAAGGCTTCTTCTATTGGTACCCGAGTCTTCTTCTCCTCTACTTCTATCATTTAGTCTCCTCCCCTTTACACATTCTCTTAGTGTTCAAGGGTCGAGTTGAGCTTTTTTGTGAGTTTGGTCTCGCGGTGGTGGTGAGAGTAGTCTATTTAATACTGTTATTTTCGAGATGGATGGTTACATGGGCAATCATTCATTTCATTATTGGGATCAAGACCACTCTCCCTGGTATACCCAACCCATGAATCATGTGGTGCCTTAGACAAACACCCAACATGGTTGAGACAATTTTAATTGTATGACTGAGCAGTCTTCAGATTGAAAGGAATGTGTTCTAAAAGTTTTACTTTTATATGTCAATTGTTATGAATTGGATGTGCAAACATTTTGTTCCTTGATTATGGTATTCGTGTTTTGGAAGTGTTAAGGAAGAGGCGTTTGGTCCTTAACCGTAAAGCTCTAAAAGATAACAGTTTACATAGATCAAAAGTTATTCACAATCATGGTAATTAACATAGAACATTAATCACCAAGATAAGATTGTCGTGTTGGTCATCGATTGTTGTAGCTCAACAAATAATTGACGACACGAGTATATAAAAGAGGAAAAAATTACTTTTATGTATTGAATAGACCTAACAAGTAAAACATTATGGAATTGTATTTTGTGTCATTAATGCTTTTACTGTGTCTTGGATCCTAAGATATGAGACTTATATCTTTTCACTCAAGAAGTGCTTAATTTGATTATTGTCAAAAGCTACCGATGATTGTAGTGATAACGGCAGTAGTTGGTTGAACATGACTTGTGCTGGAAAAGATAGCTAGTCAAACGATTATCGTTGCCCCTCTTAATTGAGTGATGATATTAGTGGGCCCCTTGATAAAGTAAAATTATAATGTGCACAATGTAACTTGAGTTAAGTTACATAATTATAATTAGCTTAGAGAGATCAAGAAATGAATATAATACAAAGGTGACACATTTCTACTTTGTATATATTCTTAATATCATGAGGCAATGGACGGACACAAGTGGTGCACTTACATCACTAAATGGATCTTGTTTTGGTTCGAGTGGAACAAAGACATCTATGCTAATTGGATGACTATAATGTGTAGCTAGATACCGCTTATAGTTTGAGATATTAAGTGTTTAATATCATTGCCAATTTAATTTAGATCCTCCTATAGGTCGCACCACAAAACTGGCAAACAAGAAGTTTGATTTTGAGTTCATATGATGTGTCAGGTTTCATGTGAAAAATGGACACATGTGGTGAATGAATAAAATCAATATGTCATGAGAATTGACATAATTAGAATCATAATAAATTCATATGAGATGTATATATTGTGGGGTGCAATAATTTAATATTACATAGGATAATATATTACATAAGATATGAATTTGCTAAAAACCCCAAAAGGTCAGATTTTGTCGGAAATAAATCCAAAATCTGACAAAGGCAAAATCGGGGTCAAACACGGTGAACCGTTTATGGTTCGGTCGACCAAGGTGTCTTCGGAACGATCCACCGAACGGGGAACGGGTAAACACAATTGGTTGACCGAAATTGTCTGGAGTGCCTGGACAATTGGGTTCGGTCAACCGAGCGTGAATGGTCAACTGAGAGAAAATATCTTGGGATATTTTCGGTAGACCGAAGGTGACACGGTCGTCTGATGAATGTTCGCCACGAGAAATTTTGGTGGGTCAACGGTTGACCAGAGCAAGACGCAGATCGTCCAAATTTTTTCAGAGAATTTTTCTCATGCATATTTGGTCCACCGTCACGGTCCACCTAACATGTGTTAAAACTGAATGGTTTGGTTAACCGAGAAGACTTCTCTGTCAACCGAATATTACGATTTTTACCTGAATTATTAAGAGAATAATTAGATCATGAGTTGAATTAATTCCAGATTTAATTAAACGTTTTTAGGATGCTTATGTGGCAATTTGAGATTAATTTTAGGAGAGAATAAGAAAGAGATCATGACTAAAGAATAGTACTTGATAGGGATGTTTTGGGAGCCTATAAAAGGACCCGTCATCCTACTTGTTTGTGTAAATGCAAAAATTCTTTCTCTCATTATCTCTCCCTTAATCACCACGAAAATCTCTTAATAGTTTTAAGTTTTGGAGATAGAAATTTCACGAGCTTAAAGAGGGGTTATTAGCTAGATTCTAAGCCTAATTAGAGATTGATTGACTAGCTCTTTTCTCTCTAATATTGTTTAGAGTTTGGTGAACACTTAGAGGCGAATCGGCGGGCGATTTGACGAGCAACGGAACTCCGGATCTTCTGAAATGTTTTAGAGAATCTTTGGGTATGATCCTCTATTCTTTGTTTATTTTAATATGTATAGGAATGCATGAAATTAGAATAAACAAATACATGTACGTAAAATCAATGAAAATATGAAATCGATCTTGTATGTTTGTATTATTTTTTTTAAAATATATACATACATAGGGACACAAAATCCTACAGTGGTATCAGAGCATTTAGTTCATATTTTCAATGATTAGACTATATAATTAATTTTAGTTTACCATCTACAATCGAAACAATTCATGTTCTATGTCTTTTTCGAGTTTTCCGATAGTTTTGTTGATTTAATTCTAATTGATTATTTTGATAGTTTTAAATGTTTTGAAACAAATCATGTGAATGTTAGAATTGAAATTTAGACTCATGTCTAATATATAAAATTTTCGGTTTTTAATTAAATGATTATTTTATAAGGAATCGACAAAACGAAAAAAACATATGTTTATCTTTCCGTAAATTTTTATTTTTGGAAATTAGATAAACAGCGGTTCAAATGTTTTGTGTTTTGAACTAGGGTTGCATAAAATCATTTTTAATGGATTTCAAATGATTTTAGAATTGTTTGATTTAGAGATGCATGATAAACTAAATCTATTAATATATAGTATATGTACATGCGTTGCTCGAGTTCTCTAATGCAGGGACATGTGAGTTTGTATGTTCCGATGAATCCATGCGTGAATGAATGAATGTGTATGTTATTATTATTCAATCACATGGCTTATGTATATGTGAAAGTCAAATTTCTATTTCTATGTATATGCATGTATATGAGAGGATTTTTACATAGGACTTGCACTAAACAATTTTCAAAATTGAGAGATGCATGTTTATATTTTTGCAATATCAACATCCATGGTGCAAGAGGAAGACGTTGAAGAAGAGCAAGGATCGGACGCGGGAACATATAAACTCACACAATGTGTGTGTGAATGGATATATTTATGTTTGTGTGCTTGCCATGTATGTGATTGTATGGATGAATGTTAGGATGTGTATAGATGATAAATATGCATGATCACCTAAATTCTAAAATCACACATAAATGTTTAAATTGTCCAACCAAAAATTAAGAGTATTTTTCTTTCTTATTTCATCTACTAGCAGTCATCGATCGAGGGATATTCTGCTCGCCCTTAGTAGGAGATAGTTTCCTCCATCTTCGGGAATAGTGAGAGATATAAGGTTGTCTATTGTTGTGTCATGTATAGATGTACGAGGTGCGATTCACCCTTAGTGGACACCGAGTATATTTGTTTGTGAATATTTAAACATACACGTTAATTTGGGTTTAATATTACATTGCAAAACAATAAAAAATGAAAATAACCCGCTTTATAATGACGTATCGTCTCCGTCACACAAAACTTAATTTTCTCTGGCGAAGCATTGCAAGGAACAAAGACCAAAGGATTCCCTGCTGTCTAGCAAGATATTTGGCCAATATGTGATAATATTTGAAATTTCAGATAATATAATTTTGTTCGACGTGGTCTTCAAATGGATAGGTTTTGCTCAGGATCCTACAATATTCGATGATTCATTGAATGAAGTTATGCAACAGCTTACTGTATACACTCGAAAGAAAAAACAACAATGATTTGCTCATCTCTACTGTTTCTTTAAATGCAGTTGATTAAGGAAGATGGGGATCATCACTTTGCACTATTAAATACCAAATATTTACTTCAACATATGAGAGGTGACCAGCAAAAAAATCCACTGGTAAGAACTTTGAAATTTGAAGGTACAGAATATTGACCATACATTTTACCACAATGCATGTTTATAAAACATCTGCATTTAAGAAACAGCTAATTTTTTAGTATTGTGGCGTGGACTTGCTACTTGATGATCCACTAGATTTGCTGGTAATCAAAGCACATTGTTAATACATCCACACCAACTTCTGCTTTTCTATATATTTCTAATGTATTTAAACATTTCGGCTTCATTGTGACTATGGTTCCATACTTCCATCATTTCACATCTTTCGTATGTATGCGTACGAACACATTAACCTTCAAAATTTGCCAAGGATAGAAAAAGGGCAAATCTACAAGAGCAAATTTTCTATCTATGTATGCCTACTATAAGTGAAAACCCTTGCTACCACCAATATTATTTCAAAACAAAACAAAGCATTCTAAAATACCACATTAAGGCACAACCATAAAATGGTTACCCATTTTTGTACATCTTTGTGCTCTTATTAGCAATACAACAAACCATAACTTCATTACCAACATAATACAAATTAACAACCATTCTCCCACGTTAGGACATGGAAGCCAATACTTCTTCTATTAGAAAATGTACGAAGACGAAAAAGATACCATGACAGAAAAGCTGTGGGATTCTGATCCTAATCCTATCCTAATTGTGCCTTAATCATGTTTTAGGTGGTGATTAAGGGAAGATGGAATGGATGGTTGGGATTGAAGATGGTTGGATGAGGGGTTGAGATGGTTGGGATGAGATGAGTGGTGGAGATGGAGAGGTGTGGATTGGATGGTTAGGATTGAAAGGTGAGAGATATTTTTGGTTTTCCCTCTCCCTCTCTCTCTCTCAGTGCTCACGTCTCTCTCTCTCTCACATTCTCTCCCTCTCTCAGTGCACTCCGGCGAGGAAGAAGAAGGTTCTCCGACGTAGGGAGGATCGGCGAGTGGTTGGCGGTTGGAGGTGAGTCCTTTGTTTTGCCAACCCGTCCCTTTGTTATTTTCGCTCTCTCGACCTCACGTGTCTGTCGTCGTGGTGGTAGAGTTGGTGGAGGTTGCCGGAGGTGGAGCTGCGAGTGAGGATCGTTGAGGAGGTGTTTGATCGTCGTTTGGACGCTAGAGTCGTCGACGGATTGTTTTGGGGAGGCGTGCTCGTGGAGGCGTCGTCGTGGTTCTTCTAAGGTCTCTTCAGACCTTTAGGTATGTCAAGCTCGCTCACTTAATTCCCGTGAGTATTTGGAAGTCGACGGTAGGCCGTTCGGCTCGTCGCGAGTAAACATGCAGTAGATTTCACTGCCTGATCGGTCGACCGGTTTGTGCAAACGGTCGACCATTCGTGAAGAGAATTCGGGCTCTGCCTCAAATCGGTCGAACGATGCCTGTGGGGCGGTCGACCGATCGTGCATAGGAGGCAAGTCTGGAGAGTTTCGGTCGACCGGGTCCCCTTTGTCGGTCGACCGTGTGCACTGTCTTAAGTCGGTTGGGGGGCGTAGACTATCTAAACGGTCGACCGCCCTTTCATCTCGTCCGACCGTGACTTAAGTGGACCTTGTGGTCGGTTCGACCGAATGAGGGTTCGGTCGACCGGACTTGTGCGCTGAGCGTGGGAAACACTCTGGTGGAATTCGGTCGACCGAGGTGAGCTCGGCGTTCGACCGGATTCGTGGCGCATGTGAGGGATACTTCCCTGGGCTGATTCGGTCGACCGAGATGTGCTCGGCGTTCGACCAAATTCATTGTGGTGTTGTGGGATTTGTTCCCTGGTGACTTTCGGTCGACCGGGACCCCCTTTGTCGGTCGACCGATTGGTCGTTTTGTTCGTTGGACCGGGAGTTGACCATCTAAACGGTCGACCGTCCCTTGATTTGGGTTCGACCGAACGAGTGTGGTGTTGGGAATCGGTCGACCAATGGAGTGTCGGTCGAAGTGGATTGCCCTGTATTTTTGCTTGATTCGGTCGACCAGGACTTTTGGTTCGGTCGACCATTTGTGTCCTGTTTTGCACTATGGAGGTGTTGTGGTCGTGGTTGCCCGTGTGGGGCGAGTCGTGGTGCCGATGTTCTTCCGGCAAGTGTGCGAGGTGCACGAGGGTTGCGGTGGTTGGTTGAAAATAGACCTGGAGCCCCGTAACCGTGTGAGAGCTGTGGTTGGTTGAAAATAGACCTGGAGCCCAGCTAGTGTGTACGGAGTTGGTTGAAATTAGAACTGGAGCTCCGTAGTGCGTTCGGGTTGGTTGAAAATAGACCTGGAGCCTGAGCAAGGACCGCGTGTAGGGGTTGGTTGAAATTAGACCTGGAGCCCTTATACGTTTGGGTTGGTTGAAATTAGACCTGGAGCCCTTGGTCGTGTCGTGGTAGCTGTGGTTGGTTGAAATTAGACCTGGAGCCCAGCTTGGCGACGAGTGTGATTTGCGGCGGTTGGTTGAGATTAGACCTGGAGCCCCGTGACTGTGGTGGGTGCGGCGGTTGGTTGAGATTAGACCTGGAGCCCCGTACCTGTGGTGTGTCCTGTGGTGGGGTTGAGAGCCCTGGTGCTGGGCGTGTTGTGATGCTTTTCTTGTTGAGTAGAACTGCATGCTAGGATGATTTTATTTATGCATTTAGAGGCTTGGTATACGGGGTTTCCTTCTGGAAACTCAGGCATTGTTGCATGTTTACTTTCAGGTCGTGATAGGCGTTAGGGGGTGGTGACCGAGGAGAGGAGCGCTGCTACCGGATCCAGCTTTCTCTCGGTTGAGGTCGTGTGATTACTGCTTCCTTTCTATATGCTTTTGATGTAATCACAACTTTTGTATACTCTGATGTTCGGATATATATTATATATATGTTGGTGCACCCGTATCCCTTTTATTGCGTAATGTCCTCTGTTGATCGAGTGTTTATAAATTTAAAAAATTTCCGCTGTTTTGAGGATGTTAAGACTTGGTATCAGAGCGGTCGGTTCCAGTGTTTTTATCCAAAGAAATCACCCTTAGAGTTTTAGAGTCTGCATTAGTTCATGCATTCATGGTTTTGATGTGTGCTGTTCTTTGCGTGTAGATGCCTCCGAGACGCGTGAGACCTCCCCCACGGGACCGTAGCACCAGTGATGAGACTGGGGGCACGGACTGGGCAGAGGAGCGGCGAATGCTCTATGACACAGTGAGGCGACTGGGAGCGATGTTGGATCGCCAGCAGCAGCAGGAGCGATGCTCGACCGCTTTATGAGACAGCACCCGCCTACCTTTGACGGTAGAGGAGAGTCTGAGGTTGCGGTGGATTGGGTCCTGAAGATTCAGGAGATCCTGCAGGCGATTGAGTGCCCGCCTGAGAGGCAGACAGGCTTGGCAGCTTATGTGTTGGGCGGAGACGCGTCCAACTGGTGGAGGACCACATCTGCAGTGGTGTTTGAGGGCAAGACTGATGTCAGCTGGGAGGAATTCCTACGGGAGTTCAATGACCAGTATTTCCCCGAGCATGTCAGAGACGGGAGGAGAGAGGAGTTTATGGCTCTCAAGCAGGGAGAGGCGACCCTGGCTGAGTATACCCGGAGGTTCAACGCGCTGGAGCATTACTGTCCGGAGATCTGTGTGACGCCGCTGCAGAGGGCGAGGAAGTTCATACGGGGGCTGAGGAAGCACCTCCATACTCAGGTGACCTACAGTATGCCGCAGACGTTGGCTGATGCGGTGAGATTTGCGACGCTCATTGATCAGGATTACCAGCAGAATTATGCTGAGGCCAGGAGAGCACCGGGGAAGGTCAGTGGACGTCCGGGTGCTCCACTAGCAGGGAATCCGGGCAAGAGGCCCCGGATCGGAGGAGGTGGGTCACGCCAGCCTGAGGCGTGCAGAGGTTGTGGCAGAGTTCACTCTGGAGAGTGTTCGGGCCGCACAGTGTGCCACGGGTGTGGCAAGCCAGGCCATTTCATGAGAGATTGTCCGAGTGGGCCAGGCGGGTCCAGCAGGCAGCCGGGACAGCCGGCAGGTGGCAGAGGCGGGGGTCGCCGACCTTTTGCGCCGCAGCGACAGCAGGGTCAGAGGACTGGACGGGTCTTTACCATCCAGGCGGATGAGGCGAGAGACGCCAGCACGGTGGTGGAAGGTACGCTTTTTGTTGTTGGGTTGAGTGCGAGAGTGTTGTTTGATTGTGGGGCCACACACTCGTTTATCTCGGAGCGATTTGCGAGCGTGTTGGGCCGTACCCCTGCGATGTTGACTGCCACGTTGGAAGTCAGCACACCCTTGGGTCCGATGGGCATTGTGGGGAGCTTCCTCCCCGGCGCCACGATTGTTTCGGGAGATCAGGAGTTTCCGGCTGACCTGATCTTGTTGCCGATGGAGGACTTCGACGTCATACTGGGGATGGATTGGCTGTCCCAGTATGATGTGCGAGTTTTGTGCCGGGAGAAGAAGATTCTGATCCCGAGGAAGGGTATACCTGATGTGTTGATCAGGGGGACGAAAGATAGAGGAGGCAGAGTGATTGTATCAGCAGTGAGGGCACAGAAGTTGTTGCAGCAGGGTTGCAGAGCTTTCGTGGCCACTTTGGTAGTTCCAGATCCAGAGACGAGAAGATTAGAGGACATTGAGATTGTTCGAGAGTTCCCAGATGTATTTGCAGATGATGTCACTGGGTTGCCGCCTCACAGAGAGATTGAGTTTGGGATCGACTTGGTAGCTGGGACTACGCCGCAGTCGAAGGCGCCGTATCGGATGGCACCTGTGGAGCTGGCAGAGCTGAAGAGGCAGTTGGAGGATCTGATGGATACGGGGTTTATCCGCCCCAGTGTCTCATCTTGGGGAGCGCCGATACTCTTCGTGAAGAAGAAGGACGAATCACTGCGGATGTGTATTGATTACAGGATGCTGAACAAGGCTACCGTGAGGAATCAGTATCCCTTGCCCAGGATCGAGGACATGTTTGACCAGTTGCAGTCAGCGCAAGTGTTCTCGAAGATTGATCTGCGATCTGGTTATCATCAGCTGAGGATCAGAGAGGCAGATGTGCAGAAGACAGCTTTCAGGATGAGGTACGGGCATTATGAGTTTCTGGTGATGCCGTTTGGGTTGACGAACGCGCCTGCAGCGTTTATGGATTTGATGAACAGGACGTTCAGTCAGTACCTCGACCGGTTTGTGATCGTCTTCGTGGATGATATTTTGGTTTACTCGCCAGATGTGGAGCAGCATCGAGAGCACTTGAGAGTTGTACTTGGCATTTTGCGGGATCATCAGTTGTATGCCAAACTGTCGAAGTGCGAGTTCTGGCTGAGCAGTGTCGCCTTCTGGGGACACATCGTGTCAGGTGACAGGATTTCCGTAGATCCAGCGAAGGTCGAGGCCGTTACACAGTGGAGCGCCCCGACTAGTGTGGCAGAGGTCAGGAGCTTTGTGGGTCTGGCAGGTTATTATCGCCGTTTCATCCAGGATTTCTCGAGGTTGGCTTCGCTGTTGACGGCTCTGACGTGGAAGGGCGTTGAGTTCGTGTGGTCCCAAAAGTGCGAGGACAGTTTTCAGGAACTGAAGAGTCGGCTGATGACTGCTCCAGTTCTGACACTTCCCAGTGGCAGTGGTGGTTTTGTGATTTACAGTGACGCGTCAGGCGTTGGACTGGGATGCGTACTCATGCAGCACGGGCAGGTGGTTGCATATGCTTCGAGGCAGTTGAAGGTGCACGAGAGGAACTACCCCACTCATGATTTGGAGCTGGCGGCAGTGGTGCACGCTTTGAAGACCTGGAGGCATTACTTGTATGGCGAGCGATTCGAGGTATTCACCGATCATCAGAGCCTGAAGTATCTGTTTTCGCAGAAGGAGCTGAATATGAGGCAGCGTAGATGGCTCGAGCTGATTAAGGATTATGATTTCACCATCTCGTACCATCTAGGGAAGGCGAATTCGGTTGCTGATGCTTTGAGCAGGAAGGTGGAGGTTACCGCAGCAGGTCTTTGTATCGAGGAGTGGAAGCTACTTGAGGCGTTGACCGAGTGGAGACCGTTCACCGATGAGTCGCGAGGTGCAGTGATCGCCGGGCTGAGAGTGGAGCCTCAGTTGGTCTCGAGTATTGTTCAGGCTCAGAGTACTGATGATGAGTTAGCAGGGTTGCTGCAGTTAGCTGCCAGAGATGGGTCAGACTTCAGTGTTGGGGTTGATGGTGGACTGAGGTTCAGGGGCCGTGTCTGGGTGCCGAAGGGAGGAGACCTGAGGCAGGACATTCTGGAGGAGGCACATAGATCCCGTTATTCGATCCACCCGGGCAGCACGAAGATGTTTAGAGATCTTCAGAGGAATTTCTGGTGGAAGAGGATGAAGACGGAGATCGCAGAGTTTGTTGGCAGATGTCTGATTTGTCAGCAGGTGCAGATTGAGCACCAGAGACCTGCAGGGCCGATGCAGAGGATCGAGCTTCCAGAGTGGAAGTGGGAGCACGTGACGATGGATTTTGTCACCGGGCTGCCGAAGACGAGAGGATTCTATGACGCGATTTGGGTTATAGTCGATCGACTGACCAAGTCGGCGCACTTCTTAGCTATTCGGACCACTTTACCTCTAGAGAGTCTAGCGAAGTTGTATATTGAGGAGATTGTCAGGCTTCATGGGGTGCCTGTGAGTATTATTTCAGATCGAGATCCGAGGTTCACTTCCAGATTCTGGGGGAGTTTGCAGCAGGCCTTGGGGACTCGGTTGAAGTTCAGTACGACATTCCATCCGCTGACAGACGGTCAGTCTGAGAGGACCATCCAGACGCTAGAGGATATGTTGCGAGCGTGTACTCTGGATTGGGCAGGTCATTGGGATGAGCATCTGCCACTGATCGAGTTCGCCTACAACAACAGCTACCATTCGAGCATTGGGATGGCACCGTACGAGGCCCTGTACGGGAGACCGTGTAGATCACCGGTATGCTGGAGTGATGTAGGCGAGAGACAGCTAGTTGGTCCTTAGATTGTGCAGATGTATGCTGAGAAGGTTGATGTGATCAGACAGAGACTAGCGACTGCGCAGAGCAGGCAGAAGAGCTACGCAGATAGGCGTAGGCGAGAGCTGAGATTTGAGGCTGGTGACCATGTCTTCCTGAGGATTTCACCATCTCGAGGAGTGATGAGGTTCGGGAAGAAGGGGAAGCTCAGTCCGAGGTATGTCGGGCCGTTTGAGATTCTCGATCGGGTTGGAGAGGTCGCCTACAGGGTTGCGTTGCTGCCGCAGTTTTCGGGTCTTCACAACGTCTTCCACGTTTCGATGTTGAGGAAGTACGTAACGGATCCTTCTCATGTGATTCAGTTGGAGGTTCCAGAGATCCGTCAGGATTTGTCTCTTGAGGAGAGACCGGTTGAGATTGTGGATCGGATGGAGCATCAGTTGAGGAGGAGGACCATTCCAATGGTGAAGGTCAGGTGGCAGCATCACAGTGAGCGAGAGGCCACTTCGGAGATCGATGAGGAGGTCCGGAGGAGTTCCCGGAGTTGTTTGGTGAGCTTCAGTTTTAATTTCGAGGACGAAATTCTTTTAGGAGGGTGGATTGTGGGATTCTGATCCTAATCCTATCCTAACTGTGCCTTAATCATGTTTTAGGTGGTGATTAAGGGAAGATGGAATGGATGGCTGGGATTGAAGATGGTTGGATGAGGGGTTGAGATGGTTGGGATGAGATGAGTGGTGGAGATGGAGAGGTGTGGATTGGATGGTTAGGATTGAAAGGTGAGAGATATTTTTGGTTTTCCCTCTCCCTCTCTCTCTCTCAGTGCTCACGTCTCTCTCTCTCACATTCTCTCCCTCTCTCAGTGCACTCCGGCAAGGAAGAAGAAGGTTCTCCGGCGTAGGGAGGATCGGCGAGTGGTTGGCGGTTGGAGGTGAGTCCTTTGTTTTGCCAACCCGTCCCTTTGTTATTTTCGCTCTCTCGACCTCACGTGTCTGTCGTCGTGGTGGTAGAGTTGGTGGAGGTTGCCGGAGGTGGAGCTGCGAGTGAGGATCGTTGAGGAGGTGTTTGATCGTCGTTTGGACGCTAGAGTCGTCGACGGATCGTTTTGGGGAGGCGCGCTTGTGGAGGCGTTGTCGTGGTTCTTCTAAGGTCTCTTCAGACCTTTAGGTATGTCAAGCTCGCTAACTTAATTCCCGTGAGTATTTGGAAGTCGACGGTAGGCCGTTCGGCTCGTCGCGAGTAAACATGCAGCAGATTTCACTGCCTGATCGGTCGACCGGTTTGTGCAAACGGTCGACCGTTCGTGAAGAGAATTCGGGCTCTGCCTCAAATCGGTCGAACGATGCCTGTGGGGCGGTCGACCGATCGTGCATAGGAGGCAAGTCTGGAGAGTTTCGGTCGACCGGGTCCCCTTTGTCGGTCGACCGTGTGCACTGTCTTAAGTCGGTTGGGGGGCGTAGACTATCTAAACGGTCGACCGCCCTTTGATCTCGTCCGACCGTGACTTTAGTGGACCTTGTGGTCGGTTCGACCGAATGAGGGTTCGGTCGACCGGACTTGTGCGCTGAGCGTGGGAAACACTCTGGTGGAATTCGGTCGACCGAGGTGAGCTCGGCGTTCGACCGGATTCGTGGCGCATGTGAGGGATACTTCCCTGGGCTGATTCGGTCGACTGAGATGTGCTCGGCGTTCGACCAAATTCGTTGTGGTGTTGTGGGATTTGTTCCCTGGTGACTTTCGGTCGACCGGGACCCCCTTTGTCGGTCGACCGATTGGTCGTTTTGTTCGTTGGACCGGGAGTTGACCATCTAAACGGTCGACCGTTCCTTGATTTGGGTTCGACCGAACGAGTGTGGTGTTGGGAATCGGTCGACCGATGGAGTGTCGGTCGAAGTGGATTGCCCTGTATTTTGCTTGATTCGGTCGACCGGGACTTTTGGTTCGGTCGACCGTTTGTGTCCTGTTTTGCACTTTGGAGGTGTTGTGGTCATGGTTGCCCGTGTGGGGCGAGTCGTGGTGCCGATGTTCTTCCGGCAAGTGTGCGAGGTGGACGAGGGTTGCGGTGGTTGGTTGATAATAGACCTGGAGCCCCGTAACCGTGTGAGAGCTGTGGTTGGTTGAAAGTAGACCTGGAGCCCAGCTAGTCTGTACGGAGTTGGTTGAAATTAGACCAGGAGCTCCGTAGTGCGTTCGGGTTGGTTGAAAATAGACCTGGAGCCTGAGCAAGGACCGCGTGTAGGGGTTGGTTGAAATTAGACCTGGAGCCCTTGGTCGTGTCGTGGTAGCTGTGGTTGGTTGAAATTAGACCTGGAGCCCTGCTTGGCGACGAGTGTGAGTCACGTCGGTTGGTTGAGATTAGACCTGGTGCCCCGTGACTGTGGTGGGTGCAGCGGTTGGTTGAGATTAGACCTGGAGCCCCGTACCTGTGGTGTGTCCTGTGGTGGGGTTGAGAGCCCTGGTGCTGGGTGTGTTGTGATGCTTTTCTTGTTGAGTAGAACTGCATGCTAGGATGATTTTATTTATGCATTTAGAGGCTTGGCATACAGGGTTTCCTTCTGGAAACTCAGGCATTGTTGCATGTTTACTTTAAGGTCGTGATAGGTGTTAGGGGGTGGTGACCGAGGAGAGGAGCGCTGCTACCGGATCCAGCTTTCTCTCGGTTGAGGTCGTGTGATTTCTGCTTCCTTTGTATATGCTTTTGATGTAATCACAACTTTTGTATACTCTGTTGTTCGGATATATATTATATATATGTTGGTGCACCCGTGTCCCTTTTATTGCGTAATGTCCTCTGTTGATCAAGTGTTTATAAATTTAAAAATTTTCCGCTGTTTTGAGGATGTTACAAAAGCAAACCTACAAAATGTGGACTTCAGCTAAAGAAGAGCCAATACACCACGAAAAAGACAAAGACAATCATCAAATGACAACTTAGGTGCGTTTGGATGGTTTAAAAACGGGCATAGTTTTTAATAAAACCCATTGTTTTGGTTTCTGCATCGAATCAAAAATTGTCAGACCCCGTCTTCCTAAGAAACTGTGCCCAATTTTTTGCATTTAACGTTGGGTTTCAAAAGCTGAGAAAGTTTATCAACTTTTTGGATAAGACCCACGTAAAAGGTTTGTTGTTCAGATATCATTTGTTGTATAATTACAAATTTTACCACTTGATTTTTTAATGTTATATCCCCGACTTTATTAGGTTATTTTATTGAAATTCTCCACCCACCCAAAATCCAACTTCCCGTTACACCAACCCAAAATCCACATATTTCTCCAAAATTTGCATGATCAAGCCATTGTTAGTCTATTCTTCTCGTTTGAAGACCATATTTATAACCTGAAAGGAATGACTAATGTGTCTTTTCGTCGTGATTAAACATCAAAAAACTCTAAAGCAGTTTTGGCATCCAAACGGTCGAAATGCGAACCGTAAAAAACCACATCAAAAATCGTGTCGTGGACAATCACGTTTTTTTATAAAAACTGAAGCCGTTTCAGGACATCCAAATGCAACCTTAGAGCATAAATAACAGTGCCCGGGCTACCCCTGGGCGCCCTGCACTCTCTCTGTCACGTCAGTTTCTCTCTCTGCCACGTCAATTCACCCAACTCACCCAAAAAAAACATTAACCATGCCCGGGCTACCCCACACACCCTACACTCTTTCCTACACTCTTTTTCCTTCACATCATTTCTTAATTAAACAATTTTAATTCTTACGCTACATTTATCAAATTACATTTTACATAATATTTAATTGTAATTACTACTAATTACTTTAACTTGAAAATATTTAATTTTTACTATTAAACCACCTTGACAGGTCGTTTGGATCTTGAAATTTTTGGATCTGGAAATTTTTGAATCTTCATCACTTGCAAAAAATTATTACCCCACATTAATCAAAATACTCAATACATTAACAATTACCTCTAATAACAAATCATATATTAAAAAAAATTGACGAATGGGGGGAACACTAGCCCCCCACCCGAGGGCGCGTTCGGCGACTGCCCGGGACGCCCAACGCCGGAGAAGCACCGGGCGGCCGCCCAATGGCCGCCCGACCCGTTAAGGGTGCCCTTAGGTTGTGGTAACCAAACAACAGACCTGTAGTCAGAAGTAAACGAGGGTGAAGAAGCACAAGCCAATCGGAATTTTGAAGACATCGAAAAACAAAATGACACATCAGCAGCTGCTGGATTTCAGATCAAGAGTAAGTAAAGGAACTCAATGTGGTATTTAGTATAAACACAAAATAAGATGCAATATTCAATAGTATACTTACTGATCTCATTGTTGTCGGGGAAATTCTTCGAGCGTTGGAATTTTGGACGATCCCCGTGCCGATACAGTAAATGCAATGCCATTTTGTGGATGGAAGAAAGAATACATTATCATGGGCAAATCACTCTGAGGATTAATATATGTTGTCTTGATGGAAAGGTTTCATACCTTTGTTGCCACCAACCTGCAAATTCCTCGTTCGTTATTAGAGAATGATGATGTGGAATCCAAACACTTTAAGAGACACATCCGAGGTTACAACAATGCTTTCGGCCTTACTTCAATGGGATCTGAAATAGATCACACCATGAACGACGGGAGTGGTCGTCCCATTGGGCCTTTGCTTCCTTCCACAGGGGAACAACCTAAATTTGCATAATGTATATCTATGACAGCGAGAATGAACTCCACAATAGATGTGCTGCCTTCCAACCTGAAAGGGGTGCAACTTCGGCTGATGTGAAAATACTTGCGTATATTCAGATATGCTTGAAACTTTTTAATCCTTATGTTATGGTCTTTCGCCAGACAAGAAGTTGGCTTGAATTAGAAGGACGGGATAACTTTCATTTACGCATCAAAGATTCAAGGCTACAAAGAGGAAATCAATTTGTTTCTCCAACTGCAGACGAAGTTGCAGCACATATTTCCGGTGACGCTACTGAACAAGGAAACAATCGTGACATAATTATTTCTGCAAAAGACAGTGCACTGCATAGAATTCATGAGACTGGTCCTGTAGAGTGATGCCTCCGAGATGGGTCGTGCCTGCGGTTGAGACTCGCGATTCGAGTGAGACTGGGAGAGAGGAGGCCCGGGAGGCAGAGTGCAGGGTCCTGTTTGATACCGTGGTGCGGTTGAGCGGGATGTTGGAGCGCCAGGCAGCGTAGAGTGCGCAGGCAGGGGCCGGTGTGATGCACGACCGGTTCGTGAGGCAGTACCCTCTGACTTTTACTGGGCAGATGGATGCAGAGGCAGTTGACGAGTGGATCCTCACTATGCAGACGATCTTCAGGGCTACCGACTGTACTCTGGAGAAGAAGGTGGACCTGGCCACCTATGTGCTGAGAGGAGCTGCAGCGAACTGGTGGAGGTCGACGTCGGTAGTTTTGTTCGCCGGTCGAGAGGACGTGTCGTGGGAGGAGTTCGTTGAGGAGTTCAACGAGCAGTACTTTCCGGAGCACGTGCGAGACAGGAAGAGGGAGGAGTTCCTGGCCCTGGAGCAAAGGAGCATGACACTGGAGGAGTACATTGGGAAGTTTAACGCCCTTGAGCATTACTGTCCAGAGATCTTCGTCACCCAGGCGCAGAGGTCGATGAAGTTTGTCAGGGGACTCCAGAAGCAGCTGAGGACCCGAGTGCTGTCGAGCATGCCGCGCACCTTGGCGGATGCTGTGAGGAGTGCCACGATTATGGAGAGGGACTACCGGGAGAATTACCAGGATGAGAGGAGACCAGTCGGGAGATCCTCAGGGAGGCCAGGAGGGCAGAGTCCGGGGAATCCGGGCAAGATGCCCCGGATCGAGGCAGTAGGGGCGCCGCAGCCAGAGGCATGCAGGAGCTGTGGCAGAGTGCACACTGGGCGCTGTTTTGGGTCGGGTACTTGTCATGGGTGTGGTCAGCTGGGCCACTTCGTCAGGAATTGCCCTAGCAAGGGCGCTGGACCGTGCAGACCTCCGGGACTTCCGATTGCCAGTGGAGGCGGAGCTAGGAGACCTGCAACACCTCAACAGGGTCAGCGCACTAGACGAGTCTTCACTATCCAGGCAGAGGAGGCGAGGGACGCCAGCACTGTCGTGGAAGGTACACTTCTTGTGGCAGGTTTAGAAGCTAGGGTGCTTTTTGATTGTGGCTTGACACACTCGTTCATCTCGGAGCGATTTGCGGGAGTGTTGGGTTGTACCCTTGCGATGTTGACTGCCACTTTGGAGGTCAGCACACCCCTAGGTCTGGTGGGCACTGTGGGGAGCTTCGTCCCCGACGCCACGATTGTTTCGGGAGACCAAGATTTTCCGGCAGATGTGGTCTTGCTACCGATGGAGGACTTCGACGTTATTCTTGGGATGGACTGGCTGTCCCAGCATGACGTGCGTGTCCTTTGCCGTGAGAGGAAGGTTTTGATTCCGATGAAGGGGTTGCCTGATATCATGATTAGAGGAGTCAGGAACAGAGGGGGCCGCATTGTGGTGTCAGCTTTGAGGGCTCAGAAGTTGATGCAGCAGGGTTGCAGAGCATTCCTAGCGACGCTGGTTGTTCCAGAGGCTGAGTCACCGAGGTTGGACGAGATAGATGTGGTGCGAGAGTTTACAGAGGTGTTTCCAGATGATATTCCAGGATTGCCGCCTCCGCGAGAGATGAAGTTTTGCATTGAGCTGGCAGCAGACACCTCACCACAGTCGAAAGCCCCGTACAGGATGGCGCCCGCAGAGTTGGCAGAGTTGAAGAAGCAGCTACAGGAGCTGATGGAGGCTGGTTTCATCAGACTGAGTGTCTCACCTTGGGGCGCGCCAGTGTTGTTTGTGAAGAAGAAGGACGGGTCATTGCGGATGTGCATTGACTATAGGATGTTGAACAAGGTCACCATCAAGAATAGGTATCCCCTACCTAGGATTGAGGACCTGTTCGATCAGTTGCAGTCAGCGAAGGTCTTTTCTAAGATAGACCTACGTTCAGGATACCATCAACTGAGTATCCGCGGGGAGGATGTCCAGAAGACAGCATTCAGGACCAGATATGGGCACTATGAGTTCTTGGTGATGCCTTTTGGGTTGACGAACGCTCTGGCAGCTTTCATGGATCTGATGAACCGGACTTTCAGGCAGTACTTGGATAGTTGTGTCGTTGTCTTTGTGTATGATATCTTGATCTACTCACCCGATGTGGAGCAGCACAGAGAGCACCTGCGGATAGTACTTAGCATTCTGAAAGACCAAAGGTTGTATGCTAAGTTCTCGAAGTGCGAATTCTGGTTAGACAGAGTCGCATTTCTTGGTCACATTGTTTCTGCGGAGGGTATTTCGGTGGATCCGGCGAAGGTAAAGGCAGTGACTGAGTGGAGAGCCCCTACGAGCGTGACGGAGATCAGAAGCTTTGTTGGATTGACGGGTTATTATTGTCGCTTCATCAAAGACTTCTCGAGGTTAGCTGCACCACTGACGGCCTTGACGCAGAAGGGAGTCACTTTTGTTTGGTCCCAGAAGTGCGAGGACAGCTTTCAGGAGCTGAAGAGACGACTGACGACAGCTCCAGTTTTGACTCTGTCGAGCGGCACAAGAGGTTTTGTGGTCTACAGTGACGCGTCAGGCGTGGGTTTGGGTTTCATGTTGATGCAGCACGGGAGGGTGATTGCATACGCTTCGAGGCAGCTGAAGACTCATGAGAAGAATTACCCGACCCACGACTTGGAGTTGGCAGCCGTTGTGCACGCATTGAAGACATGGAGACACTACCTGTATGGTGAGCAGTTCGAGGTATTCACTGATCACCAGAGTCTGAAGTATCTCTTCTCCCAGAAGGAGTTGAATATGAGACAGCGTCGTTGGTTGGAGTTCATTAAGGACTACGATTTCACCATCTCCTACCACCCGGGGAAGGCGAATTCAGTTGCAGACGCGTTGAGTAGGAGAGTGGAGGTATCAGTTGCAGGTTTGTGCCTTCAGGAGTGGAGACTACTTGAGTCTTTGGCAGAGTGGAGGTCGTTCACTGGTGACTCTGAGGGAGCAGTGTTAGCTGGGTTGCGGGTGGAGCCACATACAGTCTCATAGGTAGTGCAGGCGCAGCGTGAGGATGATGAGTTGGCCAGTTTGCTGGAGTTGACTGCCAGAGAGGGGTCAGATTTCAGTGTTGGGGTCGATGGAGGTCTGAGACTCAGAGGGCGGATTTGGGTTCCGAGGGTTGATGGGATGAGAGATGACATCATGGAGGAGGCACACCGAGCGAAGTACACCATCCATACAGGGAGCACGAAGATGTATAAAGACCTGCAGCGGAACTTCTGGTGGAGAGGCATGAAGAGGGACATTGCAGAGTTTGTGAGTCGGTGCTTGGTCTGTCAACAGGTGAAGATTGAGCACCAGAGGCCAGCTGGGCCTATGTAGAGTATCGAGCTTCCAGAGTGGAAGTGGGAGCACGTGACGATGGACTTCGTTACGGGGCTACCGAAGACGAGGCTATTCCATGACGTGATTTGGGTGATAGTCGATAGACTGACCAAGTCGGCGCACTTCCTGGCCATTAGGACCACCTTACCCTTGGAGAGTCTGGCGAAGCTGTATGTAGAGGAGATCGTCAGATTGCACGGGGTACCGATGAGCATCATCTCTGACAGAGATCCGAGGTTCACATCCAGATTTTGGGGGAGTCTACAGCAGCCACTGGGGACACGTCTGAGGTTCAGTACAGCTTTTCACCCTCAGACAGACGGCCAGTCAGAGAGGACTATCCAGACCTTCGAGGATATGCTGAGGGCTTGCGCGCTGGACTGGGCTGGACACTGGGATGAGCATCTACCTCTGATCGAGTTCGCCTACAACAACAGCTACCATGCTAGTATTGGGATGGCACCGTATGAGGCATTGTATGGGAGGTCATGCAGATCACCGGTATGCTGGAGTGACGTAGGTGAGAGGCAGTTAGTGGGCCCGGAGCTTGTGCAGATGTACGCAGAGAAGGTTGACCTGATCAGGAGGAGGTTGGCTACATCACAGAGCAGACAGAAGAGTTATGCTGACCGACGCAGGCGGACTTTGAGCTTCGAGGTTGGAGATCACGTCTTCCTGAAGATTTCACCAGCTCGGGGAGTGATGAGGTTCGGGAAGAAGGGGAAGCTCAATCCGAGGTATGTCGGACCTTTTGAGATCTTGGACCGTGTCGGGGAGGTCTCCTACAGAGTTGCTTTGCCACCACAGTTCTCTGGCCTTCACAACGTCTTCCATGTTTCTATGTTGAGGAAGTACGTTGCAGACCCGACACATGTGATAGAGATTGCAGTGCCTGAGATTCGGCAGGACTTGTCACTTGAGGAGAGACCAGTTGAGATCATCGATCGGATGGACCATCAACTCAGGAGGAGGACCATTCCGATGGTTAAGGTCAGATGGCAGCATCACAGTGAGCGTGAGGCCACCTGGGAGATCGAGGAAGAAGTTCAGAAGCAGTATCCGGAGCTTTTCGGTAAGTTACTTTTCTGATTTTGGGGCGAAATCCTTTTAAGGAGGGTGGATTGTTATGATCTAATCCCTCATTAGGGATTAAACCCACGAAATTAGGGTTGGAGGCATGGGTTTTGGTGTGCTTGCATGGGGAAGAGAAGATTGATGATGGGTTTAGGGTGATAGGTGGGGGACAGGTACTGTAGCTGTTTTAGGTTTTGTCTATAAAAACCAAAACTCACCACTCTTTCTCTCTTGTTGCCATTTCGTGATTTCCACCCAAACCTTACCCTTTCCCTTGCATCCCGGCGACCAGAGGAGGAGCTCCGGCGACGTGGTGGAGGCACACGCGAGGGAAGAGCGACGAGAACGGAGGAAGGAGGGAGAAGAAGCTAGAATCGCCGAGGAGAAGGAGGAGCTCGCCGGCGCGCATCTCTCCACGGTGAAAGGTATGCCAAATCTTCATATTTAACTCCCCAAGAGGTGTGGGAGTGTAGGGGACGGCGTTGGTGTCGTTTCCCCGGCGGAAACCCGACTGGACGGAGGTTGAAGACGCTCTGTTCGGTCGACCGATTGAGAGTTCGACCGACCGAACAACGTCTAGATGATGTCTATCCAGAGGGGAAATGTATGTTTCGGTCGACCGGTGGTTGGGTCGGTCGACCGAGTTAAGTGAATATTAACTTACTGCCCGAGAACGGTCGAACGACGTCTGTGTGACGGTCGACCGTTTATGCCAAATTTTAGCGGGAAATTTCTAAGGGTTATATTAGCCGGTCGATCGGTGGTTATTCGGTCGACCGAAAAATCCCAGTAGATAGGTTAGACAGACCTTCGGCCGACCGAGTGTGTGTCTCGGTCGACCGAACTGCGCAAAGTCGGTCAAGAGCGTTGACCATCTAAACGGTCGACCGCTCATTGTGATCCGGTCGACCGGATGAGGTTCGGTCGACCGAATGCAGTGGGCAGGATTCATGCAGTTTTCCTTATCGGTTGAACGAACTCTGGTTCGACCGACGGGATATATATATATATATATATATATATATATATTATATTTGTGTAGCGTAGACTTTCCTTTCGTTCGACCGCTAGTTTGATCTTGTTCGACCGGTGGGTCGAATTAGCATTGGTGGATTTCACTTTCGTCGAGGGCGATTTCTGTTGGATCCCTTGAGCCTGTGCGGCAGAGGGATGCCTTCCATGCCTGTGTGGTTGGGAGATGCCTTCTTCCTTGTGTAGGGAGGGGTTGCACTTTCCGTGTGTCGGAGAGCGAGGTCACTTGTGCCTGTGCGGCCGAGAGACGCCTTCTTCCTTGTGTAGGGAGGGGATGCACTTTCCTTGTGTAGGAGAGCGATGGGCAGTCCGTGGGCCCGAGGCGGTTTTGCATTGCATGTGCATTCTTGGCTTTTCGTCTTATTTTTCTGTTTATGATAGGAGATGTTGGCATACGGGGTTCCTTGCGGGAACTCAAGCAGATTTTGTGTTTCATTTTCACGAAGCAGGCAGTCATAGGTTGGTGGTGACCGAGGGGAGTACCTCCGGGATCGGGTCCTGTCATCTTATCTTTTTGTAGAGGTAGTGATTACAGTAGTTTGTATTAGACATGTAATCACTCTTTTGACACTCTGTATTATGACTTCCACGTGGAGATATTTTATATATATGTATTCAGTTGACTTTTCTAGTAACGTGTCATTGTTGACCGTTGACGGTCGTATGTTTATGTTTTAAATTTGAAAAAATTCTTCCGCTGTTCTGGGACGTTACAATTGGAATCTCTGAATCACTGCTGTGATTCAGTTGGTTCTGCACTGGTGCATGTGGAGTGGATGACTCTTTCTTTCTCCATCTGGATCAGCATTGTTGCAGTAGAATCCGTGATGGATTAGTCTGATGTTGGAAGTTATGTCAAGGTTAGAATGCAGTTTGTGATTGCAGGTGTTTGTGATTGTGAATTGAGGCTTGGTGCTGGATTTGGCGTTCAGAATTTGCAGTAATTGGTTCATGTGCTGCAGTGGTTTCTGCTAAGTCAGTTTCTTGGATATAAGTTTCTGTTATTTTTAGTCGAGGTTGACTTATACAGTTAGTTTGTGAAAGAGAGAGGCAGAGATGCAGCTGGTTTTACACTGCACTGGTTCATCAATTCTGCATTCTGGATCAGAATTATAGGAGGGATGCGGAGGTGCAGATGATTATTCTACCATGGTCCATTACTTCTACTACAGTGTTTTTTTGTGGATGCTGGACCAGAAGTGATGCAGACTAGTCCATCTCTTCTGCTGCAGACTGGTCCGTTACTTCTACTGCAGTGTTGTTTGTGGCTTTGGACCAGATGTCAGTCTTGGTCAGGTGATGCTGGTATGTTAACCAATTACTTGAGTGACGCTGGTGATTCTGCTAGCAATTATGGCAGTGAATTACATTGGAATTTGTTGTATGATCTGTCGACAGGAGGTTCAGATTGAGTTTTGAACTGCTTTAATTCTGTTAGTAGCTAGATCAGAAGTCCATTCCCCTTAATCTGTTTGTCAAACTGACTTTCCTAGCAGATAAGGTTTGTTTGTTGGTTGAATACACTCTGCAAACATGTTTTTTTACTGTAGCAGATTGTTCCTAATGGAGGCAGGAGCTGGGCAGTTATTTCTGTTGTTGGTAGTTGTGTTTACAGTTGATGGATGTCGGTTATTGGAAGTTGGGCAGTTGAATACACTGTTCATGAGCGGGCTGGAGGTTAAATCAGTTGGAGTGGCAGTTGGATTCACCATTCATGCGTGGGATTCATGAGAGGCTGGCGGCTGAGCGGTTCGGGACATACTTAACTATTCATGCGTGGACTTTATTTATTGAATTACAATCGATAAGTGAAGATGCTAATGATGAGATTAAAAGATATCTGAATTGCTGGTACATATCTGCAGCAGAGGTTGCCTGGAGAATTTTCGATTTCAGACTTCACAACAGACATCCTACCGTCAAGAGATTAGCATACAACCTACCAGAACAACAGAATGTAATATATGCTGACTCAGATTCCCTACAAGAAGTTGCATCCCGAGACACAAATACAAGAACAATGTTAACCGAGTGGTTTTCTATAAATCAAACTCATACCGCAGCAAGGAGTCTTACTTATCTTGAGTTCCCACAAAACTGGTCTGGGATGATTTGGCAAAGACTTGGAAACTTCGAAAGAAGGGAATCATGATAGGCAGACTACCATATGCAAACTTTGCTTCACGTGAATTTTATATTATTTACGGATGCTACTTCATGTTGCACGTGGATCACAAAGCCACAGAGATATCCGGACTATCAAAGGTGTCACATATGAGACAAACAAGGAAGCATGTTCCGCACTAGGTCTTATCCATGATGATAACGAATGGGATTATGCGTTTGCAGAAGCAGCACCATGGGCTTCCGGCTTGCAACTGAGACACTTATTTATCTCTATTTTGTTGTTCGGAGCAATTGAAAGCCCAAACACCTCTGGGAAAATTATTTGGCACAAATGTGTGATGACCTAAATCCAATGTGCCTTATGATTATGATGTTGTGGAATTACCATTAACCGATGCTCAGTTGCAAAGAAAGGCATTGACACTTATAGATCAGATTTAAATAAAAATTGTAAAAGCTTGATGTTTCAAGTTTCCTTTGGATTGGATGAATTTTCAACTTACTCCATTCCCAAAAAATCCAATATGGCAAGGCTACTACAACTAACAACTTTGATAATATGGGACGAGGCTCCGATGACACAGAAATATGCATTTGATGCTTTGGATCGTATTTTGAGGGACATCCTAAGTTCCACTAGAACTACAACAAGTTCTCAAGTGTTCGGAGGCATTACAGTTGCCTTGGGAATCCTGCCGGTCATTCGAAAGGGACAAAGAGTGGACATTGTTAGTTCAAGCCTCCATCGTTCAAATGTATGGGCATATTGTCAAGTATTCTACTTAACAAAGAATATGTGACTACAAGATGACCATCTTGCTAACAACAACACATCGTCCTGCAAATTTGCAGAATGGTTGAGTCACATCGGCGATGGCAAGATACCAACAACAACGTGTGATTTCAGCGACGACAAAGAACCCTGGTGGATTACAATTCCTCCAGATTTACTCATCGATCCAAAAGGAGGTGTGGAAAATCTCATTAATGAGATTTACGAAAAATTGATGCATCCTATAATTTGCCATCGTATTTCTAAGAAAGGGCAAGAAACGATGAAGTTGATGAACTTAATTTTCTTCGTTTGCAAAGAGTTGCCGGATCTAACGACGTGTATTTGAGTTCCGACAATGCAATGCCTATCAGTGATTCAAACAGCTTTGATGCATCCCTTTATCCAGCAGAATACTCACATTCACTGAAAATTATTGGAATTATGCCACTCCATGAATTGGTATTGAAGATTGGTGCCCTGGTTATGCTTGTGAGGAACCTTGACCAATCCATTGGTTTGTGTAATGGGACTCGGCTCATAATTAAATATCTGCAGGAACATGTAATTGTTGCTGAAATTATCACAGGGAACCACATCAGTACAAGAGTGTACATTCCAAGAATAGACATTACAGCTCCTCGAACAGGTGCTCCTTCCTTGCTGAAACGTCGTCAATTCCCTATATCCTTAGCTTTCGCCATGACCATAAACAAAAGTCAATGCCAAACATTAGAGAATTTTGGTATTTATTTGAAAAGTCCAGTATTTGCACATGGGCAAGTATGTAAGGCAGGATTGAAAATATTACTACCTGACGATGAAAGTGGTCGTTCCAACAAAACAAAGGATGTAGTCTATACAAAAGTTCTAGACGATGTCCACACAAATTCACATGGATACAACCAACAGGCAACAGGTATGGTACAAAATAAACCCAAACATAGGTGGCGCAAAAATTCTTCTAAAGGGATAAACAAAACCATTTTTCGAAGAATACGCAAACTTACAACTTGACTAACATTTTCTCTTCCAAACTTGCTGCAGGAGTGCAACTTCTGATGCTATAAACATTTGTGAACCACTCTTCATTCAGTAATGTGACGGTAATGATAAAAAACTGAAAGTTTACAATCCTAATCGTCATTCATTTACATTAAATCACATACAAAGCACATAATTGTTTTAATGATGTTTTTTGTTTTTTAAATTTGAACTACAAGAGTTTTAATTAATGTTGTTCTTGACATGCTACTACCTCTGTCCATTCTCACATGCAAAGGCACTATCTTGAAAAGATTCTCCAGAATATATTGCAAATCTAGGATGAGTTCAAATGGAAGTGGAAATACAACTATGTCATGTAATTGATGCGTTATAGTAAATTGAACCATGGTTAGCTCTATATTGTTATTGCAGAAATTAGTAGGTTAAACACAAAGTGCAGACTTTGATTCTGAAGCTTCAGATAGATTAGGCTGGTATGCCTTTGTGTATTCTATATGTCTTGCTTTCTTACCGACATCACCCTAACTAATAAATAATAGAAATATTAAGCTAGGGATTAAGTTCCACGGTCATACTTACTTTTTGATGTTCAAAGTGTAACATCCCGAAACAGCAGAAATTTAAAAACTTAAACAATCAAGAGATTATCAGAATAAACTCATCAACGAGAATGTTACTCATACAAATCAACAGTCGGTGCACCACTAATACAACAGAGTTTGTCAAAAGACGTGACTACAATAATACAATGAAAAGACAGGTAAAGCAATCACGACGACCTCGAAGAGTCCGATGAGGATCTGGGTCCCAAAATGTGTGCGCCCGCTGTCACCACCCGACAGAACCTACTGCGGTCCTGAAACATGAATCAAACAACGATGCCCGAGTTTCCCATTAGGAAACCCCGTATGCCAAGCTCACCTATATGCATGTAATAGTACGGTAAATGAACTTATCATACTAGTAGCATGTCATATCACATCTGCAATGCATCAAATCCCTCCAAGGGTAAACAGGACCTCAGTCCAACCACAACAACGACCCTCAACAGGGTCCACAAGGACATCAGTCCAGCAACAACAACGTGTCTCCCTCGGAAACCTACCGTAGGCACATACGGTCTTACGGACAGTACGCGACGCACGCCCCACGCGCGACTACTTGAGCCAAAGGGATCGGTGAGGAGCGTCCGCACTTCCGCATAAATAACCATGTGGTCTACGCCACCTTCGACGGAGCCGTAGCCCGGTCGGTCAACATCCCAGGATAGGTGCCCAATCGGGGATCATCGCTGGCACAACATCAGCGGCATCGCCGGCACAACATCGGCGGTACAATATACGTCTGACACAACATCGGACGGCACAACCACAAGCCGAAACATCGTCGGCACCATCATCGCTGGCAAAAACCTCGGCGGCATCGTCGGCACAACATCGACGGTACAACATACGTCCGGCACAACATCGAACGGGTCCAGACAGTAGTCTGCAGGGTCATCATGCTCCACGAGCCAAGCGTCAACACGCATTGGGATCCGCGATCCCTCATGTCTGCTACTCAACAGAGAGTAAGGCAATAACACATCACACCACGGAGGTGACGCAACCCAAGTGTCCACACTCTTCTACACGGCGGTCCCTGGGCAGGCACGAGCACGTACCCGCCGTCACCTCCCGGCTCACGCTCTAAGAGAGGACACGGGTTTCCGTGGACAGAGTTGACACAACACAAGGACCAGGAATTCAGTTCTGCATACAAACGGTCGACCGAAAGAGCCTAACCGGTCGACCATCCCCAATAGGTTCGGTCGACCGAAAGTCTACAACGGTCGAACTATTCTGCGCGTCACTTAAGTCCAAACGATTGAACAACAGTCTAAAATCGGTCGACCGAAAACGAGGTCAAAATCCGGAGTTGGTCAAAATCAACAAGACTATTCGGTCGACCGACTCAGGGGTCCCGGTCGACCGAAAACTACCAGGGTCATCCTAATAGTCTACGTCATATAACGGTCGAACAATATACATAAATCGGTCGAACAACATGCATATTCATCAAGTACAGTTAAGTTCCGGTCGACCCCAAAACAAGGCACGGTCGACCGAAAACCGACAGTAGGCCTCCAACTCACCAGCACATAAGCAACCGGTCAACCGCCACATTGGCATCGTTCGACCGGTGATGGTTAAAGTCGGGCAAAAATGTAAAACCGGTCGACCGCCCGAAGGCACCGGTCGACCGTTGGTCGACAGCAACCTTGCGGTAGCCAAGGATTTTACGCCGTTTCTCGTCGCCGGTGAGGTCTCCGACCTCCCGCGACTGACCCCAACTTCCCACCAACGTGGGGAACCAACAAAATGCACTAAAAGCCGGCATACCTCGAGGAGAAGAGAGAACGCGTCGGAGATCCGCTCAACGTCGACGCTCGACAGCAACCCTCACACGCACGCCTCACGATCGCACCTCTGTGACCCCAAACTCGCCTCTACACGCCGCAGTCGCCGTCACGTTCTCTGAATCGCTGGACAAGAGAAGAAGAAAGGGTGAGAGAAATGGTTGAGTGAAGAAGAAGAAGAAGAAGAGAGGAAATGAAGAGGTGATGGTTTTCTCCTCAAAACCAACCAAACTCAACAGTAACCGCCCCCCTATTCCATCACCCATCACCAGCCCACTATTCCCCTTCCCTTCCCCATGCAAAGCACCCCACTAATCAAGGGATTAGTCCAAAAATGAGGTTAGGGTCTAACACAAAGTGCACAATGCTTGGATGGTATGTGGGTTACGTTTGGTGGATTTTGAAGACTCAAGCTTTGTTGGAAAATCTTTGTATCATATTTATATTAAGGTAATAAACACCTCATAATCTTAACCATACATTTGATTCCTTCTATGTTCGATTTTTTATCATCTTTGTGATTATAATTCAAAAAAAATGAAACAAATTAGTTTAATGTGATCCTTTTGGGACTACTTTGCGCAGAAATGAAGTAATTATTTTTGTGAACTAAATGTGAATTTAATTTATAATGTGCAGTTATGATTGATTCGTTTATGTTTTTATTGGCATGCACATGGCTTGACTTAGGAGCACATACAAAGGTAGGATGAAAAGCACCAAACCAAATGGAAATACAAAATGATGTCTAACGTTCGTTGCAAGGTTATCAACAGGTCGCAATAAACGGCTCAGTCTTATAATCACTAGATAATCTAATGCTTTGGAGAAACAGAAGCACGTAGGACCCTTCGAAGGTAATTCAGAACGCTGGTATGTTACTTTAGACCCTTAACCTTGCTATGTTACTTTGGGGTGATTTTAAAATGTTTTCTCACTCGGTTTTGCGTTGGGTTGGATTAACATGTATTCATAAATTCAGAAGAAATAACAGCTAAATATGTCCTTCCATATTGTACAAAGGACAACTCATAATGCACACTACTTTGTGGTTCATGTATTTTACTTGGTTTTAACTTTTAACTTTAATGTTAACGAACGTGCCTATTTGCATTTGTTATTCTTAAAAAGTAGATATTTTGTTGAGTGTTAACATAAGTCCTACTATTTGGTTCCGAGTAGGTGCTACGAAAAACTGGATTGAATTTGCTGTGGTGATTAATTATCTTCTCCATGTTTTTTTTACGCTTGGTAGTTCATCAAACAAATCGACCAAGAAGGAACAAAGATAAAGTACATAACAATTTCCTATTTTGAGAGAAAGTTATGTTAACTTCTTGAAAGTAAAGGAAAACTCAAGAAACTGCAATGGGTTTCCTCGGAAGTAGATTATCGTTGACAAAAATGATTTCAAATATAAAATTTTAATTCATAAAATTAGTGAAATTTAAAAATTGTTTGAGGATCTTCTTATTTAAGTGGTCAGTGGATTTCCGAAGTTGGACCAGTTGTTCTTCTTTCCCCAGATTTCTTCTTCCCGTACCTCATTCCTTTATCCTGTACTTGTAATGAATTTTTTTAATATATATTTGAATTTTATACAAAGAAAAATTGACGAAAATATAATTTCAAACATTAAGAATTAACTTAACTCATGTTTATGTTGAAAGGGTTGAGAGACGGTCTAATTGAAAGAAGGTTTGAGGTCAAAGGAATTGCTGAAACTAGATTTGAAATTGGAGGATACAAGTGACCTTTGTAATTGAAAAGTTCTAGTGACGTTGCAATCCATTCACAGACTATTCATGAAATTTCATCTAAATACATACAATTATAATGTCTTACTTCAAAAAATATACTACTTATATATCACCAGATTTTCAGAGGCCTGAAAGGAAAGTGAGATGGATGCTCGTTCCTGCCAAAAACAACTCAATGGAGACCGTAACATCATTACCTAACTAAGTGACTGTTGATAAATAAGTTTCTTCAAACCCACTTCGATAATAATTACCAGTTATATTACCATTTTGTATGCTTCGTCTAGAACTGTAAATGAGTAGTTTTAAGTAATATCAATTGAGTTGTCTAATTTGACACAAATATGAAGACTTTGAGTAAAAGAATTGTGAGACACAAATATCAACTGAGTTGTCTATCTTGAAAATCATATTTTAAAAAGGTCGATTGTGTGACAGGGAAGCTACTAGCAATGTTTAAATAAACCAAATCTTGATGACTAACCAAATATGCGCATAGACTATGTAAGCCTACAACGTAAGCGGACATAAATGGAAAACAAAAGGTTCCACCAGTTTGTGAAAACTTTTTATCTTCAAAATAACAATTGTTACAAAATAAATTGAAGATTGAATGGAAAACATTTAATCTTTAAAATAACAATTATACTTATTTGATATTTCATTGTAGCAACCGTGCAACGCCTAGGTCAAAATCTAGTTTTAACAATATGCCTCCAAAACAACCATTTTTTTATAAACATTATGGTAAATTGTATTCAAAATGGGAAAAATTAGCCAAAGCTAGCAACCCAGCTCACATCAATCGGTGCAGACTACTACCGAAGCTACATCCAGTCTATGTCCACAATCTATTCTGGGTATCCAAATACCCAACCAAGCCTACGATATGCTAGATGGGTAATTCAAACCTGGGATCCCCCTATCCCACTTGGTTAATACATTCCGCTCAAGTTAAGTTCAGCGTCTCTTAAGATTATTCTTATGGTAAGAAACCATAACGTCAGACAGGGTTCTTCTCAGGACTTCCGAGCTTGCCAATGATCTGGTTTCATGTTTTCTCCTATTTCGTTCCGCCTATATATGCCAAACTACAACAGCAATAATTGACCACATCAGCCCCCAACAAGGGGAGCCAAACGATAATTGTTGGTCCTTATCAAAATGTCGTTAGTCTGCCTCCGGATACCAAATTAGATGTCCTTCGAATACTCATATTTAAAGAACAAGTGACCCAAGTTCTCAATATGAACCAAGCAAAGGTGGCAGGTTGTGTTCATATCTAAGTTGATCCTCTCACGTTGGGACATAGAGACTTGTGTGGTTATCTGCCCCCATCGAGCTCTCTAGAGAGTGAATGAGAGATTGCTCACCGGCGGAGCCGACATCCCAGCAACCATAGGATCTTTCAAATCTCTCATTCTAACTGTATCCCATGCATTCTTGAATGAGAAACCACTACCAGACCCGATCCATTGGGGGTGTATATCCATCCATGCATCTTAGTGCGTGCTCCTTTGCATCAACAATGTCGCACCAAGCAGCCTAGTCAATTCCACTCCTTTTAACAATATTCTCCAATAGGGGTAATTTGACGTATGTGGCTCTCATCCATCTGCACCAGATAGAGTCCATGTCATGCCAAACTCGCCACGTACGTTTGATAATAGTTGCCCAAGCTACATTGACAAACCCCTGAAGGCCTAATCCACCCTCCTCTTTGGGCAGAATAATCTTAGACCATGTGACATCTATCTTGTCATCCCATATGAAGTTGTATACATTGCTTCTTATGCATGCAATCACCTCTTGCAGCAAGCAGCAAAAGGAACTCCAAAACATGAAGTTCCCCATGACACCTCAAGTTGATGAGTTGGATCCTGCCAACATAAGATAGCATTTTGGCCTTCCACCTCCAGTAGCCTTCCACAAACCCGAGTGATTAGAATTTTGAGTGTTAGATGCTTACCAAGGTACCATATTGGAAACACCTCCATTCTAAACCCAATATCATGTGCAAGTTCCTCTTTATTTCCAGTGCCCGTGAGAACAAAATCTTACTCTTCTCTTGGTTTACCACGAGTCGTGAGATTGTGGCGAACAACTGAAAGGATTTCTTAATATCTCCTAGAGAATCCTTGGTGGCTTTGCAGAATAGAAGTAAATCATCTGCGTAGGACAGATGACATACCGTCATAGTATCATGGCACTTGTACAACTTAATCTTGCCACTCACCTTTTCATCAATGTCTCTAAAGAAATTCTCCATCAACAAGGTGAAGAGATAGGCGGAGATAGGGTCGCCCTATCTCAAGCCCCTTCCCGCACCAAATGGCTCAGTAGGGCAACCATCGACTAACACCGAGAACAAAGTACTGGTCACACATTCAATGATCATTGTCATTGCTCTCTGGTCAAACCCAAAATCCTTAAGAGTCCCCCTAAGAGCACCTCAATCCACGTAATCATATGCCTTTGAAATGTCGACCTTTATACATGCTCGTGGGGCACAACTAGCTCTGTTAAAACTGACCACTAGCTCGAGGGAGGAAGTTGCTTTTTGGCTTGTGGCTTGTGACAGCTTGGCTTGTGGCATTTTGGCTTGTTGCCAAAACAACCACGCATGCATGTGCCATGTGTGAAATTGTTACACATGCAGTCGTTAACTTTTTTAAATGTGAACAAAGGGATGTGCAATTTGCACTATGTGGTAGGTGGAAACTGACCAATGGTATAGCAGTGTAGTACGCTTTGGGAAGCATAAGAACAAATCTAGAACCACATCCTTACTCTTCTCTCTCTCTCCCTCCTATCTCTTCTCCTCTCTCCCCACTCTACTATGGTAGACCCATCACCATGCTCTCTCTTCTTCTCTCCTTCCATCACTACAAGCCTTTTCTTTAGATCCCTCACGACCACCTCCTTTTCTACCACCTCCACCACCTTCTTCATCAACTTGGTCACACTTATCTCTTTCATGCAGCATGTTATCAGCTGGTGCACTGCCAACACTATTACTCACTGCGTTTCCTTGATCTCATCACGATTCAACATGATAGTCAAAACAATACCCACTAAAGTCCATCAATCCTAGACAAGAGCATGCCATAATTGGACAGTCTGGACTGTTGGCTTTTTGGCCTTAATCATATTAGTTAATTTTGATGATTTAATCAACCTAATCTTAATCACAATCAAATTAAGTCAAACACATTACATGCTTTGCATACATACTTGTATTGTGCATATTCTTATCTTAACAGATGATCAAGACTCAAGAAAAATGGAATTGAAGTCTAGACATGTAATCAAGCTAATTGAAGACATGAAATTTTGCATTTGTTTGAGTCTTAGGAATCTATGTGAACTTCAACATACAAGAGTGTAAATTATTCACATACACACTAGGTTCCTTATAGAAGTCACACACCAAATTTCACATCATTTGAACTTCAATAGATCACCCAAAACTAAGTCGAAAAATCACTCAAACTAAACCACAACCTGTCTGTGCCGAATGGTTGACCGAAACGAGTTTTCCGTTCAACCGTTTCCACCAGTTAACTGGTACACCTAAAGTGATTTTACCGAGTTCCACCGGTACGTCAACCTATTTTGACCTTTTGGTAGACCGTGTTACCCGCATTTCATATGACCATTATTCTTGTTGTATTCTATAGCGGTCGTATAAGTATAATATCACCTAACCCTTAAATTGTTTTTGGTCACCAGTCGAACGATGCCATGACGGTGGTCGACAATCTTGTACTTCAAAAGTCCATGTTATTTTTGGTCGGATGGGGTTCCCTCTGCGTTCGACCGTTAACACTTTTACCCTGGCCAAAACCCTCACAACAGTTGACCTCTCCTAGTTTTAGTTCGACCATTCACTTAAGTGGTAGCCTTAGTGTTTGACCGGTTTGTACTTCAGTTCAAATGTTTTCTTATTTATAAGGAAATGGTCGACCACCATGCCCATACGGGTCGACCGTTGGTGTCCTAATTTGTTGAACTTTAGTTTTCTATTTTGTGTATCTTACACTAATCTTTACCAAATCATTCCCAATGGCTATAATACTTAGGAGCTTATAAATAGAGGTTCCCACACCTTATTTACACAAGTCTCCTACTCAAAACTTACCCATACACTAAAGAGAATTCTCTAACTCCTAGAATCCCAAATCCTACACACTCCAAGCTTAAACTTCACCACTTGACCAAATTCTTTATCCTACTCAAGTGTGCTCAAAGTTAGGGTAATTTTTACTCTTGTTTCCTTTTGTTGTCATGTTGTAAGGCTTGATCTCGGCCCGTAATGGTGATCATGTAGGATTTCGTGTCCCTATGTATGTGTATATTTAAAAATAATAATACAAAGATACATGATCGATTTCATATTTTCATTGATTTTATGTACATGTATATGTTTATTCTAATATCATGCATTCCTACACATATAAAAATAAACAAAAGAGAGATGATCATACTAAAGGGTTCTCTAAAATCTTTTAGAAGATCCGGTGTTTTGTTGCCTACTGAATCCTCCGCAGATTCGCCTCCAAGTGTTCACCAAACTCTAAACAAGATTAGAGAGAAAGGAGCTAGCCAATCAATTTCTAATTAAGCTTAGAATCTAGCTAATAACCCCTTTAAACACTCCTGAGATTTTAATATCCAAAATTAAAATACTAAGAGAATTTTTGGATGGGTTAATTGGGTAATTAGGGAGAGAAAGAATTTTGCATGTTTTAAACAAGTAAGATGAGGTCCTTTTATAGGCTCCTAAAACACCCATATTGTGAACTATTATCTAGTCATGATCTCTTGTTTTTTCTATCCTAAATTAATCTCAAATTGCCACATAAGCATCCTAAAAAATGTTTGATAAAATCTTGAATTAATCCAACCTATGATGTAATTATTCTCTTAATAATTCAGGCAAAAATCGTGTTATTCGGTTAACTAAGATTTCCACTCTGTCGACCGAACCATTCGGTTTTACGCAAGTTAGGATGACCGTGAGCTAGACGGTCGATCGAATATTCATGAGAAAAATTCCCTGGAAAAGTTCGGATGATACACGTCTCGCTCCGGTCGACCGTTGACTCACCAAAATTTCTCCTAGTAAATCTCTTCGGACAACTGTGTCACTCTCGGTCTACCATCATATCCCAAAGAAAGCTCCTGGATATTTCCTTTCGGTTGACCATATAAGCCTGGTTGACCGAACCCAATTGTCCAGGCACTCCAAACAATTTCGGTTAACCAATCGTGTTATCCGATCTTCATTCGGTTGACCGTTCCTAAGAAACCTCGGTCGACCAAACCCAAAACGGTGGACCCCGATTTGCCCTTTGTCAAATTTTGGATTTATATCCAACAAAATTTGATCTTTTGGGGTTTTTAGCGAATTCATATTATGTAATATATTATCCTATGTAATATTTAAATTATTACACCTCATATGAATTTATTCGTGATTCTAATTATGTAATTCTCATGACATATTATTTTTATTGATTCACCACATGTCTCCCTTTTCTCATGAAACCCGACACATCATATGAACTCAAAATTAAGCTTCTTGTTTCCCAGTTTTGTGGTGTGACCTATAAAAGGATCTAAGCTAAATTGACAGCGATATTAACCATTTAATATCTCAAACTATAAGGGGGTATCTAGCTACACATTATAGTTACCTAATTAGCATAGATGTCTTGTTCCACTCGAACTAAACACGGTCCATTTAGTGATGTTAGTTCACCACTTGTGTCCGTCCATTGCCTCATGATATTAAGAATATATACAAAGTAGAAATGTGTCAACTTTGTATTATATTCATTTCTTGAACTCTTTAAGCTAATTGTAACTATGTAACTTAACTCAAGCTACAATGTGCACATTGTAATTTTGCTTTGTCAAGGGGGGCACTAATATCATCACTCAATTAAGAGGAGGGCACTAATATCATCACTCAATATTTATTGCCTTTATCACTATACTCATTGGTAGTTTTTGAGAATAATCAAATCAAGCACTTCTTGAGTGAAAAGACATAAGCCTCATATCTTAGGATCCAAGACACAGTAAAACATTAATGACACGAAACACAATTCCATAATATTTTTTACTTGTTAGGTCTATTCAATATATAAAAGTAATCTTTTCCTCTTTTATATACTCGTGTCGTCAATTATTTGTAGAGCTACAACAATTGATGACCAACACGACAATCTTATCTCGGTGATTAATGTTCCATGTTAATTACCATGATTGTGAATAACTTTTGATTGATGTAAACCATTATCTTCTAAAGCTCTAGTTAAGGACCAAGCGCCTCTTTCTTAACACTTCCAAAAGACGAATACCATAATCAAGGAACAAAATGTTTGCACATCCAATTCATAACAATTGACATATAAAAGTAAAACTTTTAGAACACATTCCTTTCAGATCATCCCTCAAACTCGACGAGGGTGTTCGCGAGCTTGCTTTGTAAAGGCATTGTCTCCCAGCCTGGGACGGGGAGAGGATTAGTGAAGATGTAGGCGGAGCTTGTGGGATCGAGCAAAACTTGCAAGAGAGGACTAGGACTCGGGTTGTCGAACCTCTATAAAAATTGCTGCGTCTTTGTGGTTTGCATTAGTTTTTCTCCACTTGCTCTATTTTATTTCTGCTGCATATTATTCTTGTTTAGAGCAATTAGTGATTAGATTGATTATGTCATAACCGATCCTACAATTGGTGTCAGAGCATGGTGATAAATTTCATCTACTTAACCGTAATTTAGCATGGCATCTTCATCTAATCATGTAGAGGGTTTATCTACTTCTAGGTCACTTTTGCTTAATGGGTCAAATTATGATTATTTGAAGAATATAATGAAAATTTTCTTAATATCTAGTGACCTTAAGTATTGGATCTTTCTCCAAAACCATTACACACCTCCTAAGTAAGAAGAATCAGCCACCTTAACTATGGCCAAAATAAAGGAGTATAAAATGAACTCTAGCATCATGGATGTCCTTTACTGTGGCTTAAATGAGAGAGAATACAATAGGATTGGAGGTTGCGAAATTGCATATGAGATTTGACATAGATTACAAATGGATCATGAGGGAAATAGTAGAACTAAAGATACTAGAATTAGTCTTCTCATGCACAAATATGAAATTTTCACTATGCAACCGAGTGGAACATAAGCGAGATGAACACACGCTTCACCAATATAACTAACTCTCTTAAGGTCTTGGAAGAAATTTCAGTGAGGGAGATATGGCAAGAAAGTTTCTCCAGTCACTCAACTATGAATGGGAAGAGAAGGTCATTGCCATAGAAAAAGCACAAGACACTTCCAAACTAAAGATGGAGGACTTGATCAGCAATCTCATCGCCATAGAAACAAGTGTCCAAGAAGAACCCATTCTTGGCTTTCCATTTAGAATGAAAAACCCGATCAACCAAAGAGGAGAGTGGAAGATGAGGACATTGAGGTCATTGCCAAAGACTTCTTCAAGTTCCTCAAGAAAGAAAAAGGAGAGAAGAAAGAAAGAAGAGGAAGAAGAAGTAAGAAGAAGAAGAAACAAAAGGAGAAGAGCAAAAATGAGAGAAAGGTGAGAAGAAGAGAAAAGGAGAAGAGCAAGAGAAAAGAGGAGGATGAGGCTTTCAAAGCAACTTGAGATGATACAGCACTAGTACAGAATAGGGAATAAGCGTCGCCCAATACACATCAATCTCCTATAAATTCGACATCTATAGTTATATACATCGGGTTTCCCAGTAGCCGACGTCTATATGCACATCCAGACGTCACTTTTTTAGGGTTTTAAAAACCGACGTCTATACCTCATTAAAAAAATGTTAAAAAATAATTCACAGAATAGGCATCGGTTGTTCCAATTGACTGATGCCTATTCCCCATAGTATAGACGTCGCGGAGCCTTATGACTGACACCTATAGCCACATAGACATTGTGTGGCCTTATGACCGACGTCTATAGGTCTAATATAAAACCGTTCAGGAAAACATTTTCATTATCTTTTATAACCCGACCGCGACAAACTCGACCAAACCCTAGCCACCACGACAATCTCCTACCAAACCCTAGACACAATAATATGTGTTCTTGCATGTCTTCTGGCTATGCATGATCGTAACTTGTAAGTAAAACTAAAAGGACCTCCCACGTCTAAATTTTTTTTTGGGGGGGGGGGGGGGGGGGGGGGGGGGACATCCATACACTTAGTTTCCTATTATAAGAAAAAAACTAATTTACATATCTTCTAAAGGAATTAATTTTTTTACATGATTATAATTTAGTGTTTACATTTATACATTAGTAAAGCTTTAAATGTCGATTAGTGTATTGATCAGAATGTTTGGTGGGGGCATTGTGTTATTGTTCATGCAACATTTGGTGGGGTATTGTGTTATTGTACATGCAACATTTTTTATTAATTATAATGCAAAATTTGTTTCCTGTCTTTGTATCTCATTGAACCCACTCTTAGGTGAAATTATTCTTCAATGTCATATCGCTTCATCAGTTCACTATCATCGTATATTTGACCTAACACCTTTTTAGGCCATATTTATTCTACGTACAAGCATTAGAATTTAGAATAGAGTGGTTCATCACAATACAAAAAAATCACATTTTACTAAATACATTTAGCACTTATAGAGTGAGAATTTCTCAATCCCGAGCTTGGATGCTTTTGTGTAAATAAATAATGCTTGTGCTTTCACTTATTCCTCTTGGGCTTCTGACATTGTGATAATGAGTAGAAATAAAGCTTCAATATAAACGACCAAATCTACAACTATCAAATAAGCATCCAAGATTCCATTTGTTAGTTTTTTTTGTTTTTCTACTTGTGGTTTTCGATAGTAATTGATTCTTATTGATGAAGATATTGTAAAGATTGAACCAACAATTAATGTGTTCGTGGGGAGAAGAATATATTAACTCGTAAAGATTGAATCAGCTACGATTCTTACTTGTGTCAGCTATCACTATTCATGCATGATCAACGTGAGCTTACTAATTGTGTTGTAACTACGTTTGAAATTTGAATGTTCATGTGGGACGCTGATTCGACAAAAAGTATAGCGCAGAGAGCTTTGCTTCAGCTTGCCACATAATACCTATTTTTAATGATAATAGAGATCATGATATGATAATACTTTTGCATGAACATCTTTGTCTTTAGTTAATTATTTACAAATTGTTCAGGTTTACAAAATATTATACAATATTTGCTAAATTACATATTATTTACATATTATCTGTAGATATGCTAGTAGTATGATAGTAACTCATCGACCCTTAAGCAAGGCCTTTAATAACCTATAACAAAATATTAGACAATATTTGCTAAGTCATTCATCGTATAGGACTTTCCATGCATGTAATCATCATATTTATTTTTTACTTCACGAATTCTGTCATAAATTGCTGGCGTAAGGTACGTAATCTCTTTCACTCATCATTCATTAGAAAGCACCCATTAGTTAGTAGGATTGCATTGAAACAAGAGAGTGAGTGATTGTTTGGTGTGTTGTTTGTTAGATTAAGGTCTGAAAAACACCTAGGGGTAGTCACCTATAGGAGATGAGGTGGGGGATTTCATCACCCTTTCCTTGGCCCAAAAACCACATAATAAAACAACCTTAATAAAATCAATTTAGATGTTGGCCCTTCGGATTTCTAGACGCATTAATGAGAGGAAATTGTTTAAGACCGTTATGGCCTGAACGTCATTGCCCATCTAGTCTCCCTGAGATTTTAGGAACCTCCAAGTTCTTGATTTCCTACAGAATAGTGGTCCTCGGTGGGACCTCGAAGCTAGGTATCGTCTAGTGCTAAGGACTTATAGTGGACTTTAGGCTTGCTTTTGCCTTGATTGCTTAGTTAGGTTTCTAACCTTCCTTATTCCCACGCTAGATTAAATACTTTATCTCCTCTCTCCTTAATTCCCGAAGAAGAGATTCTTACCTTGGGCGAAGCATATGGTGGGTTCCTGAGGTGGCCTCGTCATTTAGTAGAGCTTCATGACACACATGAGGTATCCTTTATTTTTGAAAACAACTAAATTACCATTTTGTTAATAATTGTATTTCTAACGTTTTATATATATCATTAAGGTTATTGAAAGCCCCCTGAGCAAAGGATCAAACAAACAACCTCCGATCAACATTAATTTGCTATCAAATAGGTGCAAAATGTTGTATCAATTTATGTTAATTAGGGATTCGCAAGCCTTAACTACATGGCATTTAGAGGAGGAGGTTAAAGGGTTGCCTTCGGATTTCTACGTCACCAAAGAGGATGTTATGTAGTTCTTGGCGATGGATCAACTGTGCATGTTAATTATCGACGTACAAGTGAAGTAAGTGTTTTCTTGTGTATAAGATGAAATCTATTGAATAATTTTATCGTAATTATAATATAATGTAATTTCTACTCTTGTAGACACATTTATGACACCAGAAGGTCAATCTTTCTCAATGATAAAGTATTTGGATTTGTGTGTCCATCTACTTTCATACACGGGAATTACGATAATTCGGGTGAGCTTGCGAATATTATGAAAGAATGGGGGGGGGGGGGGAATATTATATGGCCCCTTATCATGAGAGGTAACTTTGTTAATTGAAAGAAATTAAAATTTGAATTTGTAATAAACTTCTAATTATATATATAATCAGAGCTCATTGGATGCTTGTCGTTCTATGCCCCAAAACTAATTCCGCATGTTAGTTTGATCTTTTGGGGTCAACTACACCAAGGGCTTCCTTAAATAAACTTGTAAATCTGTAAGTTCATTTTAATCATCATATTTGTAATTCGTGTATTTTTATTAGTATTATCGACTTCGTATTTAATAACTTGTGTTACTCAAGACAATGAGGATTTACAGAATGTTGGGTGGAATAAGGACTAGCAAAAATACTGGTGTAACCTGGCATGCAATGGGAGTAAGTTTCTCCCATTTTTTTTATTTTTGTTAAGTACTTGAACTTACATTTAGCGAATTTATATCTTTGTAGTACCACAAGCAAACTGAAAACACCGAATGTGGGCACTAAGTTATGAGATACATGCAAGAACTCATCGAAATTGCACCTAAAGACATAAAGCTATTTGAGGTAATATAGATCATTTTCAGTGCTATAATTATAGTTACATATTTATATTGTATACTTGTATTTTCATAGGTCTTCCAAAACAATACTGATCCTTATTTGCAACACAAGCTCGATGATACTCGTGAGTGATGGACTCGCTACTTTATTAGCAACATGTTGTTGAACTAACAGGTTCTAATGTCATGACTGTAATTTTATTAAACCACATTCTTTGTATTACCAACATGTTATTGAACTAACTTTATTTAAATACAATTTTTATTTTGATATGATCAAACTTCTTTGTGAATAATTGTGTTTATGAATTTGTGAAATATAAATGGGGATGAATGAAAGTAATTGAATTTGTGTATGATTGTGCATATGAATGATTGTGAATGAAATATGTCCAGGATGAATGTGTTGTTGTGCAGGATGGATGTTTTGTTGTGCTGGATGTATGTTGTGTGTACAATTTTTTTTTAATTTAGAAAGGGTATAGACGTCAACTGTGAGCATGATGGCCGACGCCATGCCATTTTTGAAGGATATAGACGTTAGCTGTTAGGATGACGACGTGTATTTTCTTAGAATAGACGTCAGTGGTAACGTTACCCGACGCGTATTCTCTTATAATAAATGTCGGTGATGGGTATAACCAACGCGTATTCTCTTAGAATAGACATCGGGTAATGTTAACCGACGCATATTCTCTTAGAATAGACATCGGATAACGTTAACCGACGCGTATTCTCTTAGAATAGACGTCAGTTGTAACGTTAATCGATGCATATTCTCTTAGAATAGACATCGGCCTTGGAGATAACCATGTGTATTCCCTTAGAATAGACATCGAACTTTAGTGATCAACGTCTAGGTATAGACGACCCAAAGATAGACGTCAGTTTATGGAATACCACTAAACGATGTATAGAAGCCATATATCTGACGTATATTCCCTATTCTGCACTAGTGCGTCACCAAACTCATCATGCTCCACACTAAGTGAAAGAGAAGTTGCCCACATGTGTTTCATGACCATACAAGATGAAGAAAGTGAGTTAACTCATGCTCTACTAGATCATACTCTAGTCAATGTTTTAGCTCTAATCATGATTCACACACATTTTATGAGCTTCAAAATGCATTTCATAAGTTAGTTGCACAATATGAGAACATTTGTGATTGGAATTTTTTTTCAAAATAATCACCCAAAAAACAAAATTGGAAGAATATGCACATGAGAAACTTAATTGGCGAATTATTCACCTTAAAAATGGCACCACTGATGTCATTTTTATCCTTAATGAAAATGGTATCACTGATGCTATTTTTACATAGGGCATGTTGAACTAGTGACGGGTCGGTCAGGGGTCTCATTTGCTGGGAAAACGGGTAAGTCACCAGTCGATGCATTAACTTGAATTGAAGGCAACATGACTATTTCGAGGACCAAAAATATGTTTTATCACCCAGAGACTAGAGCCTATAATTTCCCTTAAATTCCCAGACACGCCTCGGACCGAGACAAGAGGCGCCCGTGTGCATTGAAGTTACTAATGTATTTTTATCATGATGGGCGTGGAAACAGAACCCTCATCTCACTCTCATCTGGTTAGTGACCAAATCAGCTAAGATACACCAAGTCATCATAATTGTATGAATCAACCAAAATTATTGAGGAGTTGAAGTTATTTTCAAAATAATCGCCTAAACACAAAATTGGAAGAATATGCACATGAGAAACTTAATTGGCAAAGTATGCACCTTAAAAACGGCACCACACGTGTCGTTTTATTAACAAAAAATGACATTGTAGGTGTCATTTTTACCCTTAATGAAAATTGCATCATGGATGCCGTTTTACCTAGGACGAGTTTTTCTTGATTTTGAGATGTCGTTTTTAGCTAAGACATGTTGAACTAACAACGGGTTGGTCGGGGGTCTCGCCCCCTGAAAGCCAAGCGCAATGTATTTTTGGGCTTGGGATTTTATTAGTAATTTTGGTTACTAATGTATTTTTCGATACAAAATTACTAATAAAATCCTAAGCCCAAAAATACATTATGCTTGGCTTTCAGGGGTGAGACCCCCGACCGACCCGTCGCTAGTTCAACACATTCAATTCGAGGTGGAACGCCGCTCGCTCACCAGGGAGCGCGACCTTGCAACCCCCGCCACCTCACCGGCGAGGTGGAACGCCGCTCTTGCTCACCGGGAAGCGAGACCCCTAACCTACTCGTCGCTAGTTCAACATGTCTTAGCTTAAAACGACATCTCGGAATCAAGAAAAACTTGCCCTAGGTAAAAATGGCATCCATGATGCCATTTTCATTAAGGGTAAAAACGGTACCTACAATGTCATTTTTGTTAATGAAAATGACACCTGTGGTGCCGTTTTTAAGGTGCATACTCTATCAATTAAGTTTTTCATGTGCATATTCTTCAAATTTTGTTTTTAGGTGATTATTTTGAAAAAAAATCCTTCGTGATTAGTAGCATATCATGTGTAATATCGATGATATATTTGTTTAATTTGGCCCTCTACTAGTGCTACTCCAGTATATTTACATGTATTTCAGGAATAAAGATTACGGTGCTAGAATAAAGGATTATGTACCAAATTGAAAGGCAATTAGACTCTAATGCCGCTGGAAATAATGCATGGACTTAAAAAGTTTCTCCACAAGTCTAAAGAACTTCAAATTATGTTGAGTTGGTACTCAAATAGACCAGCTCAACGATAGGAATCTAAATCTACACCCAGATTTCCAATATATATACCACGTCAGGACAAATTCATAAAACAATGATGAAAAATGTGGAAAATCATATTGACTATTGGATTGAGTTCATCAAGAAGATCTAGTACCTTAATCCTATATAAGGAGTGGGTAACCCCCATTCCACCTCTCTCTCTCTCTCCCCCTTTCCCTTCTCTTCTATTTTTCTTTTTTCCACCATTAGAGTAGGTTAGAATAGGTTAGGAGTAGATTTAATGTTCAAGTTTTGGATTTCTCTTTTGTATTGTTGCAACCTTTATTTGGTAAGTATCTTCACACACTTCCTTCTCTACTACTCATGTTAATGTGTGGCTAAACTACCTCTTACGAGGTGGGGATGATGGTAGGATAGGTTAATGGTGGTTGTGTGTTGTTTTTACATTGAATGTGGTGGTTAAGCCTCTAATGTCTAGATTTACTTCTTTAAGATACATGCTCATTAGTTGTTTGGTGGAATGTTGTTTCTTAAATGGTTTCACGCTTTCTGCTCATATCTAAGTGCATTGCCTTAAATGTTGTTTAGGATACATTTTGACCATAATAATGGGTTATGTGAATGTTTGATGGATGTTTGCCATAATCTTTAGACACCTGATTGACATCATTTCATGCTCATATTTGTATCTTATATCCATTATCTTTCACCTAAACAATGCTATGTCACGAGTTTTATGTTTAGTTTTCAGGAATAAATAGGTTTGAAGAGATGAAGCATAAAAGGACCCAAAAGCTGGGAAAAAGGACTGAATTGTGAGATCTAGGGACCAAGATGCAAGGGAGAAGGACCTGATTGCAAGACAGAAGGACCTAAGAGCAAAACAGAATACTCCACACCATCATGGGGAGTATTTTACCAATTCGATTCGGGTCGGAGCTCCAACAAGTCAAGTAACCGCATCAAAGACCAACAATACCAGAAAGAAAAGGCCAAAACAAAAATGAGCAGGATCTGAACAAAAAGGTCCAAGACCGCTAATTGGCGGTCCATTTTGGCCCAAATCCGCTCAAATTTCTCCAGCACATGTATTAGAGGATGTTTAGGCTATTTTTGGTATCTGTTTAGTCCCACATCGGGGGATTGTCCCCGTTTGCCTTTTTCCATGCCTATAAATAGAACTCTTCACCTCCTATTGTAATCACTCCATATTTTAAGTGGCTATTCTTCCTACTAGAAGTGAGGCCTTGAAGCACACACTAAAGTAGGAGGATGCTACTTTTAATGTTAGTCATTTTAATACAAGTTTTCTTTATTATGTTGTTTGTTTTATGTTTCTTGTTTTGCTTTGCTTAATCTCATTTCATTAAGTTTTATTAGCTTAGTTAATATGCTTTCTTTGTTTAGTTTAATAATTAGTGTAATGTTTAGTAAGTAGTTCCATCCCCTTTGGGGGGTGGAGTAGATGTACATACATGCAAATGAGAATGGATTGAATGCTTTATTTTCAATGTGTTGATAAAACATGAATGTATGCTTGCTTGTTTAGGATAGAATTTATAACTTGATGAGTTTTGCCAAAATGATTAGACACCTCTCATGCTTCTTTAGGTTCTGAAATAAACAACTTGCATATGTAAATGTTAATCAACTGAGTTGGTGAATAGATTGATAGGTTTTGCCATAACATTTAGACACTTCCTATGCTTGATAAACACCACCTTCATGTGCTTAAAGAATGTATTCTACACCCACCTCTTTGCATGTGTGCACTCACTCCACCCCTTAGGGGTTTTCCCATTTCTGTATTTTAGCATTCTTCTTTTGTTCTTAGCTTAGTTGTCATTTCATTGTTTGTTTCTTTCGTTCGCATTTCATAGTTCTTAGCGTAGTTTAGTGTAGAGTAGCATAATCAATCTTTCTCCCCCAATTTTTGCCACTCGATTTCTGATAAACAAGAGGCTGCTCACCTCCCTGAGGACGACCCGTACTTGCCACCGCTTCATCGCGACCGTGTACTTGCGGTTTTAAATAAAACGTTCAACAAGTTTTTGGCGCCGTTGCCGGGGAGGTGCCAGTCCAGACTCTTGTTTGAACGATTCGAGTAGATTTAATTTTTGTCTTGTAGTTTTCTTTGTTTCAGGAGACTCACATTGAGAAGGGGAAGCATCTGGTGAAGTTTGGAGGCGGTTTGAGAGAAGAAGACTGCCAATCAGCGGTCTACAACCGCCAACTGGTGGTCTGGTTGTTTCATTTCACCTCGAAATTTCTTTGGAGTATTTTTTTATATGATATAGTGGTCTGGGACTTAATTTGGCATGTTTTGACGTATAGTTTGTTCCCAGATCAATAATCAAACCTCCCTTAAGCAACTTGGACCCTAAAACTCAAAGCAAAAGATTAGGCATTTTTTTGTTTAGGCCATGCATCATGTATGTGACTTAGGCATTTAGATTGTCTTTTATCTTAGCTTTATTTTCTGTTGCAGAGAGCTGGCGTGAGGTACGCACCTTCTACTCTCATTCATGCATTTCGTATGAACATGCATTAGTTAGTAGGAAGTGCATTGCAACAAGTGTGAGTTGAGCGTTGTTTGGAGAGTTGATTGCTAGATTTAGGACTCCAAAACGCTACTAAGGAGGGGTTGTCCCATAAAAGATAAGGTGGGGGATTTCATCACCATTTCCTTCGCCCCAAAAACCACACTAATCAAGAGCCTAATTTTAAAATCAAGTAGACATTGGCCTTAAGGAATTCAGACGCATTAGGAGAGTGATCCGGTCCCGACCGTCATGACCTGATCGGCGTTGCCCACTTTGTCGATAGTAGGAGAGATGATGCATTGCATACATTGCATCATATGTCTTTCATTTAGATTACTTTTATATCAATAAATGCTACTAAGGTATGTGTTTAGTCGTATTTACAGAATATAGGGACCTGAATGCAAATTACCCACATTCCGAGCATAAACGTGTGCAAAAGATTCATTTCTATCATAAAGACCGAATTCAAGTTTATCGGGAATTGGAAATGCATCCAAGCATAAAAGCATTCAAGGAGCTAATCACAAAAAGGTCAAGGGCTTAATTGCAAAATGCCAAGGACCTGATTGCAAAAGAAAAGGATCAAGTTATTTTGTTGAGTCAAAATAAAAGTCAAAAATAAATCCCCAACAATGGAAGGAATTAATCCGGAGCTCAAGACAATGGAAAGAAATCATCCAGACGCGCAAATAAAGATCAAATCATGCCATAAACGCACCGCAGAAATCCGGACCCAATCCCATCAACCTGGGCGGCGAATTAGCCGCACCTCCCATGTATTGGGCGGCGAATTCGCCGCCCCTCTTGCTTCAAAAGATTTCAAATTTCTTCCAGTGTTGCTTTGACGCGTGTACTCTCCTTTTATGTATTCGTATCCCCTGTAGCAACTATAAATAGACTCGAGAACGATGTAAATAGGGTCCTTGGTTGTTGTTCTTATTTTTACCTTAGTAATAAAATTCTGATTTTTGTTTTGTTTTGTTTTTCTTTTCTACTTTCTCTAGGACCCCTTCTTCTTCCTCCCTCCATGAGTTTCTAACTCTCTCCAAAGGGTGGAGGTGATGGAATTAGGGTTAGAGAATGATGAATGCATGTTATTATTTTAAGTTCATGATTAGTGTATTTTGATTACTTGAGTTTATGTTAAGTCATTTATCTTGTAATGCTTCATAACTAACATGATTTACAATAAGTTTCAGTAATTCTCTACTCTAAACCTAAATCTAAACCTCCACCCCACGGATTTTCCTCTTTGTTCTTGTTTTAATTTTAATTGTTCTTATTTCGTACTTTAGATAATTAAACCAAAAATCCCAAAAACCCAATTTATTTCTTCTTCCCTTCTTCCCCTAATCGAAAATAACAAAAAAATAACGAAATCTCTCCCTCCTTGTGTTCGACCCGTACTTGCCACGTCTTCATAGACGCCGTGCACTTGCGGTATAAATTTAATTCTCATCAAGAGACGAGATCCCCGGATCTTGGCTCACTTGCTGGGCTTTGTGGTCCTCGTTGTAGGGAGGTGAGGCGTGTTGAGGCCGTGTGACCTCGCAGTTAGGCGTCGTCTAGCTGTAAGGACCTATAACGACCTTAGGATTGCTTGAGCCTTGTTTGCTTGTGTGCTTCTACCTGTACCCATCCGCCATAGCATAAGGACTTCTTCCCTTCTCTCCTGAGTCATTCTTTCTCTCCTGTGTTCCCCCGTCTTCTCCTCTACGCACATTCTTTGTTAGAAAAAAAAGAAAAAAAAAGTTTTGTTTTGTGTGTGTGCACCTTTGTGCATGCTTTCGTGGACACGAGACGAGAGTGGTCGTTTGACGAGGAGCGTTGTCAATCCGGCTTCGGTCATCGATTTCTCGACACCTCCCTCCTCTCGTGTCACACGCAGTCCGGGTTCAATGGCAGCTAATTTCCGTGAGGAGGAGCAGTTGCTGGACCCACTTGTTCGACCAGTGCTTCCAGTTGTCGTTCCCATACCTCTACGTGATCGATGCTACCCGAGCCGTACAGCTCTACCCTCATGCATCGTATTACCAGAGGCTAATGGGAACCATTTTGAGGTTAAGCCTCAATTCATTTCCATGCTCCCTCATTTCACTGGGAAAGGTGACCCCTATATCTTTCTCAGGGAATTTGAGGAGGTCTGTGCTATGTTCAAGCTGCAACAACTTAGCACAGACTCCATCCATCTTAGGCTCGTTCCTTTTGCACTAAAGGATGACGCCAAGAAGTGGTTGTCCAATCGTGTCTTGACACATGTACTTTCCTATTTTATACTTAGGTCCCTTTTATCGGCTATAAATAGCCCCGAAACGATGTTGTGAAGGGTCCTAGTCCTTAGTTTTTGTTCTTCTCTTTAGCAATAAAATTTTATTCTTTTATTTCTTGTTTTTAGTTTTCTTTTGTAGTTTCTCTAGGACCCTTCTCCTTCCCTCCATCCATGAGTTTCTAACTCTCTCGAAATGGTGGGGGTGACGGATTTAGGGTGATGAGAATAAGAATAAAGTTATTATTTTAATATCGTGTTAGTATATTTTGATTACTTCAGTTTATGTTGAGTCATTTATCATGTAATGCTTTATAACTAATGTGATTTATTATAAGTTTTAGAATTCTCTAATCTAAACCCGATATCTAAACCTCCACCAACTAGACTCCCATCCATCTTTGCTTTATTTTCAATTTGTTTTTGTTGTTCTCACTTTAGATAATTAAAAAACCAAAAATCTCAAACCAAACATATTTCTCTCTCTTTCTTCCCTTAACTCGAAAATCACAAAAATAACATCATCTCTCCCTCCTTGTGTTCGACCCGTACTTGCCACGTCTTCATTGACGGCGTGCACTTGCGGTATAAATAAAATTCTCATCAAGTTTTTGGCGCCATTGCCGGGGAGGCGACGAAGATTTTTGTTTATTTTAGTGATTTCGATTTTTTCTATTTATCGTGTGCGCGATCTAACTATTTGGATTTGCGTTTCAGGGGACAACAGAGTGCGCGGCGAAATCCAGGCACATTCGGAGCAAGAAGGGCGGCGAAATCACCGCATCTCAAGCACAACCTGCGGCGGATCCGCCGCACATTTGAAGCATCTGGGCTTCAATTTTTTCTGGGGTCGTCACCATCTCTGGGTGGACACGTAGAGCATCTGGGAAATTTCGAGAGCGGGCGGCGAACCCGTCTGAGCATTGCGGATGTAACTTTTCTTGCCTTTCTCGTAAAATCTTAATTTTTGAAAAGTTCCTTTTCGTAGAACTGCACATGTTAGGGCAAAATTCCATAATTGGTAATAATTCAACTCTGACCTAAAAATTGGCAAAATTAGAAGGACTTAGTGCATGCATCATATAGTGTTTTGTTTGCATTATTCTTGCTAAATTCTTGCAATTTTGTTTTTTTTGTTGAAGAGTGCTGGAGGCAAGGTACGTGCGCGGTTTTTATCGATTGCATTTAAGCATATAATCTAGTTTGCATACAACCTTGCAATTTCCCCCTGATGCATTGCATACATTGCATCATATGTCTTTCATTTAGATTACTTTTACATCAATAAATGCTACTAAGGTATGTGTTTAGTCTTATTTACAGATTACAGGGACCTGAATGCAATTTACCCACATCCGGAGCATAAACGCATGCAAAAGACTCATTTCTATCATAAAGACCAAGTTCAAGATTATGGGGTTACGAATGGAAATGTATCCAAGCATAAAAGCATTCAAGTCCTAATTGCAAAAAGAACAAGGACTTAAGCACAAAAGTAGCCGGGGACTTAACTGCAAAAAGTCAAGGACCTAATTGCAAATCACGAGTAGCCTTTATTCTCTTGGAGAAAATATATAGAAAAATCAATGTATATCTCCAAATATGTGAAGGAATTAATCCGGAGCTCAAAAGAATGGAAAGAATCAATCCAGACTCGTAAAGGAGGATCAAATCATACCATAAACATTCAACCAAAATCTGGACCAAATCAGAGCATGATGTGCGGCGATTCCACCGCAGATCACACACACCATGCGGCGATTCCGCCGCCCCGTAGACGATCCGTGTGCTCCAATTTCGTCCAGTCGTGTCTGGACACGTGTACTTTCCAATATTATACCTAGATCCCTTGTAGCAACTATAAATAGACCCGAGAACGATGTTAGAAGGGTCCTTAGTCTTTAGTGGTAGTTTTTATTCTTAATCTTAGTTTTGTATTCTTATTTTCATTAATAAAATTCTGTCTTTTATTTCTTACTTTTAGTTTTCTTTTGTAATGTCTCAAGGACCCCTTCTTCCTCCCTCTATGAGTTTCTAACTCCTTCCAAAGGGTGGAGGTGACGGATTAGGGTGAAGAGAAGATGAATGAATGTTATTATTTTAATTTCGTGTTAGTATATTTTGATTACTTGAGTTTATGTTAAATCATTTATCATGTAATGCTTTATAACTAATATGATTTATTATAAGTTTCTAAATTCTCTAATCTAAACCTTAAATCTAAACCTCCACCCGACGGAATTCACCTCTTTGTTCTTGTTTTAAATTTAATTGTTCTTGTTCTTGCTTTAGATAATTAAAACCCAAAAATCTCAAAACCCAATTATTTCTTCTCTCCTTCTTTTCCCCCAATCGAAATCACACCAATAACAAATCTCTCCCTCCTTGTGTTCGACCCGTATTTGCCACGTCTTCATTGACACCGTGCACTTGCGGTATAAATTTAATTCTCATCACCCCCCACTAAAGAGACCAATGTTTGACTATCTTTGCTAGATTTAAGTTAAACTATCTTAAGGGCAACTCCGTAGGAAAAGATACGGTGGGGATTTCATCACCCTTCCGTGGCCCACAAATCACAATCCTAAAGTGTCACCCAAGTCTTAAAATTAAAATCAATTAGACATTGGCCCCTAAGGACTCAGACTCAATTAAGGAGAAGATTGGTTTAACTTGCTATGACTTGAAGCTGATCAAATTTGATTTGGTGTCTAGAAAGTGTTTTTGTGTTGACGTAAGTCTTCCAAGCAAAGGGGTTGTCTAATTGGCACCGACTCTGTCGGAAGCGCCCCCACTAGCTATACACTGCCTGGCCAAGTTGGTTTGATTAGTGAGGGAGGTGAATCAAGCGAGCCAATTCGACTAAACCAGTTAGGAGTCGTCTAGAATTAGGCTCCCTTAGGTCTACGATTGTTTGAACCGTGCTTGTTTAGGAAACTTCTGACCAACCATCTCATCTATGTTTTAGAGTTAAGTTTCCCTTCTCCTCTGAGTCATCTTCTTCTCACCTTCTTCTATGTTATAGTCTCCTCCCCTTTACACTCTCTGGTAGCATTTTTAGGGTCGAGTCGAGCACTTTTTACGAGTTTAGCCTCGTGGTGGTGAGAGTGGTCGACTCTAGAGTTCTTTGTGAAGATAGATGGTTACATGGGCAACCATCCATATCATTGTTGGGACCAGGACAATTCGTCCTGGTATTCCGGACCCATGCGACCTGGGGTGTCTCAGTCGAACACTTCGTATGGTTGGGATAATCCTCATTGTGTGACTGAGCAATCTTCATATTGGGGTAACATAAGAAAGGCACCGACTGCTAGACCACAATCTAGTTATGTCGGATCAAATACTCAATATGACCATTACGCATCCGCGTACAACCCGAGAGTGATGGATTCGTGGGGAGACAATTCATATCCAAATTCTTATACTTCATTTTCACCCCAGTACCCTCCTCCCGAATACCCAGAATTCTACCAACACCCCGCTTCAAATCATTGGACTAATTCTCAGCCCACCAACACCCAACCTCAAAACTTCCCAAGCTCGGACTTGAACCTCATAGTTGACCGCATACTTGATTCCTTGGAACAAACTTTCCTGACGTTCATGAAAACCGCTCAACAGTCCACACAAAATACGGTACTGCAATTGAGTCAAATGTCGCAGCAATTACGTAAACGTGAGGAGAGTAAATTTTCTTGTCAACATGAGGATTCACCTTTTGATATCGAACCACCACCACATCCACAAATTCAAAGCACAATCTTTCAAAGTCAATCTCCTAGTCAGTCTGAGGGACTTGGGGTTTCAATTCACGATCACTTAGTGGAGGATTCGATTCACATTGAGAATAACATGGACCAATTTCATCATGAGTCGGCACAAGATTGTGCCTTATCTTCTTGTCCCGTGGACCTTGAGCCACACGATCTTCATGTTGTACCTCTTAAGGACTCACCTCTGGTGGAGCAAGAGCTCCCTAGTACCCTCAATTTCAAACAACCTGATGAGAGTTTGCCTCTCACTATTGTTCCTGATCATCTTGGAAATGATGGAACATCAAACAACTACATTGCTCATGAGGGTATTAGGAGCTCCTTGGAGTATACCTTGGGTATGAGACCCACTTTTTGTTCGCCTGGTTAGTCGGACTTGCCTAACGAGGTTCTTGACCTCGCTCCGACGCACCAGCCAGTTGGTTGGAGAGTTTGGATTGACGATCATAACTTCAACGCCACAACGGGAGAAACTCTTCTTCCGTTGCCCCTTATTTCCCAAACTCTCGAAAGGTTCAAGCTCTTTTAGTTTGATCCTTTGAATGAGACGCATTTGCGTCCAATTCATGAACCTCTCATTTCATCAGGTGCTCTTTGTGAAAGGGGCCCACGCATGCGTATTCTGGCCCCGCGTGGTGTCATGTTTCCTTTCCAAGTGCATTGACTCACTTTTGAGGTTCCCATTTGATGTCCTTTGACAAATGAAGATGGGAACTTATGTTTGTACATAATTATATTCAAAAAAAAGTATAATAAAAGATTCCTTCAGTGAGCTTCGTTTGTGTGGCTCCAAGAGTTTTTGGGCCCATTTATTTCCCGTATTTGAATCCCTTCTTTAGCATCTCACAGGTTTTGAGGGAATTCGGGTTTTTGTCCATCAACATGGCCATGAACTTTCCTTTGTACTTCACGTTGGTGAGATCTTTTCTTTTTCATGCATAAATCCATGTAGTATCTTGCTCACATTCATTGAGGACAATGCATGATTTAGGTGTGGGGGTGTTTATCTATCTATATATTCTGTTCTTTAAAAAAAATCAATATTCCATGACATAGCTTAAGATGAAACCGCCAAAACCCGTGTACAAAATGCATTGAGTTTTTGTTCCTTATTATATAGTTCTTCTTGTAGAAATTATGACATAAATCTAAGTTCCAAAGAAATAACCCATTACCCTTTATGACATGTATGCACTTAAATTGGATGAATCAAATCTTTGAAGTGATTGATAAAAAGCAGAGGTTGAGGAAAATATATCGGGAAGTGTGGACTTCTAATAGCAATTAAGCCTTGAGGAAAATAAAAGTAAATAAAATAAAAAATAAAAAATAGAGGAATAAAGTGAGGAAAGCACATTTTGCAAAATGATTACAAAACCCAAGCCTTCGAGTCACTGGTCCGTAGGGGTATCTTGAAACATGGTAACTTGAGTCTGTCAGCTCGGGATTATCGACCAAACTCGCTACACGAATGCAAAAAGGGTAAAAGTGTCAAAAAAAGCAAATGTGTTGAATCACGGGGAAACAAAATATACTTTAAGATACTCAATGGCCAAAGCTAAAAGAATGATTCATGCCATGGTTGGTCCGAATGATACTTCACCACCAGAGGAGGCGTGCAAAATAATTTAAGTGATAACATGTGTAGAAGTGTTAGTGGTGTGAATATTGGAGGAATGAAGACCAAGTCAGATTTTTTATGGGTTAGACTTATATAATAAGCATGCAAGAATTCTAAGTGAGATGTATAAGGTTGAGGTGGAGATATTTAGAGTTATTAATGAAATGTTGAATTAAGACTTTGTGGGTGTGTCAACTGAAAACCCTCACGAGACAAAACTCGTCCTCTAAGGAAACTTAGGGGTTTAAAGGCTTGTTGCACATGCTAAGTGCAACCGTGATTCCTACGAAAGTGAGTTAGGATTTCCCTGTTTTCATTTTTTATATTCTGTTTTGCTAGGGACTAGCAAAATCTAGGTGTGGGGGTATTTGATGCATTGCATACATTGCATCATATGTCTTTCATTTAGATTAATTTTATATCAATAAATGCTACTAAGGTATGTGTTTAGTCTTATTTACATAATACATGGACCTGAATGCAAATTACCCATATCCTGAGCATAAATGCGTGCAAGAGACTCATTTCCATCATAAAGACCAAGTCAAGATTATCGGGATTCAAATGGAAGTCCATCCAAGCATAAAAGCATTCAAAGACCTAATCACAAAAAGGCCAAGGACTTAAGCACAAAAGTAGTCAGGGACTTAATTGCAAAAAGCCGAGGACCCCAATGCAAATTAAAGTACCAAAATATCATTTTGGAGAAGTTCTAAAGAAAAATCAATGTGGATCTCCAAATATATGAAGAAATAAATTCGGAGCTCAAAAGAATAGAAAGAAATCAATCCAGACGCGCAAAGGACATTTAAATCATACCATAAACACACAGAAAAAATCCGGATTAAATCAGAGCAGATATTGCGGCGAAATCGCCGCATCTTACATGTATTGTGCGGTGGAAACGCCGCACCCCTTGCGATCCGTGGCTCCGGATTTTGTCCAGGCGTGTCTTGACACATGTACTTTCCTATTTTATACTTAGGTCCATTGTATCGGCTATACATAGCCCCGAAACGGTGTTGTGAAGGGTCCTTATCCTTAGTTTTTGTTCTTCTCTTTAGCAATAAAATTTTATTCTTTTATTTCTTGTTTTTAGTTTTCTTTTGTAGTTTCTCTAGGACCTCTTCTCCTTCCCTTCATCCATGAGTTTCTAACTCTCTCCAAAGGGTGGGGGTGACGGATTTAGGGTGATGAGAAGAAGAATAAAGTTATTATTTTAATTTCGTGTTAATATATTTTGATTACTTGAGTTTATGTTGAGTCATTTATCATGTAATGCTTTATAACTAATGTGATTTATTATAAGTTTCAGAATTCTCTTATCTAAACCCGATATCTAAACCTCCACCCACTGGACTCCCATCCATCTTTGCTTTATTTTCAATTTTTTTTTGTTGTTCTCGCTCTAGATAATTTAAAAACAAAAAATCTCAAACCAAGCATATTTCTCTCTCTTTCTTCCCTTAACTCGAAAATCACAAAAATAACATCATCTTTCCCTCCTTGTGTTCGACCCGTACTTGTCACGTCTTCATTGACGCCGTGCACTTGCGGTATAAATAAAATTCTCATCAATTAACAATGACTCATAAGGGACAAGTGGAGATTTTTAAAAGGAAATTATGTAATCTGTGAAGAGTGTTCCCCCTCTACATGTATGGTTCATATCGAACAACTTTACAAAAGAGTCAGTACAACAAATCTAGTGAGTGTTAGTTAGGGTTTCTAAATCTTGAATCTGAAATCAAGTACAACGCTAATTCTCCCCTAACTGAGTGCAAATATTTGACGTCCTCTTCAAGAGTTGGATCTGCCCCCCCCCCCCCCATTAAGCATCGTACCCAATGGGCTACAAATACGCCACAATTATTCGAACATGTAGCCTGCCGTTGGGATTTTTTTCCTTTCAAAGTTCAGCTTCCATTATACACCAAAACGCTACCTCCTGAACTTTGTCATACTAAGAGCCAATTCCTCGGAAGAGCCGACTATTTGAGATGGATCTTCGTCTTTGTCAAGAACGCGAGCTAAGTTGTTTTAATGTGTGATTGATTGCGTTGCCGCGCAAACAGAAAGCAAGGTCCAGTGCCCCTAGGCTACAAGTGGTTATGTGATGACTGAGTGGTTGGGGTCCCAAGCCAATAATTTCCCCTTAATGATATCTTCGTATAGAGCTTCGCACTGAATAGCAATTCCTGAGGTAGTCGTCGATGGAATGACAATAACATTTGAATAGTTAGAGGCAAAACTTTTTGGTTGCCTTTCATCCAACATAGAGTAGTGCATCCATTAGCTATAAAATAACAAATTATGATAACTGTGACTAAAAGTGATTGGAAAGAAACTACAAAAGATTTAAAATACTCACGTCGGATGAGAAATCTGAACCTTTTCTAATAAGATCCTTGAAATCTTGAATGTTAACCTGCGCAATATCATTTGACCATATTGTTCGCCCAACGTCCATAGTTCTGCATGCGAAATTCAAAATTACATTCCTTTCCTTGGCAGACAACCCAGACAAGGCTTTGAGGTCTATGTCTCCACCCGCATTCACAAGTGGTAGTGACCGAAGTTCAGTTGGTGTTGAAGGAGCCGAGGAAAGGAGGCCCGCATACTTGAGCCTTTTCTGAATGAAATATTCTTCATCATTTTTACCCTTCCTCTTTTGTAATACCTTCTCCTCTGTAACCTTTTTTCGTATACTTCTGATTTTTCTTATTTCTGCCCTCGGGCCTGTAGGTGTAATGGACGCATCCGGTAGATTAAAAGGTGTAGGAGCTTCAGCCATTTCTTTATTTTTCTTAGCTAAATCATTATTGAGCTGACATTGTTCTGTGTTTTTCTCAGTAAGAAGTTCATTTAACTCTGACAGTTGTACCTCTTTCTCAACCAATTGGGCCTCTCGAAGTACAAGCTGGGCATCCTTCTCTGCCAGTAGGGAATCTGTAATGGTTACGTGGTGGTTCTGTTCAGCCAATTTTGCAGATAACTCAGCAAACTGAACCTCCTTCACGGTAAATTGGGCATTCATTTCTGCTAGTTGGGAATCCTTATCTCTAGTTGCTTGATCTTCTCAAGCAAAATGGTAGTTCAACCAAACGACAGTGGTTATCAGACAGTTCTGAGTCCGCTTGAGACAAATCATTGGAGTCCTTTGCACACAAGTCTTTCTGCAAGTCCTTAATTGTATGTTCTGCTTTGACCCACCGTAATTTTATTTCCATGAAATTTACTTCCTCTTGAAGAGGGTCTTTTATTATGAAATATTCGCTGACAACGATCCCTGCTCAGGAAAGGGAGGATGTACTGGATCACCTCTTTGGGGGTCTGACCATGGATAACTACAGTCTGGTTATTCATTGATGCCCGAGGTTATCTCCTCAAATTCTATGAGATCAACCTGACCAAGTTCTATTTTGCTGAGGGTGACGCCAACGCTTCACAGTTTGTTAGAAAACCAGACGCCACCAATCCATGAAACCCATCTATTTGTAAGGGGAATCGAACGAGGAATCTCAATATTAATCTTCAAAAGTTCCCCAAGCCACACCTGCAAAATGGCAACGCACCTAGTTACCTGACCAGTCTTCAGGCGCATGTTTCCGGCCGATTTTCTTTTCTTCAGAAGGACGGATGCTTCGGCCAACCCAGCGACAAGAAATCGGAAAACAACATCCGTCCAATCGTAAGTGTCAAGGGCTTGCAAGTGTTCGACGACCAGTAGGAACCAAGCCTTCCGGTCCGACGACTACCGTCGTAAAAAAGAAAATGGGAGAAAAGAAGACAGAGTAATAACCGGATGCACTCAGCATCGTCCGTATTGTTCTTCGCGTCAGCAAGTAGACGTTTCATGTGATCCCTTTGTAATAGTTTAACCCCACGAATACCTGTTGTGTTTGCGGTCATATCTACCAGAATGCCTCCCTTCTTTAGCCCAAGTATGGAGGAGACATGAGTTGGTGTGAATGGGACGATCACATCTCCGAGCTTGAAACCAAATGCTTCAACATCGAAGTTGTCAACCAAAAAGTCGAGAATGTCGTTGTCCACAACTATCTTCGGAATCTTCAGAAAGCTACCAAACGGAGTACTCCTGAACAAAGCCTTCCGGTTGTCGGATAACTCTTTCATTTCCTTGTCCACAGCTTCCGAAGAGCACATAGTCGGTTGGAAATAATTAAATGCCTTCTTAGAAGCGCTGATGCTGCAAACTTCCATGCCCTGAAGACATGTTGGTTCTTTCTTTGGAAGGATGATTGACGACTGGGGACAGGAGGAGTTTTAGAGTGACAATGTTTCCCGCTTCGAATGGCTGGATTGGGTTTGGAAAACACCACCCATCAGCCTGGACAGTATCTGGAAAAGGACTGGAACCATTCTGGAGATACGATGGAATGAATGGGGAAACGAAAAAGTCCATGGTCATTCCAGAAGAGATCCAGAATCAATCCAGGGTCATTCCAGAAGAGATCCACAATGTATCCAGATTAATTCCAGAAATGCCCTAGCTTTAACGTAAGTTACGAAATGAGTCAACGGTCATTTCAGAAGGAATCCAGAATCAATCCGGGGTCAATCCAGAAGAGATCCGGAATGTATCCAGATGAATTGCAAAAAGGCCCTAGTTTTAACGAAAGTTACAAAATAAGTCCAGGGTCATTCCAGAAGGAATCCAAAATCAATCCAGGGTCAATCCAGAAGAGATCCAGAATGTATCCAGATGAATTACAGAAAGGCCCTAGCTTTAACGTAAGTTACGAAATGGGTCCAGGGTCATTCCAGAAGAAATCCAAAATCAATCCAGGGTCAATCCAGAAGAGATCCAGAATGTATACAGATGAATAACAGAAAGGCCCTAGCTTTAACGTAAGTTACGAAATGAGTCCAGTGTCATTCCAGATGGAATCCAAAATCAATCCAGGGTCAATCCAGAAGAGATCGAGAATGTATCCAGATGAATTACAGATAGGCCCTAACTTTAACGAAAGTTACAAAATGAGTCCAGGGTCACTCCAGAAGGAATCCAGAATCAATCCAGGGTCAATCCAGAAAGAAACACACATTTAAAGCGGGGGTCAAATCAATCCATGGCTCCATTGGCTATTGATTAACATGTAAACACACACATTAAAGAAAGAAACATTTCAAATTGCAATAATTAAACTCAAGCCACAACTATAGTTACAAATGAAAGTGGTCGCAAAGAAAACATGAAGAACACAAAATACACCTCAAGCAACACTTGGAATTCCAATTGTTAAAATTCGAGCAACACCTTTACAATTAATGCACGTCTGTGAATGTATGCCACTGAGCTCAAGTAAAACATTAAGTTACAATTTGCTGACATATAATTATAATACACTGAGTTAAAGAAAAACATTAATTCTCTCATTGGAAATTTGGCCACTGTTAATCATGTAACTTTCCTTGCACTCCTCCAACCGATTGAAGGAGGTTGATTGATGGTTTTAAATTTAACCGCAAGTGCACGGCCGCGTTGAAGCGGTGGCAAATACGGGTCGTCCACTGGGAGGTGTGTCGACACTTGGTTTATTCGAAGGCGAGAGGTAAAAAGAAGGGAGAAAGATGTATTACACTAATCTAAACTACAAAGCTGAAATGAAATGCAAAGGAAATGAAGATAAGCAATAAAACTAAACCCCAAAGGGGGTAGAGAAATAATGTGAACATAAAGAAGTGTGTGTGTGTTCATTAAGCTCCTCACAACATGTACTGCATGAAATCATAAAACTACATCCAACTTTGCCTCTACATGAATTAAGATAAGACTACATCATTAAAACATACAAGACAATAATTGGAATGAAGCTACATGAACTCAAGTATAAAGACTAGACCCTACTATGCCTCCACATGAATTAAGATGACTACATCATTAAAGCATACAAGACATTAGCTAAGGAAAAGGCAACAAGAGCACATACACTACAAATTGTGTTACCAACAATTACTTCATCCATATCCTAACCTTATCATTCCCCATAAAATAGGTCCACTAATCAAAGCATAAGCTAAGCTTCATTCAAGAGCATTAGCATATCAAAGATAAGAGTGGAGACCCATTAGATGGTTATGGAAATCATATAAAGCTCAAGGGATAAAAATAACACACACTTAATACACTACATTATTATATCACATATTTCTCCACCCCCCAAATGGGGATGAAACTACTCACTACTCATTACACTACTGATTAGACTAAGTAAAGAAAACATTTAACTAAGATACTAAAATTACTAAACAAGAAATTAAACAAAGTAAAACAACCCACACAAAACAAACAACATAACAAAACAAGATTAAAAGAAACAAATAAACTTTTATTAACAATGACTCACATTGAAGGTAGCATCCTTCTCCACCTTGAGTTATTGCTTCAAGGCTCACTCCTTAGTAGAGAGAATGCCACCAAACAATGGGTAATTACAATGGAAGGTGAAGAGTTCTATTTATAAGCATGGAAAAAGCTAATCCGGGACAATCCCCCGATGTGGGACTAAACAGATACCATAAATGGACTAAGAATGCTCTAATACACAGGCCATAACAAGCTCAGAGAATTTGGAGCAACTTGGACCGCCAATTAGCGGTCGAAGACCGCTAATTAGCGGTCTATAAACTCCAGATCGTCCTGGGCTTTCTTCTGGGCTTTCCATGTTGGTATTTGTTGTCTTTGATGCATCTACCTCGTTTGTTGGAGCTCCGACCCGAATCCAATTGCTAAAATACTTCCCATGATGGTGTGAAGTATTCTGTTTTACTATTAGATCCCTCTGTCTTGCGTTCAGGTCCTTTTTCCTTGCATCTTGGTCCCCAGATCTCACAATCCAGTCCTTTTTCCCAGCTTTTGGGTCCTTTTATGTTTCATCTCTTCAAACCTATTTATTCCTGAAAACTAAACATAAAACCCGTGACATAGCATTGTTTAGGTGAAAGATAATGGATATAAGATACAAATATGAGCATGAAATGATGTCAATCAAATACCCCCACACCTAACTTTTGCTAGTCCCGAGCAAAACAAAGAAAGAGAAAAGCAAACGACAAACAAGAAATCCTAACTCACTTTCGTAGGAATCACGGTTGCACTTAGCACGTGCAACAAGCCGTTAAACCTCCTTGTCGCCAAGGAGGAGGAGTGTTGTCTCCTGAGGGTTTTCAGCGGATACACCCACAAAATCCGAACAAGATGCATTAATCAATCTAGATACATGACTCGTTGGACTTATTTTGTCGATCATGGGATGCGGTAATACTACGGGTCGACTCTATAAATGTAATCGGTCCACACACCTAGCCTAATGAGTTATTCGTGAGAGTTAGTTAAGGACTTAAGTGAAAGACATGGGCAACCTTAACTTCTGAATGTGATACACTGTGTAGAGTCCATTTTGGTTCTTATTTGACTCTTTTTTTCTTTTTTTTTCTTTTTCTTTTCTTTTTTTTTCTCTTTTTTTTTTCTTTGGAACGGTTGGTGTTTGATTCTCCCAGGGTCAGGTTTCGTGCATCATTGCCTATGAGGACTTACAATATCACGTACACCTTCCCCCAAATCTCCACATAGGGCGATCCCTACCACCCGTGTAACGGGAGTTCGGTCGGTGCATCCCAAGTCAGATGACTCGAAAGCACCAGGCACAAAGTCCCCTCAGACCTACTTTCCCGAGTGATAGGAGCCGTGCGAGAAGAGAGAACACCACTTATTTATTCATTTATCTACATGGGAACCAAAACCCCTACACTTAAGTTTCACAAAAAGATATTAAGGGCCCTTGACTACAACAAACTTCGTAAATTAACAAACACGAATTATTTGACTCACTAGGTTCAGGGTGGACTTCTTTAAATGTTTGAGCACTGAAACCCACTGATTACTCACCCCCAAGGGAAAACTGGGGTGCATCCTAACGACTCGATAAATCCTAAAGCCACGTACTAGATATCCTAATGCATCAAGTTCAAGACAATTTTGGGAGCTTTCTTTTTACTTTGCCTCTCAACGGTTTTGCACATGCTAAACACACGCAAAACCCACAAAACATATTCTTTCGAAAACACATGAAGATTTTGAAAGAAATGTGAAAATTTTTGAAGCACTGGGCAAGCAAAAGAAGACAAGTCACCCAAGGATCATGGCAAGCAGATATATCGATATTAAATGCAGCACACTATCATGACCCTAACAATGCAAACAAAAGAAAACAAAATCAAAGGAAAAAGACTCAACTATGTACACACGTAAAACACCCCCCCACACCTACTTCATGCATTGTCCTCAATGAAAGTGATCAAGATACTACATGGATTTATGCATGAAAAAAGAGAGATCTCACCAACATGAAGTACAAAGGGAAGTTCAAGGTCATGTTGATGGACACAAACCCGAATTCCCTCAAAGCCTGTGAGATGCTAAAGAAAGGAGATAAATACGTGAAGAGATTGGGCCCAAATACACAAGGGTTGGGGCTCACAACAATCGATGCTCACTGAAGGAGTCTTTTATTGTACTTCTTTTTTTCTTTTTTTTTTCTTTTTTTTTTTTTCATATAACTATGTACAAACATAAGTTCCCATCTTCATTTGTCAAAAGACATCAAATGGGAACCTCAAGAGTGGGTCAATGCACCTGGAAAGGGAACATGACACCACGCGGGGCCAGAATACTCATGTGTGGGCCCCCTTCACAAAGAGCATCAGATGAAATGAGAGGTTCGTGAATTGGACGCAAAGGCGTCTCATTCAAAGGATCAAACTGAAAGAGCTTGAACCTCTCGAGAGTTTGGGAAATAAGGGGCAACGGAAGAAAAATATCTCCCGTTGCGGAACTGAAGTTATGATCATCAATCCAAACTCTCCAACCAACAGCCTGGTGGGTCGGAACGAGGTCAAGCACCTCGTTATGCATGTCCAACTCACCAGGAGAACAGGAAGTGGGTCTCATACCCAAGGTATCCTCCACGGAACTCCTAATACCCTCATGAGCAATGCGGTTGTTTGATGTTCCATCATTTCCAAGATGATCAGGAACAATAGTGAGAGGCAAACTCTCATCAGGTTGTTTGAAGTTGAGGGTACTAGGGAGCTCTTGCTCCACCAGAGGTGGGTCCTTAAGAGGATCAAAATGAAGATCATGTGGCTCAAGGGCCACGGGACAAAAAGATAAGGCACAATCCTGTGCCGACTCATAATAGAACTGGTCCAAGTTATTCTCAATTTGAATCGAATCCTCCACTAAGTGATCGTGAATTGAAACCCCAAGTCCCTCAGACTGACTAGGAGTTTGACTTTGAAAGGTTGTGCTTTGAATTTGTGGATGTGGTGGTGGTTCGATATCAAAAGAAGAATCCTCATGTTGACACGAAAGGTTACTTTCCTCACATTCACGTAATTTCTGCGACATTTGACTCACTCGCAGTGTCATATTTTGTATGGACTGTTGAGTGGTTTCCATGAACGTAAGGAAAGTTTGTTTCAAGGAATCAGGTATGCGGTCAACGATGAGGTCCAAGTCAGAGCTTGGGAAATTTTGTGGTTGGGTATTGATGGGCTGAGAATGAGTCCAATGATTTGGAGTGGGGTGCTGGTAGAATTCTGGGTATTCGGGAGGAGGATACGGGGGTGAAAATGAGGTATAAGAATTTGGATAAGATTTGTCTCCCCATGAATCCATCACTCTCGGGTTGTACGCGGATGCGTAATGGTCATAATGAGCATTTTGGGAAAATGTGTGCTCATACTCAGGCTCAGGGGGAACATAAGGACATTCCCCGATAACATGACCACTCAACCCACAACAGTCGCACGGTACGGCTACTGGAGCCACCGGGGCACTCATGTCGTCTGCCATACGCATGAAAGAGGCCAAAGTTTGTTGTAATGTCTCAGTTTGTTGACCAGCATATGATCCGGCATAACTAGATTGTGGTCTAGCAGTCGGTGCCTCTCTCATGTTACCCCAATATGAAGACTGCTCAGTCACAAAATTGCGATCATCCCAACCATACGGGGTGTTAGTCTGAGCCACCCCAGGTTGCATGGGTCCGGAGTACCAGGGAGAATCGTCCTGGTCCCAACAATGATATGGATGGTCGCCCATGTAACCATCCATCTCAAGAAAAACTCTCGAGTCGATCACTCTCACCACCACGAGGCTAAGCTCGCAAAAAGTGCTCGACTCGACCCTAAAACGCTAACAGAGAGTGTAAAGGGGAGGAGACTATAACGTAGAAGAAGGTGAGAAGAAGATGACTCAGAGGAGAAGGGAAGAATCCCTAGAGCTAGCGAGGGTACAGGGTGAAGGTAGAAGCCTAACTAGCAAGCAACGGCGCCAAAAACTTGATTGATCGTTTTAAATTTAACCGCAAGTGCACGGCCGCGTTGAAGCGGTGGCAAATACGGGTCGTCCACTGGGAGGTGTGTCGACACTTGGTTTATTCGAAGGCGAGAGGTAAAAAGAAGGGAGAAAGATGTATTACACTAATCTAAACTACAAAGCTGAAATGAAATGCAAAGGAAATGAAGATAAGCAATAAAACTAAACCCCAAAGGGGGTAGAGAAATAATGTGAACATAAAGAAGTGTGTGTGTGTTCATTAAGCTCCTCACAACATGTACTGCATGAAATCATAAAACTACATCCAACTTTGCCTCTACATGAATTAAGATAAGACTACATCATTAAAACATACAAGACAATAATTGGAATGAAGCTACATGAACTCAAGTATAAAGACTAGACCCTACTATGCCTCCACATGAATTAAGATGACTACATCATTAAAGCATACAAGACATTAGCTAAGGAAAAGGCAACAAGAGCACATACACTACAAATTGTGTTACCAACAATTACTTCATCCATATCCTAACCTTATCATTCCCCATAAAATAGGTCCACTAATCAAAGCATAAGCTAAGCTTCATTCAAGAGCATTAGCATATCAAAGATAAGAGTGGAGACCCATTAGATGGTTATGGAAATCATATAAAGCTCAAGGGATAAAAATAACACACACTTAATACACTACATTATTATATCACATATTTCTCCACCCCCCAAATGGGGATGAAACTACTCACTACTCATTACACTACTGATTAGACTAAGTAAAGAAAACATTTAACTAAGATACTAAAATTACTAAACAAGAAATTAAACAAAGTAAAACAACCCACACAAAACAAACAACATAACAAAACAAGATTAAAAGAAACAAATAAACTTTTATTAACAATGACTCACATTGAAGGTAGCATCCTTCTCCACCTTGAGTTATTGCTTCAAGGCTCACTCCTTAGTAGAGAGAATGCCACCAAACAATGGGTAATTACAATGGAAGGTGAAGAGTTCTATTTATAAGCATGGAAAAAGCTAATCCGGGACAATCCCCCGATGTGGGACTAAACAGATACCATAAATGGACTAAGAATGCTCTAATACACAGGCCATAACAAGCTCAGAGAATTTGGAGCAACTTGGACCGCCAATTAGCGGTCGAAGACCGCTAATTAGCGGTCTATAAACTCCAGATCGTCCTGGGCTTTCTTCTGGGCTTTCCATGTTGGTATTTGTTGTCTTTGATGCATCTACCTCGTTTGTTGGAGCTCCGACCCGAATCCAATTGCTAAAATACTTCCCATGATGGTGTGAAGTATTCTGTTTTACTATTAGATCCCTCTGTCTTGCGTTCAGGTCCTTTTTCCTTGCATCTTGGTCCCCAGATCTCACAATCCAGTCCTTTTTCCCAGCTTTTGGGTCCTTTTATGTTTCATCTCTTCAAACCTATTTATTCCTGAAAACTAAACATAAAACCCGTGACATAGCATTGTTTAGGTGAAAGATAATGGATATAAGATACAAATATGAGCATGAAATGATGTCAATCAAAGGTCCACCATAGAACCATAGGTACTTTGGCTGGATTGTGCCTCATTTGTAGTATGGGTTGTTGTTTGAGTGACACCTACGTCCTCATTCCTGGTTCTCCTCCTCTTCTCACCTCTTCTATCCCCGACAATGTAAGAACCACAAAACATTAATGCATGAATATTTATATATGAAAGTGATTAAAGTAAAATGCATTTCTGATGCACTGGTGTGAACCTTACAGTGCCTTGATCTTCAATTTGGGTCCCAATTGGCTCCTTGCATCTCCTAGAATGGTGACCAAGTAGACCGCACATAGTGCATTTCTTCTGTCTCCTAGTGCAGCTTAGGTCCATTGTGCCCCTGTATCTGACCTGCCTCGGCCTTCCGTGTTGTCTTTTCACTGTTGGAGGTAATACTGTAAATCCCTCTACATGATCCCACTCTGATTTATCTGCCATTGGATTAATACTCACCTCATAAGCTTGATCGTACACTGATTTGTAATACCATGGGCTAACATAATCCTCCCAACGAGCCCCTCTAATTGTCCCAATGAAAGCAAAGGCATGCTAACATGGCAACCCTGTCAATTGCCAAAGTCTGCAGGTGTAGGAATTCTGAAGCAAGTCAACAATGCATCTTTTGATTCCATTAGACACTTCTGCCTTGGAGTTAGGACATCTTATGATAGAAAATGTGCCTAACTGCCTAGACATTTCATTTAACCATTTCCTGCCTTTTGGCAGCACAACATCTGTCCACTCTCTGCTATCTTCGTGTCTCTTGAACATGGTCTGCATCAATCTTTGCCTCAAATTGTCCACCATAGTTACAATAGGAAGATGCATAACTTCCCTGATGTAGTTGTTGAAGGACTCACTAAGGTTGTTTGTAACATAATCAGACTTAGCCTCACACCCAAATTGACTCCTTGACCAAATTCTGTCATTGTTGTCCACTTGTACTAACCAAGTATATGCACCCTCATTAATTTCCCTTATATACTGCATTTTTCTTTCCATCTCAGTGGTTGTATAGGCAGAGGCAGCCTCCCACATCAGACTAAGCAACATAGCACTCTTGAATTTCTTTTGGAAGTTTTGGTAAATGTGTCTAGCACACGCTCTATGCTCACACCCACCAAAGACCTCTCTTACCCCCTCCTCTAAACCTTTGCACCTGTCGCTTATGACAACCAAACATATTCCTGTGACCCAGTGCCTTTTTGAAATGAGTAAGAAACCAAGCCCAACTGCTGACTCTCGGATTCCACTACAGCAAATGCTGCAGGAAAAAGTTGATAATTTCCATCAACCGAAGTGGCAGATAATAGGGTACCCTTGTACTTCCCTTTCAGATGACAACATCTAGGCCTACAAGAGGTCTACAACCATTCAGAAAACCATCAATGCAGCCCTTTAGACACACAAATAATCTGTAGAAGGACTCATCTTGAGGTTTGACTTCAAAACTGATTACACTACCAGGGTTAGTCTTGCTCATCTCCCAAACCAAAGATGGTATCAAAGCGTATTGTTGATCTTCACCCCCCCCCCCCACAACTCCTTCATTGCAATCTCCCGACCACGCCAAACTCTATGGTAAGGCAAACTCAAGTGATATTTCCTCTTCAGTTGGTCATATATGTTCCTCACAGTAAGTCTGTCATCCAATACAAACCACTCCTTGCACTCGTGGGCAATCCACTCCCTAGTGGTCATCTTAGAGGCACAGTTATTTACAGATGAGCAAGTATGTGGCAACCTCAAAGTCTTGATTTCAAACACTCTCCCATCATTTAACTTAGAGGCATGAATTCTCCACTGACATTGAACATCTCTACACCTGGATGTGACCCTGTCTGGTTGGCTCTTCAAGTATGTTATCTCACATTCACTCAAAAAGCAGTGGGTTAATAAACACATTCTAAATGATTTCACATTAGGAAACTTCTTTCCCACAACTATTTCTGGGTTGGACTCCTTCACACCCCAACACTCAGATCTATCATCAAGCGGATTGAAATCAATTCCGTAGTCTCCCTGGTCATCAAAGTCAATTGTGTCGATGTCCTCACATTTATCAAGTTCATCAGAATATAAAATATACTCCGAGTCTGTACCACTACTTCCACTGGAAACCAAGGTGTCTTCCCTATGTGCTATTATGCCCACTACTAGGTGGGGTTCAGAGTGACATGGGAGGGTACGACTCCCCTGGTGTGAAGGGAATGTGTTCTAAAAGTTTTACTTTTAAATGTCAATTATTATGAATTGAATGAGAAATTATTTTGTTCCTTGTTTATGTTATTCGTCTTTTAGAAGTGTTAAGGAAGAGGCTCTTGGTCCTTAACCGTAGAGCTCTGAAAGATATTGGTTTGCATAAAACAAAAGATATTCGCAATCATGGTAATTAACATGGAACATTAATTATCGAGTTAAGATTGTCGTGTTGGTCATAGATCATTGTAGCTCTACAAGTGAGTGACGACACGGGTATGCAAAAGAGGAAAATATTACTTTTGTATACTGAATAGACCTAATAAGTAAAATATTATAGAAATGTGTTTCTGTGTCATTAATATTTTACTGTGTCTTTGGTCCTTTGATATGAGACTTATATCCGATCGCTTAAGGAGTTCTTAATTAGACTAGTGTCTTGAGCTATCGATGAGTGTAGTGTAAAGGCATTAGTTGGTTAAGTACAACTTTTGTTGGAGAAGATAGTTAGTCAAAAGACTATCATTGCCCCTCTTAATTGAGTGATGATATTAGTGGGCCCCTTGATAAAGCAAAGTTATAATGTGCACAATGTGATTTGAGTTAAGTCACATATTTGTAACTAGCTTAAAGAGATCAAGAAATGAATACTAATACAAAGATGACACAATACTACTTTGTGTGTATTCTCAATATCATGAGGCAAGGGACGGACACAAGTGGTGCACTCCATCACTAAATGGACCGGGTTTTGGTTCGAGTGGAATTAAGACATCTAACTAATTGGGAGCTATAATGTGTAGCTAGATACCGCTTATAGCTTGTGATATTAAGCTCTTAATATCACTGCCAACTTAGTTTAGATCCTCCCATAGGTCACACCGCAAAAACCGTGAAACAAGAAGCTTGATTTTTTGGTTCATATGATGTGTCGGGTTTCTCATAGAAAATATGACACATGTGGTGAACAAGTAAAATCAATTATGTTGTATATATAACATAATTAGAATCATGATAAATTCATATGAGATGCATATATTATGGGGTGCAATAATTTATTGTTGCATAGGATAATATATTGCATAAGTTGTGAATTTGCTAAAACCCCCAAGTTCAAATTTTGTTGGAAATAAATCCAAAATTTGAAATAGGCAAAATCGGGTAGAAGTTCGGTAATCCGTTGAGGTTCGGTCGACTGAAGGATCTATGGATCGGTCAACCGAATGTGGAACGGATAATTGTAATTGATTGACCGAACTTGACCAAAGTGCCTGGAACTTTGGTACGGTGTACCGAACCAAAATCGGTCGACCGAATAATATTAAGTTCCGATATTTTCGGTTAACCGAATGGCACTCGGTCTTAGACGAGAATTCGTCTGATCGGTTAAGGAGAATTTTTCCCTTTAAGAATCGGTCATCCGTCTAGTACTCGGTCAACCAATCGTGACATATTCGGTTAACCGAATGGGTCTCGGTCAACCGAACAGCGATTGATTTTCTGCCTTTGATTATTAAGAGATTAATTTGATTGATGGTTGGATTAGCTCCAAACTTGGTCAAACGTTTTGTGGGTGCATGTAATACATGAAGGAATTAATTTATGAGAGAAAATATAAAGAAAAAAACGTGGCTAAAGAATAGCCATGATTAAGAGTAAGATTGGAACCTATAAATAGATCCTTATTCTACCTAATTGTAACACACAATTCAATAATTATTTTCTCTCTTAATTCACCACAAAATCCCACGAAAATTCTCTTAGTTTTCTAAGTCTTTGGAAGGAGAAATCTCAGAGGCTAAGGAAGGGGTTTGTAGCTAGATTCTAAGCTTGTTTGGAGATCGATTGGCTAGCTCCTTTCTCTCCAACCTTGTTTAGGGTTTCGGTGAACACTCGGAGGCATCCGGCGCGGCGAGAAGCATTCCCAACGTCTCCGAATCTTCAAGAAGTTTTGAGAACTTCTAGGTATGAATTTCGGAGCCCTTGTTTGTTTTAATAGAGTTTTGAAACTAGATGTTAAAACAAACCGATGCATGCATGAAATAAATCAAAGAAAATTGTAATTGATCCTTATTATACATAAAAATTTCGAAAATATATATGTATAATTAAACATGAAATCCTACAGTGGTATCAGAGCTTAGGGTTCAATTTTCTTATGATTTATGGCTGTAAACGAATTTAGTTTGCCATCTAGGATTTAAACAATTCAGTTTTACCGGTTTTTCGGTGTATGGATGTTTTGTTGATATAATTCTCCATAATAATTCGTCTGAATGTTTTAAGATTTTTAAAACATGCCATGTGATTATTGGAATTAGGATTAAGAAATTAGTCCAACTTACAATAATTTCGTTTTATTTAAAAACAATTATTTTGTAAGCGAATCAACAAAACCGAAAAACTGCAGTTCATCTTTCCATTGGAAATTGGATGGATAGCGGTTCAAAAATAGTTTTGAACTATGGATGAATGAAAAATATTTTTAATGGATTTCAAAATATTTTTCAAAGAATTGTTGAGAATTCTGGATGATTGATAAATTAGATTCTGTAGTTTATAGCAATTGCGTGCATGGATGCTTGAGTTGCTTTGCAGGATTGTGAGTTTATATGTTCCAAAATCAGAAGCTATGAATGTATGTCATTATTATTATACAGGGGCTTATGTATGTAAAAGTCAAATTCTCTCTATTTCCGTCTTTTAGATAGTTGCATTTGCATATGAGAGGTTTTTACATAAGACTTGCACTAGTCGGTTTTATCGAATGTGAGGAGCATGTTTATTTTCTGTAAAATCTACATCTCCGGTGCAAGAGGAAGTCGCCACTGTAGCACACTGATCGAGGATCGAGGATCAGGGATCGAAGATCAAGGATCAAAGGGAACATATAAACTAACGCGATATGGATTGTGTGAATGTTTAATTTCTATTTTTATAATTTCTGCTATGCATGTGATGAATGGTGAATGTTAGGATGTGTATAAATTTTAATATGCATGATAAACTAAAATTCAAAATCACATGTTGATAAATTAAATTGTCCAACAAAAATTAAGAATAAATTTCCTTCTTATTTCATCCACTAGCAGCCATTGATCGAGGGATACTCTGCTCGCCCTTAGCGGGAGATAGCTCCCTCTATCTTTGGGAATAGTGGGAGATATAATGGTTGTCTGTTGTTGTGCCACAATTAAATATATGAGGTGTGTTTCACCCTAGTGAACCCCAAGTATGTTTAGTTGTGAATACAATAGATAAACATATCTCGTATCAAATGAAAATAAGTTTTCTTAACATTACCTAGAGCCCTCGCTCGGTTTTGGGAAAAAGTTTTTCTTACGAGGATGGGTCGCATTCCCTCATAATGAAAACGACAAGAGTCACAAAAGTTTGAAGATGCTAAATGTTGCTAAAATTCAAAAAGGTTGTGATTAGAAAATGTTTTCTTACCTTGATGTTGTAATGTATTCGATAGCCCTTAGCTAGTCTATATTACAATTGATGGGATCTTGGATTACTGCATTTACGGGCAAGATTTTAATTGCAGTATTTACATCATATTCGATATATATATGTGTGTATGTATTAAAACATAAAATTGGCATTAAAACCTATATAATTTATTTTGTAGAAATGTCAAATATCCAACCAATTGTGCGATCTATGATCGAAAAGAACCCTTTGCAAAATGATGGCTCAAACTTCATGAAATGGCAACTCAATCTTAATATCGTGTTGAGGTTTGAAAAACTATCTCATATTTTGGATGGTGAAATCCCAAAATTAAATGAGAAGGCAACCGATAAAGAGAAAGAGGCGATAGCCAAGTGGGAAGACCAAGAGAACCAAGTTCACGGTTTTATACTAGCATCCATGGGTGACTCGCTTCAAGCGAAATACTTGGATTCAAAACCCAAGAAGACCATGGAGGCTCTAACCAAGATGTTCATGGATAGTGCCCGAAAGGAGCGCTATAAGACCACCATCGCACTCACAAGGTGCCATATGGCGGAGGGAACATCGGTATCCATGCATTTTCTCACGATGCAAGGATTCCTTGAGAAATTGTCAAAGCTCTCTTCTCCAATGCCCGAGGACATTGCCGAAGATCTGATTCTTGGCTCTCTAGCCCCGTCCTTCAAGGACTTTGTGATGCACTATCATGTGCGTGAAAAAGGGGTGAGTCTTGAGGAGCTTCACAACGCTCTCAAAACGGCTGAAGTTGACATGGGCAAGGGTCAGGACAATCACGTCCTAGCCGTCCATGAGAGGAGCAAAAAGATCAACAAAGGTAAAGGCAAATTTACCAAAGATACGTCAATCAAGAGCAAGGGAGTAGGAGGTACTCATGGGAGTGCCTCAAGGGGGAAATCTTTCAAATCTCCAACTCCCAACACGGAGTGCTTTCACTGCGGTGAAAAGGGACACATCCGACCGAATTGCCCCAAGTACAAGGAAGACCTTGAAAATGGGATGATTGAACGTAGGCGCCCGAGAAGCGCCATAGGTATGTTTGTTATTGAGATAATCACCTCTATCCTTGATTTGGTAATGGTTACCGGATCTTGTGCTCACATAATTTTGATGTGCAGCTATTGAAGGATAGGAAGGAACTCGTTGGGAACGAGATGATATTGAAGATTGGAAATAGTACAAGCATCGCTGCAATTGTACAAGATTCTATGGAGCTTCAATAGTCTAGTGATTTGAAGAATGTTTGTTATATGCCTTCGATTAGCAAGAACATTTCTGTATCAAGTTTTAGATATAGATAAATTTTAATAAATATTTTAATTCTTGCTTGTCTATATCGAAGAATGGAATTTTCTATGCAAATACATTCATATAGAATGATTTCTATTTGCTTGAAATAAATAATAAACAAACTCAAACAAACAATAACAAAAGAGAAACTAAGATAACTCACGTGAATGATACAATCTTGTAGCACTATCGGATTGGTCAAATAAATGACCAAGAGACTTTTCAAGAAGAAAGGAACGAAAACGAACAAGTAATTGGATATGATACATTCTAATGTATGTGGTCCGATAAGTACAAGTGCAAGAGACGGTTTAAGGTACTTCATTTTGTTCACAGACAACTATAGTCATTATGGCTATATTTGTCTAATGGGAAGCAAAAGTGAATTCTTTGACAAGTTCAAGGAATTCGAGGATGAAGTAGTGAACCGACTCAACAAGAAAATCGAGTCTCTATGAAAGGTTCGTAGGGGTGAGTGCTTAGAATACCTAATTTGACTCATTCCTAAAGTAGGAATAGGATATTGCTCGACATGGTTCGATCAATAATGAGTCAATTTAAATTGCCGATTTACTTTTGGAATTATGCACTACAAATAATGACAAACTCACTAAATAATGTTCCATCCAAATCCGTGGAGAAAATGTCTTGTGAGCTATGGAGTTGAAAGACACCTAAGCTCGACTTTCTCAAGATTTGGGGTTGTGAGGTATACATCAAGAAATTGATGTCGACCAAGCTTCAACCAAAAGCGGATAAGTGCTTCTTTATAGGTTGTCCTCGTGTGACAAGAGGATACTACTTTTGGTATATCACCTCCAATCGAAAGATTGTAGAGAGAGATATGGTTTTTCTGGAAAAGAGAGAAAAGTAGTGGGAGTAGAGTTGAGCTTGAGGAAACTCAAGATACTCTACAAGATCATGATGTGAATGTTGCATTCAAAATCATGAAGGCCCAACCGAGATTCATTTGGTTAGTGGGAGCATGAGCGAGAGATCCTTACAAGAAATTGTGAGAGAATCTCAATCATCCTCACCTAGTGTGCGTTCGAGAGTCTAACATGAACCTATTCCTCAAGAAATTGTGGAAGAAGTTCGAGAGACACAAGAAGAACCAAAAGAACTAAGAAGGTCAATGAGGGAAAGGAAGAAACCCAATAAGTATGTGGGACTTCATGAGATCATGGTACTAGATACCAAAGATCCATCGACCTTCCGAGAAGCAATAGAAAAGACTCCAAACTATGGTTAAAAGCCATGGAATCCGAAGTAGAATCCATGTATGATAATCAAGTATGAAACTTGATTAGCCTTCCTCAAGAGAAAATATCATTTGGTATAAATGAGCTTTTAGGAGGAAGATAGACATGGATAGTAACTTGACAACCTACAAAGCAAGGCTTGTAGCAAAAGTTATACTCAAATTCAAGAAATTGACTTTGATGAAATTTTTAAGAAGTTGCCATATTAAAATCTATTCGGATTATGCTCACTATTACCGCATTTCTCAATTGTGGGATATGGGAAATGGATATCAAAATTGTGTTCCTTAAACAGGAACTTGGAGGAGGATATGTACATGGTACAACCTCAAGGTTTTGATGATCCAAATAGTAGCGAGAAGAAATGCAAGTTTCGAGAATCCATTTATGGATTGAAGCAAGCATCGGGGAGTTGGAACAAACGCTTTGACGAATAGGTGAAGAAAATTCACTTCATTCAAAGTAAAGGAGTACCTTGTATATACAAGGAGATTAGTGGGAGCCATGTAGTACTTCTGATCTTATATGTCGATGACATATTGCTCATGAGCAATCATATACCTTTGCATTAGCAAACGAGAAATTTCGTTGAAATCAGTGTATTCAATGAAAAGAAAAGGATGAGGCTCAACACATCTTGAGAATCAAGATACATTGAGATACATCCTGTAGACTCATTGGCTTCGGTCAACGTGCATACATTGACAAGGTCTTTGGAAATGTTCAGGGTGAACAATTCCGACATGGACAATATGCCAATAAGTATGAGTATAGGTGTGCAACTCAAGAAGTCTCAATGTGCTCAATCACACAAAGACTTGGAGTACATGAAGGTATCCCTTATGCTTCGGCAAAAGGAAGGACCATGTACACAATGACTTGCACAAGACTCGATATCTCGTATGCTCTAAACGTGACAAGTTGTCACCAATCCAACGCAAGTCCTAATCGTAGGATTACGGTCAAGAATATTCTGAAGTACCTTAACCGGACTAAAGATAAGGTTCTTGTTTATGGAAGACAAAGGAGAAAATAGCCGAGGGCTGTTTTGATGCAATTCTTACAGGAATTCTAGACAATAAGAGGTTGGAGTGATGATGCGTCATCATTATCGAAGGTGGAGGTATGAGCTAGTGTAGTTAGGAGTAATATCACTACAGCTAACTCAACCACCAACGAAAGACAAAATACATAAATAGGTGGACACAACAGTGGCACAACTGATCCATTCAACAAACCTTCATACCAAGCTAAGAGACGAAATATATTTCGAGTCCATGGATCCGAGGGTCCATGTGGATTGGCTTGATAGGAGATTTGGGAAGGTTACCCTAGTTATTGATGTTTTATGCATTGAGAATGTATGTGAAAGAAAACTTTGATAACAAGTGGGAGATTGAAGGGAATGTGTTCTAAAAGTTTTACTTTTAAATGTCAATTATTATGAATTGAATGAGAAATCATTTTGTTCATTGTTTATGTTATTCGTCTTTTAGAAGTGTTAAGGAAGAGGCTCTTGGTCCTTAACCGTAGAGCTCTGAAAGATATTGGTTTGCATAAAACAAAAGATATTCGCAATCATGGTAATTAACATGGAACATTAATTACCGAGTTAAGATTGTCGTGTTGGTCATAGATCATTGTAGCTCTACAAGTGAGTGACGACACGGGTATGCAAAAGAGGAAAATATTACTTTTGTATACTGAATAGACCTAATAAGTAAAATATTATAGAAATGTGTTTCTGTGTCATTAATATTTTACTGTGTCTTTGGTCCTTTGATATGAGACTTATATCCGATCGCTTAAGGAGTTCTTAATTAGACTAGTGTCTTGAGCTATCGATGAGTGTAGTGTAAAGGCATTAGTTGGTTAAGTACAACTTTTGTTGGAGAAGATAGTTAGTCAAAAGACTATCATTGCCCCTCTTAATTGAGTGATGATATTAGTGGGCCCTTGATAAAGCAAAGTTATAATGTGCACAATGTGATTTGAGTTAAGTCACATATTTGTAACTAGCTTAAAGAGATCAAGAAATGAATACTAATACAAAGATGACACAATACTACTTTGTGTGTATTCTCAATATCATGAGGCAAGGGACGGACACAAGTGGTGCACTCCATCACTAAATGGATCGGGTTTTGGTTCGAGTGGAATTAAGACATCTAACTAATTGGGAGCTATAATGTGTAGCTAGATACCGCTTATACCTTGTGATATTAAACTCTTAATATCACTGCCAACTTAGTTTAGATCCTCCCATAGGTCACACCGCAAAAACCGTGAAACAAGAAGCTTGATTTTTTGGTTCATATGATGTGTCGGGTTTCTCATAGAAAATATGACACATGTGGTGAACAAGTAAAATCAATTATGTTGTATATATAACATAATTAGAATCATGATAAATTCATATGAGATGCATATATTATGGGGTGCAATAATTTATTGTTGCATAGGATAATATATTGCATAAGTTGTGAATTTGCTAAAACCCTCAAGTTCAAATTTTGTTGGAAATAAATCCAAAATTTGAAATAGGCAAAATCGGGTAGAAGTTCGGTAATCCGTTGAGGTTCGGTCGACCGAAGGATCTATGGATCGGTCAACCGAACGTGGAACGGATAATCGTAATTGATTGACCGAACTTGACCAAAGTGCCTGGAACTTTGGTACGGTGTACCGAACCAAAATCGGTCGACCGAATAATATTAAGTTCCGATATTTTCGGTTAACCGAATGGCACTCGGTCTTAGACGAGAATTCGTCCGATCGGTTAAGGAGAATTTTCCCTTTAAGAATCGGTCATCCGTCTAGTACTCGGTCAACCAATCGTGACATATTCGGTTAACCGAATGGGTCTCGGTCAACCGAACAGCGATTGATTTTCTGCCTTTGATTATTAAGAGATTAATTTGATTGATGGTTGGATTAGCTCCAAACTTGGTCAAACGTTTTGTGGGTGCATGTAATACATGAAGGAATTAATTTATGAGAGAAAATATAAAGAAAAAAACGTGGCTAAAGAATAGCCATGATTAAGAGTAAGATTGGAACCTATAAATAGATCCTTATTCTCCCTAATTGTAACACACAATTCAATAATTATTTTCTCTCTTAATTCACCACAAAATCCCACGAAAATTCTCTTAGTTTTCTAAGTCTTTGGAAGGAGAAATCTCAGAGGCTAAGGAAGGGGTTTGTAGCTAGATTCTAAGCTTGTTTGGAGATCGATTGGCTAGCTCCTTTCTCTCCAACCTTGTTTAGGGTTTCGGTGAACACTCGGAGGCATCCGGCGCGGCGAGAAGCATTCCCAACGTCTCCGAATCTTCAAGAAGTTTTGAGAACTTCTAGGTATGAATTTCGGAGCCCTTGTTTGTTTTAATAGAGTTTTGAAACTAGATGTTAAAACAAACCGATGCATGCATGAAATAAATCAAAGAAAATTGTAATTGATCCTTATTATACATAAAAATTTCGAAAATATATATGTATAATTAAACATGAAATCCTACAGTGGTATCAGAGCTTAGGGTTCATAATATTGCATTCCATATATTGACATCATAATATTGCATTCCATATATTGATTCGTTTATTCCGACAATAATGAAGCCATATATTATTCCGGACTGCAAATACACTTATTCCGGACTGCAAATACACTTATTCCGATTCCGGACAGCAAATACACTTATTCCGGACAACAAATCCACTTATTCCGGACAAACTTTATGTTCCGTTTCTGGACACACTTTATTCTTAAACCGGACAACAAATACACTTATTCCGGACAGCAAATACACTTATTCCGGACAAACTTTCTGTTCCGTTTCTGGACACACTTTCTTCTTATTCTGGACAACTACACTTATTCCGGACTGCATACACTTATTCCGGACAGCAAATACACTTATTCCGGACAACAAATCAACTTATTCCGGACAAACTTTATGTTCCGTTTCTGGACACACTTTATTCTTAAACAGGACAACAAATACACTTATTCCGGACAACAAATACACTTATTCCGGACTGCAAATACACTTATTCCGGACAAACTTTCTGTTCCGTTTCTGGACACACTTTCTTCTTATTCTGGACAACTACACTTATTCCGGATTGCAAATACACTTATTCCGGACAGCAAATACACTTATTCCGGACAACAAATCAACTTATTCCGGACAAACTTTATGTTCCGTTTCTGGACACACTTTATTCTTAAACAGGACAACAAATACACTTATTCCGGACAACAAATACACTTATTCCGGACTGCAAATACACTTATTCCGGACAAACTTTCTGTTCCGTTTCTGGACACACTTTCTTCTTATTCTGGACAACTACACTTATTCCGGACTGCAAATACACTTATTCCGGACAGCAAATACACTTATTCCGGACAACAAATCAACTTATTCCGGACAAACTTTATGTTCCGTTTCTGGACACACTTTATTCTTAAACAGGACAACAAATACACTTATTCCGGACAACAAATACACTTATTCCGGACTGCAAATACACTTATTCCGGACAAACTTTCTGTTCCGTTTCTGGACACACTTTCTTCTTATTCTGGACAACTACACTTATTCCGGACTGCAAATACACTTATTCCGGACAGCAAATACACTTATTCCGGACAACAAATCAACTTATTCCGGACAAACTTTATGTTCCGTTTCTGGACACACTTTATTTTTAAACCGGACAACAAATACACTTATTCCGGACTGCAAATACACTTATTCCGGACAACAAATACACTTATTCCGGACAACAAATCAACTTATTCCGGACAAACTTTATGTTCTGTTTCTGGACACACTTTATTCTTAAACCGGACAACAAATACACTTATTCCGGACTGCAAATACACTTATTCCGGACAGACACATAACGTTAACAGGACAAACACATAATGTAAACTGCACACACACATAAAGTAAGCTAGACAAATTAAGTTGATTCAATGTAAAACTTAAAAACAAATATTTTATTATGATAAGTGTGGGCTCTGCACGAATAATGAGACTGCACGATGTCCTAGGGTCTGCACACTGTCTTATCTGTGTATTGGGAAATGAATCGTTCAACTTAAAGAACCGACGTTTTTTAAAAAGACAAAAACGCGCTAAGAGAAATTTCGCTGACTGGACGCTGACTCAAAGAAAAATATCTGAGCTGTACAGATCCACGTAAGGTGCGTCCGTGACGCGCGCGTCCGTCTATAACTACTCCAATTAAAAATGTCCACATTGTTGGGCCTGATTAGTGTATGGAAACATGTTAACTGAAACAGGATTCATTTAGTCTTTCCGCCATCCTACTTAAGCTTAGTTGGATATGGATTATTAGGTCCATATGTGTTCCCTTCTGAAATTGAAAAGACATTGAATTAATTTTTTGTCTAACGTCAAGGATATTGGTTTTTCTTCTTTTTTCTTGAGAATAAATAGTCTGAAAACAATTCTTGAGAAACATTATGCTGCTGAGCAAGTTAAATCCCAAAATAACACTTAAGATATTCGTAGTTGGGGCAATGTTTGTTTCTCTTCTTTCTCCCATGGTCACTACAAATCAAACAAATATCTCAAAACAAAACAAGAAACAGAAAAGGTTAAATTCCGAAAAAATTAAAGAGATGATTGTTTAACCATTCTATGCGGAACTTCGGGTCCCAGCAGCATAAACCGCAGTAACCTTTTTCAAGCTTTTCTGCTCTTAATTCTAAACATGTTTGAACCAACAACTCTACTATTACTACTAGGCAAAACAGTGAAAAACAGCTGCATTTTTCACCCTAAAACCCATCCCCTATCATAACAAGCAGTATCCAGAAGCAAGGCCTCTTTGGTTTACCGCACGTGTTGGATACAACTTCATTCTCATCCGCACCAAATAAAGAAATTGCAATTTATAAAATCGACAATTGAAACTGCTGAAGGCTAAAACCGTAAGAAGAAACAAGTTAAATCTAGTAAATCTCTTGAGATACAGTTCAATCGTCAGAAACTCAGAACCACGCCTTCAAATTATAATTTCCTCTGTCAGAGTTGAGTTTACTTGGAAAACCATAGGCATTTACAGAAGAGATCCTTCGACCAAACACCAGAAGGTAACGTGATAGATCTTATAAAGTCTGTTTTATACACGATGATTAGGGAAACAGTTATCGTAAGGATGTCTAATTCAACCGACACTAATTTGGGATTAAAACTTTCTTTTTACTATTATCATTATTGACAGACATATCCCTAAGAATGACTAATGAACGGTTCTCAGGAAGACTACAGTATTAACCAAGACAAACTCGGGAATTGTGGCTAACAAAATCACAAACAAAACAGAAAGAAGATGAATGTGAGTTTTATGATTGACTTGGGAATGGGTGACTTAACCTGGCTAGAGCAATAATACCCATCCAGAGCTGAGTAGAAAATGGTCAACTTTGGATTTTATTTAGGTCTGGGTTGGGTTGACCACCACAATAGACTCACAGTCATCTAGTAGGCAAATCAACTACATTTCGTGTATGGAACGGTGATTCTCAAATCTGTGAGATACTAGTGTGCTACCACATGATACAACATAATAGGGAACTTTGAAAAGCTTGCAGCTAGACAATTAGAGCAAGACATCAAGATAAATATATCTTAGAAGAATTTGACTGACAAGTGATGCATTTTCACGTTTCATTCAGAATTCCCAATATGGCTCAGCAAACATAATGAAGAAATACTAATAATTTTCATTCTTTACCAAGATTAGATTATCAAGCAACGAACCATTTGCAATGATTGTGATATAGCGCATCTTTTACACCAAGTATCACCTGCAAATAGATATTAGCTGTGTCCTTGTTCCAGAATAACCAAATAATTACTTCGAAATATCTCATCATCTCAACAAGCGTGCGTATCTTCAACAGACCATAATGAAATGTTTCTTCTCTGTGAAGCATGCATCCAAGTCCAAGCAAAGTGTCCTGGATGAAAACAAGCATAACAAGAAACCAAGCAAACCAACCGTATTTTTACATGTTATGGCAGCGTAGCATTAAAAGAAGCATCAGCCACAACATGAGAAAAAATAGAATAAAACCCACATGTGATGAAGTTCCTCTTTCCAGTTGAAGAAATGCTGCAACATGCTGCAAAAGGAACTACATATTTAAAAAGCAACCACATAGATTTCTATAACAAAATAGTTATATAAAAAGTTCTGTTTTGGCACAGACCTCTAGACACTACCTTCATCAGAAGCTTACCTGCATAACATAGAGTATATCAAGAATCACTCAAAGTTACAAAAGCTAATGTTGATAACATAGCAGTAATTCATCAACAGTTACTACATAACTACTGAAACGTTTAAGTGCAAGATACTAGTATTGGTTCTTCAAATGATCAAAGAAATAAATTAAAACAAAAGATCATCATTTGACTATATTAAGCCACTGTCAATGTGTAGCCGCTGATGATTAAGCGCATCCCAAACCAGCAATATTAAGAAATGGAGCATCTGCAGCAGAAAGTGCATAGGGTCAGTTTAGATCAGCATAAACGCAAAAAAGCAATTTTGACTGTAACTCCAACAAATGCCATGATATTAGCTACTGGAATGAATTATATTAACCTCCCAAGGCTTCACACTGAATTCATCTCTTTCTACCACCACGCTCTCTCAAAGCAAGGGTAAGCGTCTCTCCAGGGCCAATATTGTAGTAAGCAAGTGTAAGATTGTCCTTAAGAAAACCAGCACGACCACTCAGTTTCTGTTTGTTTGCAGGAAGCTGAACCTCCCCGGCAATCTTTTCTTTCAGACTCCCAATTGACTCAGAGAGTGACTGGACGGTGATCTCCAATAGTTGGCCCTTCAAGTTTCCTTCATCAACATTAGGAACTGATACGGTAATTCGAACAGCTCCCTGTCATCATAAAAATATATGATTGAAGTTAGTAAATCAGCTTGAAACAACCCCACTCGAAGATTAAAACTAAATCTTTGATTGCTTGACAGAACAGATATACCGGATGTTGAGCCAGAAACTGATCCTCTGGAAGCAGTGCAACTTCATCGATCCTTGGCCTTTTAGGCTCTGGTTCGTCTGGTAGTGGAGGCGGAGCTTCTTCGGGAGGAGGTGGAGGAGGCATGCCATGAGGCATAGGTGGTGGTGGCATCATTGGCATATTAGGTGGTGGCATAGGCATGGGAGCAAAGGGGCGGGGAGGCATCATAGATGGCATCGATCCAGGAGGTGGTGGAACCAAAAAACTAGGGTTGTTAACTGAAATTGAAGGTGGCATTGAAGGACGCATAACTTGCTGTGATGTGGACATTGGCATCGGAGGTGGAGGCCTCGCCGTAGGATACATCTGGCCAGGAGGCCTTGGCTGTTGGGGCATCAGCATTCCAGTGGTAGATGTGGGGTATTGAACTGCATTAGGCGGCACCCGAGGCATGTTCAACGCCAATCCAGGTGGTGGTGGAAGCGGGCGGATGGACGGCATGCCAGGTCTTGGTGGTGGAGCAGGACCAGGCATCATCCTACCATCATTGTTATTAGTGTCATATTGCTCCTCACCAGACCCCCCTTGAGACATCGCCTGATTAGCCGTCCACCCAATGCTCCCGGTGTGACCATCCCATATGACCTGCTTCGGCTGCTCTTCCTTCTTTTTCTCAATCTCCGCCTTTACAGCATTCGAGACTTCCTCCTCTGTGGTTCCAAATATATCAGGACGGGTTCGAGCAAGTCCAACAATATTCCTCGAGATCTCATCGTCCTGAGCAAGAGTTGTTTCCCGGAGCTTGGCCATCATTCTCTCCTTCTGTTCCTTGTACTTAGGATCTATGAGGGAGATACGCATATGTTCCGCCATTTCATTTATGGGAATCAGCTCACCAGTGATGGGAGAAACCACAAACTTAGTGGGATCTCTTTCGGCCAGAAGTCGATCCTCAGGTCTCTTCCAGTTCTTAACAATCCTCATTGGAGGTTCCGGCTCCATCGGAGCCTGTGTCTTTGCTTCACTCCTCACCTCCTCCATATTATTACTATCCTCGAGTCTCACAGCATCCATGCCCTCTTTCACAAGGTTCATCTCGTCCTCGTCCATCTCCATTTCCATCTCCTTACCCGCCTCAACCGGCTCCACCGTTTCCAAATCCTCGGCTCTACTCGGGGCCTTACTATTCCTTATAACCTCCTCCAATGTCAACGGCTCCGGCAACTCCTCATCCTCGTCGTCAGCAAACTCAATAGTCTCCACCACAACGAAATCGTGCCAATCAATCATAGCCATCTGTATCCTCTCCTGCTCAATCTCGTCCTCGGCCTTCTGCCTCGCCTGCTCCTGCGACCTATCCCACTCGAGCCTGTGCAAACACCTCTCCAACACCGTCGTCATATCAGCAACGCTTCTCCACAGCTTGTCCATGAGCCCCTTCGGCGGCATCAGAACCTTCGAGTAAGCATCCGCCAAGGTCGTGAAAAACGTGAACAAACTATGCGTTGGTCTTAAAAAATGAAACTGCGGGTTATTAGCCTCCCTCGTGGACAAGCTCGTAAGAAACGACTTCCCATTCCTGGCAACAAACTGCGCAGTGAGCTTAATGATGTCCAATTCCTCCCCGGTGATCCCCTCGGGGAGGCGCACGGTGTACTGCTCCGCCTCCGGGGGATCGAGAACCTTCTTAGGAGGGACGATTTTGAACTGCGCGTTGGCGTCGTGTTTGGGAGCGGAGTCGGTGGTGGCGTCGGAAGGGGGAGCGGTGGGGGTTTTGTCGGAGTTGGGTTGGGGTTCGGAGTCGGACTGGGGTTGGGACTGCTGCTGGGAGCGGTATTCGGAGACGCGGTGCTGGTAGTATGCGTGGTAGGGGTCGGTGGGGATGAGGAAGTTGAACTTGGCGTTGCCGGTGTTGTTGGCGAGGATGCGCTTCTCGAACTCGGGGCCGTTCTTGGCGACGAAGTTGGAGGTCTTGTCGATGATGGTGCGGATGTCGGGGGGAGGGTGGATTATGCCGATGGTGCGGGTGTGGGTGGCGACGGTAGTGGGAGGGGGAGGGGTTGGGGTTGAGGAGATGGCGGGGATGGAGGTGGGGACTATGGCGGTGTTCGGATCTGGTGGGGAGCTTGGGGGAGACTCCACCGCCGGCGCCGGCGTCTCCGTCGCCGTCGCCATTTGGTGGTGGGGGAGTGAGAGGAGGATGGGAGTAGGAGCCCTAGGTTTGTTGCGTTGGGAGATGAGATGAGAGAGAATGGGTCGGGTCACTTTAGAGCACCCTTAGAGCATCGTTAACGGCGCCTGGCAGTTCCCGGGCGTCCTGGTTTCTCCGTCACGTCAGCTTCTCTTTCCGCCACGTCAGCTAAAACCAACCCCCTAAATTTTTCTTAACCACACCCAAAAACACCTCAAGTGTCCTACATTCTCTCCCTTACACGTCATTTCGGGATCAATTATAGACAAAACACAAAAAATTATCAAAAAATTCTAGAAAATATAAACAAATAAAAAACTAATTTTCATAAAAACAAATTTGAAAAAACGATTTTAAATTATTTTTAAAACAATTTTTAAAACGAAAAAAAAAAAAAAAAAAAATTCCACCAATGGGAGGGGACCACATGGCCAGTCCGGGTTGGCTGTCTTTTGCTATTTTTTTGTTATTTAATATATATTTGATATGTATAGTAATTTATATAATTAGAATATATTTGTGAAAATTAAAATAAATGAAAATAATTAATGAAAATTAGTAAGATAAATGTAAAAATAATAATAATTATAAATGTAAGTAATTAAAGGAAATTAGTAACATAAAAAACATAATAAAATAGAACACACAAATTTATATAGGTTTATCCAAAATACATTTGTATCCCAAAAAATAGGTAGAGAATTACTAATAAAAATCTCAATAATAAAAAATCTTCAGGGGGCGCTGCTCCCTTACCACCCCCCCGCCACCTTACCGGCGAAGTGGAACGCCGCTCGCTCACCGGGGAGCGAGACCCCGACCGAGATGTTGGGGGTGTGCATTATAATTACAACTAATTAGTAAAAAAATGAAATTAAATAAATGTAAAAATAACCCAAAATAAAGGAAATTAAATTACGTCGTCTTGGTTCTGTGGAGGGTTGGTCGTGATGTTGATCCTCATCATCAGAAGTTGAGATTGGGATAGTAGGACATGCATGTCCAGTAAGTAGGTTCGCATACATTTCATAAGGCGGTAATGGATTGTAATATTGTTGTGGTGGTGGATATTATTGTTGCGGGTAAGGTTGTTGTGGTTGTGGATATTGTTGTTGTGGGTAAGGTTGTTGTGATGGTGGATATTGTTGTTGTGGGTAAGGTTGTTGTGGTGGTAAATATTGTGTGGGTGGATTTTGTGAAGAACTTGGATTGTTGTAAGGGTCGAACTGGTAAGGGAAGGGTGGTGGAATATCCCAAATGTCATTATGATATTAACCAAAATAAGTTGTTAATATCCCAAATGTCATTATTATATTTGTTTTGTCACTCTGTTAGTGTAGACATTATGTTCCAGTTAGACACACATAATTCGCACTAATAAAAACTCCCTTACACTAATTTACCGAACTCCCTTCCCTCCAACCGTTTCCCTCAACCTTTTCCCGCCAAAAAAGGTTCAACCCCTACTGCTTCACCTCTTAGCATCACTACTTCTCCTCCACCATTCTTCTCCATCTTCTTCAGCCTCCCCACTGCCTTCTTAAGGTTCATCAGAAATCATTGTCAACTAGCAATTGACTCTGATTCTACTACTCCAAAGGCTAATGGGAAGAGTTGGTGATTTCCATCAGTTGATGTGGCTGAAAGGAGAGTACATATGTACTTGCCCTTTAAGTGACAATCATCTAGTGCAATAACAGGCCTACAACGTCTCATAAATCCCTCCCTACAGCCTTAGGTAAACAAATAACCTAAGGAAAGTTCCATCCATAGGGTTTACTTCATAGGAAATGACATTATTGTTGGATCGTTATGGCCTAATCAATCTAATCACTAAATGCTATAAACTAAGAATAATCGTAGCGGAAAAACAAATAGAGCAAGTAGAGGAAATGCAAACCACATAGACACAGATTTTTATAGAGGTTCGGCACCCCACCCGGGTCCTAGTCCTCTCTTCCAAGTCCCGCTCGAGCACCACGAGCCCTACTTGCGAATCCACTAATCTGATATCTGTTCCGGGCCGAGATCAAACATTTACACTACGAACTCGCGAACAACCCTCGCCGAGCTCAGATCCTCCTCTCACAACCCGAGGGCGACGTTTCCACTGAAGCCTTTACAACCTTTTTACAGCAAATGAAATGAGTAACAAGTCTCTAACTTAAGCATACTTGAGTAGGATATGGATTTTGATCAAGTGGTAAAGTTTAAGCTTTTGAGTGTGAAATTGGGATTCTAGGAGTGAGAATTTTTCTCTTGTGTAAGAGCAATTTGGAAGTATGAGAGTTGGCTAAATAAGGTCTGGGAACCTCTATTTATAAGCTCCTAAATTGTTATAGTCGTTGGGAAAGATTTGGTAGAATTGTGTGTAAGATACATAAATCAGAAACTGAAGTTAAACAAATCTATTCCACAGTGGTCTACCGACACGGGATAAACGGTCGACCTTTTCCCTGAAAATAAGGTAACGTTCGAACCAATTTAAAAAACGGTTGAACCAAAAGGCTAGTAACTTAAGTTAAGGGTGGTCGACCGATATAAGGGTTTTGAGTGAGTCCAGAGAAAATATAGGGTAAACAGTTGAACGATCAAGGAGTGACAGTCAATAAAAAATAACAAGGAATTTTCTGGTTTTAAGTGTGACTAGGGCTGTCAAATTCTGCTCAAGCTCGGCTCGATAAAGCTCGACTCGAGCTCGGTTCATTTATTAAACGAGTCAAGCTCAAACACTAAAATCTGCTCGTTTAATAAACGAGTCAAGCCCTAGCTCGGCTCGGTTAGCTCGATAAGAGCTCGTTTGGCTCGTTTAAGTTTATACACATATTATATATATGTCATAAATAAACATATTATTTTCTATATCTCAATTACCTAAAAGTATAACATATAATTTATATAATTTTCCATTTATATGCTAACGATATTTATAAAATGTAATTATTATATTTTACAACAAGTTAATCAAGCCTTAAACAAGCTTAAACGGGCTGAAAAAATTGTTGAAAATTTTAAACGAGCAAACGAGTCAAGCTCGAGCTCGACTCGTTTAATAAACGAGTCAAGCCCAAACATGACATCTGAGTCGTTTATTAAACGAGCCAAGCCCGAGCTCGGCTCGTTTATTAAACGAACCAAGTTCAAACACCGTGGGCTCGACTCGTTTAGGCTCGTTTACACCCCTAAGTGTGACTCACCAGTCGACCGCTCAGGTCAAATGGTCCGACCAGTACCCTATGACAAAATGGTGCTTATGTAGGATTTATACGTATTCGATCGTTGTATAATACGACAAAAATAACTTGCAGATAAAATACGTATAACAAAGAAACGGTCAAACAAAAGGTTGCACAGACCGTTGTGAAGTGCACTTGCTAACTGGTCAAACAGAACTCTGTCGGTCGGCTGTTTGTGTAGACAGTGAAAGGAATGTGTTCTAAAAGTTTTACTTTTATATGTCAATTATTATGAATTGGATGTGCAAACAATTGTTCCTTGATTATGGTATTCGTCTTTTGGAAGTGTTAAGGAAGAGGCGCTTGGTCCTTAACCGTAGAGCTCTAAAAGATAATGATTTACATAAATCAAAAGTTATTCACAATCATGGTAATTAACATGGAACATTGATCACCGAGATAAGATTGTCGTGTTGGTCATTGATGCATTGCATACATTGCATTATATGTCTTTCATTTAGATTAATTTTATATCAATAAATTCTACTAAGGTATGTGTTTAGTCCTATTTACAGAATACAGGGACCTGAATGCAAATTACCCACATCCCGAGCATAAACGCGTGCAAAAGACTCATTTCTATCATAAAGACCAAGCTCAAGATTATCGGGTTTCAAATGGAAATGTATCCAAGCATAAAAGCAATCAAGATCTAATTACAAAAAGAACAAGGACTTAAGCACAAAAGTAGCCGGGGACATAATTGCAAGAAGCCAAGGACCTAATTGCAAATCACGAGTAGCTTTTATTATTATGGAGAAAATCTAAAGAAAAATCAATGTGGATCTCCAAATATATAAAGGAATTAATTCGGAGCTCAAACGAATGGAAAGAATCAAGCCAGACGCGCAAAGGAGGATCAAATCATACCATAAACATTCCGCCAAAATCCAGATTTAATCCGACTCGATTGTGCGGTGTTTCCGCCGCACAACACACACAATGTGCGGCGATTCCGCCGCCCCCTAGGCGATCCGTGTGCTCAAATTTTGTCCAGTTGTGTCTGGACACGTGTACTTTCCAATTCTATACTTAGGTCTCTTGTAACAACTATAAATAGCCCCAAGAACGATGTTATAGAGCCCCTAGCTTGTAGTTTTTAAATTCTTAGTCTTAGTTTTGTATTCTACTTGTTAGTAATAAAATTCTGTCTTTTATTTCTTGTTTTAGTTTTCTTTTGTAATTCCTCTAGGACCCCTTCTTCCTCCCTCTATGAGTTTCTAACTCTTTCCAAAGGGTGGAGGTGACGGATTTAGGGTGATGAGAAGAGAATAAAGTTATTATTTTAATTTCGTGATTAATATATTTTGATTACTTGAGTTTATGTTAAATCATTTATCATGTAATGCTTCATAACTAACATGATTTATTATAAGTTTCTGAATTCTCTAATCTAAACCCTATATCTAAACCTCCACCCAACGGAATTCACCATCTTTGTTCTTATTTTAGTTTTATTTGTTCATGTTTCATGCTTTAGAAAATTAAAACCCAAAAATCTCAAAACCAAGCTTATTCTTCTCTCCTTCTTTCCCCTAATCGAAAATCACACAAATAACAAATCTCTCCCTCCTTGTGTTCGACCCGTATTTGCCACGTCTTCATTGACGTCGTGCACTTGTGGTATAAATTTAATTCCCATCAGTCATCGATTGTTGTAGCTCTACAAATAATTGACAACACGAGTATATATAAGAGGAAAAGATTACTTTTATATATTGAATAGACCTAACAAGTAAAACATTATGGAATTGTGTTTTGTGTCATTAATGTTTTACTTTGTCTTGGATCCTAAGATATGAGACTTATATCGTTTCACTCGAGAAGTGCTTTATTTGATTATTGTCAAAAGCTATCAGTGAGAATAGTGATAAATGCAATAGTTGGTTGAATATGACTTGTGCTGGAAAAGATAGCTAGTCAAACAATTATCATTGCCTCTCTTAATTGAGTGATGATATTAGTGGGCCCTTGATAAAGCAAAATTATAATGTGCACAACGTAACTTGAGTTAAGTTACATAGTTATAATTAGCTTAAATAGATTGATTGACATCATTTCATGCTTATATTTGTATCTTATATCCATTATCTTTCACCTAAACAATGCTATGTTACGAGTTTTATGTTTAGTTTTCAGGAATAAATAGGTTTGAAGAGATGAAACATAAAAGGACCCAAAAGCTGGGAAAAAGGACTGGATTGTGAGATTTGGGGACTAAGATGCAAGGGAGAAGGACCTGAACGCAAGACAGAGGGACCTAAGAGCAAAACAAAATACTTCACACCATCATGGGGAGTATTTTAGCAATTGGATTCGGGTCGGAGCTCCAATTAACGAAGTAGATGCATCTAAGACCACCAAATACACTAAGCAAAGCCCAACACAAATTCCAGATGGATCCGGACTTTTTAGACCGCCAATTGGCGGTCCAAGACGGCTAATTGGCGGTCACTTTTGGCCCAAATCCGCTAAGATTTCTCTGGGTTACGTATTAGTGTGTATTTAGTCCATTTCTGGTATTTGTTTAGTCCCACATCGGGTGATTGTCCCGGATTAGCTTTTTCCATGCCTATAAATAGAACTCTTCACCTCCTATTGTAACCACTCCATATTTTAAGTGGCTATTCTTCCTACTAGAAGTGAGGCCTTGAAGCACACACTAAAGTAGGAGGATGCTACTTGAAATGTGAGTCATTTTATCAATAAAGTTTTGTGTTTCTTTCATTGTTTGTTTATGCTTCTTTTATTGTTTGTGCGTGTTTTAGTTTAATCGTCTTTTATTTCTAGCTTAGTTTTAATATGCTTTCTTTGCTTAGTTTAATAATTAGTGTAATGTTTAGTGAGTAGTTCCATCCCCTTGGGGGGTGGAGTAGATGTACATACATGCAAATGAGAATGGATTGAATGTTTTATTTCCAATGTGTTGATAAAACATGAATGTATGCTTGCTTGTTTATGATAGAATTTTTAACTTGATGAGTTTTGCCAAAATGATTAGACACCTCTCATGCTTGTTTAGGTTCTGAAATAAACATCTTGCATATGTAAATGTTAATCAACTAAGTTGGTGAATAGATTGATAGGTTTTGCCACAATATTTTGACACTTCCTATGCATGATAACACCACCTTTATTTGTGCTTAAAGAATGTGTTCAACACCCACCTCTTTGCTTGTGTGCACTCACTCCACCCCTTAGGGGTTTTCCCATTTCTGTATTCCAGCATTCTTATTTTGTTCTTAGCTTAGTTGTCATTTCGTTGTTTGTTTCTTTCGTTCGCATTTATACTTCTTAGCGTAGTTTAGTGTAGAGTAACATAATCAATCTTTCTCCCCCAATTTTTGCCACTTGATTTCTGATAAACAAGAGGCTGCTCACCTCCCAGAGGACGACCCATACTTAACACTGCTTCATCGCGGCCGTGCACTTGCGGTTTAATTAAAACGTTCAACAAGTTTTTGGCGCCGTTGCCGGGGAGGTGTCAGTCCAGACTCTTGTTTGGACGATTCGAGTGGATTTAATTTTTGTTTTGTAGTTTTTCTTTGTTTCAGGAGACTTGGAGTCGAAAGGCGAGGCATCTGGAAAAATTTGGAGGAAAGCTGGGCAGTTTGGACCGCCAATCAGCGGCCTGAGACCGGCAATTGACGGTCTGGTGAGCTGCTTTTGCCTTCATATTTCTTTGTCGTGTTGCCATAATTGATCTGGTAATCTGGGACTCAATTTTACATGTTCTGACTCTTAGATTGTTCCCAGATTAATAATCAACTTCCCTTAAGCAACTTGGACCCTAAAACTCAAAGCAAAAGATTAGGCATTCTTTTTGTTTAGCTCATGCATCATGTATGTGACTTAGGCATTTAGATTGTCTTTTATCTTAGCTTTATTTTCTGTTGCTGAGAGCTGGCGTGAGATACGCACCTTCTACTCTCATTCATGCATTTCGTATGAACATGCATTAGTTAGTAGGAAGTGCATTGCAACAAGTGTGAGTTGAGCGTTTGTTTGGAGAGTTGATTGCTAGATTAGGACTCCAAAACACTACTAAGGAGGGGCTGTCCCATAAAAGATAAGGTGGGGGATTTCAACACCCTTTCCTTCGCCCCAAAAACCACACTAATCAAGAGCCTAATTTTAAAATCAAGTAGACATTGGCCTTAAGGAATTCGGACGCATTAGGAGAGTGATCCGGTCCCGACCGTCATGACCTGATCGGCGTTGCCCACTTTGTCGATAGTAGGAGAGACGAGATCCCCGGATCTTGGCTCACTTGCTGGGCTTTATGGTCCTCATCGTAGGGAGGTGAGGCGTGTTGAGGCCGTGTGACCTCGCAGTTAGGCGTCGTCTAGCTGTAAGGACCTATAGCGACCTTAGGATTGCTTGAGCCTTGTTTGCTTGTGTGCTTCTACCTGTACCCATCCACCGTAGCATAAGGACTTCTGCCATTCTCTCCTGAGTCATTCTTTCTCTCCTGTGTTCCCCCGTCTTCTCCTCTACGTACATTCTTTGTTAAAAAGAATTTTTTTTGTGTGTGTGCACCTTTGTGCATGCTTTCGTAGACACGAGACGAGAGTGGTCGTTTGACGAGGAGCGTTGTCAATCCGGCTTCGGTCATCGATTTCTCGACACCTTCCTCCTCTCGTGTTGCACATAGTTTGGGTTCAATGGCTGCTAATTTCCGCGAGGAGGAGCAGTTGCTGGACCCACCTGAGCGTCCTGTTGTCGTTCCCATACCTCTACGTGATCGATGCTACCCAAGTCGTACTGCTCTACCTTCATGCATCGTATTGGCAGAGGCTAATGGGAACCATTTTGAGGTTAAGCCTCAGTTTATCTCCATGCTCCCTCATTTCACTGGGAAATGTGACCCTATATCTTTCTCAGGGAATTTGAGGAGGTTTGTGTTGGATTTCATGTTTAATTATACATATATATTTTCAATTTTTTTATGTATAATAAGGATTATCTAAAATTTTCTACGATTTATTTCATGCATGTATTGGTTTGTTTCAATAAATAGTTTTAAAAACTTATTAAAACAAACATGAGTCTACGAAATTCATACCTAGAAGTTCTCTAAAACTTCTTGAAGATTCGGAGACGCTGTGGATGCTTGTTGCTGCGCCGGATGCCTCCGAGATTTCACCAAACTCTCAACGAGATTGGAGAGAGAAGAGCTAGCCTCTCGATCTCCAATAGAGTTTAGAATCCAATTACTAACCCCTTTAGTTTCCTTGAGAAGATGACCTCTTGAAACTAAATCTAAACTTAAGAATTTGTGGAAATTTCGTGGAGAATTAAGGAGAGAGATTTTACATGAAAAACAATGAATTAATTCAACTAAGGAGGTAATGAGATAACTTGTATTTATAAGTTCTCTCCAAATTACCTATTCATGTGCAACCTCTTGCCCATGATTTCATGCAAAATTCCATCTAACCATCCATTATTTAATAATAAATAATATTAGCCACGAATTAAATCAATTATGGACCAATTCCATGCATGATCTAATTAATTCTTAAATTAATTCTGCATTAACCGTCTGGACCGGTCGACCGTTTGTAGGTTCGGTCGACCGCTCGAACCTGGTTTCGGTCGACCGTTCAATAACTCGGTCGACCATTCGTAACAGGAATTATTCCATCGCTATGTTCGGTCGACCGACCGATCACATTCGGTCGACCGTTCGAACAGATGAAAATTCCCTGTTATCGGTCGAGACATGTCCGGTCGACCGTGCCCTATCGGTCGACCGTTTACTGCTAACCGTTCGACCGTTGGAGCACTATTCCGCAGACTTGTCAAATTTCGGTTTTAACCCTTACAAAATTTGACATTTCGGGATTAGTAGTAAATTCACAACTTATGTAACATATTATCCTATGTAGTGATCAATCATTACACCCCATAATATTTACATCACATATGAATTTAATTTAGATTCTAATTATGTTATTAATCACAACATAATTTTGATTTTGCTTGTTCACCCCATGTGTCATATTTTCTACATGAAACCCGACACATCCTATGAACTCAAAATCCCCATTACTCGTTTCCAAGTTTTGTGGTGTGACCTATGGGATGATCTAAACTAAGTTGGCAGTGATATTAAGAACTTAATATCACAAGCTATAAGCGGTATCTAGCTACACATTATAGCTCCCAATTAGTTAGATGTCTTAATTCCACTTGAACCAAAACCCGATTCATTTAGTGATGGAGTACACCACTTGTGTCCGTCTCTTGCCTCATGATATTAAGAATACACACAAAGTAGTATTGTGTCATCTTTGTATTAGTATTCATTTCTTGATCTCTTTAAGCTAGTTATAAATATGTGACTTAACTCAAATCACATTGTGCACGTTATAACTTTGCTTTATCAAGGGGCCCACTAATATCATCACTCAATTAAGAGAGATATTCTGCTCGCCCTTAGCGGGAGATAGCTTCCTCCATCTTTGGGAATAGTGGGAGATATAAGGTTGTCTATTGTTGTGCCATGAATAGATGTACGGGGTGTGATTTACCCTGAGTGGACACCGAGTATACTTGTTCGTGAATACAATGGATAAACGTATGTCGTATCAAATGAAATAAGTTTTCTTAACAAGACCCGGAGCCCTATCTCGGTTTTGAGAAAGAGAGTTTTTCTTAGGAGGATTAGTCAAATTCCCTCTTAATTAAAACGACAAGAGTCATAAGAGTTTGAAAATGTAAATGTTGCGATATTTCGAAATGGTTATGATTAGAAAATATTTTCTTACCTTGATTTTATAATATATCTGATAGCCCTTAACTAGTTTGTATCATAATTGATAGGATCTTGAATTGCTGCATTTATGGACAAATTTTATTTGTGGTATTGAATTTTTAAAACATAAAATTGCCATTTAAATCTCATATAATTTATTTTGTAGAAATGTCGAATATTCACGATTGACTTGGGAGGAAGCGGTCAAAAGAGATTTAAAATATTGGAATGTTCCTCGTGAATTTGCATTGGATAGAAACGCGTGGAAGAAGACAATTCACGTGCCTGAACCGTGACTCTTTAGAGTTTCATTTCTAGCCTACCCCAACTAGTTTGGGATAAAAGGTTTTGTTGTTGTTGTCAAATATTCAACCTATTGTGCAATCTATGATTGAAAAATATCTTTTGGCAAATGATTACTCAAACTTCATAAGCTGGCAACAAAAACTCAATATCGTGTTGAAGTTTGAGAAACTATCTCATATTTTGATTGTGAAATCCCAAAATTAAATGAGAAGGGAACCGATAGCGAGAAAGAGGCAAAAGCCAAGTGGGAAGACCAAGAGAAACGGGTTCACGGTCTAATGTTGGCCTCCATGGGTGACTCGCTTCAAGCGAAATACTTGGATTCAAAACCCAAGAAGACCATGGAAGCTTTATGATTGATTCGTTTTATATTAAACTGCAAGTGCACGACCGTGTTGAAGCGGTGGCAAATACGGGTCGATCCACAGGGAGGTGTGTCGACTTTTGGTTTGTGCGAAGTCGAGTGGGAAAGAAATGAGAGAAAGATTGATTACACTAAACTACACTAATCTACACTAGGAAACTAGAAAGCACGAAATGAAATGACAAAACAAACTAAACTAAGCAACTAATGAAGGAAGATAAAACTCAGGAATGAAAACCCCTAAGGGGTGGAGTGTGTGTGTGCACATGAAATAAGTGTGGTGAATGCATACAATAAGCTCAAGTGTGGTTAGTGTTTGTTAATGCATAAGAAGTACCTAATGGCAAAACCTATCATTTACAACACTAACCTAGGTGATTATATGAGCAATGCAAAGTTGTTATTAAGAACATAACGAGCATGGAGTGTACCTAACTATGGCAGAAACCATCAAGTAAAGTTCTTATTAATTCAAGCAAGCATACTAATATCTCTCACAAACCATAATATCTAGCATTCATACCACCTACATAACATGTACATACATCTACTCCACCCCCTAAAGGGGATGGAACTAATCACACATATTTAAATTAACTACTTTAACAAAATGAAGCATTATACTGAAACGAAACTACACTAATCAAGCAAGAAATAATAAAGAAGCTGAAATGACATAAAACAAAACAAGCATCAAAGCAAGCACATTAAAGGAAATTAACTAAGCAAGAAATAACATGCTAATGAAAACATCTATTATTAACTCACTCAATTACAAGCAGCCATTCCTCCACCAGAGTTTTGCTTCAAGGCTTAACTCTTAGTAGGGAAGATGACAACAAAGAGAGAGATGGGATACATGAGAGGAGGGAGAGTTCTATTTATAGCCATAGAAAAAGGTAATCCAGGACAATCCCCCGATATGGGACTAAACAAATACCAAAATTAGCCTAACCATCCTCTAATACATGCGCTCCAGAAGTTTCAGCGCATCCGAGAAGATCCGGACCGCCAATTGGCGGTCTACAGGATCCGGATCGAGTTGAATCTTGTTTTGGGCTTTGCTTGATATATTTGTTGGTCTTGGATGCATCTACTTTGCTTGTTGGAGCTCCGCCCCGAATCGAATTGCCAAAATACTCCCCATGATGGTGTGGAGTTTTCTGTTTTGCTCTTAGGTCATTCGGTATTGCGTTCAGGTCCTTCTGCGTTGCATCGTAGTCCCCAGGTCTCACAATTAAGTCATTTTTCCTGCTTTTGGGTCCTTTCATGGCTCTTCTCTTCAAACCTCTTTATTTATGAAATTCAAACATAAAACTCGTCACGTAGCATTGCTTAGGTGTAAGATAATGGCTATAAGATACAAATATAAGCATGAAATGATGTCAATCACGTTAACAAAGATGTTCATGGATAGTGCTAGAAAAGAGCGCTATAAGACCACCATCTAACTCACAAGGTGCCACATGGCGGAGGGAACATCAGTATCCATGCATTTTCTCACGATGCTAAGATACCTTGAGAAGTTGTCGAAGCTCTCTTCCCCGATGCCCGATGACATTGCGGAAGATTTGATTCTTGGCTATCTAGCCCCGTTCTACAAGGACTTTATTATGAACTATCATGTGCGTGAGAAAGGGGTGAGTCTTGAGGAACTTCACAACACTCTCAAAACGGCTGAAGTTGACATGGGCAAGGGTCGAGACAAGCACGTCCTAGCCGTGAAAATGGACACATCCGGCCAAATTGCCCCAAGTGCAAGGAAGACCTTGACAGTGGAGTGATTGTACGTAAGCGCCCCCAAAAGGCCAAAAATATATTTGTTATTGAGATAAATTTAGCCCCCTCTGTCGATGATTGGGTAATTGATACTGGATCTTGTGCTCACATAATTTCTAATGTGCAGCTACTAAAGGATAGGAAGGAACTCGTGAAGAACGAGATGATTTTGAAAGTCGGAAATGGTGCGAGCGTTGCTGTGATTGCACAAGGTTCTGTGGATTTTCAATTATCTAGTGGTTTAAATGTATGTTTAAAAAACATTTATTATGTGCCTTCAATTAGCAAGAATATTATTTCCGTATCAAGTTTGGACATGGATAATTTTAATATAAACATTTCAAATTCTTACTTGTCTATATCGAAGAATGGTATTTTCTATGCAAATGCATTCGTGCGGAATGGTCTCTATTTACTTGAATTTAATAATAAACAAATCTTAAATATCAATAACAAAAGGCTCAAAACTACTCACGTGAATGATACACTCTTGTGGCACTATCGTCTTGGTCACATGAATGAAAAACACATCAAGAAATTGCAAGAAGTTAACCTTCTTGGTCAACTTGATTTTAAATCATTCGAGACGTGCAAACCTTGCCTAATGGGCAAAATGACCAAGAGGCCTTTCAAGAAGAAAGGACCGAGAGTGAATGACTTGTTGGATTTGATACATTCCGATGTATGTGGTCCGATGAGTACTAGTGCAAGAGACGGTTTTAGGTACTTCATTACGTTCACGGATGACAATAGTCGTTATGGCTATATTTACTGTGTCTTGGATCCTAAGATATGAGACTTATATCTTTTCACTCAAGAAGTGCTTAACTTGATTATTGTCAAACACAATTCGATGAGTATAGTGATAAAGGCAATAGTTGGTTGGACATGACTTGTGCTGGAAAAGATAGTTAGTCAAACGATTATCATTGCCCCTCTTAATTGAGTGATGATATTAGTGGGCTCCTTGATAAAGCAAAATTATAATGTGCACAACGTAACTTGAGTTAAGTTACATAGTTATAATTAGGTAACTATGCTAATTGGGTAACTATAATTGACATCTATGCTAATTGGGTAACTATTACTTGACATCTATGCTAATTGGGTAACTATAATGTGTAGCTAGATACCGCCTATAGTTTGAGATAATAAGTGTTTAATATCGGTGTCAATTTAGCTTAGATCCTCCTATAGGTCACACCACAAAACTGGGAAACAAGAAGCCTGATTTTGAGTTCATATGATGTGTCAGGTTTCATGTGAAAAAGGGACACATGTGGTGAATGAATTAAATCAATATGTCATGAGAATTGACATAATTAGAATCATAATAGATTCATATGAGGTTTGTATATTATGGGGTGTAATAATTTAATATTACATAGGATAATATATTACATAAGATATGAATTTTCTAAAAACCCCAAAAGACCAAATTTTGTTGGAAATAAATCCAAAATTTGACAAACACAAAATCGGGGTCAAACACGGTAAACCGTTTAGGGTTCGGTCGACTGAGGTGTCTTTGGAACGGTCAACTGAACGGGGAACGGGTAAACAAAATTGGTTGACCGAAATTGTCTGGAGTGCCTGGACAATTGGGTTCGGTCAACCGAGCATGAACGGTCAACCGAGAGAAAATATCCAAGAGATATCTTGGGATATTTTTGGTAGGCCGAAGGTGACGTGGTCGTCCGATGAGTATTCGTCAGGAGAAATTTTGGTGGGTCAACGGTCGACCGGAGCAAAACGCGGATCGTCCGAATTTTTCCAGGGAATTTTTCTCATGAATATTCGGTCGACCATCTAGCACACAGTCCTCCGAACATGTGTAAAAACTGAATGGTTCAGTTGACCGAGAAGAATAGTTCTTGATAAGGATGTTTTGGGAACATATAAAAGGACCCATCATCCTACTTGTTTATGTTAATGCATAAATTCTTTCTCTCGTTAATCTCTCACTTAATCACCACTAAAATCTCGTAATAGTTTTATGTTTTGGAGATAGAAATCTTAGGAGCTTAAAGTGGGGTTATTAGTTAGATTCTAAGCTTAATTAGAGATTGATTGACTAGCTTCTTTTTCTTTAATCTTGTTTTGAGTTTGGTGGACACTTGGAGGCGATTCGACGAGCAACGGAACTCCGGATCTTCTGAAAGGTTTTAGAGAACCTTTGGGTATGATCATCTTTCCTTTGTTTATTTTATTAGGTGTAGGAATGCATGATATTAGAATAAACAAATACATGTACGTAAAATCAATGAAAATATGAAATCGATCTTGTATGTTTGTATTAAAATATAAAATATATACATACATGGGGACACAAAATCCTACAGACAGCTCTATCTAGCTTGGTTTATCTTACGGATATGGGTGGCCTATTTATGTCGGATTGATATGGAATTTTGTATGAGACTTCTATAGGTTTCCTAGAGTATATGTATGAAGTTTATCAAGAGTTAAGTGCTCAAGTTACATAGATTCCTAAAGACTCAAATAACGATAAAGTTGCATGTCTTCAAATAGCTTGATTACATGTCTTGACTTCAATTCCATTTTTCTTGAGTCTTGATCATCTGTTAAGATAAGAATATAAACATTACAAGTATGTATGCAATGCATGGAATGTGTCTGACTCAATTTGATTGTGATTAAGATTAGGTTGATTAAATCACCAAAACCAACTAATATGATTAAGGCCAAAAGGCCAACAACTACCAGGGTTGATTTTGTTAAGTTGAAAAATCAAAGAGGGCAACGTTACATATTGCTCCTCCCAACTGCCATATAGCATATGCCGAGGTGTATCCCTACCTCTCCATAATCTATGATATGAAAGTTATAAGTGGCAAATCCTTTTCAACTGGTCTTTAATGCACTTAACAAATAGCCTATCATCCTGGCTTAGCCATTCAATACATTGGTGAGCAATCTAATGCTTGTTAGCCATCTTAGAGGCACACCTATTGATTGAGTTGTATGTATGTGGGAGCCTCTAAGAGTCTTTATTTTAAAAACTGATCCATCATTTAACCTGCTTGCATGTATCCCTAATTTATAGCTTGGATGTTTACACTTTGTTGTAACTTTCTCATGTTGACTCTTAATGTAAATAATGCAACATTCAGTTAAGATGCAATGAGTAATCAAAGTCATTCCGAAATTATACACATTGGGGAACTTCTTCTTCACTATCATATCAGGGTTACTCATATTAAAGTCAATACCCTCACTATCACCACCCAATGATAGGAAATGATTCATATCTTCTTTCTGGTCATCAAAATCTACCCCATCATTACAATCAGATTCTTCCTCTTCCTCTTCCTCATTAGACAACTCATAGTCTTAATCACTAGCAAATCAAATCTTGACTTAACTCAGACTCCTCATTCCTAATTGGAATCTCACCCATGCATGGGTTCCCTTCTTCTGGTGGGGGGTCTAATCCTGACTGGGTAGGTGCTGCTTGGCTAGGTTCAGAGTGGCATGATTGTGGTTTGGTAGTGCTGCCTTGTAGGTCACCATGTTGGGGTTCACATGGCTGAACATCATTTCCTACACTACCAACAACACTAGGAACAGACCCACCATCATGCACCACTAATGAGATATGGTAATTGTCTCTACATCATTTTGGGGTGCATCTAATAGGACGTGGGTAGCATCTACTACATTAATAGGGGTGCATCACATTCTTGGTGGGCAGAAACTACAACCTCAGGAAGGGGTGTTTCACATGGGTTACCATCATGTGGTGGATCATATGGTTTATCAACAAATAGACTGGATTACATAAATCAATAGGGGGTGACTATGGAAATCTTACTGCTCAATGTGGCATAGATATTCAACTCCATTTTGGAATTAGGGTACCTTAACATCGCTTCTAGATCTTCATTAGTAATTAGATCCTTATAATTTTCCTCACATTTGTGGGGATCATATAACACATCTGAACTTCATCATCAACATTCCACTATTTGCCTTTGCAAAACCACTCTTCTTATATCATTTCTACTATAAACTATCAATAACAATCATGGTCTGCATTTCGTTGAATCCCATAACCCTACATTTATCCTTGTTGTACACCCAATGACCATCACTGTGTATCCTCAACTTTAGGCTACCACCTGCATATGTAACCCTAAATGCATGCACAAAAATGACATCAACTTGTTACCAAAAGACAATCCAAACAAACAAGGGAGTCAAGTATATATGTTTATTGAAATACAACTAACATTGGAAAATAATAATCAAGTAATTGTTGGATTTCGTCTCATGCTTATGTATATATATATTTTAATTATAAACAAGCAAAATTGTTTTCATATTTATTCAATAATTTATTCGTACAAGATTTCATTTTTGCATTTCAATATGATGTATACTACATAATATATAAAATGCATAAGTTGATCATACCTAAAAGGATTGTCAAATCCTTTTCAATCGTCAGAAGTTGAGTTGCACTCGGATTACCTCGGAATTTTCTCTAAGTGTTCACCAAACTCTAAACAAGATTAGAAAGATCGAAGCTAGCTAATAAATCTCTAATGCAATGTTAGAATCTAGCTAATAACACCTTCTATGCCCCCAAAGAATTTAATCTCCAACACTTTTATTAATCTAGAGAATTTTCGGATGGAAGAGATGGAGCAAATATGGAGAGGAGAAATATTTGCATTCCTTAAACAAGTGAAGGGAGAAGAGACTTATTTATAGGGCATCCTCAAACTCACATCATGTGTAAACCACTTACACATGATCTCTTGTTAATTTCACTTCTAAACCAATTATATTTTGACACATTATCATCTCATAGCCTCCTTTGACCAAGTTGGATCATATCCAACCCATGATCAGCAAAAAACTCTTATTAATGTAGGCAAAATCATGGGCAGACGGTCGACCTAAATAACCAATCGGTCGACCGATCGATTACTGACAATTTCGGTTGGACGATAAGACCAGACGATCGACTTTTTTGCTACCAAGAAAAGTCCTTGTTATTTTTGGTCAAACTGGGTTTCATGGTGATCGACCGATCCCTTACTAAGAACGTTCCTGATAATTTCGGTCGAACCGTGAAACACATCGGTCAACCGTTCCCTTACTAGAAAAAGTGTTGGATTTAGTGTCCTATGCTTGAGTATATATTTTTAAATTTTTACAAATGATTGGGATTGGTTTTCATATTTTTCAACATTTTTTGTACAAAATATCATAATTGTATTTCAATATGTATTATATACTAATTAATATTGAAATACATAGATTAGATCATATCTAGGGGATTATCAAATCCCTTTTACAAATCAAAAGTTGGGTTGCGCGTCGGATAATCTAGGAATCACCTCCAATTGTTCACCAAACTCTACACAAGATCAGAGAGATCGAAGTTAGTTAATCAATCTCTAATTATAGGTTAGAATCTAGCTAATAACATCTTCTATGCTCCAAAGAATTTAATCTCCCAAGCACTCAATTAATAAAGGAATTTTCGGGTGGATTAGATGTAGAAAATATGGAGAGAGGAGAATATTGCATTAATTCAACAAAGGAAGGAGGAGAGACCTATTTATAGGACACATCATTTGTAATCCACTTGCACATGATCCCTTGTTAATAGATCCTCAAAACCAATCATATTTGGACACATAATCATCTCATAACCTTCTCTGATCAAATTGGAACAAACCCAACCCATGATCAGAGAAATTCTCTTATTAATGCAGGCAAAACGGTAGACCGGTGTGGGTCATGGTTCAACCAAAATTATCAGGAGTGTTCTTGGTAAGAATTCGATCGACCGACTGGGAGCACAGTCCGACCAAATTGTCGGTTTTTAACTGATTGATCAAACGATTGGTTATTTCGGTCTATCGTTTGCGCACGGTTTTGCCTGCATTAATAAGAGAATTTTTCTGATCACGAGTTGAGTTTGTTCCAATTTGGTCAAATGAGGTTATGAGATGATTATGTGTCCAAATATGATTGATTTTGAGGAACAATTAACAAGGGATCATGCGTAGGTAAGTTACACATGATGTGAGTTGAGGATGTCCTATAAATAGGTCCATTGTCCTTCCTTTGTTGAATTAATGCAATATTCTCCTCTCTCCACATTTTCTCCACCTAATCCATCTGAAAAATCCTTTAATAATTGAGTGCTTGGGAGATTATATTCTTTGGAGCATAGAGTGAGTCATTAGCTAGATTCTAAGATATAATTAGAAATTGATTGGCATGCTTCACTTTTTTTAATCTTGTTTAGAGTTTGGTGAACACTTAGAGGTGATTCCGAGGCAATCCGACGTGCAACCCGACTTCTGTTTGGTAAAAGAGATTTGATAATTCTCTAGGTATCATCAAATCTATGTATTTCAATATTAATTAGTATATAATATATATTGAAATACAATGAGAACATTTTGTTCATAAAAATATTGAAAAATATGAAATTGATCTTAATTGCTTGTAAAATTTTAAAAATATATATACAAGTATAGGACACGAAATCCAACATGCACCACGGTAAGAGATTAGGGTCGTGAGGTGCACCAGGCTAAATAAGGAAAACACGGGTGCACGCGGCTAATTTCAATCCGGACTTGGTGCCGAGTAGAGCAACACGACCCATACTCGAATGGAAAATATAACTACGAAGAAAAACTGTCAGTAGCGTTTGCGTTGGTTTCAACTCCTCAAACCTATCTATTTTACCACATTAATAACGAGGACCAATCAAAATATTTAACTCCCTAATCAGCCAACCCACTTAATAAATTTGCAGGTTGCAGTTGTGATCCAACCCATCTCGTCAACCCATTTAAATATTAATAATTTAATCTATGTAATTATAAATTTTAGACCCGATATAAGCTCGATTATTTTTATAAACTGAAGCTTTCCTGATATTAATTATATAGTTTGTAAACAATTTGTGGTTTTCACATGTTTACATATACTATGGGAGTTTTTTCGTTAATTTTGATGGTTTTATTGTGGATTACACTTTTTATGTCTACGTATGAATGCTGAAGTTCTATATTGGAAGTTTTTTTTGGATAAAATCTTGGTAGCGTGAACATGATTTCTTTGAAAATTCTTCGCAATGCTAAGATTCCTGTTTTGGATGAGATATATTATGCTGTTTTGGTATATATCCATATTATCATCATCGTCATTAATTTACGAGTCAGCTATTCATTTAACAGACCCACAAGCCACTGATCAATTGGAAAACCCGATAATCTGCATAAAAACCCAGATAACTAACTCATTCAACTCGCGAACCTGCCCATATCCACCTAATATGTCTTGAGGTCGAGCTGCAGTCACGAGATTTCCAACGCACACCATGCTACATGTTTAGCTATTTATTTTAGACTGCAAGGTAGTAGTTGGACCTCAACGCCCTATCCCCGTTCCCTTTTACACGGTACTTGCTATTCATCCGGGGTTTTGTTTTCAGGCTTATTCGAAGGTTAGGTACTTTAACTAGTCAAATTTACATATAAGAGTGCATTTGAGAATAGATTTGTGATTCTCTAGTTAGGTACTTTAACTAGTCAAATTTACATATAAGAGTGCATTTGAGAATAGATTTGTGATTCTCTAGTGTACTCCTGAAAATTTTTGAAGTTTTCGGAATTTTATTTTAGAACAACAAATGAGTTATATTGTAAACACTTATTTTCCAATTCATTTCTCTTTCCTCCAAGAATCAAGTTGGATGCTGCTTTGTTCCCTTGATATTGATTTTATCATACAACTCATTCAATTATCAAAAATTTAAAACATGACTTGTTGAGAAGGAGTTTTGTTTGCATGTAACTTAAAGTGCTATTTTAGTCTTTTATCATCATTAATCGACTATTTCTGTAACGTCCTGAAACAACAAAAAATTTAAAACAAATAACAATAGGATTACAATCCAAAAGAGCGAGATCGCCACTCAAATATATATCACCAAGAGTGCACCAAAATACAATAGAGTTTGTCAAAAGTATGATTACATCAAAAGATGTCAACTACAAGTATATACAACACGTAATCATAAACTACCTTAAAAGATAGACTGCAGGATCCGATCCCGGGTGCTCCTCCACCGTCACCACCTCCTAATGTCGTTCACGGCCTGAAATGCAAACATAAAACTATACCTGAGTTTCCATAAGGAAACCCCATATGCCAAACCTCTAACACATAAATGAACCAACAACAACAACATGACATGATACAAAATGCAACAGATGTAAAACATCACCCCTTTTCTCCCCCATCTCACAACAAACCCCACACCACTCGTGCACACAAAGGTACTTCCGGAACATTGTCGGCCCACAAACCCCGCCTCACAAGGACGGTCGCTTTGGAGCCCAAAATCACTTAATAGAGCCACAACTCGCTCCGTAGAGCCACCACCGATCACTATCAGGCCGGTTTGTCCTTTCCGTTACCCCAAAAGGGTCGGTGAACCCGTTGCCCTCAAAGCAGATCACACACACCTCAAAACACAAAATAGAGCAACAACAGTCGACCGAACCAACCATACCGGTCGACTGACTCCCTCAAGAAACATGCATGGTTCAACCGTCACCTAGTTGGTCGAACGAAAATCAACATACAACAGTCGAACCAAAAGTCATGGGTGGTCGACCATTTTGATGGTCAACTCCCAGGTTCAACTAACAAAACGATCAATCAGTCGAACAGATGGTCACAGGGGGACGACCGTTTTGAAGGTCTACGCCCAAAATATTATTAATAATAAGCATCCCAAAGGTCGAATGACAAAGGGGACCCGATCGACCAAAAATAGGGTTTTCCAACGTTTCTTCTCAAGTCTACAACTGGTCGAATGAAGCACAAACCTGTCAAACAGACTTTAAGTTAACTTAAGTTACCAGTCGGACCATAGTCAAGAGCGATCAACCATTTAGATTGTCCACGCTCTGTCCATACTAGTCCACAATGTAACGGTTGAACAATCATATAGGCGGTCGACCATTTAGAAGTTCTAGGCCCCGACCGACTCGCTACGGGTACAGTCGGTTGAACGAATCTAAAGGCGGTAGACCCTTTTGATGGTCTATGCCCCAACCAACTTACCAACAGTGTAACTGGTTGAATGGCAAATGTGTCCCATTTGACTAAACGATAACAGGGCTTGCCTAAAACACACAACCAGTTGACCGCTTAAAGGCATCATTCGACCGTTGCAAGGCAGAAACCCGTAATTACACTAGCATTGGTCGACCAAGGCACACGTCGGTTGACCGTTATTCAGCAGCGTCCTGTTGCACTTCCACCTCTGACGAGCCAAACGGCTACCGTTGGCTAAAGCCACCACTCACACACGTTGGGTGAGTCTTAACGAGAAGCTTGACATACCTTTAAGGCTTGAAGAAGCCTCCGAAGGTCAACGACGAACACCCTCGTGCTATTAACCTTATCTCCGACGAACTTTACCCGAGCAACGATCACCACTCCTCCGGCAACCGCAAGTCCTTGCTCGTCGATCACCCAACCTCACCGGAGCTTCAGAGAGCTTGAGAGAGAGAAGATTAGAGAGTGAGAGGGAGAGTGACGAGTGAGAGTGAGAGAGAGAGAGAGAAAGAAAGAACCCTTTAAATACCCCTCTAACAAACCTCCACCAATCACAAGCCACCACCTCATCAACCCCAAATTCTTCCTCAAACCCCCATTAGCCATCTAAACACAATTAAGCTCCTAATCCAGCATTAGGATTCACTACAAAACTTGTTTGTTTGCACTTGAACCATTAAATATCTTATTTGCTTCCTTTGTGCCATTACTTAATATGACCATGTTATTCTAATAAAGTTTTAGTTAACTTTTGTAATATTAATTAATAATTGATTTAATGGATTTTACTCGCCCTACATATAGCCCTACCTGCGAGTGTTAACTAGACCAATTCTGTTTGTTCGATTCAAAATGGTTCCAAATTTCCCTCGAATCCGGTTTTGGTTCCAATATGGTTTGGACCTTGTTCGATTTGAACCATATATTTTTTAATATTTATTTTTGATGTATTTTAATTAATTTTTTGATGTATTCTTATGTTTTTATACCAAATTAACTCCAAAATGATCCTTGTATAATAAAATATTAATCCCACGACAAATTTTTGATTTTTAACAATAAATCGCTATCGAATAATATTTTTAACCAAATATCAACAAAAATAATATAGTTTGACCTGATTCGTTCTATTGCCAGATTTTCCTGAATCCTATTCGATCTGAACTGATTTGATATGATTCCGTACATGTGTACACCCCTAGCCCTACTCAAGAACTAGATCTTCACGAACCTACATGACTGTGTTTGGATGTGGTTTTTTCCAGCATTGGGGAAGTTTTCATGGGCCCAAATGCCAAATAAAGTTCACACATGCATCCAAACAGAATTTGGTAAAGCTGGTTTGACCACATTTTCATGTTTTTCGAGATCATACTTTTGCCTTGAACTGAGAAGCTCACTTCGTGAGTTTTTTAGAGCTTTTGCTTCAGAAGCTCTCATTTGGTCTAGTCAATTACCATGATGTCCTCAAGAAATGTTAAAATGACACGGCATGTCCCATAATTATGTTGAAAATGTCCACATCTATTGCCTTATTTGTGTCAGAGTATTTACATTTACGCCACCAACAACATCATTAACATTCACGCCATCAACAACAACTACCGTTTCCTCTCTTGTTTGTGCCGCCCTATTTTTTTGGCTCAGGCTGCATTTGTCGACGTGGGAGCTGCTCTACCTCTAGTCGTTGGGTCTTCGCCCTTCCTCTACGCACCCATTTTCCATGGTCGTTGTGTTCTCACCTTGCCTCTACGCGCCCACCTTGGGAGCTGCTCTATAAAACTTGTCAGTGTCCATTATCCAAATCTGTTGGTGACCTATCGGTCCTTCACCCCCGTAACATGTCGCCAACCTTCTGGCTCTAAGTGGTAAATCTACCGCCTGAGTACTCTTCAAATTAGCTACTACTGACGCACAATTGCCTTAATTTTTTTTCGTAACCCTATACCACTAATTCGTCGATTCTGAACAATACTAACTTATTTCAGCAATTGCATGTTACTTTATTTACCTCTGATATTTTTTTATGTGTTGATTTTGTGCTTCCATTTTTGTATTCTGCTTTCGACGCTCAATTTACCCAAAAAATTGTTGTCATTGTGATCCAAATGCCAAATAAATTTCCCAAATAAATGGCAATCATTTCGTGCTTCCATTTTTGTATTCTGCTTTCGATGCTCAATTTTCCTAAAAAATTGTTATCGTTGTCACCGTCACAAAATTCTGTAACCAAAATCTGAAATACGAAATATGTAATATTAAATTTGGTTAAACTGGATCCATTTATATATTTGTAAATATGTCACTCAATCTTTCCTTAGATATAAGGGCTAAAATGGAAGATGACCGCGATCAAGACTGTACTGAATTAGAACCAATGGACTTCATAGTAGATGACTCCACAAACAGAATAGACCAATTAGATAGTAACCTACAAGTGAGCAGTGGCGATTCCGAAGAACATGAAATGGATGAGGATGAATTCATACAAAATTCGATCTTTAGGGTAGTAGAACTTGTTGAGGCTTACCTACAAAAAACCTGATCTAAATGAAGGTACACACGGACCCGTGTGCCGGTTACCAAAGAACCCAGAATCTTATAAGCGGTCATTATCGTGTCTGTCTAAAATCATGTCGCATGATGCCCCAAGTATTTTTAAGCCTCTGCCAGTTAATGAAGCAAAGAGGTTTGTTGAGAGGCACAAGGGTGTCACTATGGAGGAGCAAATTCACATCTTCCTATATGCTTTGGGCCATGCACATGTTAATCATGCAATACAAGAACTATTTCAACACTCCGGTGACACAATTAGTAGGCATATTAATCATGTGTTGCGAGCGGTTGCTATTTGGTCGTGCGACATGATTAAACCAAAGGATGAATTGAACAAAACGCATGATTATGTTCTTCATCACGCCAGTGGCAAGTTCTTTCCTTTCTTCAAAAATTGCATTGGTGCTCTGGATGGAACCCATGTTCATGCCAGAGTACCTAAATCCGAACAACAACTGTATCGCCCTGGTCGAGATCCAAAGAGGACTTCCCAAACGTCCTCGAGGTTTGTGACTTCAATATGAGATTTATTTTTTTCTCCGCCGGTTAGGAAGCCGGTATCGCCCATGACAATCGTGTCTTAATCCACACACTATACGAGACTACTAGTTTCCCCTACCCACTGCATGGTACTAATTGAAATTCAGAAATTACGTTGTTCTTCTTAGTTGGTCATATGTAGTTATTATATTTGCAAATTTTGGGTTTTAGGAAAATATTACTTGGTGGATGCTGGATATCCAAACCGTCAAGGGTTTTTGGCCACGTCCCCAAATTTGAAACAACACCCCCACGTGGAAGGGATGAATTGTTCAATAGCACGAATTCTGTAGGATTTCATGATTAATTGTACATATTTATTTTAGAAATTTTTATGCACAATAAGGATCAATTTATAATTTTCTATGATTTATTTCATGCATGCATCAATTTGTTTCAATAACTAGTTTCAAAACTTTATTAAAACAAATATGGGCTCCGAAATTCATACCTAGAAGTTCTCTAAAACTTCTTGAAGATTCGGAGACGTTGGGGATACTCCTCGCTGCGCCGGATGCCTCCGAGTATTCACCAAACTCTAAACAAGATCGGAGAGAGGGAAGATAGTCTCTCAATCTGCGATAGGGTTTAGATCTAATTACTAACCCCTCTTTAATTCTCTTGAGAAGATGATCTCTTAAGAACTAAAACTAAACTTAAGAATTAAGGGATTTTCATGGAGAATCATTGAGAGAGAATTTTGCATAAGAAAATAATGAATGAATTGAGGAGGTAATGAGATAAACTTGTATTTATAAGTTCTCTCCAAATTACCTATTCATGTGCAACCTCTTGCCCATGATTTCATGCAAAATTCCATCTAACCATCCATTATTTGATAATAAATAATGTTAGCCACGAATTAAATCAATTATGGACCAATTCCATGCATGATCTAATTAATTCTTAAATTAATTCTGCATTAACCGTCTGGACCGGTCGACCGTTTGGAGGTTCGGTCGACCGCTCGAACCAGGTTTCGGTCGACCGTTCAATAACTCGGTCGACCGTTCATAACAGGAATTATTCCATCGCTATGTTCGGTCGACCGACCGATTACATTCGGTCGACCATTCGAACAGATGAAAATTCCCTGTTATCGGTCGAGACACATCCGGTCGACCGTGCCTGATCGGTCGACCGTTTACTGCTAACCGGTCGACCGTTGGAGCACTGTTCTGCAGACTTGTCAAATTTCGGTTTAACCCCTACAAAATTTGACATTTCGGGATTAGTAGTAAATTCACAACTTATGTAACATATTATCCTATGTAATGATCAATCATTACACCCCATAATATTTACATCACATATGAATTTAATTTAGATTCTAATTATGTTATTAATCACAACATAATTTTGATTTTGCTTGTTCACCCCATGTGTCATATTTTCTACATGAAACACGACACATCTTATGAACTTAAAATCCCCATTTCTTGTTTCCCAGTTTTGTGGTGTGACCTATGAGAGGATCTAAACTAAGTTGGCAGTGATATTAAGAGCTTAATATCACAAGCTATAAGCGGTATCTAACTACACATTATAGCTCCCAATTAGTTAGATGTCTTAATTCCACTTGAACCAAAACCCGATCCATTTAGTGATGGAGTGCACCACTTGTGTCCGTCCCTTGCCTCATGATATTAAGAATACACACAAAGTAGTATTGTGTCATCTTTGTATTAGTATTCATTTCTTGATCTCTTTAAGCTAGTTATAAATATGTGACTTAACTCAAATCACATTGTGCACATTATAACTTTGCTTTATAAAGGGGCCCACTAATATCATCACTCAATTAAGAGGGGGAATGCTAATCTTTTGACTAACTATCTTCTCCAACGAAAGTTATACTTAACCAACTAATGCCTTTACACTACACTCATCGATAGCTCAAGACACTAGTCTAATTAAGAACTCCTTAAGCGATCGGATATAAGTCTCATATCAAAGGACCAAGGACACAGTAAAATATTAATGACACAGAAACACATTCCTATAATATTTTACTTGTTAGGTCAATTCGGTATACAAAAGTACTATTTTCCTCTTTTGTGTACCCGTGTTGTCACTCACTTGTAGAGCTACAATGATCTATGGCCAACACGACAATCTTAACTCGGTAATTAATGTCCCATGTTAATTACCATGATTGCGAATATCTTTTGTTTTATGTAAACCAATATCTTTTAGAGCTCTACGGTTAAGGACCAAGAGCCTCTTCCTCAACACTTCCAAAAGACGAATACAATAAACAAGGAACAAAATGATTTCTCATTCAATTCATAATAATTGACATTTAAAAGTAAAACTTTTAGAACACATTCCCTTCAATCACCCACTTGTTATTAAAGTTTTCTTTCTCGTACATACTCAATGCATAAAACAATAATAACTAGGGTAAACCCCATTACATATCAATCATCAAGCCAATCTACATGGTTCCTCAATCCCATGGGCTCGAAATGCATTTCGCCCTTGGCTTGGGATAAGGGTTTTGTGAATGGATCAGCTGTGTTGCTGTTGGTGTCCACCCATAACAGATTTATTTTGCCTTCGTCGATGAGGTCACGCATCACGAAGTACTTACGATCCATGTACTTCACTTTGTGGTGTGATTTGGGATCCTTGATTTGCGAGATAGATGCACTATTGTCGCAAAATAGCTCTATTGGTCCCTCGCTCGAGGGAACTACTCCAAGCTCTTCAAGGAACTTCTTAATCCACACTCCTTCATTGCTCGCTTCAGCGACAACCATTACTTCGGAAGCAGTGGTTGAGTCGGCCGTAGTGCTTTGCTTCCAACTACGCCAACTCACAGCTCCACCATTCAGAAGGAAGACGTATCCTGATTGCGACCTTCTATCGTCTGGATCACTCATGAAACTCGCATCCGAGTAACCCTCAGAAATCAATTCCCTTTGTCCTCCATAAACAAGAATCTTATCCTTAGTCCGGTTAAGGTACTTTAGGATATTCTTGACCGCAGTCCAATGCTCAGGACCTGCGTTGGATTGGTGACGACTTGTCATGCTTAAAGCATACGAGACATCGTGTCTTGTGCAAGTCATCGCGTACATGATCGACCCAATTGCCGAAGCATAAAGGACATCCTTCATGTACTCTAAGTTCTTACGTGATTGAGCACGTTGAGACTTCTTGAGTTGTACACCCATACTCATTGGCACACTTCCCTTTTTGGAGTTGTTCATCTTGAACCTTTCCAAGACCTTGTCAATGTATGTACGTTGACTCAGGCCAATGAGTCTACGGGATCTATCTCGGTATATCTTGATTCCCAAGATGTATTGAGCCCCACCCATATCTTTCATTGAAAATGCAGATTTCAATGAACTTCTCGTTTGCTCAAGCAAAGGAATATGATTTCCCATAAGCAATATGTCATCGACATATAAGATTAGGAATACTACATGGCTCCCACTAACCTTCTTGTATATACAAGGTTCTTCCTTACTTTGAATGAAGTGAAGCTTCTTCACTTCCTCGTCAAAGCGTTTGTTCCAACTCCTTCATGCTTGCTTCAATCCATAAATGGATCTTTGAAGCTTGCATACCTTCTCGCTATTATTTGGATCTTTAAAACCTTGAGGCTGTACCATGTACACATCCTCCTCCAAGTTCCCATTAAGGAACACCGTTTTGACATCCATTTGCCATATTTCATAATCATGAAATGCGGCAATAGCGAGCATGATCCGAATAGACTTGAACATGGCAACCGATGAAAAAGTTTCATCATAGTCAATTCCTTGAACTTGAGTGAAACCCTTCGCTACAAGCCTTGCTTTGTAGGTTGTCAGGTTCCCATCCATGTCCATCTTCCTCTTAAAAACCCATTTATTATGAATGACCTTTTTACCTTGAGGAAGGTCAACCAAGTCCCATACTTGATTATCATACATGGATTCTATTTCGGATTCCATGGCCTTGAGCCATAGTTTGGAGTCTTCCTTATCCATTGCTTCTTGGAAGGTCAAGGGATCATTGGTATTTAGTACCATGATTTCATGAAGTCCCAGATAGATATCAGGTTTCTTCCTTTCCTCGTTGACCTTCTAAGTTCTTTTGGTTCTTCTCGTGTCTCTCGAACTTCTTCCACAATTTCTTGAGGAATCGGTTCATGCTCAACTCTTTAACGTACACTTGGTGGGGACGATTGAGATTTTCTCACAATTTCTTGTGATGGTCTCTCGCTCACGCTCCCACTAACCAAAGGAATCTCGGTTGGGCCTTCATGATCTTGAATGTCATCATTCATGTCATGATCTTGTAGAGTATCTTGAGTTTCCTCAAGCACAACCCTACTCCCACTACTTTTTACTCTTTCTAGAAATTCTTTTCCAGAAATGTGGCATCCCTCTCTACAATCACTCGATTGGAGGTGATATGCCAAAAGTAGTATCCTCTTGTCTCACGAGGATAACCAATAAAGAAGCACTTATTCGCTTTTGGTTGAAGTTTGGTCGACATCAATCTCTTGACGTAAGCCTCACAACCCCAAATCTTGAGAAAATTGGGCTTAGGTGTTTTACCACTCCATAGCTCATAAGGAGTTTTCTCCACGGATTTGGATGGAACATTATTTAGTGTGTAAGCCGCAGTTTGTAGTGCATAACTCCAAAAGTAAAGAGGTAATTTCGCATGACTCATCATTGACCGAACCATGTCGAGCAATGTCCTATTCCTCCTTTCGGATACCCCATTCCACTGAGGTGTACCGGGAGGGGTGAGTTGAGGTACAATACCAAACTCCTTTAGGTATGAGTCAAATTCGGCACTTAAGTACTCACCTCCACGATCCGTTCGTAGAGACTTGATTTTCTTGTCGAGTTGGTTCTCTACTTCATTTTTGAATTCTTTGAACTTGTCAAAAGATTCACTTTTGTTTAAAATCATACCATAAACTTTCCGCCAAAATCCAGATTTAATCCGACTCGATTGTGCGGTGTTTCCGCCGCACAACACACACAATGTGCGGCGATTCCGCCGCCCCCTAGGCGATCCGTGTGCTCAAATTTTGTCCAGTCGTGTCTGGAGACGTGTACTTTCCAATTCTATACTTAGGTCTCTTGTAACAACTATAAATAGCCCCAAGAACGATGTTATAGAGCCCCTAGCTTGTAGTTTTTAAATTCTTAGTCTTAGTTTTGTATTCTTCTTGTTAGTAATAAAATTCTGTCTTTTATTTGTTGTTTTAGTTTTCTTTTGTAATTCCTCTAGGACCCCTTCTTCCTCCCTCTATGAGTTTCTAACTCTTTCCAAAGGGTGGAGGTGAAGGATTTAGGGTGATGAGAAGAGAATAAAGTTATTATTTTAATTTCGTGATTAGTATATTTTGATTACTTGAGTTTATGTTAAATCATTTATCATGTAATGCTTCATAACTAACATGATTTATTATAAGTTTCTGAATTCTCTAATCTAAACCCTATATCTAAACCTCCACCCAACGGAATTCACCATCTTTGTTCTTATTTTAATTTTATTTGTTCATGTTTCATGCTTTAGAAAATTAAAACCCAAAAATCTCAAAACCAAACTTATTCTTCTCTCCTTCTTTCCCCTAATCGAAAATCACACAAATAACAAATCTCTCCCTCCTTGTGTTCGACCCGTATTTGCCACGTCTTCATTGACGTCGTGCACTTGCGGTATAAATTTAATTCCCATCAGTCATCGATTGTTGTAGCTCTACAAATAATTGACAACACGAGTATATATAAGAGGAAAAGATTACTTTTATATATTGAATAGACCTAACAAGTAAAACATTATGGAATTGTGTTTCGTGTCATTAATGTTTTACTGTGTCTTGGATCCTAAGATATGAGACTTATATCGTTTCACTCGAGAAGTCCTTAATTTGATTATTGTCAAAAGCTATCAATGAGAATAGTGATAAATGCAATAGTTGGTTGAATATGACTTGTGCTGGAAAAGATAGCTAATCAAACAATTATCATTGTCTCTCTTAATTGAGTGATGATATTAGTGGGCCCTTGATAAAGCAAAATTATAATGTGCACAACGTAACTTGAGTTAAGTTACATAGTTATAATTTGCTTAAATAGATTGATTGACATCATTTCATGCTTATATTTGTATCTTATATCAATTATCTTTCACCTAAACAATGCTATGTTACGAGTTTTATGTTTAGTTTTCAGGAATAAATAGGTTTGAAGAGATGAAACATAAAAGGACCCAAAAGCTGGGAAAAAGGACTGGATTGTGAGATTTGGGGACTAAGATGCAAGGGAGAAGGACCTGAACGCAAGACAGAGGGACCTAAGATCAAAACAAAATACTTCACACCATCATGGGGAGTATTTTAGCAATTGGATTCGGGTCGGAGCTCCAATTAACGAAGTAGATGCATCTAAGACCACCAAATACACTAAGCAAAGCCCAACACAAATTCCAGATGGATCCGGACTTTTTAGACCGCCAATTGGCGGTCCAAGACGGCTAATTGGCGGTCACTTTTGGCCCAAATCCGCTAAGATTTCTCTGGGTTACGTATTAGTGTGTATTTAGTCCATTTCTGGTATTTGTTTAGTCCCACATCGGGTGATTGTCCCGGATTAGCTTTTTCCATGCCTATAAATAGAACTCTTCACCTCCTATTGTAACCACTCCATATTTTAAGTGGCTATTCTTCCTACTAGAAGTGAGGCCTTGAAGCACACACTAAAGTAGGAGGATGCTACTTGAAATGTGAGTCATTTTATCAATAAAGTTTTGTGTTTCTTTCATTGTTTGTTTATGCTTCTTTTATTATTTGTGCGTGTTTTAGTTTAATCGTCTTTTATTTCTAGCTTAGTTTTAATATGCTTTCTTTGCTTAGTTTAATAATTAGTGTAATGTTTAGTGAGTAGTTCCATCCCCTTGGGGGGTGGAGTAGATGTACATACATGCAAATGAGAATGGATTGAATGTTTTATTTCCAATGTGTTGATAAAACATGAATGTATGCTTGCTTGTTTATGATAGAATTTTTAACTTGATGAGTTTTGCCAAAATGATTAGACACCTCTCATGCTTGTTTAGGTTCTGAAATAAACATCTTGCATATGTAAATGTTAATCAACTAAGTTGGTGAATAGATTGATAGGTTATATTTTGACACTTCCTATGCATGATAACACCACCTTTATTTGTGCTTAAAGAATGTGTTCAACACCCACCTCTTTGCTTGTGTGCACTCACTCCACCCCTTAGGGGTTTTCCCATTTCTGTATTCCAGCATTCTTATTTTGTTCTTAGCTTAGTTGTCATTTCATTGTTTGTTTCTTTCGTTCGCATTTATACTTCTTAGCGTAGTTTAGTGTAGAGTAACATAATCAATCTTTCTCCCCCAATTTTTGCCACTTGATTTCTGATAAACAAGAGGCTGCTCACCTCCCTGAGGACGACCCATACTTGCCACCGCTTCATCACGGCCGTGCACTTGCGGTTTAATTAAAACGTTCAACAAGTTTTTGGCGCCGTTGCCAGGGAGGTGCCAGTCCAGACTCTTGTTTGGACGATTCGAGTGGATTTAATTTTTGTTTTGTAGTTTTTCTTTGTTTCAGGAGACTTGGAGTCGAAAGGCGAGGCATCTGGAAAAATTTGGAGGAAAGCTGGGCAGTTTGGACCGCCAATCAGCGGCCTGAGACCGGCAATTGACGGTCTGGTGAGCTGCTTTTGCCTTCATATTTCTTTGTCGTGTTGCCATAATTGATCTGGTAATCTGGGACTCAATTTTACATGTTTTGACTCTTAGATTGTTCCCAGATTAATAATCAACTTCCCTTAAGCAACTTGGACCCTAAAACTCAAAGCAAAAGATTAGGAATTCTTTTTGTTTAGCTCATGCATCATGTATGTGACTTAGGCATTTAGATTGTCTTTTATCTTAGCTTTATTTTCTGTTGCTGAGAGCTGGCGTGAGATACGCACCTTCTACTCTCATTCATGCATTTCGTATGAACATGCATTAGTTAGTAGGAAGTGCATTGCAACAAGTGTGAGTTGAGCGTTTGTTTGGAGAGTTGATTGCTAGATTAGGACTCCAAAACACTACTAAGGAGGGGCTGTCCCATAAAAGATAAGGTGGGGGATTTCAACACCCTTTCCTTCGCCCCAAAACCACACTAATCAAGAGCCTAATTTTAAAATCAAGTAGACATTGGCCTTAAGGAATTCGGACGCATTAGGAGAGTGATCCGGTCCCGACCGTCATGACCTGATCGGCGTTGCCCACTTTGTCGATAGTAGGAGAGACGAGATCCCCGGATCTTGGCTCACTTGCTGGGCTTTATGGTCCTCATCGTAGGGAGGTGAGGCGTGTTGAGGCCGTGTGACCTCGCAGTTAGGCGTCGTCTAGCTGTAAGGACCTATAGCGACCTTAGGATTGCTTGAGCCTTGTTTGCTTGTGTGCTTCTACCTGTACCCATCCACCGTAGCATAAGGACTTCTGCCATTCTCTCCTGAGTCATTCTTTCTCTCCTGTGTTCCCCCGTCTTCTCCTCTACGTACATTCTTTGTTAAAAAGAATTTTTTTTTGTGTGTGTGCACCTTTGTGCATGCTTTCGTAGACACGAGACGAGAGTGGTCGTTTGACGAGGAGCGTTGTCAATCCGGCTTCGGTCATCGATTTCTCGACACCTTCCTCCTCTCGTGTTGCACATAGTTTGGGTTCAATGGCTGCTAATTTCCGCGAGGAGGAGCAGTTGCTGGACCCACCTGAGCGTCCTGTTGTCGTTCCCATACCTCTACGTGATCGATGCTACCCAAGTCGTACTGCTCTACCTTCATGCATCGTATTGGCAGAGGCTAATGGGAACCATTTTGAGGTTAAGCCTCAGTTTATCTCCATGCTCCCTCATTTCACTGGGAAATGTGACCCTATATCTTTCTCAGGGAATTTGAGGAGGTTTGTGTTGGATTTCATGTTTAATTATACATATATATTTTCAATTTTTTTATGTATAATAAGGATTATCTAAAATTTTCTACGATTTATTTCATGCATGTATTGGTTTGTTTCAATAAATAGTTTTAAAAACTTATTAAAACAAACATGAGTCTACGAAATTCATACCTAGAAGTTCTCTAAAACTTCTTGAAGATTCGGAGACGCTGTGGATGCTTGTTGCTGCGCCGGATGCCTCCGAGATTTCACCAAACTCTTAACGAGATTGGAGAGAGAAGAGCTAGCCTCTCGATCTCCAATAGAGTTTAGAATCCAATTACTAACCCCTTTAGTTTCCTTGAGAAGATGACCTCTTGAAACTAAATCTAAACTTAAGAATTTGTGGAAATTTTGTGGAGAATTAAGGAGAGTGATTTTGCATGAAAAACAATGAATTAATTCAACTAAGGAGGTAATGAGATAACTTTCATTTATAAGTTCTCTCCAAATTACCTATTCATGTGCAACCTCTTGCCCATGATTTCATGCAAAATTCCATCTAACCATCCATTATTTAATAATAAATAATATTAGCCACGAATTAAATCAATTATGGACCAATTCCATGCATGATCTAATTAATTCTTAAATTAATTCTGCATTAACCGTCTGGACCGGTCGACCGTTTGTAGGTTCGGTCGACCGCTCGAACCTGGTTTCGGTTGACCGTTCAATAACTCCGTCGACCGTTCGTAACAGGAATTATTCCATCGCTATGTTCGGTCGACCGACCAATCACATTCGGTCGACCGTTCGAACAGATGAAAATTCCCTGTTATCGGTCGAGACATGTCCGTTCGACCGTGCCCTATCGGTCGACCGTTTACTGCTAACCGGTCGACCGTTGGAGCACTGTTCCGCAGACTTGTCAAATTTCGGTTTTAACCCCTACAAAATTTGACATTTCGGGATTAGTAGTAAATTCACAACTTATGTAACATATTATCCTATGTAATGATCAATCATTACACCCCATAATATTTACATCACATATGAATTTAATTTAGATTCTAATTATGTTATCAATCACAGCATAATTTTGATTTTGCTTGTTCACCCCATGTGTCATATTTTCTACATGAAACCCGACACATCCTATGAACTCAAAATCCCCATTACTCGTTTCCCAGTTTTGTGGTGTGACCTATGGGAGGATGTAAACTAAGTTGGCAGTGATATTAAGAACTTAATATCACAAGCTATAAGCGGTATCTAGCTACACATTATAGCTCCCAATTAGTTAGATGTCTTAATTCCACTTGAACCAAAACCCGATTCATTTAGTGATGGAGTGCACCACTTGTGTCCGTCCCTTGCCTCATGATATTAAGAATACACACAAAGTAGTATTGTGTCATCTTTGTATTAGTATTCATTTCTTGATCTCTTTAAGCTAGTTATAAATATGTGACTTAACTCAAATCACATTGTGCATATTATAACTTTGCTTTATCAAGGGGCCCACTAATATCATCACTCAATTAAGAGGGGCAATGATAATCTTTTGACTAACTATCTTCTCCAACAAAAGTCATACTTAACGAACCAATGGCTTTGCACTACACTCATCGATAGCTCAAGACACTAGTCTAATTAAGCAATTCTTAAGTGATCGGATATAAGTCTCATGTCAAAGGACCAAAGACACAGTAAAACATTAATTACACAGAAAATACAATTCTATAATGTTTTACTTATTAGGTCTATTCAGTATACAAAAGTAATATTTTCCTCTTTTGTGTACCCGTGTTGTCACTCACTTGTAGAGCTACAATGATCTATGACCAACACGATAATCTTAACTCGGTAATTGATGTCCCATGTTAATTACCATGATTGCGAATATCTTGTGTTTTATGTAAACCAATATCTTTTAGAGCTCTACGGTTAAGGACCAAGAGCCTCTTCCTTAACACTTCCAAAAGACGAATAACATAAACAAGGAACAAAATGATTTCTCATTCAATTCATAATAATTGACATCTAAAAGTAAAACTTTTAGAACACATTCCCTTCAATCTCCCACTTGTTATTAAAGTTTTCTTTCTCATACATACTCAATGCATAAAACAATAATAACTAGGGTAAACCCCATTACATATCAATCATCAAGCCAATCTACATGGTTCCTCAATCCCATGGACTCGAAATGCATTTCGCCCTTGGCTTGGGATAAGGGTTTTGTGAATGGATCAGCTGTGTTGCTGTTGGTGTCCACCCATAACAGATTTATTTTGCCTTCGTCGATGAGGTCACGCGTCACGAAGTACTTACGATCCATGTACTTCACTTTGTGGTGTGATTTGGGATCCTTGATTTGCGAGATAGATGCACTATTGTCGCAAAATAGCTCTATTGGTCCCTCGCTCGAGGAAACTACTCAAAGCTCTTCAAGGAACTTCTTAATCCACACTCCTTCCTTGCTCGCTTCAGCGACAACCATTACTTCGGAAGCAGTGGTTGAGTCGGTCGTAGTGCTTTGCTTCCAACTACGCCAACTCACAGCTCCACCATTCAGAAGGAAGACGTATCCTGATTGCGACCTTCTATCGTCTGGATCACTCATGAAACTCGCATCCGAGTAACCCTCAGAAATCAATTCCCTTTGTCCTCCATAAACAAGAATCTTATCCTTAGTCCGGTTAAGGTACTTTAGGATATTCTTGACCGCAGTCCAATGCTCAGGACCTGCGTTGGATTGGTGACGACTTGTCCCGCTTAGAGCATACGAGACATCGGGTCTTGTGCAAGTCATCGCGTACATGATCGACCCAATTGCCGAAGCATATGGGACATCCTTCATGTACTCTAAGTCCTTACGTGATTGCGCACGTTGAGACTTCTTGAGCTGCACACCCATACTCATTGGCACACTGCCCTTTTTGGAGTTGTTCATCTTGAACCTTTCCAAGACCTTGTCAATGTATGCACGTTGACTGAGGCCAATGAGTCTACGGGATCTATCTCGATATATCTTGATTCCCAAGATGTATTGAGCCTCACCCATGTCTTTCATTGAAAATGCAGATTTCAATGAACTTCTTTTTTGCTCAAGCAAAGGAATATGATTACCCATGAGCAATATGTCATCGACATATAAGATTAGGAATACTACATGGCTCCCACTAACCTTCTTGTATATACAAGGTTCTTCCTTACTTTGAATGAAGTGAAGCTTCTTCACTTCCTCGTCAAAGCGTTTGTTCCAACTCCTTGATGCTTGCTTCAATCCATAAATGGATCTTTGAAGCTTGCATACCTTCTCGCTATTCTTTGGATCTTCAAAACCTTGAGGCTGTACCATGTACACATCCTCCTCCAAGTTCCCATTAAGGAACGCCGTTTTAACATCCATTTGCCATATTTCATAATCATGAAATGCGGAAATAGCGAGCATGATCCGAATAGACTTGAACATGGCAACCGGTGAAAAAGTTTCATCATAGTCAATTCCTTGAACTTGAATGAAACCCTTCGCTACAAGCCTTGCTTTGTAGGTTGTCAGGTTCCCATCCATGTCCATCTTCCTCTTAAAACCCCATTTATTATGAATGGCATTTTTACCTTGAGGAAGGTCAACCAAGTCCCATACTTGATTATCATACATGGATTCTATTTCAGATTCCATGGCCTTAAGCCATAGTTTGGAGTCATCCCTTTCTATTGCTTCTTGGAAGGTCAAGGGATCATTGGTATCTAGTACCATGATCTCATGAAGTCCCAAATACATATCGGGTTTCTTCTTTTCCCTTGTTGACCTTCTTGGTTCTTTTGGTTCTTCTCGTGTCTCTCGAACTTCTTCCACAATTTCTTGAGGAATCGATTCATGCTCAACTCTTGAATGTACACTTGGTGGGGCGATTGAGATTCTCTCACAATTTCTTGTGATGGTCTCTCGCTCACGCTCCCACTAACCAAAGGAATCTCGGTTGGGCCTTCATGATCTTGAATGTCATCATTCATGTCATGATCTTGTAGAGTATCTTGAGTTTCCTCAAGCACAACCCTACTCCCACTACTTTTTACTCTTTCTAGAAATTCCTTTTCCAGAAATGTGGCATCCCTCTCTACAATCACTCGATTGGAGGTGATATGCCAAAAGTAGTATCCTCTTGTCTCACGAGGATAACCAATGAAGAAGCATTTATCCGCTTTTGGTTGAAGTTTGGTCGACATTAATTTCTTGACGTAAGCCTCACAACCCCAAATCTTGAGAAAACTGAGCTTAGGTGTTTTACCACTCCATAGCTCATAAAGAGTTTTCTCCACGGATTTGGATGGAACATTATTTAGTGTGTAAGCCGCAGTTTGTAGTGCATAACTCCAAAAGTAAAGAGGTAATTCTGCATGACTCATCATTGACCGAACCATGTCGAGCAATGTCCTATTCCTCCTTTCGGATACCCCATTCCACTGAGGTGTACCGGGAGGGGTGAGTTGAGGTACAATACCAAACTCCTTTAGGTGTGAGTCAAATTCGGCACTTAAGTACTCACCTCCACGATCCGTTCGTAGAGACTTGATTTTATTGTCGAGTTGGTTCTCTACTTCATTCTTGAATTCTTTGAACTTCTCAAAGGACTCACTTTTGTTTCTCATTAGATAAACATATAGCCATAATGACTATAATCATCCGTGAACGTAATGAAGTACCTGAAACCATCTCGTGCACTAGTACTCATTGGACCACATACATCGGAATGTATCAAATCCAACAAGCCATTCGCCCTTGGACCTTTCTTCTTGAAAGTCTTTTTGGTCATTTTTCCCATTAGACATGGTTGACACGTCTCCAATGATTTAAAATCAAGTAGACCAAGAAGGTTAGCTTCTTGCAATTTCTTGATGCACTTTTCATTTATGTGACCAAGACGATAGTGCCACAAGAGAGTATCATTCTCGTGAGTGGTCTTAAGTCTTTTGTTATTGATATTAAAGATTTGTTCATTATTCAATTCAAGCAAATAGAGACCATTCCTTATGAACGCATTTGCATAGAAAACACCATTCTTCGATATAGACAAACAAGAATTTGAAATATTTATATTAAAATTATCCATATCCAGACATGATACAGAAATAATATTCTTGCTAATCGAAGGTACATAATAAACATTCTTTAGACATAAATTTAAACCACTACATAATTGAAGCACCACAGAACCTTGTGCAACCGCAGACACGTTCGCACCATTTCCGACCTTCAATTCTACCTCGTTCCTTACGAGTTCCTTCCTATCCATGAGTAGCTGCACATTAGAAACTATGTGAGCACAAGATCTGGTATCAATTACCCAATCCTGGACAGAGGTGGCTAAATTTATTTCAATAACAAATATACCTTTGGCCTTTTTGGGGTGCCGTCGTTCAATCACTCCGTTGTCAAGGTCTTCCTTGTACTTGGGGCAATTTGGCCGGATGTGTCCTTTTTCACCGCAGTGAAAGCACTCCGTATTGGGAGTTGGAGATTTCTGAGACTTTCCCCTCGAGGCACTCTTTTGAGCACCTCCTACTCCCTTGCTCTTGATTGAACCACTTTTAGTAGATTTGCCATTTCCTTTACCAATCTTGTGGCTCCTCCCATGGCCCATGGCAAGGACTTGCTTGTCCCTACCCTTACCCATGTCCACTTCAGCAGTTTTGAGAGCGTTGTGCAGCTCCTCAAGACTCACCCCTTTTTCACGCACGTGGTAGTGCATCACAAAGTCCTTAAAGAACGGGGCTAGAGAGCCAAGAATCAGATCTTCAGCAATGTCCTCAGGCATTGGCGAAGAGAGCTTTGACAACTTCTCAAGGTACCCTTGCATCGTGAGAAAATGCAAAGATACCGATGTTCCCTCCGCCATGTGGCACCTTGTGAGTGCTATGGTGGTCTTATAGCGCTCCTTTCGGGCACTATCCATGAACATCTTGGATAAAGCCTCCATGGTCTGCTTGGGTTTTGAATCCAAGTATTTCGCTTGAAGCGAGTCACCCATGGATGCTAGCATAAGACCGTGAACTTGGTTCTCTTGGTCTTCCCACTTGGCTTTTGCCTCTTTCTCTTCATCGGTTAATCTCTCATTCCATTTTGGGATTGGACCTTCCAAAATGTGAGATAGTTTCTCAAACTTTAACACGATGTTGAGCTTGAGTTGCCAACTAATGAAGTTTGAACCATCGTTTGCTAAAGGGTGTTTTTCTATCATGGATCGTACGATAGGTTGGATGTTCGACATTTTTCTACAAAATAAATCATATGGGTTTTAATGCCAATTTTATGTTTTAATACACATGCATACATATCTTGAATATAAATGTAAATGTTGCAAATAAAAAAAAATTGCCCATAAATGCAACAATCCAAGATCCCATCAATCGTAATATAGACTAGCTAAGGGCTATCGAATACATTACAATATCAAGGTAAGAAAACATTTTCTAATCACAAGCTTTTTGAATTTTAGCAACATTTAGCATCTTCAAACTCTTGTGACTCTTGTCGTTTTAATTATGCGGGAATACGACCTATCCTCGTAAGAAAAACTTTTTCCCAAAACCGAGCGAGGGCTCTAGGTAATGTTAAGAAAACTTATTTTCATTTGATACGAGATACGTTTATCCTTTGTATTCACAACTAAACATACTTGGGGTTCACTAGGGTGAAACACACCTCATATATTTAATTGTGGCACAACAATAGACAACCATTATATCTCCCACTATTCCCAAAGATGGAGGGAGCTATCTCCCGCTAAGGGCGAGCAGAGTATCCCTCGATCAATGGCTGCTAGTGGATGAAATAAGAAGGAAATTTATTCTTAATTTTTTGTTTGTACAATTTAACATGTGATTTAGAATTTTAGGTTATCATGCATATTATTAATCATACACATCCTAACATTCAACACATTCATCACATGCATAGCAAGATAAAAACAGAAATTAAACATTCACACAATCCACATCGTGTGAGTTTATATGTTCCCTTCGATCCTCGATCCCTGATCTTCGATCCTCGATCGATGCGCTACAGCGGCGACTCCCTCTTGCACCGGAGATGTAGATTTTACAGAAAATAAACATGCTCCTCACATTCGATAAAAAAACGACTAGTGCAAGTCCTATGTAAAAACCTCTCATATGCAAATGCAACTATCTAAAAGACGGAAAGAGAGAGAATTTTGGCTTTTACATACATAAGCCCCTGTAAAAAATGATTACATACATTCATAATTGCTGATTTGGAACATATAAACTCACAATCCTGCAAAGCAACTCAAGCATCCATGCACGCAATTGCTATAAACTACAGAATCTAATTTATCAATCATCTAGAATCCTAAACAATTCTTTGAAAAATATTTTGAAATCCATTAAAAACATTTTTCATTCATCCATAGTTCAAAAATTAATTTTGAACCGATGTCCATCCAATTTCCAATGGAAAGATGAACTGCAGTTTTTCGGTTTTGTTGATTCTCTTACAAAATAATCGTTTTTTAAATAAAACGAAATTATTGTAAGTTAGACTAATTTCTTAATCTTAATTCTAATAATTACATGGTATGTTTTAAAACTCTTAAAACATTCAGACGAATTATTACAGAGAATTATATCAACAAAACATCTATACACCGAAAAACCGGTAAACCGAATTGTTTAAATCCTAGATGGCAAACTAAATTCGTTTACAGCCTTAAATCATAAGAAAATTGAACCCTAATGCTCTGATACCACTGTTGTATTTCATGTTTAATTATACATATATATTTTCGAAATTTTTATGTATAATAAGGATCATCTACAATTTTTTACGATTTATTTCATGCATGTATTGGTTTGTTTCAATAACTAGTTTTAAAAACTTATTAAAACAAACATGAGTCTACGAAATTCATACCTAGAAGTTCTCTAAAACTTCTTGAAGATTCGGAGACGCTGTGGATGCTTGTTGCTGCGCCGGATGCCTCCAAGATTTCACCAAACTCTAAACGAGAATGGAGAGAGAAGAGCTAGCCTCTCGATCTCCAATAGAGTTTAGAATCCAATTACTAACCCCTTTAGTTTCCTCGAGAATATGACCTCTTGAAACTAAATCTAAACTTAAGAATTTGTGGAAATTTCGTGGAGAATTAAGGAGAGAGATTTTGCATGAAAAACAATGAATTAATTCAACTAAGGAGGTAATGAGATAACTTGTATTTATAAGTTCTCTCCAAATTACCTATTCATGTGCAACCTCTTGCCCATGATTTCATGCAAAATTCCATCTAACCATCCATTATTTAATAATAAATAATATTAGCCACGAATTAAATCAATTATGGACCAATTCCATGCATGATCTAATTAATTCTTAAATTAATTCTGCATTAACCGTCTGGACCGGTCGACCATTTGTAGGTTCGGTCGACCGCTCGAACCTGGTTTCGGTTGACCGTTCAATAACTCGGTCAACCGTTCGTAACAGGAATTATTCCATCGCTATGTTCGGTCGACCGACCGATCACATTCGGTCGATCGTTCGAACAGATGAAAATTCCCTGTTATCGGTCGAGACATGTCCGGTCGACCGTGCCCTATCGGTCGACCGTTTACTGCTAACCGGTCGACCGTTGGAGTACTATTCCGCAGACTTGTCAAATTTCGGTTTTAACCCCTACAAAATTTGACATTTCGGGATTAGTAGTAAATTCACAACTTATGTAACATATTATCCTATGTAGTGATCAATCATTACACCCCATAATATTTACATCACATATGAATTTAATTTAGATTCTAATTATGTTATTAATCACAACATAATTTTGATTTTGCTTGTTCACCCCATGTGTCATATTTTCTACATGAAACCTGACACATCCTATGAACTCAAAATCCCCATTACTCGTTTCCAAGTTTTGTGGTGTGACCTATGGGATGATCTAAACTAAGTTGGCAGTGATATTAAGAACTTAATATCACAAGCTATAAGCGGTATCCAGCTACACATTATAGCTCCCAATTAGTTAGATGTCTTAATTCCACTTGAACCAAAACCCGATTCATTTAGTGATGGAGTGCACCACTTGTGTCCGTCCCTTGCCTCATGATATTAAGAATACACACAAAGTAGTATTGTGTCATCTTTGTATTAGTATTCATTTCTTGATCTCTTTAAGCTAGTTATAAATATGTGACTTAACTCAAATCACATTGTGCACGTTATAACTTTGCTTTATCAAGGGGCCCACTAATATCATCACTCAATTAAGAGGGGCAATGATAATCTTTTGACTAACTATCTTCTCCAACGAAAGTTATACTTAACCAACTAATGCCTTTACACTACACTCATCGATAGCTCAAGACACTAGTCTAATTAACAACTCCTTTAAGCGATCAGATATAAGTCTCATATCAAAGGACCAAAGACACAGTAAAATATTAATGACACAGAAACACATTGCTATAATATTTTACTTATTAGGTCAATTCAGTTTACAAAAGTAATATCTTCCTCTTTTGTGTACCCGTGTTGTCACTCACTTGTAGAGCTACAATGATCTATGACCAACACGACAATCTAAACTCGGTAATTAATGTCCTATGTTAATTACCATGATTGCGAATCTCTTTTGTTTTATGTAAACCAATATCTTTTAGAGCTCTACGGTTAAGGACCAAGAGCCTCTTCCTCAACACTTCCAAAAGACGAATAACATAAACAAGGAACAAAATGATTTCTTATTCAATTCATAATAATTGACATTTAAAAGTAAAACTTTCAGAACACATTCCCTTCAGTTTGTGCTATGTTCAAGCTGCAACAACTTAGCACAAACTCCATCCATCTTAGGCTTGTCCCCTTTGCACTGAAGGATGATGCCAAAAAGTGGTTGTACAGCAACCAGGTGAATGCTTTTAGGACTTGGGATGAGTTTCAATCAGCATTCCTCAAGAAGTACTTCCCAAATCATCGGACTCAAAAATTGAGGAACGAAATCAATTCGTTCTATCAACTTGAGACCGAGACATTTCATGCATATCTAGAGAGGTTCAAGGAGCTACTATCCTCATGCCCTCACCATGGCATTGAGTTGTGGCGCCTTTGTCAGATTGTGTACGAGGGTCTTCACATCCCGTCAAGAACGCTCCTTGAGTCCATGTGTCAAGGAGAGTTCTTGGGAAAGGATGAAAGGGAGGCATGGGCTTTCCTAGAAGACCTTGCAGAGAAAACCATGCAATGGGAGAGTGTGAGGGAACCACCTGCATCATCTAGTATAGGAGCGAGGATCGCGAATGCAAACTCGACTAGATCGGGTATCACATTTGTTATCGATACCACTACGGCCACCGAGGCACGCGTGGCGGCTTTAATGCGCCGTGTGGATTCGATTTAGCTCCAAAACAAACAAAGTGCACCTCACATGTCCACATCTGGTCGAATTCCCTGTCATTCATGTGGTAGGATAGGTCATGTAGAAAGCGAGTGTGAGTCCATTCCTCCTGAGATTGAGCGTGTCAACGCCATCTATGATAGAGTTAGGAATGACCCATACTCATCATCTTATAATCCTGGATGGAGGAACCACCCCAATTTTTCATGGAACCAAACTAATGCCCCGGGTGGTCCTTCAGACTCCTCTAGACCACATTACCAATCATACCAACCTCCCATGCATGCACAATCTTATCAGCAACCCCAAGCGCAAACCACCAATCAATCGGGTTTCCCAAATTCCAAAAATATGGAAACCTGATTCAATTCGCTTGAGACCTTGATTCGTGGACTTGAAAACTCAATGAAAATTTTTATGTCAACCACGAGTCAAGTTCTCACTTCAAATCAGCAGACCATGAAATCTCTAGACCTTCAGATGGGCCAATTGGCTCAGTCTGTACATGAAAGAGAGAGGGTCTTTTCCTAGCCAACCTGAGGCTAACCCCCGCATGTACCAGCAACAACACATGCAAAATGAGAATATGGTACCCCGGGAGAGGCAAGTGAACCATGTGGAGGAACCTGTTCACCATGTCAATTCCATTGTGACCTTAAGGAATGGAAAACAGGTTGACAATCACATTCCTTGCCACAACCACCACCATCTATGCAGCCCCTTAGTGGGAATGGTGGTGAAGAAGAGGCTGAGGGTGAGGGTAATACACCAAGGCTTCTTTCTCAGGCACCGCAGAAAACCTACCTGCCAAAAGCTCCTTATCCAAGTAGGTTAACCAAAAAGCAGAGTGACACAATGGACAAGATATTAGAGGTGTTTAAGCAAGTTAAGGTTAACATCCCCTTGTTGGATGTCATCCAACAAATACCTCAATATGCCAAAGTGTTGAAGGATCTCTGCACAACCAAGAGGAAGACCAATGTTCCTAAGAAAGCATTCTTGGCTGCAAATGTAAGCTCACTTTTGTCCAATCCCGCCTACACAAAATACAAGGACCCTGGGTGTCCTACTTTTTAGTGTACGATAGGGGACACTAGCATGAGTAATGTTTTGCTTGATTTAGGAGCAGCGGTGAACCTCCTCCCATTCTCTGTTTATCAACAGTTAAACTTGGGAGAATTGAAACCAACTAAGATCACCCTCCAATTGGCGGATAGATCCATTCATATTCCAAAGGGGATTATCGAGGACGTGCTTATCAAAGTTGGAGATTTTATATTTCCAGTCGATTTTGTTGTCCTCGATACCAATACTGTTGGAAACACCCACTCTCAAATACCTTTGATTTTGGGTAGACCATTTCTGGTAACCTCCAATGCCTTGATTAATTGTAGAAATGGTCTCATGAAGCTCTCATTCGGTAACATGAGTGCCGAGTTTCATGTGTTCAACTCTGGTAGGCAACAAGAGCCCATGGATCAACCTTTAAATCTAAATCTCATCCGCCAATTGGAGAAAGCACCACAAAATCAACGAACACCCCTAACCCCAATGCAACCCGTTGAGAATGTTCGTGGGCCCAGCGAAAACTCATTGCCTGTCTTCGCAATGCTACAGAGTGAGCTGGCCTCGAACATGAATGTCCAAAGGGAGTGTTCGTTGCATGATTCAGTTGAGAGTACTAGTGAGAGTGAGACACCTCATCATATGCCTATACCAGAAGGTGTCTCTACCTCATCTCCCATGGCCATTGATCCATTTGAGCTTCATATTGACTCCAACAAGGACCACCTATGACCGAGCAAATGCTTGATGATCTAAATGATGGTGGGAGGTCCTTGTTGGATGACTTGGGGAGAAGCCCCATTCTTAGTGATGCAAGTCTGCTGCATCCATCGAATGAGCCTGAGGAACTCATTCCGATGCACCCGCCTATTGGGTAGAGGGTTTTGTTCGATGAGCAACAAAACCCTAGTGAGGCAACATAACTTCATTCTTTGTTGCCCACACCCAACCAATATCATGAGGGGTTCGAGCCTTTCAGCTTTGACCTTCCACCCCTCATGACACCTCAGAGTACCAGTGAAGTTTGCCCATCTCGGCAAGTCTCTGGTCCTCAAAACTTGATGTTCTCATTTGATGTTCCTTGACCAAATGATTATGAGAATATCTTGGTTGATGCATATATCTTGTAAAAAAAATAAAAAATAAAAACAAAACAAAGAAAAAAAAATAAAAATAAGTGTGTAGTAAAACTCCTTCAGTGAGCATCGATTGTTGTGGACCCCAACCCTTGTGTACTTGGGCCCAATCTCTTCACATATTTATCTACCTTCTTCAGCTTCTCATAGGTTTTGAGGAAATTTGGGTTTGTGTCCATCAACATGACCCTGAACGTCCCTTTGTACTTCATGTTGGTGAGATCTTTCCTTTTTCATGCATATCTACATGTAGTATCTTGTTCACATTCATTGAGGACAATGCATGAAGTAGGTGTGGGGGGGGGGTATTTTACGTGTGTACATAGTCGAGTCTTTTCTTATGATTTTTGTTTTCTTTTGTGTGCATTGGTAGGGTCATGTTAGTGTGCCGCATTTAATATCGATATACCTACTTGCCGTGATCCTTGGGTGACTTGTCTTCTTGTGCTTGCCTAGTGCTTTAAAATTTTCACATTTCTTTCAAAATCTTCATGTGTTTGCGAAAGAAAATGTTTTTTGTGGGTTTTGCGTGTGTTTAGCATGTGCAAAACCGTTGAGAGGCAAAGTAAAAAGAAAGCTCCCAAAATTGTCTTGAACTTGATGCATTAGGATTTCTCGTTTACTGGATTTAGGTCTTATCGAGTCGTTAGGATGCACCCCGGTTTTCCCTCGGGGGGCGTGTAATCATAGGGTTTCAGCACTCAAACATTTAAAGAAGTCCACCCTGAACCTAGTGAGTCAAATAATTCGTGTCTGTTAGTACAAGGAAGTTTGTCGTAGTTAAGGGTCCTTAATCTCTTTTTGTGAAACTTAAGTGTAGGGGTTTTGGTTTCCATGTAGATAAATAAATAAGTGGTGTTCTCTCTTCTCGCACGACTCCTATCACTCGGGAAAGTAGGTCTGAGGGGAATTTGTGCCTGGTGCTTTCGAGTCATCTGACTTGGGATGCACCGACCGAACTCCCATTACACGGGTGGTAGGGATCACCCTATGTAGAGATTTGGGGGAAGGTGTACGTGATAGTGTAAGTCCTCATAGGCAATGATGCACGAAACTTGACCCTGGGAGAATCAAACACCAACCAATAAAATGCTCCAAAGAAAAAGAAAAAAAATGATGAAAGAAAAAAAAAGAAAAAAGAGAGAAGCAAATAAGAACCAAAATGGACTTTACACATTGTATCACATTCAGAGGTTAAGGTTGCCATGTCTTTCACTAAAGTCCTTAACTAACATTCACGAATAACTCATTAGGCTGGCTGTGTGGACCGATTACATTTATAGAGTCGACCCGTAGTATTACCGCGTCCCATGATCGACAATATGAGTCCAACGAGTTGTGTAGCTAGATTGATTAATGCATCTTGTTCGGATTTTGTGGGTATATCCGCTGAAAACCCTCAGGAGACAACACTCCTCCTCCTTGGCAACGAGGAGGTTTAACGGCTTGTTGCACGTGCTAAGTGCAACCGTGATTCCTACGAAAGTGAGTTAGGATTTCTTGATTTCGTATGCTTTTCTCTTTCTTTGTTTTGCTGGGGCTAGCAAAAGTTAGGTGTGAGGGTATTTGATTGACATCATTTCATGCTTATATTTGTATCTTATATCCATTATATTTCACCTAAATAATGCTATGTTACGAGTTTTATGTTTAGTTTTCAGGAATAAATAGGTTTGAAGAGATGAAACATAAAAGGACCCAAAATCTGGGAAAAAGGACTGAATTGTGAGATCTGGGGACTAAGATGCAAGGGAGAAGGACTTGAACGCAAGCCAAAGGGACCTAAGAGCAAAACAAAATACTTCACACCATTATGGGGAGTATTTTAGCAATTGGATTCGGGTCGGAGCTCCAATTAACGAAGTAGATGCATCTAAGACCACCAAATACACTAAGCAAAGCCCAACACAAATTCCAGATGGATCCAGACTTTTTAGACCGCCAAGATTTCTCTGGGTTACGTATTAGTGTGTATTTAGTCCATTTCTGGTATTGGTTTAGTCCCACATCGGGTGATTGTCCCGGATTAGCTTTTTCCATGCCTATAAATAGAACTCTTCACCTCCTATTGTAACCACTCCATATTTTAAGTGGCTATTCTTCCTACTAGAAGTGAGGCCTTGAAGCACACACTAAAGTAGGAGGATGTTACTTGAAATGTGAGTCATTTTATCAATAAAGTTTTCTGTTTCTTTCATTGTTTGTTTATGCTTCTTTTATTGTTTGTGCGTGTTTTAGTTTAATCGTATTTTATTTCTAGCTTAGTTTTAATATGCTTTCTTTGCTTAGTTTAATAATTAGTGTAATGTTTAGTGAGTAGTTCCATCCCCTTGGGGGGTGGAGTAGATGTACATACATGCAAATGAGAATGGATTGAATGCTTTATTTCCAATGTGTTGATAAAACATGAATGTATGCTTGCTTGTTTATGATAGAATTTTTAACTTGATGAGTTTTGCCAAAATGATTAGACACCTCTCATGCTTGTTTAGGTTCTGAAATAAACATCTTGCATATGTAAATGTTAATCAACTAAGTTGGTGAATAGATTGATAGGTTTTGCCACAACATTTTGACACTTCCTATGCATGATAACACCACCTTTATTTGTGCTTAAAGAATGTGTTCACCACCGACATCTTTGCTTGTGTGCACTCACTCCACCCCTTAGGGGTTTTCCCATTTCTGTATTCCAGCATTCTTATTTTGTTCTTAGCTTAGTTGTCATTTCATTGTTTGTTTCTTTCGTTCGCATTTCATACTTCTTAGCGTAGTTTAGTGTAGAGTAGCATAATCAATCTTTCTCCCCCAATTTTTGCCACTTGATTTCTGATAAACAAGAAGCTGCTCACCTCCCTGAGGACGACCCATACTTGCCACCGCTTCATCGCGGCCGTGCACTTGCGGTTTAATTAAAACGTTCAACATAGATCAAGAAATGAGCATAATACAAAGGTGACACATTTCTACTTTGTATATATTCTTAATATCATGAGGCAAGGAACGGATACAAGTGGTGCACTTACATCACTAAATGGATCATGTTTAGTTCGAGTGGAACAAAGATATCTATGCTAATTGGGTAACTATAATGTGTAGCTAGATACCGCTTATAGTTTGAGATATTAAGTGTTTAATATCGGTGTCAATTTAGCTTAGATCCTCCTATAAGTCACACCACAAAACTGGGAAATAAGAAGCCTGATTTTGAGTTCATATGATGTGACGGGTTTCATGTGAAAAAGGGACACATGTGGTGAATGAATAAAATCAATATGTCATGAGAATTGACATAATTAGAATCATAATAGATTCATATGAGGTGTGTGTATTATGGGGTGTAATAATTTAATCTTACATAGGATAATATATTACATAAGATATGAATTTGTTAAAAACCCCAAAAGATCAAATTTTGTTGGAAATAAATCCAAAATTTGACAAACGCAAAATCGGGGTCAAACACGGTAAACCGTTTAGGGTTCGGTCGACCGAGGTGTCTTCGGAACGGTGAACCGAACGGGGAACGGGTAAACACAATTGGTTGACCGAAATTGTCTGGAGTGCCTAGACAATTGGGTTCGGTCAACCGAGCGTGAACGGTCAACCAAGAGAAAATATCCAGGAGATATCTTGGGATATTTTTGGTAGACCGAAGGTGACACGGTCGGCCGATGAATATTCGCCAGGAGAAATTTTGGTGTGTCAACAGTCAACCGGAGCAAGACGCGGATCGTCCGAATTTTTCAGGGAACTTTTCTCATGCATATTTGATCGACCGTCTAGCTCACGGTCCTCCGAACATGTGTCAAAACGAATGGTTCGGTTGACCGAGAAGAATTCTCGGTGAACCGAACAATGTGATTTTTGCCTGAATTATTAAGAGAATAATTAGATCATAGGTTGGATTAATTCCAGATTTAATCAAACGTTTTTATGTATAAACTCACGGTCTATTGTTTTATGTGTGTAAATGGATATATTTATGTTTGTGTGCTTGACATGTATGTGATTGTATGGATGAATGTTAGGATGTGTATAGATAATAAATATGCATGATCACCTAAATTCTAAAATCACATATAAATGTTTAAATTGTCCAACCAAAAATTAAGAGTATTTTTCTTTCTTATTTCATCAACTAGCAGTCATCGATCGAGAGATATTCTGCTCGCCCTTAACGGGAGATAGCTTCCTCCATCTTTGGGAACAGTGGGAGATATAAGGTTGTCTATTGTTGTGCCATGAATAGATGTACGGGGTGTGATTTACCCTGAGTGGACACCGAGTATACTTGTTCGTGAATACAATGGATAAACGTATCTCGTATCAAATGAAATAAGTTTTCTTAACAAGACCCGGAGCCCTATCTCGGTTTTGAGAAAGAGAGTTTTTCTTAGGAGGATTAGTCAAATTCCCTCTTAATTAAAACGACAAGAGTCATAAGAGTTTGAAAATGTAAATGTTGCGATATTTCGAAATGGTTATGATTAGAAAATATTTTCTTACCTTGATTTTATAATATATCTGATAGCCCTTAACTAGTTTGTATCATAATTGATAGGATCTTGAATTGCTGCATTTATGGACAAATTTTATTTGTGGTATTGAATTTTTAAAACATAAAATTGCCATTTAAATCTCATATAATTTATTTTGTAGAAATGTCGAATATTCACGATTGACTTGGGAGGAAGCGGTCAAAAGAGATTTAAAATATTGGAATGTTCCTCGTGAATTTGCATTGGATAGAAACGCGTGGAAGAAGGCAATTCACGTGCCTGAACCGTGACTCTTTAGAGTTTCATTTCTAGCCTACCCCAACTAGTTTGGGATAAAAGTCTTTGTTGTTGTTGTCGAATATTCAACCTATTGTGCAATCTATGATTGAAAAATATCTTTTGGCAAATGATTACTCAAACTTCATAAGCTGGCAACAAAAACTCAATATCGTGTTGAAGTTTGAGAAACTATCTCATATTTTGATTGTGAAATCCCAAAATTAAATGAGAAGGCAACCGATAGCGAGAAAGAGGCAAAAGCCAAGTGGGAAGACCAAGAGAAACGGGTTCACGGTCTAATGTTGGCCTCCATGGGTGACTCGCTTCAAGCGAAATACTTGGATTCAAAACCCAAGAAGACCATGGAAGCTTTATGATTGATTCGTTTTATATTAAACTGCAAGTGCACGACCGTGTTGAAGCGGTGGCAAATACGGGTCGATCCACAGGGAGGTGTGTCGACTTTTGGTTTGTGCGAAGTCGAGTGGGAAAGAAATGAGAGAAAGATTGATTACACTAAACTACACTAATCTACACTAGGAAACTAGAAAGCACGAAATGAAATGACAAAACAAACTAAACTAAGCAACTAATGAAGGAAGATAAAACTCAGGAATGAAAACCCCTAAGGGGTGGAGTGTGTGTGTGCACATGAAATAAGTGTGGTGAATGCATACAATAAGCTCAAGTGTGGTTAGTGTTTGTTAATGCATAAGAAGTACCTAATGACAAAACCTATCATTTACAACACTAACCTAGGTGATTAATATGAGCAATGCAATGTTGTTATTAAGAACATAACGAGCATGGAGTGTACCTAACTATGGCAGAAACCATCAAGTAAAGTTCTTATTAATTCAAGCAAGCATACTAATATCTCTCACAAACCATAATATCTAGCATTCATACCACCTACATAACATGTACATACATCTACTCCACCCCCTAAAGGGGATGGGACTAATCACACATATTTAAATTAACTACTTTAACAAAATGAAGCATTATACTGAAACGAAACTACACTAATCAAGCAAGAAATAATAAAGAAGCTGAAATGACATAAAACAAAACAAGCATCAAAGCAAGCACATTAAAGGAAATTAACTAAGGAAATTAACTAAGCAAGAAATAACATGCTAATGAAAACATCTATTATTAACTCACTCAATTACAAGCAGCCATTCCTCCACCAGAGTTTTGCTTCAAGGCTTCACTCTTAGTAGGGAAGATGGCAACAAAGAGAGAGATGGGATACATGAGAGGAGGGAGAGTTCTATTTATAGCCATAGAAAAAGGTAATCCGGGACAATCCCCCGATGTGGGACTAAACAAATACCAAAAATAGCCTAACCATCCTCTAATACATGCGCTCCAGAAGTTTCAGCGCATCCGAGAAGATCCGGACCGCCAATTGGCGGTCTACAGGATCCGGATCGAGTTGAATCTTGTTTTGGGCTTTGCTTGATATATTTGTTGGTCTTGGATGCATCTACTTTGCTTGTTGGAGCTCCGCCCCGAATCGAATTGCCAAAATACTCCCCATGATGGTGTGGAGTTTTCTGTTTTGCTCCTAGGTCCTTCGGTATTACGTTCAGGTCCTTCTGCGTTGCATCGTAGTCCCCAAGTCTCACAATTAAGTCATTTTTCCTGTTTTTGGGTCCTTTCATGGCTCTTCTCTTCAAACCTCTTTATTTATGAAATTCAAACATAAAACTCGTCACGTAGCATTGCTTAGGTGTAAGATAATGGCTATAAGATACAAATATAAGCATGAAATGATGTCAATCACGTTAACAAAGATGTTCATGGATAGTGCTAGAAAAGAGCGCTATAAGACCACCATCTCACTCACAAGGTGCCACATGGCGGAGGGAACATCGGTATCCATGCATTTTCTCACGATGCTAGGATACCTTGAGAAGTTGTCGAAGCTCTCTTCCCCGATGCCCGATGACATTGCGGAAGATTTGATTCTTGGCTATCTAGCCCCGTCCTACAAGGACTTTATTATGAACTATCATGTGCGTGAGAAAGGGGTGAGTCTTGAGAAACTTCACAACACTCTCAAAACGGCTGAAGTTGACATGGGCAAGGGTCGAGACAAGCACGTCCTAGCCGTGAAAATGGACACATCCGGCCAAATTGCCCCAAGTGCAAGGAAGACCTTGACAGTGGAGTGATTGTACGTAAGCGCCCCAAAAAGGCCAAAAATATATTTGTTATTGAGATAAATTTAGCCCCCTCTGTCGATGATTGGGTAATTGATACTGGATCTTGTGCTCACATAATTTCTAATGTGCAGCTACTAAAGGATAGGAAGGAACTCGTGAAGAACGAGATGATTTTGAAAGTCGGAAATGGTGCGAGCGTTGCTGTGATTGCACAAGGTTCTGTGGATTTTCAATTATCTAGTGGTTTAAATGTATGTTTAAAAAACATTTATTATGTGCCTTCAATTAGCAAGAATATTATTTCCGTATCAAGTTTGGACATGGATAATTTAAATATAAACATTTCAAATTCTTACTTGTCTAGATCGAAGAATGGTATTTTCTATGCAAATGCATTCATGCGGAATGGTCTCTATTTACTTGAATTTAATAATAAACAAATCTTAAATATCAATAACAAAAGGCTCAAAACTACTCACGTGAATGATACACTCTTGTGGCACTATCGTCTTGGTCACATAAATGAAAAACACATCAAGAAATTGCAAGAAGTTAACCTTCTTGGTCAACTTGATTTTAAATCATTCGAGACGTGCAAACCTTGCCTAATGGGCAAAATGACCAAGAGGCCTTTCAAGAAGAAAGGACCGAGAGTGAATGACTTGTTGGATTTGATACATTCCGATGTATGTGGTCCGATGAGTACTAGTGCAAGAGACGGTTTTAGGTACTTCATTACGTTCACGGATGACAATAGTCGTTATGGCTATATTTACTGTGTCTTGGATCCTAAGATATGAGACTTATATCTTTTCACTCAAGAAGTGCTTAACTTGATTATTGTCAAACACAATTCGATGAGTATAGTGATAAAAGCAATAGTTGGTTGGACATGACTTGTGCTGGAAAAGATAGTTAGTCAAACGATTATCATTGCCCCTCTTAATTGAGTGATGATATTAGTGGGCTCCTTGATAAAGCAAAATTATAATGTGCACAACGTAACTTGAGTTAAGTTACATAGTTATAATTAGGTAACTATGCTAATTGGGTAACTATAATTGACATCTATGCTAATTGGGTAACTATTACTTGACATCTATGCTAATTGGGTAACTATAATGTGTAGCTAGATACCGCCTATAGTTTGAGATAATAAGTGTTTAATATCGGTGTCAATTTAGCTTAGATCCTCCTATAGGTCACACCACAAAACTGGGAAACAAGAAGTCTGATTTTGAGTTCATATGATGTGTCAGGTTTCATGTGAAAAAGGGACACATGTGGTGAATGAATAAAATCAATATGTCATGAGAATTGACATAATTAGAATCATAATAGATTCATATGAGGTTTGAATATTATGGGGTGTAATAATTTAATATTACATAGGATAATATATTACATAAGATATGAATTTTCTAAAAACCCCAAAAGATCAAATTTTGTTGGAAATAAATCCAAAATTTGACAAACACAAAATCGGGGTCAAACACGGTAAACCGTTTAGGGTTCGGTCGACTGAGGTGTCTTTGGAATGGTCAACTGAACGGGGAACGGGTAAACAAAATTGGTTGACCGAAATTGTCTGGAGTGCCTGGACAATTCGGTTCGGTCAACCGAGCATGAACGGTCAACCGAGAGAAAATATCCAAGAGATATCTTGGGATATTTTTGGTAGGCCGAAGGTGACGTGGTCGTCTGATGAGTATTCGTCAGGAGAAATTTTGGTGGGTCAACGGTCGACCGGAGCAAAACGCGGATCGTCCGAATTTTTCCAGGGAATTTTTCTCATGCATATTCGGTCGACCATCTAGCTCACAGTCTTCCGAACATGTGTAAAAACTGAATGGTTCAGTTGACCGAGAAGAATAGTTCTTGATAAGGATGTTTTGGGAACATATAAAAGGACCCATCATCCTACTTGTTTATGTTAATGCATAAATTCTTTCTCTCGTTAATCTCTCACTTAATCACCACTAAAATCTCGTGATTGTTTTATGTTTTGGAGATAGAAATCTCAGGAGCTTAAAGTGGGGTTATTAGTTAGATTCTAAGCTTAATTAGAGATTGATTGACTAGCTCCTTTTTCTTTAATCTTGTTTTGAGTTTGGTGGACACTTGGAGGCGATTCGACGAGCAACGGAACTCCGGATCTTCTGAAAGGTTTTAGAGAACCTTTGGGTATGATCATCTTTCCTTTGTTTATTTTATTAGGTGTAGGAATGCATGATATTAGAATAAACAAATACATGTACGTAAAATCAATGAAAATATGAAATCGATCTTGTATGTTTGTATTAAAATATAAAATATATACATACACGGGGACACAAAATCCTACAGACAGCTCTATCTAGCTTGGTTTATCTTACGGATATGGGTGGCCTATTTATGTCGGATTGATATGGAATTTTGTATGAGACTTCTATAGGTTTCCTAGAGTATATGTATGAAGTTTATCAAGAGTTAAGTGCTCAAGTTACATAGATTCCTAAAGACTCAAATAACGATAAAGTTGCATGTCTTCAAATAGCTTGATTACATGTCTTGACTTCAATTCCATTTTTCTTGAGTCTTGATCATCTGTTAAGATAAGAATATAAACATTACAAGTATGTATGCAATGCATGGAATGTGTCTGACTCAATTTGATTGTGATTAAGATTAGGTTGATTAAATCACCAAAACCAACTAATATGATTAAGGCCAAAAGGCCAACAACTACCAGGGTTGATTTTGTTAAGTTGAAAAATCAAAGAGGGCAACGTTACATATTGCTCCTCCCAACTGCCATATAGCATATGCCGAGGTGTATCCCTACCTCTCCATAATCTATGATATGAAAGTTATAAGTGGCAAATCCTTTTCAACTGGTCTTTAATGAACTTAACAAATAGCCTATCATCCTGGCTTAGCCATTCAATACATTGGTGAGCAATCTAATGCTTGTTAGCCATCTTAGAGGCACACCTATTGATTGAGTTGTATGTATGTGGGAGCCTCTAAGAGTCTTTATTTTAAAAACTGATCCATCATTTAACCTGCTTGCATGTATCCCTAATTTATAGCTTGGATGTTTACACTTTGTTGTAACTTTCTCATGTTGACTCTTAATGTAAATAATGCAACATTCAGTTAAGATGCAATGAGTAATCAAAGTCATTCCGAAATTATACACATTGGGGAACTTCTTCTTCACTATCATATCAGGGTTACTCATATTAAAGTCAATACCCTCACTATCACCACCCAATGATAGGAAATGATTCATATCTTCTTTCTGGTCATCAAAATCTACCCCATCATTACCATCAGATTCTTCCTCTTCCTCTTCCTCATTAGACAACTCATAGTCTTAATCACTAGCAAATCAAATCTTGACTTAACTCAGACTCCTCATTCCTAATTGGAATCTCACCCATGCATGGGTTCCCTTCTTCTGGTGGGGGGTCTAATCCTGACTGGGTAGGTGCTGCTTGGCTAGGTTCAGAGTGGCATGATTGTGGTTTGGTAGTGCTGCCTTGTAGGTCACCATGTTGGGGTTCACATGGCTGAACATCATTTCCTACACTACCAACAACACTAGGAACAGACCCACCATCATGCACCACTAATGAGATATGGTAATTGTCTCTACATCATTTTGGGGTGCATCTAATAGGACGTGGGTAGCATCTACTACATTAATAGGGGTGCATCACATTCTTGGTGGGCAGAAACTACAACCTCAGGAAGGGGTGTTTCACATGGGTTACCATCATGTGGTGGATCATATGGTTTATCAACAAATAGACTGGATTACATAAATCACTAGGGGGTGACTATGGAAATCTTACTGCTCAATGTGGCATAGATATTCAACTCCATTTTGGAATTAGGGTACCTTAACATCGCTTCTAGATCTTCATTAGTAATTAGATCCTTATAATTTTCCTCACATTTGTGGGGATCATATAACACATCTGAACTTCATCATCAACATTCCACTGTTTGCCTTTGCAAAACCACTCTTCTTATATCATTTCTACTGTAAACTATCAATAACAATCATGGTCTGCATTTCGTTGAATCCCATAACCCTACATTTATCCTTGTTGTACACCCAATGACCATCACTGTGTATCCTCAACTTTAGGCTACCACCTGCATATGTAACCCTAAATGCATGCACAAAAATGACATCAACTTGTTACCAAAAGACAATCCAAACAAACAAGGGAGTCAAGTATATATGTTTATTGAAATACAACTAACATTGGAAAATAATAATCAAGTAATTGTTGGATTTCGTCTCATGCTTATGTATATATATATTTTAATTATAAACAAGCAAAATTGTTTTCATATTTATTCAATAATTTATTCGTACAAGATTTCATTTTTGCATTTCAATATGATGTATACTACATAATATATAAAATGCATAAGTTGATCATACCTAAAAGGATTGTCAAATCCTTTTCAATCGTCAGAAGTTGAGTTGCACTCGGATTACCTCGGAATTTTCTCTAAGTGTTCACCAAACTCTAAACAAGATTAGAAAGATCGAAGCTAGCTAATAAATCTCTAATGCAATGTTAGAATCTAGCTAATAACACCTTCTATGCCCCCAAAGAATTTAATCTCCAACACTTTTATTAATCTAGAGAATTTTCGGATGGAAGAGATGGAGCAAATATGGAGAGGAGAAATATTTGCATTCCTTAAACAAGTGAAGGGAGAAGAGACTTATTTATAGGGCATCCTCAAACTCACATCATGTGTAAACCACTTACACATGATCTCTTGTTAATTTCACTTCTAAACCAATTATATTTTGACACATTATCATCTCATAGCCTCCTTTGACCAAGTTGGATCATATCCAACCCATGATCAGCAAAAAACTCTTATTAATGTAGGCAAAATCATGGGCAGACGGTCGACCTAAATAACCAATCGGTCGACCGATCGATTACTGACAATTTCGGTTGGACGATAAGACCAGACGATCGACTTTTTTGCTACCAAGAAAAGTCCTTGTTATTTTTGGTCAAACTGGGTTTCATGGTGATCGACCGATCCCTTACTAAGAACGTTCCTGATAATTTCGGTCGAACCGTGAAACACATCGGTCAACCGTTCCCTTACTAGAAAAAGTGTTGGATTTAGTGTCCTATGCTTGAGTATATATTTTTAAATTTTTACAAATGATTGGGATTGGTTTTCATATTTTTCAACATTTTTTGTACAAAATATCATAATTGTATTTCAATATGTATTATATACTAATTAATATTGAAATACATAGATTAGATCATATCTAGGGGATTATCAAATCCCTTTTACAAATCAAAAGTTGGGTTGCGCGTCGGATAATCTAGGAATCACCTCCAATTGTTCACCAAACTCTACACAAGATCAGAGAGATCGAAGTTAGTTAATCAATCTCTAATTATAGGTTAGAATCTAGCTAATAACATCTTCTATGCTCCAAAGAATTTAATCTCCCAAGCACTCAATTAATAAAGGAATTTTCGGGTGGATTAGATGTAGAAAATATGGAGAGAGGAGAATATTGCATTAATTCAACAAAGGAAGGAGGAGAGACCTATTTATAGGACACATCATTTGTAATCCACTTGCACATGATCCCTTGTTAATAGATCCTCAAAACCAATCATATTTGGACACATAATCATCTCATAACCTTCTCTGATCAAATTGGAACAAACCCAACCCATGATCAGAGAAATTCTCTTATTAATGCAGGCAAAACGGTAGACCGGTGTGGGTCATGGTTCAACCAAAATTATCAGGAGTGTTCTTGGTAAGAATTCGATCGACCGACTGGGAGCACAGTCCGACCAAATTGTCGGTTTTTAACTGATTGATCAAACGATTGGTTATTTCGGTCTATCGTTTGCGCACGGTTTTGCCTGCATTAATAAGAGAATTTTTCTGATCACGAGTTGAGTTTGTTCCAATTTGGTCAAATGAGGTTATGAGATGATTATGTGTCCAAATATGATTGATTTTGAGGAACAATTAACAAGGGATCATGCGTAGGTAAGTTACACATGATGTGAGTTGAGGATGTCCTATAAATAGGTCCATTGTCCTTCCTTTGTTGAATTAATGCAATATTCTCCTCTCTCCACATTTTCTCCACCTAATCCATCTGAAAAATCCTTTAATAATTGAGTGCTTGGGAGATTATATTCTTTGGAGCATAGAGTGAGTCATTAGCTAGATTCTAAGATATAATTAGAAATTGATTGGCATGCTTCACTCTTTTTAATCTTGTTTAGAGTTTGGTGAACACTTAGAGGTGATTCCGAGGCAATCCGACGTGCAACCCGACTTCTGTTTGGTAAAAGAGATTTGATAATTCTCTAGGTATCATCAAATCTATGTATTTCAATATTAATTAGTATATAATATATATTGAAATACAATGAGAACATTTTGTTCATAAAAATATTGAAAAATATGAAATTGATCTTAATTGCTTGTAAAATTTTAAATATATATATACAAGTATAGGACACGAAATCCAACATGCACCACGGTAAGAGATTAGGGTCGTGAGGTGCACCAGGCTAAATAAGGAAAACACGGGTGCACGCGGCTAATTTCAATCCGGACTTGGTGCCGAGTAGAGCAACACGACCCATACTCGAATGGAAAATATAACTACGAAGAAAAACTGTCAGTAGCGTTTGCGTTGGTTTCAACTCCTCAAACCTATCTATTTTACCACATTAATAACGAGTACCAATCAAAATATTTAACTCCCTAATCAGCCAACCCACTTAATAAATTTGCAGGTTGCAGTTGTGATCCAACCCATCTCGTCAACCCATTTAAATATTAATAATTTAATCTATGTAATTATAAATTTTAGACCCGATATAAGCTCGATTATTTTTATAAACTGAAGCTTTCCTGATATTAATTATATAGTTTGTAAACAATTTGTGGTTTTCACATGTTTACATATACTATGGGAGTTTTTTCGTTAATTTTGATGGTTTTATTGTGGATTACACTTTTTATGTCTACGTATGAATGCTGAAGTTCTATATTGGAAGTTTTTTTTGGATAAAATCTTGGTAGCGTGAACATGATTTCTTTGAAAATTCTTCGCAATGCTAAGATTCCTGTTTTGGATGAGATATATTATGCTGTTTTGGTATATATCCATATTATCATCATCGTCATTAATTTACGAGTCAGCTATTCATTTAACAGACCCACAAGCCACTGATCAATTGGAAAACCCGATAATCTGCATAAAAACCCAGATAACTAACTCATTCAACTCGCGAACCTGCCCATATCCACCTAATATGTCTTGAGGTCGAGCTGCAGTCACGAGATTTCCAACGCACACCATGCTACATGTTTAGCTATTTATTTTAGACTGCAAGGTAGTAGTTGGACCTCAACGCCCTATCCCCGTTCCCTTTTACACGGTACTTGCTATTCATCCGGGGTTTTGTTTTCAGGCTTATTCGAAGGTTAGGTACTTTAACTAGTCAAATTTACATATAAGAGTGCATTTGAGAATAGATTTGTGATTCTCTAGTTAGGTACTTTAACTAGTCAAATTTACATATAAGAGTGCATTTGAGAATAGATTTGTGATTCTCTAGTGTACTCCTGAAATTTTTTGAAGTTTTCGGAATTTTATTTTAGAACAACAAATGAGTTATATTGTAAACACTTATTTTCCAATTCATTTCTCTTTCCTCCAAGAATCAAGTTGGATGCTGCTTTGTTCCCTTGATATTGATTTTATCATACAACTCATTCAATTATCAAAAATTTAAAACATGACTTGTTGAGAAGGAGTTTTGTTTGCATGTAACTTAAAGTGCTATTTTAGTCTTTTATCATCATTAATCGACTATTTTTGTAACGTCCTGAAACAACAAAAAATTTAAAACAAATAACAATAGGATTACAATCCAAAAGAGCGAGACCGCCACTCAAATATATATCACCAAGAGTGCACCAAAATACAATAGAGTTTGTCAAAAGTATGATTACATCAAAAGATGTCAACTACAAGTATATACAACACGTAATCATAAACTACCTTAAAAGATAGACTGCAGGATCCGGTCCCGGGTGCTCCTCCACCGTCACCACCTCCTAATGTCGTTCACGGCCTGAAATGCAAACATAAAACTATACCTGAGTTTCCATAAGGAAACCCCATATGCCAAACCTCTAACACATAAATGAACCAACAACAACAACATGACATGATACAAAATGCAACAGATGTAAAACATCACCCCTTTTCTCCCCCATCTCACAACAAACCCCACACCACTCGTGCACACAAAGGTACTTCCGGAACATTGTCGGCCCACAAACCCCGCCTCACAAGGACGGTCGCTTTGGAGCCCAAAATCACTTAATAGAGCCACAACTCGCTCCGTAGAGCCACCACCGATCACTATCAGGCCGGTTTGTCCTTTCCGTTACCCCAAAAGGGTCGGTGAACCCGTTGCCCTCAAAGCAGATCACACACACCTCAAAACACAAAATAGAGCAACAACAGTCGACCGAACCAACCATACCGGTCGACTGACTCCCTCAAGAAACATGCATGGTTCAACCGTCACCTAGTTGGTCGAACGAAAATCAACATACAACAGTCGAACCAAAAGTCGTGGGTGGTCGACCATTTTGATGGTAATCTCCCGGTTCAACTAACAAAACGACCAATCAGTCGAACAGATGGTCACAGGGGGACGACCGTTTTGAAGGTCTACGCCCAAAATATTATTAATAATAAGCATCCCAAAGGTCGAATGACAAAGGGGACCCGATCGACCAAAAATAGGGTTTTCCAACGTTTCTTCTCAAGTCTACAACTGGTCGAATGAAGCACAAACCTGTCAAACAGACTTTAAGTTAACTTAAGTTACCAGTCGGACCATAGTCAAGAGCGATCAACCATTTAGATTGTCCACGCTCTGTCCATACTAGTCCACAATGTAACGGTTGAACAATCATATAGGTGGTCGACCATTTAGAAGTTCTAGGCCCCGACCGACTCGCTACGGGTACAGTCGGTTGAACGAATCTAAAGGCGGTAGACCCTTTTGATGGTCTATGCCCCAACCAACTTACCAACAGTGTAACTGGTCGAATGGCAAATGTGTCCCATTTGACTAAACGATAACAGGGCTTGCCTAAAACACACAACCAGTTGACCGCCTAAAGGCATCATTCGACCGTTGCAAGGCAGAAACCCGTAATTACACTAGCATTGGTCGACCAAGGCACACGTCGGTTGACCGTTATTCAGCAGCGTCCTGTTGCACTTCCACCTCTGACGAGCCAAACGGCTACCGTTGGCTAAAGCCACCACTCACACACGTTGGGTGAGTCTTAACGAGAAGCTTGACATACCTTTAAGGCTTGAAGAAGCCTCCGAAGGTCAACGACGAACACCCTCGTGCTATTAACCTTATCTCCGACGAACTTTACCCGAGCAACGATCACCACTCCTCCGGCAACCGCAACTCCTTGCTCGTCGATCACCCAACCTCACCGGAGCTTCAGAGAGCTTGAGAGAGAGAAGATTAGAGAGTGAGAGGGAGAGTGACGAGTGAGAGTGAGAGAGAGAGAAAGAAAGAACCCTTTAAATACCCCTCTAACAAACCTCCACCAATCACAAGCCACCACCTCATCAACCCTAAATTCTTCCTCAAACCCCCATTAGCCATCTAAACACAATTAAGCTCCTAATCCAGCATTAGGATTCACTACAAAACTTGTTTGTTTGCACTTGAACCATTAAATATCTTATTTGCTTCCTTTGTGCCATTACTTAATATGACCATGTTATTCTAATAAAGTTTTAGTTAACTTTTGTAATATTAATTAATAATTGATTTAATGGATTTTACTCACCCTACATATAGCCCTACCTGCGAGTGTTAACTAGACCAATTCTGTTTGTTCGATTCAAAATGGTTCCAAATTTCCCTCGAATCCGGTTTTGGTTCCAATATGGTTTGGACCTTGTTCGATTTGAACCATATATTTTTTAATATTTATTTTTGATGTATTTTAATTAATTTTTTGATGTATTCTTATGTTTTTATACCAAATTAACTCCAAAATGATCCTTGTATAATAAAATATTAATCCCACGACAAATTTTTGATTTTTAACAATAAATCGCTATCGAATAATATTTTTAACCAAATATCAACAAAAATAATATAGTTTGACCTGATTCGTTCTATTGCCAGATTTTCCTGAATCCTATTCGATCTGAACTGATTTGATATGATTCCGTACATGTGTACACCCCTAGCCCTACTCAAGAACTAGATCTTCACGAACCTACATGACTGTGTTTGGATGTGGTTTTTTCCAGCATTGGGGAAGTTTTCATGGGCCCAAATGCCAAATAAAGTTCACACATGCATCCAAACAGAATTTGGTAAAGCTGGTTTGACCACATTTTCATGTTTTTCGAGATCATACTTTTGCCTTGAACTGAGAAGCTCACTTCGTGAGTTTTTTAGAGCTTTTGCTTCAGAAGCTCTCATTTGGTCTAGTCAATTACCATGATGTCCTCAAGAAATGTTAAAATGACACGGCATGTCCCATAATTATGTTGAAAATGTCCACATCTATTGCCTTATTTGTGTCAGAGTATTTACATTTACGCCACCAACAACATCATTAACATTCACGCCATCAACAACAACTACCGTTTCCTCTCTTGTTTGTGCCGCCCTATTTTTTTGGCTCAGGCTGCATTTGTCGACGTGGGAGCTGCTCTACCTCTAGTCGTTGGGTCTTCGCCCTTCCTCTACGCACCCATTTTCCATGGTCGTTGTGTTCTCACCTTGCCTCTACGCGCCCACCTTGGGAGCTGCTCTATAAAACTTGTCAGTGTCCATTATCCAAATCTGTTGGTGACCTATCGGTCCTTCACCCCCGTAACATGTCGCCAACCTTCTGGCTCTAAGTGGTAAATCTACCGCCTGAGTACTCTTCGAATTAGCTACTACTGACGCACAATTGCCTTAATTTTTTTTCGTAACCCTATACCACTAATTCGTCGATTCTGAACAATACTAACTTATTTCAGCAATTGCATGTTACTTTATTTACCTCTGATATTTTTTTATGTGTTGATTTTGTGCTTCCATTTTTGTATTCTGCTTTCGACGCTCAATTTACCCAAAAAATTGTTGTCATTGTGATCCAAATGCCAAATAAATTTCCCAAATAAATGCCAATCATTTCGTGCTTCCATTTTTGTATTCTGCTTTCGATGCTCAATTTTCCTAAAAAATTGTTATCGTTGTCACCGTCACAAAATTCTGTAACCAAAATCTGAAATACGAAATATGTAATATTAAATTTGGTTAAACTGGATCCATTTATATATTTGTAAATATGTCACTCAATCTTTCCTTAGATATAAGGGCTAAAATGGAAGATGACCGCGATCAAGACTGTACTGAATTAGAACCAATGGACTTCATAGTAGATGACTCCACAAACAGAATAGACCAATTAGATAGTAACCTACAAGTGAGCAGTGGCGATTCCGAAGAACATGAAATGGATGAGGATGAATTCAAACAAAATTCGATCTTTAGGGTAGTAGAACTTGTTGAGGCTTACCTACAAAAAACCTGATCTAAATGAAGGTCCACACGGACCCGTGTGCCGGTTACCAAAGAACCCAGAATCTTATAAGCGGTCATTATCGCGTCTGTCTAAAATCATGTCGCATGATGCCCCAAGTATTTTTAAGCCTCTGCCAGTTAATGAAGCAAAGAGGTTTGTTGAGAGGCACAAGGGTGTCACTATGGAGGAGCAAATTCACATCTTCCTATATGCTTTGGGCCATGCACATGTTAATCATGCAATACAAGAACTATTTCAACACTCCGGTGACACAATTAGTAGGCATATTAATCATGTGTTGCGAGCGGTTGCTATTTGGTCGTGCGACATGATTAAACCAAAGGATGAATTGAACAAAACTCATGATTATGTTCTTCATCACGCCAGTGGCAAGTTCTTTCCTTTCTTCAAAAATTGCATTGGTGCTCTGGATGGAACCCATGTTCATGCCAGAGTACCTAAATCCGAACAACAACTGTATCGCCCTGGTCGAGATCCAAAGAGGACTTCCCAAACGTCCTCGAGGTTTGTGACTTCAATATGAGATTTATTTTTTTCTCCGCCGGTTAGGAGGCCGGTATCGCCCATGACAATCGTGTCTTAATCCACACACTATACGAGACTACTAGTTTCCCCTACCCACTGCATGGTACTAATTGAAATTCAGAAATTACGTTGTTCTTCTTAGTTGGTCATATGTAGTTATTATATTTGCAAATTTTGGGTTTTAGGAAAATATTACTTGGTGGATGCTGGATATCCAAACCGTCAAGGGTTTTTGGCCACGTCCCCAAATTTGAAACAACACCCCCACGTGGAAGGGATGAATTGTTCAATAGCACGAATTCTGAAGGATTTCATGATTAATTGTACATATTTATTTTCGAAATTTTTATGCACAATAAGGATCAATTTATAATTTTCTATGATTTATTTCATGCATGCATCAATTTGTTTCAATAACTAGTTTCAAAACTTTATTAAAACAAATATGGGCTCCGAAATTCATACCTAGAAGTTCTCTAAAACTTCTTGAAGATTCGGAGACGTTGGGGATACTCCTCGCTGCGCCGGATGCCTCCGAGTATTCACCAAACTCTAAACAAGATCGGAGAGAGGGAAGATAGTCTCTCAATCTCCGATAGGCTTTAGATCTAATTACTAACCCCTCTTTAATTCTCTTGAGAAGATGATCTCTTAAGAACTAAAACTAAACTTAAGAATTAAGGGATTTTCATGGAGAATCATTGAGAGAGAATTTTGCATAAGAAAATAATGAATGAATTGAGGAGGTAATGAGATAAACTTGTATTTATAAGTTCTCTCCAAATTACCTATTCATGTGCAACCTCTTGCCCATGATTTCATGCAAAATTCCATCTAACCATCCATTATTTGATAATAAATAATATTAGCCACGAATTAAATCAATTATGGACCAATTCCATGCATGATCTAATTAATTCTTAAATTAATTCTGCATTAACCGTCTGGACCGGTCGACCGTTTGGAGGTTCGGTCGACCGCTCGAACCAGGTTTCGGTCGACCGTTCAATAACTCGGTCGACCGTTCATAACAGGAATTATTCCATCGCTATGTTCGGTCGACCATTCGAACAGATGAAAATTCCCTGTTATCGGTCGAGACACATCCGGTCGACCGTGCCCGATCGGTCGACCGTTTACTGCTAACCCGTCGACCGTTGGAGCACTGTTCTGCAGACTTGTCAAATTTCGGTTTAACCCCTACAAAATTTGACATTTCGGGATTAGTAGTAAATTCACAACTTATGTAACATATTATCCTATGTAATGATCAATCATTACACCCCATAATATTTACATCACATATGAATTTAATTTAGATTCTAATTATGTTATTAATCACAACATAATTTTGATTTTGCTTGTTCACCCCATGTGTCATATTTTCTACATGAAACCCGACACATCTTATGAACTTAAAATCCCCATTTCTTGTTTCCCAGTTTTGTGGTGTGACCTATGGGAGGATCTAAACTAAGTTGGCAGTGATATTAAGAGCTTAATATCACAAGCTATAAGCGGTATCTAACTACACATTATAGCTCCCAATTAGTTAGATGTCTTAATTCCACTCGAACCAAAACCCGATCCATTTAGTGATGGAGTGCACCACTTGTGTCCGTCCCTTGCCTCATGATATTAAGAATACACACAAAGTAGTATTGTGTCATCTTTGTATTAGTATTCATTTCTTGATCTCTTTAAGCTAGTTATAAATATGTGACTTAACTCAAATCACATTGTGCACATTATAACTTTGCTTTATCAAGGGGCCCACTAATATCATCACTCAATTAAGAGGGGCAATGATAATCTTTTGACTAACTATCTTCTCCAACGAAAGTTATACTTAACCAACTAATGCCTTTACACTACACTCATCGATAGCTCAAGACACTAGTCTAATTAAGAACTCCTTAAGCGATCGGATATAAGTCTCATATCAAAGGACCAAGGACACAGTAAAATATTAATGACACAGAAACACATTCCTATAATATTTTACTTGTTAGGTCAATTCGGTATACAAAAGTACTGTTTTCCTCTTTTGTGTACCCGTGTTGTCACTCACTTGTAGAGCTACAATGATCTATGGCCAACACGACAATCTTAACTCGGTAATTAATGTCCCATGTTAATTACCATGATTGCGAATATCTTTTGTTTTATGTAAACCAATATCTTTTAGAGCTCTACGGTTAAGGACCAAGAGCCTCTTCCTCAACACTTCCAAAAGACGAATAACATAAACAAGGAACAAAATGATTTCTCATTCAATTCATAATAATTGACATTTAAAAGTAAAACTTTTAGAACACATTCCCTTCAATCACCCACTTGTTATTAAAGTTTTCTTTCTCATACATACTCAATGCATAAAACAATAATAACTAGGGTAAACCCCATTACATATCAATCATCAAGCCAATCTACATGGTTCCTCAATCCCATGGACTCGAAATGCATTTCGCCCTTGGCTTGGGATAAGGGTTTTGTGAATGGATCAGCTGTGTTGCTGTTGGTGTGCACCCATAACAGATTTATTTTGCCTTCGTCGATGAGGTCACGCATCACGAAGTACTTACGATCCATGTACTTCACTTTGTGGTGTGATTTGGGATCCTTGATTTGCGAGATAGATGCACTATTGTCGCAAAATAGCTCTATTGGTCCCTCGCTCGAGGGAACTACTCCAAGCTCTTCACGGAACTTCTTAATCCACACTCCTTCCTTGCTCGCTTCAGCGACAACCATTACTTCGGAAGCAGTGGTTGAGTCGGCCGTAGTGCTTTGCTTCCAACTACGCCAACTCACAACTCCACCATTCAGAAGGAAGACGTATCCTGATTGCGACCTTCTATCGTCTGGATCACTCATGAAACTCGCATCCGAGTAACACTCAGCTATCAATTCCCTTTGTCCTCCATAAACGAGAATCTTATCCTTAGTCCGGTTAAGGTACTTCAGGATATTTTTGACCGCAGTCCAATGCTCAGGACCTGCGTTGGATTGGTGACGACTTGTCATGCTTAAAGCATACGAGACATCGTGTCTTGTGCAAGTCATCGCGTACATGATCGACCCAATTGCCGAAGCATAAAGGACATCCTTCATGTACTCTAAGTCCTTACGTGATTGAGCACGTTGAGACTTCTTGAGTTGCACACCCATACTCATTGGCACACTTCCCTTTTTGGAGTTGTTCATCTTGAACCTTTCCAAGACCTTGTCAATGTATGTACGTTGACTCAGGCCAATGAGTCTACGGGATCTATCTCGGTATATCTTGATTCCCAAGATGTATTGAGCCCCACCCATATCTTTCATTGAAAATGCAGATTTCAATGAACTTCTCGTTTGCTCAAGCAAAGGAATATGATTTCCCATAAGCAATATGTCATCGACATATAAGATTAGGAATACTACATGGCTCCCACTAACCTTCTTGTATATACAAGGTTCTTCCTTACTTTGAATGAAGTGAAGCTTCTTCACTTCCTCGTCAAAGCGTTTGTTCCAACTCCTTCATGCTTGCTTCAATCCATAAATGGATCTTTGAAGCTTGCATACCTTCTCGCTATTCTTTGGATCTTTAAAACCTTGAGGTTGTACCATGTACACATCCTCCTCCAAGTTCCCATTAAGGAACGCCGTTTTGACATCCATTTGCCATATTTCATAATCGTGAAATGCGGCAATAGCGAGCATGATCCGAATAGACTTGAACATGGCAACCGGTGAAAAAGTTTCATCATAGTCAATTCCTTGAACTTGAGTGAAACCCTTCGCTACAAGCCTTGCTTTGTAGGTTGTCAGGTTCCCATCCATGTCCATCTTCCTCTTAAAAACCCATTTATTATGAATGGCCTTTTTACCTTGAGGAAGGTCAACCAAGTCCCATACTTGATTATCATACATGGATTCTATTTCGGATTCCATGGCCTTGAGCCATAGTTTGGAGTCTTCCTTATCCATTGCTTCTTGGAAGGTCAAGGGATCATTGGTATTTAGTACCATGATTTCATGAAGTCCCAGATAGATATCAGGTTTCTTCCTTTCCCTCGTTGACCTTCTAAGTTCTTTTGGTTCTTCTCGTGTCTCTCGAACTTCTTCCACAATTTCTGGAGGAATCGGTTCATGCTCAACTCTTTAACGTACACTTGGTGGGGACGATTGAGATTCTCTCACAATTTCTTGTGATGGTCTCTCGCTCACGCTCCCACTAACCAAAGGAATCTCGGTTGGGCCTTCATGATCTTGAATGTCATCATTCATGTCATGATCTTGTAGAGTATCTTGAGTTTCCTCAAGCACAACCCTACTCCCACTACTTTTTACTCTTTCTAGAAATTCTTTTCCAGAAATGTGGCATCCCTCTCTACAATCACTCGATTGGAGGTGATATGCCAAAAGTAGTATCCTCTTGTCTCACGAGGATAACCAATAAAGAAGCACTTATCCGCTTTTGGTTGAAGTTTGGTCGACATCAATCTCTTGACGTAAGCCTCACAACCCCAAATCTTGAGAAAATTGGGCTTAGGTGTTTTACCACTCCATAGCTCATAAGGAGTTTTCTCCACGGATTTGGATGGAACATTATTTAGTGTGTAAGCAGCAGTTTGTAGTGCATAACTCCAAAAGTAAAGAGGTAATTTCGCATGACTCATCATTGACCGAACCATGTCGAGCAATGTCCTATTCCTCCTTTCGGATACCCCATTCCACTGAGGTGTACCGGGAGGGGTGAGTTGAGGTACAATACCAAACTCCTTTAGGTATGAGTCAAATTCGGCACTTAAGTACTCACCTCCACGATCCGTTCGTAGAGACTTGATTTTCTTGTCGAGTTGGTTCTCTACTTCATTCTTGAATTCTTTGAACTTCTCAAAAGATTCACTTTTGTTTCTCATTAGATAAACATAGCCATAACGACTATAATCATCCGTGAACGTAATGAAGTACCTGAAACCATCTCGTGCACTAGTACTCATTGGACCACATACATCGGAATGTATCAAATCCAACAAGCCACTCGCCCTTGGGCCTTTCTTCTTGAAAGGCTTTTTGGTCATTTTTCCCATTAGACATGGTTGGCACGTCTCCATTGATTTAAAATCAAGTAGACCAAGAAGGTTAGCTTCTTGCAATTTCTTGATGCGCTTTTCATTTATGTGACCAAGACGATAGTGCCACAAGAGAGTATCATTCTCGTGAGTGGTCTTAAGTCTTTTTTTATTGATATTAAATATTTGTTTATTATTCAATTCAAGCAAATAGAGACCAATCCTTATGAACGCATTTGCATAGAAAACACCATTCTTCGATATAGACAGACAAGAATTTGAAATATTTATATTAAAATTATCCATATCCAGACATGATACAGAAATAATATTCTTGCTAATCGAAGGTACATAATAAACATTCTTTAGACATAAATTTAAACCACTACATAATTGAAGCACCACAGAACCTTGAGCAACCACAGACACGTTCACACCATTTCCGACCTTCAATTCTACCTCGTTCCTTACGAGTTCCTTCCTATCCATGAGTAGCTGCACATTAGAAACTATGTGAGCACAAGATCCGGTATCAATTACCCAATCCTGGACAGAGGTGGCTAAATTTATTTCAATAACAAATATACCTTTGGCCTTTTTGGGGTGCCGATGTTCAATCACTCCGTTGTCAAGGTCTTCCTTGTACTTGGTGCAATTTGGCCGGATGTGTCCTTTTTCACCGCAGTGAAAGCACTCCGTATTGGGAGTTGGAGATTTCTGAGATTTCCCCCTCGAGGCACTCTTATGAGCACCTCCTACTCCCTTGCTCTTGATTGAACCACTTTTGGTAGATTTTCCCTTTCCTTTACCAATCTTATGTCCCCTCCCATGGACGGCAAGGACTTGCTTGTCCCTACCCTTGCCCATGTCAACTTCAGCAGTTTTGAGAGCATTGTGCAGCTCCTCAAGACTCACCCCTTTTTCACGCACGTGGTAGTGCATCACAAAGTCCTTAAAGGACGGGGCTAGAGAGCCAAGAATCATATCTTCAGCAATGTCCTCGGGCATTGGTGAAGAGAGCTTTGCCAACTTCTCAAGGTATCCTTGCATCGTGAGAAAATGCATAGATACCGATGTTCCCTCCGCCATATGGCACCTTGTGAGTGCGATGGTGGTCTTATAGCGCTCCTTTCGGGCACTATCCATGAACTTCTTTGATAAAGCCTCCATGGTCTTCTTGGGTTTTGAATCCAAGTATTTCGCTTGAAGCGAGTCACCCATCGATGCTAGCATAAGATCGTGAACTTGGTTCTCTTGGTCTTCCCACTTGGCTTTAGCCTCTTTCTCTTCATCGGTTAATCTCCCATTCCACTTTGGGATTGGACCTTCCAAAATGTGAGATAGTTTCTCAAACTTTAACACGATGTTGAGTTTTAGTTGCCAACTAATGAAGTTTGAGCCATCATTTGCTAAAGGGTGTTTTTCTATCATGGATCGTACGATACGTTGGATGTTCGACATTTTTCTACAAAATAAATCATATAGGTTTTAATGCCAATTTTATGTTTTAATACACATGCATACATATATCGAATATAAATGTAAATGTTGCAAATAAAAAAATTTGCCCATAAATGCAACAATACAAGATCCCATTAATTGTAACATAGACTAGCTAAGGGTTATCGAATACATTACAACATCAAGGTAAGAAAAACATTTTTCTAATCACAACCTTTTGAATTTTAGCAATATTAGCATCTTCAAACTCTTGTGATTCTTGTCGTTTTAATTATGAGGGAATGCGACCTATCCTTGTAAGAAAAACTTTTTCCCAAAACCGAGCGAGGGCTCTAGGTAATGTTAAGAAAACTTATTTTCATTTGATACGAGATACGTTTATCCATTGTATTCACAACTAAACATACTTGGGGTTCACTAGGGTGAAACACACCTCATACATTTAATCGTGGCACAACAACAGACAACCATTATATCTCCCACTATTCCCAAAGATGGAGGGAGCTATCTCCCGCTAAGGGCGAGCAGAGTATCCCTCAATCAATGGCTGCTAGTGGATGAAATAAGAAGGAAATTATTCTTACTTTTTGTTGGACAATTTCATATATTTACATGTGATTTGGAATTTTAGGTTATCGTGCATATTAATATTCATACACATCCTAACATTCACCACATTCATCACATGCATAGCAGAAATTAAAAAAACAGAAATTAAACATTCACACAATCCACATCGTGTGAGTTTATATGTTCCCTTCGATCCTTGATCCTCGATCTCCGATCCTCGATCCTCGATCGATGCGCTACAGTTGCGACTTCCTCTTACACCGGAGATGTAGATTTTACAGAAAATAAACTTGCTCCTCACATTCAATAAAAACCGACTAGTGCAAGTCCTATGTTAAACCTCTCATATGCATATGCAATTATCTAAAAGATGGAAATAGAGAATTTGGCTTTTACATACATAAGCCCCTGTATTATAACAATTATAAACATTCATAGGCGCTGATTTGGAACATATAAACTTACAATTCCTGCAAAAACAACTCGAGCATCCATGCGCGCAATATTGCTATAAACTATCCACCCTAGTTTATCAAGCATCTAGAATCCCAAACAATTCTTTGAAAAACATTTTGAAATCCATTAAAAACGTTTTTCATGCATCCATAGTTCAAAAATTAATTATGAACCGCTGTCCATCCAATTTCCAATGGAAAGATGAACCGCAGTTTTTCGGTTTTGTTGATTCTCTTACAAAATAATCGTTTACACTAAAAACGAAATTATTGCAAGTTAGACAAATGTCTAAATCTTAATTCTAATAATTACATGGCATGTTTTAAAACACTTAAAACATTCAGAACGAATTATTATGGAGAATTACATCAACAAACATTCATAGACCGAAAAACCGGTAAATCGAATTGTTTAAATCCTAGATGGTAAACTAAATTCGTTTACAACCTTAAATCATGAGAAAATTGAACCCTAAGCTCTGATACCACTGTAGGATTTCAAGTTTAATTGTACATATTTATTTTCGAAATTTTTATGCACAATAAGGATCAATTTATAATTTTCTATGATTTATTTCATGCATGCATCAATTTGTTTCAATAACTAGTTTCAAAACTTTATTAAAACAAATATGGGCTCCGAAATTTATACCTAGAAGTTCTCTAAAACTTCTTGAAGATTCGGAGACGTTGGGGATGCTCCTCGCTGCGCCGGATGCCTCCGAGTATTCACCAAACTCTAAACAAGATCAGAGAGAGGGAAGCTAGTCTCTCAATCTCCAATAGGGTTTAGAATCTAATTACTAACCCCTCTTTAATTCTCTTGAGAAGATGATCTCTTAAGAACTAAAACTAAACTTAAGAATTAAGGGATTTTCGTGGAGAATCATGGAGAGAGAATTTTGCATAAGAAAATAATGAATGAATTGAGGAGGTAATGAGATAAACTTGTATTTATAAGTTCTCTCCAAATTACCTAGTCATGTGCAGCCTCTTGTCCATGATTTCATGCAAAATTCCATCTAACCATCCATTATTTGATAATAAATAATATTAGCCACGAATTAAATCAATAATGGACCAATTCCATGCATGATCTAATTAATTCTTAAATTAATTCTGCATTAACCGTCTGGACCGGTCGACCGCTCGAACCAGGTTTCGGTCGACCGTTCAATAACTCGGTCGACCGTTCAATAACTCGGTCGACCGTTCATAACAGGAATTATTCCATCGCTATGTTCGGTCGACCGACCGATTACATTCGGTCGACCGTTCGAATAGATGAAAATTCCCTGTTATCGGTCGAGACACATCCGGTCGACCGTTTACTGCTAACCGGTCGACCGTTGGAGCACTGTTCCGCAGACTTGTCAAATTTCGGTTTAACCCCTACAAAATTTGACATTTCGGGATTAGTAGTAAATTCACAACTTATGTAACATATTATCCTATGTAATGATCAATCATTACACCCCATAATATTTACATCACATATGAATTTAATTTAGATTCTAATTATGTTATTAATCAGAACATAATTTTGATTTTGCTTGTTCACCCCATGTGTCATATTTTCTACATGAAACCCGACACATCTTATGAACTTAAAATCCCCATTTCTTGTTTCCCAGTTTTGTGGTGTGACCTATGGGAGGATCTAAACTAAGTTGACAGTGATATTAAGAGCTTAATATCACAAGCTATAAGCGGTATCTAACTACACATTATAGCTCCCAATTAGTTAGATGTCTTAATTCCACTTGAACCTAAACCCGATCCATTTAGTGATGGAGTGCACCACTTGTGTCCGTCCCTTGCCTCATGATATTAAGAATACACACAAAGTAGTATTGTGTCATCTTTGTATTAGTATTCATTTCTTGATCTCTTTAAGCTAGTTATAAATATGTGACTTAACTCAAATCACATTGTGCACATTATAACTTTGCTTTATCAAGGGGCCCACTAATATCATCACTCAATTAAGAGGGGCAATGATAATCTTTTGACTAACTATCTTCTCCAACGAAAGTTATACTTAACCAACTAATGCCTTTACACTACATTCATCGATAGCTCAAGACACTAGTCTAATTAAGAACTCCTTAAGCGATCGGATATAAGTCTCATATCAAAGGACCAAGGACACAGTAAAATATTAATGACACAGAAATACATTCCTATAATATTTTACTTGTTAGGTTAATTCGGTATACAAAAGTACTATTTTCCTCTTTAGTGTACCCGTGTTGTCACTCACTTGTAGAGCTACAATGATCTATGACCAACACGACAATCTTAACTCGGTAATTAATGTCCCATGTTAATTACCATGATTGCGAATATCTTTTGTTTTATGTAAACCAATATCTTTTAGAGCTCTACGGTTAAGGACCAAGAGCCTCTTCCTCAACACTTCCAAGAGACGAATAACATAAACAAGGAACAAAATGATTTCTCATTCAATTCATAATAATTGACATTTAAAAGTAAAACTTTTAGAACACATTCCCTTCAAATTCTTCACTTCATAATGTCATCGAACGATCTTTTGGAGTTCTCAAAAAAGATGGTGAATGCTTAACCTAATAGAACCCTATAGCTTAGAGGCACAAGCAATGTTTGTCATCATTGCCATGGCTTTGCACAACTACATAATTGACCAAAGTGGGGATGAAATCCTTGATGAATTTGTTAATGAACAACAACAACCTAACAATGGGGGCCTAGTTGGGCCACCCCCAGGAGCGGGGGATGATGAAAGCATGACCACAACACGTAATTGTATTCGTGATTCAATAGCAGGGTGTAGGGGAATGCGAAGTTTTTTTTTTGGTTAGATTTTGTGTTAGACTTATATGATGGTGTCTGATTGAACGTTTTAATTATAACCGCAAGTGCACGGCCGCGTTGAAGCGGTGGCAAATATAGGTCGATCCACAGGGAGGTGTGTCTGAAGGACTTATCTCCAGCGACTTTACCACTCCACTAAAAGCAATTGCTGTTAGTGAGGGAGCCACTTCCAATATAGTCCATTCCCAGGCAGTGCAGAGCCCCAAACTAAGCGTCGGGTGGACATGAGGGGCTGCACGTTTGTGCCAACGAGTCGGGCTGTTAAACACCTAGGCCTTTAGGCCCACGAGCCATAGTAAGAGATTGCTTGGCAACAACCCCTCATCTATACGGGTGGTCCCATAACCACCAAGGAATTTGCTGGGGTCCCATAACCCCAACAGTGTCGACTTTAGTTTGTTCGAAGGCGAGTGTGAAAGAAAGGAGAGAAAAGAGTTATGATCTAAACTACACTACACTGGGAAAGGAATGAAAAATACGCAATAAAACTAAACCCCATAGGGGGTAGATAAAGAATGTGAATACAAATATGTGTGTATGTGTGTGTGTTCAATTAAGTTCATCACAACATGTAGTGCATGAAAATTATAAAACTAAATCCAACTTTGCCTCCACATGAATTAAGATAATACAATATCATTAAAACATACAAGACAATAATTTGAATGAAGCTAAATGAACTCATGTATAAATACCAACCCTCACTATGCCTCAACATGAATTAAGATTACACAATCATTAAACCATACAAGACATTAACTAAGGTAAAGGAAACAAGAGTACATGCAACTACGAATCATGTTTCCTTCATCAATTCCATCCATATCCTCACTTTATCATTCCCCATAAAATATGTTCACTAATCTAAGCATATGCTAAGCTTCATTCAAGAGCATTAGCATATCAAAGACAAGAGTGAAATCCCATTAGATGGTTATGGAAATCATTTAAGGTTCAAAGGATTAAGATAACACACACCTAATACATCACATAATCATATCACATATTTCTCCACCCCCAAATGGGGATGGAACTACTCACTCATATTTAAACTATAACCTACATTAAAATGAGACATTCTACTGAAAGGAAATTAAGCTAAGCAAGCAAGAAATAGTAAATAAGCTAAAAAGACATAAAACTAAAGAAGTATGCAACACATATGAAAGGAAATTAAACTAAGAAAGAAACAACATAACCAAAGGAAAACATCTATTATTACTCACTCAATTACAAGTAGTCTCTCTCCACCAGGGGTTTTTACTTCAAGACTTTTACTCCTAGTAGAGAGGATGGCCACCAAGAGAGTGATGGGGTACAAGAGACGAAGGAGAGTTCTATTTATAGCCATAGAAAAGGTATTCCGGGACAATCCCCCGGTATGGGACTAAACATATACCAGAAATAGACTAAATACACTCTAATACACGCCCCACAGAAATCTTAGCGGATCCAGACCAACCTAGACCGCCAATTGGTGGTCTACAGGGCTTGGATTGGTCTAGGCTTTCTTCTGGGCTTTCCTGGATGTCTTTGCTTGTGTTCGGTGCATCTACTTAGCTTGTTGGAGCTCCGACCCGAATATAATTGCCAAAATACTCCCCATGATGGTGTGGAGTATTCTTGTTTGCTCATTGGTCCTTCGATCTTACATTCAGGTCCTTTGATCTTGCATCTTAGTCCTCGAGTCTCTCAACTCAATCATTTTTCCTGCTTTTAGGTCCTTTTAGAGTCTCTCCTTCTCAAACCTACTTATTCCTGAAAACTAAACATTAAACTCGTTACATAACATTATTTGGGTGAAAGATAATGGATATAAGACATAAAGATATGCAAGAAATGATGTCAATCAATGTCCAGTAATTTTTGCATTCCATTGTTGTAGACACTCTTAACCTCTATTGTTTACTGTTTGTTGGACCTTCGATAGCAATTCGTTTTCCATACATCTTTATTTTTTGCAATTTGACTGTGAATCGTAAGTTTCTTATGGTGCCTATACATTGATTTTTATGTTTGTTGTTAATGACATAACCTTTTGTGGGTTTTTGTTGGTAAAAGATGAACAAACATTCTACTCTACCACCGTTACCAGAGACATGGCTTGGGGGTTTTGAACTTGTCGAGTTTGCTGGACCTATTGCTCACCCATCTCTTAGTATGACTGATTCAAAGTCCTTTGACAATTGAACCTCTGAGTTGGGGCTGGTGCAGATTCAGCCTAGTAAGTCTTTAGATGATACTTTCTCGTACGAAACGACAGAAGCTACACCGAGCCCCCAACCTGTACCAGCACGGAGTCAACCCACAAAACCGAGGCAACAAAAAGTATGAGTCCACAAAAAGGGTGAACCCCAACGATGACGAAGTAAGGAAGGCAAATTGGGATGAATTCCAGCACAGTACTTGGGTTCGTTTATGTGTTCAAGAAATGGCACTTAGTAACAAAAGGGAGTCCGTCCTTAGTCCTCAAGGCAATGCCAACTTGGAGCAAAAATTTGGACAAATCACTGGAGTTAGATACACGAGAGCACAGTTCAAGGGTCACTGGTACAGAACAAAGCCAACATACAGTTGCTGGAAGTGGTTACGATCACACACTAGATTGGGATGTGACAACGTCAGAGGCATGTTCACGGCGGACGACCAGTGGTGGATCAAAGCTAATAAGGTAACAATGAAGAAATCAATGTTGAGTACTTCTTTTAATGTTTGTATCTTCGATTGATTTGCATATTTTAGGCGAAGAAAGGAGTAATCTCTTTCAAAAATGAAGGGTTGAAGTTCGAGGAGGAGTTGGACTACACTTTTAAGGTAAAATCCCTAATTGTTCCCGCAGTTTCATTCCCAGTGAACCTGACATTCCAGATCGTCTACTTGCTGGAGCCTCTACGTCCTCACACGCTAGTGCAGTTGCCAGTCCGCAAAGTGGGCAAATTGTGAAACATAAGCTACTGGAAAGATCACATGAGGAGGTCCATTGTCCAGCAGAAAGCACAAGTTGAAGTTCAATCTCCGGTGAGAGCAATGATTGAGGACATACCACCGATTGAGGTCATGCTAGCCATCGAGGCTCCTCCACCACCAAAGGAGAGAAACAAGGATGGGAGGAAGAAGAAGCCAAGAATAGCTCCTTCCACAAAATCCATACATAATGACCTTAGAGAAATAAAGGACGCTCAGTGTGACATGAACTCATGGAAGGACGATGGTGATGAAGGCAGTAGCAAGTTCAGTGTGGAGATCTGCATCAATTTTATGGTCGACTGTGGGTTGGGAGCCTGGGACCCAAGAATTCGCAATGGTGTTGTGAAAATTCAAGCACTACTCGGAGCGCAAAATATTTGTGCTCGCCGGAGATTGTCAGACGCGGGCGTATTTGATCAAAGACATGCTCACCCAATGACTTCAGGAGATGGTTAATAAATTGCAATGAGTATTCAAATTTTCATAACCTCTATGTCGAAGAAGTAACATGATCGTAGGTGTTCTTTATAACCAATGTCGTGGGATATTAACTTATTTGTCAAGTTGTTCGGAGGTCGGATTGTAGCGTAATTTTTGTTCTTTGCAAGAGACAATGCCTTATTTGTCTTTTTCAATATATGAGTTTGCCATTTTTAACCTATGAGTTTGTCCTTTTTAATATATGGGTTCGTTCTTTTTGACCATGAGTCTGTCCTTTTTAAGCTATGAGTTTGTCCTTTTGAAGATATGGGTTTGCCTTTTTCAACCTATGCTTTTGTCCCTTTTAACATATGGGTTTGCCCTTTTTAAGATATGAGTTTGTCATTTTTAATATATGAGTTTGTCCTTCTTAAGCTATAAGGTTGTCCTTTTTAATTTATGGGTTTGTCCTTTTTAATAAACGGGTTTGTCCATTTTAATATTTAGGTTTGTCCTCTTTAACCTACTAGATGAATTAACTTGCGTCCAAAAAGAAAAAAAAGTATACACGGTAAGGGGAAAAATATAGTATGTAAATTATACATGAAAACGGGAAAAACTGAGTATGTAAATTATACATGTATAAAGATCACTCCTAACGAGTACAAATCGGACATAAATAAAAAAAACGAAAGGGAAGAGAAGATTTGTTCTTCAAAAGTTAACACAAGTGCGGGAGTCCCTCAATAAATACATCGCCAATTCACCATTAAATGAGTGAACTATTTTGGGGTCCATCTCATTCGCCGGCGAAACCCGTTGCATGAGACACTTTATCCAGTTTAACACATAAGCACACTTGGCCGAGCATTCATGTACACCTATTGTCTGGTTGGGATCGTCGTCTGGGAGTAGTTCCCTAGAGTAATTGTTCGACTGCAGGATCTCCTCAGACGAACCGTTAACAACCACCAGAGTCCAATGTTTGGTCAGTAGCATTGGTTGTGCGATGATGGTCATTGTAGGATTCACGCCTTGTAGTCGAGGGGCGAGCAACTCTTCAATGTTCTGGCCTTGGCCATTCACAATACACTTTGAACAGAAGCTTGAAATACAAAGTACCTCATGCGGGTAGCTTTCTATTTTCTATCGGTCTTCCAGTACAAAAAGCATATTGTCGACCATCTCGTTCATCATATCCATCCCTTTTGTTATGAGCTCATTCAGGTCGGAACGTGTAAAATTGCACAAATCACCTCACTAGATCACCTCTCTATGATTGTGTGTGGTTGCGGTCAAGTTCAACAATATGTTCACCTCATCACTACTCAATGTGGCCAATGCATCAATATCTATCTCTGGTCTTGTCTCTCGTCAGTGATGTGCCAACCTGAAATCATCCTCTACCCTCTTCCTCTTTTTTTAGGCTCCTTTGGAGCACTCTTTCTTTCCTCTCCCGCTTCTCTTCCTCCTTCTTCTTCTTATCCTTCTCTTCATCTTTTTTCCTCTTGTGCTCCACGAAGGTCATTGAGCGATGTCTTTTGGACCCCCCAGTTTGCTCTTCTTTTCTCCTCCTCCTGCTACTGCTTAAATTCTTCTTCTTTCTTCTTCCTATTCTCCTTTTCCTCCTCCTCCTTCTTCTTTCTTTCTTCCTCCTCTTTCCTTCTTTCTTGCTCCCTCATCCTGTGCTTGTCCTTCTCCTTCTTCTCTTTTTTCCTCCTTTTTCCTTCTTTGTTGCTCCCCCATCTTCTTCTCCTCCTCTCTCTCCCTCTCTTTTTCCTTCTCTTCCTCCCTCAACTCCTCCCCCTCTCTTCTCTCTCCCTCTCTTTTTCCTTCTCTTCCTCCCTCATCCTCTCATCATCCTCTCCTCCTCCTCTCCCCCCTCCCTTCTTTCTCCCTCTCTTTTTCATTCTCTTCCTCCCTCATCTTCTCCTCGTCCTCCTCTCTCCTCCTCCCTTCTTTCTCCCTCTTTTTCATTCTCATCCTCTCCTCATCCTCCTCTCTCTTCCTCTCTTCTCTCTCCCTCTCTTCCTCCCCATAGTTCTGTTGAGCAACACTCTGTCCTCGAAGAGATGCAATCTCTTCCTTTAGCATCCCAGTCTCCTCCCGAGACTTCCTCTGTTCTTGAGCCTCTTAACCTATTCAGGTTCTTTATTCAGGGCAACTCCGACTTGCAGTCATTTCGTCTTCAGCCCAGCAAGTTACAACTCTTGAAGCAGCGGATTCCTAGGGATGCTGCAGTCTCTCAATTGCACCCTACGTTCAGTGCTTGTTGAAGCACAATTAGTTTATGTGTGATTGATTGGATTAGGAATTTGATCCAAACCAATGAGTTCCTTCTCCTTTGGTGTAAGGAGAGGCGGGTGGGCTAGTCTAATTTCTCAGGCGTAAATTTTAGGGAGGGTGATGTCGTATTCCTCCCATTTCTTCAGAATTATCCGACTGCCAGAAATTGCAGACCACTTGTTCATCCTCAGGTAGGCACCCATTTTGGGCTTCCCCAACGTGAACTCACAAAGCCACACATGTGCATGCAAGACCGTTAAAATGGCAAACCCATCTATTAAGAAGGGAAAACTATGCAATTAAAAAGTACAAACTAATATAATAAAAAGGACATGAAACTGTATTAAAAACGACATACTTATAAATTAAAAAAGACACACCCATAAGTTAAAAAAATCATTAGTTAAAAAGGGTAAACCCATAGGTTAAAACTGGCAAACCAATGTGTTAAAGACAACAAACTCGTAGCTTAAAAATGACAACCACGTATCTTAAAAAGGACAAACCCATAGGGTGCAAAAGGGGCAAACCCTTACGTTAAAAGGACAAACCCAAAGTTTAAAGAGCGAACCCATAGCTTAAAAAAGACAACATCATATCTTAAAAAGGACAACCCCATTAGTTAAAAAGGACAAACCAAAAAATAAAAAGGGACAAAGTCAGTGTCTTACAATGCCCAAGTCATATATTAAAAAGGACAAAATCCTATATTAAAAAAGTTAAAACCATAGATTAAAAAGGTAAATCGATATATTAAAAAAGACAAACTCATGATAAAAATGCAAACCCTTACTTGTAGTATGGCAACACAACCATCGACGTTCCCCTTTTCGTTAAAGCAGTTACCGGATGATCTCTTCCTGGAGATCCCCACTTGCTTTCTCCAACCCCAACATAAGGGCTTCGTGAACGACCTTTGCCCAGGCATACTTGTGGAGGCGTCTGAGGTCAGACAAATACTCCATGAACCAAACTTTTATTCGAAGCGTGCCATCTTGGAACAAAAAATGGTTGAGGATGTAACAAATGAGGAGCCAAACGTACTCCTCATGCTCCCCCATATGACTGGTAGCCAACATCTGAGCATGGAGCTGAACGTTGACAATGGCCTCTCCCTCTTGGCTTGCGATGTTTGTTGGTTGCATTTGTACTGTCTTATCACCCAGTCTTAGGCCCAAAATTAGGGCAACGTCTTCTGCTGTAAAGTGGACTACCCCAGATCCAATCCTTAATCCCACTTCCTTGGCGTCATAGAGTTAGACGAACCAATCGGCAATGTCATTATCGACCGGGACGTTAGTCAACTTCAGGAAGTGATTGAAGGGGGTCCCCCGTAATACATCCTTCTCAGCGTCCATCATCTTTTCCAACTGCTTCTCTATTGGTGTCCAGGCGCATTTCGATAGCTGGAAGTAGTGGGTAGACTCCTAAAAAAACACACAAACCAACTTCAGTAAATTCGTAAAATCAAACCAACAAAGAAACAACAGTTACATCGACAAACCTTATGCACCACCACTTCGCTGGAGGAAGCATGACACGGAGAATCCATCGTAAGAGGGAAAAAAGTGGAAGAAAAAGTAGCCCTGAATGGGCGACAGATTCTGAAAAAGGTAGGAGATACTCCGAGAGAAGATGTTTGCTGTTTTTCGACCTTCAATTTCTTTCCTTCCTCGATTTCTGAATCATCTCCGGTTTGATTTTTTTTCCATGTTTTATCTCTGTGGCGAAAAAGGAACCATCGCACGTAAGAAACTGACAATTGTTTTCTTTTTCAAAAAAATGGCATGCTGTTGGGGAATCACGTGGCGTGCTGACTGGAATCTGACTGGACAACATGTAAGTCGCGTCATGGACACCCGTGTCAGTGTATAAGGACTTAAATTAAAACCATCAAAAGGAGTAGCCTAGACATTGGAACCTTAACATACAAACATTAGTCCTAGCGTACATGAAGGTTGATTCGATCCATTATCACACATCAACAAATTTCAGAAAAATTACAAACCAAAAGCTATAAGAATTCACAACAGCAGAAAAATTTCATTGCATGGATATGGTGGCAGAAGTACTCCAACTTACAAAAAGAAGGCTTACTATAGCTTCAGGACACTATACTTCACCCTACATATGCCATAGCTAGGGTTGTAAATGGATGGTTCGTGGGCGGTTATAGGGCTTACCCGTGAACTTACCCGCCTAATTAAACGGTTCGCGGTTCGGTTAGAAACCCATTTATTTTTACCTCTACCCATGAACCAACCTGCCTAATTTAATTAAACGGTTTTGGACGGTTAAATGGATAAATGGATAAAAACATGTCAAATGGTCTATATAGTTACAATAATTTCCATAATGAAATATATCTATATTTCGATAGTATAATATAAACAACTTTAACAAACAGGAAATACTAACCAAATTTTCACAAAAAACATGTGCACTGGGAGCCAAACAAAGAACAAACTTGGAGCACAACTATGATGGAAAATCCATTTGCAACTAAATAGCATGTTACTATATTAGACGGAACATAACCAAGCTTCCAACGGGAGTAAAATAAGAGGCATTGACAAAAGAAAGAGCCAAAGTAAAGATAAACGGCACCACAACAAGCAAAATAAAGGGCATCAGTGCTCTCATATTGAGGTCTATAGCTGTCAAAATAATACAAAGTTGGAGTATTTTTAGAACTCATCGACATCGTTAATAGTCACTACTTCCGCCATAACTTCAATTTTACCATCATCCAAATCCGTTATTGTGCCAAGATTTGCATCAACAACTTTAGCACCTACATGCACAAAGAGGAAGTAAAATCACACAATACATATAGTAATAAGATAATAAAACAACATGAAACAATTGCGATTTGATAAAATTTAGATTACCCTCAAATTTCTTTTGAATCCAATCTTGTGAGCATATAAGTGCTTCAACTGTAGTCGCATGCATTGAACTTCTTGATGGACTTATCACTCTACCTCCGGTGCTAAAAGCCGACTCAGATGCTACAGTGGATACTGGAATAGACAATATGTCACATGCCATTCGGCTCACAAGAGGATACTTAGGAGCATTCACCTTCCACCAACCAAGAATGTCAAACTTGTTAACTTTAGGATGCACTACTTCCTCTAAATAAAGTTGCATATCAGACTTTTGAGGTTGTGCATTGGATTTCCCGTGAAGGTGTTTCTTATACGCATCTAATGCATTTGCTAGACCAGGGACATATGCACTTTGCTTTGCATAGGTTGTGTTTCCACTGCTAAAACTGCTTGTGCCACTCTCACCACAGGCAACCATAACATGACACCTGAACTTCAAACGATGCTCATTATAGATATCCATCAAACTATTCTTTATTTGTTCTACTTTCTCATCACCATTTGCACCATATATTAAGGACATGTAGAATTCAACTGTTTCCAATTTCTGGCATGGATCCAAGATAGATGCAATAGACAAAACTAAGCTTGCATCCTCCAAATACTTTGAGAATTTATCTAACATCCTCTCACCCATGGTCGACACAAATGGAACATCACTACTGCACATATCTCTTATTGTGGTGTTCATAGCACAAACATGTGGGAAAAAGTAGTTTGCAGAAGGATGCATGGTAACGGAGAACTCTTTTGTCACTTCATAGAAAAATCACAAACATTCACAAACAACTATATCATTTTCCCATACATCTTTAGATGGCATATGTGAGTAAGAACTATCAATGAAAGCTAACTGATTGAATGCATCCTTGAACTCAATAGCAGTTTCAAGCATTTAAAAAGTTGAATTCCACCTAGTACACACATCCAACACAACAGATTTGTTTGGAGCTTTCACTTGTGCTGCAGCTTCTTTGAATTTCTCTTCTCTAATAGTAGAAGATTTCACATACTTGACACTTTCACGTATTTTAGTAATAATGTCTTGTATGGTCTCTATTCCTTCTTGAACAATTAAATTAACAATGTGAGCCGAACATCTAACGTGAAAGAGTTTACCATCCATTACAAGATCTGAACTGGAACCAAGCTTTTCTAAAACTTCTCTAACCAGAGCATCATTAGTCTTATAGTTATCCAGGACAATACACATAAGTTTTCTATCAATATTCCATTTGTACAACTTTTCCAAAATGATTTTAGAAAGTGCAACTGCGGTGTGACGGGATTTAACTTGAGAAAAATTCAGATTTCTCTTTTGCAACTCCCACTCATCATCAATGTAGTGTCCAGTTAAACAAATATAAGCTTAATTTTGCCCTGACGTCCACATGTCACTTGTAAGGCTAATGAGAGATTCAAGTTTTTCTATCTTAGTATACAATGTCCCTTTCTCCTCAAGAAACATTTCAACACAATCTTTCTTAATAGTTGTGCGAGAGACCATCTTAAATTCTGGACGAAGACCTTTACAAAAATCTCTAAATGCCACATGGTCAACTATAGAAAATGGGTACTCATGTAGGATTATCATTTTGGCAAGATCTTTTCTCATAGTTTCCTGATCAAATTTGAAGTTTCTAAGATCCATTGTGCCATCTTTCTTTTTGTCCCCAAAATTCAACGTTAGTTGAGTAGCACCTCCATCAATTTTGCTAGGGTGTTTATTCTTCAAATGAGTTTTTAGTGAGCTTGTACCATTTGAAGATTTAGCAAGAAAACCAGTTTTGCAGTAATTACATTGTACTTTCTTAGTCCCATTAACTGTGATGGAAGTGAAGTAATCCCAAACAACATATGTAAGTTTTCTCTTTCTTCTACCCTGTTCAGTTTCTTCATCAACATCAATCAGTGTTACAGGAGTGTCACTATCATCTACTTGAACTGATTCTGACATATCCTATTATAAAACACAGCTCTAGACATTAATAGGCAAATCAATTTGGGAACCTAATCAAACAAGAGACACCACAAATCAATGTTAGTAGTGTTGTAATTCAAAATAAGGTATTTCAAAATAATCAAAATCAATAAGCCGAGACAACTCACAAAGAGAGGAGTGGAAGAGAGGAGATGAGGTTGGTCGACCGGTTGGAGCTTGCTTGCTTGAAAGAGGGCTAGAATAGAGCTTGCGTGGAGAGAAGAGGGGTTGGAGGCTGGGGCTTCTGTGGAAAGAAGAGTGTCTGCAGGCTAGAGCTTGCTTGCTTGGAAGAGGGGCTGGATGCTGGAGCTTGCAGGGAGAGAAGATCTTGGAGAGAAGAGGGGCTGGGCTGGAGGCTAGAGCATGGGTGGCAGAAATTAGGGTTGAGAAACTAGTTTCTCTTCTTTTTTTAACCCTTTCGGATGGATTTCAGAGATCTCAGACTGGATGGAATTACACTTCTGTCCCCGTTGGATTCCAAGTTACACCATTTAAACATGACTTTCAACATAAAAAAGAAGAGAAAAGGGACTATGGAGTTCAACGTAAAAATTTATATGTATATAATATATAGAATACAATTTTATATTTATTTAGTTTTGCGGCTAAACGGTTAAACAGATGGGTTAAATCATGTAACCTTATCCGCCCATTTATTAAACGGTTTTGATTTTCACAACCCTTATCCTCCCATTTATTAAATGGTTTTGATTTTTACAATCCGTGATCCTACCCGTCAGTTCGGTTAAGGCAGTTAAACGGTTTTGATCCAACCCATTTACAACCCTGGCCATAGCACAGAAAAGGCCAACCGCATTTAAGCAAAGCTAAAGCAGAGTTCGACAACAATAAATGCAACCGCTATACAAATAGTAGGATTGCAAGTCCTACAACCGTTAAAGAAGACAATGCACTACTATACATACTACGTGAGACTCAGTTGGAGGGTGGTTTTGTAGATTGTCTCGATTAGGCAAACACCTTGTGGCCCTGCCTAAGTCATCTACACCTGGGACAACTGATCTGACACCCCAGGGGGACGCGGGAATACTACACGGAGGGGGCGGGCTGCAACTCCAACTACTTACGGGTCTGGCATCCCAACAGAAATAGGACTGGGGAGTGGGTGCGCCCGTCCTGCTCGTCTATGGAGTTACAGTCACAGTTTGGGCACACATGGTGTTTGAATCACATCTTCTCTTTACCCTTGCGGAGGGAGGAATGTCTTGCAAATATTTCAATCACATGTTCAAACTAAACGGGCATAAGTACAAAATCACTTTGACACAATACACAAAATACTCAAAGAAGGATAACATGCAAGTTAATAGTATAATTCTTAATATTCTACTGGATTAGCAAGAATACATTATATTCATACTGGATCTGTTAGTTTACAACATGTATGCAAGCAAGCATGCATTATATGGATTTGTCCTTTTTAACCGATGGGTTTGTACTTTTAAGCTATGAGTTTGTCTTTTTTAACATATGGGTTTGGCCTTTTATAATATGAACTTGTCTGTTTTAATACATGAGTTTGCGTTTTATAAGCTATGGTTTTGTCCTTATTAACATATGGGTTTGTCCTTTTTAAGATATGAGTTTGTCCTTTTTAATATGTGAGTTTGTCCTTCTTAAGCTATGGGTTTGTCCTTTTTAATATTTGAGTTTGTCCTTTTTAATACCCATTTCAGTTTTTCGTTTCATTTAATGTGATTTTTTTTGAAAACCCGGTCTCAAAAACACCCCATACTGTTGTATAAATTGGGATGGTTGGATGGAGTTTGGGGTAAATAGTGGTTTTCCCTTAAAATTACTATTCCAAACCATCAATCCAAACATGCACAAAGTATATGGGATGAAGTTGAGGTACTATTTTAACATGTGGAAAAATTGAACCGAAAACCCATACCTCATCGTGCTCGTCGTGCCGCCTCCCTACACCTCTCCAGGCACTCAAAGCGGTCGAGGAGGTTCCGTAGCACCTCCATTTGCTGGTCGAATCGCCGTTCGATGTGGTCGAAGAGCAACCAGAGGCAATGGGTGGCATATTCCTCAGGGATGAAGTACGAGCATGGAGGTGTGTCAGAAAATGCCGTCACCTACGAAATTGAAGAAAAATGCTAGGGTTTGCCCAAAATCGTCGGTGATTGAAAACAAGATTTTTTTAGGGAAAACTTAACAAAAATGAAAGGGGGTCGACGTGCTCACTGGGTCCTTCCCGCACTGTAAGGTCTGACCTCCTCGGCCTTTCGAAAACCCAAATCCTAGCTTGTAGATTGTAGAAGCAGTGAGGCTGCAAAATAGGATCCCTAGGGCCTCAACCTATGTTGGACATCGTTGATGGGGTGGGCGGTGGAAGTAAGATCCTCAGGTAGGCGCTTAGGGTGGACATGGTGGATGAAGAAGAGTGTGAGAGATCCATTAGGGTTCTTAACAATAAGAGGATGGGAAGTTTGGTCTTTCAAACCGATGTGATGTTTCTTGGGACACAGAAACGCTCTCACCAGCTCAGAGCTTTTTCTAGCTCTACCCGAGAAGCTGTCTTTCATCCATTGAGTGGAAAGAGCTGCTACAGTGGAGGCTTCTCATTTCCAAAAGCCTGTTTGACCATACATGCAAACACAACCTAGTTGTTGTTAATTCTTAGGGAGTGCACTACCTACTTAGCTACGAAGATTTTATGATTTTTTAATTAAAAATCAGAGCTTGAAAAATAAAACAGACCCATGAAATGATGTCTATGACAAAAGGTTTAATATAATAAACCATATATTTCTCAAGTTAAAGTTTGGGAGTTATTTAATTAAATTCTCTCAATTTAACAATCATATAGATCTAGGTTATCCATCCACGAGGGATGGGCCTAATTTCAACTACGTCAGAAAAGATTCGAAAGGTAAATGATTGACATCATATCATGCATATATTTGTATCTTATATCCTTTATTCTTAGCCTAAGTAATGCTACATAATAAGTTTTATGTTTATGTTTCAGGAATAAATAGGTTTGGGAAGAGAGACCCCAAAAAGGACTTAAAAGCAAGGAAAAGGACTAAGTTGCAAGGCTTATGGACTGAGATGAAAGAGAGAAGGACCCGGATGTAAAACCAAAAGGATCAATGAGCAAATCAAGAAGCTCCACACCTTAATGAGGACTATTTTGGCAATTAAATCCGGGCCCAACCATCAACAACCAAATCGGGTTCATCAAACACCAACAAATCAAGTCACAATCAAGCCACCCGAAACCCGACCCAATCAAGCCCATTCTGACCGCCAATTGGCGGTCTATTTTGTCCCAAATTACACGTGATTCGGTCGGGTGTTGCATTAGGTTGTATTTAGTCCATTTATGGTATGCGTTTTGGTCCCATACCGGTGGATTGTCCCAGATTACCTTTTTCCATGCCTATATATAGAACTCTTCCTCTCCTTTTGTATCGACCCATTTGCTTGGTGACATTCTCTCTACTTGGTGTAAAGGCCTTGAAGCAAAAACTCAAGGTGGAGAAGAATACCACTTGTAATGTGAGTCATGTAATAAATTAATTTTTCTTAGTTTGTTTTAGTATTGTCTTGTCTTTTAATTCTTGCATGCTTCTTTAGTTTTATTTCCTTCCAATTAGCTTCTTTAATATTTCTTGCTTGCTTAGTTTAATTTTCTTTCAGTAGAATGTTTCATTTTATTAATGTAGGTTATAGTGTAATGATTAGTGAGTAGTTTCATCCCCATTTGGGGGGTGGAATACATTATATTAGGTGTGTGTTATCTTAATCCTTTGAGCCTTACATGATTTCCATAAACCATCTAATGGGATTTCACTCTTGTCTTTGATATGCTAATGCTCTTGAATGAAGTTTAACATATGCTTAGACTAGTTGACCTATTTTATGGGGAATGATGAGGTGAGGATATGGATGGAATTAATAAAGGAAACCTGGCTTGTTGTTGTATTTGCTCTTATTGCGGTTACCTTGATTAATGTCTTGTATGTTTTAATGATTGTGTAAATTTTATTTCTTGTGGAGGCATAGTGGGGTTTGGTCTTTATACATGAGTTCATTTAGCTTCATTCCAATTATTGTCTTGTATGTTTTAATGATATTGTGTTATGTTATTTCATGTGAAGGCAAAGTTGGATTTAGTTTTATGATTTTGATGCACTACATGTTGTGATGAGCATAAATCGAACACACACATACAACCTCCACGCCCATCGGCGACCTACCAACCCCCACATCAAAGGTCTCAGCACCATAATTTCCAACCCCCTCAGGCCTCATTGTCGGGTTATTCTAACAAAACTCCCTTTCCATTCCTATATAAAGAACTCTTCCTTTCCTTTTGTATCGACCCATTTGCTTGGTGGCTGATTGAACGTTTTAATTAACCGCAAGTGCACGTCCACGTTGAAGCGGTGGCAAATACGGGTTGATCCAAAGGGAGGTATGCCGACTGATTGACATCATTTCATGCTTATGTTTGTATCTTATATCCATTATCTTTCACCTAAACAATGCTACGTGATGAGTTTTATGTTTGAATTTCAGAAATAAAGAGGTTTGAAGAGAAGAAGCATGAAAGGACCCAAAAGCAGGGAAAATTACTGAATTGTGAGACCTGTGGACTAAGATGCAAGGGAGAAGGACCTGAACGTAAGACCAAAGGTCCAAAGAGCAAAACAAAAAACTCCACACCATCTTGGGGAGTATTTTGGCAATTAGATTCGGGTCGGAGCTCCAATAAACAAAGTATATGCATCAAAGTCCGACAAAGAAATCCAGAAAAGTCCACAACAAATTCCAGCCGGATCCAAAGCTTATGGACGGCCAATTGGCGGTCTGGGACTGCTAATGGCAGTCTGGATCTCTCTGGATCCGCTCAAACTTCGCGGGCACATGTATTAGAGGGTGTGTATTCTATTTCTGGTATTTGTTTAGTCCCACATCGGGGGATTGTCCCCGATTGCCGTTTTCTATGGCTATAAATAGAACTCTTCACCTTCCATTGTAAGCACTTCACATTTTGAGTGGCTATTCTTCCTACTACAAGTGAGGCCTTGAAGCACACACTAAAGTAGGAGGATGTTACTTGAATTGTGAGTCATTTTAATAAAAGTTTCTTTATTATGTTGTTTGTTTCATGTTGCTTGTTTTACTTTGTTTAATTTCATTTCATTAGTTTTAGTAGCTTAGTTAATATACTTTCCTTGCTTAGTTTAATAATTAGTCTAATGTGTAGTGAGTAGTTCCATCCCCTTTGGGGGGTGGAGGTGATGTTCATACATGCATTAGAGAATGGAATGAATGCTTTATTTACAATGTGTTGATAAAACATGAATGTATGCTTGCTTGTTTAGGATAGAATTTATAACTTGATGAGTTTTGTCAAAATGATTAGACACCTCTCATTCTTGTTTAGGTTCTGAAATAAACAACTTGTATATGTAAATGTTAATCAACTAGGTTGGTGAATGGATTGATAGGTTTTGCCATAACATTTAGAGACTTCCTATGCATGATAACACCACCTTCATTTGTGCTTAAAGAATGTGTTCAACACCTACCTCTTTGCATGTGTGCACTCACTCCACGCCTTAGGGATTTTCCATTTCTGAATTGCAGCACACTTATTTCGTTCTTAGTTAAGTTTTAGTTCATCGTTTGTTGTTTGCTTATGCATGCGTTATTTCGTCGTGTAGTATAGCGTAGATTAGGATAATCAAACTCTCTTCCCCATTTTTGCTACTTGATTTCGTGTAAACGAGAGGTTGCTCCCCTCCCTGAGGATCGACCCGTACTTGCCACCGCTTCAACGCAGTCGTGCACTTGCGGTTTAATTAAAACGTATCAACACCGACTTTAGCTACCTAGCGCCAGCTAAAGTGCTTGCATTTGGATCCTATAGGCTACATTAATTGTGAGACCATTCATGTCAATTCTCTCTACTATAGAGAACCTCATTTTGATTCCAAATCAAGGTGACTACTTGATTATGATCTGATATGAATCCTTCACAAACGATCATTCATAGTCTATCTCACCTCTACTCGCTACCCAAGTGCCAGAGGTGAATGCTTGTGTGAGCGAGTCATTCTTTCAGCATATTGACATATCATGTTTTATGCTAGAATAACAAACAACCATAAAGTACAGAGCAATGTAGTTGAAAGAAACTCAATCTATATATAAAGAAGTCAAACAAGTGAATACATCAGAGTATGCATAAGTCTAAGGACTTCACATAACACACAAACGAATCCTTAGCTATTCCCTTAGTAAGTGGGTCACTTAAGATTCAACTTGTAGACTAATCTTTCAACACAACTTCTCTTCTTGCTATAATATTTCTAGCAAAATGATATCTAATTGTTTTGTGGTTGGTCTTTCCATGATACTTGGTGCTTTAACATAACAAAGAACAACCTGTTAGGATCTATGGCCCTCTAATCGCTACAATAAATGCGGAATTAAAATGCTAAGCGAAGGATTAAGGAAAGAGATAATGCAAACCACAAAATCGTCAACACCGGAGTTTAGAGAGGTTCAGCACCCACACCCGGGTCCTAGTCCTCCTCGCAAGCCTCGCTTACGGTTCCACTAACCAATCTACGTTCTGGGCCGAGACCAACGTCGTTTACAACACCGAGCCTCGCGAACAACCTCGCCTAGTACACACATCCCTCACAACCCGAGAGGGAGCTTCCTCGAAGCTTTACAACTTTGTGATTCTTGAATAAGGAATTGGAATCACAATCTAACTAACACTCTACACTTGAGCACACTTGGATATTGATATGGAATTGGATATGCAAGTGGTGAAGTTTAGGCTTGAGTGTTATGGATTGAGAGCTTGAAGATGGAGAGGATTTGGCTTTGAGTATTGGATAGATAGGAAGTGTTCAAGATGTCCAAAGCAACCAAATTAGGTCCTATTTATAAGCATTCAAGCTCATATAGCCGTTTGGGAGTTGGTGGGGAATGGACCAATGAGAATGCAAGATGTGACTTAAGCTCGGCCAGAAATCGAGACAGATTCGGTTGACCGTTATCCACACGGTAGTCCGAAACATTGGTTTGAACTATGAACTCGGTTGACCGATTATATATCGGATCACCGTTCACCAACCTCCAATAGCTTTTATCTATTTAGCCCCAATTAAATTCGGTTCACCAAAGTCCATTCGGTTCACCGTTCCAAGGTGGACAGTAGAATTGATTGGGCTCTGATCTACTCAAGTTCGGTTGACCATGTATACTTCGGTAGACCAAAGTAGCGCGGGTATTCCGCTTACAATGCGTGGGAAATTGTTTTATCGATAACGGTCAAGTTAAATAGCCGTTGGGCTCCTAAAGCCAATATGGATTCGGTAGACCGACATGTGTGTGGTCGTCCGAAATGGGTCGAGTTAATTGGGCTCTAGGGTCTTGATTTGAATGCGACCGTTGGAGCAAAGTCCAAAACCGGTTCAGGGCTATTCGGTCGACCGAAGGTTGTTTGGTCTTCCGTTGGGGCAATTCGAGAGAACACCTAAGTTTCACTGTTGGCAAGAATTCCGCTATCCGATAGGTGTTCGGTGGACCGAACTAGGTAGAGTTCGGTTTACCGAGAAATGACGGGACAAAATCCTAGTGCTCAAGTTTACATAAAACCTTATGGACTCAATAAATATAAAAGTTACATGTCTTGGTCCAAAGCTTTGATTAAAAGTCTTGAGTCTTGGTGTCCTTGTCCCAATGCTCATTTCCTTGATTGTCTTGATCAACCTATTAAGATGATTGCAAGTATACAAACATATATGCAATGCATGTAATCGTGTTTGCTCACTTTGATTGATTAGGTTGATTGATTAAGATTAGTTTAATTAATCATCAAAATTAATATAGATTAAGGCAAAAAAGTCAACACAACCATGCTATCACAATAGACCACATTTGTCTCAACTAGACCCTATACTAGCCTAGTGTATTGTAAGAACCTCCTCAACATAACATCCTCTTGCACCACAACGGAGCATGCCACATACTCCGCTTCCACTATCGAGAGTGCAATACAAGCTTGCTTCTCGCTACACCAAGAAATGACTCCTTTGTCATGCAAGAAACATAAACAAAGGTCGATTTCCGATCATCTATATCTCCATATAGATATAGCTGACTAAGCAAAGATCTGGATCTTGATAACAGGTCATTTAGTTATTCGTGTCTCTCATATATTTCATGATTCTCTCGATTGCTTTCTAATTCTCCATGCTTGAGTTGGATTGATACCAACTCTCCATGTCCACTATATAGCAAATACCTATCATACTACACATCATAGCATACATAAAGCTTCCCAGGATCCATATCAAGGATTAAATGCAAACACTTCTTAACTGGAGTGTTGATTGGTTTGTAATTTTCCACATGGTATCATTTTAAGATGTTGTTTTAGTTTCTTGAGACAATCCCAAAAGTCTTTTTGTTCTTTTAATAATGATCTTGACACCAAGGACGTAACTTGCTTCACTCATGTCCTTCATATCGAATGTAGAGGACAACCACCCCTTGGTGGATTTCAATAACTTTTTATTTTTACTAGCCAAAAGTATATCAACAACATAAAAAGTCAGAATGATAAATTTACAATTGGATGTTTTAACATACACACAATGATCTTCCTCAAGGATACAGAACTCATTCCTTGTTTTAGCTTGATAGAAGCGAATGTTCCACTGTCTAGACATCCTCTCTTACAAATTGCTCTTCCTCAAGGAACTTCGCGTCCTCCACTATTGTGTTCTCCGTTCTGGGTTGAGATCAAGGCTTTACACTTCAAGCTTGCAAACACCCTCACCAAGCTTGGACCACCTTCTCACAATCCGAGAAGAGCTTTACTCTGGAAGCTAGTACAACACTTTGCTTGGAAAATTTGAGTAACAACTTCTAATCTTGACCACTTGAAAGATTGATGAATGCAATAAGTGATTCAAGTGGAAAGATTGAGTACAAAGAGAAGTTTGGAGCAATTGAGAGTAGTATGAGAGTATGAGCTTTTAATAAAGGATTGGTAACCTTGAAAGGTTGTTATAAGCTATATTTGTAAGCTCCAAACATAATCTAGAAGTTGGAATTGAACTGGTAGTGATTTGAGCAAGATACATAAAACATGGAAGTTCAAAACTCAAATCAGGACACAATCGGTCGACCGGATCAGGTTAAACGGTCGACCGGTTTCTTGTAAATAAGAACACGTTCGAGATGAAGTGCATATTGGTCGATCCACCAAGGCATCAACTTAAGTGAATAGTCAAACCAGATATAGGATCGGTCGACCGTTAAGGGAGGTATGGTTAGGGTGAATTGAAATCGGTCGAACAAAAGGCGTTTCGACCGAAACAAGGGAGTTTTGGAGTTCGAAGTGATATTGAACCGGTCGGTCTACATCATGGCATTGTTCGACCGGTGGGCAAATACAAAAGAGGGGTTAGGTAAATGTATGTGTATACGACCATTGTATAATACGACAAGTATAACAGTCATATTTAAATGAAATACGAGTTATCAACCGGTCAAACAAAAGTCACGTTTTGGTCGACCAGCTAAGGGAAACGTGTCAAGATATAATTGATAAAGAAGACAAAAATGATTGAACTTAGATATCTTGGTTGACACAAGCAAATAGTTGAACAAGGATTAAGAAATGGTCGACCGTTTTGGACAGGTAAATGGCCTATTAAAAATGGTCGAACCAGAAGAACTTCCGGTCAACCATTCTGGGAAAGAACTTAGAGTCTGTTAAATTTGGTCGAACAGATGGTCTACCGGTCGACCGAATGCGGCAAAATTTATGTTCTAAGAGGAAATTCTACGTGTAATCGGTTCACCTAACAAAGTCGATTTGATATGGAATTAAGTATGAGACTTCTATAGGTTTCTATGGATCATGCAATGCAGTTGAATCAAGATTCCAAGTGCCCAAGTTACAATATAATCGTAAGAACAAGAAATGGAAAACCTATCCATTCTTCAACTTGATTTCTTGTCTTGTGAACACTTATCTCCTGAAATGTTGGTAACACCAAATATATGTGTACATGTGCATGTGATGTTATGATAGAAATATATGTGTTTATTGATATGTTAATTAATCATCAAAATAGAATAACGATTATTAGCCAAAAAGCCAAGAAGTCATGCATCATTTGTAGACCTTGCATGAATTCGTATTTTCTTTACATTTTTGTTGTCGATTGCTGGCATGAGGTACGTGCATCTTCCCCTTCTACATGTATGGTTAAAGCATGCATTAGTTAGTAAGGTCCATCGGGACAAGTGTGACGTGAGTGTTTGTTTGGAGAGTTGATTGCTAGATTTAAGACTCAAAACACTACTAAGAAGGGGATGTCCTATACAAGATAAGGTGAGTGATTTCATCACCTCTTGCTTCACCCCAAAAATCACACTAATCTGAAGCCCTAACTAAAATCAAGTAGACATTGGCCCTTAGGAGTTCGGGCGCACTTAGGAGACAATCTTATTCTCGACATCATAGCCTCAACGTCGTTGTTCGCTTATTGCATTGAGAGTTTTGGGACCGCCTGGTCTTGACTTTCTCATTCAACTTTGTGACATGTGGCCAACAAAGGTGAGGCTTTTGGGAGTTTGGGGAGTCACGATTAGGTGTCATCTAGCTTAAGAACCTATAGTCAACCTTAGGTTTGTTTGAGCTGTGTTTTCTAGTTTAGTCTTCTAGTCAATCCCACTATCGAAGCTAGTTTTTAAGGCTTCTTCTCTTCTCACCCGAGTCATATTCTCCTCTACTTCTATCGTTTAATCTCTTCCCCTTTACACCCTTTCTCTTAGTGTTTCAGGGTTGAGTCAAGTACTTTTATGCGAGCTTCGTCTCATGGTGGTGAGACTAATATATTTGAGAGTGTTTTTGTCAAGATAAACAATTACATGAGCGACCATTCATTTCATTGTTCAAACTAGGACTATTCTCCCCAGTATACCCAACCCATGCAACCTAGGGTGCCTCACACAAACACCCAAGTGGGTTGGGACAATTTTAATTATGTAGCTGAACAGTCTTTAGATTAGGGTCATTTGAGAGAGGAATCAACTGCTAGACCACCATCTAGTTGTGTTGAATCATATGTTGGTGAACAAATTGAGTCATTAGAAGAAACTTTGGCCTCTTTCATGCATGTGGTATAGAGTATGACCATATCGGTGGTTGCAGAAGCCACGTTAGAGGACTAGAATAGTTTAAGTGATCATATGTTTGAGAAATGTTCGTATATTCCTCCCAAACCCGATTATAATGATGTTTCCCCCCCAAAGTACTCATTTATGACCCATATGCATTCACGTATAATGATGAGAGATTATATATATAGTTATATAAAAAAACATTGGTTGTCGTGGCTCCCACTCCTTGAGGATTGGGGGGCTCCATTTGTTAACATACTTGTATTCCCTTCTTAAGTATCTCACAGGTTTTGGGGAATTGGGTTTATGTCCATCAATATAACTATGAACTTTCTTTTGCGTTTCACGTTCATAAGATTTTTTCTTGTTCATGCATAAATCCATAAGTTTTTATTTTATTGGTTTAGAATATAGAAGTGTATGAGACATGAGCAGTGAGATGGATTGATTTGATTATTAGATACGACATATAAGATGACATAAGATGGATGGAATCAAAAGAAAATGAGAGGTCGTGGGGAGTAAGTTGGAAAAATTATTTAGGTTGAGATTGAAGACAACTTTAGATTTGTTAGTTCTCGTATGATTAATTAAATTGATAAATAGTATTGTTCAAGATATTGAATTTCTTTGTGATTCTGTGTTGCATTGAATTGAACAAGTAGGTCTTTATTAAAAGATAGATTGGTGACAATGAATGTGAAATGTGATGGATGTAAAAAAGTTTGGTGTATTTTCTTGTCCATACAAGACTTCGAAGAATTTTCATTATTGAAAATATATTGGAGATTCTACTGAATTTTTTTTAGAAAAAATCCATTACATTTAACGTGTTTGGGGTTTCGGGAAGTTTTAAGTATTGGTATTCTTCTGGTGGTTTGAAGTGGATTAGTCAGATTTGGTTAAATTAACCGAAATTGGATTTGGTTAGTTGGAATTTATTATATGCGTTAATTGGATTGACATCGATTCGTTAGTTGGACTGTGCTGGGTTGTTGGTTAGTTGATTATATTAGATTTAGTTCAATTAGATTGAGTTGGATGTGATAGTTGGATTGAGTTGGATGTGTTAGTTAAATTGAGTTGAATATGTTGGATGTGTTAGTCGACAATGAGCTGGATGTGATAGTTGGATGGAGTTCAATTTGATTGCTTTGGTTAGTTTGGTATAGTAGGTGTGAGAAAATGGAGAAGCAACGACCATCGAGATAATCCTGAACCCAACATAGAGATGTAAATCATTGTTGGTAAATTAAAGTTCAAAACTGCAATGCACGACCGCGTTGAAGCGGTGGCAAGTACGGGTAGTGTCCACCAGGAGCGAGTGCGGGTCGTCGTCAACCATACTCAAGTGGGGGATGAGAAAGGGATATTGAGGGTTTCTAAACTACATGAGGAATGTGACGTGAATCTAAAACAACTAATAAAAAACGAGTCCCGTAGGAGGTGGAGAACGAATGCAAAAGTGTAGATGTGTAAGTTGTGTGTGTATACAATTTAGTGCTCATGACACACATAACCTGAAATCCATAATGACAAAAACCCAAATATGTCTCCACATGAATTAAGATTCAACATTATCATTAAAACATACAAGACATTAATTAAGATGATGCCAACAAGAGCACATACTCCCACATGCAATCCTTATCTCTTTACATGTGCCAACCTTATCCTCACCTCATCATTCCTCATAAAGTGGGTCAACTAGCCAAACATGTGGTAAGCATGAATTAAGATCATTAACACATCAAAGGCAAGAGTGAGGAACCCAACAAAATGGTCATGGAAATCATGTGAAGTTCCAAGATTAAGATTAAAAAACACAACAATCTCACAACATTCACACTTCACATCATTCTCCACCCCCCAATGGGGATGGATTACTCACTAATCAATATATTAACCAAAGAAAATAACAACATAAAAACAACAAATGAACAAGTAAAGAAAACTAGATCTAACCATAGCAATGGAATAAAAATTGCATTAAATGAGAGACAAGAACATAAAGAACAAGAAACTAAAACTTGATTAAGAAAGAAAGATTACAAAATGTGTTTCTCTTTTCCTACACTACACTACTAAGCAAGAGGTAAAACCTACTCTACTAAAAAAGAAAATAAAGCTAACCTAATGAGGAGAGGAAGGAAGAAGAGGGAAGAAGGGAAGGATTACAAGTGTATTTTTAGAAGATTAGAGGATCTTGATGAATCAAGGTGCGATCAGACGACTGTAAATCAGATCTGGATGTTGCGTATTTCTCTGAGCCGACAACTCGACCCACCAGAGAAATTTGGGATCGAACGACCAACCGAATCCGCCAGTGGTGGATCATTTGGGTCGGATCGACCTTTAATTTCACCAGTAGCTTAAATGTACCATTTTAGCACGTAGGGTGCGCCTGGACCTGTTGGTTTGAACATACTTAGTTTTAATTGTTGAATTACTCATCTGGTTCATGACATTATGGTCTTTTGTACCCAACATATTTTTCATTACACTTAGGTACCTCCGGGTTTTTACTTTAGTCCCTCTTGATTTTCAGTCCAGTCCTTGAACATTACAAACACGTCCAAAAGGCTTCCAAATCAGTCATTTCTTCTTGCATTAGGTCAGTTTGTCTTCCTTTCTCTTCTTTATTGCCTAAAACCTGAAACACTTCAAACAAACACTCGAGTAACACAAAATTGGGGTAAAATAAATGATATATAGCATGAATGTAATGTATGATATGCTACTAATTAATCATCAATTAGGAGTTATTTTATATGATTTTGGCATTTAATTGAAGTTGTTTATCAATGTTTGATGATTGTAATGAGAATGTGATATAGTGGATATTAGTGACATGAATAAGAAATGCTATAGATAATGAAAATGTGGAGTTTTTTCTTGTCAATCCAGGGATTTGAAGATTTTTTCGTATGAAATATTAAGGGAGGTTTTGCCAAAATTTCTATAAAATTATAATACGAAGTGCTATTAATAATACGATATTAATTCTTTTTATATATCTAACATGTTTTTCATCTTAAATCACTAGAATCATGGCCTCATATAGAAATTGGATGTATGGAAAGAGAACTAGTAAGACATTCACTAAGAATTTGAAGTCATTCCTGGACATTGCACTTGGTCCTCACAACCAATACATTTGTGATGTGAAGATCTTATGCTTATGCAATAAATGTTGTAACACCAAGTGGGCGATGTCATCGATGATGTCATCGTAAATGGCTTTGCTCGTAATTAAGAGGGGAAAATATTGCAAGTTCTAGCGTCCAAGTGGTAACGACGATAGCAAAACAAACAGACATGGAGTCAGAAGACAATGACATTGACGACATAGAGGGGATGATACGCGATGTGGTCAAAGGTGGTAATGTCACAACAGATTCGTCAAGGCCGGGGCTCACAAAATATGCTATGTTTTTCTACTATATGAAGAACGAAGCTCAACCGTTGTATCCCGGATGCAAATCTCAATTGATGAAATTTTCGTTCGTCATCGAAACAATTCATATGAAGTGGACTAGTAAATGGTAGGACACTTGGTTTGATAAGTGGTCAGCGTATCAAGTGGAATTACTGTCGGAGGGAGTTTATTTGCCGAAGGATTAATATGAGACAAGAAATTGGTTGCCAACTTAGGGTTTGATTATGAAAGTATTCCATATGTGCAAGAATCATTGTACGTTGTACTGGAAATAGAATGAGAATGCAGATTCATGTTCTGTGTGCGGTGAGTCTCGTTGGGTAATGTTTCAATTAAACTTAACTGCAAGTGCACGATCGAGATGAAATGGTGGCAAGTACGGGTCAAGTCCACAGGGAGGTGTGTCAACTCTTTAGAAATTAAGTGGAAAATAAAGGGGAAGAAGGAGTTTGATTACACTAAACAAACAACTAACAAACGGGAAAGATGAAAGCACAAGACTAACTAAAACTAAACTAAGCAACTAACTAATAAGAAAGATGAAATTCAGGAAGGAAACCCCCGAAGGGGTGGCGAGTGTGTACACATGTAATAAGGTGGTGAAGAATGCATTCAATAACACACGAGTGTATGTTGTGTTTTCATGCATAGGAAGTACCTAATGGTTGTGGTAAGACCTATCATTACAATCACTAACCTAGTTGATTAACATGAGCATAAACAAGTTGGTTATTAAGAACGTAAACAAGTATGAGAAGTACCTAATGATTATGGCAGAACCCATCAAGTTAAGTATTCTCTTTTAAACAAACAAACATACATTTATATTCATCACATATTGCAAAAGATAGTATTCATCCCATTCTCCATTACATATATAAACATCATCTCCACCCCAAAAAAGGGGATGGAACTTCTCACTACCCATTAAGCTAACTAATTATGCTAAGATTTAAGAAACAAAACACGCAAGACTAAAGGAAACAATATCTAACTAAAACGAAAATATTTTATTTACATGACTCACATTACAATGTGGCATCCTCTCCACCTTGAGTTTTGCTTCAAGGCTTACTCCAAGTAGAGAGAATGACCACCAAGCAATGGGTAGTTACAAAGGAGGAGGAAAAGTTCTATTGATAGGCATGAAAAAAGGTAATGGCCACCAATCACTTAATTAATTCTCTACATGATTCAGTCGATAGATTCAGCAGAAACAAACAAATAAAACACAAGTAGGAAAATGCAAACCACAAATAACTCAGGGGCTTTTTATAGAGGTTCAGCCTCCCGCCTACTTCCTCTCTTGCAAGCTCCGTTCTACTCCATGAGCTTTGCTCACAACTTCACTATCCCCTCCCCTTTCCGAGCCAGGATAAATGCCTTTACAAAGCAAGCTCCGCGAACAACCTTGCAAACATGGTTTCCTCCTCTCACAATCTGAGAGGGATGCTTCATGCTTTCACCAAAACCTCTACTTCTTTTGACAAAGGACTTGAGTGGAATAACACTCTCTAGCATGGACACACTTTGAGTATAATGTGGAATTGATCAAAGATGTGGAAGTTTAGGCTTCGAGTGTATGTTTTGGAGCTTTGAGGATTGGGAGACATGTCTCTAGTGCATGGGACAATTGAAAGTGGGAGAGTTGTCTAAACAATGTGTTTGATCCTCTATTTATAAGCTCCTAAAGTTTTCGAGCCGTTGGGGAAGATTTGATAGAGTTGTGGTAAGATACACAAGACAGAATTCTAAGTTCAGTAAATCTGTCCCGCAACGGTCGAACAAAACGAGCCAACCGGTCGACCGAATGACGTCCAGAAAAGACCAGGAACATTATGTTGGCTTTTCGGCCTTAATCTATGTTTTGATGATTTAATCAACCTAATCTTAATTATGATCATGTAGAGTAGCACACATATTGCATTGCATATATATTGCTTTGTGCTAACATCTACAGGGGATCAAGACTCAAGGAGAAAGGAAATCAAGTCAAGACATGTAATTAAGCTCTTTTGAAAACATGTATTTTCTATTTTTTTGAGTCTTTAGGAACTTTGTGTAATTGAGCATACTTGACCTAAAAACTACTCAACCACACACTAGGTTCCCTATAGAAGTCACACACGAAATTTCACGCAATTTGTACTTCAATAGATCACCCAAACTTAGATCGGAAAACAATAAACCTAAACTCAAACAGTCTGCCCACATTCAGTCGACCGAAACAAACCGTTTGGTCGACCGAGTGATCAATTATTCTGTTAGTGTTTAACTACCTAAGTTCGGTCGACCGTCCTGACCTTTTTAGTCGACCGAGTCCCAATTATTTTCCAACCGTTTGTTTTGTCGTATATACCCAACGGTCGTATTCGTATTAATAAAAAATACCCCAAATACATTTTATGTACCGGTCGACCAAGGACCTTGTTCGGTCGACCGAACTTATGTCTCTTGACAAACCCAAATCTCCTGCTGGAATTCGGTCGACCGTAGACCTTGTTTCGGTCGACCGAATAGAACCTTGTTTGTCAACCCCAAAGTGCCTAGTGTGAATCGGTCAATCGAACCCTATTTGGTGTTCGACTGATCACTTAGGTGTACCTGAGTCTTAGCATTGGGCGGTCGACCGTTCCTTAATCGGTCGACCAAACTGAGTTCAAAATTGCCAAACGGTCGACCGAACAACCCGATCTGGTCGACCGAATTCACTCAGAATTGGGTCCTGCAAGTTTCTATTTTGTGTATCTTACACCAACTCCTACCCAATCAACCCCAACGGCTATAATACCTTAGAGCTTATAAATAGGAGTTTCCTTGACACAATTAGATATCGCTCACACTTCCATTTGTCACATACACTAGAGAGAAACTCCCAAGCTCAAATTTCCCCAATCCTACACTCTATGCCTAAATTCCACACATTTGATCATACCCAAATCATACTCAAAGTGTGCTCAATAATTAGAGAATATTGTCCCACTCATTGGTTGTTCAAGAAGCAAGGATTTCGATGAAAGCCCGAAGTGTTCCTCTCGGATTGTGAGAGGAAGAAGGTCAAGCAAGCGAGGGTGTTCGCGGTGCTTGTTTTGTAAAGGCGTTCTCTCCCGGGCCGGAACGGGGAGTGGATAGTAAAGACGCGAGCGGAGCTCAAAGTGTCGAGAGGATCTTGCAAGAGAGGATGTAGGTGGGGGGCCGAACCTCTGTAAAAACCCCCGTGTTCCTTTGTGGTTTGCATATTTCTTCCTTACTTGCTTGTTTATTTTAAATTCCACGGTGCTTATCTTGATAGTTAAACAAGTGGGTAATTAGCTTAAAAGTGATTAGAATTAGAGACCCTCACGATCCTACACATTCGGTCGAACGAGCAAAGAGGTGGTCAAACCAACTAGGCTATTATAAAGGAACATTCGGTCGGACGAGTAATTGGGTCGGTCGACTGTTCAGGAGCTTTTGGCCAGTGTAAGGATAATCGGTCGAACGAAAGTTGCATTTACCAAAAATAGGAACTTTTAGGCTCAAGATATTTCTTCATCCAGTCGACCGTTCTAAGGTCAATGTTCGACCAGTGGCCAATTGTATTCTAGGGGTAGGTCGAATTTATACGAATACGACCGTTGTATGAATACGTCAAGAAAAATGACCATATGAATTTCCAAAAATGGTCAAACGAAAGGTTTAATCTGGTCGACCGTTAGAGCTAGGAAAAACCACTAAAGGAGTCTGTTATAAACGGTCAAACTGAGAACTCGTTAGGTCGACCGTTTAGCACAGGAAATCTAGGTTTGGTTTTAAGTGATTTTCCAGCTAAGGTTTGGGTGATCTAATGAAGTCCAAATGATGTGAGATTTTGTGTGTGACTTCTATAAGGAAACTAGTGTTTATTTTAACTCTTGTATGCTCAAGATTACATAAGTTCCTAAGACTCAAAATAAAGGCAAATTACATGTCTTCAAAAGCTTGATTACATATCTTGACTTGAATTCCAATCTTCCTTGAGTCTTGATCACCTGTAGATGTTAGCACAATATAATATATCTTCCATGCATTATGTGTGTTACACTACATTTGATTGCGATTAAGATTATATTGATTCAATCATCAAAACACGGATTAAGACCAAAAGGCCAACACAAAGTACCAAAATCGAAGCACTTGCTCGGGGTCCGAACATCGTGGAAAGGAGGTATTCAGGATATATCATCAATGAGTTTAGGTTTCCACAAAGAAAAGCGAGTCCAAAGGAGAAACTGAAAATTCTGTAGTGTTTGAAAACGCAACCACAGAAAGTTACTCACCAACACAGATAACAATCTTGTTCGTGCATCAATTGACTACTTTGGTGTATTGAAAGACATAATCGCTACTATGATGATGTGAAATATGTTTCGTTCAAGTGCAAGTGATACAAGATTCTAGTCCGGAATAATACAACTAGAAGCGATGAATATGGCTTCACGTTGGTGAAATAGAATAGATTTTTGAAATCGAAATAACCATTTGTACTTCCATCCCAAGCAAAGCAACTTTTTTATGTTGTAGAGACAAAAGATAGAGAAAGTGAAGACCAATGGTTAGTCGTTGTACGAATGTTGGCAAGAGATTTATATAGCATGTAGGTCGAAGCATCCGAAGTTTCAACATACAATCTTTTACAAGATAAAGTCCAATTAGACGATATTAATTTGGTACATTTTTAGACAAATTTATAATCGCTAGTGGAGTAGTGCACATTTTAACATGTACGACCACTGATATAAGGACAAACAAAATGTCCATATTATTAAGTTTGTACTTTATAATTTTATTATGCGATTGATGATAAATTACATTACTTCGAAATTCAGATATGACTAGACATCAGTCTTCGCCGCCTGATTGTTTATCTGGGGGAGTCTGTGATAGGAGTAAACACCGACGACGTCAGGATGAGGATATCCCAACAGCTCATGCCCCATGGATTGATGATGGTGTAGATGATCCTTCCTAGAGTGGGGATGTTACTTGTACTTCAGCCTCTGGTAATAAAAGTTAATTAGAATACAATATTTGCTTATGTGAAATGCTAAGTTACATTCTATAAAGGGACAGGCAACATGAGTAGTGGTCGTGGTTCCACACAGCCTCTGGAAAATTGGAGCTTAACACTTTCCGTAGAAATCGAGTTTACACTGTAAGGCGTCCCAAAAGTAAAGAAAGGAGAATGCGTTCAGAAATTTATCGGGATGATATATAGCCAGGAGGACATACATACTTCCTCTGCATTATTCAAACTAGAGATTGGTGCCAAAGAAGGACAAAGATGTGACATGGCAGCAGTTAACGGTATTATTACATATGTACTTAAGCTATATTATTATTGATTTTAATACAACACTAATTTGATATTTTTACAGGCACACAGGACAGTTCCTGAATCGTTTAGAGCCAAGATTAAGAGGTCTCTGAACACGACATGCAAGGAAAATAAGTATCAATTGTACCTTACCATTGCCGATTTAGAGACGAGAGATGAGAGATTTGCGGCTACACCGTCAAATATCTCGACTGATGATTGGTCTACTCTTTTGGACTACTGGTCCAACGAGGTTTTCAAGGTCAAATTATAATGTATTTTAGTTAATTCCTATTTAATGGTTGAAAATAGTAACAATTTTCATTTTTTTGTGATGTAGAAGAAGAGTGAGACCAACAAAAATAACATGGCCAAAATAATCATACCGCATCGGTGTGGTACAAAGTCTGTCGTGCGTCACAGATAGAAGATGGTAACACTTTATTCTCAAATTTTAAATTCTTATATATTCAATACATTTTTATACAAACTAATAAAATTGATATTTTAATGGTATTGAAGATTGCGAAAAACCCAAATGACCCCGAGCCTATACATTCGACCGCATGACAAGACGAATCTAGATGCAGTGTTTGTCATTCTAAGTATATATTCATATTAGTTTTCAAATAGTTATCTGCTCAAATTGTAGTGATAAGTTTATATTCATAATTTCTGATATTTTTCGCATTACAGGGAAGATTGGAGGCTCTAATAGGACTAGGTGAGACGAGCTCTCAAGGCTCTATCAGTTTGGCGATTGTCGCAGAGGATCGGTAGGGACTAGGCAACGGGAAAAGCTCCTGTTATCCCCACAGACATGAATGGATTCCGAGGGACACCATCCTAAGCTGAGCTCAATGCTAGATAGCAGGTTGAGCAAAGTGTCTGACAAGATAAGGAACTAAATATGGTGAGAAGTGAGCTAACAGATACGAAAACCAAGTACGCAAACATGTAGTCCACCATCAATTATTTGATGGAGAAGGGGGTTATAATGATCAAGTATTTTATTTGTAAATTAATAAGTTGTATTACATTTACTAAGTCATTTTATACGAATTATAGTCTCAATGTTTAATATTTTCAATCGTTTAGGATATTAATATAACATCTATTTGCACACCACCACCGCCGACAAGATGACATGACGATCACGGACCATGGGACAGACAGAGAAGGCATGGGAGGTTTGACAGTCTAGTGTTTTTTTGTCTCTTATCAATGTTAAACTTTGTTCGACTACTAAATGAATTCAAAATTTAATTTCAAAAAAATTAAAACTTTTTGTGTATGAAGTGTTTTGAGATGAATGCTATATATATATATGAGTTATTGTGTTTAGATTGTTGGCTTTTTGGCTAATACTCGTTAATCCATTTTGATGATTAATTAATATATCAATAAACACATGTATATCTATCATTACATCAAATGTATATGTACACTATTTGGTTTTACTAACCATTTCAGAAGACAAGTGTTACACAATACAAGAAATCAAGGTGAAAAATAGATAGGATTTATGTTTCTTGCTCTTAGGATTCAAATGTATTTTAGGCACTTGAACTCTTGATTAAGGTGCATTGCATGCTCCATAGAAACCTATAGAAGTTTCATACATATTTCCATATCAAACTGACTTTGTTAGGTGACCAATACCACGTAGAAATTCCACTTAAAATTGAAATTCTACTTCATTCGGTCGACCAATAGACCATCTATTTTGCCCAAATTTAACAAACTCTCAGTTCTTTCCAAGAATGGTCGACCGGTAGTTTTTGTGGTTCGACCGATTTTAACAGGCTCTTACGTTGTCTAAATCGGTTGACTGAATTTCCATCCTAGTTCGACTGTTATCTTGTGTCAACCGATATATCCTTGTTCAACCGATGATATCTTCTTCATAGGTTATATGTTGACACGTATTAAGGTTAGTGCACAAATCGGTCGATAGAAACTTGACATTTGTTTGACCATTTGACACTTTGTATTTCATTTAAATTTGACCGTTATACTTCTCGTATTATACAACGGTCGTATACACATACTTGAACTAACCCAATTCGTATTTTTGACCACCGGTCGAACAATGCCACAACGACGATCGACCGGATCAAGAATGTTTCGAGCTCCCAAACTCCCTGTTATTTTTGGTTGGACTGGATCCTTGTTCTGTTTGACCGTTACCTCAATTGTTTATTATTATTCTGGCCAAAATACTTTGAACGGTCGACTGTTACTTTATCTGGTTCGACCGTTCACTTAAGTTCTTACCTACGTGGTTCGACCAGTATGCACTTCATCTCGATAGTTTTCTAATTTACAAGAAAATGATTGATCGCTTAGCCCGATCTGGTCGACCGTTTGTGTCCTGATTTGAGTTCTGAACTTTCCTGTTTTATGCATCTCACTCAAATCACTACCACTTCAATCCCAACAACTAGATTAGGTTTGAAGCCGGTAAATAGAGTTTAGAACAACCTTTCAAGGTTACCAATCATTTCTCTAAAACTCATACTCTCATACTACTCTCAATTTCTCTAAACTTCTCTTTGTTCTCAATCTTTCCACTTGAATCATTCATTGCATTCATCAATCTTTCAAGTGCTTGAGATTAGAAGTGACTACTGAAATTCTGCTGCAAAGCATTGTATTAGCTTCTGGATTGAAGCTCTTCTCTGATTGTGATAAGGTGGTCCAAGTTTGGCGGGGGTGTTAGCAAGCTTGAAGTGTAAATGCTTGATCTTGGCCCGGAACGGAGATCGGAATAGTGGAGTACGCGAACTTGCTCGAGGAGGAGCAATTCATAAGAGAGGACTAGGATCCGGTGGTTGGATCCAAACCTCTATGCAGTGGTGTTGTGGTTTGCATCCCTTTCTCTATTTCTTTATATTGTTCTTGTTTTAATTGCTTAAGTTTTAAAGAACTCGATTAGCCTATTCACCCTCCTTTAGACTAAGTCTAGGGTAAATTAGATCCTACATAGATGTTTGTCATTGGATGTATGAATGTTTGGTGAATGATCGATGAATGAATTGTGACGAATGATTCTTTTGATCGGAGAAATCGGAACACTAAATGAACCATCAATAAGCTTTTTCCTAGTTCTCGACTGGAGTTACACCGACAGTACATATCTATTGGTGTAGGTTCTAAAGCTTGTCAGGTAACCACACTGACGGTACACATTTGTCAGTGTAGGTTGCCATATAATGCACCTAGAAAAACATTCTGTCGGTGAACGTCATCATTTGTCGATGCTACTTGGGTGAAAGAATTAATCAGAGTAACCTACACAGACAAATATTTATGTTGGTGTCAAGCACCCATGGATAGCATTCAGTGATAGACAGTCAATGATCTTTGCTCTGACGAAACAAGGTAAAAAAATTGACTGGAAATTTCGCGTCAAATTTAAGACCAACGACATTTATCCGTCGGTACATCTGTCGGTGTACCTGAACACCGACACAAGATAATCTGACAAATGTATACATTCGACGGATAGGGAAGTACAACAACTAAGATGTTCCATCGGTGAAACCCTTTTCTGTTCTAGCGCGAGAACTAATATGAATATAAACTTATAATGACAAACACTGCTTCTGAGTTCTTCTTGTCATGTAATCGATGTACATATTTGTACGAGTAGGCTTAGGAGTGTTTTAGTTTTTCTATAATCTGCAATACCATTGAAAATAATAATTTTGTTAGTTTATATAAAAATGTATTGCAACTATAAGGATTTACGAATTGAAAATAAAGTATTACTATCTTCTTTAAGTGTCACACAACAGACTTCGTACCACACTGATGGTGTGGTTACATTTGCCATTTTTTGTTGTTGGTGTCATTCTTTTTCTGCATCACAAAAGATACAAAAATGTTACTTTTTTATCCATTGAATATAAGTTAACTAAAAGACATTATAATAAATGCAATTTAAATGCCTCGCTACACCAGTAGTCCAACAGAGTCGACCAATCCTCAACCAAAATATATGGTGGTCTAACCGCCAATCTCTCATCCCTCGTCTCCAAGTTCGTCACACCAAGGTACAATTGGTACTTGTTTTCCTTTCATTTTGTGTTCAAAGACCTCATAATATTTGTTCTCAACCCCTCAGGAACCGTCCAATGTGCCTGTGGAAAAAAACTAATTATTGTATAATTGAAATTAATAATAATATAACTTAAGTATGTATGTAATATTACCGTTAACTGCTCGCATGCCACATCTTTGTCCTTCTTCGGCACCAACCTCCAGTTCGAAGAACGTGGAGGAAGTACATGTGTCCTCCTGGTTATCATCCCGATGAAGTTTTGGAAGCGTTCTACGTTCTTTCGTATTGGGACACCCTCCGTTGTAAACTCGATCTCAGCGGGAACTGTCGAGTTCCAATCCTTCGGAAGTTGTGTGGAGCCACGACCCCTACTCGTGTTGGCTGCACCCGTACGAAGCATAACTTAGCATTTCACATCAGGAAGAATTGTATTCTAATTAACTTTTACAACCAAAGGCCGAAGTTTCAAGAACGTCCCCACTCTGGGAAGGATCGGCTGCACCAACGCCAATCCATTGGGTATCAACTGCTGAAGTGTCGACCTCTACACCGTTCACCGCTCCCTCAGGTACACAGTCTGATGGTGAAAACTGAGGTCTAGTCATACCTGAATTCTAAAGTAATGTAATTTATCATCAATCGCATAATAAAATTATGAACTATAAATCAAATAATGCAAACATTTGGTTTGTCATTACATTCATGGTCGTAGATGTAAAAATGTGCACCACTCCACCACCATTCAAAATCTAGTCTAACAAAATCTATCAAATTAATATCGTCTAATTCAACTCTATCTTGTACAAGATTTCAAACCATGCAAACTATATACAATTCAATTGAAACTCTATCTACATACAATTTCAAAAGAAAAATTATCCATTAACATAGAGAAAACATGAAACTTAAGGTATATGTTGTGTATTATCATAGAGTGCATTCATGCTATATATCCATTATTTTACACCATATTTGTGCTACTCGAGTGTTGTTTGATGTGTTTTAGAGTTACGCAATAAAGAAGAGAAAGGAAGAGAAAATGACCTAAATGCAAGAAGAATGGACTTATTTGGAAAGGTTCTGGACCTGTTTGTAATGCCAAAGGACTGGACTGAGAGCCAGGAGGGACCCAAGTGAAAACCCAGAGGGACCAAAGTGTAAAGAATATATTGTGTCACAAAAGTCCATAACCTGAGGAGTAAATCAACAATTAAAATCAAATTGGCTCGAGACAATGGATCATGGCTCAACCTCACGTGCAACAAAACAACATTAACCCGTTGCAGAAATTTCAGACCGATCGAGCAACCAGATCCGCCATTGGCAGATGGTTTTGCTCCGTTTAAGCCCTAATTTTGCCGACGGGTCGGGTTGTCGGTTCAGAACAATACACAGCAACCAGATCTGATTTACAACCGTCTGATTGTACCTATATTCATCCAGACCCTCTAATCTTCTATAAATACACTTGTAATCCTTCCTCCTCATCTTCTTCCTTCCTCCCCCATCAGAGTAGGTTTTATTTCTTGTTTAGTAGTGTAGTGTAGGAGAAGATAAACACCTTTTGTAATCTTTCTTTCTTAATCAAATTTTAGTTTCTTGATCTTTGTTCTTGTCTTTCATTTGATGTAATTTTTATTAGTCTTCTTTACTTGTTATGTGTTGTTTTTATTTTGTTGTATTCTTTATTTACATGGTGATTAGTGTAATCTATCCCTATTGGGGGTGAAGAATGATGTGAATGTTGTGAGAATGGTGTGTATTTTAATCTTAATCTTGGAGTTTCACATGATTTCCATAACCATTGTGTTGGGTTCCTCACTCTTGCCTTTGATGTGTTAATGATCTTAATTGATGCTTAGCACATGCTTTGGCTAGTGGGTCCACTTTTGTAGGGAATGATGAGGTGAGGATAATGTTGGAGTGGGTAAAGAGATAAGGATGGTATGTGGGAGTATGTGCTCTTGTTGGCCTCATCTTATTTATTGTCTTGTATGTTTTAATGATAATGTTAAATTTTAATTCATGTGGAGACATAGTTGGGTTGTAGTCATTATGGATTTTATGTTCTTTATGTCATTAACATGTAATCATGTGGTTGTCTTATGAATAGTGTTTTGTATGTTTTAATGATGTTGATAAATCTTAATCCATGTAGAGATACACTTAGGATTGTTTCATTATGTGGTTTCCACAAAATTGTAACACACATGTATCACACATCTACACTTTTGCATTCATTCTCCACCACCTATGAGACTAGTTTTTGATTAGTTGTTGTTTATTTATGTCGCATTCGTCACTTAATTTAGAAACCTTTAATCTCCTTTTCTTCCCATTCGAGTATGATGGGAACAACGACACACACAACTCATCATGGTACGACCCATACTCATGTCTTCATTGACGTCGTGCACTTGCGGTTTTGAACTTTAAAATCTATCAATCATATATGTTATATAAGATCAAGAGAGAGAGAGAGAGAAATCAACGCATTATATTTTCTACGTAGCATACCTAGTCTATTTATCATACATGAAATGACTTTGAAATTTTGGTCATTTGTGATGTGCATGAATAGTGAAAACATGAAACCTAGTCTATTTATCGTACATTGGAATACATAATTAAAACCGGAACTGACTAAAATTTACATAATCTTATCTATTATCTACAAAATTTGATTAACATTCACTAATCCAACTAAAATCAAACATAACTGAAGTTTGCATTGACTAAAATTTGCATATGATTTCATCTATTTATTCATCTCAAAATTTAGACCTCACCTTTACTAATTCAACTAAAATCATGTATAAAAATCATGCTTGTATTATGTAGAGACTCCACAACACACATAAATGATACGTGATATATAATTCAAATTCTAACATGAAAACTATGGAACCAAAAGAAGATCAAATTAACTTGAGGGTGGGGTGGTGGAGCAGAGGGTGGTGGTGGCGGCGGGGAGGTGTTAGTGGTCTAAGGTGATCCGGTCGAGGGAGGAGGAAGTGAGGAGGTGGGTGGTCGGGGTTGAGGAGGTGGTGGGTGAGGAATGTGTTCTAAAAGTTTTATTATGTCAATTATTATGAATTGGATGTGCAAACATTTTGTTCCTTGACTAATGTATTCGCCTTTTCGGAATGTTAAGGAAGAAGCTCTTGATCTTTAACTGTAGAGTTCTAAAAGATAATGGTTTAGATAAATCAAAAGTTATTCACAATCATGGTAATTGACATGGAACATTAATAACCGAGATAAGATTGTCGTGTTGGTTAAAGAGTATTGTAGCTCTACAAATATTTAATGACACGAGTATATAAAATAGGAAAATTGCTACTTTTATATATTGAATAGACCTAACAAATGAAACATTATGGAATTGTATTTAATGTCATTAATGTTTCATTGTGTCTTGAATCCTAAGATATGAGACTTATATCTTTTCACATGAGAAGTGTTTAATTTGATTAGTGTCAAAAACTATCATTAAGATTAGTGATAAAGGTAATAGTTGGTTGAACATGACTTATGTTGGAAAAGATAGTTAGTCAAAAGATTATCATTGCCCCCTCTTAACTTGAGTGATGATATTAGTGGACCCCTTTGATAAAGCAACCATATAATGTGCACAATGTGACTTGTGTTAAGTTACATATTTATAATTAGTTTAAGAGATCAAGAAAAAATAATAATACAAAGATGACACATTCCTACTTTGTATAATATTCTTAATATCATGAGACAAGGGATAGACACAAGTGATATTCTTACATCACCAAATGGACCGTGTTTAGTTTGAGTGAACAAGACATATATGCTAATTGGGTAACTATAATGTGTAGCTAGATACCGCTTAGACTTTTTGGTATTAAGTATTTAATAACATCGCCAATCTAGCTTAGAACCTCCTATAGGTCACATCAAAAAATTGGGAAACAAGAAGCTTGATTTTATGTTCATATGATGTATCGGGTTTCGTGTGAAATAAGATACATGTGGTGAATCGATAAGATCAATATGTTGTGAAAATAACATAATTAGAATCACACATAAATTCATATGAGATGTATGTATTATGGGATGTAATTGTTTGACATTACATAGGACAATATATTACATGATATATGAATATGCTAAAAATCCCAAAGATCAAATTTTGTTGGAGATAAATCCAAAATTTGATAAAGGCAAAAATTGGACAAAACGGTCAAACGTTTTCAGAGACCGGTCGATTGAAAATTCACAGTAGTTGTTGCACGTGAGAACGGTCGACCGGATGGACCTGTCGGTCGACCAAAATATTCCAAGAACTTTTTCTGGGATTGATCAGTCGACCAATGGAAGTCGTGGTTTGACCGAAAACCACCAAGAACTTCCGAGAATTTTCTTGGTGGCAATAGGTCGACTGACTTGAGACTCAGTCCGACCGAAAACTTCTAGTAGCCGTTTCTCGTGTAGAATCGGTCAACCGTTTGTGTGTTCTGTTCGACCGAAATATCATAGTAGCTTTGTGAGCGTGTGATGGGTCGACCGTTGAGTTTCATTGTCCAACCGAAACCACGATTAATTGCCAATCAGTCGACCGGTTGGTTAATTTCGGTCGACCGTTCGACACGATTTTGCCAGAATTATTAAGAGAATACATGAGCTGGATTTATTCCAATTATGGTCAAACGTTTTTTAGGATGATTATGTGTCAATTTGTGATTGGTTTAAGGGAGAGAATAACTAGAGATAATGGGTTAGTGGGTAGCCCATGATGTGAGTGTTTGGAGAGCCTATAAATAGGTCACCTCTCCCTACGTGTTTAAGGTTAATGCAAAATTCTCTATCTCCCTAACCTCTCCACTAATCCATCCGAATTTCTCTTAATTAGTTAGAGCTTTTAGAGATTGATTCTTATGGAGCTTTAGAGGGGTTATTAGCTAGATCCTAAGCTTGATTTAGATATTCAATTGGCTAGCTCCTTTCTCTCTAATATTGTTTAGAGTTTGGTGAATACTTGGAGGCAAATTGGTGGGCGATTCGACGAGCAGTGCAACTCCAGATCTTCATAAAGGTTTTAGAGAGCCTTTGGGTATGATTCTCATATATTTGTTTTGATATATATGTAGATTACATGATATTAAAATAAATATAAAACAGTGTACATAAAATTCTCGAAAATATAAATATCAATCTTGTATGCATGTATAATTTTTTTTAAATACATACATACATAGGGGCACGAAATCCTACAGTGGGGTGGCTAGCCGTGGGAGGAGGTGGGGGGGGGGGGGTTTGTGGTCGGGGTCGAGGAGTGGGTAGGGTGGTCGGTTGAGAGAGGAGGAGGGGAGGGGGTTGGGTGTTCGGGGTCGAAGAGGAGATGCTCACCCGTGAAGTTGAGGCAAGTTGGGGAGGGCAGGGAGCACCGATAGCGGCGACAGTGAAGGGGCGATCAGAGGCGGTGTGAAGTGATTATGGAGAGATCGGAGGTGGCGGCTTGGACGATTGAAGGCGGTGATCAGAGGCGACGGTGGGCAGTAGCGGTGAGGGGGTGATAAGGCTTTGGGTGTTTGGGAAAGAAGGAAAGAGTGAACACTGCTGGAAAAAAGTATAACTTCGGATATTAAGGGGGTACAACGTCAGGTTGATGGGCTTAGTTGACCGACGTCGTAGGTGGGAGACGTTATACGGGGTCTACCACGTCGGTCTAAAATCTGACGTGGTAGTGGGGGTCTACCACGTCGATTGCCTATGCAACCGACGTGGTAGACCCCTTAATATATTTTTTTTTTGATTTTTCGGTTTTTATACCCTACTACGTCGGTTTTCCATAAAACCAACGTGGTAGACTCCTACAACGTCGGTTTTCTAGAAAACCGACGTTGTAGGGTATTTTTTTATTTTTTATTTTTAAATTTAATGTTTGTAATTCACACTCAATCCCTGCAACATTCATATTCAATTCAACAACTTTCAAATTCACATACATTTCTTACAACATTCATTCAAACAATACACAAAAGATTCATCTAATAGGGCAACAAATAAAAAAACCTTCTTATATATGGATCTGTTTTTTAAGTCAATCTACAAAAATGAGAATGAATCTTTTGCTTTCCCTCAAGAGATCAACCATGCTGATCCACAACTTGTATACTACCATGACACTGCAAGGAAAGTAATAAAAGGAAGAATGTGAGAGAATATCTGTGGTGTACTCGGGGTGGCCTTGGATTCCCATCACGTGATCTCCATAAACAAATATTTCAATCCTTGTCTTCTCCAACCACGCCACCACCTCTGCTCCTTGAGGATACATGCATTCCGACAACCATTTGAGGAGCAAATTTCTGAATCAAATATTGACATCAATGGACTTACATTTGATGAGTCAACCATCAATTGTGGTGGAATGGACACCTCCTCAAATTCTTGCTTTAGAACACGACCTTCCTTCCCACCAAGTTGAACACGCAAGATAGGAAATTAGTTCCTCCAAGATCTACCGCATAAACACTTGATCAAAGACCAACCATCGTAACTAATTACACAAAATAAAAACGTCAAAATTTCTTCCAAATTGAAATCCACAGCAAAAAATCAAAATCAAACCCCCACCTGGATGTACGAATTCGACTACGCTAGATCGGTCTTTAAGGTCTCCATTTTCTCGACTCCTGCTTGGTCGGTCGCCGGAGAATGGACGACAGGGTCGGGGTTTGGAGGCAGAGGAGTGGAGAACGTGGGATCACAAGGTCGGAAGCGGATAGAAAGTGGAGAAGGAAATGGATCTCTCACCCATCTCTACTTCTGGATGGGAAGGTTGATGTGGTTGGGGAGAGGTAGGCGGCTAGGGTTTATGTTTGTTGATTTCCAGTTTGGCGGGATTTCAATTTGGTTTACGTGGCTATACCAAACAAAAAATTCAACACTTCCACGTCAGACTATTTAAAGGCCAACATGGAATACCCACTACCACGTCGGATTTCCTAAAACTGGCGTGGTAGGGTTTTAATTTTAAAAAAAATATTAAAAATTATATGCTTATCCAAATAAGAGGACTCAAACGAAATATATAGATGTATTCACATGATAAAACTAGGAATGAGCTTATAAATTATCATTATCAAATTAAGTTTTTTTGAACCTACCACATATGTAAGTTGGTCTAGTGTAAATTTAAGTGATTTGGCCAATGAGAGTCATATGACTCGTATCACAACATTTATTTCTTTCTTCAATTAATCAACTTTATTTACATACTTCATTAAAAATACACAAACTTGTACAAGATCATAGAATCAGATAATGCATGTGATGTCCGTGTCAGAGCGACTTTCTTCATCACCCATTTGATTGCTTAATAGTAGGACTCATTAATCCTCATCTTTTAATAAACCTATGATTTTATAAAATCACATTTTTATTCAAACACTTCAGTAATGCATTTTCCAAAATTTATAAAAAACCCTACCACGTCGGATTTCCTAAAACCAACGTGGTAGGGTTTTAATTTAATATATATATATATATATTAAAGACACCCCCTACCACGTCGGTTTTTGGAAAACCGACGTGGTAGGGTTTTAATTTTATAAAATATATATTAAAAAGACACCCTACCACGTCGGTGTTGATAAAACTGACGAGGTAAGGGGGTCTTCTACATCTGCTAACTAAACCCGGTGTGGTAAGGGTCTTCCACGTCAGTTTGTAATTAACCGACGTGATAGAGGTGACGTGGTAGGTTGACTTTCCAACAGTGGAAGGGAAGCCCGATTTGGGCTACTGATATAAAGTTTCATCGACATGTTGGCTTTTTGGCCTTAATCTATGTTTTGATGATTTAATTAACCTAATCTTAATTATGATCATGTAGAGTAGCACACATATTGCATTGCATATATATTGTTTTGTGCTAACCTCTACAAGTGATCAAAACTCGAGGAAGAAAGGAAATCAAGTCAAGACATGTAATCAAGCTCATTTGAAGACACGTATTTTGTATTTTCTTTGAGTCTTAGGAACTTGTGTAAATTGAGCATACTTGAGCTAAAATCAATTTATACACACACTAAGTTCCTTATAGAAGTTACACACAAAATTTCACATAATTTGGACTTCAATAGATCACCCAAACTTAGACCGGAAAATACTAAACCTGAACTCTAAAAGTCTGCCCACATTCCGTCGACCGTAACAGGTTGTTCGGTTGACCGAGTGATCAATTGTCATGTTTGTGTTTTCATTGCCTAGTTTCGGTCGACCGTGTTTTGACTTTCGGTCGACCGTGTGAAACTTATTTTTCCGACCGTTAGTTTTGTCGTATATACCCAACGGTCGTATTCGTATTAAACCAATTATACCCCAAATACATTTCATGTATCGGTCGACCGAGGACCTTGATCGGTCGACCGAATGACTGTCTCTTGACAAACCCAAACCTACTGGAGGAAATCGGTCGACTGCTAGACCTCAGCTCGGTCGACCGAATCAATTATTGTTTGTCTACCCCAGAGTGCCTGGTACGAATCGGTCGACCGATTCCTTTTTGGAGTTCGACCGATCACTTAAGTGTACCTAAGTCGTAGCATTGGGCAGTCGACCGTTACCTAACCGGTCGACCGAACTTAGTTCAAAACTGCCAAACGGTCGACCGTTTGTCCCGATTCGGTCGACCGAATTAACTCAGAATTGGGTCCTGCGATTTTCTGTTTTGTGTATCACACATCCATTCACACCCAATCAATCCCAACGGCTCTATTCTCTCTAATGCCTATATAAAGAGTTGTAAAACACATTTTAACACAACTCTCCCACTACAAACTTGTCCAATACATTAGAGAGAATCCCAAACACTCCAAGCCTCCAATTTCCACACTTAGTGATCAATTCCTTATTTCTACTCAAGTGTGCTCAAGTTTAGAGAGTGTTGTTCCACTCAATCTTTGTGCAAGAAGCAAGGGTCTTGGTGAAAGCTCAAGACACAAGTATAGACTTCGGTGAGAGCCCGAAGTGTCCCTCTTCCGAAGTGTCCCTCTTGGATTGTGAGAGGTGGAGCCAAGCTCGGCGAGGGTTGTTCGCGAGCTTGAAGATTGTAAAGGTGTTTTCTCCCGGCCCGGAACAGGGAGTGGTTAGTGAAGTCGTGGGCGGAGCTCCGTGATCCGAGCGGAGCTTGCAAGAGAGGACTAGGACCCGGGTGGGGTGCCGAACCTCTATAAAAATCTCCCGTGTTGATTGTGGTTTGCATATTCCTTCCCTACTTGCTTGTTTTATTTAAATTCCGCTGTGCATATCTTGATTGCTTAAACAAGTAGGTAATTAGTGTAAAATAGTGATAAGTATTGTGGACCCATAACCCACACGAACCTACACGACAAACATTATCAAAGTTCGTAACGGTTTATTTTCAAAGCATTCAACGACAGATAATATCAGTTGATGTATGTTCATGTGTAAGGACTGACAAACATAATTGTAAATTACTCGTAGATGGTTCTTTTTTAGCCTAAAACTTTATTTCCACGCCTTTTAATTTTTCAGAAACGCACATCGATTGTATATATCCGTCGTTGTATGTTATTGGTCTGACGAAGCTAGAAATTATTGTATGACAGATGTTGTCCGTTAGTGTTTATGATAATATCCTGTAGGATTTCATGTTTAATTATACATATATATTTTTCGAATTTTTATGTATAATAAGGATCAATTTTCAATTTTCTAGAATCTATTGCATGCATCGGTTTGTTTTAACAAACTAGTTTCAAAAACTCTATTAAAACAAACATGAAGGAGCTCCGAAATTCATACCTAGAAGTTCTCTAAAACTTCTCGAAGATTCGGAGACGGTTGGGATGCTCCTCGCTGCGCCGGATGCCTCCGAGTATTCACCAAACTCTAAACAAGATCGGAGAGAGGGAAGCTAGTCTCTCAATCTCCGATTGGGTTTAGAATCTAATTACTAACCCCTCTTTAGTTCCCTTTAGAAGATGACCTCTGAAGAACTAAAACTAAACTTAAGAATTAAGGAATTTTCGTGGAGAATTATGGAGAGAGATTTTGCATAAGAAAAATAATGAATTAATTAAGGAGGTAATGAGATAACCTTGTATTTATAGGTTATCTCCAAATTACCTATTCATGTGTAACCTCTTGCCCATGATCCCATGCAAAATTCCATCTAACCATCCATTATTTATTAATAAATAATATTAACCACGAATTAAATCAATTATGGACCAATTCCATGCATGATCTAATTAATTCTTAAATTAATTCTGCAGAAAACCGTCTGGACCGGTCGACCCGTACTGTTCATCGGTCGACCGGTACTGTTTCATCATGGACCGGTTACTGTTCATCGGTCGACCGAGTACTGTTCATCAGTTGACCAGTACTATTCATCGGTTGACTTTTGCACAGTACTGCAGACTGGTCAAATTTTGGTTTAACCCCTACAAAATTTGACATTTCGGGATTAGTAGTAAATTCACAACTTATGTAACATATTATCCAATGTAATGTCAACTCATTACACCCCATAATATTTACATCACATATGAATTTAATTTAGATTCTAATTATGTTATTAATCACAACATAATCTTGATTTTGCTTATTCACCCCATGTGTCATATTTTCTACATGAAACCCGACACATCCTTATGAACTCAAAATCCCCATTCCTTGTTTCCCAGTTTTGTGGTGTGACCTATGGGAGGATCTAAACTAAGTTGGCAGTGATATTAAGAGCTTAATATCACAAGCTATAAGCGGTATCTAGCTACACATTATAGCTCCCAATCAGTTAGATGTCTTAATTCCACTCGAACCAAAACACGATCCATTTAGTGATGGAGTGCACCACTTGTGTCCGTCCCTTGCCTCATGATATTAAGAATACACACAAAGTAGTATTGTGTCATCTTTGTATTAGTATTCATTTCTTGATCTCTTTAAGCTAGTTATAAATATGTGACTTAACTCAAATCACATTGTGCACATTATAACTTTGCTTTATCAAGGGGCCCACTAATATCATCACTCAATTAAGAGGGGCAATGATAATCTTTTGACTAACTATCTTCTCCAACAAAAGTTGTACTTAACCAACCAATGCCTTTACACTACACTTATCGATAGTTCAAGACACTGATCTAATTAAGTATTCCTTAAGTGATCAGATATAAGTCTCATATCGAAGGACCAAGGACACAGTAAAATATCAATGACACAGAAACACATTTCTATAATATTTTACTTATTAGGTCTATTCAGTATACAAAAGTAATATTTTCCTCTTTTGCATACCCGTGTCGTCACTCACTTGTAGAGCTACAATGATCTATGACCAACACGACAATCTTAACTCGGTAATTAATGTCCCATGTTAATTACCATGATTGCGAATATCTTTTGTTTTATGTAAACCAATATCTTTTAGAGCTCTACGGTTAAGGACCAAGAGCCTCTTCCTTAACACTTCTAAAAGACGAATAACATAAACAAGGAACAAAATGATTTCTCATTCAATTCATAATAATTGACATTTAAAAGTAAAACTTTTAGAACACATTCCCTTCATATCCGTCGGTGTATATTAGCACCGAGGGTTAGTATTATTTTCCGGTGGAAATGTACCTACACCGACGAGTGTTTCAACGCCTAATAGCTATTCATTGGTAAAACTTTTTTAGTAGTGTTATGAGAGGAAAAATCAAGTTTGACGAGGTTGTTCATGACCTTGCTTTGTAAAAAGCTTGATCTCAGCCTAGAACGAAGATCCGATTAGTGAAGTTGTGAGTGAGACTCGTGGTGATCTCAAGAGAGGATTAAGACACAATTGGGGTACTGGACCTCTATAAAAATATTTTCGGTCTTCTTGTGGTTTTATTGCCCATTTTTTGTTTGTTCATTTTACTGCACATACTTAGTTTCAGAAATTAGATTAGTGTAGGGAAGGAGAATCTAAGGTCGATGATGAGTTTGGGAGGTCAGATTAGTGGGAGAATGAGGTGTAGATGGTCGGTTTCGGGGGTTGGTTGGACGGGAGTGAAAAATCACCAGAGCGGTTTTTTCTTGGAGCGTGTGTGTGAATTCTTGCCTCTGTTTGTTGATGAGAAACCCGAGGGTAAGCCAAATGCAGATTAAGGTTCATTTCATCGTCAGGTTTGTGGTTTTATCCAGTAGTTGGTTGATGATGATGTCATGCATCATATTGAGGATAAAACAAATGCACGCACTTCGTGGGGCAGACTTGAAAAATTGTATGCTAGTAAAATTGGGGATAATAAATTGTTTTCTGGCATTTAGATATCATGATGTCATCCATGGACTGATCACTTGAATACTTTTGAGGGTATGATAAATCATTTGGTAGGTATGGGAATGAAGTTTGACGAAGAGAGTCTAACAAACTCTTAGGAGATAGAGGTTCAAAATGTGTTTGAAAACACAATAAAATAAAATAATTACATCGAAAAGACCATTTTATGTTAAAATAACATACTCAATTTTTGAAAACAAAATTTAGAAAATAAAATAATGACATTAAATTAAATCAAACATAGTTTTCCCTTGCTTTCCAACGCGGTGAGTTGAGAGTTCATGTGTTAGCAAATCTTTATGGTTTAGAAGTTTGGAAAATACGGAGAAGTTGGTTTACTTTTCAGGTACGACACAAATACCAAAAAATTATTTGACTAAAAAGAACTTTCATTGGAATACCACACACAACGGTGAATTTGGTCTGACCACTACAACATCGACAAATAGTTCAAAACTAACAGTCGTAGTGAGTGAAAACAAAATTGAAAAATATTATGTTGATCTTAAATTAGTTTAGTCGGTGGGTTCAAATAAATTAAACTAAAATAATTAGACAATTAAACTAATTTAGCGAATTGTTAAAATTTGTATTGGTATTATTGACAATTTTATAATATCTAAGACTTAGATAATATTTTGTGCACTAAAGTATTTAGTCCCAATTCAACTTTTCTATGGTGGAACCTGACAAACCAAATGTAGAAATGGAATCCTTTGAGGTTAACATGGGGTAGAACTACAATTTCCCCAGACAAAAAGCAACTTCCTAATTCTCATCCCTTGTCGGGTTTCGCTTTTAGCATCGAAGAAACCCTAACCACTTCGCGAGCCCGCCGCCGGCAGCTGCCCTTCACCGGTGTCTTACTCCGGCGACATCCTCTCCTTCGGACGTTTGTCTTCTTCTAAGATAGTTTTCCTTGTCTTCCACTTCGATTCGATGTTTTCGTTTGTTTTCCTGATATTTTGCGTCGATGGTTTCGGGAATCCGTTGATTTCGGAAGGGAACCATTTGATTTTGATTCCTTAAAATAAGAACCAAATGTGATTCACGATTGACGTCTAAAGGCTTGGAATATTTGGAGGAACTGATTCTGATTTTTGGTCCGATTTTACAAAATTTGATTGTAAGTCGATTTTTCCTGAATTTGATGTTTATGAATGCAGATTTACCTTTGCGGTTACAAGCTTCATGTGTCTTATCCTGATGCATCCTTCTAACAGCAGTGAAACCTAATCTAATAGTGAATGCTGAAAAATCAATTGTAATCTACAAAAGATGTGCTTTTGAAGTTGTTATTTGCCTGGATCTACTAATTTAAGGCACATTTAAGGGGTTTGGTTTAGGTCCTGATTTTAGCGGTTTAGCCTTCATGGAAGCGCTAGAGGTGATAAGACGTCAAAATGCAGAAAAAAAGCAATTAACTTTTATTAATGACCACTGTGAACAAGGCCAAAGAGCTGGCCCATCTTGTGGCTGTAGTTTTGTAACGATATCTTATTTGATTTAATGGCATCATGGTTTAGAAGCTCTTACTTAATTTGCCGGACTACTGATCCTTCCAACCTTGGATCTGGTGTTCGTCGGCAACCATGACAACTAGAGAGCATACGTGGCCGTATAGGATTTGAAACATGTTGCTTGGATCCTGTTTTAACAGACTGTTAAACCAAGCCACACTTCATCTTGAATGTTTTAAGTTTGAACACAGTGCAATGTGGTTGCGCTCTAGCCACTGAGTTGAAATTGCTGAACTAAACTCAAGCTAAACAAGATATAATTCGTAGGGTCATTTCTCGTCCAGGTTCACTTGTGCTTGGATGTGTCGCTCATACATGAAATTTCAAATTTTGTGAAATTTTAAAATGCGTCATTTGTAAATACCATGTTTGGTAGATTGAAGATTGGAATTTGTAAATTCCAAGTAGAATTTTGGAAATTCCAACCCCATACAGAAGTGACAAAACAAATTTCACATTTTTAGGTGGCATTTAGAAATCCCAACCTAATTCCCAACACCAAATTACACCTCAAATCCCGACACCTATTTTTACCACCTCTACCCCTCCGCCGCTGCCGAACTTCACTACATCCGTCGAGTTGCACCACCATCAAGATCCACCGTCTCCCCGAGATCCACCACCTCTCATCTCGAAATGGCATACTTACCCAAACAATGTGAAAACCACTGTTTTGAAAACCGGACCGGACCGGCCGGTTCAACCGGCTGAACCGTGAACCGGAGGCCTGTCCGGTCCAGTTCACCTCCTAAAACCGTTTTTGCCTAACCGGGTTGAACCGGTGGTTGAACCGCCAGTTCAGGGAAAAAACCCTGTTTTTTGTATAATTTTTTGCTTAATGATTAATTAATTATGACTATTATATTTATAATATATATTTATGACGTCATGCCGACGTCACCGGTTCAACCGGTTCGATTCCGGTCCGACCCTGGTCGAACCTCTGAACCTTTGACGTTGCCGGTTCGACGTCCGGTTCGGTTCTGAAAACCTTGGTGAAAACAAATGTCGTCATTTAGAAATCCCAGGATTTGCAATTTCCATTGTTTCATAGTTCCATGGAATTTGCAAATGACGCATCCAAACACACCCTTACTCCTTTGATATGTATCATATTGTCCCGAGTGTGTCTTTATATGTAGCAGCCGTGTGTTACTTTTGCAACTCATTGTTTAATAATGCCATCATTAAAGTCTGACATCAAGGGGTATATTTTTATCATATAATATTGTTTACATTAAACTATTTCTTTCTTTAACCCGTGGACTTGTGAAAACAGACTGTGCAGCTGTACCTTGCGGGATGTCAAGCTACCTTGGGAGAGGTGACCCTCCAAATTGTTCTGTTTATGTTTGCAATCTGCCTCCTGGAACTGATGAGAGTATGCTAACAGAGCATTTTGGTACTATTGGGTTGCTTAAGGTAGGAATTATAAAAGGTATCCTTTGTTTGCAATCTTCACATTTCCTGCTATCTGTAATTCTGTATTACTAATCAAAGCCTATCGATGAAGTTGCCTTCCTATGTCTGTTGTTTGTTGTTGAACTTTGACAGAAAGATAAAAGAACTGGAAGACCGAAGATCTGGCTGTACCGAGATAAGGCTACCATGGAACCAAAGGGTGATGCCACAGTCACTTATGAAGACCCTCATGCTGCATCAGCTGCTGTAGAGTGGTTTCACAACAAGGATTTTCACGGCAATATTATTGGGGTCCATATTGCTGAGTCAAAGAATAAGGATTCAGTTGACAATACATATGGAAATCATGCTGCAGACTTGAGCCCAGTCAGTGAACTTGAAGGACTAAATGAGGAAGTTGGAGACTTGAATGGTGGTGGAAGAGGTAGAGGGCTTGGAGATGCTTCTGGGAAAGCAGCATGGCAGCAAGATGGGGACTGGCAGTGTCCAAATACAAGGTCTGTGTGTGATATTGGTGAGCAGCTCTTTCTTGCTCTAGTCCTGCTAAACCATTTTTTAAAATTCTGTTTTAATTTCCTTCAGTTTGTGGTTTTGTGCTAATGTTTATGCCTTCTAGCAGCTGTTCTAATGTGAATTTCGCTTTCCGTGGTGTCTGCAACCGATGTGGAACTGCACGCCCTGCTGGCGCTGGAGGTGGTGGTGGTGGAGGTGGTGGGCGGGGCAGAGGGCGTGGTCATGGTGATCCTGCTGGACGTGGACGATCGTCTGGTGCTCCTACTGGACTCTTTGGTCCAAACGATTGGCCTTGTCCAATGTAAGATGCTTCCGATTGTTAATCCCCCAAAGATGCTTGCTGGCATACTTTGATTTTACATTTGTTTGGTTGTTTTCCTTTAATTGTTTTAGTTAGCTCGAAATCAATTACCTTAGGATTTCTCTAAAATAATTTGTTTGGACATTTTATTAATATTCCAATAATTGTGCAATAGAGTTTATTACCTCTTTGAATATTTGACCTGCCTTGTCTACCTTCTACCTTTAATAGAAACTTTAATGCTTCTGACCCGCCTTATCTTCCTTAAGTGTAGTTACCTGGTTTCCCGAGAATATAAATCTCACACATTAAAATATCACATGTTTTGTCGCCAAATTCTAATTGTGTAATGTTTTAAGATATTAAACATGTTAGATATTCTCATTTCTTCAAATCACATCACAATGCACCTTCTAAGTGGATAACCAGGAGAACATTGATACGACACATTTATGTTTTGATAAATCTAGGTATCTGTCATTGTTCAGCTTATATGTGAAATCATTTGGCGTTTTGTATCCCTTTTCAATCTATTAATGATAAAAAGGGGAATACTTTGGCTTTACCCGCCTTCATGTTTTGTGATGCTTTTAACTTGCATTTTCTTAACACTTAAGCCTGCTAATTTTTTTTATGCAGTTATTTATTACTCATTTATTCTTTCAGGTGTGGGAACATCAACTGGGCCAAGCGCTTTAAGTGCAATATTTGTAACACCAACAAGCCAGGTCATAATGAGGGCGGTGTGAGGTAATCTGTCACAAATCATCATAATCATGTCTGATCGTTTCATTACTATTGTTGTCTTTTTCCTATTTTTTCACTTTTTTAGTTTCAAGGTGACCTTTTAAAGCTTACACTTGTATAATGTTTATGTTTTGTTGTGATTCTGATGGCTTTACCACTGTTTTTGCACGTCTATAACTAGTGTTGCAATTCTGTCATGCGCTCTGAATGACCATCTTCAATTCTATTACTCATTCCTCTTGGTGTATCGTGCCTCAAGATTTCTTACAATTCCTTTTGTTTTATAAACTTCAGAACCGTTATTCTTACTTCTAATTGAAATTTCTAAATGTTGATTCACAAATTCTAATATCAAAGAAGTTGATTATCTATGTTTACTATATTACATTTGATAATTGAGATGTCTTGAGATGCTCTCCTATCATTCTTGGCATTAAGGTAGCAAAATGAACACATGCTAAAGGTTATGTAGTAGGCTAGGAAGCAGAAATACTTCAAAATGCCTTCTGTATCTGTATGCTATCCGTTGATGGACACGTCTGTTGGTGTAATTTTTTTTAAGAGTTTGTGGCATTCGCTCTTTGCTAATGATGATATTTCACTTGAAGAGGAACAAGGGATATGTTGGATCTCGAACAATGATCGAGAAACATGTATTTGTGGCTTTTATGTTTGTATTAGTTAAGATGTTGTTCACTTATATTTTAAAAAATTGGTAGAATTTGTATATTTTAGTTCGTGCACTAAGTTAAAAAAAACATATATATATTACTTATATTTTAATAGACGTATTCGTATCCTGCTTTTACAAAGATGTCGTATTCCTTGCGTCGTACCTGATACCCATGTCCGTATCCGTGCTTCCTTGGAAGCAACTGTCTGAAATAATGTCTTCAAAATAAGTGTTGGTTCAAATTTATTTATGTTTTCAAACATGTATTTGGTAAATCTCTTATATGAAGTACTTATTTAAAACTAAGTTTAGTCACCTTTTTCTATTTGGAAAACTTTACTTTATACTTTAAGATTGGCCCGATGATTTTTGTACCTAAACAGTACTAAGGATTCTAAATGCAAGTAGAATATTGATGTCATTTGGCTATGACTACACTTGTGTTATATGAAGGTGTCTCTGAGCATGAACCAGTGAACATTACCCAAGGACTCCAACCCTGAAATCTGTCTTCTTCAAAGTGTTGTGATTTCGTTTTATTTTATTTTGTTTTATTTGAGAAGATGAAGGAAAACATACAAACTTTTTAGGAAATACAAAAAAAACATTTCAATCATCAAACTATTGATATCATATATGTAACCAAGTGAAATAAATTACTATGAGATATTTAGATATATGATATTTAGTAAACATTTGTGGTAACAACGGCATTATGTAAAATGTCCTTCCACTAATTTGTGTGATAACATCTTGCCATACTTATCTCTTGCACTTATTTTACTTATAGAATACCATTATTTTTGCTGAATCAACACACTTTTCCATTATGAATGAATTTTGAGCTATTGCATGTTTGTTCAAATTATACTTGTCACCATTTCTAATTGGTAGCTACATTCAACGTATTGTAACTAATACATATTACTCGTTGATGATTTGGCACAAAATATAATCATATACTGATAAGTTCTTATTAACCAAGTAATCAACACCTCGTTAGTCATAAATACTGCTATTTGTATGATGAAGTTTATGTCGACGAAAACGATATTTGTTAGACTTGGCAGCAGTTGCTCTGTTATTTTCTTTATGTGCAGTTGTGCACAAATCTAATGTTTGGCCATATCATGAGCCCATGAGTTAAAAAAGGCAACAAACATTTCAATAGTAAGATAAACTTTTATACATTTTCCATATCTAAACTTGTGAATACCGACAAAAGTTAGGAAGCCATTTATTCTTAAACCTCATTTTGATCCTACTTTGAGTTTATATTTAATGTTATATAAGTGTGTTACTGCAGCATTGTGGTCGTTAAGACTCTTATCCATCAATGCTTATACTGCATATTTACTACCCTCTACTAAAATGTTATTCTCTCTCTAATAGTAAGCGGTATTGTTCTGACATGGCAACATGACATGGTTGATCAACATGTGGGGCTCCAGTCAATACAGGGCTATTGGAATACATTCCTGGTTAGACATGCCCTAGAGTGTTGGAAACGAAAAATTCTACTTCAATGAGGGGAGGTCTTTGTAACTTTGGTGGACTGAGATTCCTGAAGCTCATACGTTGCCATTAGAGTTAAGCAAATATTGCTTTAGCGTTAGCAACTTAGTAGACAAGCAAGTAAAAGCATTTTGGATGGATTTTATCTAGTATCCACTAATAGTTTTAGTCACTCGTAACACCATCATATAGATAAAGCTTACTAGAGGCCATGTGCACATTAGGGTTAAGAACTTAAGATTAATAACATCCTGTAACAAAATCCTCATTTCAGTTGCAATGATTTTATACTTTTAAGTTATAATAAGTATGTGTATGTGAGATTTTAACAAAGTGCACATTTTGGATATTCTGTTTGTCCTAATTTAAACTCTGTTTGGATGGTTCACATTTGTAATTACTACCCCATTTTAGTTTCATTACTGAAACCCATATTATGTTTTGAATGTTTTACACTTCCAATAGTTTTTAAGTTCATCATCATGACTTTTATGTGGTATATTCGTAGTCATGAATTCAGTCAGAAATGTGGGGGAGATCTGATTTTGTGGTTAGGCACCAGGTGCAATATCAGACTATCAGCACTAGTGTAGGCTCCACCATCAGTTCAATTTAGTGAAATATCACTATTAGTATGGTCCACTATCAGTTAACTAATTGTTGGATACAAGATGTAAATATATAGATCAAAATTCCAAATACTGGCAAGTGTAATGAGTTCCACATTGCAGTTATTTGCATACAAAGTTCCACTTTGCAGTTTCAATTTTAAAATTTAGCTGATTGAGACCAAGAAAGTATTTTCGTAATATTGTACTTCAAGAAAGTTGGAACTGAAATATTGTACACCGCTATAAGACCACTATAAGAATATTGTACTTCATGAAATATTGTACATTGCTATAAGACCTGCGATGTTGTTTGGAACGGAATGATGGGCTACGAAAAGAAAACATGTGCAAAAAATGAGCGTGACTGAAATGAGAATGTTGCGGTGGATGTGTGGACACACGCGGATTGATCAGATTAGAAATGAAGATATTTGTGAAAGAGTTGGAGTTGTGAATGGATCGGATTAGAAATGAGGCTATTCACATGCTCGTGATTCTTTTGATTTCATTTCTAGCCTACTCATCTAGTTTGGGATTAAAGACTTGTTGTACTTCAAGAAAGTCAATAATGTATATCATTTGATTTGCTAGCAAGATGGTGCTGATCGATTGATGCTTTGTATGGATTTCATTGTCTGTACTTTTATTTTATTTTTGAGTCTATGCAGTTTCATTTAGTTTCTTTCATTCTTCAGAGGAGGGCGTGCTGGAGGTTATAAAGAGCTTGACGAGGAAGAGATAGAGGAAACTAGAAGACGTCGAAGAGAAGCTGAAGTGAGAAGTCATTGTAGCATTTCTTACTGGGAAATTCTCTTAAGATTGCTCTTACCTTTATATTCTCTGATTTGATTTTCAGGATGATGGTGAGATGTACGACGAATTTGGCAATCTCAAAAAGAAATTTCGTGCCAAAGCACAGCAAAATGAAACTGGAGCAGTAGCTGCAGGGTCCGGGCGAGCTGGATGGGAAGTGGAGCAGTTAGGTAGTAAAGGTCTTGTGAACAATTGTTGGTCTTATTGAAAAATTGTTCATATCATCATTTGGGGTGACGGGTTTAACTTGCAGTGGATGCTGAGTTTTTCAGTTTAAAATTATACAATGTCTCATCTTTCTTATAACCTATTAAGCGTGCTTGGGTGTTCATATTTTCTTATTTTAGTTGCCAAATGAATGCACTAGCTTGATCATTGTGATATTTCCTTAGGTATTTCGGAGAGAGGTAGCAGGGAAAGAAGCAGAGATCAAAGTAGTGATCGCAATAACAGGGAGAGCTGGAGCCAAGAGATGGATGGTCATACTCGTGAAAGGGAGAGGCGAAGAAGCCGAAGCATAGACAGAGATAGGAGGGAAAGGGATTATGATGATTATGAAAGGAGTCGTGACCATAGGAGGGACCGTGATCGTCGATCATGAGAGAAACAAAAGGAAAGCTGAGTATTGTGATGAAAACTTATGTTCCTTGAAAGAAAAAAAATCTAGAATACCCAAGATTCAAAAAGTGAATGTTCTCTTGTTGAGCAGGTGTTGTTCAGAGGCTTGCAATGTTGGTATTATTTTTCTTCTTGTTGGAGTTCGTTTTGAAGTTTAGAGGAGTTATAATCTTGATTAGTTCAGTCATGTATGTTTTTGGATTGCTGTAGTTTCCATTTGAAAATGTTTATGGCAAGTGATTACGAAAAATTGAAGTTATCCTGATTAGTATACTGCAGCAAAAGACCGTGTAGGCGTGTATTGGATTCTCTTTGTTCACCTTTCGTTACGATATTAATTGGTGGATAATGGCAAATGTAATACTTGGTATATGACTACAATTGTGGGCACTGCGTGCTTATTTCGTTGCCTCTGAATTAGCAGTATTTGCTGATGAGGTGGGTTCAGTTTTGCTATTGAAATCGTTATTATTGTTGGGATGTTGATAAAATATTCATACTCGACGTTTTCTTGGAATAGTAGATTAACATGCGAACTTCGTCAAGTTGGTCAAAAGAAGATATCCACATCTTCCCCAAGTGTGGATTTCGGTTGGAGATGAGGAATCAACAGACAAATATGCAACATAAACATAAAATCATACCAATATTGCACTTCGAGAGAAGACAATATCGTCAAACACAGCCAGACCTAGCGGAATGTGGCCTTGATTTGCGGCACAAACCCTTCCATAGGCCGCCTCCTTTCCTAGAAAATCAGCCGCTCCATTAGATTCACTTGGTGCAAACTGGATACGACAGCTTTGAGCTCTCTAGAGAACGAGGATATCGATAAGTATGGGTAATCCTCTCAATTGCAGCTCGTAGTTCCATTATACCATTCCACCACTGAGGCCGAGTCAGATTTGATGTTAAAAGGTATGTTAAGTTGGTTCCCCATGCAAATCCCATGATTGCAATAAGCTCTACCAACTCACTACACTCTGGTGGTAATCCTACTGGAGGAGATGGGTTTCCCTTGAAAATCTCGAATCGTGATTCCAATTATTGCTTCACTTGAGCCCGTGGTTGTTCCATCCACATTAATTTTAAGCTGGCCTGCGGGTGGTGGCCTCCACTTATGAGGACTATGATTTAGATTGGTCTGAGTAATATGTTGTTTGTCCGGGATGAGGTTGCTCCATCTTTTGGATTCGACAAGCACGACCTGAACAAGTGATGGGTTCAACTTTGATGTGCTTGAAGACTTTCTTACACATTCCCTTCCAAATGTTCCACAAGCTTGCCACAACCTTTTGGAGAAGCAATCTTGCCAGCCTATAGCTTTAGATTTGTCCCACCACTCTTCAAGTGTGGAGCGGATGGTATCGCCACCTTGAGGAATAAAGCCCATATTCGAAAGACACCAAACTACTTGGCATGGTGGCAGTGGAGAAGGATGTTATCGGAGTTCTCCACCTACGGGCATCAAGAGCAGCTAGAGTCCAGTCCAGGTTTTCTGGATGCTAGGAGACTATTGTTTGAGAGACTTCCAAAGAAGACTTTCCAAAGAAAAATAAAGATAAAAGTTAGGAACATGTTCGCAAACCTCTTGTACCAGAGGATCGTCCACATATGAGAAATCGATGGTGAAAGGAGGAAGTTGTCCTCTTGAAGAAGTCGATAAGCAAACTTGGTGGTCAATTTCACTGATGGTGCGAATCTCCATCTGAGCTGATTTGGCATTGGTGCAAGGGATACCATGATCTTAAGGATAAGGGAAATAGTATCATCGGGGAAGTGATGCCGGAGATGATCCGCTCTTCGTGATCCATGACGGTGGTCCATAAAGTAATTCAGATTGTGAGTGGTGGGGGTGAGGATGGTGGGGGCTACCATTCAACAAGTCAGGGATCCAAGCATCCATTGACGGGTTGAGGCTATTCCCATTTCCGACCGGCCAGAGAGCTCCCCTCGCAAGTGAGGTTTGAGAGAGATGATTTGGTTCCAAATCCTCGAACCACTGGGTTAGAGGGATTCCAAAAAATTTCGTCCAAGGAGGTATCTATGGGTCAGGATTTGGGCCCAAAGGGCTTGAGGGTTTCCTTAAAAAACCAACTCAACTTCAGAATTAAGGCTTTGTTCTATATCTGTATGTTGCAAAAACTCAACCACACTACATCTTTCCTTTGTTTAAACACCTCCTAACTCTTGATGTGGAGCCTTGGCTTGCTCTACAACTCCCACAAAAAATATGTTTGGACCTTCTCAATAACATGTGTAATCTTCTTTGGAAAAATAATAGTTGTCATAGGGTGGACGGAAGTGCGCTTAGTGTCAATCTAATAGATACGATTCTCCCTGCCTGAGAGGAGACCTCTCTTCCAGCCATTAAGTTTTTATTTCTGACGATCTTGGTAGAATCCCAAGCTGTTAAGAGTTTGCGTTTAAGGAACAACGACACTCCAAGGTAAACCTCTGAAGACCTCGTTAAGGGGATCCCGATGTGGGTGCTAAATTTAACTTGCTTCTGTGGGGGAGTGTTATGAGAGAAAAGGATGCTAGATTTGCTTGGATTTATCGCTTGACCTGAACATTTGCAATATCTTCTAACCACCTTGAGAGTCTGGTTGATTTGGCTTGGCATGGCTTCCCAAAGAGAAGGAGGTCCTTGACAAACATAAACTGGGTAAGGATTGACGCCCCCGGAGCCATGCGGGTACCCTTTAACCTCCCCTCCTCCCTTTGAGCTTGAGACAACAAACGAGACAGGATATCAGAGCACAAAATGAAAAGGTAAGGGGAGAGAGGGTACCCCCTTGTCGAATTCCCCTAGAGGAGTTGATGTTGCCAAAAAGATCGTTGTTGATTTTGAGCTGGAAGGTTGACGGGGTGAGCGAAATCTTTGTTGAACGCTCGCGTCACGGACGCTGCTAACCCAGTCAGCACACTCGCTGATGTGGGCAACCCAGTCATCAGACGCGGCTGAGTGCGCACTCTCCCCAGAAACAATTTTCCTTTCTTTGTTTAGTTTATTCCTCGTTTCGTACAAATTTCTCCATCCCTCATTAATGCGTCTCAAATCACTCACTTCATTTTGCCGCTCCTACACAGACTGAAGACTAGTTACTCAACATCCATCCTCCTATTTTTTTCCCTTCTCTTTATTAATAAATTCATTTTTTTCCGGACACACACATCAGTCATTTTCTTTAGTTTCTGGACTAGCGCATAACTTATTCCGGACACAGTTACTATTTATGCCGGACAGTTAGAACACTTATTCCGGACAGACGTACTACTTACTGCTGATTTTTTTTGCTGTTGTTTTATTTTCCCGATGCGTCCACCATCGCATTTAATGCTTTTCAAATCAGCACGTCCTCCGTCTTCTTTCTTATTCTTTAGCGCTTCACGGAGATACAAATATGAGTGTCTTGGTTATTCCGATCCTACGAACCATTCCTTCTTCTCTCATTCCTCCATTTTTGTTGTACTGTAATGGCACTCGTAAATGTGTCCTCACAGCCGGCTCATGCCTCCAACGTCCCTCAAGTGATGATGAATTTTCCTTCCTTCGAAGAAGCCAAAGCATTTTACGTTTCATACGCCGATTCCTGTTGTTTTGGTGTGAAGATAAGGCAATCTCATTACGATCATGGTGTTGTAATACGGGCCACTCTTACTTGCTCAAAGGAGGGTAATGCTCCCGGAAACTAATGTGAAGGTAGACCGAAACATAGGTTATCCGGTAGGGTCGAATGCACTGCTCGGATTAGGGTCTCCGGTAATCCATCCAGAGGCTACGTAATTAACTACGTAGATCTCGAACATAATCACGCCATGCTGTCGGAAGACCAGATGCGCTTCCTCCGACAAAAATGATCCGTCCCGGAGTCCGCTAGAGCACGCATTTCGTGCAATGATGCTGCCGGTATATCTGCCGCCAAGACCATGCAATCTTTTGTATTCGAAGCTGGAGGTCACGATAAATTGTCTTTCAACGAGCGAGACCTAAGGTTATTTATTCTCCACTTAACCTGGTTGAAGTTACGCATTTAGCTTTGTCATCAAAATTATGTTTCGCAGGAATGTTGTGAACGAGGTTAGAAACCTCAAAATGAGACCAGGAGATGCGCAGGCTATCCAAGATTATTTCATTAGGATGCAGAAGAATGATTCCCGCTTCTTTTACGTAATGGATATGGACGACGAAGGCAGACTACGAAATATGTTCTGGGCCGACAGTCGTTCTCGAGCTGCTTACTCTTACTTTGGAGATTCAATATGTTTCGACACAACATACATAACAAACAAGTATGACATGCCTTTTGCCCCATTTGTGGGGGTAAATCACCACTACCAGTCCGTCCTACTCGGTTGCACACTCCTCTCTTCCGAGACGACACAAAATTACATTTGGTTGTTCCAAACATGGTTGACGTGCATGAACGGTACATGTTTTATTTTGTCCGGCTTTGTCCGTTTTACGTTATGTGCCTGTCCGGTTACCCTTTACGTCTGTCCGGTTTACGTCTTTTGCTCGTCCGGTTTATCCCTTACGTCTGTCCGGTTTACGTTTTTTGCTCGTCCGGTTTACCCTTGACGTCTGTCCGGTTTACGTTATTTCTGTCCGGATTAACATATGTTTTTATCTTGATCGCGTTGTGTGCAGATACAAGCCCCCCGGCGATCATAACAGACCAATGTGGCGCCATAGCTGCGGCTGTGAGGACTGTGTTCCCTGAAGCGTGACACATATTTTGTATATGGCACATAATGAATAAGGCCCCTATGAAGCTGCCCACGAAGTACCGGGAGCATACGTTGTTTGACCTCAACAACTGTGTATTCGATTCCAAGACTCCGACAGAATTCAAGCGGAATTGACAGGGTTTTCTAGATGATTTCGAGTTCCACGACAATAATTGGCTCCGATCCATTTATGCAATTCGAGAGCGCTGGGTACCTGCATTTTGGCGGGATTGTTTTTCCGCAGGAATGACATCAACCCAGAGAAGTGAGGGTATGAACGCCTTCTTCGATAAGTACCTCACATCAAGGATGACACTTAAGCAGTTCGTGAAACAATACGAACTCGCAGTACGCCACAAGTATGAGAAGGAAGCTCTGTCTGATTTCGATTGTCAGCATAAGGCTCCGCAATTGATTTCGAAATATCCATTCGAGAGGCAATTGAGCGAGTTGTATACGGTGGGTGTCTTCAAGAAGGTGCAGTTAGAAATTGGGAAGATGATGTACTGCGACATCAAGGATGAGTTCAACGAGGACGACACATTGCACTTCAACGTGACCAAACATGTATTGACACATATCCTCCCATTTTCGAAACGGTTCACAGTGCAAATTAGAGATGAGAAGTGGGTATGCGATTGCAGAATGTTTGATCACGTCGGTATCCTATGTTGTCACGTTTATGTTGTTATTGCCCGAATACATCCAAACGCGTTGCTCCCCGAGTCTTACATCGTCCACCGATAAAGGAAGGATATCCGAAGGAGCTATGGAGTCAAGTTTCCCCTTCAAAGTGGCATAACGGGGAACGATGCGCTTCGTCGCCACGACGACATAATGGGTCGTACGGTTTGGATCGCCGAGGCCGCTTTCGACTCAAACGACAGATATCTTCAGGCGGTAGAGGCACTTGAGTTGCTTAAGGAACGTATGCAACGACCTGATCCTGTGTTCGATGGTACATCCGTTCTCAATCCGGATAAGACATGACAGAAAGGCAGACCGCCGAGCAAATGCCGGATTTCTTTGTCTGAGAAAATAATTAAAAGTAACGTTAAGAAAATCATCAGGAATAAGGTTCTACCCCCGTTACACCCTGCAGCACCCAAACCGGGGGATCACGATTTCGATGACTGGGACATGAATTTGCATTACGAGGGAGTTCCTCCTTGATTATTGTATTTGTCCTTGGTTGGAATTATTCCTATGTAATTTTGTTGAAAGTCATTGTATGTCTGTCCGTATTATTGCATAAGATTCAACCCTTTCTTTGCTTGTTCGTTTGTGAATTAATTTCTGATGGCGACAAATATATTTAAGTAATTTTGGTTTGTTGTATGTCTGTCCGGAATAAGTTATATTTATGTCTGGATTAAGTTACCAGTATGTCCGGATTACGTTATATGTCCGTCCGGATTACGATTCATCAATGTCCGGATTACGTTTTATTTTTCTCCGGATTAAGTGACCAGTATGTCCGGAAGACGTACTTAGGCTGTCCGGATTAAAATGTTTGTCTGTCCGGATTACGTGTATTTGCAGTTCGGAATAAGTGTATTTGCTGTCCGGAATAAGTGTATTTGCAGTCCGGAATAAGTGTATTTGTTGTCCGGTTTAAGAATAAAGTGTGTCCCGAAACGGAACATAAAGTTTGTCCGGAATAAGTGTATTTGCTGTCCGGAATAAGTGTATTTGCTGTCCGGAATAAGTGTATTTGTTGTCCGGAATTAGTGTATTTGTTGTCCGGTTTAACAATAAAGTGTGTCCAGAAACGGAACATAAAGTCTGTCCGGAATAAGTGTATTTGCTGTCCGGAATAAGTGTATTTGTTGTCCGGTTTAAGAATAAAGTGTGTCCCGAAACGGAACATAAAGTTTGTCCGGAATAAGTGTATTTGCTGTCCGGAATAAGTGTATTTGCTGTCCTGAATAAGTGTATTTGTTGTCCGGAATTAGTGTATTTGTTGTCCGGTTTAACAATAAAGTGTGTCCAGAAACGGAACATAAAGTTTGTCCGGAATAAGTGTATTTGCTGTCCGGAATAAGTGTATTTGCTGTCCGGAATAAGTGTATTTGTTGTTCGGAATAAGTGTATTTGTTGTCCGGTTTAAGAATAAAGTGTGTCCAGAAACGGAACATAAAGTTTGTCCGGAATAAGTGTATTTGCTGTCCGGAATAAGTTTATTTGTTGTTCGGAATAAGTGTATTTGTTGTCCGGTTTAAGAATAAAGTGTGTCCAGAAACGGAACATAAAGTTTTTCCGGAATAAGTGTATTTTCTGTCCGGAATAAGTGTATTTGCTGTCCGGAATAAGTGTATTTGCTGTCCGGAATAAATGTATTTGTTCTCCGGAATTAGTGTATTTGTTGTCCGGTTTAAGAATAAAGTGTGTCCCGAAACGGAACATAAAGTTTGTCCGGAATAAGTGTATTTTCTGTCCGGAATAAGTGTATTTGTTGTTCGGAATAAGTGTATTTGTTGTCCGGTTTAAGAATGAAGTGTGTCCAGAAACGGAACATAAAGTTTTTCCGGAATAAGTGTATTTTCTGTCCGGAATAAGTGTATTTGTTGTCCGGAATAAGTGTATTTGTTGTCCGGAATAAGTGTATTTGTTGTCCGGAATTAGTGTATTTGTTGTCCGGTTTAAGAATAAAGTGTGTCCCGAAACGGAACATAAAGTTTGTTCGAAATAAGTGTATTTTCTGTCCGGAATAAGTGTATTTGTTGTCCGGAATAAGTGTATTTGTTTTCCGGTTTGAGAATAAAGTGTGTCTAGAAACGGAACATAACGTTTTTCCGGAATAAGTGTATTTGCTGTCCGGAGTAAGTGTATTTGTTGTCCGGAATAAGTGTATTTGTTGTCCGGAATAAGTGTATTTGCTGTCCGGAATAAGTGTATTTGTTGTCCGGAATAAGTGTATTTGTTGTCCGGAATAAGTGTATTTGTTGTCCGGTTTAAGAATAAAGTGTGTCCAGAAACGGAACATAAAGTTTGTCCGGAATAAGTGTATTTGCTGTCCGGAATAAGTGTATTTGCAGTCCGGAATAAGACTGCAAATAACGTCCGGATTACGTATCATGTTTGTCCGGAAACAAGAAAATAATTTTATAAAAACCCAACACCAAATGTCCTTGTATTGATAAATCATTCAAATAGTCTATGTAATTTTAACATGTATACATGTATAACTTTGTAAAAAAAATTAAAACATCCAGAGTCGTTTATTGTTGATCGCACATCCCAGAGTCTTCGAGTAAGAAATTGGCCAAATCGCCTCTAAAACGGTGAATAACCTTGCTCTGCTTCGGCTTCGTCGGATCAGCATTCTCCATCAAACGCTTCATCCAGTACAAAACGTATGGCCCGCAGTCGTTACTCCCCGGTTGCTGTCGTTGGCTACCCTTCCTCTCAACTCTCAGCGGCCACTCGACCTTCAACAACCCTCGCCAGAATCCCGCTATCTTAGACACGGTGCATTCATGAGTTCCGACAAAATGGTTAGGATTGTCACATTTTTTAAGTGTGCGGGAGAGGCTGTTGTACTGAATGAACTCTGATCGAGGTCCGTGGGCAACGAACAGAGTCCAGTGGCCGGCCAAACAGCATGGCTGTGCGATGATGACTTCCTCCACATTTATTCCTTCAATTTTTGGGAGTAAATAATCTTTCCTTATATCTTCTCCCTGTCCCTCCACAATCATTTCCGATTCGAAGGATGATAAGCAGACCACCTTTTGTTGCCCTCCTCTTCTGAGGAGTACCTCAATTAGGCCGTCAAGAGTTTCGTTGGTGAATTCTGTTTTTGGCGAAATTATTTCCTTGAGATCACCCTTGGTGATATTGCTCAGAACCCCCCTCCAGATAATATCTTTGGCTTCTCGTTCGGGAGCCGTTGCATTCAATAAACGACGTACCTCATCATTGGTCAGCGTTCTCAAGGCGGTCGCATCCACATCGGGCCTCGTGGACGAAACATGGGCGGCCAGTTCATCTTTCGCTGTTTCGTCGGCCTCATATATTTCTTCACTGGCTTCTTCGGCCCTTTTGTTTTTGTGGTGGCTTCTTCGGCCTCCTTTATTTCTTCTTGTTTTTCTGCGGCATTCTTCTGTGCCTCATCTTGGCCAGATTTGCTTTGCGCTTCATCTATATGTTCTGTGCGCAAGCGTGGTTTAATGGTCCGCATTTTTTGAGGGTGCAAAAGCGGTAGCGATACCTCAGCCTTCCTCTTTCTTTCCTGCTGTCTCCTCATATCCTCCTCCTTCTTCTCATCCTCCTTCCTCTTCTCTCCCTCTTCCTCATTCCTCTTCTTCCTCTCTTCCTCCTCCATCTTCTTCCTCTCTTCCTCCTCCCTCGTATTCCTCTCTTCCTCCTCCCTCCTCTTCTTCTCATCCTCCTCCCTCCTCTTCTTCTCTTCCTCCTCCCTCTTATTCTTCTCATCATCCTCCCTCTTCTTCTTCTCTTGCTCCTCCCTCTTCTTCCTCTCTTCCTCCCTCCACTTTTTTCTCTCTTCCTCCTCCCTCCTCATCCTCCTCTTCTTCTCTTCCTCCTCCCTCTTATTCCTCTCATCCTCCTCCCTCTTCTTCTTCTCTTGCTCCTCCCTCTTCTTCCTCTCTTCCTCCTCCCTCTTCTTCCTCTCTTCCTCCCTCCGCTTTTTTCTCTCTTCCTCCTCCCTCCTCATCCTCCTCTTCTTCTCATCCTCCTCCCTCCTCTTCCTCGCATCCTCCTCCCTCTTATTCCTCTCATCCTCCTCCCTCATCTTCTTCTCATCCTCCTCCCTCTTATTCCTCTCATCCTCCTCCCTCCTCTTCTTCTCATCATCCTCCCTCTTCTTCTTCTCTTGCTCCTCCCTCTTCTTCCTTTCTTCCTCCTCTCTCTTCTCCCTCTCTTCCTCCTCTGTCTTCTTCCTCTCCTCCGCCTCCCTCTTATTTCTCTCTTCCTCCCTCTTTTCGCTCTCCTCCGCCTCCCTCTTATTTCTCTCTTCCTCCTCCCTCTTTTCCCTCTCTTCCTCCTCCCCACGGACTCTCAGCCTACGACACTCTTCTTGAGAGATCCGGAGTTCTTCCTCCAGGTTGTTAATTTTAACGGTCGCCTCCCTAAGTGCTGCTTCGGCTCACAACCAATTCGTCTTCACCTCACTAAGTTCCAACTCTTGTAGCAGTGGGTCACATGGAATGCTGCATTCACTGAGTTGTACCCTTGGTAGAGTGGATGTTGAAGGTGTTTCCATCGAGGCAACCTTTGCTGCGGGAGTTGCTTCTGCAGTAGGAAATTGATCCTCTGACAACAGTGAATGCTCCCGTTCACTGAGTTTTGGGGTGCCCTTCAACTCAAATTGACCAGAGTAAATCCGGGACAAGTTGATGCCTCGATCTTCCCATTTTCTAAGGATTTGGCGTCTGCTAAACATTTCCGTCCAACACTTGAACCGTGGAAATGCTGACCAGGGATCCCCCAATTTGAACTTCTCGCAAAGCCACACCTAAAAACAGGAATGAGTTAAAAACCAGAAACATAACTTCCCCAGGACAGACACAACTCTTATTCCGGACAGACGCAACTCTTATTCCAGACAGACGCAACACTATTCCGGACAGACAAACTCAATACGTATTCCGGACAGACGCAATACTATTCCGGACAGACAAACTCTTATTCCGGACAGACAAAACTTTTATTCCGGACAGACAAAATACTTATTCCGGACAGACACAATACGTATTCCGGACATACAAGATACTATTCCGGACAGACAAAATACTATTCCGGACATACGTAATACTTTTCCCGGATAACCTCAAGACACTTATTTCGGACAGAGCCAACACTATTCCGGACAGACACAAGACTTATCCCGGACAGACAAAACACTTATTCCGGACATAAACCAACACTACTCCGGACTGACACAACACTCATTCCGGACCAAGATGCTTACTTGTAATACGACAACGCAACCATACACGTAGCCCTGCTTCATAGAGAAGTTCGCTGACAATCTCCTCCTCGAGAGGTCCCGTTGGGCTTCCTCCAGGCCTTCAACCAAGAAAGTGTGAACCGCATTTGCCCACGCATATCTCTTCAGGCGCTTGAGGTTCTTAAGGTGCTTCGTGTACCACGCTTTACTTCGCAGTGATCCATCGAAGAACAGAAAATGATTGAAAATCATAGAAATAAGGAGTCGAACGTGCTCCTCCTCCTCGCCCATCTTGCTCGTGGCGGTAAGATGACCCAGTAGTTGGGTGTTGTCGAGGTTAACCCCGTCACGTTTCTCTACGTACATGGCTTCCATATCCACTCTCTGCCCATGTGCTCTTAGTCCAAGTAGAAGGGCGACGTCTTCTACCGTAAATGGGACCACCCCAGTGGCTATTCTCAGACCGACTTCATTGGCGTCGAAGTGTTCGACGAACCAACCCAGTATCTCGTTGTCAGTTGTGACGTGAGGAAAGGAGAGGAAGTGACCGAAAGGCATCCGTTGGAAGACATTTTTCTCCTCCTCCTTCATCCGGTCGAACTGCTTGTGAAGGGCCGTGAAACCGCACTTGGTTTCGCGGAAGTAGTACGTGCTTCCCTTAAACCACCAAAAAAAATTGTTAGAGGCCAATAATGAACCTTAAAATGAACCAGAAAGAACGTGGTTGACACAACACCTGCGCGGCTACAATTTCAGGAGCGAAGGATGTTTCAGGTAGAGAAGGATCCATTTTCGCCTTGTCTTGGTTTTCGTTCGACTAAAACAGGAATGAAGGTTTTGGATGAGCGTATGGAAAGGAACTCCGGGTGAAATGGGGAATGGAAAAGGAGAAGACTTGGGAGGAAAGTTACTCGAATGTTGTACCGCCGCTAATGATGTACGTGAAGTTTAACCGTCTAATCGTGATTTTGGGAAATGAACCGTCGCACCCAATAATTCGTAATTTACTTTTCCCCGCGCAGAAGTTTTGGCTGACTGGACGCTGAACTGGCAGCTGACTGGTCCGTCCACGTAGGAAGCGTCACGGACGCGCGCGTCCGTGTATAACTACTCTTGTAAAATGCACTGGATATCCCATCCGGACCTGGACTCTTCGTGGTGTTAAGTTGGGCTACCAACTTCTTGATATGCTCTGATACTAAAATAATAGCATATCGTTTCTCTGTAAATTTGTGTTCAATCAAAATTTGGTTCTTGGTATCTTATTAGCCATCTCCAATTATCATATATATATTCTTATCCTTGCCCTAATCCTCTCCTTCTTTGCTGCCCTAATCCTGACCGCCGACGGATTACCTCGCGTTGCCTTCGCTGATGCCCAACAGTTTTGGTTTGGTTACCATTGAAATATACTATGTTTTCTACTCGTTGTTTCTGAGTATCATTCGACTACAAATGCGTGTTCTTGTCAAGTGCAGTTGTTCTAATGATGTTTTTAAATGCCTTTTTACAAGTTATTTTTCGTACAATACAATCTCAAGCTTCTTCTTGGTCTTCTTAGTGTCAGGATAATCCATCCCAACCCAAAAGCTCTCTAATACGTATATCATAAATGCGCACACACATTTATAGAACTTTATTATTTCTAAGTGATTTATGTATTTTCAATAATATGATCTTAATTTATACATATTTATTATATAATACATATCATATATCTTAAATAACAATTTATGTTTCTATTTTTAATAAATTATGATTACCTCTTCTCAAACAACAAAATAAAATAGGATTAATTACAATTACCTCCCCTCAACTATAACCTTATCACTTACACCCCTAACTTATAAATGTTCACATTTAAACCACCCTAAAGTATCAATCCACCACAAAAACACCCCTTCTGTTGTCTTTTCCATCCACTTGTACTGCCAGTTTAATTAACTATTCCTGCCACGTTTACCCCTGCTTGACCACAGTGACCCGTATTAACAGTCCAACACCCTCTATCCCCACTTTCCAACATTTTCTCCTCCACAACCATTCCTCCACTACAAGCTCTAACACTCTTCTTAATTTTTTAATTAAAAGCACTCCTAAATCTTAGCGACCTCACCTTCTCCAGAAGTGATTCCTTAATCTCGCCCCGTCGAATAAGAGAAACAATTTCCCCACCTCCCGAGCGCCGACGGTGTTAACAAACACTTGCAGCCGGGACACAGAGTCCTCGATAAACAAGTTCGTGGGCTGGACGACCACACAACATTGGTCAGATCACGTGTTCAAGTTGTGTGTTGAGCAATGGGTCCCATTGGAACAAGGTCTGATTGAAGGGATGAAAGGATGCTAATTCCAGCCACACCTTTAGCTCTCCCAAAAAATTACATTTACAAGTTTTGTAATTGACAGTTCCTTTACATTCGCCAGTTTTACGAGAGAGAGAAATTGTAGAGAATAATGTTTGGAAGATTAGAAATCAATTCAAGTATGCATGTATCTACTAATGTACTTATATCCCTCAACTTGATTCATGAGGGTTTATGATAGGTGACGAAGGGTTGTAAGGGGTAAGGACAGTGGTGGCACAATTGACAAGTCCTACCACATTGGCTGTGTTTGGGTGTGAAGACAAGTCAAAATGGTTTTTTGAAATTAGTTTGAAACATAAATTCAAAATAGTAATGGTTTCTAGCGTTTTTGGAGACAAAAACATTGGGTGTTTGTGAAAGGAATGTGTTCTAAAAGTTTTACTTTTGAATGTCAATTATTATGAATTGAATGAGAAATCATTTTGTTCCTTGTTTACAATATTCGTCTTTTAGAAGTGTTAAGGAAGATGCTCTTGGTCCTTAACCGTAGAGCTCTAAAAGATAATGGTTTACATAAAACAAAAGATATTCACAATCATGGTAATTAACATGTGACATTAATTACCTAGTTAAGATTGTCGTGTTGGTCATAAATCATTGTGGCTCTACAAGTGAGTGACAACACGGGTACACAAAAGAGGGAAATACTACTTTTGTATACTGAATAGACCTAATAAGTAAAACATTATAGAATTGTGTTTTCTGTGTCATTAATGTTTTACTGTGTCCTTGGTCCTTTGATATGAGACTTATATCCGATCACTTAAGAAATGCTTGATTAGACTAGTGTCTTGAGCTATCGATAAATGTAGTGTAAAAGCATTGGTTGGTTAAGTATGACTTTTGTTGGAGAAGATAGTTAGTCAAAAGATTATCATTGCCCCTCTTAATTGAGTGATGATATTAGTGGGCCCCTTGATAAAGCAAAGTTATAATGTGCACAATGTGATTTGAGTTAAGTCACATATTTATAACTAGCTTAAAGAGATCAAGAAATAAATACTAATACAAAGATGACACAATGCTACTTTGAGTGTATTCTTAATATCATGAGGCAAGGGACGGACACAAGTGGTGCACTCCATCACTAAATGGATCGGGTTTTGGTTCGAGCGGAATTAATACATCTAACTAATTGGGAGCTATAATGTGTAGCTAGATACCGCTTATAGCTTGTGATATTAAGCTCTTAATATCACTGCCAACTTAGTTTAGATCCTCTCATAGGTCACACCACAAAACTGGGAAACAATAAATGTGGATTTTGAGTTCTTAAGGTGTGTCGGGTTTCATGTAGAAAATATGACACATGGGGTGAACAAGCAAAATCAAAATTATGTTGTGATTAATAACATAATTAGAATCTAAATTAAATTCATATGTGATGTAAATATTATGGGGTGTAATGATTTATCATTACATAGGATAATATGTTACATAAATTGTGAACTTACTACTAATCCCGAAATGTCAAATTTTGTAGGGGTTAAACCAAAATTTGACCAGTCTGCAGTACTGTGCAAAAAATGGTCGACCGCTAAATGGTAAACGGTCGACCGAATGTTGCACGATCGACCGGATGTGTCCCGACCGATAACAGAGAATTTCGTCTGTTCGTTTTCGGTCGACCGAGTATATCGGTCGGTCGACCGAACATTGCGATGAAATATTTTTTGTTACGAACGATCGACCGAAACCTTGTCTAAACGGTCGACCGAACCTTCAAACGGTCGACCGGTCCAGACGGTTTTATGCAGAATTAATTTAAGAATTAATTAGATCATGCATGGAATTGGTCCATAACTGATTTAATTCGTGGCTGAGATTATTTGTTAGCAAATAATGGATGGTTAGATGGAAGTTTGCATGAAATCATGGGCAAGAGGTTGCACATGAATAGGTAATTTGGAGAGAACTTATAAATACAAGTTTATCTCATTACCTTATTAATTGATTCATTATCTTCTTGTGCAAACATCTCTCTCCATAATTCTCCACGAATTTCCTTAATTCTTGACTTTAGTTTTAGTTTTCAGAGATCTTCTTCTCAAGGGAACTAAAGAGGGGTAAGTAGTTAGATTCTAAACCCTATTGGAGATTGAGAGGCTAGCTCTTCTCTCTCAACGTCTCCGGATCATCAAGAAGTTTTAGAGAACTTCTAGGTATCAAATTCAGATTCCATGTTTGTTTTAATAAAATTTTGAAACTAGTTATTGAAACAAACCGATGCATGTATGAAACAAATCATAGAAATTTGTAATTGATCCTTATTGTGCATAAAAATTTCGACAATATATTTGTGCAATTAAACTAGAAATCCTACAGTTTGGATGCTCAAGTGTTTTATGAAACAAAAACTGTCTTGTCCATGTTAAAAGTTGTTTTCATCCTCACTTTTTGTTCACCCCATAATAACATCACCTTCCCTCCAATCCAACCCCAACAGATGGTTGTACATGTGCGGCGCTCCTCATTTCGCAGTGAGGGTGCTTTTTGTACACCGACTTTTGTTCTCGTATTATACTTAACGATGTTAGTGTGATCTTTGATAGAGCTTGGGTCGTTGTTGCTTCTTGGTGGAGGAAGAGCCACTCGTCGTGCTTCTCCATCTCATGCGCACCGAGCAAATTGAAGGGAATGTGTTCTAAAAGTTTTACTTTTAAATGTCAATTATTATGAATTGAATGAGAAATCATTTTGTTCCTTGTTTATGTTATTCGTCTTTTAGAAGTGTTAAGGAAGAGGCTCTTGGTCCTCAACCGTAGAGCTCTAAAAGATATTGGTTTACATAAAACAAAAGATATTCGCAATCATGGTAATTAACAAGGGACATTAATTACCGGGTTAAGATTGTCGTGTTGGTCATAGATCATTGTAGCTCTACAAGTGAGTGACAACACGGGTACACAAAAGAGGAAAATATTACTTTTGTATACTGAATAGACCTAATAAGTAAAATATTATAGAAATGTGTTTCTGTGTCATTAATATTTTACTGTGTCTTTTGGTCCTTTGATATGAGACTTATATCTAATCACATAAGGAATACTTAATTAGATCAGTGTCTTGAACTATCGATCAGTGTAGTGTAAAGGCATTGGTTGGTTAAGTACAACTTTTGTTGGAGAAGATAGTTAGTCAAAAGACTATCATTGCCCCTCTTAATTGAGTGATGATATTAGTGGGCCCCTTGATAAATCAAAGTTATAATGTGCACAATGTGATTTGAGTAAAGTCACATATTTATAACTAGCTTAAAGAGATCAAGAAATGACTACTAATACAAAGATGACACAATACTACTTTGTGTGTATTCTTAATATCATGAGGCAAGGGACGGACACAAGTGGTGCACTCCATCACTAATTGGATCGGGTTTTGGTTCGAGTGGAATTAAGACATCTAACTAGTTGGGAGCTATAATGTGTAGCTAGATACCGCTTATAGCTTGTGATATTAAGCTCTTAATATCACTGCCAACTTAGTTTAGATCCTCCCATAGGTCACACCACAAAACTGGGAAACAAGAAATGGGGATTTTGAGTTCATAGGATGTGTCAGGTTTCATGTAGAAAATATGACACATGGGGTGAACAAGCAAAATCAAAATTATGTTGTGATTTATAACATAATTAGAATCTAAATTAAATTCATATGTGATGTAAATATTATGGGGTGTAATGATTGATCATTACATAGGATAATATGTTGCATAAGTTGTGAATTTACTACTAATCCCGAAATGTCAAATTTTGTAGGGGTTAAACCGAAATTTGACAAGTCTGCATGCACTGTGCAAGAACGGTCGACCGAATGTTGCGCGGTCGACCGCAATGTTGCACGTTCGACCGGATGTGTATCGAGCGTAACGAGAATTTCGTCTGTTCGTTTTTGGTCGACCGAGTATTCTTGGTCGGTCGACCGAACATTGCGATGAACCTTTTTGTTACGAACGGTCGACCGAGAATATGGATCGGTCGACCAAAACTCGGTCGAAACGGTCGACCGGACCTCGCAAACGGTCGACCGGTCAGACGGTTTTATGCAGAATTGATTTAAGAATTAATTAGATCATGCATGAAATTGGTCCATAATTGATTTAATTCGTGACTAATATTATTTATTAAAAAATATTGGATGGTTAGATGGAATTTTTGCATGAGATCATGGGCAAGGGGTTGCACATGAATAAGTAATTTGGAGAGAACTTATAAATACAAGTTTATCTCATTACCTAATTAATTCATTCATTATTTTCTTGAGCAAAATTCTCTCTCCATAATTCTCCACGAAAATCCCTTAATTCTTAAGTTTAGTTTTAGTTTTTAAGAGATCATCTTCTCAAGGGAATTAAAGAGGGGTTAGTAATTAGATTCTAAACCCTATCGGAGATCGAGAGACTAGCTTCCCTCTCTCCGATCTTGTTTAGAGTTTGGTGATTACTCGGAGGCATCCGGCGCGGCGAGAAGCATCCCCAACGTCTCCGAATCTTCCAGAAGTTTTCTAGAACTTCTAGGTATGAATTTCGGAGTCCAAATTTGTTTTAATAAAGTTTTGAAACAAATTGATGCATGCGTGAAATAAATTATAGAAAATTGAAAATTGATCCTTATTATACATAAAAAATTCGAAAATATATATGTATAATTAAACATGAAATCCTACAGTAGTATCAGAGCTTAGGGTTCAATTTTCTCACGATTTATGGCTGTAAACAAATTTAGTTTACCATCTAGGATTTAAACAATTCGTTTTACCGGTTTTTCAGTCTTTAAATGTTTGTTGAAATAATTCTTTGTAATAATTCGTTTTAAATGTTTTGAATGTTTAAAACATGTCATGTAATTACTAGAATTATGATTTAGACATAAGTCTAACTTGCAATAATTTCATTTTTAGTATAAACGATTATTTTGTAAGAGAATCAACAAAACCGAAAAACTGCATTTCATCTTTCCATTGGAAATTGGATGGACAACGGTTCATAATTAATTTTTTGAACTATGGATGCATGAAAAACGTTTTTAATGGATTTCAAAATGTTTTTCAAAGAATTGTTTGGGATTCTAGATGATTGATAAACTAGATTGCATAGTTTATAGCAATATTTCGTGCATGGATGCTCGAGTTGTTTTGCAGGAATTGTGAGTTTGTATGTTCCAAATCAGAAGCTATGAATGTTTATAATTGTTATAATACAGGGGCTTATGTATGTAAAAGCCAAATTCTCTATTTCCATCTTTTAGATAAATTGCATATGCATATGAGAGGTTTTTACATAGGACTTGCACTAGTCGGTTTTTATCGAATGTGAGGAGCATGTTTATTTTCTGTAAAATCTACATCTCCGGTGCAAGAGGAAGTCGCCGCTGTAGCACATCGATCGAGGATCGAGGATCGGGGATCGAGGATCAAGGATCGAAGGGAACATATAAACTCACACGATGTGGATTGTGTGAATGTTTAATTTCTGTTTTTAATTTCTGCTATGCATGTGATGAATGTGGTGAATGTTAGGATGTGTATGAATATTAATATGCGTGATAACCTAAAATTCCAAATCACATGTAAAAATATGAAATTGTCCAACAAAAATTAAGAATAATTTCCTTCTTATTTCATCCACTAGCAGCCATTGATCGAGGGATACTTTGCTCGCCCTTAGCGGGAGATAGCTCCCTCTATCTTTGGGAATAGTGGGAGATATAATGGTTGTCTGTTGTTGTGCCATAATTAAATGTATGAGGTGTGTTTCACCCTAGTGAACCCCGAGTGTGTTTAGTTGTGAATACAATGGATAAACGTATCTCGTATCAAATGAAAATAAGTTTTCTTAACATTACCTAGAGCCCTCGCTCGGTTTTGGGAAAAAGTTTTTCTTACGAGGATAGGTCGTATTCCCTCATAATTAAAACGACAAGAGTCACAAGAGTTTGAAGATGCTAAATGTTGCTAAAATTCAAAAAGGTTGTGATTAGAAAAATGTTTTCTTACCTTGATATTGTAATGTATTCGATAGCCCTTAGCTAGTCTATATTACAATTGATGGGATCTTGGATTGTTGCATTTATGGACAAGATTTTTATTTGCAACATTTGCATTTATATTTGATATATGTATGCATGTGTATTAAAACATAAAATTGACATTAAAATCCTGTATAATTTATTTTGTAGAAATGTCTAATATCCAACCTATTATGCGATCTATGATCGAAAAGAATCCTTTGCAAAATGATGGCTCAAACTTCATGAAATGGCAACTCAATCTTAATATCGTGTTGAGGTTTGAAAAACTATCTCATATTTTGGATGGTGAAATCCCAAAATTGAATGAGATGACAACCGATAATGAGAAAGAGGCGATAGCCAAGTGGGAAGACCAAGAGAACCAAGTTCACGGTCTAATGTTGGCATCCATGGGTGACTCGCTTCAAGCGAAATACTTGGATTCAAAACCCAAGAAGACCATGGAAGCTTTAACAAAGATGTTCATGGATAGTGCCCGGGAGGAGCGCTATAAGACCACCATCGCACTCACAAGGTGCCATATGGCGGAGGGAACATCGGTGTCCATGCATTTTCTCACGATGCAAGGATACCTTGAGAAATTGTCGAAGCTCTCTTCTCCAATGCCCAATGACATTGCCGAAGATCTGATTCTTGGCTCTCTAGCCCCGTCCTTCAAGGACTTTGTGAGGCACTATCATGTGCGTGAAAAAGGGGTGAGTCTTGAGGAGCTTCACAACGCTCTCAAAACGGCAGAAGTTGACATGGGCAAGGGTCGGGACAATCACGTCCTAGCCGTCCATGAGAATAGCAAAAAGATCAACAAAGGTAAAGGCAAATTTACCAAAGATACGTCAATCGAGAGCAAGGGAGTAGGAGGTGCTCAAAGGAGTGCCTCATGGGAGAAATCTTTGAAATCTCCAACTCCCAACACGGAGTGCTTTCACTGCGGTGAAAAGGGACACATCCGACCTAATTGCCCCAAATACAAGGAAGACCTTGAAAATGGGATGATTGAACGTAGGCGCCCGAGAAACGCCATAGGTATGTTTGTTATTGAGATAAATTTAATCACCTCTGTCCTTGATTTGGTAATGGTTACCGGATCTTATGCTCACATAATTTTGATGTGCAGCTGTTAAAGGATAGGAAGGAACTCGTGAAGAACGAGATGATATTGAAGATTGGAAATAGTACAAGCATCGCTGCGATTGTACAAAATTTTATGGAACTTCAATAGTCTAGTGATTTAAATTTATGCTTTGAAGAATGTTTGTTATGTACCTTCGATTAGAAAGAACTATTCTGTATCATGTTTTGGATATGGATAACTTAATATATATTTTTAATTCTTGCTTGTCTATATCGAAGAATGGAATTTTCTATGCAAATACATTCACATAGAATGATTTCTATTTTCTTGAAATAAATAATAAACAAACTCAAACAAACAATAACAAAAGGAACTAAGATAAGTCACGTAGATGATACAATCTTGTAGCACTATCGGATTGATCAAATAAATGACCAAGAGACCTTTCAAGAAGAAAGGAACGAAAACGAATAACTAATTGGATATGATACATTCTAATGTATGTGGTCCGATAAGTACAAGTGCAAGGGACGTTTAAGGTACTTCATTTTGTTCACGGACAACTATAGTCATTATGGCTATATTTGTCTAATGGGAAGCAAAAGTGAATTCTTTGACAAGTTCAAGGAATTCGAGGATGAAGTAGTGAACCGACTCAACAAGAATATCGAGTCTCTATGAAACGTTCGTAGGGGTGAGTGCTTAGGATACCTAATTTGACATATTCCTAAAGTAGGAACATGATATTGCTCGACATGGTTCGATCAATAATAAGTCAATCTAAATTGCCTATTTACTTTTGGAATTATGCACTACAAATAATGACAAACTCACTAAATAATGTTCCATCCAAATCCGTGGAGAAAATGTCTTGTGAGCTATGGAGTTGAAAGACACCTAAGCTCGACTTTCTCAAGATTTGGGGTTGTGAGGTATACATCAAGAAATTGATGTCGACCAAGCTTCAACCAAAAGCGGATAAGTGCTTCTTTATCGGTTGTCCTCGTGTGACAAGAGGATACTACTTTTGGTATATCACCTCCAATCGAAAGATTGTAGAGAGAGATATGGTTTTTCTGGAATTTCTGGAAAAGAGAGAAAAGTAGTGGGAGTAGAGTTGAGCTTGAGGAAACTCAAGATACTCTACAAGATCATGATGTGAATGTTGCATTCAAAATTATGAAGGCCCAACCGAGATTCATTTGGTTAGTGGGAGCATGAGCGAGAGATCCTTACAAGAAATTGTGAGAGAATCTCAATCATCCTCACCTAGTGTGCGTTCGAGAGTCGAACATGAACCTATTCCTCAAGCAATTGTGGAAGAAGTTCGAGAGACACGAGAAGAACCAAAAGAACTAAGAAGGTCAATGAAGGAAAGGAAGAAACCCAATAAGTATGTGGGACTTCATGAGATCATGGTACTAGATACCAAAGATCCCTCGACCTTCCGAGAAGCAATAGAAAAGACTCCAAACTATGGTTAAAAGCCATGGAATCCGAAGTAGACTCCATGTATGATAATCAAGTATTAAACTTGATTAGCCTTCCTCAAGAGAAAATATCATTTTGTATAAATGAGCTTTTAGGAGGAAGATAGACATGGATAGTAACTTGACAACCTACAAAGCAAGGCTTGTAGCACAAGTTATACTCAAATTCAAGAAATTGACTTTCATGAAATTTTTGAGAAGTTGCCATATTAAAATCTATTCGGATTATGCTCACTATTACCGCATTTCACAATTGTGGGATATGGAAGATGGATATCAAAATGGCGTTCCTTAAACAGGAACTTGGAGGAGGATATGTACATGGTACAACCTCAAGGTTTTGATGATCCAAATAGTAGCGAGAAGAAATGCAAGTTTCGAGAATCCATTTATGGATTGAAGCAAGCATCGAGGAGTTGGAACAAACGCTTTGACGAAGAGATGAAGAAGATTCACTTCATTCAAAGTAAAGGAAAACCTTGTTGATACAAGGAGATTAGTGGGAGCCATGTAGTATTTCTGATCTTATATGTCGATGACATATTGCACATGAGCGATCATATACCTTTGCATTAGCAAACGAGAAATTTCGTTGAAAACAGTATGTTCAATGAAAAGATGTGAGTAAAGCTCAATACATCTTGATTATCAAGATATAAAGAGATACATCTCATAGACTCATTGGTCTAAGTCAACGTGTATACATTGACAAGGTCTTTGAAATGTTCAGGGTGAACAATTCCGATATGGACAATATGCCAATAAGTAAGAGTATAGGTGTGCAACTCAAGAAGTCTCAATGTGCTCAATCATACAAAGACTTGGAGTACATGAAGGTATCCCTTATGCTTCGGCAAAAGGAAGGACCATGTACACGATGACTTGCACAAGACTCAATATCTCGTATGCTCTAAACGTGACAAGAGGTCACCAATCCAACGCAAGTCCTAATCATAGGATTGCGGTCAAGAATATTCTGAAGTACCTTAACCGGACTAAAGATAAGGTTCTTGTTTATGGAATACAAAGGAGAAAATAGCCGAGGGCTGTTTTGATGCAATTCTTATAGGAATTCTAGACAATAAGAGGTTGGAGTAATGATGCGTCATCATTATCGAAGGTGGAGGTATGAGCTAGTGCAGTTAGGAGTAATATCGCTACAGCTAACTCAACCACCAACGAAAGACAAAATAAATAAATAGGTGGACACAACAGTGACACAACTGATCCATTCAACAAACCTTCATACCAAGCTAAGAGACGAAATATATTTCGAGTCCATGGATCCGAGGATCCATGTGGATTGGCTTGATAGGTGATTTGAGAAGGTTACCCTAGTTATTAATGTTTTATACATTGAGAATGTATGTGAAAGAAAACTTTGATAACAAGTGGGAGATTGAAGGGAATGTGTTCTAAAAGTTTTACTTTTAAATGTCAATTATTATGAATTGAATGAGAAATCATTTTGTTCCTTGTTTATGTTATTCGTCTTTTAGAAGTGTTAAGGAAGAGGCTCTTGGTCCTTAACCGTAGAGCTCTAAAAGATATTGGTTTACATAAAACAAAAGATATTCGCAATCATGGTAATTAACATGGGACATTAATTACCGGGTTAAGATTGTCGTGTTGGTCATAGATCATTGTAGCTCTACAAGTGAGTGACAACACGTGTACACAAAAGAGGAAAATATTACTTTTGTATACTGAATAGACCTAATAAGTAAAATATTATAGAAATGTGTTTCTGTGTCATTAATATTTTACTGTGTCTTTTGGTCCTTTGATATGAGACTTATATCTAATCACTTAAGGAATACTTAATTAGATCAGTGTCTTGAACTATCGATCAGTGTAATGTAAAGGCATTGGTTGGTTAAGTACAACTTTTGTTGGAGAAGATAGTTAGTCAAAAGCCTATCATTGCCCCTCTTAATTGAGTGATGATATTAGTGGGCCCCTTGATAAAGCAAAGTTATAATGTGCACAATGTGATTTGAGTAAATTCACATATTTATAACTAGCTTAAAGAGATCAAGAAATGAATACTAATACAAAGATGACACAATACTACTTTGTGTGTATTCTTAATATCATGAGGCAAGGGACGGACACAAGTGGTGCACTCCATCACTAATTGGATCGGGTTTTGGTTCGAGTAGAATTAAGACATCTAACTAGTTGGGAGCTATAATGTGTAGCTAGATACCGCTTATAGCTTGTGATATTAAGCTCTTAATATCACTGCCAACTTAGTTTAGATCCTCCCATAGGTCACACCACAAAACTGGGAAACAAGAAATGGGGATTTTGAGTTCATAGGATGTGTCGGGTTTCATGTAGAAAATATGACACATGGGGTGAACAAGCAAAATCAAAATTATGTTGTGATTTATAACATAATTAGAATCTAAATTAAATTCATATGTGATGTAAATATTATGGGGTGTAATGATTGATCATTACATAGGATAATATGTTGCATAAGTTGTGAATTTACTACTAATCCCGAAATGTCAAATTTTGTAGGGGTTAAACCGAAATTTAACAAGTCTGCATGCACTGTGCAAGAACGGTCGTCCGCTAGACCATAAACGGTCGACCGAATGTTGCGCGGTCGACCGCAATGTTGCACGTTCGACCGGATGTGTATCGAGCGTAACGAGAATTTCGTCTGTTCGTTTTCGGTCGACCGAGTATTCTCGGTCGGTCGACCGAACATTGCGATGAAACTTTTTGTTACGAACGGTCGACCGAGAATATGGATCGGTCGACCAAAACTCGGTCGAAACGGTCGACCAGACCTCGCAAACGGTCGACTGGTCAGACGGTTTTATGCAGAATTGATTTAAGAATTAATTAGATCATGCATGGAATTGGTCCATAATTGATTTAATTCGTTGCTAATATTATTTATTAATAAATAATGGATGGTTAGATGGAATTTTTGCATGACATCATGGGCAAGGGATTGCACATGAATAGGTAATTTGGAGAGAACTTATAAATACAAGTTTATCTCATTACCTAATTAATTCATTCATTATTTTCTTGAGCAAAATTCTCTCTCCATAATTCTCCACGAAAATCCCTTAATTCTTAAGTTTAGTTTTAGTTCTTAAGAGATCATCTTCTCAAGGGAATTAAAGAGGGGTTAGTAATTAGATTCTAAACCCTATCGGAGATCGAGAGACTAGCTTCCCTCTCTCCGATCTTGTTTAGAGTTTGGTGAATACTCGGAGGCATCCGGCGCGGCGAGAAGCATCCCCAACGTCTCCGAATCTTCAAGAAGTTTTCGAGAACTTCTAGGTATGAATTTCGGAGTCCAAATTTGTTTTAATAAAGTTTTGAAACAAATTGATGCATGCGTGAAATAAATTATAGAAAATTGAAAATTGATCCTTATTATACATAAAAATTCGAAAATATATATGTATAATTAAACATGAAATCCTACACAAATCTGGGTGAGCGAGTAGTTGGGCGAAGCTCTTGCAAGTCTCTTGATAAAGTTTGATGTTGTTAAACCCCTCTTCCTTCATCCACCTCTCTTCCTCATCTTCTCCTACCTCTAGCTTCAGCGGCTCCGACGAGGGCTATGGCGACAATGAGGGACTTCGGCGAAGGCGTCCCCTTCTCCGGTGATTTCCTTGGAAGGTACGCCACTTATGTGAATGTTAAGTTTAACCGCAAGTGAATGACCGTCGGTGAAGATGGGTCGAGTACGGGTCGATCCACAAGGAGGTGTGTCAACTCTTGTTTTTTCGAATGCAAGTGGGAAAAGAGGGGTGAAGAAGTGTGGTTACACTAAACTATGAATGAACTACCAATTTAACTAAACCCCCATGGAGTGGAGGTGTGTAGGTGTGTTGAACGTTTTATATTTCTACCGCAAGTGCACGGCCGCGATGAAGCGGTGGCAAGTACGGGTCGTCCTCAGGGAGGTGAGCAGCCTCTTGTTTATCAGAAATCAAGTGGCAAAAAGAGAGGGAAGAAAGTTGGTTACGCTACTCTACCCTAAACTACTCTAAGAAGTATGAAATGTGAAAGAAGCAAACAAACGATGAAATTAGAACTAAGCTAAGAACAAAACAAGAATGCTGGAATTTCAGGAATGGAAAAACCCCTAAGGGGTGGAGTGAGTGCACACATGCAAAGAGGTGGGTGTAGAATACATTCTTTAAGCACATGAAGGTGGTGTTTATGAAGCATAGGAAGTGTCTAAATGTTATGGCAAAACCTATCAATCTATTCACCAACTTGGTTGATTAACATTTGCATATGCAAGGTGTTTATTTCAGAACCTAAACAAGCATGAGAGGTGTCTAATCATTTTGGCAAAACTCATCAAGTTGTAAATTCTATCCTAAACAAGCAAGCATACATTCATGTTTAATCAACACATTGAAATTAAAGCATTCATCCCATTCTCTAATGCATGTATGTACATCTACTCCACCCCCAAAGGGGATGGAACTACTCACTAAACATTACACTAATTATTAAACTAAGCAAGGAAAGCATATTAAAACTAAGCTAGAAATAAAAGACGATTAAACTAAAACATGCACAACAATAAAAGAAGCATAAAACAAACAATGAAAGAAACACAAAACTTTATTGATAAAATGACTCACATTAAAAGTAGCATCCTCCTACTTTAGTGTGTGCTTCAAGGCCTCACTTCTAGTAGGAAGAATAGCCACTTAAAATATGGAGTGATTACAAAAGGAGGTGAAGAGTTCTATTTATAGGCATGGAAAAAGCTAATCCGGGACAATCCCCCGATGTGGGACTAAACAAACACCAAAAATAGCCTAAACGAACATTAATACAAGTCCAGGAGAAATTTGAGCGCATTTGGGCCAAAAGTGACCGCCAATTAGCGGTCTTGGACCGCTAATTAGCGGTCTACAGTGTCCGGATCGCTCTGGAATTTCTTGTGGGCTTTTCTGGAAGGCTTTGTTGGTATTTGATGCATCTATTTTGCATGTTGGAGCTCCGACCAGAATAGAATTGCCAAAATACTCCCCATGATGGTGAGGAGTATTCTGTTTTGCTCTTAGGTCCTTCGGTCTTGCATTCGGTCCTTCTTCCTTGCATCTTGGTCCACAGATCTCACAATTCAGTCCTTTTTCCCAGCTTTTGGGTCCTTTTATGCTTCATCTCTTCAAACCTATTTATTCCTGAAAACTAAACATAAAACTCGTAACATAGCATTATTTAGGTGAAAGATAATGGATATAAGATACAAATATGAGCATGAAATGATGTCAATCAAATACCCCCACACCTAACTTTTGCTAGTCCCGAGCAAAACAAAGAAAGAGAAAAGCATGCGAAAAAAACAAGAAATCCTAACTCACTTTCGTAGGAATCACGGTTGCACTTAGCACGTGCAACAAGCCGTTAAACCTCCTTGTCGCCAAGGAGGAGGAGTGTTGTCTCCTGAGGGTTTTCAGCGGATCTACCCACAAAATCCGAACCAGATGCATTAATCAATCTAGCTACACGACTCGCTGGACTTATTTTGTCGATCATGGGACGCGGTAACACTACGGGTCGACTCTATATATGTAATCCGTCCACACACCTAGCCTAATGAGTTATTCGTGAGAGTTAGTTAAGGACTTAAGTGAAAGACATGGGCAACCTTAACTTCTGAATGTGATACAATGTGTAAAGTCCATTTTGGTTCTTATTTGCTTCTTCTTTTTTTCTTCTTTTTTTTTCTTCTTTTTCTTCTTTTTTTTTCTTTTTGGAGAATTTTATTGGTTGGTGTTTGATTCTCCCAGGGTCAGGTTTCGTGCATCATTGCCTATGAGGACTTACACTATCACGTACACCTTCCCCCAAATCTCCACATAGGGCGATCCCTACCACCCGTGTAACGGGAGTTCGGTCGGTGCATCCCAAGTCAGATGACTCGAAAGCACCAGGCACAAAGTCCCCTCAGACCTACTTTCCCGAGTGATAGGAGCCGTGCGAGAAGAGAGAACACCACTTATTTATCTACATGGGAACCAAAACCCCTACACTTAAGTTTCACAAAAAGAGATTAAGGGCCCTTGACTACGACAAACTTCATTATACTAACATACACGAATTATTTACTCACTAGGTTCAGGGTGGACTTATTTAAATGTTTGAGTACTGAAACCCTATGATTACACGCCTCCCCCGAGGGAATACCGGGGTGCATCCTCACGACTTGATAAGACCTAAAGCCAGTAAACTAGAAATCCTAATGCATCAAGTTCAAGACAATTTTGGGAGCTTTCTTTTTTACTTTGCCTCTCAACGGTTTTGCACATGCTAAACACACGCAAAACCTACAAAAACATTTTCTTTCGCAAACACATGAAGATTTTGAAAGAAATGTGAAAATTTTAAAGCACTCGGCAAGCAAAAGAAGACAAGTCACCCAAGGATCATGGCAAGCAGATATATCGATATTAAATGCGGCACACTATCATGACCCTAACAATGCAAACAAAAGAAAATAAAACCAAAGGAAAAAGACTCGACTATGTACACACGTAAAACACCCCCCCACACCTACTTCATGCATTGTCCTCAATGAATGTGAACAAGATACTACATGGATACATGCATGAAAAAGGAAAGATCTCACCAACATGAAGTACAAAGGGACGTTCAGGGTCATGTTGATGAACACAAACCCAAATTCCTTCAAAACCTGTGAGAAGCTGAAGAAGGGAGATAAATACGTGAAGAGATTGGGCCCAAGTACACAAGGGTTGGGGCCCACAACAATCGATGCTCACTGAAGGAGTCTTTTATTACACACTTTTTTTCTTTTTTTGTTGTTTTTTTTTCTTTTTTTTTTGTTTTTTTTTTGTTTTTTTTAAAGATATAAACATCAACCAAGATATTCTCATAATCATTTGGTCAAGGAACATCAAATGAGAACATCAAGTCAGGAGGACCAGAGACTTGCCGAGATGGGCAAACTCCACTGGTACTCTGAGGTGTCATGAGGGGTGAAAGGTCAAAGCTGAAAGGCTCGAACCCCTCATGATATTGGTCGGGTGTGGGCAACAAAGAATGAAGTTGTGTTGCCTCACTAGGGTTTAATTGCTCATCGAAGAAAACCCTCCAACCAATAGGCGGGTGCATCGGAATGAGTTCCTTAGGCTCATTCGATGGATGCAACAGACTTGCATCACTAAGAATGGGGCTTCTCCCCAAGTCATCCAACAAGGACCTCCCACCATCGTTTAGATCATCAAGCATAAGCTCGGTCATAGGTGGGTCCTTGTTGGAGTCAAAATGAAGCTCAAATGGCTCAATGGCCATGGGACATGAGGTAGAGACATCTTCTGGTATAGGCATATGATGAGGTGTCTCACTCTCACTAGTACTCTCAACTGAATCATGCAACGAACACTCCCTTTGGACATTCATGTTCGAGGCCAGCTCACTCTGTTGCATTGCAAAGACAGGAAATGAGTCTTCGCTGGGCCCACGAACATTCTCAATGGGTTGCATTGGGGTTAGGGGTGTTCGTTGATTTTGTGGTGCTTTCTCCAATTGGCGGATGAGATTTAGATTTAAAGGTTCATCCATGGGTTCCTGTTGCCTACCAGAGTTGAACACATGAAACTCGGCACTCATGTTACCGAATGAGAGCTTCATGAGACCATTTCTACAATTAATCAAGGCATTGGAGGTTGCCAGAAATGGTCTACCCAAAATCAAAGGTATTTGAGAGTGGGTGTTCGCAACAGGATTGGTATCGAGGACAACAAAATCGACTGAAAATATAAAATCTCCAACTTTGATAAGCACGTCCTCGATAATCCCCATGGGAAAATACGAATGGATCTATCCGCCAGTTGGAGGGTGATCTTAGTTGGTTTCAATTCTCCCAAGTTCAACTGTTGATAAACAGAGAATGGGAGGAGGTTGACCGCTGATCCTAAATCAAGCAAAACATTGCTCAATCTAGTGTCCCCTATCGTACACTGAATAGTAGGACACCCCGGGTCCTTGTATTTTGTGTAGGTAGGATTGGACAAAAGTGAGCTGATATTTGCAGCCAAGAATGCTTTCTTAGGAACATTGGTCTTCCTCTTGGTTGTACAGAGATCCTTCAACACTTTGGCATATTGAGGTATTTGTTGGATGACATCCAACAAAGGGATGTTAACCTTCACTTGCTTAAATACCTCTAATATCTTGTCCATGTTGTCACTCTGCTTTTTGTTTAACCTACTTGGATAAGGAGCTTTTGGCAGGTAGGTTTTCTGCTGTGCCTGAGAAGAAAGCTTTGGTGTATTACCCTCACCCTCAGCTACTTCTTCACCACCATTCCCACTGAGGGGCTGCATAGATGGTGGTGGGTGTGGCAAGGAAATGTGATTGTCAACCTGTTTTCCATTCCTTAAGGTCACAATGGAATTGACATGGTGAACAGGTTCCTCCACATGGTTCACTTGCCTCCCCCGAGGTACCACATTCTTATTTTGCATTTGTTGTTGTTGGTACATGCGGGGGTTAGCCTCAGGCTGGCTAGGAAAAGACCCTCTCTCTCTTTCATGTACATACTGAGCCAATTGGCCCATCTGAAGCTCTAGAGATTTGATGGTCTGCTGATTTGAAGTGAGAACTTGACTCGTGGTAGACATAAAAATTTTCATTGAGGTTTCAAGTCCAATAGTCAAGGTCTCAAGCAAATTGAATCGGGTTTCCATATTATTGGAATTTGGGAAACCCGATTGATTGGTGGTTTGCGCTTGGGGTGGCTGATAGGAATGCGCATGCATGGGAGGTTGGTGTGATTGGTAAGGTGGTCTCGAGGAGTTTAGAGGACCACCCGGGGCATTAGTTTGGTTCCATGAAAAATTGGGATGGTTCCTCCATCCAGGATTATAAGATGATGAGTATGGGTCATTCCTGGCTCTATCATAGACGGCGTTGACACGCTCCATCTCAGGAGGAATGGACTCACACTCGCTTTCTACATGACCTATCCTACCACATGAATGACAGGGAACTGGACCAGATGTAGACATGTGAGGTGCACTTTGTTGGTTTTGGAGCTCAATCGAGTCCATACGGCGCATTAAGGCCGCCATGCGTGCCTCGGTGGCCGTAGTGGTATCGATAGCAAATGCGGTACCCGATCTAGTCGAGTTTGCATTCGCGATCCTCGCTCCTATACTAGATGATGCAGGTGGTTCCCTCACACTCTCCCACTGCATGGTTTTCTCAGCGAGGTCTTCTAGGAAGGCCCATGCCTCCCTTTCATCCTTTCCCAAGAACTCTCCTTGACACATGGACTCAAGGAGCGTTCTGGACGGGATGTGAAGACCCTCGTACACAATCTGACAAAGGCGCCACAACTCAATGCCATGGTGAGGGCATGAGGATAGTAGCTCCTTGAACCTCTCTAGATATGCATGAAATGTCTCGGTCTCATGTTGATAGAATGAATTGATTTCGTTCCTCAATTTTTGAGTCCGATGATTAGGAAAGTACTTCTTGAGGAATGCAGATTGAAACTCATCCCAAGTCCTAAAGGAATTCGCCTGGTTGCTGTACAACCACTTCTTGGCATCATCCTTTAGTGCAAAAGGAACGAGCCTAAGATGGATGGAGTCTGTGCTAAGTTGTTGCAGCTTGAACATAGCACAGACCTCCTCAAATTCCCTGAGAAAGATATAGGGGTCACCTTTCCCAGTGAAATGAGGGAGCATGGAAATGAATTGAGGCTTAACCTCAAAATGGTTCCCATTAGCCTCTGGTAATACGATGCATGAGGGTAGAGCTGTACGGCTCGGGTAGCATCGATCACGTAGAGGTATGGGAACGACAACTGGGAGCACTGGTCGAACAGGTGGGTCCAGCAACTGATCCTCCTCACGGAAATTAGCAGCCATTGGACCCGAACTACGTGCGACACGAGAGGAGGGAGGTGTCGAGAAATCGATGACTGAAGCCGGATTGACAACGCTCCTCGTCAAACGACCACTCTCGTCTCGTGTCCACGAAAGCATGCACAAAGGTGCACACACAAACCACAACTCTTTTTTTTTTTCAAATGAAGAATGTACGTAGAAGAGAAGACGAGGGAACACAGGAGAGAAAGAATGACTCAGGAGAGAAAGGAAGAAGTCCTTAAGCTACGGCGGATGGGTACAGGTAGAAGCACACAAGCAAACAAGGCTCAAACAATCCTAAGGTCGCTATAGGTCCTTACAGCTAGACGACGCCTAACTGCGAGGTCACACGGCCTCAACACGCCTCACCTCCCTACAACGAGGACCACAAAGCCCAGCAAGTGAGCCAAGATCCGGGGATCTCGTCTCTCCTACTATCGACAAAGTGGGCAACGCCGATCAGGTCATGACGGTCGGGACCGGATCACTCTCCTAATGCGTCCAAGATCCTTAGGGCCAATGTCTACTTGATTTTAAAATTAGGCTCTTGATTAGTGTGGTTTTTGGGGCGAAGGAAAGGGTGATGAAATCCCCCACCTTATCTTTTACGGGACAGCCCCTCCTTAGTAGCGTTTTGGAGTCCTAAATCTAGCAATCAACTCTCCAAACAACGCTCAACTCACACTTGTTGCAATGCACTTCCTACTAACTAATGCATGTTCATACAAAATGCATGAATGAGAGTAGAAGGTGCGTACCTCACGCCAGCTCTCAGCAACAGAAAATAAAGCTAAGATAAAAGACAATCTAAATGCCTAAGTCACATACATGATGCATGGCCTAAACAAAAAGAATGCCTAATCTTTTGCTTTGAGTTTTAGGGTCCAAGTTGCTTAAAGGAGGTTGATTATGGATCTGGGAACAAACTATAAGTCAAAACATGCCAAATTAAATCCCAGATCACTACATCAATTATGAAAACCGACCAAAGAAATAAGAGAGCAAACAGAGCTTACCAGACCGCCAATTGGCGGTCTCAGGCCGCTGATTGGCGGTCTACAATGCTCAGCTTGCTTCAAAACTTCTCCAGGTGCTCCTCCTGACCACTCCAAGTCTCCTGAAATAAAGGCAAACTACAAAACAAAAATTAAATCCACTCGAATCGTCCAAACAAGAGTCTGGACTGGCACCTCCCCGGCAACGGCGCCAAAAACTTGTTGAACGTTTTATATTTCTACCGCAAGTGCACGGCCGCAATGAAGCGGTGGCAAGTACGGGTCGTCCTCAGGGAGGTGAGCAGCCTCTTGTTTATCAGAAATCAAGTGGCAAAAAGAGAGGGAAGAAAGTTGGTTACGCTACTCTACCCTAAACTACTCTAAGAAGTATGAAATGTGAAAGAAGCAAACAAACGATGAAATTAGAACTAAGCTAAGAACAAAACAAGAATGCTGGAATTTCAGGAATGGAAAAACCCCTAAGGGGTGGAGTGAGTGCACACATGCAAAGAGGTGGGTGTAGAATACATTCTTTAAGCACATGAAGGTGGTGTTTATGAAGCATAGGAAGTGTCTAAATGTTATGGCAAAACCTATCAATCTATTCACCAACTTGGTTGATTAACATTTGCATATGCAAGGTGTTTATTTCAGAACCTAAACAAGCATGAGAGGTGTCTAATCATTTTGGCAAAACTCATCAAGTTGTAAATTCTATCCTAAACAAGCAAGCATACATTCATGTTTAATCAACACATTGAAATTAAAGCATTCATCCCATTCTCTAATGCATGTATGTACATCTACTCCACCCCCAAAGGGGATGGAACTACTCACTAAACATTACACTAATTATTAAACTAAGCAAGGAAAGCATATTAAAACTAAGCTAGAAATAAAAGACGATTAAACTAAAACATGCACAACAATAAAAGAAGCATAAAACAAACAATGAAAGAAACACAAAACTTTATTGATAAAATGACTCACATTAAAAGTAGCATCCTCCTACTTTAGTGTGTGCTTCAAGGCCTCACTTCTAGTAGGAAGAATAACCACTTAAAATATGGAGTGATTACAAAAGGAGGTGAAGAGTTCTATTTATAGGCATGGAAAAAGCTAATCCGGGACAATCCCCCGATGTGGGACTAAACAAACACCAAAAATAGCCTAAACGAACATTAATACAAGTCCAGGAGAAATTTGAGCGCATTTGGGCCAACAGTGACCGCCAATTAGCGGTCTTGGACCGCTAATTAGCGGTCTACAGTGTCCGGATCGCTCTGGAATTTCTTGTGGGCTTTTCTGGAAGGCTTTGTTGGTATTTGATGCATCTATTTTGCATGTTGGAGCTCCGACCCGAATAGAATTGCCAAAATACTCCCCATGATGGTGAGGAGAATTCTGTTTTGCTCTTAGGTCCTTCGGTCTTGCATTCGGTCCTTCTTCCTTGCATCTTGGTCCACAGATCTCACAATTCAGTCCTTTTTCCCAGCTTTTGGGTCCTTTTATGCTTCATCTCTTCAAACCTATTTATTCCTGAAAACTAAACATAAAACTCGTAACATAGCATTATTTAGGTGAAAGATAATGGATATAAGATACAAATATGAGCATGAAATGATGTCAATCAAGGTGAGTCTTCATTTCAATTAGGAACAAGTGTAGTTTGTGTGGCATACAAGTAGAAGCTAGTGTAGAATCTAAGTGTAGGATACACAACACTACATGACAAACCATGAACATGCATATCTCACATAAAGTTTTGGTTGATTTTAGATTATCAAACATGCAATAAGTACCTAGTGTTTCCATTAGAGCATCAATCAATCCTACATACAACCTAAATCATTCATGTGAATGTGCATCATACATGGATCCATACATAACAAGCCATTGTCATCAAACCGTTATAAGCAACAAGATAAACTCTAAAGCTAGCATGAGATAAGTACCTAGTGTGGACATTATCTCATATAATACGGTTCGGAGATGGGTTTGTCCCTTTTGGATTTTGGTAAGTTTAAGCATGCTATAAGTATAGATCTACATTAAGCATATGAAATGACACAAATAAAAGAACCCATCACCATCACATATTCTACATCACCTCCACCCCCAGAGGGGGATGAAACTACTCATTACTCATTAAGAAAAGGAGACAAAACGAAATTAAACTAAGCATGCAAAATTCAAAAGAGACAATATTAAAACTAACAAAACTTCTTTTATTACTCACTCACATTACAAGTAGCATCTCTCCCCTAGAGATTTTGATCGACATCATATCATGCATATATTTGTGTCTTATATCCTCTATTTTTAATCAAAGCAATGCTACGTAACATGTTTTATGTTTAAATTTCAGGAATAAAACAATTGAGAAGAAGAGACACAAAAAGGACCTAAGAGCAAGAGAAATGACTGAATTGTGAGACTTATGGACTGAAACACAAGAGGAAGGACCCGAATATAAACAAAAAAGACCAATGAGAAAATCAAGAAACTCCACACCATCATTTGGAGTATTTTGACAATTAGATTCGAGCCGACACTCAAACAACCGATCCGGATGCACCACACATAATAAAATGAAGCATTGAGGATGATATAAAAATTTGGAGCAAATCAGACAAAAAGTGACTGCCAATTAGCGGCTCATTTTCGTCCAATTTCAATGCGACTTCTTGTGGTTCTTTATTAAGTTGTGTTTATTGATTGACATCATTTCATGCTTATATTTGTACCTTATATCCATTATCTTACACCTAAGCAATGCTACGTGACAAGTTTTATGTTTGAATTTCAGAAATAAAGAGGTTTGAAGAGAAGAGCTATGAAAGGACCCAAACGCAGAAAAAAGGACTTGATTGTGAGACCTGGGGACTAAGATTCAAGGGAGAAGGACCTGATCGTAAGACCAAAGGACCTAAGAGCAAAACAGGAAACTCCACACCATCATGGGGAGTATTTTGGCAATTCGATTCGGGTCGGAGCTCCAACAAACCAAGTAGATGCATCAAAGACCAAGAAATCCTTCCGGAGAAGCTCAACACAAAACCCAGACGGATCTGGGCCTTATAGGCCGCCAATTGGCGGTCTGAATCATCCCAGATCCGCTAAGTTTTCTGCTGGACTTGTATTATTGTGTGTTTAGGCTATTTTTGGTATTGGTTTAGTCCCACATCGGGGGATTGTCCCGGATTAGCTTTTTCCATGCTTATAAATAGAACTCTTCACCTCCCATTGTATCCATCTCTCTCTTTGGTGGCATCTTCCCTACTAAGAGTGAAGCCTTGAAGCAAAACTCTGGTGGAGGAAGAGATGCTTGTAATTTGAGTGAGTTAATAATAGATGTTTTCATTAGCTTGTTAATTCTTGCTTAGTTAATTTCCGTTAATGTGTTTGCTTTGGTGATTGTTTAGTTTTATGCTTCTTTAATATTTCTTGCTTGATTAGTGTAGTTTCATTTCAGTATAATGCTTTCCTTTGTTAGAGTAGTTAGTTTATATATGTGTGAGTAGTTCCATCCCCATTTGGGGGTGGAGAAATATGTGATATAATCATGTAGTGTATTAAGTGTGTGTTATCTATATCCCTTGAGCTTTATATGATTTTCATAACCATCTAATGGGTTTTCACTCTTATCTTTGATATGCTAATGCTCTTGAATGAAGCTTAGCTTATGCTTTGATTAGTGGACCTATTTTATGGGGAATGATAAGGTTAGGATATGGATGAAGTTAATATTGGAAACACAATTTGTAGTGTATGTGCTCTTGTTACCTTTACCTTAGCTAATGTCTTGTATGTTTTAATGATGTAGTCTTATCTTAATTCATGTGGAGGCATAGTAGGGTCTAGTCTTTATACTCGAGTTCATGTAGCTTCATTCCAATTATTGTCTTATATGTTTTAATGATGTAGTCTTATCTTAATTCATGTGGAGGCAAAGTTGGATGTATTTTTATGATTTCATGCACTACATGTTGTGAGGAGATTAATGAACACACACACACACACACACACTTCTTATGTTCACATTATTTCTCTACCCCCTTTGGGGTTTAGTTTTTATTGCTTATCTTCATTTCCTTTTTGCATCTTAGTGTAGTTTAGTGTAACCAACCTTTCTCTCTCCTTCTTTTACCTCTTGCCTTTGAACAAACCAATTGTCGACACACCTCCCAGTGGACGACCCGTATTTGCCATCGCTTCAACGCGGCCGTGCCCTTGAGGTTTAAATAAAACGATCAACCATGTTTTTGGCGCCGTTGCCGGGGAGGTGCTCTGTCTAGACGTTGGTTTGGACGATTCGGGGGGTTTTTAATTTTTTGTTTCTAGTTTTTCTTAGTTTCAGGGAACCATCAGATCGAGGGGAGGCTACTGGAGAAGTTTGAGGAGCAAAAGCTCCAAAAGGACCGCCAATCAGCGGTTGACGACCGCCAATTGGCGGCCTGGTGAGGGATTCGTGCTCTCAAATTTTTGCTGGTAGTTAGTTCTATAATTTGTGTTATCTGGGAGCCCTATTTTGCATGTTGTGACTTCTTGTTTTCTCCCAGATCATTAATCACTCCCCCATTAATCAACTTGGCCCTAAAATCCAAAGCAAAAGACTAGACGTTCTTACTTGTTTAGGTTACGCATCATGTATTGACTTAGGCATATACTTGTCTTTTCTTTTAGCTTTATTTTCAGTTGTTGAGTGCTGGCGTGAGGTACACATTTCCTACACTCATTCATGCATCTTGTATGCCCATGCATTAGTTAGTAGGAATTGCATTAGGACAATAGTGAGTTGAGCGTTTGATTGGAGCGATTGATTGCTAGATCTAGGATCAAAACACTACTAAGGAAGGGCTGTCCCATAAAAGATAAGGTGGGGGATTTCATCAACCTTTCCTTGGCCCCAAAAATCACTCTTAATAAAGCCTTAACTAAAAGCAAGTAGACATTGGCCCTAAGGATTGCGGGCGCACTAGGACAGTAATCTAGTTGAGACCGTCATGACATGATCGGCGTTGCCTACCTTGTCGATAGTAGGAGGTACTGGATCTCCAGATCTGGTATCACTTGTTGGGCATTGTGGTCCTCGTTGTAGGGAGGTGAGGCGTGTCGAGGCTAGTGACCTCGAAGTTAGGCGTCATCTAGCCTAAGGACCCATTCCCTTACATTGTTTGAGCCATGCTTGCTAGTTAGGCTTCTTCCTGACCCCACTACCCACGCTAGCTCTAGGGATTCTTCCCTCCTCATCTGAGTCCTCTCCTCATCTATTCTCTACGTTTAGTTTCCTCCTCTAGTACACCTTTTGTTGTGTGTTGTTTAGAGTCGAGTCGAGCATTTTTATGCGAGGTTGGGCCCGTTCTGATGAGAGCGCTCGACTAGAGAGAGTGCATTCTTCTGAGATGGACGGTCTTCGTGATCGACCATCTTCGCCTCGTGCTCCTTTGGAGCATGAAGCCGATTCGTCTTGTGGTGGCGAGGCAGACTGGGTTCCATACATGGAATACCTCGGTCCGCTTCCGCCACCACGTAGACCTCCTTCTCCTCCTCCTCTGACTCGAGAGGAAGGGAGATTCGGTCAGGATCGAGTTCTTGGTGCACCACCACCTTTAGCTCGACATGATAGACCGATGACTTTGTGGGAGCGACCCATCCTGTTCGGGCCGCGCAACCTTCTTGCATAGTTGTTCCCCCTGCTCGCGGGAACAACTATGAGCTGAAACCTCAATATGTGAGCATGCTTCCAACCTTTACTGCCAATAAGGAGGATCCGTATATCTTTATACGCGAATTCGAGGAAGTATGCTCCATGTTCAAGCTTCAACATCTTGATGAGGATTCAGTCCGGTTGAGGATGATTTCTTTCGCATTGAAGGATAATGCGAAGAAATGGATGTATAGCCTCCCGGTGAGCTCGATTCGGTCATGAGATGACTTTGTGACCATCTTTCTGAAGAGATTTTTCCCTCAAAGGAAAACTCAACAGATACGGCACCAGATACATCAAATGTATCAGACCGAGACTGAATCGTTTCATGTTTTTTTTGAGAGGTTCAAGGACCTTCTCCAGCAGTGCCCTCATCATGGATTTGAGTTATGGCAGCTGTGCCAAATTGTTTATGAGGGCATCAACTACAACACCCGCACATTGTTGGAGTCGATGTGTCAGGGTGACTTCCAAATGAAACGCATCGAGGAGGCATGGGATACTTTTGAGTCTATGGCTGAACGTACCTTCGAGTGGGATACCATGAGAGAGCCACCAGCCGCCAGGTCTTCTGGTTGAGCTGGATCTTATCAAGTTGAGTCATCAATCGCGTCTGAGGCGAAAATGGCTGCTCTCATGCGTAGGATTGAGAGTTTAGAGTTGGACCGAGCTCCTGTAGCTCAGGTCGCTACTCCCCGGTGTGGTAGGTGTGGACTTACGGGCCATGATGACTTGGAATGCGCTTACGCTCCAAGGGATACTGAGCATGCAAATGCGATGTATCAACAGAGGCCCCGTAACGACCCGTACAATCACTCGTACAACCTGGGATGGCGTAACCATCCTAACTTCTCTTGGGGGCCTAGTGGGGGTAATGGTCAGAGCTCGCACGCTCAACCTCAACCTCCACCGTATCAACCTCCACGCCCATCGGCGACCTACCAACCTCCACATCAAAGGTCTCAGAACCATAATTACCAACCTCCTCAGACCTCATCGTCGGGGTATTCTAACCAGACTCCACTACCCCAACAGGTTGACTCGAAGGACCCCACTCTTGAACAAACCCTTCATGCGTTCATTCAGAGCACTCAATCCTTGTTTGCGGCCAGCAACAATTCGGTCAAAGCATTGGAAATGCAAGTTAGCCAGTTGGCTAATCAGCTCCATGAACGCGAGAGGGGCAAATTACCGAGTCATCCTGAGGTGAATCCTCGAGGTACCCATTCTCAAGGAAGGACACCTTTACCTCATGCTACCTCTGAACCGACCCATCATATTAATGTGATTCATACTTTGAGGTCTGGTAAGGACGTGGATAACCACATTGGGGTGCCTTCTTTGTCATCACCATCTTTGAGGAAGCCGGATCCTGAGGCTCCCTCCACAAATACTTCCAGGAAGGAGCCAGATCCTGAGGTTCTTTCTACATTTCCTTCGACAAAGGGGCCGAACCCTGAGGTCCCCTTGTCTCCTCTTGTGTCGAAGGAACCAGCTTCTGAGGTCCCCACTCATGTTTCTTTGGACCTGAATTCTGGGGTGCCTTCGCATCCTTATGCCCCAAAGGCGCCATTCCCTGAGCGCCTCGAAAAGAAAACCTCTGATCAGCATGACAAGATGCTTGAGATGTTTAGGCAAGTTAAGGTGAACATCCCTCTGTTGGAGGTGATTCAGCAAATGCCACCTTATGCCAAGGTTCTCAAGGACTTATGCACCAAGAAGAGAAAAACTCATGTTCCCAAGAAAGCTTTTCTTGCGGCTAACGTGATTTCTTTGTTGGCACAACCCATGCAAGTCAAGTACAAGGACCCTGGCTGTCCTACTATCTCTTGTGTGATTGGTGATGTGTCCATACATCGAGCCTTATTGGACCTTGGTGCATCTGTTAATCTTCTGCCATATTCTGTCTACGTCCACCTCGGTCTTGGAGACCTCAAACAAACAAAGACCACTCTTCAATTGGCTGATAGGTCTATGAAGAAATCGAGGGGTGTGGTGGAAGATGTGCTGATCAAAGTGGGAGAGTTCATTTATCCAGTCGACTTCTTTGTCTTGAATACTAAACCTGTGCCAAACCCACTTGGACAAATTCCTGTCATTATGGGGTGACCATTCCTTGCGACTTCCAATGCATTGATCAATTGTCGCAATGGTCTGATGCGCTTGACTTATGGTAGTCAATGCGCTGATTTTAACATCTTCACCATCAGCAAGAAGCCAGGTGCCTTCAATGACCCTGTTGGGGTCAACCTTATCCGGGGTTTGGATGAGATTGAAGTTGAGGGCACCTTCAAGTACTTCAGAGAATTGTTCGATGAAGCTCCTAAAGGTGGTGAAGATGTTTCACCTGGGCTGGCACAAGAAGGTGCCTTATGTTCTGATCATGTGGCCTCAGTGCCACATCCTTTTGATCTTGTGGCCCTTGAGCCACATTCTTCTGATTTTGTGGCCCTTGAGCCACATTCTTCTGATCTTGTGGCCCTTGAGCCACATTCTTCTGATCTTGTGGCCATTGAGCCACAACCTTTCGATCATGTGGCTTTTGAGCCACAAGATACCATTTTTATGGCCTCTGGGCCATATGATCTTCATTTTGTATCTGCTGAGGACCCCATGTGGGTTAAGAGTAAACCACCTTATACCCTTCAACCTGATAGAGAGGTTCACCTCTCATTCATGCCTCCTATCTTGCTCACTCTCAAGAGGCATCAAACGACCACAACACTTATAAGGGTATCAGGTGGTCAAGCAATTCTGATGTGTATGTCGCGAGCCCATGCATGTGCATTTTTGGCTCGAGTAATGGCGGGTTCCCATTTGATGTCCCTTGACATATGAAGATGGGAGCCCTTTTTTTTACATAGAAAAAAAAGAAAAAAAGAGAAAAAAAAGAAAGACTCCATGAGCGAGCATTGATTGTTGTGGGCTCCAACCCTTGAGTATTTGGGCCCCCTTTTTTTCACGTATTTGGTCTCCCTTTTTAAGTACCTCACAGGTTTTGAGGGAATTTGGGTTATGTCCATCAACATGACCTTGCACTTCCATTTGCACTTCACGTTGGTGAGATCTATTCTTTTTCATGCATAGCTCAATGTAGTATCTTGCTCGCATTCATTGAGGACAATGCATGAAGTAGGTGTGGGGGGGTGTTTTACGTATATACATAGTCGAGTCTTTTCTTTTGATTTTGTTTTCTTTTATTTGCATTGTTAGGGTCATGTTAGTGTGCTGCATTTAATATCGATATATCTGCTTGCCATGATCCTTGGGTGACTTGTCTTCTTTTGCTTGCCTAGTGCCTTAAAATTTTCACAGTTCTTTCAAAATCTTCATGTGTTTGCGAAAGAAAATGTTTTGTGGGTTTTGCGTGTGTTTAGCATGTGCAAAACCATTGAGAGGCAAAGTAAAAAGAAAGCTCCCAAAATTGTCTTGAACTTGATGCATTAGGATCATTTCATGCTTATATTTGTATCTTATATCCATTATCTTACACCTAAACAATGCTATGTGACGAGTTTTATGTTTAGTTTTCAGGAATAAAGAGGTTTGAAGAGAAAAGCCATTAAAGGACCCAAAAGCAGGAAAAAGGACTTAATTGTGAGACATGGGGACTAAGATGCAAGGGAGAAGGACATGATCGTAAGACCGAAGGACCTAAGAGCAAAACAGGAAACTCCACACCATCATGGGGAGTATTTTGGCAATTCGATTCGGGTCGGAGCTCCAACAAACCAAGTAGATGCATCAAAGACCAAGAAATTCTTCCAGAGAAGCTCAAAACAAAACCCAGACGGATCTGGGCCATATAAGCTGCCAATTGGCGGTCTGGAACCGCCAATTGGCGATCTGGAACCACCAATTGGCGGTCTGGATCATCCCAGATCCGCTAAGTTTTCTCCTGGACTTGTATTATTGTGTGTTTAGGCTATTTTTGGTATTGGTTTAGTCCCACATCGGGGGATTGACCCGGATTAGCTTTTTCCATGCTTATAAATAGAACTCTTCACCTCCCATTGTATCCATCTCTCTCTTTGGTGGCATCTTCCCTACTAAGAGTGAAGCCTTGACGGAAAACTCTGGTGGAGGAAGAGCTGCTTGTAATTTGAGTGAGTTAATAATAGATGTTTTCATTAGCTTGTTAATTCTTGCTTAGTTAATTTCCTTTAATGTGTTTGCTTTGGTGATTGTTTAGTTTTATGCTTCTTTAATATTTCTTGCTTGATTAGTGTAGTTTCATTTCAGTATAATGCTTTCCTTTGTTAGAGTAGTTAGTTTAAATATGTGTGAGTAGTTCCATCCCCATTTGGGGGTGGAGAAATATGTGATATAATCATGTAGTGTATTAAGTGTGTGTTATCTTTATCCCTTGAGCTTTATATGATTTCCATAACCATCTAATGGGTTTTCACTCTTATCTTTGATATGCTAATGCTCTTGAATGAAGCTTAGCTTATGCTTTGATTAGTGGACCTATTTTATGGGGAATGATAAGGTTAGGATATGGATGAAGTTAATATTGGAAACACAATTTGTAGTGTATGTGCTCTTGTTGCCTTTACCTTAGCTAATGTCTTGTATGTTTTAATGATGTAGTCTTATCTTAATTCATGTGGAGACATAGTAGGGTCTAGTCTTTATACTTGAGTTCATGTAGCTTCATTCCAATTGTTGTCTTGTATGTTTTAATGATGTAGTCTTATCTTAATTCATGTGGAGGCAAAGTTGGATGTAGTTTTATGATTTCATGCACTACATGTTGTGAGGAGCTTAATGAACACACACACACACACTTCTTTATGTTCACATTATTTCTCTACCCCCTTTGGGGTTTAGTTTTTATTGCTTATCTTCATTTCCTTTTTGCATCTTAGTGTAGTTTAGTGTAACCAACCTTTCTCTCTCCTTCTTTTACCACTTGCCTTCGAACAAACCAATTGTCGACACACCTCCAAAGGGACGACCCGTATTTGCCACCGCTTCAACGCGGCCGTGCACTTGCTGTTTAAATAAAATGATCAATCAAGTTTTTGGCGTAGTTGGATGTAGTTTTGTGACTACACATACACAAGGAGGCTTATTTGACTCTTATGACTCTCTTCTTTTTTTTTCTTTTTTTTTTCTTTTTTTCTTTGGAGCAATTTATTGGTTGGTGTTTGATTCTCCCAGGGTCAGGTTTCGTGCATCATTGCCTATGAGGACTTACACTATCACGTACACCTTCCCCCAAATCTCCACATAGGGCGATCCCTACCACCCGTGTAACGGGAGTTCGGTCGATGCATCCCAAGTCAGATGACTTGAAAGCACCAGGCACAAAGTCCCCTCAGACCTACTTTCCCGAGTGATAGGAGTCGTGCGAGAAGAGAGAACACCACTTATTTATTTATCTACATGGGAACCAAAACCCCTACACTTAAGTTTCACAAAAAGAGATTAAGGGCCCTTGACTACGACAAACTTCCTTATACTAACAAACCCGAATTATCTGACTCACTAGGTTCAGGGTGGACTTCTTTAAATGTTTGAGTACTGAAATGCTATGATGACACGCCCCCCCGAGGGAAAACTGGGGTGCATCCTAACGACTCGATAAGACCTAAAGCCAGTAAACTAGATATCCTAATGCATCAAGTTCAAGACAACTTTGGGAGCTTTCTTTTTACTTTGCCTCTCAACGGTTTTGCACATGCTAAACACACGCAAAACCCATAAAACATTTTCTTTCGCAAACATATGAAGATTTTGAAAGAAATGTGAAAATTTTAAAGCACTAGGCAAGCAAAAGAAGACAAGTCATCCAAGGATCATGGCAAGCAGATATGTCAATGTTAAATGCGGCACACTTACATGATCCTAGCAGTACAACCAAAAGAAAACAAAAAACAAAAAAAACAAAAAAGACACAAACTATGTACAAACGTGAAAACACCCCCCCACACACCTAATCCATGCATTGTCCTCAATGTATGGCAAAATGGTGTCAATGCATGGATAAGGTGTACCGGACTAATGACGGAGGCCAGAAGTGCCCGAAGAGGACCTCTCTCAAGAGCCGACAACTTCCTATAGATCTTCCAGTTTTGCTTGGCTAAGATGACGTTCTGCTGCTCGACCGCCATCTCAGAAATGTCAGTGTTAAAGAGCGTTCCTTAGCTCACAGACGAGCTTGAGGAACTGGCTCTAACATCCTCCTCCATATAGTCAGGTACCCATGCCTCAGGAAGGCAATGGCGAAATGACGACGTCATCTTCGCTACCTCGAGGTCGGTGCCTTGGCGACTCAGCATGCACTCAAATCGTTGGATGTCCAACATGCCACACAATTTGGTAACCAGAGTCGGCAAACAGTGTATATCTTTCAGCCTGGCGTTCACCAAAACGTCGAACAATGTTCGACAAATGCAGTGTGGTGAACCGTCCATCAGACTATACACGATTCACAAACTAGGTGTGAAAAATGTGGAGGTCCGCTCTTGGCCCAACACATTTCTACACACCACCTGGCTACAATGTGCACATTGGAGTAAATGTGCGCATTAGGTACTCCCCCATGTGTTGATACAGGCTGCCCACGCCCAAGCATAGATCGATAAAAATTGATATCGTGGGTAGGCGCGAGCTCATCAACCAAGGGGATCCCAGTCGCGTCGGAGATTAGCTGGGGTGTCACGGTGTGTTTCACCCCTCTAAGAGTGATACTGAACTCGAGTGGACTGGTCTGGTCACGCTCGAGTTTAGTAAAGAATTCATGTACGAGAGGCTCTACGTACATGGATTCGTCGCCCTCATACAATAAATGGTACCACCCTTTAGCTACGATTCGATCGTAGAAGGGTTCTCCGAATTCACGAATCAGGAAAGCAAAATTGCGTTCTGGAATTAAATGATGGCTGGCCATACCTGAACCTACCTTGGCGAGCTTTAGCGGCGAGGCACACGACGGCGAAGACGAACACGGAACGAGCGGAGAGAAGGCCACCGAACGCCGACGCCAGCAGAAAAACAAAACCCAAAGCACTCTCCCAACAGAATACGCCAAAGCAAACCCCCAGACGAAGAAACAAAGGCAACGAAGATAAACGGACCGCTAACTGGCGGTTTCAAACCGCTAATTAGCAGTCTGTTCTTCGGATCTAGGGCACAACTTTGGGTGGAGGCGACAAACAAAAGAGAAACGTGTTTTCTATTGATGAAAAAACACGTAGGGCAATGGAAAAGCACGTTATTAACAAGGAAAGGGAAAAATAAAACATAGGCCTTTCATTTTTTTGCTTTTTATCATTTTGTTATTTTTTTTTTCAACCAAAAACTGATATGTACAAACAAATGGGGGGATGGATCACATCAAGTGACGACATCCGCGGGGAGTTCGTGCAGAGGCACGACTTCCACCTCGACCTCTGCCGTGGTTCCTTCCAAGTATGGTTTGAGGCGTTGTCCATTAACCTTGAACATGTCCCCATTCCTAGGATTTTGAATCTCAACCGCCCCATGAGGGGAGACGGTTAAAACAATGAAGGGCCCTGACCAACGGCTCCGAAGTTTCTTCAGAAACAAGTGGAGGCGAGAATTATACAACAAGACCTTTTGTCCCACTTCGAAAGTTTTGATTCGCACCAAGCGATCGTGGAAAATTTTAGTGCGGGACTTGCAGATCTTGATATTCTCAAAAGCTTCATTTCTCAATTCCTCAACCTCGTTGAGGTCTAACTTGCGATTGACACCGGAAACATCAAGACTCATGTTAAGATGTTTGATTTCCCATAATGCCCGGTGCTCAAGCTTCCTTATTGTGTATGTGTAGTCATAAAACTACATAAAACTTTGCCTCCACATGAATTAAGATAAGACTACATCATCAAAACATACAAGACAATAATTGGAATGAAGCTAAATGAACTCATGTATAAAGACTAGACCCTACTATGCCTCCACATGAATTAAGATAAGACTACATCATTAAAACATACAAGACATTAACTAAGGTAAAGGCAACAAGAGCACATACACTACAAATTGTGTTTCCAATATTAACTTCATCCATATCCTAACCTTATCATTCCCCATAAAATAGGCCCACTAATCAAAGCATAAGGGTAAAAACCCATTAGATGGTTATGGAGGTCATATAAAGCTCAAGGGATAAAGATAACACACACTTAATACACTACATGATTATATCACATATTTCTCCAGCCCCCAAATGGGGATGGAACTACTCACACATATTTAAACTAGCTACTATAACAAAGGAAAGCATTATACTGAAATGAAACTACACTAATCAAGCAAGAAATATTAAAGAAGCATAAAACTAAACAATCACCAAAGCAAACACATTAAAGGAAATTAACTAAGCAAGAATTAACAAGCTAATGAAAACATCTATTATTAACTCACTCAAATTACAAGCAGCTCTTCCTCCACCAGAGTTTTGCTTCAAGGCTTCACTCTTAGTAGGGAAGATGCCACCAAAGAGTGATGGATACAATGGGAGGTGAAGAGTTCTATTTATAAGCATGAAAAAAGCTAATCCGGGACAATCCCCCGATGTGGGACTAAACCAATACCAAAAATAGCCTAAACACACAATAATACAAGTCCAGGAGAAAACTTAGCGGATCAAGGATGATCCAGACCGCCAATTGGCGGCCTATAAGGCCCAGATCCGTCTGGGTTTTGTGTTGAGCTTCTCTGGAAGAATTTCTTGGTCTTTGATGCATCTACTTGGTTTGTTGGAGCTCCGACCCGAATCGAATTGCCAAAATACTCCCCATGATGGTGTGGAGTTTCCTGTTTTGCTCTTAGGTCCTTCGTTCTTACGATCATGTCCTTCTCCCTTGCATCTTAGTCCCCAGGTCTCACAATTAAGTCCTTTTTCCTGCTTTTGGGTCCTTTAATGGCTTTTCTCTTCAAACCTCTTTATTCCTGAAAACTAAACATAAAACTCGTTACGTAGCATTGCTTAGGTGTAAGATAATGGATATAAGATACAAATATAAGCATGAAATGATGTCAATCATTTATCCATTGGTAGTAGTTTCATTAGTCCCACATCGAGGGATTGTCCCCGATTACATTTTTCTAGCACTATAAATAGAACTCTTCCTTCTCCTTTGTATTCACCCATTGCTTGGTGACATTCTCTCTACTCGGAGTAAAGCCTTGAAGCAAAACTCAAGTGGAGAAGAATGCTACTTGCAATGTGAGTCATGTTAATAAAATAATTTTCTTAGTTTGTTCTCATGTTGTCTCTTTTTTATGCATGCTTAGCTTAGTCTTGTTTCTTGGATCTTAGTCTAAATTAGTTAGAATGTCTCATTTCTTCTTTAGTTTGATTTCTAGCATAATGTGTAGTGAGTAGATCCATCCCCTTTAGGTGGTAGCGATTATGTACATATATGTTGTGATGTTTGATGAATTTTGGATCGTGTAAACTTGCATGTTTGTATGTTCATTGAGGGTATTTTAATCATCTACATGTTTGGGGATTTTGATGGATTTTTCCATAAGATTTAGAAACTTCCCATGCTTAGTTTCCTCTTGTTAATTGACTGAAATTTCCTGTTGAATATGCTACATGTTAGTTAAGTGTTTGTATTTGTGGTTGCTTGCTTGATTGTTTGAAGAAACTTTGTTTTGATGGGTTTTTCCATAAGATTTAGACACCTCCAATGGTTACCTTTGTTCTTCACACGAGTTTAAGGTTTTTGATGAGTCATGCCATATCTTTAGACACTTCTCATGTTGAGTTTAATCTTGCGATAATCAAGTAGTAATTGCTGATACATTGTGTGAATGATATTGATAGGTTTTGCCACATCTTTAAACACTTCCTATGCATGATAACACACAACACACACGACACACATACATGCGTCATTCATCACTTATTTCATTTCATATGTGCGCACACTCCACCCCTTAGGGGTTTCTCTTTTTGATTTTCAATATTTCGTTGCTTTCTTTCGTATTCCTTACTTACTAGTTTAGTGTAGTTTAGCTTTAGCATAATCACACCAACAAGGACCCACCCGCGAGTGAGTTTATGATTCATAATATGAAGGAGCTTGGGTGATCCTTGTTGGATGACTTGGGGAGAAGCCCCATTCTTAGTGAAAGTGGTGTGCCACATCCTTCGAATGAGTTTGACCTTTCACCCCTTATGACACCTCAAAGTACCAATGAAGTGGGCTAATTTTTGCAAATCTCTGGTCCGTAGGACCTAACCCTTGTGTATTTGGGCCCCATTTTGTTTCACGTATTTGTATCCCTTCTTAAGTATCTCACAAGTTTCTTGGGAATTCGGGTTTATGTCCATCAACATGACCATGAAACTTTCCTTGTGCTTCACGTTGGTGAGATCTTTTATTTTTCATGCAAAAATCCATGTAGTATCATACTCACATTCATTGAGGACAATGCATGAAGTGTGGGGGATGCTTTACGTTTGTATATATGTGGAGTCGAGTCTTTTTCATTTTGTTTTTCGTTTTCTTTTGTTTATTTTGTTAAGGTCATGATAGTGTGCTGCATTTAATATTGATATATCTGTCTGCCATGATCCTTGGGTGACTTGTCTTCTTTTGCTTGCCTAGTGTTTTAAAACTTTTACATTTCTTTCAAAATCTTCATGTGTTTGCGAAAGAAAATGTTTTGTGGGTTTTGTGTGTGTTTAGCATGTGCAAAACCATTGAGAGACAAAGTAAAAGGAAAGCTCCCAAAAATTGTCTTCAACATGATGCATTAGGATACCTAGTATACCGGCTTTAGGTCTTATCGAGTCGTAAGGATGCACCCCAGTTTTCCCTCGCGGGGCGAGTAGTCATAGAGTTTCAGTACTCAAACAACTAAAGAAGTCCACCCTAAACCTAGTGAGTCAAATAATTCGTGTCTGTTAGTATAAGGAAGTTTGTTGTAGTCAGGGACCCCTAAACTCCTTTTGTGAAACCTTAAGTGTAGGGGTTTTGGTTCCCATTTATATAAATAAATAAGTGGCATTCTCTCTTCTTGCATGACTCCTATCACTCGGGAAATTAGGTCTGAGGGGACTTAGTGCCTGGTACTTTTGAGTCATCTGACTTGGGATGCACCAACCGAACTCCCGTTACACGGGTGGTAGGGATCACCCTATGTGGAGATTTGGGGGAAGGTGTACTTGTAGTGTAAGTCCTCATAAGCAATGATGCACGAAACCCAACCATGGGAGAAGGAAACACCAACTAGTGTAATCCATAATGCTCCAAAAAGAAGGGAAAAATGAATGAAAAAAAAGAAAAGAAGAAGAAAGACAAATAAGAACCTTAATGGACTTTACACTTTGTATCAGTTGAGGATGTTAAGGTTGCCCATGTCTGTCACTTAAGTCCTTAACAAACTTGCACAAATGGTTCATTAGGCTAGGTGTGTGGACTGGATACATATATAGAGTTGGCCTGTAGGATTATGGTGTCCAATGATCGACAAAAATGAGTCCATCGAGTCGAGTTTCTAGATTGAACAATGCATCAATGTTCAGATTTTGTTGGTATATCCGCTGAAAGCCCTCAGGAGATAGCACTCCTCCTTGGAGACAAGGAGGTTAAACGACTTGTTACACATGCTAAGTGCAACCGTGAGTCCTACGAAAGTGAGTTTGGAATTCCTTGTTTTACGTATGCTTTTTCTTTTCTTTCATATTTCTATTTCTTTGTTTTGCTCGGGACTAGCAAAAGTAAAGTGTGGGGGTATTTGATTGGCATCATATCAGGCGTATATTTGTGTCTTATATCCTCTATTTTTAATCAAATCAATGCTACGTAACGAGTTTTATGTTTAAATTTCAGGAATAAAACAAGTGAGAAGAAGAGACACAAAAAGGACCTAAGAGCAATAGAAAGGACTGAATTGTGAGATTTATAGACTAAAATGCAAGAGGAAAGACCCAGATGTAAACCAAAATGACCAATGAGAAAATCAAGAAACTCCACACCATCGTGAGTAGTATTTTGACAATTAGATGCGGTCCGACACTCAAACAACCAATCCGGATGCCCACACGTAATAGGCATTGAGGATGATATACACATTTGGAGCAAATCGAACAAAAAGTGACCGCCAAATGGTGGCCTAAGACCGCCAATTAGCGGCTCATTTTCGTCCAATTTCAATGTGGCTTCTTGTGGTTATTTATTAAGTTGTGTTTATCCATTGGTAGTAGTTTCATTAGTCCCACATCGGGGGATTGTCCCCGATTACATTTTTCTAGCATTATAAATAGAACTCTTACTTCTCCTTTGTATTCACCCATTGCTTGGTGGCATTCTCTCTACTCGGAGTAAAGCCTTGAAGCAAAACTAAAGTGGAGAAGAATGCTACTTGCAATATGAGTCATGTTAATAAAATAATTTTCTTAGTTTGTTCTCATGTTGTCTCTTTTTTATGCATGCTTAGCTTAGTCTTGTTTCTTTGATCTTAGTCTAAATTAGTTAGAATGTCTCATTTCTTCTTTAGTTTGATTTCTAGCATAATGTGTAGTGAGTAGATCCATCCCCTTTGGGTGGTGGCGATTATGTACATATATGTTGTGATGTTTGATGAATTTTGGATCGTGTAAACTTGCACGTTTGTATGTTCATTGGGGGCATTTTAATCATCTACATGTTGGGGGATTTTGATGGGTTTTTCCATAAGATTTAGACGCTTTCCATGCTTAGTTTTCTCATGTTAATTGACTGAAATTTCCTATTGAATATGCTACATGTTAGTTAAGTGTTTGTATTTGTGGTTGATTGCTTGATTGTTTGAAGAAACTTTGTTTTGATGGGTTTTGCCAAAAGATTTAGACACCTCCCATGGTTAACTTTGTTCTTTACGTGAGTTTATGGTTTTGATGAGTCTTGCCATATCTTTAGACACTTCTCATGTTGAGTCTAATCTTGTGATAATCAAGTAGTAATTTCCGATAGATTGTGTGAATGGATTGATAGGTTTTGCCACATCTTTAGACACTTCCTATGCATGACAACACACACACACACACACGACACACACACATACATGCTTACATGCGTCATTCATCACTTATTTCACTTTATATGTGCACACACTCCACCTCTTAGGGGTTTCTCTTTTTGATTTCCAATCTTTTATTGCTTTCTTTCGTATTTCTTACTTACTAGTTTAGTGTAGTTTAGCTTTAGCATAATCACACCAACAAGGACCCACCCGCAAGTGAGCTTATGATTGATAATATGAAGGAGCTTGGGTGATCATTGTTGGATGACTTTGGGAGAAGCCCCATTCTTAGTGAAAGTGGTGCGCCACATCCTTCGAATGAGCCTGAGGAACTCATTCCGATGCACCCGCCTATTGGTTGGAGGGTTTTGTTCGACGAGCAACTAAACCCTCGTGTGGAAACGCAACTCCACTCATTCATCTTGCCTACACCCAACCGATATCACGAGGGGTTCGAGCCTTTCAGTTTTGACCTTTCACCCCTCATCACACCTCAAAGTATCAATGAAGTGGACCATTTTTTGAAAATCTCTAGTCCGCAGGACTCGATGTTCTCATTTGATGTTTCTTAACCAAATGATTATTAGTATATCTTTAGCATAATCACATCTTTCTCCCTTTATTCGCCACTTGATTTTTGACAAACCAGAGGCTACTCATCTCCCTGCGGATCAACCCGTACTTGTCACCGCTTCATCGCGGCAGTGCACTTGCGGTCTAAATTTAAAACATTTAAACAATTTTGCTCCAAGGGTTTACTCCAGGTAGATAGAGTGTCCACCCAAAAGACGAGTTGATTAGAAAGAAGGAAGAAGAGTTCTATTTATAGGCATGAAAAAAGGAAACTGGGGACAAACCCTCAATGTGGGACTAATGAAACAATCCCAGACTAGACATAAGCACATAACCCATATCCACACGAAAACCGTGTCACATCTGAGCAAAAGGGACCACCAATTGGCGGTCATTTTTCTTGGTTGGACTCATTTTCGGATAACTTCTTAAGTTCTTCAATTTTTCATGTGGGGTGCACTCGGATTGGTAATTCAAGTCTGGAACCAAATCTAATTGCAAAAATACTCCTCATGATGGTGCGGAGTTTCTCGATTTGCTATTTAGTTCCTTTAGGCTTACGACCAGGTCCTTCCCCCTTGTAGATGGGTCCTTTGTTGGCTCTTTGGTCTTAATGTATGTTTTGATGATTTAATCAACCTAATCTTAATTATAATTAATGTAGAGTAGCACACATTATGCATGAAATATATATTGTATTGTGCTAACTTCTAAAGGTGATCAAGACTCAAGGAAGAAAGGACTTTAAGTGAAGACATGTTATCAGGCTCATTGAAGACATGTAATTTTGTATTTCTTTGAGTCTTTGGAACTTTGTATACTTGAGCATACTAGAGAAAATAACTACTCACACAAACACAAGTTCCTTGTAGAAGTCACATACAAAATCTCATAGCATTTGGACTTCAATAGGTCGCCTAAACTTAGATCGGAAAACACTTAAAACCAAACCTTACCTATCTGAGCAAAATAGATCGACCGAACTAGTTTTAAGTTCGACTGATTGGATCAGTTAATCTGTTAGCCAATAGTGTTAAACCGGTCAATCGTTTTATACATTTTGTTCGACCGTCTACACGTGTCAAATGACCGTTAGACTTGTCTTATTCTTCAACGGTCGTTTTTACAAACCCTTAGATTTCTTGTGGCCACCGGTCGAACGATGCCTTCTTGGCGGTTGACTGGAAGAAGACTTTTTTTGTCTTCCCAAGTGCCTGTTATTTTCGGTCCACCAACCCAATCATTTTGGTCGACCGAACCTAAACTTCTCTTGAGCCCCTAAGTGCTTGATATTTTCGATCGAACGAATCCATATCTTGGGTTCGACCGATTACTTTTTTCCATGGCCAAATCCCCAGAACAATCGATTGTTCCATACCTTTGGTTCGACCGTTCACTTATGTGAACTAAAGTTATAGCCAACCTAGTTCGACCGTTTGCATGTCTGTTCGAACGTTTCCACACCTTTATGGAACCGGTCGACCGAAGCTGCCCAGAATTGGGACTTGCTCAACTTTATTTTGTGTTTCTTACACAAACAACTTCTAATTTATCCCAATTGCTATAACCCTTAGGAGCTTATAAATAGATGTTACCAAGACACAATTTACAAACCTATACTCTCCAAGCCAAAACTTCACACTTTACTTTATCAATTCCTTATTCACTCAAAGCGTGCTCAAGTTAGAGAGTGTGTTCCACTCACAATTGTCTGTCAAGAAGCAATGATTTTGGTGAAAGCCCGAAGTGTTCCCTCTCGGGTTGTGAGAGGAAAAAATCAAGCTAGCGAGGATTGTTCGCGGAGCTTGTGGTGTAAAAGGCTTAATCTCAGCCCGAAACGAGATTGATAGTGAAGATGTAGGCGGAGCTCGAAGGAGATCGAGCGGAGCTTGCAAGAGAGGAAGTAGGCGGGAGACCGAACTTCTATAAAATCTTCACGTGCCATTGTGGTTTGCATATTTATTTTCCTTATTTGTTTTTGTTTGTTTATTCCCCTGCATGTTTGAGTAAGCAAGTACGAGATTAACTTAAAAAGTGATTAGAATTAGATGCCACACGATCCTACATTTGGTATCAGAGCAGAGATGCTAAATTTCATATACTTAACCGTATTTTACCATGACATCATATAGTTCTAATCACATAGAAGGATTATGCACAACTAGGCCTCATTTGCTTAATGGGTCAAACTATGATGAAAATATTCTTTATTTCAAATGACCTTAAGTATTAGATTTTCCTTCAAAATCCATACAAACCACCTAGTGAAGAAGATTTAGCCTCATTATAGAGCTAAAATGAAGGAATAGGAAATAAATTCTACCATCATGTACATTCTTTATTGTGACTTCAATGAGGATGAATACAATAGAATTAGGGTTGCGAAAGTGCATATGAAATATGTCATAGACTTCAAATGCATCATGAGGGTAATAGTAAAACAAAACAAACTAGAATTAGCCTCCTCGTGCATAAATATGATTTTTTCTATGCAAATCAGTGAGAACATAAGCGACATGAACACTTGCTTCACCGATATCACTAATTCTCTTTTGGTTATTGGAAGAAAAATTTGTGAAGGAGAAATGACAAGGAAGTTCATCAAGTCGCTAAGCAACGATTGGGAAGACAAGGTGGTGGCAATCGAGGAAGCTCACGACCTTTCCAAGCTAAAAATGGAGGAACTAATCGGGAACCTAATGGCTAATGAACTTCAAATCAACCATCGAAAGGAGAAGGAAGCCTCCAAGAACAAACCAACCTTGGCATTACATGCAAAATTCGATGAGCCAAGGAGAAGAGAGGAGAATGAGGACATTGAAGTCCTTGCTCAAGACTTCTTCAAATTCCTGAAGAAGGATAAAGGAGAAATGAGAGAGAGAAGATGAAGAAGAAGTGAGAAGAGAGAAAAAGAAAAGGAAAAGGAGAAGGAGGAGGGTGAAAATGAGAGAAGAGAGTGGGAAAAGAAAAAGGAGAGAAGGGAGAGGAGAAGATAAAAGGAGAAGAGCAAGAGAAGAAAGGAAGGATGAAGCTCACAAAGCCACTTGGGATGACTGTTCATCACCTTCTTCATCATCCTCCTCCTTGCAAAGTAGAAGAGAAGTTCCTCACTCATGCTTCATGGTTATTGAGGATGAACAAAGTGAGGTAGATTCTAACTCTTGCTCTACTAGATCAATTTCATGCCCAACTAAATCATACTCTAGTGATAGCTCAAAATGTAATGCTAATGATGATTCATATGCTCATAATGAGCTTCGAAATGCATTCCATGATTTAGTCAAAAAATATGAGATCATTTGTGAGAAGAACAAAAATGTAGGAAGACTATAAATGATCTCCAAAGCCAAATTCAGATAATCATGAATGAGAAAAATGAGGTGCTTGGTAGACATGAAACTAATGCATCAGAACTTGGTAGTCTAAATGCAACACCCATTGATATTGAACAACTAGATCTTAAGGCATATAATGCTCTCAACTTAGAAAAGATTTAGAAAAGTTCACAAAAGGAACTAAAATGCTTGAGATGCTTCTAGGTAGTCAAAGGCAATCCTTGGATAAACATGGTTTAGGATATAATGCTTCTTATGTTAAAAACCATGTAGTTCACACTATTTTGAATGGAAAGCATTTTTTTGTGAATCATAGTTTCTCAAGTGTGTGGGCTCCTAAAACCAAAATGGTTTGGGTCCCAAAAGCTAATGTTGAAGGACTCAAAGTTGTTTGGGTACCTAAATCTACACTTGTAGGTGCTTAGAGATGGGAGATAGGTAGTGACCGGCTAAGAATGAAAAGTCAAATTCAAAGCCAGTTGCACTATCAAAAGGAGATTGTAACAAATTCGAGGCTCAAATTGGGTAAAATTTATCTATCCTCTACATTCATTTTAGATTGGTTCTAATCTAGGACATTTTATATGCTTAATTGCCAAATCCTTTATCACATTCAATGATCAATTAGGATATGCTTCATGTACATCTTTGAGGGGGAGAAAAAGGAAAACTTGCCTAATTGATATCATTCATTGTATATATAATAAATTTTGGAGAAAATCTCATCCCATGCTTAATTGTCAAATTCTAAAATGGATGTCAAGAAGGGGAGTAATACATCTCATGCTTACATGTTAATATTTGATTGACGTTAAAAGGGGAGAATAGAAACGAACTTAATTGATATATCATATTCATATTGGTAGGGGAAGTTAAATGAATATCTTTAAATTAGAGTAATGAAGTGCAAATTTAAGGGGGAGCAACTTCATTACAAGAATTTTGGGAGATAAAAAACTAAATTAAAAATCTTATTTTTGATGGATGTCAAAGGGGGAGAGAATATTAGGGGTAACCTGAAATTTCCTTAAAATTTAAACAAAAACTATGCACACTCATAGGGGGAGCATTTATATGCATAGTTTACATCTAGAAATTTCAAGCATTAACATATAGGTTGCTATCATAAAAACGGGGAGATTGTTGACATTTTGGTCTTAATCTATGTGTTGATGATTTAATCAACTTAATCTTAATTATAATCAATGTAGAGCAGGACACATTATGCATGGTATATATATTGTATTGTGCTAACTTCTATAGGTCATCAAGACTCAAGGAAGAAAGGAAATCAAGTCAAGACATGTAATCAAGCTCATTGAAGACATGTAATTTTGTATTTTTTGAGTCTTTGGAACTTTGTATCCTTGAGCATACTGTTGAATGTTTTATTTAAAACCGCAAGTGCACGGCCGCGATGAAGCGGTGGCAAGTACGGGTCGTCCTCAGGGAGGTGAGCAGGCTCTTGTTTATCCGAAATCAAGTGGCAAAAAAAGATGGAAGAGATGTTATTATGCTAACCTACACTACACTACGCTAAGAAGTACGAAATGTGAAAGAAGCAAACAAACGATGAAATAAGAACTAAGCTAAGAACAAAACAAGAATGCTGGAATTTCAGGAATAGAAAAACCCCTAAGGGGTGGAGTGAGTGCACACAAGCAAAGAGGTGGGTGTAGAATACATTCTTTAAGCACATGAAGGTGGTGTTTATCAAGCATAGGAAGTGTCTAAATGTTATGGCAAAACCTATCAATCTATTCACCAACTTGGTTGATTAACATTTACATATGCAAGGTGTTTATTTCAGAACCTAAACAAGCATGAGAGGTGTCTAATCATTTTGGCAAAACTCATCAAGTTGTAAATTCTATCCTAAACAAGCAAGCATACATTCATCTTTAATCAACACATTGAAATTAAAGCATTCATCCCATTCTCTAATGCATGTATGTACATCTACTCCACCCCCCAAAGGGGATGGAACTACTCACTAAACATTACACTAATTATTAAACTATGGAAAGAAAGCATATTAAAACTAAATTAGAATTAAAAGATGATTAAACTAAAACATGCACACACAATAAAAGAAGCATAAAACAAACAATGAAAGAAACACAAAACTTTATTGATAAAATGACTCACATTAAAAGTAGCATCCTCCTACTTTAGTGTGTGCTTCAAGGCCTCACTTCTAGTAGGAAGAATAGCCACTTAAAATATGGAGTGATTACAATGGAAGGTGAAGAGTTCTATTTATAGCCATGGAAAAAGGCAAACCGGGACAATACCCCGATGTGGGACTAAACAGATACGAAAAATAGCCTAAACATCCTCTAATACATGTGCTGGAGAAATTTGAGCGGATTTGGGCCAAAATGGACCGCCAATTGGCGGTCTATATGGTTCAGATCCTGCTCATTTTTGTTGTGGGCTTTTCTTTCTGGTATTGTTGGTCTTTGATGCGGTTACTTGACTTGTTGGAGCTCCGACCCGAATCGAATTGGTAAAATACTCCCCATGATGGTGTGGAGTATTCTGTTTTGCTCTTAGGTCCCTCTGTCTTGCGTTCAGGTCCTTCTCCCTTGCATCTTGGTCCCCAGATCTCACAATCCAGTCCTTTTTCCCAGCTTTTGGGTCCTTTTATGTTTCATCTCTTCAAACCTATTTATTCCTGAAAACTAAACATAAAACTCGTGACATAGCATTGTTTAGGTGAAAGATAATGGATATAAGATACAAATATGAGCATGAAATGATGTCAATCAAATACCCCCACACCTAACTTTTGCTAGTCCTGAGCAAAACAAAGAAAGAGAAAAGCATGCGAAAAACAAGAAATCCTAACTCACTTTCGTAGGAATCACGGTTGCACTTAGCACGTGCAACAAGCCGTTAAACCTCCCTGTTGCCAAGCACGTCCATTTTGGTTCTTATTTGACTTTTTTTTTCTTTTCTTTTTTCTTTTTTTCTTTTTCTTTGGAGCATTTTATTGGTTGGTGTTTGATTCTCCCAGGGTCAGGTTTCGTGCATCATTGCCTATGAGGACTTACACTATCACGTACACCTTCCCCCAAATCTCCACATAGGGCGATCCCTACCACCCGTGTAACGGGAGTTCGGTCGGCGCATCCCAAGTCAGAGGACTCGAAAGCACCAGGCACAAAGTCCCCTCAGACCTACTTTCCCGAGTGATAGGAGCCGTGCGAGAAGAGAGAACACCACTTATTTATTTATCTACATGGGAACCAAAACCTCTACACTTAAGTTTCACAAAAAGAGATTAAGGGCCCTTGACTACGACAAACTTCCTTATACTAACAGACACGAATTATTTGACTCACTAGGTTCAGGGTGGACTTCTTTAAATGTTTGAGTACTGAAACCCTATGATTACACGCCCCCCGAGGGAAAACCGGGGTGCATCCTAATGACTCGATAAGACCTAAATCCAGTAAACTAGAAATCCTAATGCATCAAGTTCAAGACAATTTTGGGAGCTTTCTTTTTACTTTGCCTCTCAACGGTTTTGCACATGCTAAACACACGCAAAACCCACAAAACATTTTCTTTCGCAAACACATGAAGATTTTGAAAGAAATGTGAAAATTTTAAAGCACTCGGCAAGCAAAAGAAGACAAGTCACCCAAGGATCATGGCAAGCAGATATATCAATGTTAAATGTGGCACACTAACATGACCCTAGCAGTACAAACAAAAGAAAATAAAACCAAAGGAAAAAGACTCGACTATGTACACACGTAAAACACCCCCCACACCTACTTCATGCATTGTCCTCAATGAATGTGAACAAGATAGTACATGGATACATGCATGAAAAAGGAACGATCTCACCAACATGAAGTACAAAGGGACGTTCGGGGTCATGTTGATGGTCACAAACCCAAATTCCCTCAAAACCTGTGAGAAGCTGAAGAAGGGAGATAAATAGGTGAAGAAATTGGGGCCCAAGTACACAAGAGTTGGGGCCCACAACAATCGATGCTCACTGAAGGAGTCTTTTATTACACACTTTTTTTTCTTTTTTTCTTTTTTCTTTTTTCTTTTTTTTCTTGTTTTTTTTAAGATCTATACATCAACCAAGATATTCTCATAATCATTTGGTCAAGGAACATCAAATGAGAACATCAAGTCATGAGGACCAGAGACTTGCCGAGATGGGCAAACTCCACTGGTACTCTGAGGTGTCATGAGGGGTGAAAGGTCAAAGCTGAAAGGCTCGAACCCCTCATGATATTGGTTGGGTGTGGGCAACAAAGAATGAAGTTGTGTTGCCTCACTAGGGTTTAATTGCTCATCGAAGAAAACCCTCCAACCAATAGGCGGGTGCATCGAAATGAGTTCCTCAAGCTCATTTGATGGATGCAGCAGACCTGCATCACTAAGAATGGGGCTTCTCCCCAAGTCATCCAACAAGGACCTCCCACCATCATTTAGATCATCAAGCATAAGCTCGGTCATAGGTGGGTCCTTTTTGGAGTAAATATGAAGCTCAAATGGCTCAATGGCCATGGGACATGAGGTAGAGACACCATCTGGTATAGGCATATGATGAGGTGTCTCACTCTCACTAGTACTCTCAACTGAATCATGCAACGAACACTCCCTTTGGACATTCATGTTCGAGGCCAGCTCACTCTGTTGCATTGCGAAGACAGGCAATGAGTTTTCGCTGGGCCAACGAACATTCTCAACGGGTTGCATTGGGGTTAGGGGTGTTCGTTGATTTTGTGGTGCTTTCTCCAATTGGCGGATGAGATTTAGATTTAAAGGTTCATCCATGTGTTCCTGTTGCTTACCAGAGTTGAACACATGAAACTCGGCACTCATGTTACCGAATGAGAGCTTCATGAGACCATTTCTACAATTAATCAAGGCATTGGAGGTTGCCAGAAATGGTCTACCCAAAATCAAAGGTATTTTAGAGTGGGTGTTCGCAACAGGATTGGTATCGAGGTCAACAAAATCGACTGGAAATATAAAATCTCCAACTTTGATAAGCACGTCCTCGATAATCCCCATGGGAATACGAATGGATCTATCCGTTAATTGGAGGGTGATCTTAGTTGGTTTCAATTCTCCCAAGTTCAACTGTTGATAAACAGAGAATGGGAGGAGGTTGACCGCTGATCCTAAATCAAGCAAAACATTGCTCATTCTAGTGTCCCCTATCGTACACTGAATAGTAGGACACCCCGGGGCCTTGTATTTTGTGTAGGTGGGATTGGACAAAAGTGAGCTGATATTTGCAGCCAAGAATGCTTTCTTAGGAACATTGGTCTTCCTCTTGGTTGTGCAGAGATCCTTCAACACTTTGGCATATTGAGGTATTTGTTGGATGACATCCAACAATGGGATGTTAACCTTCACTTGCTTAAACACCTCTAATATCTTGTCCATGTTGTCACTCTGCTTTTTGTTTAACCTACTTGGATAGGGAACTTTTGGCAGGTAGGTTTTCTGCTGTGCCTGAGAAGAAAGCTTTGGTGTATTACCCTCACCCCCAGCTTCTTCTTCACCACCATTCCCACTGAGGGGCTGCATAGATGGTGGTGGGTGTGGCAAGGAAATGTGATTGTCAACCTGTTTTCCATTCCTTAAGGTCACAATGGAATTGACATGGTGAACAGGTTCCTCCACATGGTTCACTTGCCTCCCCCGAGGTACCACATTCTCATTTTGCATTTGTTGTTGTTGGTACATGTGGGGGTTAGCCTCAGGCTGGCTAGGAAAAGACCCTCTCTCTCTTTCATGTACAGACTGAGCCAATTGGCCCATCTGAAGCTCTAGAGATTTGATGGTCTGCTGATTTGAAGTGAGAACTTGACTTGTGGACGACATAAAATTTTTCATAGAGTTCTCAAGTCCACGAGTCAAGTTCTCAAGCGAATTAAACCGGGTTTCGAAGTTGTTAGAATTTGGGAAACCTGGTTGGTTGGTGCTTGGAACTTGGGGTTGCTGATAAGATGGTGCATGCATGGGAGGTTGGTGTGATTGGTAAGGTGGTCTAGAGGAGTTTGAAGGACAACCCGGGGCATTAGTTTGGTTCCATGAAAAATTGGGGTGGTTCCTCCATCCAGGATTATAAGATGATGAGTATGGGTCATTCCTGGCTCTATCATAGACGACGTTGACACGCTCCATCTCAGGAGGAATGGACTCACACTCGCTTTCTACATGACCTATCCTACCACATGAATGACAAGGAACTGGACCAGATGTGGACATGTGAGGTGCACTTTGTTGGTTTTGGAGCTCAATCGAATCCATACGGCGCATTAAGGCCGCCATGCGTGCCTCGGTGGCCGTAGTGGTATCGATAGCAAATGCGGCACCCGATCTAGTCGAGTTTGCATTCGCGATCCTCGCTCCTATACTAGATGATGCAGGTGGTTCCCTCATACTCTCCCATTGCATGGTTTTCTCAGCGAGGTCTTCTAGGAAGGCCCATGCCTCCCTTTCATCCTTTCCCAAGAACTCTCCTTGACACATGGACTCAAGGAGCGTTCTGGACGGGATGTGAAGACCCTCATACACAATCTGACAAAGACGCCACAACTCAATGCCATGGTGAGGGCACGAGGATAGTAGCTCTTTGAACCTCTCAAGATATGCATGAAATGGTTCGGTCTCATGTTGATAGAACGAATTGATTTCGTTCCTCATTTTTTGAGTCCGATGATTAGGAAAGTACTTCTTGAGGAATGCAGATTGAAACTCATCCCAAGTCCTAAAGGAATTCGCCTGGTTGCTGTACAACCACTTCTTGGCGTCATCCTTTAGTGCAAAAGGAACGAGCCTAAGATGGATAGAGTCTGTGCTAAGTTGTTGCAGCTTGAACATAGCACAGACCTCCTCAAATTCCCTAAGAAAGATATAGGGGTCACCTTTCCCAGTGAAATGAGGGAGCATGGAAATGAATTGAGGCTTAACCTCAAAATGGTTCCCATTAGCCTCTGGTAATACGATGCATGAGGGTAGAGCGGTACGGCTCGAGTAGCATCGATCACGAAGAGGTATGGGAATGACAACTGGAAGCACAGGTGGAACAGGTGGGGTCCAGCAACTGCTCCTCCTCACGGAAATTAGCAGCCATTGGACCCGAACTACGTGCGACACGAGAGGAGGAAGGTGTCGAGAAATCGATGACCGAAGCCGGATTGACAACGCTCCTCGTCAAATGACCACTCTCGTCTCGTGTCCACGAAAGCATGCACAAAGGTGCACACACAAACTACAACTCTCTTTTTTTTCTTTTTTTTCAAAGAATGTACGTAGGGGAGAAGACGGGGGAACACAGGAGAGAAAGAATGACTCAGGAGAGAAAGGAAGAAGTCCTTATGCTACGACGGATGGGTACAGGTAGAAGCATACAAGCAAACAAGGCTCAAGCAATCCTAAGGTCGCTATAGGTCCTTACAGCTAGACGACGCCTAACTGCGAGGTCACACGGCCTCAACACGCCTCAGCTCCCTACAACGAGGACCACAAAGCCCAGCAAGTGAGCCAATATTCGGGGATCTCGTCTCTCCTACTATCGACAAAGTGGGCAACGCCGATCAGGTCATGACGGTCGGGACCGGATCACTCTCCTAATGCGTCCAAGATCCTTAGGGCCAATGTCTACTTGATTTTAAAATTAGGCTCTTGATTAGTGTGGTTTTTGGGGCGAAGGAAAGGGTGATGAAATCCCCCACCTTATCTTTTACGGGACAACCCCTCCTTAGTAGCGTTTTGGAGTCCTAAATCTAGCAATCAACACTCCAAACAACGCTCAACTCACACTTGTTGCAATGCACTTCCTACTAACTAATGCATGTTCATACGAAATGCATGAATGAGAGTAGAAGGTGCGTACCTCACGCCAGCTCTCAGCAACAGAAAATAAAGCTCAGATAAAAGACAATCTAAGTGCCTAAGTCACATACATGATGCATGGCCTAAACAAAAAGAATGCCTAATCTTTTGCTTTGAGTTTTAGGGTCCAAGTTGCTTAAAGGAGGTTTGATTATTGATCTGGGAACAAACTATAAGTCAAAACATGCCAAATTAAGTCCCAGACCACTATATCAGATAAAGTAAACAGACCAAAGAAATAAGAGAGCGAGCTGAGCTTACCAGACCGCCAATTGGCGGTCCCAGGCCGATGATTGGCGGTCTACAGTGCCCAGCTTGCTTCAAAACTTCCCCAGGTGCTCCCCCAGACGACTCCAAGTCTCCTGAAACAAAGAAAAACTACAAAACAAAAATTAAATCCACTCGAATCGTCCAAACAAGAGTCTGGACTGGCACCTCCCCGGCAACGGCGCCAAAAACTTGTTGAACGTTTTATTTAAAACCGCAAGTGCACGGCCGCGATGAAGCGGTGGCAAGTACGGGTCGTCCTCAGGGAGGTGAGCAGGCTCTTGTTTATCCGAAATCAAGTGGCAAAAAAAAGATGGAAGAGATGTTATTATGCTAACCTACACTACACTACGCTAAGAAGTACGAAATGTGAAAGAAGTAAACAAACGATGAAATAAGAACTAAGCTAAGAACAAAACAAGAATGCTGGAATTTCAGGAATGGAAAAACCCCTAAGGGGTGGAGTGAGTGCACACAAGCAAAGAGGTGGGTGTAGAATACATTCTTTAAGCACATGAAGGTGGTGTTTATCAAGCATAGGAAGTGTCTAAATGTTATGGCAAAACCTATCAATCTATTCACCAACTTGGTTGATTAACATTTACATATGCAAGGTGTTTATTTCAGAACCTAAACAAGCATGAGAGGTGTCTAATCATTTTGGCAAAACTCATCAAGTTGTAAATTCTATCCTAAACAAGCAAGCATACATTCATCTTTAATCAACACATTGAAATTAAAGCATTCATCCCATTCTCTAATGCATGTATGTACATCTACTCCACCCCCCAAAGGGGATGGAACTACTCACTAAACATTACACTAATTATTAAACTATGGAAAGAAAGCATATTAAAACTAAATTAGAATTAAAAGATGATTAAACTAAAACATGCACACACAATAAAAGAAGCATAAAACAAACAATGAAAGAAACACAAAACTTTATTGATAAAATGACTCACATTAAAAGTAGCATCCTCCTACTTTAGTGTGTGCTTCAAGGCCTCACTTCTAGTAGGAAGAATAGCCACTTAAAATATGGAGTGATTACAATGGAAGGTGAAGAGTTCTATTTATAGCCATGGAAAAAGGCAAACCGGGACAATCCCCCGATGTGGGACTAAACAGATACGAAAAATAGCCTAAACATCCTCTAATACATGTGCTGGAGAAATTTGAGCGGATTTGGGCCAAAATGGACCGCCAATTGGCGGTCTATATGGTTCAGATCCTGCACATTTTTGTTGTGGGCTTTTCTTTCTGGTATTGTTGGTCTTTGATGCGGTTACTTGACTTGTTGGAGCTCCGACCCGAATCGAATTGGTAAATTACTCCCCATGATGGTGTGGAGTATTCTGTTTTGCTCTTAGGTCCCTCTGTCTTGCGTTCAGGTCCTTCTCCCTTGCATCTTGGTCCCCAGATCTCACAATCCAGTCCTTTTTCCCAGCTTTTGAGTCCTTTTATGTTTCATCTCTTCAAACCTATTTATTCGTGAAAACTAAACATAAAACTCGTGACATAGCATTGTTTAGGTGAAAGATAATGGATATAAGATACAAATATGAGCATGAAATGATGTCAATCAAATACCCCCACACCTAACTTTTGCTAGTCCCGAGCAAAACAAAGAAAGAGAAAAGCATGCGAAAAACAAGAAATCCTAACTCACTTTCGTAGGAATCACGGTTGCACTTAGCACGTGCAACAAGCCGTTAAACCTCCCTGTTGCCAAGGAGGAGGAGTGTTGTCTCCTGAGGGATTTCAACGGATATACCCACAAAATCCGAACAAGAAAGGACTTTAAGTGAAGACATGTTATCAGGCTCATTGAAGACATGTAATTTTGTATTTCTTTGAGTCTTTGGAACTTTGTATACTTGAGCATACTAGAGAAAATAACTACTCACACAAACACAAGTTCCTTGTAGAAGTCACATACAAAATCTCATAGCATTTGGACTTCAATAGGTCGCCTAAACTTAGATCGGAAAACACTTAAAACCAAACCTTACCTATCTGAGCAAAATAGATCAACCGAACTAGTTTTAAGTTCGACTGATTGGATCAGTTAATCTGTTAGCCAATAGTGTTAAACTGGTCAATCGTTTTATACATTTTGTTCGACCGTCTACACGTGTCAAATGACCGTTAGACTTGTCTTATTCTTCAACGGTCGTTTTTACAAACCCTTAGATTTCTTGTGGCCACCGGTCGAACGATGCCTTCTTGGCGGTTGACCGGAAGAAGACTTTTTTTGTCTTCCCAAGTGCCTGTTATTTTCGGTCCACCAACCCAATCATTTTGGTCGACCGAACCTAAACTTCTCTTGAGCCCCTAAGTGCTTGATATTTTCGATCGAACGAATCCATATCTTGGGTTCGACCGATTACTTTTTTCCATGGCCAAATCCCCAGAACAATCGATCGTTCCATACCTTTGGTTCGACCGTTCACTTATGTGAACTTAAGTTATAGCCAACCTAGTTCGACCGTTTGCATGTCTGTTCGAACGTTTCCACACCTTTATGGAACCGGTCGACCGAAGCTGCCCAGAATTGGGACTTGCTCAACTTTATTTTGTGTTTCTTACACAAACAACTTCTAATTTATCCCAATTGCTATAACCCTTAGGAGCTTATAAATAGATGTTACCAAGACACAATTTACAAACCTATACTCTCCAAGCCAAAACTTCACACTTTACTTTATCAATTCCTTATTCACTCAAAGCATGCTCAAGTTAGAGAGTGTGTTCCACTCACAATTGTCTGTCAAGAAGCAATGAATTTGGTGAAAGCCCGAAGTGTTCCCTCTCGGGTTGTGAGAGGAAAAAATCAAGCTAGCGAGGATTGTTCGCGGAGCTTGTGGTGTAAAAGGCTTAATCTCAGCCCGAAACGAGATTGATAGTGAAGACGTAGGCGGAGCTCGAAGGAGATCGAGCAGAGCTTGCAAGAGAGGAAGTAGGCGGGAGACCGAACTTCTATAAAATCTTCACGTGCCATTGTGGTTTGCATATTTATTTTCCTTATTTGTTTTTGTTTGTTTCTTCCCCTCCATGTTTGAGTAAGCAAGTACAAGATTAACTTAAAAAGTGATTAGAATTAGATGCTAAATTTAATATACTTAACCGTATTTTACCATGGCATCATATTGTTCTAATCACATAGAAGGATTATGCACAACTAGACCTCATTTGCTTAATGGGTCAAACTATGATGAAAATATTCTTGATTTCAAATGACCTTAAGTATTAGATTTTCCTTCAAAATCCCTACACACCACCTAGTGAAGAAGATTTAGCTTCATTAACTAGAGCTAAAATGAAGGAATATCAAATAAATTCTACCATCATGTACATTTTTTATTGTGACTTCAATGAGGGTGAATACAATAGAATTAGGGGTCGCGAAAGTGCATATGAAATATGTCATAGACTTCAAATGCATCATGAGGGTGATAGTAAAACAAAACAAACTAGAATTAGCCTCCTCGTGCATAAATATGATTTTTTCTATGCAAATCAGTGAGAACATAAGCGACATGAACACTTGCTTCACCGATATCACTAATTCTCTTTTGGTTATTGGAAGAAAAATTTGTGAAGGAGAAATGACAAGGAAGTTCATCCAGTCGCTAAGCAACGATTGGGAAGACAAGGTGGTGGCAATCGAGGAAGCTCACGACCTTTCCAAGCTAAAAATGGAGGAACTAATCGGGAACCTAATGGCTAATGAACTTCAAATCAACCATCGAAAGGAGAAGGAAGCCTCCAAGAACAAACCAACCTTGGCATTACATGCAAAATTTGATGAGCCAAGGAGAAGAGAGGAGAATGAGGACATTGAAGTCCTTGCTCAAGACTTCTTCAAATTCCTGAAGAAGCATAAAGGAGAAATGAGAGAGAGAAGATGAAGAAGAAGTGAGAAGAGAGAAAAAGAAAAGGAAAAGGAGAAGGAGAAGGAGGAGAGTGAAAATGAGAGAAGAGAATGGGAGAAGAAAAAGGAGAGAAGGGAGAGGAGAAGATAAAAGGAGAAGAGCAAGAGAAGAAAGGAAGGATGAAGCTCACAAAGCCACTTGGGATGACTCTTCATCACCTTCTTCATCATCCTCCTCCTTGCAAAGTAGAAGAGAAGTTCCTCACTCATGCTTCATGGTTATTGAGGATGAACAAAGTGAGGTAGATTCTAACTCTTGCTCTACTAGATCAATTTCATGCCCAACTAAATCATACTCTAGTGATAGCTCAAAATGTAATGCTAATGATGATTCATATGCTCATAATGAGCTTCAAAATGCATTCCATGATTTAGTCAAAAAATATGAGATCATTTGTGAGAAGAACAAAAATGTAGGAAGACTATAAATGATCTCCAAAGCCAAATTCAGATAATCATGAATGAGAAAAATGAGGTGCTTGGTAGACATGAAACTAATGCATTAGAACTTGGTAGTCTAAATGCAACACCCATTGATATTGAACAACTAGATCTTAAGGCATATAATGCTCTCAACTTAGAAAAGATTTAGAAAAGTTCACAAAAGGAACTAAAATGCTTGACATGCTTCTAGGTAGTCAAAGGCAATCCTTGGATAAACATGGTTTAGGATATAATGCTTCTTATGTTAAAAACCATGTAGTTCACACTATTTTGAATGGAAAGCATTTTTTGTGAATCATAGTTCCTCAAGTGTGTGGGCTCCGAAAACCAAAATGGTTTGGGTCCCAAAAGCTAATGTTGAAGGACTCAAAGTTGTTTGGGTACCTAAATCTACACTTGTAGGTGCTTAGAGATGTGAGATCGGTAGTGACCGGCTAAGAATGAAGAGTCAAATTCAAAGCCAGTTGCACTATCAAAAGGAGATTGTAACAAATTCGAGGCTCAAATTGGGTAAAATTTATCTATCCTCTACATTCATTTCAGATTGGTTCTAATCTAGGACATTTTATATGCTTAATTGTCACATCCTTTATCACATTCAATGATCAATTAGGATATGCTTCATGTACATCTTTAAGGGGGAGAAAAAGGTAAACTTGCCTAATTGATATCATTCATTGCATATTGATTGATCTCGTTTTATATTTCTACCGCAAGTGCACGGCCGCGTTGAAGCGGTGGCAAATACGGGTCGTCCACTGGGAGGTGTGTCGACACTTGGTTTGTTCGAAGGCGAGAGGTAAAAGAAAGAGAGAAAGGATGGTTACACTAAACTACACTAAGATGCAAAAAGGAAATGAAGATAAACAATAAAACGAAGCCCCAAAGGGGGTAGAGAAATAATGTGAACATAAAGAAGTGTGTGTGTGTTCATTAAGCTCCTCACAACATGTAGTGCATGAAATCATAAAACTACATCCAACTTTGCCTCTACATGAATTAAGATAAGACTACATCATTAAAACATACAAGACAATAATTGGAATGAAGCTACATGAACTCAAGTATAAAGACTATACCCTACTATGCCTCTACATGAATTAAGATTTCACTACATCATTAAAACATACAAGACATTAGCTAAGGTAAAGGCAACAAGAGCACATACACTACAAATTGTGTTTCCAACATTAACTTCATCCATATCCTAACCTTATCATTCCCCATAAAATAGGTCCACTAATCAAAGCATAAGCTAAGCTTCATTCAAGAGCATTAGCATATCAAAGATAAGAGTGGAGACCCATTAGATGGTTATGGAAATCATATAAAGCTCAAGGGATAAAAATAACACACACTTAATACACTACATAATTATATCACATATTTCTCCACCCCCCCAAATGGGGATGGAACTACTCACTACTCATTACACTACTGATTATGTAACATCCCCTTCCGGACGGTCAAAAGCGGAAGATGAAATTAATTTTTTTTGAAAGGAGATAGTTACTGGAAGACAGAAGAAGTCAATAAAAGATAATAGGAGCTCCAATTGGTTTAAATACATGTAAACATGTTTGAGGAATCAAGAATAAGATACGTACACAACGTACAAATCGAAAATCAATACATTCGAGAGATATCAAAAAGAATCAATAATGACTGTCAATCAAATTCTAGGCGTATAGAGACATAAAAGAAAACTAAAAAGATCACCTATGCAACTATATGTCATGAATGTCATGCATGTACTGCCAGAGCTTGACGGTAACCTGCAAAAATATAAAACCACTACACCGTGAGTTTATAAAACTCTGTATGCCAAAGGATCCAACTTAAACATCAATCTAATAGACATACAATTAAAAAGAATAAGCCATACGATAACATTCACGTTCATATTCCTGGTAAACATATGCCTAATATTACCTTAAATATGAGCATAAGCGCTTGACAAAAGTCATTCACAAAACGATCAATATCAACCCATTTAAGGAGCTAGATCATAAAAGTGAATCATAGTTCACAACTCTATAGTAACTTCAATAGACACAACGACATGATGAGTTAGAGCATAACTTGCATCATATTTCTCATTTCAATTCAATAACAATCAATATCAATATGAACTAAAGAACAAGCATGTATCTTAGTTCCCATTTCAATTCAATAACAATCAATAAGCAGTATAAACTAAGGAACAAACATGTGTCTTAGTTCCCAATTCAATAACAATCAATATCAAGATGAACTAAAGAACAAGCATGTATCTTAGTTCCCAAGTTTAATTCAGTCAGTCATTTCATTAATGATACATACATGTATCAGGGATTCCGAAGGAAACCCACCGCTGGCACGTGCGGTCTTCTAGTTAGTGTATGGCCCATCCCCACACCCATTATGTAATCATAACCATTTTAAACACTTTTAGTTTCGATTCATCAGTTCATTGTGGGGTCCCATACACCAACCTGTGTCAATACGATAGATAACAGATCTGTATCTGCGGTCCTACAACCGCCAATAATCTCATAAGAGATGTGCCCCGTCGGGCCCAATACTCCGAAGAGTCATGCTCCGTAGAGCCCAATATGCTCTTAAAGAGCCAATAGTGCCAAACCCACAATTTATTTTTCAGTGTTAAGTCAGTAGTGTGTAATTCATCACTAGTTATTCCTTGGGAATAACTCACAATCAGGTCTATTAATAATCACTAACTCATGGTTAGTTCAAATGACTATGGTAATAAATAAATCACAATTTACTCAACTATGAGCAACTAGACCAATGATATAAATTTCAATATTCACTGCCCACCCCAAATGGTGATTTCACTAGAACTCACTAGTTTATACAAGCAACAAAGATGCTAGCATGCATTAGCTAATGGATTCAAATCACATCAAATCAATGCCAGTAAAACACAATCAAATGCAATAAAATCCAGATGTGGTTGCCCAAGTCCTCTGCAAGAACTTGGGACCAACAACACATTTTTATCATCAGTCAAACTTGACGATGAAAGATCACAATATCAGGATAAGTAACCTTCTTAATCATTATTATTCGTTCACTATACAGAGTAAATTACATAAGAATCTAGTGATGACCACCAGATATTATTAAGGTAGTCAATTCGATACAACTTCTTCCAAAACAATTACATAAAGCATGAGACGATTTCATGAGATGGTCATGCACTTCGAACACTACTAAGTCATATAGTCACTTGCAAAGATAAACACATATTAGGTAACATGCGAGGCCATGAGCAAATTCATTTATCATGACTAATACCATTTCTATTTTTATGAAGATTATAAAACAACATTAAGGTTAACACAACCTATGTAAACCAATACTATACATGACAAAATACAATTTAAATCATATCATGTAACCCTTTGTTCGAAAATATCAAATATTTAATAAGCACAACAATTGAACATACATAACTGATCTAGCCAAAACATTGTCCAATCGAAGATGGCATAACGTCAAGCGTAAAACAATATATTGAGTTTCAAAGTTTAAATACCACTTAACCGTGACACATCACGGGTTGACTACATGCACAATACATCCTGAGATTAGTTGCCAAGAGTGCAAAAAGATTAATAGAATACTAACTCAACTTCATTGAGAGCTAGGGTAAATCCATTTATCAATGATAAAACAATGCACTTGTTGCTATCAATTGGTCATCTACATTATTGGGTGTTAAGGACATTAGACACTCACTTATTGATGACTATGCATAAGTATGCTCAAGTGGAAAAACACAATCCAAGCATTCAACCACCAAAAATATCATTCTAGTTCACTAAGAGTCACAATACCAACATAAATCCCTACCATAACATGGTGAGATTCAAACTCTATCAATCACATTACTTAGTCTATTTATGACCACAACAACTTCGGTATATCCTAAATTTCATAGAAGTGCTAAACCATAATAGATAATCATTACAATTCTATTCCCCTAGAAAGAGTATGAAATCGTGAATATTGCCAAGAAATTCATCATTTATCTTGCTTGTCCAAAGCACTCAAGATGACAATTACAATCACATTCCAACATTACTACAATAACTATAAGGTCAAAGAACAATATCATCTTGAACTCAAGTAAAGCATAAATCTATATCTCTCATTTTGCATTCGGGACGAAAGAGTTGCAAGAACATAACACCACTAGAATGTCAACTTAGTCTTACATAGCAACCAAGAAGTCATGAGCACAAAAGTATTAAGATCCTTAAATGATAAGTGTTACCATCAAGTAGGAATTTCAACAACCATTCCTTTACTTCTCAAATAACCCCACCAACATAAAATAGATTCCAAGATTCAATATTCAACTTAGTTAGTTATTCTATTGCCTAATCACATCAAGTGGAAATGGCTAGACATTAATATACACTTCAAGGATTTTGATTAGAACATAAACATCAAATTTTCAGATTCAGATGGAGTCCAAATCTTAGTTTACAAGACTTATCCACTCACATGTGCAACAACGAAACATCAAAGAACTCATTTAATCCATATACATAAATAGTGATATAAGTCTAAGCATTTCTACAATTCAGTTCAGATTTGAAAACGCATCCTACAACTCAAAAATGAACATATGCAGTAATTGAAACAAAGGTATAAGTATCCTCTCTCAATTCAGTTCCTACTTCTATGCATGAAACACTTCATATAAGCCACAAGATGTAGGAAGTCATCTCGATCATAGCTGGGTTGTCTCAAACATAAGCCCAAATCATGCAACACCAAAACTCCATTCACCTAACACATTCAACTCCTTCTTAAAGAGTTTCACTTCCAGCCAAGCTGCTAGCAATCCAGTACCTTAAATCCATTTTTATTTTCGAAAGGATAGTAACTAAATCCTTACTACTAGTTGTAACACTTTTAGCTCTTAAGAGTAAATTTATCCATGACTCAATGCTAGCAGAAAATGCAAACCAATTCTTACAACTCATTTACAGCCAATTCAGAACCTTATTTACTCATATAACGGTTTCAATACTCGAACTAGATGGGTTTATTCTCAGCTAAAGTAGTGTTCTTGCATACATAAAAACATTCAAATTTTCTTTGATTTCATATCACACCACATTATTAATCTCAACATGAGAATCAATTTCAGAAAATAGAAACAAATAGTCATTTTTGGTGTGAGTTTCACTCTACTTCAATATTACCGTTTCAAGATCGATTCGATGAGCCATATGTCTAGAAAAATGTTGCTTAAGTGGACCCAAAGGCATACCTGCGTTTGCAACTCCCTCTAACCGATCGAGCCCCATCTTCGAACTACCCTGCATCTTCGATGGTGACAGCCCCCGAAGAGCTCTAGATCTTCCTCCTTGGACGAGTCCCGACGAGTTTGATAGGCTTGAAGGGTGCGATTTCAGTCTAATGCTGAAGAGGGGGGAAGTGGACGCAGCTGAGGCCGGAGACGAGGATGAAAGGTGCGAACGGATGAAGATCGATAGCCGGATGGCCAGCGCAGACGTGGTCTCCCATGCCATTCTCCTCCTCCATCTCTACTTCCCTCTCTCCCCCTAGAACCCACAACAAACCCTCTTTGGTCGGCTATGCCTGCTGGTGGGGAGATATTTGGTTGGGAAAAAGCAGCCAAGACCTCAAGTTTCTCACCATTAAGATTTAGTCCTAAACATTCCTATATTCCATGTAGGTCCACATCCAACATATATATATTCAACTAATGCTTTGGGTTTAGGATATTACAGATTAGACTAAGTAAAGAAAACATTTAACTATGATACTAAAATTACTAAACAATAAATTAAACAAAGTAAAGCAACCCACACAAAACAAGCAACATAACAAGACAAGATTAAAAGAAACAAATAAAATTTTATTAACAATGACTCACATTGAAGGTAGCATTATTCTCCACCTTGAGTTATTGCTTCAAGGCTCACTCCTTAGTAGAGAGAATGCCACCAAACAATGGGTAATTACAATGGAAGGTGAAGAGTTCTATTTATAAGCATGGAAAAAGCTAATCCGGGACAATCCCCCGATGTGGGACTAAACCAATACCAAAAATAGCCTAAACGAAGATTACTACAAGTCCAGGAGAAGTTGGAGCGGATCTGCCATGATCCAGACCGCCAATTGGCGGTTCCAGACCGCCAATTGGCGGCCTATAAAGCCCAGATCCGTCTGGGTCTTCTGGTGGGCTTTCCTTGGTGTGTTTCTTGGTCTTGGATGCATCTAACTTGTTTAGTGGAGCTCCGACCCGAATCGAATTGACAAAATACTCCTCATGATGGTGTGGAGTTTCCTGTTTTGCTCTTAGGTCCTTCTGTCTTACGATCAGGTCCTTCTCCCTTGCATCTTGGTCCCCAGGTCTCACAATTAGGTCCTTTTTCCTGCTTTTGGGTCCTTTCATGGTTCTTCTCTTCAAACCTCTTTATTTCTGAAAACTAAACATAAAACTCGTCACGTAGCATTCCTTAGGTGTAAGATAATGGATATAAGGTACAAATATAAACATGAAATGATGTCAATCAAATACCCCCACACCTAAGTTTTTGCTAGTCTCGAGCAAAACAAAGAAAGGAAAAAGCATACGAAAAACAAGACACCCTAACTCACTTTCGTAGGAATCACGGTTGCACTTAGCACGTGCAACAAGCCGTTAAACCTCCTTGTTGCCAAGGAGGAGGAGTGTTGTCTCCTGAGGGTTTTCAGCGGATATACCCACAAAATCCGAACAAGATGCATTATTCAATCTAGACACTCGACTCGTTGGAAATATTTTTGTCGATCAATGGACGCGGTAATCCTACGGGCCGACTCTATATAGGTAATCAGTCCACACCTAGCCTAATAAACCATTCGTGCAAGTTAAATAAGGAATTAAGTAAAAGACATGGACAACCTCAAGATCCTCAAGTGATACAAAGTGTAAGGTCCATTAAGGTTCTTATTTGCATTACCATTTTTTTTTCTTTTTGTTTCTTTTCACACATTTTTTTTCTTTTTTTTCTTTTTATTAGTTGGAGCTTCATTCTCCCAGGGTCAGGTTTCGTGCATCATTGCCCATGAGGACTTACACTATCACGTACACCTTTCCCCAAATCTCCACATAGGGCAATCCCTACCACCCGTGTAACGGGAGTTCGGTCGGCGCATCCAAGTCAGATGACTCGAAAGCACCAGGCACAAAGTCCCCTCAGACCTACTTTCCCGAGTGATAGGAGCCGTGCGAGAAGAGAGAACATCTACTCACTTATTTCTTATCTACACATGAACCAAAACCCCTACACTAATGTCTCACAACAAGATTAAGAGGGTCCTTGACTACAACAAACTTCCTAAATTAACAAACACGAATTATTGACTCACTAGGTTCAGGGTGGACTTCTTTGAATGTTTGAGCACTGAAACCCTATGATTACTCACCCCCAAAGGAAAACTGGGGTGCATCCTAACGACTCGATAAATCCTAAAGCCACGTACTAGATATCCTAATGCATCAAGTTCAAGACAATTTTGGGAGCTTTCTTTTTACTTTGCCTCTCAACGGTTTTGCACATGCTAAACACACGCAAAATCCACAAAACATTTTCTTTCGAAAACACATGAAGATTTTGAAAGAAATGTGAAAATTTTGAAGCACTAGGCAAGCAAAAGAAGACAAGTCACCCAAGGATCATGGCAAGCAGATATATCGATATTAAATGCAGCACACTATCATGACCCTAACAATGCAAACAAAAGAAAACAAAATCAAAGGAAAAAGACTCAACTATGTACACACGTAAAACACCCCCCACACCTACTTCATGCATTGTCCTCAATGAATGCAAGCACGATACTACATGGATTTATGCATGAAAAAGGAGAGATCTCACCAACGTGAAGTATAAAGGGAAGTGTATGGCTATGTTGATGGACACAACCCAAATTCCCTCAAAACCTGTGAGATGCTAAAGAAAGGGTACAAATACGTGAAAGAAATGGAGCCCAAATACACAAGGGTTGGGGCTCACAACAATCGATGCTCACTGAAGGAGTCTTTTATTGAACTTTTTTTTTCTTTTTTTTGTTCTCTTTTTTGTTCTCTTTTTTTTTCTTTTTTTATATAACTATGTACAAACATAAGTTCCCATCTTCATTGTCAAAAGACATCAAATGGGAACCTCAAGAGTGGGTCAATGCACTTGGAAAGGGAACATGACACCACGCGGGGCCAGAATACTCATGTGTGGGCCCCCTTCATAAAGAGCACCAGATGAAATGAGAGGTTCGTGAATTGGACGCAAAGGCATCTCATTCAAAGGATCAAACTGAAAGAGCTTGAACCTCTCAAGAGTTTGGGAAATGAGGGGCAACGGAAGAAGAGTTTCTCCCGTTGCGCTGCTGAAGTTATGATCGTCAATCCAAACTCTCCAACCAACAGGCTGGTGGGTCGGAACGAGGTCAAGCACCTCGTTATGCATGTCCAACTCACCAGGAGAACAGGAAGTGGGTCTCATACCCAAAGTATCCTCCAGGGAACTCCTAATACCCTCATGAGCAATGTAGTTGTTTGATGTTCCATCATTTCCAAGATGATCAGGAACAATAGTGAGAGGTAAACTCTCATCAGGTTGTTTCAAATTGAGGGTACTAGGGAGCTCTTGCTCCACCAGAGGTGAGTCCTTAAGAGGCACAACATGAAGATCATGTGGCTCAAGGGCCACGGGACAAAAAGATAAGGCACAATCTTGTGCCGACTCATAATGAAGCTGGTCCAAGTTATTCTCAATTTGAATCGAATCCTCCACTAAGTGATCGTGAATTGAAACCCAAAGTCCCTCAGACTGACTAGGAGTTTGACTTTGAAAGATTGTGCTTTGAATTTGTGGATGTGGTGGTGGTTCGATTTCAGAAGATAAATCCTCAAGTTGACAAGAAAGGTTACTCTCCTCACTTAATTGTTGCGTCAGTTGACTCACTTGAAGTGTCAGATTTTGTATGCGGTCAACGAGGAGGTCCAAGTCAGATCTTGGGAAATTTTGGGGTTGGGTGTTGATGTCCTGAGAATAAGTCCAATGATTTGGAGTGGGGGTGTTGGTAGAATTCTGGGTATTCGGGAGGAGGATACTGTGGTGGAAATGAAGTATAAGAATTTGGATATGAATTGTCTCCCCATGAATCCATCACTCTCGGATTGTACGCGGATGCGTAATGGTCATAATGAGCATTTTGGGAAAATGTATGCTCATACTCAGGCTCTGGGGGAACATAAGGACATTCCCCGAAATCATGACCACTCAACCCACAATAGTGACACGGTACGACTACTGGAGCCACCGGTGCACCCATGTCATCTACCACATGCATGAAAGAGGCCAAAGTTTGTTGCCCAGAGTATGATCCAACATAACTAGATGGAGATCTAGCCGTCGGTGCCTCTCTCATATCACCCCTATATGAAGATTGCTCAGTCACATAATGAAGATCATCCCAACCGTACGGGGTGTTCGTCTGAGCCACCCCAAGTTGCATGGATCCGGAATACCAGGGAGAATCATCCTGGTCCCAACAATGATATGAATGGTCGCCCATGTAACCATCCATCTCAACAAACAACTCTCGAGTCGACCACTCTCACCACCACGAGATTAAGCTCGCAAAAAGTGCTCGACTCGACCCTAAAACGCTACCAGATAGTGTAAAGGGGAGGAGACTATAACGTAGAAGAAGGTGAGAAGAAGATGACTCAGAGGAGAAGGGAAGAAACCCTAAAGCTAGCGAGGGTACAAGGTGAAGGTAGAAGCCTAACTAGCAAGCATGGCTCAAACAATGTAAGGCAATGGGTCCTTAGGCTAGACGACGCCTAATTTCGAGGTCACTAGCCTCGACACGCCTCACCTCCCTACAACGAGGACCACAATGCCCAGCAAGTGATACCAGATCCGGAGATCCAGTACCTCCTACTATCGACAAGGTAGGCAACGCCGATCAGGTCATGGCGGTCTCAACTAGATTACTCTCCTAGTGCGTCCAAAATCCTAGGGCCAATGTATACTTGCTTTTAGTTAAGGCTTTACTTGAGTGTGCTTTTTGGGGCTAAGGGAGGGGTGATGAAATCCCCCACCTTATCTTTGAAGACTATAGGTGATGCCCCTTAAAGATGTTTTGAAATCTTAGGCTAGCAAGCAACTCACCAAACAAGCACTCACCTCACTCTTGTTTCGATGCAAACCTTACTCACTAATGAATGTCCTAATGCGTGAATGAGTGATAAGGAATGCGTACCTCGCTCCAGCAATCAACGACAAAATGTAAAGCAAAGAAAAGAAAGATGCATGCAAGGTCTACATATGATGCATGACCTAGATGGCAAAGAGTCTAATCTTTTGCTTTGAGTTTTATGGTCCAAGTTGATTAAAGGGGGAGTGATTAATGATCTGGGAGCAAACACGAAGTCACAACATGCAAAATTGGACTCCCAGATAACACCAATTACAGAACTAACTACCACAAAAAATTTGGAAGCAGGAAACCCTTACCAGGCCGCCAATTGGCGGGCTCCAACCGCGGATTGGCGGTCCTTTTGTGGTTTCTCTTCCTCAAACTTCTTCAGTAGCCTCCCCTTGATGTGCTGGTTCCTTGAAACTAAGAAACACTAGAAACAAAAAATTTAAAAACCCCTCGAATCGTCCAAACCAAGGTCTGGACAGAGCACCTCCCCGGCAACGAGGCCAAAAACTTGATTGATCTCGTTTTATATTTCTACCGCAAGTGCACGGCCGCGTTGAAGCGGTGGCAAATACGGGTCGTCCACTGGGAGGTGTGTCGACACTTGGTTTGTTCGAAGGCGAGAGGTAAAAGAAAGAGAGAAAGGATGGTTACACTAAACTACACTAAGATGCAAAAAGGAAACGAAGATAAGCAATAAAACGAAGCCCCAAAGGGGGTAGAGAAATAATGTGAACATAAAGAAGTGTGTGTGTGTTCATTAAGCTCCTCACAACATGTAGTGCATGAAATCATAAAACTACATCCAACTTTGCCTCTACATTAATTAAGATAAGACTACATCATTAAAACATACAAGACAATAATTGGAATGAAGCTACATGAACTCAAGTATAAAGACTATACCCTACTATGCCTCTACATGAATTAAGATTTTACTACATCATTAAAACATACAAGACATTAGCTAAGGTAAAGGCAACAAGAGCACATACACTACAAATTGTGTTTCCAACATTAACTTCATCCATATCCTAACCTTATCATTCCCCATAAAATAGGTCTACTAATCAAAGCATAAGCTAAGCTTCATTCAAGAGCATTAGCATATCAAAGATAAGAGTGGAGACCCATTAGATGGTTATGGAAATCATATAAAGCTCAAGGGATAAAAATAACACACACTTAATACACTACATAATTATATCACATATTTCTCCACCCCCCAAATGGGGATGGAACTACTCACTACTCATTACACTACTGATTAGACTAAGTAAACAAAACATTTAACTAAGATACTAAAATTACTAAACAAGAAATTAAACAAAGTAAAGCAACCCACACAAAACAAGCAACATAACAAGACAAGATTAAAAGAAACAAATAAACTTTTATTAACAATGACTCACATTGAAGGTAGCATTCTTCTCCACCTTGAGTTATTGCTTCAAGGCTCACTCCTTAGTAGAGAGAATGCCACCAAACAATGGGTAATTACAATGGAAGGTGAAGAGTTCTATTTATAAGCATGGAAAAAACTAATCCAGGACAATCCCCCGATGTGGGACTAAACCAATACCAAAAATAGCCTAAACGAACATTAATACAAGTCCAGGAGAAGTTGGAGCGGATCTGGCATGATCCAGACCGCCAATTGGCGGCCTATAAAGCCCAGATCCGTCTGGGTCTTCTGGTGGGCTTTCCTTGGTGTGTTTCTTGGTCTTGGATGCATCTAACTTGTTTAGTGGAGCTCCGACCCGAATCGAATTGACAAAATACTCCTCATGATGGTGTGGAGTTTCCTGTTTTGCTCTTAGGTCCTTCTGTCTTACGATCACGTCCTTCTCCCTTGCATCTTGATCCCCAGGTCTCACAATTAGGTCCTTTTTCCTGCTTTTGGGTCCTTTCATGGTTCTTCTCTTCAAACCTCTTTATTTCTGAAAACTAAACATAAAACTCGTCACGTAGCATTGCTTAGGTGTAAGATAATGGATATAAGGTACAAATATAAGCATGAAATGATGTCAATCACATATCTAATAAATTTGGGACAAAATCTCATCCCATGCATAATTGTCAAATTCTAAATTGGATGTCAAGAAGGGGAGTAATACATCTCATGCTTACATGTTAATATTTGATTGACGTTAAAAGGGTAGAATAGAAACGAACTTAATTGATATATCATATTCATATTGATAGGGGAAGTTAAATGAATATCTTTAAATTAGAGTAATGAAGTGCAAATTTAAGGGGGAGCAACTTCATTACATGAATTTTGGGAGAGAAAAAACTCAATGAAAAATCTTATTTTTGATGGATGTCAAAGGGGGAGAGAATATTAGGGGTAACCTGAAATTTCCTTAAAATTTGAACAAAAATTGTGCACACTCATAGGGGGAGCATTTATATGCAAAGCTGGCATCTAGAAATTTCAAGCATTAACATATAGGTTGCCATCATAAAAAAACGGGGAGACTGTTGACTTTTTGGCCTTAATCTATGTGTTGATGATTTAATCAACTTAATCTTAATTATAATCAATGTAGAGTAGCACACATTATGCATGGTATATATATTGTATTGCTTAAGTTATAGCCAAAGTGTTCAAATCCCTTGAACGATGGACCGTTCCATACCTTTGGTTCGACCGTTCACTTATGTGAACTTAAGTTATAGCCAACCTAGTTCGACCGTTTGCATGTCTGTTCGAACGTTTCCACACCTTTATGGAAACGATCGACCATGGCACCCGATTAGGTGGAGCGAAGCTGTCCATAATTGTGACCTGCTCAACTCTATTTTTTGTTTCTTACACAAACAACTTCTAATTATATGCCGACGGCTATAACCCCTTAGGAGCTTATAAATAGATGTTACCAAGACACAATTTACAAACTCTTACACTCAAAATTGTGATACACCTCTAAGAGAAACTCCCAAGCTTTCAATTCCCCAAACCTATACTCTCCAAGCCAAAACTTCACACTTTAGTTTATCAATTCCTTATTCACTCAAAGTGTGCTCAAGTTAAAGAGTGTGTTCCACTCACAATTGTCTGTCAAGAAGCAATGATTTTGGTGAAAGCATGAAGTGTTCCCTCTCGGGTTGTGAGAGGAAGAAATCAAGCTAGCAGGGATTGTTCACGAAGCTTGTGGTGTAAAAGGCTTAATCTCAGCCCGAAACGAGATTGATAGTGAAGACGTAGGCGGTGCTTGCAGGAGAGGAAGTAGGCGGAAGGCCGAACCTCTATAAAATCTTCTAGTGTCATTGTGGTTTGCATATTTGTTGTCTTTACTTGTTTGTTTGTTTTTATTTCGCTATGCATCTTTGATTAAGCAAGTAGAGATTGATTAAGCTGGAAAAAAGTGGTTAGAATTAGGGCCATACACGATCTTACAACCATGTGTATGACTCAGAGGACCATTTTGCTTCATTTAAGTCCTTTCTAATTACGTTTAAGTCATTTTTCTCTTCTCTTCCATTCTCTTCTTTATTACCTAATACCTGAAATATAACAACAACCACTCAAGTAGCACAATATTGGGGTAAACATAAGTATATATAGCATGAATATGATGCACGATATGCTACGAATCACCACCCTCCTCCCTAGCGTATGGATCGATGGGTCGGAGAGGATTAAGGGTGTTTGGCGGAGGGAGCGGTAGGCCGGGTCGGCCGCATGTGGGCAGGCGTTGCGTGCGGCCCGACGACAATGATGTCAGTTGCTCTCCGACCGCATGTAGGCTGGTGCCGCATGCGGTCGTACGGGGCCGCGCGATTGTGGTGGCGAACGGATGCGGCAACCAGACCGCCAGCGGCTGGGCCGACGAGGGCTAGCTGGCACTGGCGACAACTGAGGTTAGGGATTTGGATTTGTTTGGGTCTTTTGCAATGAGGTTCCTAGAATTTAATTGTATTTGGTTAAACAATTTAATTGGGTTAATTGCTTGAATAACCTTGAACATTTGTGATTTGCGAAAAGAATGAATAAATGGGATGATTTTGGAAAACCCCTAGACTTTGTGGAATTGTAGGAAATAACTTAATTTAGGGAAAATTGTCATTTTCCCTGGAGTTCCAGATTTTGTAGTAAATAATATTAATTGGGAAATTTAATGTTTTTCTCCTGAACTTATGATGTTATGTGATATGTTTTGTTGTGGTTGTATGACTCATATTTTGGGATAAATTGCGTTTACCGTCTAGCCTTATGTATGTATAAGAGGGGTTCGCGTAACTGGTTGTTCACCCACGTTGTGATGAGTGGTCGTTGGATCTGGGCTCGCGGGCTCGGGCATGTGGTGGTAGTGGAATGGCGTGTGAGATGCGTATGACTAGATGCTAGAGTTTCCACCTGTATTGTGGTGGTTCGGGAGCCCTAGCACCTATGGGGTGGGACGCACATCCCCCCATTCGTTTTTCTTTTTTTAATTGTAATAATAATAATTATTATTATTAATGTTAATAGTTAATAGATGGGTTTGTTAATTTAATATGTTAATATTGTTTATATTAATTATGCCTTCTTCACACCTTCGGGACGTCTGATTGGTTCTGACGTCATTTCCTCCCGCGTCGGTTTTGAGTGGCCCATAGAGTCATCAATGCTCTTTCTATTCCTAACGCTCTCTATTTGGGGACTATCTTCAACTTCTATTTCCGTAGATGCAACCTGTTCACTCCATGCAACACCCATCGCAGTAGCTTCAGAGATAAAAGACTCCCATTTAGGGTATCTGCGCAACATGACCCAAGGATCAAACTAAAGAAATTTGGACCAATGATTTCGCTTGTAGATCACGTGAGTTTGCCGGATGACATCTTCTTCGTTGGTGCCACTGCAATGCCTCATTGAAGCACCCGACCCACTTGGTGACAGACAGTGCAATCCTCATCCATCGTCCCTTTAATGATTCCTCATTTCGTAAAGGGAGGTTCCTGTTGCTTTTGATTGACTCGTCGAAAGAACATTTCACTCTGGTCCATAACGATCTGGCTCTTTGGTTTGTCCCAACCACCACATCGAACTTACTTGCATATATGTCGAGACAAGTCTCTCATCCTTAGTTGTGGACCACGTCTTTGGCTTGTTGGTCCTGGTGGTTTATCGCGATTGTTGGTTGTTGAAAGGGTCAACTTCATCCTCTTCGTGGGCATCTTGTGTAGTGTCTGGTACATTCGCACTACTTTCTCCGCTTAAGCACTGGTTGTACATTTTATATTGGTTTTGTTTTTGTTGGTTTTGTGGTTGGTATTGGTGGTGTGGTTAGACCCCTTGGTATTGGTTGTATGGTGCGCATTGAGGAAATGGATATACTTGATATCCTTGGGGAAAGAGTGGATGTGGATTGGCTCATGGACGATGTGGGGACGATTGTGATATGGAGAAGACATTGCAAGGTTGCTGATGAGAGAAGAAGTAAGATTAGATTTTGGGTGAGAGTAGAAGTAAGATTCGTTTCTATCTCCTTGTACTATGTATAGTCATGCGTGTTCTGTAGCATCACGGGTTTACTGTAAACCCACGAAATATCTTCGGTCCAAGATTCGTTTCTATCTATTTGTGCTCTGTGTAGTCACACGTGTTTTGTAGCATCACAAGATTATTGTAAACCCACAAAATATCTCTGGTCTAAGATTCGTTTCTATCTCCTTATGCTTTGTATATTCACGCATGTTCTGTACTATCATGGGGTTACTATAAACCCACAAAATATCTTCGGTCCAAGATTCGTTTCAATCTCTTTGTACCCTATGTAGTCACGGGTGTTCTGTAGCATCACAAGGTTACTGTAAACCCATGAAATATCTTCTCCCAACTACAAATGAGTGAACATTGTTGGTTTTACCACATCTCCTCATCTCCGATTACTTACTTCTTCTCCCAATGGCTTCTTTTGATATATCTTCCAATTCAAAGTCTGCATCATCTGATGAGGACAACTGCCATGACACATATGCTGTATTGGATCGTGTAACTTAAATGGTTGGTCAAATAGTGACTCAACTGACTACACACCCTAAGAGGTCTAGATGACAAACTATGAATTCGGATTGAGATCGTCAACTTGGTTACAAATGCCTTATTGTCAATTATTTTTCTGACAACCTTGTGTATTATGATACTATTTTCAGGAGAAGATTTTGGATGTGAAGGCATGTCTTTGTTCGCATTGCTAAATCCATTGAGGCATTTGATGTTTTCTTTCAACGAGTATTGGGCTTACAAAAAAGTACATCGGCACTATGAATCTAGCCTACGACGTAGTGGCCAATGAGGTTGATGAGTACTTTCATATGAGTGAAGCAACAGCCAAAACCTCCACCCAAAAATTCTGTGAAGGTGTCATTAAAAATTTCAGCAGTGAGTATCTTCGAAGGCCTACTACAACTGACTTAGCATGACTACTTCACATATGTGAGCAACATGGGTTCCCAAGCATGATGGGGAGTACCGATTGTATGCACAGGGAGTGGAAAAATTGCCCAGCTATTTGGAAGGAACAACATCAAGGGCGTAGTGGAAAGACAACATTATTCCTTGAGGTGGTGGTATCGCATGACTTATGGACCTGTCACTCCTTTTTTGGAATATCGGGTTCGTGCAATGACTTGAACGTCCTGCATCGATCTCCTGCAACATACTAGAAGGATGAGCTTCACCTGTAACTTATTATAGGAATTCGTGCCCCTATGTATGTATATATTTTTAAAAAATTATACATGCATACAAGATCGATATTCATATTTTCGACCATTTTATGTACACAATTTTATATTTATTCTAATAACATGTAATCTACATATATATTAAAACAAATATAGGAGGATCATACCCAAAGGTTCTATAAAACCTTTATGAAGATCCGGAGTTGCACTGCTCGTCGAATTGCCCACCGATTCACCTCCAAGTGTTCACCAAACTCTAAACAAGATTAGAGAGAAAGGAGCTAGCGAATTCAATATCTAAATCAAGCTTAGAATCTAGCTAATAACCCATCTAAAGCTCCACGAGAATCAATCTCCAAAAGCTCTAACTAATTAAGAGAAATTCTGATGGATTAGTGGAGAGGTTAGGGAGAGAGAGAATTTGGCATTAACCTAAACAAGTAGGGTGAGGAGACCTATTTATAGACTCTCCCGACACCTACATCATGGGCTACCCACTAACCCATGATCTCTTGCTTTTCTCTCCCTTAAACCAATCACAAAGTGACACATAATCATCCTAAAAAAACGTTTGACCATAATTGGAATAAATCCATCCCATGATCAACATTATTCTCTTAATAATTCTGACAAAAACGTGTCCACCGGACCACCGTGATTAACCAACCCGTCGACCAATTGACAATTAATCGTGGTTTCGGTTGGACCATGAAACCCGATGGTCGACCCATCACACGCTAATAAAGCTACTATGATATTTCAGTCGAACATAACACACAAACGGTTGACCGATTCAACACGAGAAACGGCTACTGGAAGTTTTCGATCGGACTGAGTCACAAGTCGGTAGACTGATTACTACCAAGAAAAATTCTCGGAAGCTCCTGGAGGTTTTTGGTCAAACTATGACTTCTACCGGTCGATCGATTAATCCTAGAGAAATCTCCTGGAATATTTTGGTCGACCAACACCTCTATATGGTCGACCGTTCACATACGTAATGGCTACTATGAATTTTTGGTCGACCGGTCTCTGAAAACATTCGACCGTTTTGTCCAATTTTTGCCTTTATCAAATTTTGGATTTACATCCAACAAAATTTGGTCCTTGAGTTTTTTAGCAAATTCATATATCATGTAAGATATTATCTTATGTAATGTATAACTATTACACCCCATAATAGATACATCTCATATGAATTTATTTTTTATTCGAGTTATGTCAATTTTCATGACATATTGATTTTATCGATTCACCACATGTATGTTATTTCACATGTAAACCCGATACGTCATACGAACACAAAATCAAGGTTCTTGTTTCCCAGTTTTGTGGTGTGACCTAAGGAGGATCTAAGTTATATTGCCAATTATATTAAACACTTAATATCACAAACTATAAACGGTATCTAGCTATACATTATAGTTACCCAATTAGCATAGATGTCTTGTTCACTTGAACTAAACACAATCCATTTAGTGATGTAAGAACATCACTTGTGTCTCTCCATTGCCTCATGATATTAAGAATATTATACAAAGTAGAAATGTGTCACCTTTGTATTATATATTCATTTCTTGATCTCTAAGCTAATTATAAATATGTAACTTAACACAAGCCACATTTTGCACATTATAATTTCGCTTTATCAGGGAGCCACGAATATCATCACTCAAGCTAAGATGGGCAATGATAATCTTTTGACTAACTATTTTTTCCAGCATAAGTCATGTTCAACAAACTATTGCATTTATCACTATGCTCAATAATAACTTTTGACAAATTAAACACTTCTTATGTGAAAAGATATATCTCATATCTTAGGATTCGAGACACAATGAAACATTAATCACACTTAACATAATTTCATAATGGTTCATTTGTTAGGTCTATTCAATATATAAAAGTATCCATTTTCCTCTTTTATATACTCGTGTCGTGAAATATTTGTAGAGCTACAATACTCTTTAACCAACACGACAATCTTATCTTGGTAATTAATGTTCCATGTCAATTACCATGATTGTGAATAACTTTTGATTTATGTAAACCATTATCGTTTAGAGCTCTACAGTTAAGGACCAAGAGCCTCTTCCGTAACACTTTTAAAAGACGAATACATTACTCAAGGAACAAAATATTTGCACATCTAATTCATAATAATTGACATATAAAAGTAAGCTTTTAGAACACATCCCTTGGAATATGACTACGATAGATCCTTGGAATCGCAGGCAGACCCATTCCGTCAAACAAACTTCCTTTTCATGCCCCGCGATATAAACGACGACACAATCGTGATGATGTTGTTGGAGCTAGAAAAGGAGAAGCACCAGAAGAGGCTCGCGACTTCCCATTTAATCATTACTTTGTTTCCTCGTGCCACAGTCCATGGTTGTAGTGCCACAACAATCGCTACAATGTGCATCTTCAATCCCACCACCAACAATACCTTTGATATTCCTCCTCCCTTCGAATATGACTACGACATCAAGGTTTGCAGCATTGGGTTTGGTTTTGATTCGATATATAAAGAGTATAAGGTGGTAGTGCTTGTATATAGGTTAATTCACATGATATTCTTCTTCGGGGTTTGCACCATCTCCTAGCGTGGAAAGTTGTTTCCCTGGAGATCACTAGAAATACAATCACCTCTTTGCAACCTATTGATACTTCCAAACAACAGCAAAGTGGTGATGAATGGGAAACTTCACTTCTTGTCACATGAACAAGTGCCCAACTCCGCCACCAAACAAATCATACTGATTTTTTGTCGTTTGATTTGCATAATGAGCAGTTTAATGTCCTCTCAATTGCTAAAGTAGAGCCTAGACCGTGGGGCACGACAAAGTTGACATTAGTGGATACATGATCGGAAGGATGTTTTGGGCGAGATCTATAAATCAAACAAAAGTGTGAAGGTGTGGACAATGACAGAGTATGTTGGATCTAATGGCCCCTAATTTAATTTAAATGGCTTTACTAATAATGGACTATGCAGTCGAAATAAAACAAACAAGTACCGCTACTACAGTACAAAGATACACACACAGTATCTATCCATCGATGTACACCGTCGTTCATCGGTGTATCTCTACACCGACGAATATTCATCCGCCAGAGCTTCTTACATCGGTGTTACACAATTCCAAAGGATATTGGCCGTCGGTGATCATTTTGGTGTGAACTTTCCTGCCAAAAAAATTCCCCTTGTTTCGTCATCTCGGATAACACCGATGGATATTTTGTCGGTGTTTTACACCAACAGACATATCCGTGGGTGTATCTTACACTGACTAAAATATACTTCGACGACATTTCATCTACATCGACGGATAAGTCCCGTTGGTGATAATATCTATGACCTACACCGACGGATACATCCTTTCAGTGTACGCCCGTCATGACTACCATCAACGGATATCAACCGTCGGTGTGTACTAACCATAAAAAATGAAACGACCTATCCGTTAGTGTAGGCCCTATCTAGAACCTAAAAGAGCTTGTTTGCTCTTTCTTGGTTCCCATTTTCCCTGTTTAAACAAATATATCGTCACAATTCATTCAATCGTCATTCATCACAACTCAAACATTCATAACTTAAACAATCATACATTCACAATTCAATTCAATCGTCATTTACTTCAAAGATTTATAAATCACAATGCTGTTGGCTTTTTTGCCTTAATCTATATTAATTTTGATGATTAATTAAACTAACCTTAATCAACCAACCTAATCAATCAAAGTGAGCAAACACTCTACATGCATTGCATATATATTTGTATACTTGTAATCATCTTAATAGGTTGATCAAAGACACACAAGGAAAGGAGCATTGGGACAAAGACATCAAGACTCAAGACTTGTAATCAAAGCTTTGGACCAAGACATGTAATTTTTTTATTATTAAGTCCATAAGGTTTACTGTAAACTAGAGCACTAGGATTCTGTCCCGTCCATCATCGGTAATCCGAACCCCTTTCGGTCAACCAAATCTTGTCTAGTTCGGTCCACCGAACACCTTTCGGATACCCGAATACTTCCCACCAGTAAAACGTAGGTGTTCTCTGGAATTGCCCCAACGGAAGACCGAACCACCTTCGGTCGACCGAATAGCCCTGGACTGGTTTTGGACTTTGCTCCAACGCTCGCATTCGAATCGAGTCCCCAGAGCCCAATTGACTTGTCCCACTTCGGACGACCGAATACCTATTGGTCTACTGATTCCTTATTGGCTGTAGGTGCACAACGACTATTTACACGTGGCACTTGACCATTGTACTCAACAACTAATTGAGCTATAGCTGTCATCGCAAAACCCACTCTAACTTCGGTCTACCGAAGTGTACACGGTCAACCGAACTTGAGTAGATAAGAGCCCAACCAATTCTACTGTCCACCTTGAAATGGTGAACCGAATGGACTTTGGTTAATCGAACTTAATTAGGGCTAAATAGATAAAAGCTATTGGAGGTTGGTGAACAGTGATCTGATACATAATCGGTCAACCGAGTTCTTAATTCAGACCAATTCTTTGAACAACCATTTGGATAACGGTCGACCGAATATGCCTCAATTTCTGCCCGAACTTAAGTCACATCTTGCATTCCTATTGGTCCATTTCCCCACCAACTCCCAAATGGCTAGTTGAGCTTGAAGGCTTATAAATAGGACCTCATTTGTTGGTTTTGGATCTCTTGAACACTTCCTATCTATCCAATACTCAAAGCCAAATCCTCTCCATCTTCAAGCTCTCAATCCACAACACTCAAGCATATCCAATTCCATATCTATATCCAAGTGTGCTCAAGTATAGAGTGTTAGTTAGATTGTGATTCCATCTCCATATTCAAAGAATCACCAAGTTGTAAAACTTCGAGGAAGCACCCTCTCGGATTGTGAGAGGAGACACGAGCGAGGTGAGGTTGTTCGCGAGGCTCGGAGTTGTAAACGACATTGATCTTGGCCCATAACGGAGATCGGTTAGTGGAACCGTAAGCGAGGCTCGGGGGATCGAGCGAGGCTTGCGAGGAGGACTAGGACCCGGGTGTGGGTGCTGAACCTCTCTAAACTCCGGTGTCGACAAATTTGTGGTTTGCAATTGTTTCTTCCTTTATCCTTCGATTATTATTTTTAATTACGCATTTATCTATCGATTAGAGGACCATAGATCCTAACAAATTCAAACATTCATACACCACCAAACATATAAACTCTAAAGTAAAAGTTGTAGTTTCATAGAGAATCAAATCACAAATAGAATGGAGATTTTTATAGAGATTTGGCTCATAATCCTCTCTTCCAAGCCCCACTCGATCACCACGAGCCCGCTCATGACTTCACCAATCCAATCTTCGTTCTGGGCCAAGATCAAGCCTTTTGCAAGCTCGCGAACAATCTCACCATTTTGATTCTTCTTCTCGCAACCCGAGAAGGTGGTTTACTCTGAAGTAATACAACTCTCAAACAAATAATGACAGTGTTACAAAACACTCTTAACACTTGAGCACACTTGAGTAGGATAGGCTTTAGGAACACAAGTGGGATGTTTAGGCTTGCATGTGTAGGATTTCACCTTTGTAGTGGTACATGTTTCTCTCGGATCAATAGGGCAATAGAGAGTGTAAGAGATGTCTAAAACTATGGTTTGAATACCTATTTATAAACCCTAAGATTTCTATAGTCGTTGGTGCTAAAGACAAAAGAGAAAAATAAACAATTAACAAAAGATGCAAAAGTGATCTACCTGTCGGGTCCCAAACGATCGACCGGTTGGTCAATTATGTTCGACCATACACTTAAGTAGTAATTTTAATGGTCAAACGGATATGCAAATCGGTTAGAACAACACAATGTAAACTAGGAGTTTGTATACTGGAAACTGGATATTCTGTCAACTGTTGTGGCAAAAACAGTGGGACAATTTCAAGAAAGCTTACTGTCCAATTTTAGGTCTGATTCGTTCGACTGCTAGGTGTGGTCTGGTCAACCAATAGTCTAAAGTTGGTAAATGCGCAATCTTCAAAATAGTCGTTGGGGAATAACGATGAGAAAACAAATCGAAAATGAAATTTGAAAAAACAAGGAATGGTCGGACGAACTCATGAGAACGGTCGACCGTCTAACCAAGAAGTTGTTTAAAAACGGTCGAAGAGAAGTTAAGTTTCGATCGACCGTTTCGTCAAAGATTGGTTGAAGTTGAGTTTGAATGGTTTTCCAGCTATAGTTTAAGTGATCTATTGAAGTCCAAAAAATATGAGATTTTGTATGTAGATATCTCAAGTTTACAAAAATTTCTAAAGAATCAAATAATGATAAAATTGTAGGATCTACTAGGCCCTAATATTAGTCTAAAGGGGGGTGAATTGACTAATTAATATAGTTTAACAAACTATGTCGAATTAAAAGCTAAGACAAATTAATGTGAAGAAGAGAACAACAAACCACAACACCGGATGTGTAGAGGTTTGGATCCAACCACCGGATCCTAGTCCTCTCTTACGAATTGCTCTTACTCGAGGAACTTCGCGTCCTCCAGTAATCGGATCTCCGTTGTGGGCCGAGATCACACCTTTACACCACAACCTTTAAGAACACCCTCGCCTAGCTTGGAAAACCTTCTCACAATCCGAGAAGAGCTTCACTCCGGAAGCTTAGTACAATTCTTGAAGAGTTTACTTCAGCAACTAATCTTGAGCACTTGAAATGGATGATGCAATCAAAGAGGATGATTTCAAGTGAGAAGATGTGAGCACAAGTGTTTAGAGCAAGTTTGAGAGTAGTAGTGAGATTTTGAGCTTGGAGAAAGATTGGTGACCTTGGATGGGTGTTCTAAGCTCTATTTATAAGCTCAAAACTAGTTCTAGCCGTTGGGATTAAAATGGTATAAAGTTGTGCAAGAAAACACAAGTCAGGATGTGACAGGACACATTTCAGGACACAAACGGTCGACTGGATCGGGTTAATCAGTCGACCGGATCGGGTTAATCGGTCGACCGGTATGCAAAAATAATTGTTTTGGTCGAGCGAAGATGCAGACGGTCGAACCAACTGGGCTAGAACTTAAGTGATCGGTCGAACGAACTGGATCACGAGTTCGATCGAAAATGACCAGTAAAAATGGATCTGGAGAAGATGCAAGAATTGGTCGACCGTTAAAAGAGTTTCGGTTGACCATTTGACGTGTTTGATTATAGACAAGATGAAGCCAAGGACTATCGGTTGAACAAAATGAATTGAGGGTTTGACCGAAAACTTCCAGTAAAAATGGGTCTGGGAAGTTTTCGAGAATCGGTCGACCATTTAGGAACGTTCGGTCGACTGGAAGACCAAATCCAAAAGTGGTGCTCGAGGTAGCCCGGGCGTTGTTATTTATGGTCTTATGGATGTCGAATGTATCTTGTTTTACTTGGTAATCTTCCTTTTCCTTTGTTGTAGCTTGTTTTTAGGTAAATTTATGCATGTTTCTTAGGGCACCCTCAATGGGGTGCCCAAGAAAATGTCACCCATGGGCGACATTTTCTGCCACCCGTCAATCAGGTGGCGTGACCAGGCGCCTGGTCACCCCATTGGGTGTTTTTTTAATTTTTGCTTTGTTTTATTTTTATTTGTAGATTAATGAGTTTATTTAGTTTGAAATTAGTTTAATTTGTTTAACATTAGTTTATTAATTAAATAAATTAGATTATTTAGTTTAATCAGTAAATTAATTTGTTTAATTTTTTAATTTATTTTGTAAATTAATTAGTTACACAAATTTAATTGAAATTTAGTTGTTGCAAAATAATTTTTTTAATTTTTGGTTGATTATTATAATTTAGAGAAGCATATAGAATTACAAATTATTTTGCGAAAATAATTTTAAAAAAAACAACAAACATTTCATTAGGAAGATTAAAAACAATAACACACATTTCATTAAGAAGATAAAAAATTACAACTCTTATTTTCTCATTTGTTGAAATCCTTCGATTCTGCAGCCAATTTTTTCTTTAAGGTCTATCAACGAGGACTTACTCGACAAATTCATCAACCATTCAAGTTTCTTTATGTCTTTTTTGTCTTCATGTTTTTTTACGTTGTTTAGTTAGTTTATCTTGTTCGAGAAGAGTGACTTCTCTTTTGATGTCTGCATTGTCGTGGATCTTAATTTTCCCTTTCTTCACCTCTTCTGGACGAGTGTATGGTTCTACTTGAATGTTTGCTTTGTCAATTGGTGGCACCGAAGTAGGCGTGTAGTAGTTTTCAGAATCCTCCGTATGTGGTCTTTTTCCAGAACTACTAGTTTCTGGACTATCGGCAATAGAGATAGAAGTTCTAGGTCGTCCACGTTGAATGTTGCCTATGGAAGAAAATATGATGGGCTGTCGTTTTAGGTACCGCACAACATTACTCACTATTGTTTCCCTCATCCTCACTCTCGTTTTCATCACATTGTGCTTCAGATGGATATGATGAAGGACATTTGTCACGAAGGAACTACGAGTACATCTCGTAATTTTGTTGAGGATTTGTAGGAAGAACGGTGGGAATGAATTCTGGTCTGGTTGATATTGGTATTCTGGATAATTGGTATATGGACTTGGGAACGAAGATGGACTTGGGTAATTGGTATATGGTCTAGTGGGAAATAAACATCGTTGATTTTTGGGTGGTTAGTTGCTGGTGTTTCGTGTTTGTCGTGGTGGTTAGGGGAAGACATTATATGCCAACTAATTATTATTAAAAAATATATCAAAAGTAATAAAACAAAAGGGTCAGTTTTGTGTCAGTAGGGCCAGCTTTGTATCACTAGCACAGTTTTGTATCACATCGCACAACCATTTGTCACGTCACACTACTTTCAAAATTCAAAATTTTTAAAAATTTTATTAATTTGTTTTCGTAGTTTTATTTTCTACTATTTATATTTAGTTATAAAAAGTGATTGTAAAATACAATAAGTTAATTAATTGGTTATTATTGAAAATTGTAAATGAGGGAAAAAGAAATTACGGGGAAGAAAGAAAATGCTAATTTGATAAGTTAACATTTATTAGTGAGTTGTGGTGAAAAAGAGAAGGTTATTAAGAGAGAGAAAAAATTGTTGAATAGATAAATTGTTGATTTGACAAGTTGACATTTATGAAATGCCTAAGAGTGAGGTTGACCTCAGGGTAAACACTTTAAAACCTAACGAATGATCCATATCATAGAATCAAGACACAGGCAAAAAAAAAACTGCCACTACAACAACAAGAAATTGTAACCATAGAAGAAGAAAAATGCAAAAATAACACTTAGTCTTAAATTAAAAATTCAAAAGTAAACTAAAATTAGGCATACTCAAAAGATGAAACTGGGTTAACCAGAAAAAGTTAGAATTGTGCAATACGATCTTTCACATAAAATTTGCTTATATAGTTTTACCATATCTTTTGAGTTCTAATATATATGAGGTATCATTTCAATGCTATGCTATTTTATTTAGTATTTTTACTAGTGATTTGATAAAATATGATTACGAAATATTTTATTAGCTTCTTTCCACTTCAATACTACTTAAAACAAACCATCTCATGCAATTACGTGAGCATCACAACACAAAGTTATAGGCTTTCGTCACTTCACTCTCCACCTCAGTCAAATCTCCGGGCAACTTCAAACTCTCATTGGAGTACCTATCGAATACCGAGCAGCTTGAGAGCCTTAGCATCCTCCAACCTCCTCTCCTTGGCCAACTCATCCACCACCCTCTGCAAAACCTCGCCCGCGACCAAACATTTCCTCCTAACGCAATCGTTCCCCAACCTAAACGCCAACTCCAGCTCCCCTCTCTCTTAAGCCAACGGCAACAGCACTCCGAACGTCCCCCGGTTCGGTTCGCAATTCCTCATCCGCATTTCCTCCAACACCTTCTTAGCCTCTTCCAAGTCCCCACTTTTACAATGACCCATCACCAGCGTACCCGTCGGGGTTAACCCCGGCGAGTTTCATTTCTTCTAGAAGTCTCCGCGCCCCCTCCAACCTTCCCTCCGACGCCAAAAAGTGCATCTTGGCGTTATAATATTTGACATCAGGTTCCACACTTCTACTCCTCATCAGCTCCCACACTTTCTCGGCCTCCTCAGACTCACCAATCTTATTAAAGCCGTCTATCAAACTGGTGAAAGTGATGACGTTGGGCCTCACACCCTTCTCCTCCATCGCTCGAAAAACCACGTAAGCTACTGTGAGATCTTTCATCAAACACCTGGCATGCAAAGCAGTATTGAAGGAGTAAAGATCAGGAACGATGGTCGGATTCCCGGCGGGAATCGAGCTAAACAGCTCGAGGGCTCGTCCGGGACGCGGAGAATTGACGAGGGCGGAGAGGAGGGCGTTACAAGAGAGGAGGAAGTGGGGGAAACCATGTCTGGAAGGTGTTCGAAGGTCGTCTCGGCGTGGTCGGGCATGCGGGCTTTGCCGTAGAGGGAGACGAGGCGGACGGCGAAGCCCTCGGTGAGGTCGGGAAGGCGCTTCTGGGACTCGAGGACGGCGGATACGGCGTCGGGGCGGGAGTTGGTCGAGAGGCGGATGATGAGGGAGAGGTAGAGGCGGACGAGGCCACGGTGGCGGAATGACATCGACATTGGTTTGGGGTTCGACTAGATTTGTCTGTTGTAGTTTGGGAGGGGTTTTGTAACTTTGTTAATAAAAACTTAAATATTTGTTTTCAAAAACTTTATTCTTGTTAATAAAATAAGAACTTCAAATTGAAAATAAAATAAAATTGAATCTATCTATCTACTATAAGGCCATCTTTAACCCCAACCCCAAATATCTTGACACGTCAGCTTTCTCTCTCTGCCACGTCAGCAAAAAACACTATGCAACCCACAACCCAACCCAACCCATTTTTCTCTTCTTAACCACAACCCCACTTTCAACACTCTCTCTCCTCCACATCATTTCTTTTTACCTCATTTTCTATATCAACATAATAATTCACAAACTATTAAATTTATTATTTTTATAATAACTTAATCTAATTAACTTACAATAATTACGAACAACACATAATAATTAGATTTTATTAAAATTCGACAATTACATATTATAATAATTCAAAGATAAAATATTACAATACATATTACAAACATAATTAATTCTCATTCCGTCCAAAACGTCGCCATATATTCTCGATCAAATCGGCTCGCAATGCCATATGTTTTTTAGCATTGCGAGCTCGATCTCTGTTACGCACATATTTGTTAATATCCACGATACGCTCAGTGGAATACCGGAGACCCGACGGGTTTGAACTTTCACCGATTTCTTGAGGGCGCTCATGTATAAATTCGTTTATATCCACCAACTGTTCATAAGAGTCGCGTTCGTCCTCCACGATCATGTTGTGCATGATTATGCATGCAGTCATAATTTTACCGAGAATGTCTGGAGTCCATGCTAACGACGGTCTTTTCACGATGGCGAATCTTGCCTGAAGCACTCCAAATGCACGTTCCACATCTTTCCTTGTTGCCTCTTGAAATTGGGCAAATAATTTATCTTTAGGTGTTTGAGGAAGGATGATTGATTGCATAAATGCTGCCCATTTTGGATAAATACCATCTGTAAGATAATAACCCATATCATACGAGTTATCATTCACTTCGTATCTCACAGGTGGTGCGCGACCCTCCAGAATGTGATCGAAAACTGGAGAGCGTTGGAGGACATTGAGATCATTACACGATCCTGGGATCCCAAAAAATGAATGTCAAATCCAAAGGTCGTAAGATGCAACAGCTTCCAGAACAAGTGTCGGTTTTCCGCTTCGACCTTGATATTGTCCCTTCCAAGCAGCTGGACAATTCTTCCACTCCCAGTGCATACAATCGATGCTCCCCATCATGCCTGGAAACCCTCGTAGCTCACCAACCTGGAGCAGTCTTGCTAGGTCCGCTGCGGTAGGGGTTCGTAGATATTCATCACCGAAATTGGTAATGATACCTTGACAGAAATTTTGGAGAGATTGTCTTGCTGTTGCTTCGCTTAGACGTAAGTACTCGTCCACCTCGTCTGCCGCTACACCATATGCTAACATCCGGAGCGCTGCAGTACATTTTTGGATACCTGATATGCCAAGTCGACCCACAGCGTCCGGTCGTTGCTGGAAGAACACATCGGTAGCCTCAAGCGTGTTTACAATTCGAAGTAAGACATGCTTCCGCATTCGAAATCTCCTTCTGAAAACACGATCACAATACACAGGATTGTCATTAAAGTAATCTGCAATTAGACGATTATAACCAACAGTGCGATCTCTATCTGGGTTAGAAGTTCGTCGCCTCCTGTTACGTGGTCGTTGTGCTTCGAGGTAAGAGGAGAGGTACTCGGCAACCATTTCAGTTGCCTGGTCTATGGCCTCATCTAGGTCATCAGATGATGAAGACGAGGAATTAGAGTTAGAAGATTTGTCACTCGACATAGTTGAGACTTGAGGTTTGAGGAAGACTTGCAAATGACCTTCTATTTATAATGTTTTGTCGGACGACTGTTCATCATCACGCGTTGTTAAACGAACTTTCAAAGTTGATTGTCATGTGTTGTCTGTTAGTTGTCACGCGTTGTCTTCACTATTTGTTGTCACTCGTTGTCGACGAATCTCCACTGTTGGTTGTCACGCGTTGTCTTCACTATTTGTTGTCACTCATTGTCGACGAATCTCCACTGTTGGTTGTCACTCGTTGTCGACGAATCTTTACTTTTTGTTGTCATGCGTTGTTGGACGAATCTCCACTGTTGGTTGTGACGCGTTGTCGGACGAATCTTCACTGTTGGTTGTCATGCATTGTCGACGAATCTCCACTGTTGGTTGTCACGCATTGTCGGACGAATCTTCACTATTGGTTGTCATGCGTTGTCGACAAATCTTCACCCTTCATTGTTATATAAGCTAACACTTCAAACTTCATTTCCTACAACTCATCCAAAGCTAGTCTCGCATGTTAAACAAACATGTCTTCTCCTGACCATAATCGTGACTCACGTCCTGCACGGGGTATTTCCCAACCACAATTTTACCAGTTCGATCCTTACAACTATCCAAGCTTACCACAAAATCCACCACCACAATTTTTTCAACCACAACAATATCACAATCCATTACCACCACAACAATATCACAACCCATTACCACCACAACAATATCACAACCCATTACCACCTTATGTCATGTATGCCAACCTAATTAGTGGACATGATCCGAATGATGCCGATGTGAATGATCAGAATCAGAGCGACGACCATCCCTCCTCCCAACCAACACAATCACCGCAACCAAATAAAGTGAAGGCGTGGTCAACGTTGGAGGATGAAGCGTTGATTTCGGCTTACATGCAGGTTAGTATGGATGCCATTGTCGGGACCTCACAGAAAGACGGAGCTTTATGGGGTAGAGTGGCACGTGTGTACGAGCATGCTGCCCGCTCGAACAAGAACATAGCCCCACGCCTGTCGGACTCCTTAAAAGGTCGTTGGAGGAGGTTTACGCCTCTTGTAATGAAATGGAGCGGTTGCTATGATGAAGCTGTACGACGTCAAAGGAGCGGATACAACCACGACGATGTAATTCGTGAAGCGCATGCTATTTACGAATCCACTGTTGGTTCTAAGTTCTCATTTCTTCATGTATGGGAAATGTTACGTAAGTACCCAAAGTGGGAGTCGTTCGTTAAACCTGGTTCGGGAAGTGCAACACGTGCACGCCCACCCATAATTGAACTAGAGGAAGTAGAAACTACTCCAACATCAGGAAGCGGGAGTAAGAGGAAAAGCACGGAAGGCTCTTCGACCAGGTCGTCTCCACCGAACGAAAGAACACCAGATGAAACTCCAGAACAATCCTTTCAGCGTCCGGAAGGGGTTAAAAAGGCAAAGAAGAAGGGAAAAGCTCGAGCAGCAAATCAACTGGACGATCGGGTTGTAGACTTGTGTTCAAAACTTGAATATTGTTCGCAAGTTAGAGGTGAAAAATCGGAGCGAAAAGCAATGTTGAAGCTGGCCACTGAGAAGATAGCATTAATGAACACATTATTTGGTAAATCGAACCGCACAGAAGTGGAGGAAAAGACACTTGGAAAGTTGCTGGATTGGGCTGAGAAAAATGGACATCTTTAAATTAGTTTAGTTATGTATTTAGTTGCTAATCGATTTCGGTCAAGTTTAGTTTAAGTCAAATTTCATGTTATTTCCTTTTTGTAGTAGAAATCTATGTTATGTGTTTGGTTGTTAATTTGTTTTGAAGTTAATTTAATTTATTTGAGTTTCAATTTTTTTGTTTACTATATTATTAACAAATATTAATAAGTGATACACTTTAATTGATTTATTTAACAAAAACACAAGAAAATGTAATTTTTTTTAAAAGTTGGATTGAAACATATTGAACTCGTACGAACGGCTGCCCAGCTCGCCGGTGAGCTGGCGGGGATCTCGCTGAAAGGTAAACACAATTTCAAATTTGATATTAAATTCAATATTGATTTTGTATTATTATAGTTAATTCAATTGATTTATTTTATTAATTATTATATTTATTTACAATTTATTTTAATTATATATATTTATTAACATATTATTTAACTAATATAAAAAAAATAAAAAAAAAATTCAACCAACCAGGTCTGGCCACGTGGCCAGACCTGGGTCGGAACCCGGGTCGGGTCGCAGACCCAGGTCGCGACCCGACCCGGGTCCGCTCCCCATTAAGGGGAGCCAGGTCGGGGCGAATTTCACCCCGACCCGAAAAGGGCCTCCGTTAAGGAGGCCCTAAGTGCAAACTCAAAAGGTTCAATTGAGATGAACTTTAAAAACCAAATAATTAATATCTCATCCCTTCACTGTTTTCTCCAACCATTTTTGCACACTCCTGCCAGCATAATATCTTTGCTTCAAAGTGATAAGATGAGTAGATATGAAAAATAGCCCAGGTATTGTGTCCCATATTCTTCTTTACCAAATTACCATCCTTAACTGAGTTATTTCCTATTTGTGTAGCCTAAGTATTGTTCTTAACTTCTTATGATTTTTTTGATGATCTTAGAACTCACTGAACCACAACCCTTAGGACGTCGACCCAGCTACAAATCCCAAGGTGGTCCACACCACTTACACTGGGACGTAGTTAAATTAAACGTAGGAGAGGTTAACTTCTTATGATTCTTATCCACCCCTTTTATACCAAAGGCTTATAAACACAAAGTAAACAAATACAAAGAGTAAGAACATATTGCTTACAACCCATCCGTACCTCTATTTCACATAAGAATTTCAACAACACTTGTACTTACAACGAAAAACAAAAAGAAAATAACCACCATTCCAGACGTTTGGAACCATCATATCTAGTATCTACACACACTTGTATGGGCCCATTCTCAAAAGGTCAACCACCGTGTTCCTCGCACGCATCGCCGATCTAAACAACCCATCGACTGCATCCCCCAACCCGTCCAACCCCTCGGTGACAACCTCCGCTGAGTTCCCCAATTCCTCGGCAGCAACCCTAACCCTCTCCTCGCCACCATCTCCATCTATACCCTCCACAATCCTCCTCACCTTCACCTCCAACTCCCCCATCCCGCCGGCGACTCCAATATCCCTGGACTCGAACTCGCTGGGAACCCTAATGAACTGAATCTCCTTTTCTTTCCCGTTGAAGTACACAAGCAGAAGCGAGGAGGTTAGAGCCGAAACCATTTCCACGGCGTCGGTCGCGTAGATCGCCGGAGCGTCGCCTCAAGCGAGGAGTTGGGTTTGCTGGAACTCGCGGAGGACGTACCGTGCGACGGAAGTTTTTTCCGACAGAGAGGAGGTGGAGGGCGTAGCGGAGGAGGAGGAGGCTGTGGCTCAGGGAGTCGAGAGTCACGGTGACGGTGTTGCAGAAGCGGAAGATGGAGAGGGTGGTGGAGATGGAGGTGGAGTCGGAGAGGGAGGTGGAGAAGAGGTGGATGATATATTGGATTAATCTAGGATTAATAAGATATTTGCCCAAAGCACTGACACATGGCGCGTCCCCATTGGCCTACACATTTAGGGTTTAGGGTGGGGCCATCTATATAAGGAGGGGAGTCTCCCACTGGATGGATGTTCATGTGTGCAAACCCTAGCCCCACTAAACCCAAGATGCCACCTCTCCCTCTCTCTCTCATTCGTCCCTCCACCTCCACCAAGTCAATCCGTGGACCCTTAGGTGTTCGACTCGTGCTTCTGTTGGATTTCGTGCCCAATTATTTGTACATATTTTTCGAAATTTTATAAACATATAGGATCGAAACATTCATATTTTCTTCGATTTTCATATAGACATGCATTTGTTTGTCCTAATTATTTAACATGCATTAGAATAAACAAACAATTACAAAGAGGATCATACCTAGAGGTTCTCTAAAACCTCTTGAAGATCCAGAATCGCCCAGTGGATTGCCTCCGAGTATTCACCAAACTCTAAACAAGATTGGAGAGAGAAGAGCTAGCCTCTCAATCTCCAATAGAGTTTAGAATCCAATTACTAACCCCTCTTTAGTTTCCTTGAGAAGAAGATCTCTGAAAACTAAAACTAATCTTAAGAATTAAGGAAATTTCGTGGAGAATTGTGGAGAGAGATTTTTTCATGAGAAAATAATGAATTAATTAATGAGGTAATGAGATAAACTTGTATTTATAAGTTCTCTACAAATTACCTATTCATGTGCAATCTCTTGCCCATGATTTCATGCAAATTTCCATCTAACCATCCATTATTTACTAACAAATGATCTCAGCCACGAATCAAATCAATTATGGACCAATTCCATGCATGATCTAATTAATTCTGCAGAAAACCGTCTGGACCGGTCGACCGTTTAGAGGTTTGGTCGACCGTTCGAACCAAGTTTCGGTCGACCGTTCGACATTCGGTCGACCGTTCGCAACAATAAAATATTTCATCGCAATGTTCGGTCGACCGTTCCGAACAGACGAAAATTCCCTGTTATCGGTCGAGACGTGTCCGGTCGACCGTTTACTGTTAACCGGTCGACCGTTTTTGCACAGTACTGCAGACTTGTCAAATTTCGGTTTAACCCCTACAAAATTTGACATTTCGGGATTAGTAGTAAATTCACAACTTATGTAACATATTATCCTATGTAATGATAAATCATTACACCCCATAATATTTACATCACATATGAATTTAATTTAGATTCTAATTATGTTATTAATCACAACGTAATTTTGATTTTGCTTGTTCACCCAATGTGTCATATTTTCTACATGAAACCCGACACATCTTATGAACTCAAAATCCCCATTTCTTGTTTCCCAGTTTTGTGGTGTGACCTATGGGTGGATCTAAACTAAGTTGTGTAAGACCCGCTCTCCTGCCACCCTGTTTTGGTTTTATTAATCCTTTTACTCCTCGCTTATGTTATGTGTTTTATTGTCTACGTTTTGAGGTTATGTTTGGTTTCGTAGAAGTTTCCTGTTTGGGCGGGTTCGACCGTCGGGTGCGGTTGCATTCGATCGACTTAATCGGTTCAATCTGGTGCAACCCTTGGGTGTGGATTTGTTTCGTTGGTTGAGGCGTGTCGGGCTGGAGTAGAATTGGTGTGGCTGAGTTACCAAATCAGCAAAGGAGAATCTTGCAATATTTGAATTGGAGACTTTAAGGAATGTCTTAATTGGCCATCAAAGCCAATAATCTCTTGCCTTGTTGGTGGTTGTTCCTTATATGTTGCACCAATAGAAACCCTACCAGCCAGCCGACCCTACCAGCCAGCCGACCCTACCTCCCACCCCTCTCCACACAACCACCGAAATCTCCAGCATCTCCAGCAGCTTGGTAGAAGAGATCCGGAGGAGCTCCTTGCGTGCGGCTAGGGGAGTCTTGGCGGATTTCGGTTTAGCTCAGCATCTTCCATTCTTCAGGTATGCCTCTAGCCATTAGCGTAGTGTAAGGCATGGGGCTGGATGGAGGCTGTCCGGCATCAACAACCTTCAGGTTGGTTGAATGTTTCGTGCAAGTCGCACGGATTGTAACTCAACCCATGAGGCGGTTGGGGAGTCTTGATGCTTTGTTAACTTGATTATGTTGTAGTATATGTGTGCTGCTGGACGTGTACTGATTTGTTTTGCACTCCTTGCATGATTTCATGTTCTTACTAGGATTAGATCTATACATGTAGTCGGGATTCATAGCTACCATGTTCATGTTTTATTCGGTATACTTATTCAGACCATACTCTCCTAAAATCAACATAGAACTTGGGTTTACTATCTCGATGGTGTTGCACGAGTTTGTCCATGTTATGCTCTGAGTTCTCATCATATGCTCATGCATAAATTAGTAACCAGGACCGGACCATACACCATGTTCGTTTCTGATTTGTGATGACATTTCATCCGTGCGTATTAAGAGATTGTCAATGTTATGTTCCTGATTTTATCCCCATGTTCACACATCCCTTAGTAGCTCAGTTTAACTTAGTTCTATGATTGTCTGTGGATGTTGAGAGCAATTAATCATGCATCCCGTAGTGAAAGATTTCAGATATATCGTTTCCCATGTTTTTGTAGCTGATTTTATACAATATGTTCATGCCCTAATGCATTGTTATATGCTGAATGTTCTATCATGGTCTACTGATTTTATATCACTTACGCATGCTTCACGTAGAGAATATTTCAGAACATCCTTCATGTGTGGATTGCTGGTTTAAGTCATATGTTCATGTGCTGATTTATGACTAGGTTAGGACCTGCATTACATGACCCATTCCTGGTTTCAGGCTACGTCTCCATGCATAACTTAATGTTCATAATAACAATTAAATGACTGGATGTTGTTCTTGATTTGAATCATATGTCATGCTTTAGTTCATGGTTATATTCTGGATCAGCCCCCACGATTTATTCCTGATTTTCAGAGTACATATTTGTGCATTATCTTGTTATTGCGAATCATCGGTCAGCCCGATTCCGATCTAGCAGTAAATGTGATAGACTCCTGATTTGTGTTTTGTTTATTCCTTCTAGTGGTGATGTCATGATTCTGATTTTGTGTGGGGTTGTGAGGAGGATATGCCTACAACCTTCCTTACGTTTTTTTCTGGACCTTGTAGCTACTTTAGATTTATAGATCCCCAAGTAGCTTGCATTGCATATAATTTAACAAAGTAATTCTGGGCACGTTTTGTTTCTGGGCCGACGGGCCACGGGTGGGTCCTCTAGCTTCAGAGGCCATTCGATTAAGACCCCTATGTGAGGGCCAGGCCTAAGATAAGTCCTGGGCAGGCGCGCTGCCATTCTGTCTCAGGTTAGGTGTTCCAAAGTTCGCGATGACACCATGTAGGTCTATTTCCGCGAATTGGGACACTTAGCCGGTGCACCGCCTTGTGCCGAGCGGTGGGTCACTGACGAGTGACCGCCTTTGACCAGCTAGGCTGGTGTTCTGGTTCCTATTGAGGAACGATTCAGGTGCGCCCGATCGGCACGACTTTTGGGGTCGTAGCCTTCTGTTGTATTTGATGCTCTCTGTTCTGTTCTGTTCTGATGCTTGCCTTAATTAAATTCATGCTATCTTTCATTTATTGCATTGGCGGGGGCATACTGGGTTTTCTTAATTGAAAACTCACGCATTGTTAAATGCGGTGCTTGCAGGTACTTAGGTTCCACAGGGCAGACTGGACGAGTTCCGAAGATTCTGTACACGAGGGACACGTCGACCACATTCTCCAGTTATCTTTTGCTTCCGCATTGTTTACTATGTTTTCCCGTTTGGGCTTGATGTAATGTAATAGAACTTCTTACCGTTCTGATTATTCTATTATTTCTGTTACGTATTATGTCAGTCCATTTTTTGCATGACTTCTTTCACTTTTGTCGAGTCGTGTTGGTCAATCTTTTGTAACCCCTTCGGTCGTCGCGGAGGTCTCTGATCGCGACACTTGTGTTCCTTTCCCATTGTGCGTACCCGTGAGATCGGGGGCATTACAAGTTGGCAGTGATATTAAGAGCTTAATATCACAAGCTATAAACGGTATCTAGCTACACATTATAGCTCCCAATTAGTTAGATGTCTTAATTCAAATCGAATCAAAACCCGATCCATTTAGTGATGGAGTGCACCACTTGTGTCCGTCCCTTGCCTCATGATATTAAGAATACACACAAAGTAGTATTGTGTCATCTTTGTATTAGTATTCATTTCATGATCTCTTTAAGCTAGTTATAAATATGTGACTTAACTCAAATCACATTGTGCACATTATAACTTTGCTTTATCAAGGGGCCCACTAATATCATTACTCAATTAAGAGGGGCAATGATAATCTTTTGACTAACCATCTTCTCCAACGAAAGTCATACTTAACCAACCAATGCCTTTGCACTACACTTATTGATATCTTAAGACACTAGTCTAATCAAGCATTTCTTAAGTGATCGGATATAAGTCTCATATCAAAGGACCAAGGACACAGTAAAATATTAATGACACAGAAACACATTTCTATAATATTTTACTTATTAGGTCTATTCAGTATACAAAAGTAATATTTTCCTCTTTTGTGTACCCGTGTTGTCACTCACTTGTAGAGCTACAATGATCTATGACCAACACGACAATCTTAACTCGGTAATTAATGTCCCATGTTAATCACCATGATTGCGAATATCTTTTGTTTTATGTAAACCAATATCTTTTAGAGCTCTACGGGTAAGGACCAAGAGCCTCTTCCTTAACACTTCTAAAAGACGAATAACATAAACAAGGAACAAAATGATTTCTCATTCAATTCATAACAATTGACATTTAAAAGTAAAACTTTTAGAACACATTCCCTTCAATCTCCCACTTGTTATTAAAGTTTTCTTTCACATACATACTCAATGTATAAAACAATAATAACTAGGGTAAACCCCATTACATATCAATCATCAAGCCAATCTACATGGTTCCTCAATCCCATGGACTCGAAATGCATTTCGCCCTTGGCCTGGGATAAGGGTTTTGTGAATGGATCAGATGTGTTGCTGTTGGTGTCCACCCATAAATGATTTATTTTGCCTTCGTCGATGAGGTCATGTGTCACGAAGTACTTACGATCCATGTACTTCACTTTGTGGTGTGATTTGGGATCCTTGATTTGCGAGATAGATGCACTATTATCGCAAAATAGCTCTACTGGTCCCTCGCTCGAGGGAACTACTCCAAGCTCTTCAAGGAACTTCTTAATCCACACTCCTTCCTTGCTCGCTTCAGCGACAACCATTACTTCGGAAGCAGTGGTTGAGTCGGCCGTAGTGCTTTGCTTCCAACTACGCCAACTCACAACTCCACCATTCAGAAGGAAGACGTATCCTGATTGCGACCTTCTATCGTCTGGATCACTCATGAAACTCGCATCCGAGTAACCCTCAGCTATCAATTCCCTTTGTCCTCCATAAACAAAAATCTTATCCTTAGCCCAGTAAAGGTACTTCAGGATATTCTTGACCGCAGTCCAATGCTCAGGACCTGCGTTGGATTGATGACGACTTGTCACGCTTAGAGCATACGAGACATCGGGTCTGGTGCAAGTGATCGCGTACATGATCGACCCAATTGCCGAAGCATAAGGGACATCCTTCATGTACTCTAAGTCCTTACGTGATTGCGCACGTTGAGACTTCTTGAGTTGCACACCCATACTCATTAGCACACTGCCTTTTTTGGAGTTGTTCATCTTGAACCTTTCCAAGACCTTGTCAATGTATGTACGTTGACTTAGGCCAATGAGTCTACGTGATCTATCTCGGTATATCTTGATTCCCAAGATGTATTGAGCCTCACCCATATCTTTCATTGAAAATGCAGATTTCAATGAACTTCTCGTTTGCTCAAGCAAAGGAATATGATTGCCCATGAGCAATATGTCATCAACATATAAGATTAGGAATACTACATCGCTCCCACTAACCTTCTTGTATATACAAGGTTCTTCCTTACTTTGAATGAAGTGAAGCTTCTTCACTTCCTCGTCAAAGCATTTGTTCCAACTCCTTGATGCTTGCTTCAATCCATAAATGGATCTTTGAAGCTTGCATACTTTCTCGCTATTCTTTGGATCTTCAAAACCTTGAGGTTGTACCATGTACACATCCTCCTCCTAGTTCCCATTAAGGAACGCCATTTTGACATCCATTTGCCATATTTCATAACCATGAAATGCGGCAATAGCGAGCATAATCCAAATAGACTTGAACATGACAACCAGTGAAAATGTTTCATCATAGTCAATTCCTTGAACTTGAGTGAAACCCTTCGCTACAAGCCTTGATTTGTAGGTTGTCAAGTTCCCATCCATGTCCATCTTCCTCTTAAAAACCCATTTATTTTGAATGACATTTTTCCCTTGAGGAAGGTCAACCAAGTCCCACACTTGACCTTCCTTTCCCTCGTTGACCTTCTTAGTTCTTTTGGTTCTTCTCGTGTCTCTTGAACTTCTTCCACAATTTCTTGAGGAGTGGGTTCACGTTCAACTCTTGAACGTACACTTGGTGGGGAAGGTTGAGTTTCTCTCACAATTTCTTGCCAGGGTCTCTCACTCATGCTCCCACTAACCAAAGGAATCTCGGTTGGGCCTTCATGATCTTGAATGTCATTATTCATGTCATGATCTTGTAGAGTATCTTGAGTTTCCTCAAGCACAAGCCTACTCCTACTACCTTTTACTCTTTCCAGAAATTCCTTTTCCAGAAATGTGGCATCCCTTTCTACAATCACTCGATTGGAGGTGATATGCCAAAAGTAGTATCCTCTTGTCTCACGAGGATAACCAATAAAGAAGCACTTATCCGCTTTTGGTTGAAGTTTGGTCGACATCAATTTCTTGACATAAGCCTCACAACCCCAAATCTTGAGAAAATTGAGCTTAGGTGTTTTACCACTCCATAGCTCATAAGGAGTTTTCTCCACGGATTTTGATGGTACATTATTTAGTGTGTAAGCCGCAGTTTGTAGTGCATAACTCCAAAAGTAAAGAGGTAATTCCGCATGACTCATCATTGAGCGAACCATGTCGAGCAATGTCCTATTCCTCCTTTCGGATACCCCATTCCACTGAGGTGTACGAGGAGGGGTGAGTTGAGGTACAATACCAAACTCCTTCAGGTATGAGTCAAATTCGGCACTTAAGTACTCACCTCCACGATCCGTTCGTAGAGACTTGATTTTCTTGTCGAGTTGGTTCTGTACTTCATTCTTGAATTCTTTGAACTTGTCAAAGTATTCACTTTTGTTTCTCATTAGACAAAACATAGCCATAACGACTATAATCATCCGTGAACGTAATGAAGTACCTGAAACCATCTCGTGCACTAGTACTCATTGGACCACATACATCGAAATGTATCAAATCCAACAAGCCACTCGCCCTTGGGCCTTTCTTCATGAAAGGCTTTTTGGTCATTTTTCCCATTAAACATGGTTGGCATGTCTCCAATGATTTAAAATCAAGTAGACCAAGAAGGTTAGCTTCTTGCAATTTCTTGATGCGCTTTTCATTTATGTGACCAACACGATAGTGCCACAAGAGAGTATCATTCTCGTGAGTGGTCTTAAGTCTTAAAGATTTGTTTATTATTCAATTCAAGCAAATAGAGACCATTCCTTATGAATGCATTTGCATAGAAAACACCATTCTTCGATATAGACAAAAAGAATTTGAAATATTTATATTAAAATTATCCATATTCAAACATGATACAGAAATTATATTCTTGCTAATCGAAGGCACATAATAAACATTCTTTAGACATAAATTTAAACCACTACATAATTGAAGCACCACAGAACCTTGTGCAACCGCAGAAACATTCGCACCATTTCCGACCTTCAATTCTATCTCGTTCCTTACGAGTTCCTTCCTATCCTTGAGTAGCTACACATTAGAAACTATGTGAGCACAAGATCCGGTATCAATTACCCAATCCTGGACAGAGGTGGCTAAATTTATTTCAATAACATATATACCTTTGCCCTTTTTGGGGGCGCCGACGTTCAATCACTCCGTTGTCAAGGTCTTCCTTGTACTTGGAGCAATTTGGCCGGATGTGTCCTTTTTCACCGCAGTGAAAGCACTCCGTATTGAGAGTTGGAGATTTATGAGATTTCCCCATCGAGGCACTCTTATGAGCACCTCCTACTCCCTTGCTCTTGATTGAACCACTTTTGGTAGATTTGCCCTTTCCTTTACCAATCTTTTGGCTCCTCCCATGGACGGCAAGGACTTGCTTGTCCCTACCCTTGCCCATGTCAACTTCAACAGTTTTGAGAGCGTTGTGCAGCTCCTCAAGACTCACCCCTTTTTCACGCACGTGATAGTGCATCACAAAGTCTTTAAAGGACGGGGCTAGAGAGCCAAGAATGATATCTTCAGCAATGTCCCCGGGCATTGGTGAAGAGAGCTTTGCCAACTTCTCAAGGTACCCTTGCATCGTGAGAAAATGCATAGATACCGATGTTCCCTCCGCCCTATGGCACCTTGTGAGTGCGATGGTGGTCTTATAGCGCTCCTTTCGGGCACTATCCATGAACATCTTAGATAAAGCCTCCATGGTCTTCTTGGGTTTTGAATCCAAGTATTTCGCTTGAAGCGAGTCACCCATGGATGCTAGCATAAGACCGTGAACTTGGTTCTCTTGGTCTTCCCACTTGGCTTTAGCCTCTTTCTCTTCATTGGTTAAACTCTCATTCCATTTTGGGATTGGACCTTCCAAAATGTGAGACAGTTTCTCAAACTTTAACACGATGTTGAGTTTGAGTTGCCAACTAATGAAGTTTGAGCCATCATTTGCTAAAGGGTGTTTTTCTATCATGGATCGTACGATAGGTTCGATGTTCGACATTTTTCTACAAAATAAATCATACAGGATTTTAATGCCAATTTTATGTCTATTATACATACATACAAATGTAAATGCTGCAAATAAATTTTTTTGCCCATAAATGCAACAATCCAAGATCCCATGAATTGTAATATAGACTAGCTAAGGGCTATCGAATACATTACAATATCAAGGTAAGAAAAACATTTTCTAATCACAACCTTTTTGAATTTTAGCAACATTAGCATCTTCAAACTCTTGTGATTCTTGTCGTTTTAATTATGAGGGAATACGACCTATCCTCGTAAGAAAAACTTTTTCCCAAAACCGAGCGAGAGCTCTAGGTAATGTTAAGAAAACTTATTTTCATTTGATACGAGATACGTTTATCCATTGTATTCACAACTAAACGTACTTGGGGTTCACTAGGGTGAAACACACCTCATATATCTAATCGTGGCATAACAATAGACAACCATTATATCTCCCACTATTCCCAAAGATGGAGGGAGCTATCTCCCGCTAAGGGCGAGCAGAGTATCCCTCGATCGATGGTTGCTAGTGGATGAAATAAGAAGGAAAATTACTCTTAATTTTTGTTGGATAATTTCATATATTAACATGTGATTCGGAATTTTAGGTTATCATGCATATTATCATTCATACACATCCTAACATTCAATCACATTCATCACATGCATAGCAGAAATTAAACCATTCACACAATCCACATCGTGTGAGTTTATATGTTCCCTTTGATCCTCGATCCCTGATCCTTGATCCTCGATCGATGCGCTACAGCGGCGACTTCCTCTTGCACCGGAGATGTAGATTTTACAGAAAATAAACATCCTCCTCACATTCGATAAAAACCGACTAGTGCAAGTCCTATGTAAAACCTCTCAAATGCAATGTAATTATCTAAAGATAGAAAGAGAGAATTTGGCTTTTACATATAAATAAGCCGCTGTATAATATTAATTACATACATTCATAGTTGCTGATTTGGAACATATAAACTCACAATTCCTGCAAAGACAACTCGAGCAACGCATACACGCATGTCCAATCTAAACTATTTAATCTAGATTATCAAGCATCTAAAATCAAACAATTCTAGAAAAATCATTTGAAATCCATTAAAATGATTTTCATGCATCCATAGTTCAAAATTAATTATTTTGAACTGCCATTCATCCAATTTCCAAAAGGAAAGATGAACATTAGTCCTTTTCGGTTTTGTTGATTTCTTTATAAAATAATCATTTAAAATAAAACGAAAATTCTATAAATTAGACAAATGTCTAAATTTCAATTCTAACAATCATGTGTGATGTTTTAAAACATATAAAACCATCAAAACGAATTTATTAGAATTTTATCAACAAAATATCGAAAAACTCGAAAAAGACATAAAACTGAATTATTTTGATTCTAGATGGTAGCCTAAATTGATTTTATAGTCTACATCAAAGATAATACGGATCAAAAGCATTGATACCACTGTTGGATTTCGTGCCCTATTATATGTATGTATTTTTCGAAATTTTATAAACATATAGGATCGAAACATTCATATTTTCTTTGATTTTAATATAGACATGCATTTGTTTGTCCTAATTATTTAACATGCATTAGAACAAACAAACAATTGCAAAGATGATCATACCTAGAGGTTCTCTAAAACATCTTGAAGATCCGGAGTCGCGTTGCGGGTCGAATCGCCCGGTGGATTGCCTCGTAGTATTCACCAAACTCTAAACAAGATTGGAGAGAGAAGAGCTAGCCTCTCAATCTCCCATAGGGTATAGAATCCAATTACTAACCCCTCTTTAGTTCCCTTGAGAAGAAGATCTCTGAAAACTAAAACTAATCTTAAGAATTAAGGAAATTTCGTGGAGAATTGTGGAGAGAGATTTTTGCATGAGAAAATAATGAATTAATTAATGAGGTAATGACATAAACTTGTATTTATATGTTCTCTCCAAATTACCTATTCATGTGCAACCACTTGCCCATGATTTCATGCAAACTTTCATCTAACCATCCATTATTTACTAACAAATAATCTCAGCCACGAATCAAATCAATTATGGACCAATTCCATGCATGATCTAATTAATTCTGCAAAAAACCGCCTGGACCGGTCGACCGTTCGAACCAAGTTTCGGTCGACCATTCGCAACAATAAAATATTTCATCGCAATGTTCGGTCGACCTTTCCGAACAGACGAAAATTCCCTGTTATCGGTCGAGACGTGTCCGGTCGACCGTTTACTATTAATCGGTCGACCATTTTTGCACAGTACTGCAGACTTGTCAAATTTCGGTTTAACCCCTACAAATTTTGACATTTCGGGATTACTAGTAAATTCACAACTTATGTAACATATTATCCTATGTAATGATAAATCATTACACCCCATAATATTTACATCACATATGAATTTAATTTAGATTCTAATTATGTTATTAATCACAACGTAATTTTGATTTTGCTTGTTCACCCAATGTGTCATATTTTCTACATGAAACTCGACACATCTTACGAACTCAAAATCCCCATTTCTTGTTTCCCAGTTTTGTGGTGTGACCTATGGGAGGATCTAAACTAAGTTGGAAGTGATATTAAGAGATTAATATCACAAGCTATAAACGGTATCTAGCGACACATTATAGCTCCCAATTAGTTAGATGTCTTAATTCCACTCGAATCAAAACCCGATCCATTTAGTGATGGAGTGCACCACTTGTGTCCGTCCCTTACCTCATGATATTAAGAATACACACAAAGTAGTATTGTGTCATCTTTGTATTAGTATTCATTTCTTGATCTCTTTAAGCTAGTTCTAAATATGTGACTTAACTCAAATCACATTATGCACATTATAACTTTGCTTTATCAAGGGGCTCACTAATATCATTACTCAATTAAGAGGGGCAATGATAATCTTTTGACTAACCATCTTCTGCAACGAAAGTCATACTTAACCAACCAATGCCTTTACACTACACTAATCGATAGCTTAAGACACTAGTCTAATCAAGCTTTTTTAAGTGATCGGATATAAGTCTCATATCAAAGGACCAAGGACACAGTAAAATATTAATGACACAAAAACACATTTCTATAATATTTTACTTATTAGGTCTATTCAGTATACAAGTAATATTTTCCTCTTTTGTGTACCCGTGTTGTCACTCACTTGTAGAGCTACAATGATCTATGACCAACACGACAATCTTAACTCGGTAATTAATGTCCCATGTTAATCACCATGATTGCGAATATCTTTTGTTTTATGTAAACCAATATCTTTTAGAGCTCTACGGTTAAGGACCAAGAGCCTCTTCCTTAACACTTCTAAAAGGCGAATAACATAAACAAGGAACAAAATGATTTCTCATTCAATTCATAACAATTGACATTTAAAAGTAAAACTTTTAGAACACATTCCCTTCAACTTCTTCTCCAAGAGAGTAGAAGACCGGCCGGTGCTCCAGAGGATTCCGTGAGGTGATCGCCGATCCATTCCACTGCCACAGGTTCTCTCCAAGAAGGTACTCCTGAACCTTTAGATCGTTATAAACTAACATTGGTACCAGAGGCATCTTGGTCACCTCCGAATTTTTTGAGCACTTTCTTATTTCATATATGTTGAAATAATTTCGGTTGTTTTTTGAGAGAAATCACATACATGTGTAGTTTTTTCTCTTCATCATGCGCCTAGGGTTTGATGGCATTTTTCCTCACCCTTGCGCATGTTTTCTTGATTCATTTCATTACATGCGAATTGCATTACAAGTTTCACCATTATTTCATTCTTGCGCATAACTTAGATTTCATTTTATGCATGTACCTAGGGTTACATGTTAATCTATGTTTGTTGCGCATATTTCTTTCATCCTTGAAGCTTGCGGCTAGAGTTTGTTTGTTCTTGATAATATGCGCATATATGTTGTTTGAAATATGATGATAATTTTACAAGAGTTAATTATTGCGTGTATCATATAATGTGATCATACATTTTGGATGGTATGATTTGATTGTGCATTTTTCTTTCTAAACTCTTGTACATACATCTAAGGTTAGATGCTTGTTGCCTTATTCATGTATATGTAATTTTTAATCACATGTGCATGCATCTAGGATTAGATGTTGATTGCAAAATCATGCACATACATGAATATTGAGTTACCATATTCTATAATTCGGATTTTTTTTTGGAATGATAGCATGCATTTGATTTGAAATATTTCCTTTATGATTAAATGCACATATATGTTGATCTCATTAATGATTTTCGGATTTTTTGGAATGAGAGCATTCATTTCATTTGAAATATTTCCTTTTCATCATATGTGCATTTATGTGTTACCCTCCACCAAAGAATTTCGAATTTTTCTTTCCAATACAAGTAGCATAATTATTGTTGATTGCATGCTTATATTGATTAAGGAAAGATTGGGTAATTCTGAAATTTTTTGAGGGGATATTATGGGCTAGAGTTTTATTGCCTTAAAAGTATTTTTGAATGCTTTCCTTTGATGCACAAATATGTGTTGCTCTCCACAATAGAATTTCGGATTTTTTTCTTTCCTAATCAAAGTAGGATAATTTTTTGTGCTATCATAATTATATTGATTAGGGAAAGAAGAAAAAAAATTCTGTTTTGAGAATGATTATTGTGGAGATTGGTTGTTATTACCTAACACGTTTTTTACCATTATTCGTGCACCATAAATGTGGGATTCTGATCCTAATCCTATCCTAATTGTGTTTTGTTGATGTTTAGGTGGAGATTAGAGGGAGATGATGATGGACGGTTGGGATTGAAGATGGTTGGATGAAGGGCTTGGATGAATGGAGATGAGATGAGTGGTGGAGATGGTTGGATGGGATTGGATGGTTGAGATTGGAGGAGGAGGAGATATTTATGGTGGGTGAGTTCTCTCCCTCTCTTCTCTCACATCTCCCTCTCTCAGTTCTCACGTCTCTCTCTCTCTCCCCTCAGTTGGTGATCTCCGGTGGGTGTTGGCGTGCTCCGGCGAGTTGGTGATCTTCGGCGAGTGAGGAACAACGAAGGTGGTGGTTGGAGGTGAGTCGTTGGTTTTACTCGCTCCTTTCCGTTGGTTCTCTCACCCTCCACCTAACTCGTGTTCTGTGGTCATGGTTGGGTGTTGGAGGTTGGCGGAGGTGGATTCGTGGTTGCGGATCGTCGAGGAGGCGATTGATCGTCGTTTGGACGCGAGGTTCGTCGACGGATCGTGATTTGGGGAGACGTGCTCGTGGAGGGGTCATCGCGGTTCTTCAAAGGCTTCTTCAAGCCTTCTGATATGTCAAGATCGCTCACTTAATTATCGTGAGTAGTGGGAAGTCGACGGTAGGCCTTTCGGCTCGTCGCGAGTAAATGTGCAGCAGATTTCACTGCCTGATCGGTCGACTGGTTGGTGCAAACAGTCGACCGTTCGTGAAGAGAATTCAGGTTCTACCTCAAATCGGTCGAACGATGCCCTTGGGGCGATTGACCGATCGTGCGTAGGAGGCAAGCCTGGCGGAATTCGGTCGACTGGGTCCCCTTTGCCGGTCGACCGTGTGCACCGTCATTGGTCGTATAGGGCGTTGACCATCTAAACGGTCGACCACCTCTATGACTGCGTCCGACCGTGACTTAAGTGGAATGAGTGGTCGGTTCGACCGAATGTGGTTTCGGTCGACCGGACCTGTGTGCTGAGCGTGGGAAACGCTCTGGCGCAATTCGGTCGACCGAGGAGGTCTCGGCGTTTGACCGGATTCATGGTGTGAGTGAGGATTTTCCCTGGTGGGATTCGGTCGACCGAGAGTGCTCGGGTGTTCGACCGAATCCGTGGTAGAGTTGTGGGATGTTTTTCCCCTGGTGACTTTCGGTCGACCGGGACCCCGTTGCCGGTCGACCGAATGGTCGTTTGTTTCGTTGAACCTGGGAGTTGACCATCTAAACGGTCGACCATCCCTTGACATTGTTTCAACCGAACGAGTGTGGTTTGGGAAATCGGTCGACCGATGGAGTGCCGGTCGAGGTGATTTGCCCTGTATTTGCTTGATTCGGTCGACCGGGACTTTTGGTTCGGTTGACCGTTTGTGTCCAGTTTTGCACTATGGAGGTGTTGTTGTCGTGGTCATCCGTGTGGGGCGAGTCGTGGTGCCGATGTTCTTCCGGCAAGTGTGCTAGGATGCACGAGTGTTGCGGTGGTTGGTTGAAAAAGACCTGGAGCCCCACGACGGTGTGAGAGCTTGGGATTGGCTGAAAAAGGCCTGAGGCCCAGCTTAGAATTGTGGTGTTGCGGCGGTTGGTTGAAAAAGACCTGGAGCCCCGTAACTGTGTGAGAGCTGCGGTTGGTTGAAAAAGACCTGGAGCCCAGCTAGTTTGTGCGGGGTTGGTTGAAAAAGACCTGGAGCTCCGTAGTGCGTTCAGGTTGGCTGAAAGAGGCCTGGAGCCTGAGCAGGGACCGCGTGTAGGGGTTGGTTGAAAAAGACCTGGAGCCCTTAGACGTTTGGGTTGGTTGAAAAAGACCTGGAGCCCTTGGTCGTGTCGTGGTAGCTGCGGTTGGTTGAAAAAGACCGGGAGCCCAGCTTGGCGACGAGTGTGTGTTGCGGTGGTTGGTTGAGATTAGACCTGGAGCCCCGCGACTGTGGTGCGTGCTGTGGTTGGGTGAAAGAGCCCTGGAGCCCAGCCCGTTGAGATGCTTTTCTTGTTTAGTAGAATTGCATGCTAGGGTGTCTTTCAGTTCATGTATTTAGAGTTTGGCATATGGGGTTTCCTTCTGGAAACTCAGGCATTGTTGCATGTTTACTTTCAGGCCGTGATCGGCGATAGGGGGTGGTGACCGAGGAGAGGAGCACCGCTACCGGATCCAGCTTTCTCTCAGTTGAGGTCGAGTGATTACTGCTTCCATTTGTATAGTCTTTTGATGTAATCACAACTTTTGAAATACTCTGATGTTCATATATATATATTATATATGTTGGTGCACATGTGTTTAGTATTTGCATGATATCCTCTGTTGATTGTGTGTTATGAAAATTTTAAATTTTCCGCTGCGTTGAGGATGTTACAATAAATGCATTGTTTCCTTATGCTTAACTTCCTTCTTGATTTAAAGAGGTGCACACTTTATGGTATTTATTTTTTCATATGTCGGATTGTGCTAACGTATGGAAAGATTGTGCTTATATGGAATGAATGGTTGCTGATTTTATTTACTGCCTTATTGAGAGTTGAGCGTAACTTCATTCATTCATTACCATTTGCAATAGATATCACAATGGACTGTAATATTTATGGACTGTAATAATTATGGACTGTGGACTGTTTATTGCCCCGAGGAGACGAGGGGCTCCTTTATTTTTTTCTTGTTGCGATATTATTGCTATAAGGCTCATGCAGGTTCCCGTCTAATAGGCTAAATCCCTATGGGGGATCCTTAACTTCATATGGAAGTAATGTAGCAATCGATTTCTGTGTGATCTTGATTGATTTTTTTGAAAGGAATTTTTTTTGGAACCTACATGCCTAGTGGGAGTTGCAAGGTAGAAGTGTTTTGTGTAAACCACCTTGCAACCGGCAGCAATACTTTCTTTATTTGCTGATTTGCCATGATTTAAACGTTTTTTTGGGTCTCTAAATCATGATGGAGCTCAATATATAGATTAGTAAAATGGCTTTATTAACTATTGCATGGGGATTTGATCGAATGCTTTATGTTTTCCTTTGGTCTGAATGCTATAGTTATTAAGTCAGTTTATTTTTTTATGACTATTGTAGCTCGTTGTATTTTATGCTAGAACTCATGTATCGCTATGTGTTTTTTGTCCTAGATTTTTTATGGCTGCTTCCAAAAGCATTGTCGCTGATCTGACTCGAGGAGATAAACTCAATGAAAGGAATTACAATCTGTGGCATCGTAAAATTGAGTATCTCTTAGAGGATCAGGACATGTTAGAAAATATAACCCAAACTATGTCTCCCCCCGAGGAGGGGAACACTGCGCAGCATCGCAGAAATATGGATGTCTATAATGCATGGAAAAAGAAAGACCGTATTACTCGCATTACAATTCTGAGTTCGATGCGAGATGATTTGTTACTGCAGTTCGAAAAATTGCGAACTGCAAAGGCCTTGTGGGAAGCTGTGAAGTTTCAGTACGGAGTGACCTCCGTCACAAGGGCCCGCCACCTTGTGCTCATGTTTGATGGGTATAAAATGCGCCAAGATCACACAATGAGGCAGCATATTACCGCAATGTCAAACATGATTAGCGAGCTGAGCGCTGCCGGTCGTGCTAAGACCGATGAGGAGCAAGTGTCTGCTCTCATCAGATCATTGCCTTCGAAGAGTTGGGAGCATATGAAGGTCCATCTGACCCATGCTGATGACATCAGGACATTTGACCAGGCCGCAAAACACCTAGAGCTGGAGGAGGACCGCATGCTTGCGGAAGCCCCTCTAACTGAAGTGTTTGCTGCTGAAGCTGACACTCCTCAGAGGAATGCAGGTTTTAAGCGCAAAATAGATAGAGCTCAGGGTTTTAAAGGCAAGAAGGGTGCAAATAAGAACAAAACAGAAAACAAAGCTGAAAAGAAACGACCTCGAGGATCCAGAGGTGGGAAAGATAAGTCTAATGTGACTTGTTTTAACTGCTGAAAGACTGGACATTTTGCTCGTGAGTGCACTGAACAAAAGGTAATTATTGTGTGTAAACCCTCGAATTGTAACGTGACTAGTTCTGTGATGCTCACTGATCATTCTCCTATGCGGATTGTGGATTCAGGTGCCACGGATCACGTAACAAAGGATCGTTCTGCCTTCGTGGAATATCGCCGTGTTCCAAGTGGGAGGAGAATAAACATGGCGAACAACACTAGCATTGAAGTTCTTGGAGTTGGCACATGCAAAGTGGATTTGCGAAGTGGCCGGATCCTATTACTTCACGACATGTTGTATGCACCAGCTATACGGCGAAATATTATTTCTGTTGTTGTTTTGATGAGACATGGTTTTAAAGTTGTTTTTGAGAACAATGATATGGGTTTATACCTTGCTAACATTTATTATGGATGTGCTTTTCTTTCAGACGGATTTATTGTGTTGGACACAATTTATGATTTCAATTGTAATACTAGTGCCTTTATGAGCCAAAGTTCCATGAATAAAGATTCAGTTATGTGGCATGCTAGACTAGGTCACATTGGTGTTGACTGGATGAACATGTTGGCAAAGGAGGGGGTATTAAGAGAATGCTCCAAATTTGAATTGCCAACATGTGAATCTTGTCTAGCTGGAAAGGCAACTAGAAAACCGTTCGGAAAAACCATTAGGGCTACTTCTCCTTTAGAACTAATTCACTCAGATATTTGTGGACCTTTGAATGTGCGTACTAGACAAGGACAGAGTTACTTCATCACATTCATTGATGACTTCACTGGATATGGTCATATTTATCTTATTTCTCACAAGTCAGAAGCTCTAGAATGTTTTAAGAAATTCATGAGCTTAGTTGACAATCAGTTGGATAATAAGATAAAAACTCTTAGAACGGATAAAGGTGGTGAGTATCTCTCCATAATGTTCAAAGAGTTATGTGATGAAAATGGGATATCTAGACAACTCACTATGCCTTATACTCCTCAGCAAAATGGTGTTGCCGAGAGAAGGAATAGAACGTTGCTACACATGGTTAGATCCATGATGGCGCATGCGAGCTTGCCAATTTCGTTTTGGGGAGATGCTCTAATGACTGCTGCCTATATCCTCAATAGAGTTCAAACAAAATCGGTTCCCTCAACTCCATATGAGTTATGGACAGGACAGAAACCTGATTTTAGTCTGCTGCGTCCTTGGGGATGCGCGACACACATTCATTCTACTAGTCACCGATATGGAAAACTAGGACCTAGAGGGAAAAAGTGTATCTTTGTAAAATACATTGATCTCTCCAAAGGTTATGTTTTTATCGGGTTAGACGAGAATGAAAGAAGGACGGAGCTGGAGTCTAGGGATGCCACATTCTTGGAAAATGATTTTCCAACTCTTGCTGTAGCTATCAAAGAGTCAGTGGACTTCTTTGAACAACAAAATGAGGACATTGCCACTCCACGGGATCAGGATCTGGAAGTTGAACATGAGGTTCCACCAGTCAATCTTAGTGAGAGCAGCAATGCTGAGGATCCGTTAGCTCTCACGGAGGATGAGCCATCATATACCCATCTGCGTCGAAGTAAACGCGGGCTCATTCCTCGTAGGCGATTTCGCTTAGAGGAAGAGGCCCTCATGATAGCTCAAGAAGAAATTGATTATGAATCATCCGGGATGACAGTAATCGATGAGCAAGAACCAGAGACCTTGAAAGAGGCTTTGGAAGGTCCAAATGCTAAAGAGTGGTTAGAAGCTATAAAGGAAGAGTTGGAGTCGATGAAAGTTAATCGAGTCTGGGACTTGGTCGACTTACCGCCGAACCAAAAGGCCATTGGGGCCAAGTGGATCCTCAAGATTAAGAGGAAGGTGGATGGATCTATTGCTAGATTCAAGGCTAGACTGGTAGCTAAAGGATACACCCAAAGAGAAGGCGTGGATTTTGAGGAAACCTTTTCACCCGTGGTTAGGTTTGCCTCCATCCGCCTTCTACTAGCTATTGTAGCTCAGATGGACTTAGAGCTTTACCAAATGGATGTAAAGACTGCTTTTCTCAATGGGGAACTTGAGGAGGAGATCTATATGGATCAACCTCAAGGTTTTGAAGTCAAAGGACAAGAGCGCAAAGTGTGCAAGCTCAATAATTCCTTATATGGCTTAAAACAAGCGTCTAGACAGTGGAACATTCGCTTCCATCAAACTATATCAGAGAACACGTTCTCTATGCTTGAGGAAGATCACTGTGTGTACGTTAAGAGATCCAATGGTAAATTTGTCATTCTGACCTTGTATGTTGATGACATACTCATGGCTGGCAATAGCAAAGAGTTGCTGAAATCCACTAAAAAGTGGTTATCCTCCACGTTTGATATGAAGGACATGGGTGAAGATAGCTACGTCCTTGGTGTCAAGATAGTTAGAAATAGGTCCAAGAGACTTCTGGGATTGTCTCAAGAGACTTATATTAACAACATCTTGAAGAAATACCATATGGACAAATGCAAACCAATCGACACTCCTGTTGAGAAGGGTTTGCACTTGAGCCTTGATAAGCATCCTGAGACTCCTGAAGAGAAGGCCAAAATGAGCATGGTTCCATACTCCAATGTTGTGGGAAGCCTTATGTACGATATGATGTGTACTAGGCCAGACATTTGTTATGTTGTGGGCATGGTGAGTCGATACCAGTCCAACCCAAGCATGGAGCACTAGAAGGCGGTCAAGAGAATCATGAGATACCTCAGAGGAACGAGTAACTACATGCTGTGTTACCAAGCATCAGATCTCCACCTGATTGGCTATAATGATGCCGATTGGGCTGGAGACATTGATGAAAGGAAGTCTACCCGTGGTTATGCTTTCTTGCTGGCTAATGGGGCCATCTCATGGTCCAGCAAGAAGCAAATCTGTATAGCCCTGTCGACTATGGAAGCAGAGTATGTTGCATGCTCTGCAGCAGTAGAGGAGGCAGTTTGGTTGAGGAGGTTCTCACAACATACTGGGCTTGTAGAGACATCTGATGAGCCTGTTGTTGTCTATTGTGATAGCATGGCTGCCCTTTGTTATGTGAAAGACCCCAAATATCATGGAAAGACCCAACATATACAGGTTAGGTATCATTTTGTGAAGGACATCATAGCGAGAAAGGAAGTTGTATTAAGACATGTATCTACTAGTCTTATGGTAGCTGACCCTCTTACCAAAGCCATAGCTAAGGACTCGTTTGTGTCTCATGTGAACTCATCAGGCTTACGCAGACTTTGATGTATTGGCATGTCTGACTTCCTTTTATGAGTGATTGTGTTTTTCCTTTCGACCATATCTGTTTGGGTGATGTAGTTGTTCTAGCATAAAATATTATTCTGTCAATAGGTTGAAGAATGCTCACTCACACGAGCATTCGCCTCTGGCGCTTTTGATAGCGAGCAGAGATGAGACTGATCATGAAGAGATCTTGTATGATGGATCCAGAGCAGTTCATGATAGGACAGTCGCCTTGATTAGGAATCAAGATGAGATCCTCTATGTTGGTGAGGATTGACATGAATGTTCCCACAATTCATGTGACCTATAGAAGCCAAGTGCGAGCATCACATGTGGCGCCAGGTAGCACCTGTATGGTGTTAAGGCAACGATGATGAAGCTCGGGTCAGGCGCAGAGGGGGTGCGACTGGACTAAGACTTGTATGGTGTTGAGAGACAGACATACTGTTGTGTGCAGTATGATCCACCATAACATGTTTATCATACAACATCTGCTGAGCGACCATTGGGAAGTGAAAGGATGGATCCCTGCTCCTCCACTGTGTGAGTCCAATACTTGATTGTCATTAGTTACCCTCAGTGACCTTCGACGACACCATGAAGCAAAGAGTTGATGTGGCTACTTTGGGATGTTATCTATGACCATGAGAGATTCGGTCTAAAGAGGCATCTTCGGGAAAGGAGTCAACTCTGAGTGTAATGGTGGTCTGGGGCAAAGGGAAAGGTTTGACTCGACTGCACTAAAAAGTATTTGCTGGTGTGTCAGGGACACATAGAGAGGTGATATATTGCGATTGTGTGATTATATGTATCAGGGATATATGCATATGTGTCAGGGACACAAAAGCAGATGATATGCTGTTATCGTGCTATTGTGCAAGTGGGAGATATTGGATTAATCTAGGATTAATAAGATATTTGCCCAAAGCACTGACACATGGCGCGCCCCCATTGGACTACACATTTAGGGTTTAGGGTGGGGCCATCTATATAAAGAGGGGAGCCTCCCATTGGATGGATGTTCATGTGTGCAAACCCTAGCCGCCACCTCTCCCCTTCTCTCTCATTCGTCCCTCCACCTCCACCAAGTCAATCCGTGGACTCTTGGGTTGTGGACTCGTGCTTCTTCTCCAAGAGAGTAGAAGACCGACCGGTGCTCCAGAGGATTCCGTGAGGTGATCGTCGATCCAATCAGCTGCCACAGGTTCTCTCCAAGAGGGTACTCCTGAACCTGTAGATCGTTATAAACTAACAGGAGGTAATTAGGGTTAGGGTTTGGGGGGTTGGGGGTGGAGGAGAGGATGGAGTGGATGTTGTTACGGAGGGTGTGGTCGAAGGTTTGGATGGCGGGGGTTGAAGTCATTTTCCGGTGTTCGGGGGAAGTCGGGTGGAAGTTGGAGAGGATCATTGGGGAGGGAAAATGGGTTTCGGGTGTTTGGAGGAAGAGATGTTTGGGTTTAGACTTGAAATGGTACAAGTGGGAATTGCAGTTTCCGGGAAAGATGCGGGAGTGGGGGAACGCGTGTTAGGACCGTTGGGTTTGAAGGAAGTTTTATATTTTTATTTATTTATTATTGGTCGGTGACCCATGACTGTTTCGGAAACCGGCAAACTCGTCACAGTTGGTTGGGAACAATTTCGAGATGCCCTATTGGAGTTCTTCTCTGTCTTAGTTCAAGATGACTAAAGTAGGATATTGAATTTCTGAAATAAATTTTGAACGACTACTTTGATTTTTTTTTTAAATTCTTAATAGTAATATGGATCCCGGGACACCAACGCCATTCCTCACCCATCTTGCCACGCAACTGATGTGGTAGCCATGTAGGCTAAAGTAGCTATGGTTTGTTTGGTAAAGTGGTACTTCTGGGTTTTCAAACATACATGTACCTTTTTGATGGAGTGGTTGTGATGGTGGATGGAGGGTGTGGGTTATGTATTTTGTGTCAGTCCTGACAGAGATACTTTTGAATTGTTTTTAATTTTTTGCTACACATAATCCGAAAATAAGATTTCAAGACAAAACTCATTTTTTATAAAATAATCATCTTTTGAATCTCCACCATCAAAAGAGTTTTAGTTCTCTAACCAAAACTAAAATCAAAATTAGATTTCTATATCAAGTGTTTGAGCATCATGTTTATACTTAACCACTTACATAAGTTCAAGTGTCTACATCATTGTTCTCACTTAAACCATCAATAATGATAGTCAATGTTATGTGTGAGGGTAATTTGATACTCATTCCAGGGTAAACCAGAGTCATGAAGATGTTTCCTATTTGGTTTTTTGTAAATGAAGTACGTAGAGCTTATTTTTCAATAAGCCGAAAAACTCATACACTCTCTCGAAATTAGTCTCTACCATAGTCGGAAATTCAGATAACATATTGGTTAGATAACATATTGGTTAGATAACATATTGTTTTAGGATAGACTTGATATCATATTGGTTAGATTAGTAAGTGTTTGTTTCGCTAAATAGGTAAATGGAGGAAATTTAGATATCATATGGGATATCTTCGATAATAATATGGGGTATTTAAGTAAGAAATTGGTGTAGATGTTTTGTAGTTGTGGTTGATATGTTTTAGGTTAGACTTGATAACATATTGGTTAAATTTGAAAGTGTTTGTTTTGCTCATGGGAATAGGTAATTGGGGGAAACTTAGAGACCATATGGGGTATCTAGTTTGATAATATGGTGTATTTTTTGTATTTTACATAGAGTTGGGGAGGTATTTCTAATACTTGACATACAATATTTTCTTTAATCAAATTGTGAGTTGTTAGGTGGGCAATATTAGCAACAATTGTTGAAATGAGTCTAATTATTTAAGGAACAACAACCCAACAACATATCCTAGGTGAGTGCATTAAAAACCTACATTAGTTAAAGGATATGCATCTGTCATGATATCTTCCACCCCATCTAACGTGGTGTTTTCCACATCCCGCTCACTTATATCTAGTAGGAGAGTCGATGACGCTTCATGACCCTTTAGTCATTGTGGCAACATGTGTGCTTTATGAAAATCTACAATAACTGAAAACTCAAGGAGACGATTCTATGGTTGCTTTTGTTTAAGACATCATGAGTGTGCATGGTTTTATTACTTGATTGGATCTAGCATTTGTTAATGTTGTAAATATTTGTTATCATGAATGAAAGAACCTTTGAAAATTGTCGGACGCATACAACAAAGCCATAACATCTAGAAAAACAATACTAAAAAGGTGTCACTCTTCCTCCCCTAGCATAAAACTTCAAGACAACCTACGAACACAAACTGTAAATGTTCTTCATCTAAATGGATCATCATCTAACTTAACTACAAGGACACTGTTGAAGGTCTTGGACCCTAATTTGGTGAAGAACAAAGGTCACCCAAGTAATGCTAGGCTAAAGTCTACTGTTTAAAGTAATGAAATCCAATGTACTCGTCCTATTGAATCAGATTACCAACTCTCGAAACTAGATTTACCCCAAACTACCATCTCTTCTATCAATTGGATTTACAATTACGGTTACCCTGCTATTGAATTCAACTTAACCCTTCTATTATTTCACGTTACCCTGTTATTGAATTCAACTTACCCGTCTTTCAATTAGGGTTACACTGCTAGATTTTACTTACCCCGTTGATTGACATCATTTCATGCTTATATTTGTATCTTATATCCATTATCTTTCACCTAAACAATGCTATGTCACGAGTTTTATGTTTAGTTTTCAGGAATAAATAGGTTTGAAGAGATGAAGCATAAAAGGACCCAAAAGTTGGGAAAAAGGACTGAATTGTGAGATCTGGGGACCAAGACGCAAGGAAGAAGGACCTGATTGCAAGACAGAAGGACCTAAGAGCAAAACATAATACTCCACACCATCATGGGGAGTATTTTACCAAATTGATTCGGGTCGGAGCTCCAACAAGTCAAGTAACCGCATCAAAGACCAACAATACTAGAAACAAAAGCCCACAACAAATTCCAACGCGATCCGAAGTTTATGGACCGCTAATTGGCGGTCCATATTACTCAGGATCCACCCAAATATCTCCTGGACTTGTATTAATGTTTGTTTAGGCTATTTTTGGTATTGGTTTAGTCCCACATCGGGGGATTGTCCCGGATTAGCTTTTTCCATGGCTATAAATAGAACTCTTCACCTCCTATTGTAATCACTCCATATTTTAAGTGGCTATTCTTCCTACTAGAAGTGAGGCCTTGAAGCACACACTAAGGTAGGAGGATGCTACTTTTAATGTGAGTCATTTTAATACAAGTTTTCTTTATTATGTTGTTTGTTTTATGTTTCTTATTTTGCTTTGCTTAATCTCATTTTATTAGTTTTATTAGCTTAGTTAATATGCTTTCTTTGTTTAGTTTAATAATTAGTGTAATATTTAGTGAGTAGTTCCATCCCCTTTGGGGGGTGGAGTAGATGTACATACATGCAAATGAGAATGGAATGAATGCTTTATTTCCAGTGTGTTGATAAAACATGAATGTATGCTTGCTTGTTTAGGATAGAATTTATAACTTGATGAGTTTTGCCAAAATGATTAGACACCTCTCATGCTTGTTTAGGTTCTGAAATAAACATCTTGCATATGTAAATGTTAATCAACTAAGTTGGTGAATAGATTGATAGGTTTTGCCACAACATTTAGACACTTCTTATGCATGATAACACCACCTTTATTTGTGCTTAAAGAATGTGTTCAACACTCACCTCTCTGCTTGTGTGCACTTACTCCACCCCTTAGGGGTTTTCCCATTTCTGTATTCCAGCATTCTTCCTTTGTTCTTAGCTTAGTTATTATTTCATTGTTTGGTTCTCCCTTTCGCATTTCCTACTTCTTAGCGTAGTATAGAGTAGAGTAGCATAAACATGTTTCTCCCCCTATTTTTGCCACTTGATTTCTAATAAACAAGAGGCTGCTCACCTCCCTGAGGACGACTCGTACTTGCCACCGCTTTATCGCGGCCGTGCACGTGCGGTTTAATTAAAACGTTCAACAAGTTTTTGGCGCCGTTGCCGGGGAGGTGTCAGTCCAGACTCTTGTTTGGACGATTCGAGTGGATTTAATTTTTGTTTTGTAGTTTTTCTTTCTTTCTGGAGACTTGGAGTCGAAAGGAGAGGCATCTGGAAAAAGTTGGAGGAAAGCTGGGCAGTTTGGACCGCCAATTGGCGGTCTGGTGAGCTGCTTTTGCCTTCTTATTTCTTTGTCGTGTTGCCATAATTGATCTATTAATCTGGGACTCAATTTTGCATGTTCTGACTCTTAGATTGTTCCCAGATTAATAATCAACTTCCCTTAAGCAACTTGGACCCTAAAACTCAAAGCAAAAGATTAGGCATTCTTTTTGTTTAGCTCATGCATCATGTATGTGACTTAGGCATTTAGATTGTCTTTTATCTTAGCTTTATTTTCTATTGCTGAGAGCTGGCGTGAGGTACGCACCTTCTACTCTCATTCATGCATTTTGTATGAACATGCATTAGTTAGTAGGAAGTGCATTGCAACAAGTGTGAGTTGAGCATTTGTTTGGAGAGTTGATTGCTAGATTAGGACTCCAAAACACTACTAAGGAGGGGCTGTCCCATAAAAGATAAGGTGGGGGATTTCATCACCCTTTCCTTCGCCCAAAAAACCACACTAATCAAGAGCCTAATTTTAAAATCAAGTAGACATTGGCCTTAAGGAATTCGGACGCATTAGGAGAGTGATCAGGTCCCGACCGTCATGACCTGATCGGCGTTGCCCACTTTGTCGATAGTAGGAGAGACGAGATCCCCGGATCTTGTCTCACTTGTTGGGCTTTGTGGTCCTCGTCGTAGGGAGGTGAGGCGTGTTGAGGTCGTGTGACCTCGCAGTTAGGCGTCGTCTAGCTGTAAGGACCTATAGCGACCTTAGGATTGCTTGAGCCTTGTTTGCTTGTGTGTTTCTACCTGTACCCATCCGCCGTAGCATAAGGACTTCTTCCTTTCTCTCATGAGTCATTCTTTCTCTCCTGTATCCCCCCGTCTTCTCCTCTACGTACATTCTTTATTAAAAAAAGATTTTTTTTTGTGTGTGTGCACCTTTGTGCATGCTTTCGTGGACACGAGACGAGAGTGGTCGTTTGACGAGGAGCGTTGTCAATCCGGCTTCGGTCATCGATTTCTCGACACCTTCCTCCTCTCGTGTCGCACATAGTTTGGGTTCAATGGCTGCTAATTTCCGCGAGGAGGAGCAGTTGCTGGACCCACCTGAGCGTCATGTTGTCGTTCACATACCTCTACGTGCTCAATGGTACCCGAGCCGTATTGCTCTACCTTCATGCATCGTATTGCCAGAGGCTAATGTGAACCATTTTTGAGGTTAAGCCACAGTTTATCTCCATGCTCCCTCATTTCACTGGGAAAGGTGACCCCTATATCTTTCTCAGGGAATTTGAGGAGGTTTGTGCTATGTTCAAGCTGCAACAACTTAGCACAGACTCCATCCATCTTAGGCTTGTCCCCTTTGCGCTGAAGTATGACGCCAAGAAGTGGTTGTACAGCAACCAGGTGAATGCCTTTAGGACTTGGGATGAGTTTCAATCTGCATTCCTCAAGAAGTACTTCCCAAATCATCGGACACAAAAATTGAGGAACGAAATCAATTCGTTCTATCAACTTGAGACCGAGACATTTCATGCATATCTAGAGAGGTTCAAGGAGCTACTATCCTCATGCCCTCACCATGGCATTGAGTTGTGGCGCCTTTGTCAGATTGTGTACGAGGGTCTTCACATCCCGTCAAGAACGCTCCTTGAGTCCATGTGTCAAGGAGAGTTCTTGGGAAAGGATGAAAGGGAGGCATGGGCTTTCCTAGAAGACCTTGCTGAGAAAACCATGCAATGGGAGAGTGTGAGGGAACCACCTGCATCATCTAGTATAGGAGCGAGGATCGCGAATGCAAACTCGACTAGATCGGGTACCGCATTTGCTATTGATACCACTACGGCCACCGAGGCACGCATGGCGGCCTTAATGCGCCGTATGGATTTGATTGAGCTCCAAAACCAACAAAGTGCACCTCACCTGTCCACATCTGGTCGAATTCCCTGTCATTCATGTGGTAGGATAGGTCATGTAGAAAGCGAGTGTGAGTCCATTCCTCCTGAGATGGAGCGTGTCAACGCCATCTATGATAGAGCCAGGAATGACCCATACTCATCATCTTATAATCCTGGATGGAGGAACCCCCCCAATTTTTCATGGAACCAAACTAATGCCCCGGGTGGTCCTTCCAACTCCTCTAGTCCACATTACCAATCACACCAACCTCCCATGCATGCACAATCCTATCAGCCACCCCAAGCGCAAACCACCAATCAATCGGGTTTCCCAAACTCCAATAATATGGAAACCCGATTCAATTCGCTTGAGATCTTGACTCGTGGACTTGAAAACTCAATGAAAATTTTTATGTCAACCACGAGTCAAGTTCTCACTTCAAATCAGCAGACCATCAAATCTCTAGAGCTTCAGATGGGCCAATTGGCTGAGTCTGTACATGACAGAGAGAGATGGTCTTTTCCTAGCCAGTCTGAGGCTAACCCCCGTATGTACCAACAACAACACATGCAAAATGAGAATGTGGTACCTCGGGGGAGGCAAGTGAACCATGTGGAGGAACTTGTTCACCATGTCAATTCCATTGTGACCTTAAGCAATGGAAAGCAGGTTGACAATCACATTTCCTTGCCACAACAACCACCATCTATGAGTTTGTCCTTTTTAATATCTGAGTTTTTCCTTTTTATCATCTGTGTTTTTCCTTCTTATCATATGGGTTTGTCATTTTTAACTTATTGGTTTTTCTTTTTTATGTTATGCGTTTGTCATTTTTATCATTTGCGTTTTCCTTTTTAATTTATGGGTTTGTCTTTTTTAACTTTTGTGTTTGTCCTTTTTAACTAATGAGTTTGTCTTTTTTAATATATGAGTTTGTCCATTTTATAATATGGGTTTGTCTTTTTTAACTTTTGTGTTTGTCATTTTTTATATATGAGTTTGTCAATTTTATTACCTGCGTTTGTCCTTTTTATCATATGGGTTTGTCATTTTTAACAAATCAAGTTGAAATTAGCAAACAATAACATCAAATCAAAGCCAAATGAACTACAAAGAAGTACAAACCAATTTTAGACAAGAACACTACATACCGAAATCAAAGAAAAAGAACCAAACTTTCAAGACAAACACCAACAACCAAAAAAATTATCACCACAACACCTCAAATCAGCTACAAAGAATCAAACTTCCCCCAACAACACCACACAAAAAACCAAAACAGCTACAAAGAACAAAAACTACAAAGAAACAAACTTTCCAAAATAACACCAAAAAACCAAGATCGATTTATCACAGAACAAAACCAAAACTTCAAATCAACCACAAAAATCAAACTTTTCCCCCAAAACCCATATCAACTACAAAGAACCACACTTCCAAAAAACAAATTTTCCCCAATAACTTCAAATCAACAACAACGAAAACAAACTTTCCCCAAAAACACCACACAAAAAACCAAATCAACTACAAAGAACCACATTTCCTCCTCCTCGCCGACCACCTCCTAACATCGTGAGATCTAACATGGTACTCGGCCTCAGGACAGACTCCAACGCCGACCTCTTTCGCATCCTCCTTGCCGACCAACTTCACCACGACGTCCTAACCAATGTCGTCGGCGTCCCCACCTCCCTCAAGACCCACTCCCGCGTCATCTCCCTCGGCATCCCTCTTACTGATCTCGCCTTCCACCCCGTCCTCGACCTCTCCGTTGACAACGCCAATGAGGTGGATCCTGATCTCAACCTTGTGAAAGGACACGACGGGTCTTTGTCCTGGGAGAAAATGATGGAGAATGGAAGGTTTTGAGGGATAATTAAAGGTTTTGAGGAGATATATATGATGGAAACCAAAGGTCGCATAGTTAGAGTGCGTGTGATATGACACAAAATAATTAAATAATATGTGATTTAATTAATCTTTGATAATAAAAATATGTGATTTTTGCTGATTGAATTGACTACTTCAGATGACATATGGGACGTAACGCGTCAATTAATCAATTTTCTTGCTGCAACCATGCTTTTACAACCCCGAATATTTTTAGTTGGTAATTAAGAGTCATTCACTGAAAGCAACATCACATGGTGTGAACACATTTCGGCACGAAAGCGTAAACAAACAAGACATAACCAAACCAAACAAGTCTCCAAATAACTAAAACAGAAATATGTATAATTAGACATGTGTAGCACCTGCGACGTCGAGTTGTCGAAACGAATGTGGAAGGGTCAGAACATACGAAAACACTGGGGAAGCATGGCGCGTTGATTAGTTATTTGCAGATCAACGGTCGAGATGATCAGCCACTGCTTTGTGAATGAAACTTGACCATTAGATTAGGCCTGGCTTGATGAAGTTGCATTACCCATGGTTGGCCTTCTGAGATTGACGATAACTGACTTTTAACCTACTGTTGGTATGTTGATGAGATTAGTCGTCGCTTGTTGGGTGAGCTCAAGTCATTCAAAACTTCTCGATTTGTCTAACCATAATAGCCATTGTTTGATTTGCTTGTGCTAAAACTAAAACGAGATGATTTTGCATGGCTTGTAGGGATTTGGAACGTGTCCTCAATGAAAAGGGGTGACTTGGATTCAATTAGGAATTGCTATTGGAGAAATCAAGGTTTGACTTCAATGCAACGGTAGTAAGCCGAGAGTCACCGAGTCTGGAAATGTAAAAGGTTTCTGGGCTTTGCATGCTTTCCTGGAAATTCTCGTGGTTCAAGTGATGATTTTATTTCTTGAGCTGCTTGATCGATGCCTTATCTGGATCTGTGGGTCAAATGGATTACTTGGTGGCATGCATTGATTTTTTTAGTGAGCCATATTGTTCATGTAGGGTAACCATGAGAGAAAACTCATCCATTGACTCGTCTCTCCCAATATTATCATATGATAGCTTAAACATTTTAGTGTATTTATTTGCAGGGAAAAAGACAACAAAACTCCAAAACGAAAAAAACAACAAAATACCTAGTTAGTAGTTATTATATTGAATTATATCTTCATTATGCTTCACTACATCTCAAGTCTACCTTAGTAATACAAAATTGTGCATTGTATTTGTAGCTAATGGGCGAACAAGGTGTAAGAGCCCAATAACTTGTAAAAACCAGTTGATTGTGTACACGGATTAAAGAGCCAATTTTATCGGATTTCTCCTCTTACATGGTTAAGTGCGAGTTCAAATTAATAAGAAGATTTGACTCTTTATGCTCAAAGTTTCCCAACCTCAAACAAAAAGTCCTCACTTTAATATCCTCTTAAAAATATGCTTATATTTTCACTTTTCCCAAAAATACCGTTCCTAAGTCGTGGGATCACTCCATTTGAAGCAACAATAACTCTCGGACTTTTTTTCTCTTTCAGGCGCAGCCGGTTGAAATTTTCCATCCGGGACTGAAGACCACCACCAACACACATTGCCCCGCCTAGATCGTCCCCCACTCATTCCGTCGGACACCCACTGGTTTGCACAAGTTGTTTTAGTGTTCTTGTATGAGAAACCAGGCATCCAAGAGAATGAGTAAGTGAGATTGTTAAAAATTGATGTGTGTGTTACTTTCTTGCATTCTCCTTCCATTTTCGAATTATCTTTAAGTGTTCTGTTGTTTTGTGGAATTTTTGTTGGATCTCTCGTTTGCGGTGTAATTGTGCTGGATTTAGCTCGATATCGGTCGATGAATGAGAATTTAATGGTGGCGATGGTACTCGACGGTACGTGATAGACTTGCCTTTTTTGTTTGAATTGTAGTTCGAGAGTGATCAATGGTACTCAGACAATACCCGATAGACAGTGCGGGTTGATAGTTTTATGATGATTGAACTCCATATGTGTTTGATTGAAACTTCATAGAACTCTATATTTAGAGTTTGATAGAGTTCGATGGTGCTCGACATTAGGTTGTAGGTAGTGTGGGTCGAAGTGTATGCTCGTTAGTTTTACTTCGATTGAACTCCAATTATGTTCGATTGACATTCCATAGAGCTCGATATGTTAGGCCTATTGTTCATGTTTCCACTATTTGACCATTTTCTCCTTCTGTCATCAGCTTCATCCGTTAACGTATTGGCTGCGTACGATGGTGTTTGGGAAATGGACAGTAGATAGTCGTTTTTCAAGGATGGCAAGAGTAAAGGGATCACAATAGAAAAAGATGTAACTTACCTGCTACTGCTTCAAATTTTGCATGAGACATTTGAAGTTGATAAATTGAAGTATGAGCTCACACTGGAGGCTCCTTACAAAACACATGGCCAACCACATAGACCTGTTGAAATAACAAATAATTCTGATGTCTGTTTCTTCGTCTCCGAAATATTAAATGGCAGGATTCCTTTACGTGTGACTCCGGTAAAGAAGAATGCACCTATAGAACCCCAACCTTATTCGAACTTTAATAATGAAGTTAAGAGTCAGGTTGGGACTTATGTTCCCCAAACATATTCCTAAATAGTTGTTCTTGAAGTTGATGTCCCCCACCAATTGAATGAGTATGAACCCCATGTGAACTTAAGTTAAAATTTGCCACTCCTATACTCACAACACCCAAAGGAAAGACACCACAACTCGAAACTCCAAGAAGCCTAACACCTGGGACAAACAACAGTCGTCCAAGTCAAACGGGAAATAACACAAGACAGAGTTCTCAATTATTTTCATTAGAAGATCACAGAAGATGGACTGCTCCAATGTTAACAAGAGAAGATATATTAGATTCTAGCCATACTCATATGTCCTCTGCTGGTGAATCATCTTCTGAATTCCACCTTGGCAACCCTTTCGAAAGCAGGGTTGAATTGAAAACCAAAGCTGCTTTCTTTGCAATTAAGAATAATTTTGAGTTTGTAGTGAAGAAGTCTCGTAAAAGGGTGTGGTATATCACTTGCAAGGGTCCATTGTGGTCGGAGATTGAGGGCCAAGAAATAATTGCACTCACCCATGTTTGAGCTTACTGTCTTCCATAATGTACATAATTGCACATTGGAAATCAGACAGAAAGACCACCGCCAAGCTGCACCATGGGTAGTTGGCCATCTCATCAAGAACAAATATGCAAGTGATGGAACTACCTACTTGGCAAAAAACATAAGGGAAGATATGAAGGAACAATACGACATAAATATGAGTTACGAAAAGGCGTAGAGATGCAGAGAGAAGGAACTTACATAAGTGAGGGGCACAGTTGAGGAATCTTATTCAAAGTTACCTACGTACCTATAATATTGGAGCAAAAGAATCTAGGAACAATCACTCATTTCTCACAGAAGATGGACACTTCCTATATTGTTTCTTCTCTCTTGGAGCTTCAAGAAGGGTATTTAGATGGTGCCGTCCTGTGATATGCATCAATGACACATTTTCGAAGATCAGATACGGTGGGCACTTGTTATGTGTTGTTCATTTGATGCAAACAACCACTTGTTTCCTATTGTGTTTGCACTGGTAGACAACGAGAATCACTGCTCTTGGACCTATTTCATGAATAAATCGAAGGAAGCCATTAGGGACGTCAAGAACTTAGCTTTTATATCGGCTAGACATGCTAGCATTGTTCATGCTTTGGAGACGGTATTTCCAGATGCTTGGTGTGTTCATTTTAAATACCGCAAGTGCACGGTGTCGGTGAAGACGTGGCAAATACGGGTCGATCCACAAGGAGGTGTGTTGACTCGGGTTCGTTCGAAGGCAAGGGGAAAGAGGGAAAATAAGTTGATTACGTTAAACTAGACTAGACTAAACTGGTAAGCACAAACAAGGAAATGAAAGCACGCAACAATGAAATTAAACTAACTAAGACAACAAGCTGCAATTCAGGAATGGAAACCCCTAAGGGGTGGAGCGTGTGCATATATAAAGTGAAATAAGTGGTGAATGACGCATTTAAGCATGTATGTGTGTGTCTTCATGCATAGGAAGTGTCTAAAGATGTGGCAAAACCTATCAATCCATTCACACAATGTATCGACAATTACTACTTGATTAGCATAAGACTACGTTCAGCATGAGAGGTGTCTAAATGTTATGGCAAGACTCATCAAAACCAGGAACTCATGTGAAGAACAAAGCTATGCATCAGAAGTGTCTAAATGTTATGGCAAAACCCATCAAAGCAAAGCTTCTTCAATCAATCAAGCAAGAAAACACAAATACAAACACATAACTAACATGTAGCATATTCAACAGGAAATTTCAGTCAATAAACATGAGGAAACTAATCATGGGAAGTGTCTAAATCTTATGGCAAAATCCATCAAAAATCACCCAACATGTAGATAATTAAAACACCCTCGATGAACACTAGTGCAGAATGCACAATAGACGTCACCGAATAGACGTCGGATATAAAAACATCTGACGCCTATAGGTATAGACGTTTGATATATGGTCATCTGACGTCTATAGGTTTGTATAAACGTCAGTTTTTTAGTATAACCGACGTCTATACCTCCTGAAAGAAGCAAAATATTTTTTGGGATTTATTTTGTATAAGAATTAATGTGGATTTATTTTTTGGGATTTATTTCGTGTAAGAATTTATGTGGATTTATTTTTTGGAATTTATTTCATGTAAGAATTTATGTGGATTTATTTTGTATAAGAATAATGTGAATTATTTGGATTGTTTTAAAAATAGTTACATCAATGTAACTATCACATGCATGTGTGTTGTATACATGTGCGTGTATGGCCATATGTCTTGACGTTTAGTCTCACATTGGAGAAAGTTTTTTGTTGGTGGAGTTGAAGTACCCATCACTCCTTTACTTCTAAATGGGAGATTGTTACCATACTACAAAATATAAGTGAGACATATATATACAAGTGAGACGTCTATATATATACAACTTGGGCCTAAGATGATTTTAATTATATTTTTTACTATTTACTCGTGTATAGACGTCGGATGTATCGAATGAACGACGTCTATAAGATGTATTTTTATTATTATTGTTATATAAATGTATAGACGTCGGATGTATGACGTGGCCGACGTCTATAGGCCATCAAAGTTTAGTCCCACATCGACCAATTTTTTTGGCTGCTGTGGTTGAAGTACTCCACCACTCCTACACAGGTGAATGCGAACGAGATTGGTCACTTGGGCGACTTGGGCTTGCTCTACATTGTTATTGGTCAAAAGATGGGCACTTGGGGCACTTGGGCTTGATTACTGTAGAGGTTGGGTGCCTGTTATAGGCCGTATAACAAGCGTAATATTTTTGTTCGTAAATGAAAGGTATAATAGACGTCGGCTATATATGACCGACGTCAATACACTATACATTGTATAGACGTCGGCCGTATATAGTCGACGTCTATACACAAAGGTATAGACGTTAGTGGAATATACGTCGGAGACTTCGATGACAAAAATCCGTCGTATATACCACTATATATCCGACGTATATGACACTTTTTCCACTAGCGGAACATATAAACATGCAAGTCTACACAATCAAAAATTCATCGAACATTCAAACTTCACAACATATATGTACATCATCTCCATCCCCCAAAGGGGGATGAAACTACACACTACTCATTAAGAAAAGAAGACAAAACAAAATTAAACAAAGTATGCAGGAATTAAAAGAGAAGACACATTAAAACATACTAAGAAAAATTATTTTATTTACATGACTCGCTTTACAAGTAGCATTCTTTTCCACTTGAGTTTTGCTCCAAGGCTTACTATACGTAGAGAGAATGCCACCAAGCAATGGGTAAATATAAAAGAGGATGAAGAGTTCAATTTATAATCATAGAAAAACGTAACCGGGGACAATACTCAGTATGAGACTAAACACATACTATAAATGGACATAAAACAACATAATTGAACACCTGACTAAACCATGATTCATTTGGAGCCATTTAGACAGCCAATTTGTGGTTTGGGACAGCCAATTGGTGGTCTGGATTGGATTGATGGCGTCTGGTTTTGGGTGGCTTGATTCTGTCTTGATTTCATAATGTTTGCTGAACCCTATTTGGTTGTTTATGTTTAGTCCCGGATCTAATTGCCAAAATAGTTCTCATGATGGTATGGAGCTTGTTTATTTGCTCATTGGTTCTTTTGGTTTATATACGGGTCCTTCTCTCTTTCACCTCAGTCCATAAGTCTTGCAATTCAGTCATTTTTCTTGCTTTTAGGTCCTTTTTGTGTCTCTTCTTCTCACTTGTTTTATTCTTGAAATTTAAACATAAAACTCGTTACGTAACATTTCTTAGGTTAAGAATAAAGGATATAAGACACAGTTATATGCATGATACGATGTCAATCAATGCCCATCATGGTACATGCTACAAATCACATCTATATGAATGTGGTTGCAAATTTCAAGATGGACCCTTGTCATGAAAAGATGTGGTGTGCAGCATACGCATTCCGGAAGTCAGATTTCCACCAGCACTTTGCCACGATAAAAGAAATTGATCTTCCCCTAGCAGCCTATCTTGAAGACATTGGTTTCGATAAGTGGGCACGTTCTTACTTTCTTCGGAATCGGTAGAATATAATGACAAGCAATTACGTTGAAAGCCTGAACAACAAAACCAAGGAGGCCCGTACATGACCAGTCATGTCTTTTGTGGAGTACATTCGGTTCACACTCCAAACCAGGTTTTATGAATGATGAGCAGTTGTCGAGGCGAGCACAACAAAATTGTCACCTCTCACGGAACGTGATATAACTGGAATAGCTAACAAAGCAGAGTTCTTGAAAGTCCACAAGCTTAATCAGTTTGAATTTCATATGGTAGGCCGGGATGGCGATGGTGAGGTTAATTTGCTGTCTAACGAGTGTTCTTGTGGCATGTTTCAAATTATTGGAATACCTTGTGTTCATGTGGTTGCTGCAACGCTTGATTGTGGGGTCAATATGTACACATTGTGTTCCCCATTTTACGCAAAGAAGTCGTGGAGGTTGACATATAAAGAAACAATTTATCCTTGTGGCAACGAGGATGATTGGATTGCTCCTGACGACATAAAAAATATGGTTGTGAAGGTGCTTGTTGTAAGAAATCCAGTTGGTCGACCAAAGAAGATAAAAGTAGGAAGGATAAAGAGAAAACATCTACCATCTCTAGGGGATGTTGTGGTCAAATTACACAGGTGCAATAGATGTGGTGGAAGTGGACACAACAGGAGGTGATGTAAAGTTAGACTATAGAGGTATTGGTTTAATCTGTTTTCAAATTGCACTCGATAGTGTTCGATGGACAGTATATTTTCCTTGACTGTTGTTATCATATAATAATGAGTTCCTTATCCTTTTTTTGTTGTTCTAGTCGATCGAGGGTGATAGACTATTGCTCGATCGAGTTCACCAACAAGTGCTCGACTAGTGATCGTAAAGTGTTTGATGGGCATTTTCTTTTGAGGTTTAGTTCATTTGGATATGCTCTGGCCTTGTACTCGATAGGGAGCGATATTTGCTCGACCGTCATCGAGAGTGATCTAAGGTTGACAGTGCTCGATGCTTTTACCAAATATAGAACAATCTTCACTTGCCTTATTTTAAACGGTTCGATTAGTATTCAATGTAGATCGATAGTTCATATTAAGTTCAGATTCTTTTTTTGCAAAGCAAAAGGGAGGCATAGCCTCGAATTTTCATTAATAATGAAAAGAATTACAACCTACAAAAATAGTCTAGAAAGAACGCGGGACACGCTAATGCACGTGCCAAGCCACACCATGACCTCGAATTTTCATTAAGTTCAGATTCTTCAAAACGAGTTTCAACCAAATTGTGTGATTTCAACATCCACAACATCCCCTATTATTGTGTCCAATTACATGTTAACATCGATTGATCGCGATCGACGTTTGACAGTGCCCGATGCTTTATGTCTTAATATGGAAGTAATTACTTTGGACTCTCCAATCGAGGAAAGTAGGAATTCGAACGTCAAAAAGCAAAATAAATCTTCTTAATATTCCCTGTTTCCTTTCAACGTATTCCCCGTTTCCTTCCAACGTCCTAAAAAGGCAAAGAATTTTTTTCTTCCACCTTCTTCCCTCGACTAATCGATTCTCCCCATCCTGCTTCCTCATCCCAAGTGGTGGTGCATCAAGTATGTAGATGTAACCGTTGTTTCTTCCTTTCTGTGATGTGTGACGTTGCTGAAATTGGTGTTTTTCTTGTGTTAGGAGTCCACCCACTACTTCCGGGCATCAAAGTGCTCCTTGAAACTGATACAACAAAAGTTGGAAAAAATGACAGATGAACAAAAGGACCTTTTTGGGGGGACCCCTTTGGTCACTTCCTAATGCTGAATAACATCCCGGTGGATAATGACATTGTGGACTGGTTGTCGACCACTATGACCCGAGGTGGGGTTGAGGCTCAGGTCTGGGATAGTCCCCTTTACAAAAGAAAATGTTGCCCTATTTCTATGCCTAAGCCTGCGTGGCAAGATAGTCCACATGGCTGCAAGAGGCGTCGCAAACCTTTTTCAGGAGGAGGACCTTTTGAAAGATCTGCTCCCTGGTCAGATTGTTGATGCCAGGCTGTTAGGGGAGCCCAAGAATTATATCTGTCTCCTTATTTGTTACATCTTCAACCATTTCTTGTTTTATGATGCCACATAGTGAACCAAAAATTGGTACATGGAGTACTTGGCCGACATCAGAGAACTCCACAAGTACGTATAGGGAACGACCATTCATGAAGCCCTTTTAGACATTGGGTTTGATGACTTAAATATATCTTTTTAACGGTCTTGCATACATAGGTGTGGCTTTGTGAGTGATTGACATCATTTCATGCTTATATTTGTATCTTATATCCATTATCTTTCACCTAAACAATGCTATGTCACGAGTTTTATGTTTAGTTTTCAGGAATAAATAGGTTTGAAGAGATGAAGTATAAAAGGACCCAAAAGCTGGGAAAAAACGCTGAATTGTGAGATCTGGGGACCAAGATGCAAGGAAGAAGGACCTGATTGCAAGACAGAAGGACCTAAGAGCAAAATAGAATACTCCACACCATCATGGGGAGTATTTTACCAATTCGATTCGGGTCGGAGCTCCAACAAGTCAAGTAACCACATCAAAGACCAACAATACCAGAAAGAAAAGCCCACAACAAATTCCAACGCGATCCGAAGTTTATGGACCGCTAATTGGCGGTCCATATTACTCAGGATCCGCCCAAATTTCTCATGGACTTGTATTAATGTTTGTTTAGGCTATTTTTGGTATTGGTTTAGTCCCACATGGGGGGATTGTCCCGGATTAGCTTTTTCCATGGCTATAAATAGAACTCTTCACCTCCTATTGTAATGACTCCATATTTTAAGTGGCTATTCTTCCTATTAGAAGTGAGGCCTTGAAGCACACACTAAAGTAGGAGGATGCTTCTTGAAATGTGAGTCATTTTATCTATAAAGTTTTGTGTTTCTTTCATTGTTTGTTTATGCTTCTTTTATTGTTTGTGCATGTTTTAGTTTAATCGTCTTTCATTTCTAGCTTAGTTTTAATATGCTTTCTTTGCTTAGTTTAATAATTAGTGTAATGTTTAGTGAGTAATTCCATCCCCTTTGGGGGGTGGAGTAGATGTACATACATGCATTAGAGAATGGGATGAATGCTTTATTTTTGATGTGTTGATAAAACATGAATGTATGCTTGCTTGTTTAGGATAGAATTTATAACTTGATGAGTTTTGCCAAAATAATTAGACACCTCTCATGCTTGTTTAGGTTCTGAAATAAACAACTTGCATATGTAAATGTTAATCAACTAAGTTGGTGAATAGATTGATAGGTTTTGCCATAACATTTAGACACTTCCTATGCTTGATAAACACCACCTTCATGTGCTTAAAGAATGTATTCTACACCCACCTCTTTACATGTGTGCACTCACTCCACCCCTTAGGGGTTTTCCCATTTCTGTATTCCAGCATTCTTCCTTTGTTCTTAGCTTAATTATTATTTCATTGTTTGGTTCTTCCTTTCGCATTTCCTAGTTCTTAGCGTAGTATAGAGTAGAGTAGCATAAACATCTTTCTCCCCCTATTTTTTCCACTTGATTTCGTACAAGCAAGAGGCTACTCACCTCCCTGAGGACGACCCGTACTTGCCACCACTTCATCGCGGTCGTGCACTTGCGGTTTGTGGTCCATTTTAAAATCACACTAATCAAGAGCCTAATTTTAAAATCAAGTAGACATTGCCCTTAAGGAATTTAGACGCATTAGGAGACTGATCTGGTCCCGACCGTCATGACCTGATCGGCGTTGCCAACTTTGTCGATAGTAGGAGAGACGAGATCCCTGGATCTTAGCTCACTTTCTGGGCTTTGTGGTCCTCGTCGTAGGGAGGTGAGACGTGTTGAGGCCGTGTGACCTCGCAGTTAGGCGTCGTCTAGCTGTAAGGACCTATAACGACCTTAGGATTGCTTGAGCCTTGTTTGCTTGTGTGCTTCTACCTGTACCCATCCGCCGTAGCATAAGGACTTCTTCCTTTCTCTCCTGAGTCATTCTTTCACTCCTGTGTCCCCCCGTCTTCTCCTCTACGTACATTCTTTGTTAAAAAAAATCGGTGTGTGTGCACCTTTGTGCATGCTTTCGTGGACACGAGACGAGAGTGGTCGTTTGACGAGGAGCGTTGTCAATCCGGCTTCAGTCATCGATTTCTCGACACCTTCCTCCTCTCGTGTCACACATAGTTCGGGTTCAATGGCTGCTAATTTCCGCGAGGAGGAGCAGTTGCTGGACCCACCTGAGCGTCCTGTTGTCGTTCCCATACCTCTACGTGATCGATGCTACCCGAGCCGTACAGCTCTACCCTCATGCATCGTATTACCAGAGGGTAATGGGAACCATTTTGAGGTTAAGCCTTAGTTTATTTCCATGCTCCCTCGCTTCATTGGGAAGGGTGACCCCTATATCTTTCTCAGGGAATTTGAGGAGGTCTGTGCTATGTTCAAGCTGCAACAACTTAGCACAGACTACATCCATCTTAGGCTTGTCCCTTTTGCGCTGAAGGATGATGCCAAGAAGTGGTTGTACAGCAACCAGGTGAATGCCTTTAGGACTTGGGATGAGTTTCAATCTGCATTCCTCAAGAAATACTTCCCAAATCATCAGACTCAAAAATTGAGGAACGAAATCAATTCGTTCTATCAACTTGAGACCGAGACATTTCATGCATATCTAGAGAGGTTCAAGGAGCTACTATCCTCATGCCCTCACCATGGCATCGAGTTGTGGCACCTTTGTCAGATTGTTTACGAAGGTCTTCACATCCCATCAAGAACGCTCCTTGAGTCCATGTGTCAAGGAGAGTTCTTGGGAAAGGATGAAAGGGAGGCATGGGCTTTCCTAGAAGACCTCGCTGAGAAAACCATTCAATGGGAGAGTGATTGATCGTTTTATATTAACCGCAAGTGCACGGCCGCGTTGAAGCGGTGGCAAATACGGGTCGTCCACTGGGAGGTGTGTCGACAATTGGTTTGTTCGAAGGCGAGTGGTAAAAGAAGGAGAGAAAGGTTGATTACACTAAACTACACTAAGATGCAAAAGGAAATGAAGATAAGCAATAAAACTAAACCCCATAGGTGGTAGAGAAATAATGTGAATATAAAGATGTGTGTGTGTGTGTTCAATTAATATCCTCACAACATGTAGTGCATGAAATCATAAAACTACATCCAACTTTGCCTCCACATGAATTAAGATAAGACTACATCATTAAAACATACAAGACAATAATTGGAATGAAGCTAAATGAACTCATGTAAAAAGACTAGACCCTACTATGCCTCCACATGAATTAAGATAAGACTACATCATTAAAACATACAAGACATTAGCTAAGGCCAAGGCAACAAGAGTACATACACTACAAATTGTGTTTACAATATTAACTTCATCCATATCCTAACCTTACCATTCCCGATAAAATAGGTCCACTAATCAAAGCATAAGCTAAGCTTCATTCAAGAGCATTAGCATATCAAAGATAAGAGTGAAAACCCATTAGATGGTTATGGAAATCATATAAAGCTCAAGGGATTAAGATAACACACACTTAATACACTACATGATCATATCACATATTTCTCCACCCCCCAAGTGGGGATGGAACTACTCACTACTCATTACACTAACTACATTAACAAAATGGAACATAATACTGAAATGAAATTATACTAAGCAAGCAAGAAATACTAAAGAAACTTAAAAGGAAAGGAAAGACTAAGCAAGCATGCACAAATTAAAAGACAAGATTAAAAGAAACTAGAACAATTATTTTATTAACAATGACTCATATTGAAGGTAGCATTCATCTCCACCTTGAGTTTTTGCTTCAAGGCTCACTCCTTAGTAGAGAGAATGTCACCAAACAATGGGTGATTACAATGGAAGGTGAAGAGTTCTATTTATAGGCGGGGAAAAAGCTAATCTGGGACAATCCCCGGATGTGGGACTAAACAAAAACCAGATATGGACTAAATACACACTAATACATAATAATACATAACCCAGAGAAATCTTAGCGGATTTGGGCCCAAAGTGACCGCCAATGAGCGGTCTTGGACCGCTAATTAGCGGTCTACAGTGTTTTGATTGGTCTGGATTTTCTTATGGGTTTTTCTGGAAGGCTTTGTTTGTCTTTGATGCATCTACTTTGCTTTTTGGAGATTCCGACCCGAATAGAATTGTCAAAATACTCCCCATGATGGTGTCAAGTATTCTTGTTTGCTCATTGGTCCTTTGATCTTACGTTCAGGTCTTTCGATCTTGTATCTCAGTCCCTAGGTCTCACAATTAAGTCCTTTTTCCTGCTTTTGGGTCCTTTCATGGCTCTTCTCTTCAAACCTCTTTATTCCTGAAAACTAAACATAAAACTCGTCACGTAGCATTGCTTAGGTGTAAGATAATGGATATAAGATACACTTATGAGCATGAAATGATGTCAATCAAATACTCCCACACCTAAGTTTTTGCTAGTCCCGAGCAAAACAAAGAAAGAGAAAAGCAAACGAGAAACAAGAATCCTAACTCACTTTCGTAGGAATCACGGTTGCACTTAGCACGTGCAACAAGCCGTTAAACCTCCTTGTTGCCAAGGAGGAGGAGTGTTGTCTCCTGAGGGTTTTCAGCGGATATACCCACAAAATCCAAACAAGATGCATTATTCAATATAGACCTCGACTCGTTGGACAAATTTTGTCGATCAATGGACGCGGTAATGCTACGGGCCGACTCTATATAAGTGATTAGTCTACACCTAGCCTAATGAACCATTCGTGCAAGTTAAATAAGGAATTAAGTGAAAGACATGGACACCCTCAACATCCTCAAGAGATACAAAGTGTAAGGTCCATTAAGGTTCTTATTTGCATTTTTTTCTTTTTTCTTTTTTTTGTTTCGTTTCTTTTTTTTTCTTTTTATTAGTTGGAGCTTCATTCTCCCAGGGTCAGGTTTCGTGCATCATTGCCCATGAGGACTTACACTATCACGTACACCTTTCCCCAAATCTCCACATAGGGCAATCCCTACCACCCGTGTAACGGGAGTTCGGTCGGAGCATCCCAAGTCAGATGACTCGAAAGCACCAGACACAAAGTCCCCTCAGACCTACTTTCCCGAGTGATAAGAGCCGTGAAAGAAGAGAGAACACCTACTCACTTATTTCTTATCTACACATGAACCAAAACCCCTACACTTATGTCTCACAATAAGATTTAGAGGGTCCTTGACTACAACAAACTTCCATAAGTTAACAGACACGAATTATTGACTCACTAGGTTCAGGGTGGACTTCTTTAAATGTTTGAGCACTGAAACCCTATGATTACTCACCCCCAAAGGAAAACTGGGGTGCATACTAACGACTCGATTAACCCTAAAGTCACTGTACTAGATACCCTAATGCATCAAGTTCAAGATAATTTTGGGAGCTTTCTTTTTACTTTGCCTCTCAACAGTTTTGCACATGCTAAACACACACAAAACCCACAAAACATTTTCTTTCGCAAACACATGAAGATTTTGAAGGAAATGTGAAAATTTTGAAGCACTATGCAAGCAAAAGAAGACAAGTCACCCAAGGATCATGGCAAGCAGATATATCGATATTAAATGCAGCACACTAACATGACCCTAACAATGCAAACAAAAGAAAACAAAATCAAAAGAAAAGACTCGACTATGTACATACGTAAAACACCCCCCACACCTACTTCATGCATTGTCCTCAATGAATGCGAGCAAGATACTACATGGATGTATGCATGAAACAGAAGAGATCTCACCAACATGAAGTACAAAGGGAAGTTTCAGGTCATGTTGATGGACACAACCCAAATTCCCCTCAAAACCTGTGAGATACTTAAAAAGGGAGAAAAAATACGTGAAAGAAAGGGGGCCCAAATACTCAAGGGTTGGGGCCCACAACAATCGATGCTCACTGAAGGAGTCTTTTATTGTATTTTTTTTCTTTTTTTTAATAACTATGTACAAACATAAGTTCCCATCTTCATTTGTCAAAAGACATCAAATGGGAACCTCAAGAGTGGGTCAATGCACTTGGAAAGGGAACATGACACCACGCGGGGCCAGAATACGCATGCGTGGGCCCCCTTCACAAAGAGCACCAGATGAAATGAGAGCTTCATGAATTGGACGCAAAGGCGTCTCATTCAAAGGATCAAACTGAAAGAGCTTGAACCTCTCGAGACTTTGGGAAATAAGGGGCAACGGAAGAAAAATATCTCTCGTTGCGGAACTGAATTTATGATCATCAATCCAAACTCTCCAACCAACAGGCTGGTGGGTCGGAACGAGGTCAAGCACCTCGTTATGCATGTCCAACTCACCAGGAGAACAGGAAGTGGGTCTCATACCCAAAGTATCCTCCAAGGAAGTCCTAATACCCTCATGAGCAATGTAGTTGTTTGATGTTCCATCATTTCCAAGATGATCAGGAACAATAGTGAGAGGCAAACTCTCATCAGGTTATTTGAAATTGAGGGTACTAAGGAGCTCTTGCTCCACCAGAGGTGAGTCCTTAAGAGGCACAACATGAAGATCATGTGGCTCAAGGGCCACGGGACAAAAAGATAAGGCACAATCCTGTGTCGACTCATAAAGAAGCTGGTCCATGTTATTCTCAATTTGAATCGAATCCTCCACTAAGTGATCGTGAATTGAAACCCCAAGTCCCTCAGACTGACTAGGAGTTTGACTTTGAAAGGTTGTGCTTTGAATTTGTGGATGTGGTGGTTGTTCGATATCAAAAGATGAATCCTCATGTTGACATGAAATGTCACTCTCCTCACGTTTACGTAATTGCTGCGACATTTGACTCACTTGCAGTGCCATATTTTGTATGTATGACTGTTGAGTGGTTTCCATGAACGTAAGGAAAGTTTGTTTCAAGGAATCAGGTATGCGGTCAACGATGAGGTCCAAGTCAGAGCTTGGGAAATTTTGGGGTTGGGTGTGGATGGGCTGAGAATGAGTCCAATGATTTGGAGTGGGGTGTTGGTAGAATTCTGGGTATTCGGGAGGAGGATACTGGGGTGAACATGAAGTATAAGAATTTGAATAAGAATTGTCTCCCCATGAATCCATCACTCCCAGGTTGTACGCGGATGCCTAATGGTCATAACGAGCATTTTGGGAAAATGTATGCTCATACTCAGGCTCAGGGGGAACATAAGGACATTCCCCGATAACATGACCACTCAACCCACAACAGTCGCACGGTACGGCTACTGGAGCCACTGGTGCACTCATGTTGTCTGCCATACGCATGAAAGAGGCCAAAGTTTGTTGACCAGCATATGATCCGACATAACTAGATTGTGGTCTAGTAGTCGGTGCCTCTCTCATGTTACCCCAATATGAAGATTGTTCAGTCACACAATTGCGATCATCCCAACCATATGGGGTGTTAGTCTGAGCCACCCCAGGTTGCATGGAGTCTGGAGTACCAGGGAGAATCGTCCTGGTCCCAACAATGATATGGATGGTCGCCCATGTAACCATCCATCTCCAGAAAAACTCTCGAGTCTACCACTCTCACCACCACGAGGCTAAGCTCGCAAAAAGTGCTCGACTAGACCCTAGAACGCTACTAGAGAGTGTAAAGGGGAGGAGAGTAAAACGTAGAAGTAGGTGAGAAGGACTCAAAGGAGAAGGGAAGAATCCCTAGAGCTAGCGTGGGTAGAGGGATCAGGAAGAAGCCTAACTAGCAAGCACGACTCAAACAATGTAAGGCAATGGGTCCTTAGGCTAGACGATGCCTAACTTCGAGGTCACTAGCCTCGACACGTCTCACCTCCCTACAACGAGGACCACAATGCCCAGCAAGTGATACCAGATCCGGAGATCCAATACCTCCTACAATCGACATGGTAGGCAATGCCGATCAGGCCATGACGATCTCAACTAGATCACTCTCCTAGTGCGTCTAAAATCCTTAGGGCCAATGTCTACTTACTTTTAGAATTAAGGCTTTGATTAAGAGTGATTTTTGGGGCCAAGGAAAGGGTGATGAAATCCCCCACCTTATCTTTTATAGGACATCCCCTTCTTAGTAGCGATTTAATCCTAGATCTAGCAATCAATCGCTCCAATCAAACGCTCTCTCACTCTTGTCCCGATGCACCTTACTAACTAATGCATGATCGAAACATGCATGAATGAGAGATTTGGGTGCACGTACCTCACGTCAGCAATCAACAACAAAATGTAAAGAAAAGAAAAGACAAATGCATGCAAGGTCTACACATGATGCATGACCTAGATGACAAGGAGTCTAATCTTTTGCTTTGTGTTTTATGGTCCAAGTTGATTAATGGGGGAGTGATTAATGATGTGGAAGCAAAAGAGAAGTCACAGCATGCAAACTATGGCTCCCAGATAACACAAATTATAGCACTAACTACCACAACAAATTTTGAAGCAGGAAACCCTCACCAGGCCGCCAATTGGCTGTCTCCAACCGCCGATTGGCGGTCCTTTTGGATCTTCTGGTCCTCATACTTGTCCAGTAGCCTCCCCTTGATCAGATGGTTCCCTGAAACTAAGCAAAACTGGAAACAAAAAATTAAAAACCACTCGAATCGTCCAAACCAACGTCTGGACAGAGCACCTCCCCGGCAACGGCGCCAAAAACTTGGTTGACCGTTTTATATTAACCGCAAGTGCACGGCCGCGTTGAAGCGGTGGCAAATACGGGTCGTCCACTAGGAGGTGTGTCGACAATTGGTTTGTTTGAAGGCGAGTGGTAAAAGAAGGAGAGAAAGGTTGATTACACTAAACTACACTAAGATGCAAAAGGAAATGAAGATAAGCAATAAAACTAAACCCCATAGGGGGTAGAGAAATAATGTGAATATAAAGATGTGTGTGTGTGTGTGTTCGATTAAGCTCCTCACAACATGTAGTGCATGAAATCATAAAACTACATCCAACTTTGCCTCCACACGAATTAAGATAAGACTACATCATTAAAACATACAAGACAATAATTGGAATGAAGCTAAATGAACTCATGTAAAAAGACTAGACCCTACTATGCCTCCACATGAATTAAGATAAGACTACATCACTAAAACATACAAGACATTAGCTAAGGCCAAGGCAACAAGAGTACATACACTACAAATTGTGTTTCCAATATTAACTTCATCCATATCCTAACCTTATCATTCCCCATAAAATAGGTCCACTAATCAAAGCATAAGCTAACCTTCATTCAAGAGCATTAGCATATCAAAGATAAGAGTGAAAACTCATTAGATGGTTATGGAAATCATATAAAGCTCAAGGGATTAAGATAACACACACTTAATACACTACATGATCATATCACATATTTCTCCACCCCCCAAGTGGGGATGGAACTACTCACTACTCATTACACTAACTACATTAACAAAATGGAACATAATACTGAAATGAAATTATGCTAAGCAAGCAAGAAATACTAAAGAAACTTAAAAGGAAAGGAAAGACTAAGCAAGCACGCACAAATTAAAAGACAAGATTAAAAGAAACTAGAACAATTATTTTCTTAACAATGACTCACATTAAAGGTAGCATTCATCTCCACCTTGAGTTTTTGCTTCCAGGCTCACTCCTTCGTAGAGAGAATGCCACCAAGCAATGGGTGATTACAATGGAAGGTGAAGAGTTCTATTTATAGGCATCGAAAAAGCTAATCCGGGACAATCCCCCGATGTGGGACTAAACAAAAACCAGATATGGACTAAATACACACTAATACATAATAATACATAACCCAGAGAAATCTTAGCGGATTTGGGCCCAAAGTGACCGCCAATGAGCGGTCTTGGACCGCTAATTAGCGGTCTACAGTGTTTTGATTGGTCTGGATTTTCTTATGGACTTTTCTGGAAGGCTTTGTTTGTCTTTGATGCATCTACTTTGCTTTTTGGAGCTTTCGACCCGAATAGAATTGCCAAAATGCTCCCCATGATGGTGTGAAGTATTCTTGTTTGCTCATTGGTCCTTTGATCTTACGTTCAGGTCTTTCGATCTTGGATCTCAGTCCCTAGGTCTCACAATTAAGTCCTTTTTCCTACTTTTGGGTCCTTTCATGGCTCTTCTCTTCAAACCTCTTTATTCCTGAAAACTAAACATAATACTCGTCACGTAGCATTGCTTAGGTGTAAGATAATGGATATAAGATACAAATATGAGCATGAAATGATGTCAATCAAAGAGTGTGAGGGAGCCACCTGCATCATCTAGTATAGGAGCGAGGATCGCGAATGCAAACTCGACTAGATTGGGTACCGCATTTGCTATCGATACCACTACGGCCACTGAGGCACGCATGGTGGCCTTAATGCGCCGTATGGATTCGAATAGAAATCCAAAACCAACAAAGTGCACCTCACATATCCACATCTAGTCGAGTTCCCTGTCATTCATGTGGTAGGATAGGTCATGTAGAAAGCTAGTGTGAGTCCATTCCTCCTGAGATGGAGCGTGTCAACGCCATCTATGATAGAGCAAGGAATGATTCATACTCATCATCTTATAATCCTGGATGGAGGAACCACCCCAATTTTTCATGGAACCAAACTAATGTCCCAGGTGGTCCTTCAAACTCCTCTAGACCACATTACCAATCACACCAACCTCCCAAGCATGCACATTCCTATCAGCCACCCCAAGCGCAAACCACCAATCAATCGGGTTTCCCAAATTCCAATAATATGGAAACCCGATTCAATTCGCTTGAGACCTTGACTCGTGGACTTGAAAACTCAATGAAAAATTTTATGTCAACCACGAGTCAAGTTCCCACTTCAAATCAGCAGACCATCATATCTCTAGAGCTTCAGATGGGCCAATTGGCTCAGTCTGTACATGAAAGAGAGAGAGGTTCTTTTCCTAGTCAGCCTGAGGCTAACCCCCGAATGTACCAATAACAACACATGCAAAATGAGAATGTGGTACCTCAGGGGAGGCAAGTGAACCATGTGGAGGAACCTGTTCACCATGTCAATTTCATTGTGACCTTAAGGAATGGAAAACAGGTTGACAATCACATTTCCTTGCCACAACAACCACCATCTATGCAGCCCCTCAGTAGGAATGGTGGTGAAGAAGAGGCTGAGGGTGAGGGTAATACACCAAAGCTTTCTTTTCAGGCACCGCAGAAAACCTACCTGCCAAAAGCTCCCTATCCAAGTAGGTTAACCAAAAAGCAGAGTGACAACATGGACAAGATATTAGAGGTGTTTAAGCAAGTAAAGGTTATCATCCCCTTGTTGGATGTCATCCAACAAATACCTCAATATGCCAAAGTGTTGAAGGATCTCTGCACTACCAAGAGAAAGACCAATGTTCCTAAGAAAGCATTCTTGGCTGCAAATATCAGCTCACTTTTGTCCAACCCCACCTACACAAAATACAAGGACCCTGGGTGTCCTACTATTCAGTGTACGATAGGGGACACTAGAATGAGCAATGTTTTGCTTGATTTAGGATCAGCGGTCAACCTCCTCCCATTCTCTGTTTATCAACAGTTGAACTTGGGATAATTGAAACCAACTAAGATCACCCTCCAATTGGCGGATAGATCCATTCGTATTCCCATGGGGATTATCGAGGACATGCTTATCAAAGTTGGAGATTTTATATTTCCAGTCGATTTTGTTGTCCTCGATACCAATCCTGTTGTGAACACCCACTCTCAAATACCTTTGATTTTGGGTAGACCATTTCTGGCCACCTCCAATGCCTTGATTAATTGTAGAAATGGTCTCATGAAGCTCTCATTCGGTAACATGAGTGTCGAGTTTCATATGTTCAACTCTGGTAGGCAACAGGAACCCATGGATGAACCTTTAAATCTAAATCTCATCCGCCAATTGGAGAAAGCACCATAAAATCAACGAACACCCCTAACCCCAATGCAACAGAGTGAGCCGGCCTCGAACATGAATGTCCAAATGGAGTGTTCGTTGCATGATTCAGTTGAGAGTACTAGTGAGAGTGAGACACCTCATCATATGCCTATACCAGAAGGTGTCTCTACCTCATGTCTCATGGCCATTGAGCCATTTGAGCTTCATATTGACTCCAACAAGGACCCACCTATGACCGAGCTTATGCTTGATGATCTAAATGATGGTGGGAGGTCCTTGTTGGATGACTTGGGGAGCAGCCCCGTTCTTAGTGATGAAGGTCTGCTGCATCCATCGAATGAGCTTGAGGAACTCATTCCGATGCACCCGCCTATTGGTTGGAGGGTTTTGTTCGATGAGCAACTAAACCCTAGTGCGGCAACACAACTTCATTCTTTGTTGCCCACACCCAACCAATATCGTGAGGGGTTCGAGCCGTTCAGCTTTGACCTTTCACCCCTCATGACACCTCAGAGTACCGGTGAAGTTTGCCCATCTCGGCAAGTCTCTGGTCCTCATGACTTGATGTTCTCATTTGATGTTCCTTGACCAAATGATTATGATAATATCGTTGTTGCTATATATATCATGTAAAAAAAGTCGAAAAAAAGAGCATAAGAAAAGAAAAAAAAATTGTGTAATAAAAGACACCATGAGCGAGCATTGATTGTTGTGGGCCCCAACACTTGTGTACTTGGGCCCCATTTCTTCACGTATTTGTCTCCCTTCTTCAGTATCTCATAGGTTTTGAGGAAATTCGGGTTTGTGTCCATCACTATAACCATGAACTTCCTGTTGTGCTTCATGTTGGTGAGATCTTCTTTTTTCATGCATAAATCCATGTAGTATCATGCTCACATTCATTGAGGACAATGCATGAAGTAGGTGTGGGGGGGTGTTTTACGTGTATGCATAGTCGAGTCTTTTTCTTTTGATTTTGTTTTCTTTTGTGTGTATTGATAGGGTCATGTTAGTGTGCTGCATTTAATATCGATATATCTGCTTGCCATGATCCTTGGGTGACTTGTCTTCTTTCGCTTGCCTAGTGCTTTAAAATTTTCACATTTCTTTCAAAATCTTCATGTGTTTGCGAAAGAAAATGTTTTTGTGGGTTTTAGCATGTGCAAAACCGTTGAGAGACAAAGTAAAAAGAAAGCTCCCAAAATTGTCTTGAATTTGATGCATTAGGATTTCTAGTTTACTGGATTTAGGTCTTATCGAGTCGTTAGGATGCACCCCGGTTTTCCCTTGGGCGGCGTGTAATCATAGGGTTTCAGTAGTCAAACATTTAAAGAAGTCCACCCTGAACCTAGTGAGTCAAATAATTTGTGTCTGTTAGTATAAGGAAGTTTGTCGTAGTCAAGGGCCCTTAATCTCTTTTTGTGAAACTTAAGTGTAGGGGTTTTGGTTCCCATGTAGATAAGCAAATAAGTGGTGTTCTCTCTTCTCGCACGGCTCCTATCACAAGCAAGAGGCTACTCACCTCCCTGAGGACGACCCGTACTTTCCCGAGTGATAAGAGCCGTGCGAGAAGAGAGAACACCACTTATTTATTTATCTACATGGGAACAAAAACCCCTACACTTAAGTTTCACAAAAAGAGATTAAGGGCCCTTGACTACGACAAACTTCCTTATACTAACAAACACGAATTATTTGACTCACTAGGTTCAGGGTGGACTTCTTTAAATGTTTGAGTGCTGAAACCCTATGATTACACGCCCCCCGTGGGAAAACCGGGGTGCATCCTAACGACTCGATAAGACCTAAAGCCAGTAAACTAGAAATCCTAATGCATCAAGTTCAAGACAATTTTGGGAGCTTTCTTTTTACTTTGCCTCTCAACGGTTTTGCACATGCTAAACACACGCAAAACCCACAAAAACATTTTCTTTCGCAAACACATGAAGATTTTGAAAGAAATGTGAAAATTTTAAAGCACTAGGCAAGCAAAAGAAGACAAGTCACCCAAGGATCATGGCAAGCAGATATATCGATATTAAATGCGGCACACTAACATGACCCTAACAATGCACACAAAAGAAAACAAAAAATCAAAAGAAAAGACTCGACTATGTACACACGTAAAACACCCCCCCACACCTACTTCATGCATTGTCCTCAATGAATGTGAACAAGATACTACATGTAGATATACATGAAAAAGGAAAGATCTCACCAACATGAAGTACAAAGGGACGTTAAGGGTCATGTTGATGGACACAAACCCAAATTTCCTCAAAACCTGTGAGAAGATGAAGAAGGGAGATAAATACGTGAAGAGATTGGGCCCAAGTACACAAGGGTTGGGGCCCACAACAATCGATGCTCACTGAAGGAGTCTTTTATTACACACTTTTTTTCTTTTTTTTACAAGATATACATCAACCAAGATATTCTCATAATCATTTGGTCAAGGAACATCAAATGAGAACATCAAGTTTTGAGAACCAGAGACTTGCCGAGATGGGCAAACTTCACTGGTACTCTGAGGTGTCATGAGGGGTGGAAGGTCAAAGCTGAAAGGCTCGAACCCCTCATGATATTGGTTGGGTGTGGGCAACAAAGAATGAAGTTGTGTTGCCCCACTAGGGTTTAATTGCTCATCGAAGAAAACCCTCCAACCAATAGGCGGGTGCATCGGAATGAGTTCCTCAGGTTCATTCGATGGATGCAGCATACCTGCATCGCTAAGAACGGGGCTGCTCCCCAAGTCATCCAACAAGGACCTCCCACCATCATTTAGATCATAAAGCATAAGCTCGGTCATAGGTGGGTCCTTGTTGGAGTCAAGATGAAGCTCAAATGGCTCAGTGGCCAAGGGACATGAGATAGAGACACCTTCTGATATAGGCATATGATGAGGTGTCTCACTCTCACTAGTACTCTCAACTGAATCATGCAACGAACACTCCCTTTTGACATTAATGTTCGAGGCCAGCTCACTCTGTTGCATTGCGAAGACATGCAATGAGTTTTCGCTGGGCCCACCAACATTCTCAATGGGTTGCATTGGGGTTAGGGGTGTTCGTTGATTTTGTGGTGCTTTCTCCAATTGGAGGATGAGATTTAGATTAAAAGGTTCATCCATGGGTTCCTATTACTTACCAGAGTTGAACACATGAAACTCGGCACTCATGTTACCGAATGAGAGCTTCATGAGACCATTTCTACAATTAATCAAGGCATTGGAGGTTGCCAGAAATGGTCTACCCAAAATCAAAGGTATTTGAGAGTGGGTGTTCGCAACAGGATTGGTATCGAGGACAACAAAATCGACTGGAAATATAAAATCTCCAACTTTGATGAGCACATCCTCGATAATCCCCATGGGAATACGAATGGATCTATCCGCCAATTGGAGGGTGATCTTAGTTGGTTTCAATTCTCCCAAGTTCAACTGTTGATAAACAGAGAATGGAGGAGGTTGACCGCTGATCCTAAATCAAGCAAAACATTGCTCATTCTAGTGTCCCCTATCGTACACTGAATAGTAGGACACCCAGGGTCCTTGTATTTTGTGTAGCTGGGATTGGACAAAAGTGAGCTGATATTTGCAGCCAAGAATGCTTTCTTAGGAACATTGGTCTTCCTCTTGGTTGTGGAAAGATCCTTCAACACTTTGGCATATTGAGGTATTTGTTGGATGACATCTAACAAGGGGATGTTAACCTTTACTTGCTTAAACACCTCTAATATCTTGTCCATGTTGTCACTCTGCTTTTTGGTTAACTTACTTGGATAGGGAGATTTTGGCAGGTAGGTTTTCTGCGGTGCCTGAGAAGAAAGCTTTGGTGTATTACCCTCACCCTCAGCCTCTTCTTCACCCCCATTCCCACTGAGGGGCTGCATAGATGGTGGTTGTTGTGGCAAGGAAATGTGATTGTCAACCTGTTTTCCATTCCTTAAGGTCACAATGGAATTGACATGGTGAACAGGTTCCTCCACATGGTTCACTTGCCTTCCCCAAGGTACCACATTCTCATTTTGCATGTGTTGTTGTACATTCGGGGGTTAGCCTCAGGCTGGCTAGGAAAAGACCCTCTCTCTCTTTCATGTACAGACTCAGCCAATTGGCCCATCTGAAGCTCTAGAGATTTGATGGTCTGCTGATTTGTAGTGAGAACTTGACTCGTGGTTGACATAATAATTTTCATTGAGTTTTCAAGTCCACGAGTAAGGTCTCAAGCGAATTGAATCGGGTTTCCATATTATTGGAATTTGGGAAACCCGATTGATTGGTGGTTTGCGCTTGGGGTGGCTGATAGGAATGCGCATGCATGGGAGGTTCCTGTGATTGGTAATGTGGTCTAGAGGAGTTTGAAGGACCACCCGGGGCATTAGTTTGGTTCCATGAAAAATTGGGGTGGTTCCTCCATCCAGGATTATAAGATGATGAGTATGGGTCACTCCTAGCTCTGTCATAGATGGCGTTGACACGCTCCATCTCAGGAGGAATAGACACATACTCGCTTTCTACATGACCTACCCTACCACATGAATGACAAGGAACTGGACCAGATGTGGACATGTGAGGTGCACCTTGTTGGTTTTGGAGCTCAATCGAATCCATACGGTGCATTAAGGCCGCCATGCGTGCCTCGGTGGCCGTAGTGGTATCGATAGCAAATGCGGTACCCGTTCTAGTCGAGTTTGCATTCGCGATCCTCGCTCCTATACTATATGATGCAGGTGGTTCCCTCACACTCTCCCATTGCATGGTTTTCTCAGCAAGGTCTTCTAGGAAAGCCCATGCCTCCCTTTCATTCTTTCCCAAGAACTCTCCTTGACACATGGACTCAAGGAGCGTTCTTGACGGGATGTGAAGACCCTCGTACACAATCTGACAAAGGCGCCACAACTCAATGCCATGGTGAGGGCATGAGGATAGTAGCTCCTTGAACCTCTCTAGATATGTATGAAATGTCTCGGTCTCAAGTTGATAGAACGAATTGATTTCGTTCCTCAATTTTTGAGTCCGATGATTTGGGAAGTACTTCTTGAGGAATGCAGATTATAACTCATCCCAAGTCCTAAAGGCATTCGCCTGGTTGCTGTACAACCACTTCTTGGCGTCATCCTTCAGCGCAAAGGGGACAAGCCTAAGATGGATGGAGTTTGTGCTAAGTTGTTGCAGCTTGAACATAGCACAAACCTCCTCAAATTCCCTGAGAAAGATATTGGGGTCACATTTCCCAGTGAAATGAGGGAGGATGGAGATAAACTGAGGCTTAACCTCAAAATGTTTCCCATTAGCCTCTGGCAATACGATGCATGAAGGTAGAGCAGTACGGCTTGGGTAGCATCGATCACGTAGAGGTATGGGAACGACAACAGGACGCTCAGGTGGGTCCAGCAACTGCTCCTCCTCGCGGAAATTAGCAGCCATTGAACCCGAACTATGTGCGACACGAGAGGAGGAAGGTGTCGAGAAATCGATGACCGAAGCCGGATTGACAACGCTCCTCGTCAAACGACCACTCTCGTCTCGTGTCCACGAAAGCATGCACAAAGGTGCACATACACCAATTTTTTTTAACAAAGATGTACGTAGAGGAGAAGACGGGGGAACACAGGAGAGAAAGAATGACTCAGGAGAGAATGGCAGAAGTCCTTATGCTACGGCGGATGGGTACAGGTAGAAGCACACAAGCAAACAAGGCTCAAGCAATCCTGAGGTTGCTATAGGTCCTTACAGCTAGACGACGCCTAACTGCAAGGTCACACGGCCGCAACATGCCTCACCTCCCTACGACGAGGACCACAAAGCCCAGCAAGTGAGCCAAGATCCAGGGATCTCGTCTCTCCTACTATCGACAAAGTGGGCAACGCCGATCAGGTCATGACGGTCGGGACCGGATCACTCTCCTAATGCGTCCGAATTCCTTAAGGCCAACGTCTACTTGATTTTAAAATTAGGCTCTTGATTAGTGTGGTTTTTGGGGCAAAGGAAAGGGTGATGAAATCCCCCACCTTATCTTTTATGGGACAACCCCTCCTTAGTAGCGTTTTGGAGTCCTAATCTAGCAATCAACTCTCCAAACAAACGCTCAACTCACACTTGTTGCAATGCACTTCCTACTAACTAATGCATGTTCATACGAAATGCATGAATGAGAGTAGAAGGTGCGTACCTCACGCCAACTCTCAGCAACAGAAAATAAAGCTAAGATAAAAGACAATCTAAATGCCTAAGTCACATACATGATGCATGACCTAAACAACAAGAATGCCTAATCTTTTGCTTTGAGTTTTAGGGTCCAAATTGCTTAAAGGAGGTTTGATTATTGATCTGGGGACAAACTATAAGTCAAAACATGCCAAATCGAGTCCCAGATCACTATATCAGATAAAGTAATACTTCACAAAAATTTAGAGGTGAAATGAAACAACCAGACCGCCAGTTGGCGGTTGTAGACCGCTGATTGGCGGTCTTCTACTCTCAGACCGTCTCCAAACATCACCAGATGCTTCCCCTTCTTAATGTGAGTCTCCTGAAACAAAGAAAACTACAAGACAAAAATTAAATCCACTCGAATCGACCAAGCAAGAGTCTGGACTGGCACCTCCCTGGCAACGGTGCCAAAAACTTGTTGAACGTTTTGATTAAACCGCAAGTGCACGGCCGCGATGAAGCAGTGGAAAGTACGGGTCGTCCTCAGGGAGGTGAGTAGCCTCTTGCCTGTACGAAATCAAGTGGCAAAAATAGGGGGAGAAAGATGTTATGCTACTCTACTCTATACTACGCTACGAAGTCGGAAATGCGAAAGGAAGAACCAAACAATGAAATAATAACTAAGCTAAGAGCAAAGGAAGAATGCTGGAATACAGAAATGGGAAAAACCCCTAAGGGGTGGAGTGAGTGCACACATGCAAAGAGGTGGGTGTAGAATACATTCTTTAAGCACATGAAGGTGGTGTTTATCAAGCATAGGAAGTGTCTAAATGTTATGGCAAAACCTATCAATCTATTCACCAACTTAGTTGATTAACATTTACATATGCAAGTTGTTTATTTCAGAACCTAAACAAGCATGAGAGGTGTCTAATCATTTTGGCAAAACTCATCAAGTTATAAATTCTATCCTAAACAAGCAATCATACATTCATGTTTGATCAACACATAAAAAATAAAGCATTCATCCCATTCTCTAATGCATGTATGTGAAGGGAATGTGTTCTAAAAGTTTTACTTTTAAATGTCAATTATTATGAATTGAATGAGAAATCATTTTGTTCCTTGTTTATGTTATTCATCTTTTGGAAGTGTTGAGGAAGAGGCTCTTGGTCCTTAACCGTAGAGCTCTAAAAGATATTGGTTTACATAAAACAAAAGATATTCGCAATCATGGTAATTAACATGGGACATCAATTACCGAGTTAAGATTGTCGTGTTGGTCATAGATCATTGTAGCTCTACAAGTGAGTGACAACACGGGTACACAAAAGAGGAAAATAGTACTTTTGTATACCGAATTGACCTAACAAGTAAAATATTATAGGAATGTGTTTCTGTGTCATTAATATTTGACTGTGTCCTTGGTCCTTTGATATGAGACTTATATCCGATCGCTTAAGGAGTGCTTAATTAGACTAGTGTCTTAAGCTATCGATGAGTGTGGTGTAAAGGCATTAGTTGGTTAAGTATAACTTTCGTTGGAGAAGATAGTTAGTCAAAAGATTATCATTGCCCCTCTTAATTGAGTGATGATATTAGTGGGCCCCTCGATAAAGCAAAGTTATAATGTTCACAATGTGATTTGAGTTAAGTCGCATATTTATAACTAGCTTAAAGAGATGAAGAAATGAATACTAATACAAAGATGACACAAAACTACTTTGTGTGTATTCTTAATATCATGAGGCAAGGGACGGACACAAGTGGTGCACTCCATCACTAAATGGATCTGGTTTTGGTTCGAGTGGAATTAAGACATCTAACTAGTTGGGAGCTATAATGTGTAGCTAGATACCACTTATAGCTTGTGATATTAAGCTCTTAATATCACTGCCAACTTAGTTTAGATCCTCCCATAGGTCACACCACAAAACTGGGAAACAAGAAATGGGGATTTTGAGTTCATAAGATGTGTCGGGTTTCATGTAGAAAATATGACACATGGGGTGAACAAGCAAAATCAAAATTATGTTGTGATTAATAACATAATCAGAATCTAAATTAAATTCATGTGTGATGTAAATATTATGGGGTGTAATGATTGATCATTGCATAGGATAATATGTTACATAAGTTGTGAATTTACTACTAATCCCGAAATGTCAAATTTTGTAGGGGTTAGACCGAAATTTGACAAGTCTGCAGAACAGTGCTCAAACGGTCGACCGGTTAGCAGTAAACGGTCGACTGATCGGGCACGGTCGACCGGACATGTCTCGACCGATAACAGGGAATTTTCATCTGTTTGAACGGTCGACCGAATGTAATCGATCGGTCGACCGAACATTGCGATGGAATAATTCCTGTTACTAAAGATCGACCGAGTTATTGAACTGTCGACCGAAACCTGGTTCGAGCGGTCGACCGAACCTCCAAACGGTCGACCGGTCCAGATAGTTAATGCAGAATTAATTTAAGAATTAATTAGATCATGCATGGACTTGGTCCATAATTGATTTAATTCATGGCTAAGATTATTTATTATTAAATAATGGATGGTTAGATGGAAGTTTGCATGAAATCGTGGGCAAGAGGTTGCACATGAATAGGTAATTTGGAGAGAACTTATAAATACAAGTTTATCTCATTACCTCATTAATTTCATTCATTTTTTTCTCATGCAAAAACTCTCTCCATAATTCTCCACGAAATTCCCTTAATTCTTAAGTTTAGTTTTAGTTTTAAGAGATCATCTTCTCAAGGGAACTAAAGAGGGGTTAGTAATTAGATTCTAAACCCTATTGGAGATTGAGAGGCTAGCTCTTCTCTCTCCAATCTTGTTTAGAGTTTAGTGAAATCTCGGAGGCATCCGGCGCAGCAACAAGCATCCTCAACGTCTCCGAATCTTCAAGAAGTTTTTGAGAACTTCTAGGTATGAATTTCGGAGTCCCTTTGTGTTTGTTTTAATGAGTTTTTGAAACTAGTTGTTAAAACAAACCGATGCATGCATGAAATAAATCGAAGAAAATTGTAATTGATCCTTATTATACATGAAAATTCGAAAAATATATATGTATAATTAAACATGAAATCCTACAGTATGTACATCTACTCCACCCCCCAAAGGGGATGGAACTACTCACTAAACATTACACTAATTATTAAACTAAGCAAAGAAAGCATATTAAAACTAAGCTAGAAATAAAAGACGATTAAACTAAAACATGCACAAACAATAAAAGAAGCATAAACAAACAATGAAAGAAACACAAAACTTTATTGATGAAATGACTCACATTTCAAGTAGCATCCTCCTACTTTAGTGTGTGCTTCAAGGCCTCACTTCTAGTAGGAAGAATAGCCACTTAAAATATGGAGTGGTTACAATAGGAGGTGAAGAGTTCTATTTATAGGCATGGAAAAAGCTAATCCGGGACAATCCCCCGATGTGGGACTAAACAAATACCAGAAATGGACTAAAAACACACTAATACGTAACCCAGAGAAATCTTAGCGGATTTGGGCCAAACGTGACCGCCAATTAGCGGCCTAAAAAGTCCGGATCCATCTGGAATTTGTGCTGGGCTTTGCTTAGTGTATTTGGTGGTCTTAGATGCATCTACTTCGTTTAGTGGAGCTCTGACCCGAATCCAATTGCTAAAATACTCCCCATGATGGTGTGAAGTATTCTGTTTTTCTCTTAGGTCCCTATGTCTTGCGTTCAGGTCCTTCTCCCTTGCATCTTGGTCCCCAAATCTCACAATCCAATCCTTTTTCCCAGCTTTTGGGTCCTTTTATGTTTCATCTCTTCAAACCTATTTATTCCTGAAAACTAAACATAAAACTCGTAACATAGCATTGTTTAGGTGAAAGATAATGGATGTAAGATACAAACTCGATGGACTCGATACAAACTCGATTAGATCTCGACCAAAATACGCAGCCTAAGGGTTTAAAGAACTGATGCATTCATTTTCTTATTTGGTTTGGCTCGACGGACTCGATACCAACTCGATCAGATCTCGACGTAAATCCGCACCCTAAGATTTTAAAGAAAAGCTGCATTCCTTTTCTTATTTGGTTACAAGCTCAACAGATTCGATACAAACTTGATCAGTTCTCGACCAAAATCCTCACCCTAAGTGTTTAAAGAACCGATGCATTCCTTTTCTTATTTGGTTACAGGCTTGATGGACTAAATACCAACTCGATCAAATCTCGACCGAAATCCGCACCCTAAGAGTTTAAAGAGCAGATGCATTCCTTTTCTTATTTTGTTTGGATCGACAGACTCGATACCAACTCGATCAGATCTCAACGTAAATCCACACCCTAAGAGTTTAAAGAACCGATGCTTTATTTGGTTACAGGCTCGATGGACTCAATACCAACTCGATCAGATCTCGACTAAAATCCTGACCCTAAGAGTTTAAAGAACTGAGGCATTCCTTTTCTTATTTAATTACAAGCTGGACAAAGTCGATCGGATCTTGACCAAAATCGGCACCCTAAGAGTTTAAAGAACCGATGCATTCTTTTTCTTATTTGGTTACATGCTCGACATGCTCGATACGAACTCGATCTGAGCTCGAGTTAAGCCCTAAACATAAGAGTTTAAAGTACAAATGCATTCCTTTTCTTGTTTGGTTACAGGCTCGATGAACTCGATACCAACTTGATCAGATCTCGACCAAAATTCAGAACCTAATAGTTTAAAGAACCGATGCATTCCTTTTATTATTTGGTTACAATCTCGACAGACTCGATACAAACTTGATTTGAGCCAGAGTTAAACCCTTAACCTAAGAGTTTAAAGTACAAATGCATTCCTTTTCTTCTTTGGTTATAGGCTTGACAGACTCGATACCAACTCGATCAGATCTCGATAAAAATCCGCACCTTAAGAGTTTAAAGAAACGATGCATTCCATTTTTATTTGGTTACATGCTTGACGGAGTCGATACCAACTCGATCAGATCTCGACCAAAATCCGCACCCTAAGAGTTTAAAGAACAGATGTATTCATTTTCATATTTGGTTACATACTCGACGAGCTTGATATGAACTTGATCAGGGCTCGAGTTAAACCCTAAACCTAAGAGTTTAAAGTACACACACATTCCTTTTCTTGTTTATGTTGGCTTGACGAGCTCGATATGCCCTCAATCATAGCTCGACCTAAGCCGTAAACCTAAGAGTTTAAAGTACAGGGCGGTCCTTTTCTTGTTTGGGTTGGCTCGACGGGCTCGATACGAACTCGATCTGCGCTCAAGTTAAACCCTGAACCTCAGAGTTTTACAGAACGTATGTATTGAGAACTACATTTCAGTGGGTTCGACGGGTTCGATACGAGCTTGATCAGAGCTCAACAAAGTTCAAATTAACAAATATAAGAACATAACTGCATTTTACTTCATCATTCCAAAAAAGCTTACTACATATTAAGCACAAAAACTTTGTATAAGTCTACAACACATACACGAACAAACACCACAGTCCTCATACAACTAAAATTTAACTAAGAAAACTTCGCTCTTTTCCCTTTCCTCATACACCCACTTTGATTTTCGAGGCTGAGGGAGGGCGTTGGGTCAAGTATGGGAGACTCGGTTAGGCAGGTCTCCCCACATTTGGGGCATGTGTGCTCCAGGAAGGGATAGGTGGGTTCTGGTGCCTTCGGTGTGCAAACTACGCATATAAAATGACAACATATCAGTGGCTGACGAAAAAGATAACAAAAATAAGGAAAGAGAAAACATCATAACAATAACATACTAAGGTCAGTGGCGAGGTCTTCCATGGCGTGGTCCATGGCGGCTAAATGTCGCTCGATGTCTGCCACCGCTCCAATAACAAATACCAGGGTCTCTTTCACCTTCTCGGTCTAATACAAAGCATCCAGGAGATAAAAGGTGCATCGGTTGTGGTTCATTGCACCACACCGCCAAATGACCTCCACCGCCCCGGTGGACGTCCAAGCGGTGTGCCCTCGGCAATGTTGTCGTTATGTGTCATCTTCCTGATAAAAGGTGGGTGACGGGGCTTGAGGGAAGGAGCAACAAAGTTCTCTTTCAATTTTAGTGGTGTGATGTAATGTGATGGAAGTGAAGGTCATTCCATAGGAATGTGGAGGTGATGCATCATCATATCAAGGCGAAGTCGAACCACCGGTGGTACAATTTTCACGCTCCACTCATAACTGACGTGCCATTTGAAAAAAAAGGAACCAAAACATCTAATATGCCCTAAATAACCATGCAGATGTCAGTGGGTTGTCGTATCACGTTCCTATCGATTTCATCTCGAGCACATTGATCCCAACAGAGAGGACTCTCTTGCTTCATCTTATCGAGGTCACGTCAAACCGCCCAATGGGTACAGTTTCCTCGGTCCAGTCTTAAATGACACGACGTTTAGTAGGAATGGAACCACAATGCATTAAATGAACCTAAATGTTTGTGACATTGTCAGTCTGGTCAAGTATCGAGCTCCTATTGTGTTCATGTCGCGCACATCGATCTCAACCGAGAGGACTCTCTTGCTTGATCATATCTAGGTCAAGTCGAACCGCCTGATGGGTACGGGGCTATCATAATTGATCAGACGTTTGGACTCTAGAGGGAAGGAACAAACTCATTTTTTCTAAAAGATTAAATTATCGAACTCATATCACGCACATATCGACTTAATATAGAGCAAATGACAAAAATTCCCTACAAAAATGGGTATTTAAAATTTAAAGGGCACCGAATTTTAAATAAAGGCAGACAATTATGGAGGGAAATTCCTTTGAATATCGAGGTTATAGTTCCCATTATATCGAGCCATTAGGGGGAATGTATCGAACCGATCCTCAATTACAGTTTTCCACACTCAAACTGATCATATCGAGATGATCATTCGCACGCTTATCCTGCTAGTATCAAACTTGTCGAACTAATCAAATATATGGAAACTCACATGTCTGACATTATTCGACGTCATAATGGTTCAATTTCTGTAATTCTTTTATAAAATAAAATACAAAACTCAATTGTTCAATGTCAAGGTTTGACATTCCGGTAGAACAGGTCGACAAACCATTTGTCTCTGAAGGTCCGCATGTTTTCGTCTATTATGATGTCGAGGGGAAGATTCGCTAGTCGATGCTCTATATACTTGATGACGTATATGCCACAATGTCCGCTGCAAAGTTAATCTTATTAGCCAAAAACATATGGGATACAATCGAGTTGAAAACAACTAAAGTAATCAGGAAAGGAAATTAACATAGTCCGGGTTTGGGGGACCTCCTCCTTTCCCAGACGGTTCCATTTCAACTCCGGTGGTGGGCGTCCTTTTGAGGATTTCAGCTTTGAGTGCTCCTTGAAAATCCCAGAAGCCTATATCAGTAAGGGAAGGGTACAACACCAAGGTCTCATTATACTTTCTAGCTCTTTAAGCTGAATGATCGTATGATCATCAGCGATGATCATAATCTTCCAGTCCTTTATTGACAGCTCGACCGCAAACCAATGTTGTTGCCTGCTGCTCTGGCACCAATACACATACTCTATTTCCTTCCAAGAATGTATCAGTTGATTGATTCACATCATATCATTCATATATTTGTGTCTTATATCCTTTATTTTTTAGCCTAAGCAATATTACATAACGAGTTTTTTGTTTAAGTTTCAGGAATAAACAGATTTGGGAAGAAGAGACTCAAAAGGACTTAAAAGCAAGGAAAAAGACTTAATTACAGGACTTATGGACTGAGATGCAAGAGAGAATGTCCTGAATGTAAACCAAAATGATCAATGAGGAAATCAAGAAGCTTCACACCATTATAAGGAGTATTTTGGCAATTAGATTCGGGCCCAAACATCAACAACCAAATCAGGTTCATCTAACATCAAGAATCAAGCCAGAAACGATGTGCAAAAATCCAGACACGATCCAACCATTCTACACCGCCAATTGGCTGTCCAAATTGGTCCAAACCATTCATGGTTTATTCGGGTCAAACCATTTATAGTATGCGTTTAGTCCCATACCGGGGGATTGTCCCCGATTGCATTTTTGTATAACTATAAATAGAACTGTTCCTTCTCATTTGTATTTACACATTGCTTGGTGTCATTCTTTCTACTTAAGAGTAAGCCTTGGAGCAAAACTCAAGTTGAGAAGAATGCTACTTCTAATGTGAGTCATGTAAATAAAATAATTTTTCTTAGTTTGTTTTAATGTTGTCTTCTCTTTTAATTCTTGCATGCATGCTTAGTTTAATTTTGTTTTGTTTTCTTTTATTAATGAGTAGTGAGTATTTTCATCCCCCTTTGGGGGGAGAGATAATGTACATATATGTTGTGAAGTTTGTATGTTTGGTGAATTTATGATTATGTAGACTTGCATGTTTGTATGTTTATTGGGGGTATTTTAATCATCTACATGTTGGGGGATTTTTGATGGGTTTTGCCATAAGATTTAGACACTTCCCATGCATAGTTTCCTCATGTTTATTGACTGAAATTTCCTGTTGAATATGCTACATGTTAGTTAAGTGTTTGTATTTGTGTTTGCTTGCTTGATTGATTGAAGAAGCTTTGCTTTGATGAGTTTTGCCATAACATTTAGACACTTCCCATGCATAGCTTTGTTCTTCACATGAGTTCCTGGTTTTGATGAGTTTTGCCATAACATTTATACACCTCTCATGCTGAACCTAGTCTTATGCTAATCAAGTAGTAATTGTCGATACGTTGTGTGAATGGATTGATAGGTTTTGCCACATCTTTAGACACTTCCAATGCATGAAGACATATATGACACATACACATACAAGCTTACATGCATCATTCATCAGCTATTTCACTTCATATGTGCACACACTCCACCCCTTAGGGTTTCTTTTCCTGAATTTTATCTTGCTTTTGATTTCCCTCGCTTTTGTTTTCCTTGTTTGATGCTTGCTAGTTTAGCTAGTGAAATTACAACTCTTCTCCCCTCTTTTCCCACTTGCCTTCGGAAGAACCAGAGTCGACACATCTCTCTGTGGATCGACCCGTATTTGTCACATCTTCACCGACATCGTGCACTTGCGGTATTCAAAACGAATCAATCACTGATCCTCAATTCTAGTCAGAAACTGCATATACAAGGGCTCCCAAGTGAACTTACTTTGACTGGAAACGTATTGTGTGTCCTGGGATGGAACCAAGTCATTGGAAAAAGGGTTAATAATCGTAACCTTCTGGCGGTATTGACTTGGGAATGTGCGGATATGCCTCCTCAATAGATCTTGCCTCACGTCAACATAATACGAAAACATAAACACGTAGAAAGTCAGAAATACTAGTTTTATAATTTCCATGCAAAGATTGTCGAGTATTCATCGAGGGTATATCGAGATAATCGAACCCATCAAACAAACCAAAAAACTCTGAAAAATAGACCAAAAATTCTAAATTATCGAGTTAATCGAGTCCCCATCAAACTCAATCGATCCTAATCAGCAAATGTAGACCTATTGAGGTCACATGTACATTATCGAGCTCATTTCCACCTTATCGAATTACATGTATGCATTATTGAAATTTGAATTATTTGAAATACTTACGTTGTCACCGATCAAAAATCTGGAACACTTCAACCCGGAAACGGACTTGTCATTGGGGATCAAACCCAAAACCCACCGTCTGAGTGTCTTCAATTGTTTTCTGTCCGACTTCTTCAAAGGGTCGAGAACTAAAGGCTCTTCAACTTTATCCAAACGTCGCGGTTTCTGGGTCGGGTTGGTGTAGACATCGTGAAGATATTTTGGCCTCTTCCAGGACAGGGTGGAGGAATCTACTTCATGTAGGTAACCGTCTGGTTGTACGTCTTCATCGTCAGACTACTAATTCTTATCAAACAGTGGTCTCGAACGTGCCTCTATCAAAGACACGATCTTAGCCAACTCGTTCTCGTCAAATGGAGGTGTTGGAGGTGCTTCTTCTAAGCCACCACATTCGACATCTGGTCCATGATGGAACACTGATTCTGTATGAGGATCTTCAGTTGACCTTCCATCGAGAGTTGCTTTGCTTCCATCATGCCCAACTGATTATTGTCGATTGGTGGTCTCAGAGGGGCTTCTAACAAAGCCACCATCTTAGCCATCTGCTCCAGTACGACACATTGATTCTCCATGACGTTGTTCAGTTGTCCTTCCATCGATAGTTGCTTTGCTTCCATCAACAGTTGTGTCACTTCCATCGACGATTGCTTTGCTTCCATCGACGTCTGTGTTGATTCCACCCTCTCCAACCTTTCCACAAGAAGATGGTAAGCATGGGATGCAACCTCAGCCGGGGTTGGGGTGGCTGGATGGGATGAGGTCGTGGTTGTGGTAGAGGTGTAAATAGTTTTTACTCTTGTAAGGCATCATTTGCCAAAATGTTCGCCTCATTGGCGGCCTTTGCCAATCTCTCAGCAACCACATCAACATCCTCCTCGAGCTTGGGTGGTATGGGGTCATCACCCTCTGTAAGGTTGTTGTAATATTCAGCCTCGCATGCACGGGGTGACAAAAAAGTGTACACAGTCAACTATCAACGTCGATCGTGCTTCTATCTAGCACACTAAATAATTGAAAGGAATGTGTTCTAAAGTTTTTACTTTTATATGTCAATTGTTATGAATTGGATATGCAAACATTTTGTTCCTTGATTATGGTATTCGTCTTTTGGAAGTGTTAAGAAATCAAACGCTTGGTCCTTAACTGTAGGGCTTTAAAAGGTAATGGTTTACATAAATCAAAAGTTATTCACAATCATGGTAATTAATATGGAACATTAATCATCGAGATAAGATTGTCGTGTTGGTCATTGATTGTTGTAGCTCTACAAATAATTGACAACGCGAGTATATAAAAGAGGAAAAGATTACTTTTATATATTGAATAGACCTAACAAGTAAAACATTATGTAATTGTGTTTCGTGTCATTAATGTTTTACTGTGTCTTGGATCCTAAGATATGAGACTTATGTCTTTTCACTCAAGAAGTGTTTGATTTGATTATAATATATACATACATGGGGACAATATCCTACAATAATCACGTAACTTACTACCAATCTAAACTATCGAGGTTTGTCAACTGAATATCGAGCAACATATGTACTCTTATAAACAAAACAATTGATATCGAGTTCCTATCGTTGATCCCATCGAACCAATCAAAAACAAGCTAAGCAAACGGTAAAATTAAAACAAACAATGACGATCAATGGTGTATCGAACGCCTATCGAACCCATCGAAAAACTTATTAGTCTGGTGACTACCGAGATCTATCGAACTCCTATCGAGACGGTCGAGCAAAATAAGTACTCCAGTAGTTAAAAAACAAGATTTAGCAACAATGAAGACGAACTTACGTTTCTTTTAGAAGAAAACATTCATGCAACCTCAGCCTTCTGCGAGACGTTTTTCTAATTGCTCGTCCAGCTGAGCATCCTGGGAAACCGGTTTCCACGATTCACAACATACTAGGAGGTGATATGCTGAATGCTCTCGTACGCCCAATACTGTAACGTTGGTGCACAACCATATATACTGTATTTGGCCTATTTTTGTTGGCCCATTTCTTCCTTCCTCTCATACAATTCTTTTTGCTTATTCATGTCTTTTTTACATGTTGTTAGCAGCTTCTGGTAAGACGACTTCCCCCATGGATACTCGAAGAAGTAGTTCAGATCCTCGACCATCTTGACCATGTTCGTCTATACAGATAGCTTGCCCTCTCGGGCATATAGAACACCTTCAATCAGGAGGCATAATCCCAACTTGAAGATGTCGTCGGCATTTGTACAGTTTTTGAATGCCGCCTCCAATGTGCTTATCTCCATTGAAATGTTCCTTAATAAGTCGGTCACTCATACAGTATGTAAGATCGTGAGTGTCTCTAATTCTAATCACTTTTAAACTAATTACCTACTTGTTTAAACAATCAAAGATGTGCAGCGGAATTTAAACAAATAAACAAGCAAGTAAGAAGAGATAAGCAAACCACAATGGAGACTGGAGATTTCACAGAGGCTCGTCACCCCACCCGGGTCCTAGTCCTCTCTTGTAAGCTCTGCTCGGATCACTGAGCTTCGCTCACGACTTCACTAACCAGTCCCCGTTCCAGGCCGGGAGAGAACGCCTTTACAACACAAGCACTGCGAACACCCTCGCTAGCTTGACTTTCTTCCTCTCACAATCCGAGACGGAACACTTCAGGCTTTCACCGAAATCATTGCTTCTTGAACAACAATTGAGTGGGACAACCCTCTAAATCTTGAGCACACTTTAGTAAGATATGGAATTGATTACTAAGTGTGGAAGGTTTTTGAGTGTATGGAGCTTTCTCTCTAATGTAGGGCATAATATGGAGTAGGAGAGTTGTGTGAAAATGTGTTTTACAACTCTATTTATAAGCACTAGAGAGAATATAGCCGTTGGGGTTAATTGGGTAAGAGTTGGTGTAAGATACACCAAACATAACCTTACAGGACCCAATTCTGGATAAGTTCGGTCGACTGGATCGGGCTGAACGGTCGACCATGTGGCAATTTTGAACTTAGTTCGGTCGACCGGTTAAGGAACGGTCGACCACCAAAGGCTACGTTCTAGGTACACTTAAGTTATCGGTCGAATTCCGAATAGGGTTAGGTCGACCAAAAACTAACAGACTGTACTGGGTTGACAAACATGATTAAATTCGGTCGACGAAATAAGGTCCACGGTCGACCGAAAACAAACATGAAGTTTTGGTTTGTCGAGATGTCTTAGTTCGGTCGACCGAACAAGGTCCTCGGTCGACTGATACACTAAATGTATTTGGAGTATTTAGAAATAATACGAATACGGCTGTTGGGTATATACGACAAAACAAACGGTCGAAAATTTGTTGTTTACTCGGTCGACCGAAAAGGTATGGACGGTCAACCGAACTTGGGCAGTAAAACACTAACAGTATATATAATCACTCGGTCGATCGAACGGTCTGTTTCGGTCGACCGAATGTGGGTAGACAGTTCAGGTTAGGTGTTTAGTGTTTTCCGGTCTAAGTTTGAGTGATCTATTGAAGTCCAAATTATATAATATTTGTGTGTGACTTCTATAAGGAACCTAGTGTGTGTTTGAGTAGTTTTTAGCTCAAGTATGCTCAATTACACAGAGTTCCTAAGACTCAAAGAAATGCAGATTACATGTCTTCAAATGAGCTTGATTACATGTCTTGACTTGATTTCCTTTCTTCCTTGAGTCTTTATCACCTGTAGAGGTTAGCACAAAGCAAAATATATGCAATGCATTATGTGTGCTACTCTACATGAACACAATTAAGATTAGGTTGATTAAATCATCAAAACATAGATTAAGGACAAAAATCCAACACAGTACTCCTGCAATTTAGCCTCAGGCGGTACAATATTGAAGTTCAAACTGGTGATCAGTGAAAACTCATATTTACTGAATCTGCAGGGCTTAGTGTCAAACATGAAATGAACCTCGTCATCTCTACCACTGTGGATCTTGTGCAATAGTAACTGATAGGCAAGAACACCGGAAAACTGTAATTCCCCGACCCTAAAAAATTATTTGAACAGTGATTCCTTTACCCTTTCCAGCAAGTCGTGCTTCCGGAACTTCTCTTTTATGTCATTCATAGGCTTCCTACCCATGTACGTGACACAGCCAAGCAATGATCTTTGGTTGGAACTATTAACTTCGCGATCTGAAAATCAAACAAAACAAGAACAAATAACAATCACTTAATAAACAGTGGGAAAGTGAAATCGAGCTCATCGAGATACCAGTTCTGCACAATCAAACCGATCATGTCAGCAGTTCTACACATTCATATCGAGCTCATCGTCGAGCTCATATCGAGCTCACAAGCATCTATGGAACCAATCGAGGAGAAAGAAAGACGATCGGCTATCCATCAACACCAACTTATCGAGTTACTATCGAACTACGATCAAATCTATCGAGCATAGTCGGGAACACAAAACGGTTCCACTTCTAACCCAGGCGACAAAACTCAGATGAATACCCAAGCGACAAATCAACTAAATTTTCGATAGAAACCATAACAAAACCTTATAAACTATATCAAGAAGAAAAAACAAAAGGGCTACAAATCGTGCCCTAAAACCGACACTCGTCATCGTATTCGAAATAAGAGTTGTTCGGCAGGGTAGGCCGCTGAGCTAGAATGACCTGTCGAGTGCGAGAGAGAATGGATGTGCGAATGAGAGAGAGAGAGAAAAAATAGACAAAACAGATACGTGAGGGTGATTTGCAACTATTCAACAGAAAGAGACAGAACACGATTTGTTTATTTAAGAGGAAAGGGAGAGAGAGAGGAATTGTCTCACGTTTTAGGCAATTGTATTTTGGGAAGAAGTGGAAAGATAGACATATTTTAAGAGAATGTTAAAGTTGAAGTTTTTTCTTAGAGGTTGGCAAACTTTGAGGACAGAAAATCAAATTTTCTAATTATTATAAATAAGGATTTTTTTTCACCCTCCAAATCAGCTGAATAAGTTGAGACGATTTGAGGGCTTTTCCCTTGATTTTTCTGAGCTCAATCTTCTTCTCCTTTTCCATTTTCGATTGGACGTTTTGATTCATGGATTGATCGAAGTTTTAACAAATTACACGGGAAATTCTGTCCTCTGCACGTGAAATTATGTTTAATATAGAACCATCATAAAGATTAACTAGTAAGAATAACTTCAGTTTTAAATTCACTTTAATGTTCTATTTTTTATTCTTTTAATAGTCCATGAGCAAAAGACTGCACTAGGTTACTTCGGCACCAAAATAAAAAATAGTCTAATTTAAACTTTGATGAATGGAATGCGTTAATAAACACATTCTTCCGGGTCACTTGGTGCAAACGAAATGAACAGGTTTTTACGGGTAACGCTTTCTTTCTTCGTTTACTAATGATAACCAAGGAGCTACAATCAGTCGTGGAAGGACCTTGATTTTAGAGACCCCGACGATTACGATCTAATCCAATGCAGATCGATGTAGCTCATCCTTTGCAGACTGTCGCTGCCAACATCCACCCAGTGGCCACCTCTCGAGTTCCAAGAGATCCATTACTTCTAACATACACAGAACAAGGGGTGTCGGGAGGGAGAAAGAGCATGATATTGTACCGAAGGCTGCTGGGACTACAAAGCACATGGCCACGTTGGTGGACCACACTAGTACACTACCTCAAATGAGTCCCAGATTGACTGACTGTTTTACACAAGGATGTTTAAGTAGGGGAAGACTACTCATCTCTTTTGCTTCTTTTTTTGGGATAATGTTGGTATCTATTGTAATCCGAGGCATTTGAAGCTTGATTTGGTAAGTTTGATGGGGATGACTGTGGTTTTATAGCCATTCCCTACCTTTTAAAAAATATAGCAACATAGCTTTCAGAAAACGAAGAAAATAAATTTACGTACTATTTTCTATCTATCCAAAATCAATACATGGCCTCCAATATGTAACAATCAACAGCCATCACAGAAAGGAATGCAATATTATATTACACTAGCGCCATATTGATTCAAAGAAACAGCACTAGGCATATAATTAGTGAAATTACGGCACAAAGAAAAGGAAAAATACGGTAAAGAATCAGGCAGAACTGCAGAAAGAGGAAAAATTGAGGTGCTCCGAGCAGTTGCACAACATAAGTTCAGACACTATGGTGCAATTATGTCTATCAAAAACGTAAAAAATAACACACCAGAAACTAAATGACATTAAATTAAAGTAATGGATGAAAAGATATAAGATCTAGTAACCTCCTTTAAGGTCGTTGACCACATCATATGGAATAGGTGTGACAGTCTCAATTGTAGCACCTTCTACCATGAAGCCAGGTTTGGGTCCTTCTGGCTGTCTCTTGGTGCTGATAACCTCACCACAAGCCTTAGCCTCAGCCTTAAGCTTGTCGTTCTTGATTTTCCGCAGATGGAATTCCTCGGTGCAGCGAGAAGGTTGAACATGCTCTACTCGAACATGGATCCTCTTGGGAATGATCCTGTTTCCTACCTGAACATCGAAGAGCCAATCATTAAAAATAATAATGCAGAAAACAAAAAAAGCAAATTGCAACTGCTCAAATAAATCAATGACAGCTTGAATCTTGACCAAAGAATGTTCACATTTCATCAAAGCAATGCTACACAGACTAAAAGATACTTGCGAGAGAGTAAAAGGCCACTAAAATAAAAGTTTAACAAAAATATCCAATAAACGAAGGTTGGAAAAAGAGCACGCATTAGGTAGAATTATGAATGGTTCGGGGGGAAGTGAAAATCATATACTTAATTAGAAAAATAAGAATCCTAAAAGTTAAATGAGTTGAACGAATAACATAACCATGTAATGAAAGAAATAATCAATTGACATAAAGAATGGCCGACAAAAAAAATAAATGAAAAAGGTTTAGGGCTCAATTGGAAAGAATATAAAACCGAACACTACTTATAAAGACTCAAAAAAATGGGTCTAATAATCAAACAACATTTTGAGTTTCTATATACCTAGAGCTGTACACTTCTCAAGGCCAAACTTTATTTTAATTTTGAAACGATATGAAAAGCAATAGAAGATAGACTTTGAATTCATGATAAGAGTTTTTGGGTCTAGTGGAAGCTGGCTTGTGAGTCCAACCCATGCTCAAAAATAAAATTACTCTAGAATCTATGAACCTAAAAGCTTTAACCGAATGTACCACAAGTACAATTTGTAACCAGGAAGGCTTTTAGGCCTGATACATTCTAGAGAACCAAATTTGAGTGACCTAAAATCAGTTTCTACTATACCTAAATATTCTAACAGTAATCCAAAGTAGAAACTTCATTGCACATCAAACTACGACCAAAACTAATGTTGATTAAGACGAACAAGAAGTATGTAATTTTAGGAACTCATAAACCAAAATGTTGTTGGGTTGTCAAACCCTACAAGTACATGTCAAAGTTTTCTTAGTTGTCAACCCAATCATTTTCCCAAAATAGATGGTTAGTAATATTATCTAAACAATCCAAATATGAATTACTCAAAGGATTACTCGATATTCTAATACTTAGAAAAAAACAAATTGTACTAAAATATTATCTTTCAAGGAACACAAAAACCTAACATTCAACATCTGAAATTTGTAAATCTAATGCCATGAAACAAAGTTGCACACCAAACACCGTGCAAATTTAAATTTTAAACAAGTGCAAATACTGAGCTTCTAAGAGACGAAAAGAGTAATTATGTATCAAAATGTAAGTCTAGAAAGTTAAGTAGCTACGTATATCGAATATAAATAAATCTGATTTCCTTATAATAAAAATGTAGCATAATCATAGAAAAATAATATGTAAATCGTAATTGGTTTGGCAAAACTAGAAAATTCCAGCACACTTGAACATCAAATCTGGATCCTATCCGATTAAAAAAGACGAGAAAAGGTTCAATTCATATTTCATAGTGAACTGGAGATAACCAATTCATTCAATTTTGGCCATGTAATTTGCAATGGATGTTGGACTAATTTCCATGACCCAACAGCCTCATTTATTTTGGTTTGAAGCCAAGTTACAAGATTTTTTGAATATTTCATTTAGCAAGATGCCACTTCTAATGAGGTTATTTTTAACGTCACCTTCTTATTGGAGTTCAAATTCAACATCATCCTTACATTAAAGTAACATGGAATTCGTACCCTTTTTATTTTAATTCACTTTTTTACTAACAGTATAAATTCTCTTTACCAATCTTACATTGATATTTATTAAGGGGTTGAACGATTTTAGTTATTTGGCATTAAATTTTCAACAGAAAATAGTGCACCCTCCATTGTTACTAATTTTCGAAGACAATGTGAAATCCAGAATAAGATATTGATTTCGAAGAAATCTAACCCAACCTTCTAAACATTCAAGCTTCCTACACAACCACCTCCGGAAACCCATTACACATCTATAACAACATCATGTGTATGCAGAAGACCAAAAATCATCATAACCAACCAAACCCAAAACATACATCATCTAATCTAATCCAACAAAAATGGGGGTCCCACCGACCTGCTTGTTGATCTCAACGCCGACAGCGCGCTTGGTGACGTTCCAGACCTTTCCGGTCCTCCCATGGTAGAACTTATGAGGCATGCCCTTGTGGATCGCGCCATTCACCTTCACGTCCACGTACTCCCCAACCTTGTACGTCCTCAGGTAGGTGGTGAGGGGGATGTACCCCTTCTTACGGAACGGCCTTGCGAAGAGATCCCGCGTGCGCGCTCGTACTCCGTGCCCCGCCGGCATGGTGACTGGTCTCTGCTTTCTCGGGCGGCGGGGGCGGCGGGAATGGGATGGGAGTTGGGTTAGGGTTTTGAGGGTGGGTTTGGGATTTTATATACAGTGGGTGGAGGACGGTTTTGCCCCTGTGAGTTTGGTGGAATGACATGGGTGTCATCTTGGTCGCTACCGGATTGTCTATTTTGTGGGATTTGTGGGTTTTTTTGACCATGATTAAATAACTAGACCGTTAAACGTTGTCCGTAAATTACTTAAATTGTCCGTACCAATTATCATTTTGTCATTCTTTTATTTTTACTTCCAATAAGCTCTCCTCTTATTATACTACAACAAAAAAAATCATGAAAAATAAAATCAAAATAAGAATGCGTGGATGGCAGCGACCGAGCAGAGGAAGCGTACTTTGCGGACGTTTTTTTGTTTCGAAATCCTATTATTGGACTCTGGATATTGATCCGTTTACCCATTTATTTACGTTTGTATTTTTCCACCACGTCACCACCAAAATCTTGCAACGGAACACGAAATAATTTGAAATAACACACTGTATAAATTCAAGATTTTAAAAAAAAAACGTCCTAGCCAGACGCCCCCACCATGGGGGACGCGTCCTAGCCAGTCGCCCCAATTTTTTTTTATTTTTTACGGGATATAATGGGTATTAAATTGATTGTGAAGGGCAAAAAAGTGATTGAGACGATGATTTAAGTAAAAATCAGGCGAAGAATAGTAATTCCCTAAAATAAAAATAGTATTAAGGGTGACAAATGTAGGCCCTTATCCAAGTACCTGTATACGAGTACGGTACGACTACCCGATATGGCTACAAATATATGCTCGACCCTATTATATACCGGTACGGGTACATGTATATGGTTACGGGGCGGGTAATCATGTATTCGGGTATAACATAAATAATTTCAATTAAAAATAATTTGCATATAATAAACACTTAAAATGAATATGAAGTAGTAATAATTTGTGTTTAAACATCCAAAAACATCATAAGAAAACAAAACAATTATCAAACAAGAATTTCAAATTCTTATAATGCATGTTTTAACTTATTTTTAAAAATTCAACACATATTTAACAATATATATACGAATTTTCAGGTATACGAGTATGAATAAGGAGTATACCCGTACCCGCCCAGTTTATAGGTCGGGTATACGGGTATGGATAACGAGTATACCCTTAACCGCTCCGTTTATAGGTCAGGTATACGGGTACAAATTTTAATCAAGTATGTTTTTATAACCATACCCAAACCTAACTCAGACTAGTATTACCAGCCTCATTTCAAGGCCTAAACAAATGTTTTGGAAAGTAATTTTGTCTTCCTTTTTTATGAATCAGGGTAATTTAATTAAAGTAATGAAAACGAAGTATTATGATACACAACGGATCAAACAAAAAGCTTAAGTAAGGCGACAGAGTAATAGAGACTGTCGTTACAGTCTGCCCGAATGCTATGAGGAGATATTTGGTCTTACCAAAAATAACATAAGATAGTTTTAAGCAATCTCGACCTCAAACCAAAGAAAGTCTTTGTTTTCAGAAGTAAGTGGATCACACCTAAAGTTCCAAGAATCCTCAAAGTCTTAAAATCTTTCTTCCATTTCACGCGCACATTCGGCTCCAACAAAAATGAATGTAAATCGTAGTTGGAATAACAAGAATGTTCATGTGGGCGTCGTGCGACCTTAGGCCATAGTTAACAGCCAAAAAAATCTAAGCGGATGTTGTTAGGCACCTGACCATGTCGGCCAATTCTACCCCACATCCCCTCACCTGTGCACGGAATCGTGTGGCCCGGACGGGAGATTTGCATGGGTTCCGTCCCCCGTCCCCCCCCCCCCCCCCCCAACACACACATTCGTTGAATTATTATTTTTTCTTAAAAAGTTTTAAAAATTCATTTTAAATTCATTTATCAATTTTCCCTTAAAATATTTTTTTTATTTTGATTTTTTTATATTTTACCTATGATTGATCTCCAAATGACGTAGAGGGGAGAGAATTTAGGGTGTTTAATATGTTTTTGGGCGTGGTTAAGGGGATTTTGGGGTGGGTTGGGTGAGCTTACGTGGCAGAGAGAGACGTTGACGTGACAGAGAGAGAAGCTGACGTTGTAGAAAGAGAAAGCAGTACGCCTTAGGTAGCCTGGATACTGTTATTTATGCATTTATGTGACCAAACGGTGTTTGGTCGCATGTGAGGATGCACTAGTCGTACAAATTAAATTATTATTTTAACTTTTGAATATCAAAAATCCCAAAAATCATAAAAAAGTAAAAAGTAGTTGTTACTAGAATCCTGAGGTGGTTGTGGTTGGATAGTGCAATCCACCTTGTGTAGCACCGAAAGTGGTCTCCTTGTCATCCACTAGAGTAAGTTATCATCTTCAAATATTGGATTCTCTCTTTTCATTTTTCACCAATGATGGATGATCTTCGATTAAGTCATAGCCTACAATGAACAAGTTATGAAACACAATTTTTCATTAACCTCTGGCTCAAGCTTTGGTTATATTTTCAACCACTTTTTTCTCAATTTGGTTCCTTTTAACTCTTCTTGTAAAAATCAAATTGTCTTGTGATTAAGAAGAAATGAATGTGTGTTCTAAAAGTATTTTTTTTATATGTCTTTTATTATGAATTAAATGTATAATTTTTTTGTTCCTAGATTAATGTGTTCGTCTTTCGGAAGTGTTAAGGAAGATGCTCTTAATCCTTAAAAGTAGAGCTTTAAACGATAATATATAAATCAAAAGTAATTCACAATCATGGTGATTAACACGGAACATTAATTACCGAGATAAGATTGTCATGTTGGTTAAAAGATATTGTGGCTCTACAAATATTTTAACAACATGAGTATATGAAATTGAGAATATTTTCTTTCATATATTGTATAGACCTGATCGATAAAACATTTTGGAATTGTGTTTGTGTCATTAATGTTTTCATTGTGACATTCGATGCTAAGATATGAGACCTATATTTTTTCACATAAAAAGCTATCATTATGCATAGTGATAAAGATATCAGTTGATTATACATAATTTGTGTTGGAAAAGATGATATGTCAAAAGATTATCATTGTCCCTATTCATTTGAGTGATGATATTATTGAGCCCTTTGATAAAGAAAAATTATAATGTGCACAATGTAACATATGTATAGTTTCATATTTATAATTAGCTTATGAGATCAAGAAAAAAAATATAATACAAAGATGACACATTCCTACTGTTATGTCCCTAACCTTGGATGAGCACTTGTCGCTGTTAGAGTTCGCCTACAACAACACCTACCATTCGAGTATTGGGATGACACCATACGAGGCGTTGTACGGGAGGCCTTGCAGATCACCGATATGCTGGAGTGATGTGGGCTAGAGGCAGTTAGTGGGGCCAGAGCTTGTGCAGATGTATGCAGAGAAGGTGGATGTGATCCGGAGGAGACTGTCCACAGCACTGAGCAGGCAGAAGAGTTATGCTGATCGACACAGACGGGTGTTTTCGAGGTGGGCGACCATATGTTTCTGAAGATTTCCCCAGCCCAAGGAGTGATGAGGTTTGGGAAGAAAGGGAAGCTCAGTCCGAGGTATGTTGCACCGTTCGAGATCCTGGAACGAGTTGGAGAGGTTGCCTACCGAATTGCGTTGCCACCGCAGTTTTTGGGTCTTCACAACGTCTTCCATGTATCGATGCTGAGGAAGTACGTTACAGATCCAGCTCACTTGATTGAGATTGCAGTGCCAGAGATCCAGCAGGACTTGTCTCTTGAGGATAGACCAGTTGAGATTGTGGATCGCATGGATCATCAGCTCAGGAGGAGGACCATCCCGATGGTGAAGGTCAGGTGGCAGCATCACAGCGAGCGCGAGGCTACTTGGGAGATCGAGGAGGAAGTCAGAAGGCAGTATCCAGAGCTTTTCGGTGAGTAGTTTGATTTGATTTCTGGACGAAATCCTTTTAAGATGGGTGGATTGTTATGTCCCTTACCTAGGTTTAAGGTGTTAATGGAGATTAGGAGGTGTTTTGCATGGGGAAAGGAAGGAAGAGGGGGGGGCTTACTGTGGAGAAGGTAGGGTGATGGGTGTAGGGTGATGGTGAGGTGAGGTTGTGTTGGGTTTTTAAACGAAAATCTCTCTCTCTCTCTCTCACATTTGATCTCTCTCACTCTCATCCTCTCCCTTCTGTCTGGCAAACCAGAGGACTTGGAGGCTCCGGCGTGAAGCGTGCGGAGGCGATCGTGCGAGGAGGATCACCGGAGGTAACGGAGACAAGAGCGAGGCTACGGTGGATTCGTTGATTTTGAGAGGTATGCCAACTTCTTAGTGTGATTTTGTGGTTCACCCTCGTGGGAGGGTTGTGTTGGTCGGTCGGGGGAGGTCGGAGACCTCTCCGGGGCGTGTTTTGCGTAAATCCTCGGCTGGCGCGAGGTTGAAGACGACCAACGGTTGACCGGGTTCCTTCGGGCAGTCGACCGGTAGTGCATTTTGCTGGTGAGTTGGGATTGCCTGTCGTGTTTCGGTCGACCGGTTCCTTGGGTTCGTTCGACTGAAACTTATGTGTACTGAATAGAGATGCATGCTTGTTCGACTGTTTATTGTTATGCGTTCGACCGTTATATGACTTAGAACTGCTAGGATGCCCTGGTAGTTTTTGATCGACCGGGACCACTGAGTCGGTCGACGGGTAGTATTGAAATGATGTTGACCAGACTCCGGATTTTGACCTTGTATCGGTCGACCGGTTTTTGATCTCAGTTCGACCGTTGGGACTTAGGTTTTGCGCAGAGAGTTCGACCGTTACAGACTTTCGGTTGACCGAACCTTTCACGGGAACGGTCGACTGGGTTGCCTCTTTCGGTCGACCGTTTGTGCACATAACCGAATTCTCAGTCCTTTTTAGGATGACAGTGGGCGTGTACGCATGCCTGCCCAGGGACCGCCGGGTGGAAGAGTGTGGGTGTTCGGGACGTGTAACCTCTGTGTATGGATCGTGACTTGATGTGATGGATTGATGGACTCATTGTAGAGTAGCAGGCCTGAGGGATCACAGATCCCAATGTATGATATTGTGAGAGCATGCAACTGTCGTTGGGTGAGGTGACTACCGGCCTGGATGGCTACGGAGGTCGCTGCCCTGCTTTTATAGCGGCGCGGTTGGTGTTTGCGGCTCGTGGAGCTTGATGACCTGACAGACTTCAGTCTGGACCCATCCGATGTTGTGCCGGATGAGGTTTGGGAAGAAGGGGAAACTCAGTCTGAGGTATGTTGGGCCGTTTGAGATCCTGGAACGAGTTGGAGAGGTTGCCTACTGGATTGCGTTGCCACCGCAGTTTTCGGGTCTTCACAACGTCTTCCATGTATCGATGCTGAGGAAGTACGTTACAGATCCAGCTCACGTGATTGAGATTGCAGTGCCAAGGATCCAGTAGGACCTGTCTCTTATGGAGAGACCAGTTGAGATTGTGGATCGTATGGATCATCAGCTCAGGAGGAGGACCATCCTGATGGTGAAGGTCATGTGGCAGCATCACAACGAACGCGAGGCTACTTGGGAGATCGAGGAGGAAGTCAATAGGCAGTATCTAGAGCTTTTTGGTGAGTAGTTTGCTTTGATTTCGGGATGAAATCCTTTTAAGATGGGTGGATTGTTATGTCCCTAACCTAGGTTTAGGGTGTTAATTGAGATTAGGAGGTGTTTTGCATGGGGAAAGGAAGGAAGAGGGGGGCGGGGTTACTGTGGAGAGGGTAGGGTGATGGGTGTAGGGTGATGGTGAGGTCTCTCTCATTTGAAATCTCTGACTCTCATCCTCTCCCTTCTGTCTAGCGAACCAGAGGACTTGGAGGCTCCGACGTGAAGCATGCGGAGGTGATCGTGCGAGGAGGATCACCGAAGGTAACGGAGACGCGAGCGAGGCCACGACGGATTCGTTGCTTTCAAGAGGTATGCCGGCTTCTTAGTGTGATTTTGTGGTTCACCCTCGTGGGAGGGTTATGTTGGTGTGAGGTTGAAGATGACCAATGGTCGACCGGGTTCCTTTGGGCGGTCGACCGATGTAGTGTATTTTGCCGACTTTAACCGTCACCGGTCGAACGATGCCTTGTGGCGGTCGACCGGTAGTGCATTTTGCTAGTGAGTTGAGATTGCCTGTCGTGTTTCGGTCGACCGGTTCCTTGGGTTCGTTCGACCGGAACTTAAGTGTACTGAATAGAGATGCATGCTTGTTCGACTATTTATTGTTATGTGTTCGACCGTTATATGACTTAGAACTGCCAGGATGCCCTGGTAGTTTAGGATGCCAACTCTGTCCACGGAAACCCATGTCCTCGCCTTGTGTGTGAGCCGGGAGTTGACAGTGGGCGCGTACGCGTGCCTGCCCAGGGACCGCCAAGAAGTTACAAATATGTTTCTTATGGCGCGGACTTGGCGGATGCTCCTTGCCGAACCCCATGATTAATGTAGCCGTGTGTGGGGAGTGTCACGTCATGTTCTGTTAGATCGTATGTGCCTACGGTAGGTCTCCTTGGGAGACCCAAGATGATTGTCGGACTGATGTCCTGTGTTACCCTTTGGGGGAACTATTTTACTTACTGGATATGACATGACATGCTTCTAGTATGATAGGTTCATTTGTACTACTGCTTGCATATATGTGAGCTTGGCATACGGGGTTTCCTTATGGAAACCCAGCAATTGTTGTTACATCTTTTTCAGGACCGCAGTAGGTCCAGTTGGGTGGTGATCAGCGGGCGCGCGCATCTTGGGATCAGATCCTCTCTTTCGGAGCACTGAGGTCGACATGATTACTTTTATCTCCATTTGTTGTTCTGTTGTAATCATGTATCGTTTTGACAAACTCTGATGTAATATTCTGCACCGCTTATATGTTTTATGAGAAGTAATAGTCCCGTCTTTGATTATTGGTCTCTGATGTCTTCATAATGATTTTTAAATTTCCGCTGTTTCGGGACGCTACAATTTGGTATCAGAGTGGTCGATTCCTATGCGGTTCCCAATGAAATCACGCTTGTAGTAATCGGACACATGCATTTTATCTTTTGGCATGCATTTACGGCTGAAGTTTGTGATTGTTTCTTCTGTCAGATGGCTCCTAGACGCGTGAGGAGTTCTCCGCGTGATCGTGATGCCAGTGACGCCACTGAGGGTGCCAACTGGGACAGGTTGGGTGAGTTTCTGGAGCGTCAGGCAGCCCAGAATGTGCAGGGTGGGATGGGCGCTGAGCAAGATCGGTATATGCGTCAGCACCCACCGAGTTTCGATGGCAGGAGTGCTCCGGAGGTAGCGGAGGACTAGGTCTTCAAGATGCAGAAGATCTTCCGAGCGATTGGAGTTGCACCTGAGAGGAGGGTGGATCTGGCCACATATGTATTTGATGGCGAGGCAGCCAATTGGTGGAGGGTCGCGTCCACGGTTATGTTTGAGGACCGTGAGGACGTCAGCTGGGAGGAGTTCTTCGAGGTGTTTCATGAGCAATACTTTCCCCAGCACGTAAGGGATCGGAAGAGGGAGGAGTTCATGTCGTTGGAGCAGAAGGAGATGACTCTGGCGAGTTACATCAGCAGGTTCAACGCTATGGAGCGTTACTGCCCAGAGATCTGCGTAACCCTAGAGCAGCGGGCGAGGAAGTTCGTGAAGGGACTGAGGCAGCCGCTCCGATCACGTGTGATCAACAGTATGTCGCGGACCCTTGCAGATGCGGTGAAGCATGCTACCATCATTGAGCAGGACCAAAGGGACTGTCTTCAGGAGGCAAGGAAAAGGCACCAGTGAGCACCGGTAGCCGAGTGATGCATTGCATACATTGCATCATATGTCTTTCATTTAGATTACTTTTACATCAATAAATGCTACTAAGGTATGTGTTTAGTCTTATATACAGAATACAGGGACCTGAATGCAATTTACCCACATCCCGAGCATAAACGCGTACAAGACTCGTTTCTATCATAAAGACCAAGTTCAAGTTTATCGGGCTTCAAATGGAAATGTATCCAAGCATAAAAGCATTCAAGACCTAATTACGAAAAGAACAAGGACTTAAGCACAAAAGTAGTCGGGGACTTAATTGCAAAAAGTCAAGGACCTAATTGCAAATCACGAGTAGCTTTTATTATTATGGAGAAAATATAAAGAAAAATCAATGTGGATCTCCAAATATATGAAGAAATTAATTCGGATCTCCAAAGATATGCAAGAATCAATCCAGACGCGCAAATGACATTGAAATCATACCATAAACACACAGGAAAAATCCGGGTCGATTCTAGGCCAAAAAGGTGGCGATTCCGCCGCACCTCAAGAGCCAATTGCGGCGAATCCGCCGCACCTCAAGAGCAAATTGCAGCGAATCCGCCGCACCAAATTAGATTCATGCTCTAAAAATTTTACCGGCTGCGTGTTGACGCGTGTACTTTCTTATTTCATGCTTAGGTCCCTTGTATCGGCTATAAATAGCCCCGAGAACGATGTTGTGAGGAGTTCTTCCTTTTGTTCCATAATTTAGCAATAAAATTCTGTTTCTTTTATTTTATGTTTTTAATTTTCTTTTCTTAGTTTCTCTAGGACCCCTTCTCCCTCCCTCCATCTATGAGTTTCTAACTCTTTCCAAAGGGTGGGGGTGACGGATTTAGGGTGATGAGAAGAGAAGATGTTATTATTTTAATTTCATATTAGTATGTTTTGATTACTTGAGTTTATGTTAAATCATTTATCATGTAATGCTTTATAACTAATATGATTTATTATAAGTTTCAGAATTCTCTAATCTAAACCCGATATCTAAACCTCCACCCAACGGAATTCACCATCTTTGTTCTTGTTTTAGTTTTATTTGTTCATGTTTCTTGCTTTAGATAATTAAAACCCAAAAATCTCAAAACCAACCTTATTATTGTTCTCTCTCTCTAATCGAAAATCCAAAAATAACAATATCTCTCCCTCCTTGTGTTTGACCCGTATTTGCCACGTCTTCATTGACACCGTGCACTTGCGGTATAAATTAAAATTCACATCAAGTTTTTGGCGCCGTTGCTGGGGAGGCGACGCAGATTTTGTGTTTTTGTGTTTTCGATTTTATCCTGTCTACCTTGTGCGCGATCTAAGTATTTGAATTTGTGTAGCAGGAGACAACAGAGCGCGCGGAGAAATCCGGGAGCGTTCTGAGACACTTGGGCGGCGGAATCGCCGCATCTACAAGGTTGCTTGCGGCGGAATCGCCGCACCAGTGTGGGTTCTGGTCTTCAAATTTCTGGGGCATCGTCGGCATCTCTGGGTGGTCGCATTAAGCTACTGGAATCTCCGAGAGCGGGCGGCGAACCCGACTGAGCATTGCGGAGGTAACTTTTCTTGCCTTTCTCGTAAAATCTGAATTGTTGAAAAGTTTCCTTTCGTAGAATTGCACGTGTTAGGGTTTAAAATTCCATAATTGGCAATATTTCAACTCTGACCTAAAATTCGCAAAATTAGAAAGACCTTAGTGCATGCATCATATAATGTTTTGTTTGCATTATTCTTGCTAAATTCTTGCAAATCAATTTCTGTTGAAGAGTGCTGGAGGCAAGGTACGTATCGCGGTTTTTAACGACTGCATTTAAGCATATAATTTAATTTGCATACAACCTTGCAATTGCCCCCATTAAAAAGACCATTGTTTGACTATCTTTGTTAGATCTAAGTTAAACTATCTTAAGGGCAACTCCGTAGGAAAAGATACGGTGGGGATTTCATCACCCTTCCGTGGCCCACAAATCACAATCCTAAAGTGTCACCCAAGCCTTAAAATTTAAAATCAATTAGACATTGGCCCCTAAGGACTCGGACTCAATTAAGGAGAAGAATTGGTTTGACTTGCTATGACCTGAAGCCGATCGAATTCAATTTGGTGTCTAGGAAGTGTTTTTGTGTTGACGAGAGTCTTCCAAGCGAAGTGGTTGTCTAATTGGCACCGACTCTGTCGGAAGCGCCCCCACTAGCTATACACTACCTGGCCAATTTGGTTTGATTAGTGAGGGAGGTGAATCAAGCGAATCAATTCGACTCAACCAGTTAGGAGTCGTCTAGATTTAAGTGACACTAGGTCTAGGATTGTTTGAACCGTGCTTGTTCAGGAAATTTCTGACCAACCCTCTTTTCTATCTTTAGAGTTAAGTTTCCTTTCTCATCTGAGTCTTCTTTCTCTTCTCACCTAAATTCTCTAGATTAGGATTCCTTTCTCATCTTGCCCCATTCTATTGTTTGTTTCCCTTTTGAAAAAAAAACATAAAAAAAACGAAAATTTTAAAAAAAAATTTGTAATTAATTCTTGAAATTAAAATTGGAATTTAAATTTCGAATTTGAGTTCAAAAATTGATTCAGCCCGGTGCACTCAGATTTGGATTCGGGACTTGAGTAATCGACTCTCACGAGTTCATCTAGATTCCAGTCTAGAGCTTAACCCCAATCCATCTGTTACACCACCTCACCCGGATCTAATGGGTGAGAATGTTGTGAACCCGCCTATGACTCTGAGGGATCGGTGCTACCCAACGATGGCTGCTCAGCCATCGTGCATCGTCATGCCCACCATACCGGGTCGCGATTTCGAAATTAAGGCACAATACATGAGTATGCTGCCTAAGTTCACCTCTAGGGAAGATCCATATCTCTTCCTTAGAGAATTTGAGGAAATCTGCTCTCTTATGCAATACCAGCATATCCCTGAAGAGGCAGTGCGTCTGAAATTTGTGCCTCTGGCACTAAAAGACGACGCTAAGAAATGGCTATATAGTCTAGCCGAAAGATCTATTAGGAGTTGGGCTGAGTTTGTTCAAGTGTTTCTAAAAAAATATTTCCCCAACCATAAGACTATGAAGATTAGGAATGAAATTGTTGCATTCGTTCAGTCTGAGAGCGAGCCGTTCTATTCCTATCTTGAAAGATTTAAAAATGTCTTGACCCAATGCCCTCATCACGGAATTCCAAAATGGCAATTATGCCAAATTATTTATGAGGGATTGACACCCACATCTAGAGTTATGCTAGAATCTGTGAGCCAAGGGAATTTCATGTCGAAAAACGAAAATGATGCCTGGACTTTTCTTGAGGATTTAGCTGAAAATAGTATGCAATGGGACAATGCTAGAACACCCATCAACCCGAGTATTGGATCTAGAATAGCAAGTCAACCCCGACCAGGTGTCTTAGCTATAGATGCCAACATAGCGGCTGAGGCAAAACTAGTCACCCTTATGCGCAGAATGGAAAGTTTAGAGCTGCAAAACCAAACCCGACAAGCATCCCCTACCCCTTGCTCTAGATGTGGTCAGACTGGTCATTTAATGGAGGACTGTGTAGACTTGGAACATGTTAATGCCACGTTTAACCATTCTAGAAATGATCCTTATGCATCAACCTACAACCCGGGTTGGCGTAATCATCCCAATTTTTCGTGGAACCAACAAGGTCAACCTCCTAGACAACAACCAAACCCATATAACCAAAATAATACATCATCTGGGGGTAATAACAATGGAAATCATGAAGTTAGGTTGACAAACTTGGAAAATTTAATGAAAACTTTTATACAAACAACCAACCAATCATTCCAAAGGCTAGAGACACAAGTCAGCCAATTAGCGCAAATAGTAGGTGAAAGAGAAAAGGGTCAATTTCCAAGTCAACCTGAGGTGAACCCAAGAACTAATAATCAATATCAATCTTATCAACCACCCTCAGGAAATAACAACCCCAGACCGGTTCAAATGATTAACGAGGAAGGACCGTTCCAACAAATCAATGCAGTAGTGTCATTACGGTCCGGACGACAAGTTGATAACAATGTGGTAAACCCTAGAATGTCTAATCAATCTAGCCATCAAGCAACCACATATGACCTGACCATTGAACCTGACGTCCAAATTGAAAAGCCCAACCCACCTACACAACCTGAACCCATAGCTCAACCTGAACCTGAGCGAGTCTATGTTCCTAAAGCCCCATTTCCCAACAGACTCAAGAAGAGCTCAAGTGCACAAATGGAGAAAATCTTAGAAGTATTTAAGCAAGTTAAGGTGAATATTCCACTCTTAGATATGATTCAACAAATACCTGCTTATGCTAAATTCTTGAAAGATTTGTGCACTAAAAAGAGAAAAACGAATGTACCAAAGAAGGCATTGTTAACTGCAAACATATGCTCTATTCTTTCCAACACATCTCCTATAGCAATTAAGCCTTGAGGAAACTAAAAATAAAGGAATAAAGTGAGGAAAACACATTCTGCAAAATGATTACAAAAGCCCAAGCCTTTGAGTCACTGGTCCGTAGGGGTATCTTGAAACCCAGTAACTTGAGTCTACCAGCTCGGGATTATCGACCAAACTCGCTACACGAATGCCAAAAAGGGTAAAAGTGTCAAAAAGCAAATGTGTTGAATCACGGAAGAAAAGAAAAAAATAAAAATACTCAAGGCCCAAAGCTAAAAGAATGATCCATGCCATGGTTGATCCGAATGATACTTCACCACCAGAGGAGGCGTGCAAAATAATTTAAGTGATATCATGTGTAGAAGGGTTAGTGGTGCGAATGTTGGAGGAACAAAGACCAAGTCATATTTTTAATGAGTTAGATTTACATAATGAGCATGCAAGAATTCTCAGTGAGATGTATAAGGTTGAGGTAGGGATATTGAGAACTATTAATGAAATGTTGATTTAGGATTTTGTGGGTATATCCGCTGAAAACCCTCAGGAGACAACACTCCTCCTCCTTGGCAACAAAGAGGTTTAACGGCTTGTTGCACATGCTAAGTGCAACCGTGATTCCAACGAAAGTGAGTTAGGATTTCCCTGTTTTCATTTCTCTTATGTTCTGTTTTGCTAGGGACTAGCAAAATCTAGGTGTGGGGGTATTTGATGCATTGCATACATTGCATCATATGTCTTTCATTTAGATTACTTTTACATCAATAAATGCTACTAAGGTATGTGTTTAGTCTTATTTACAGAATACAGGGACCTGAATGCAATTTACCCACATCCCGAGCATAAACGCGTACAAGACTCGTTTCTATCATAAAGACCAAGTTCAAGTTTATCGGGCTTCAAATGGAAATGTATCCAAGCATAAAAGCATTCAAGACCTAATTACGAAAAGAACAAGGACTTAAGCACAAAAGTAGTCGGGGACTTAATTGCAAAAAGTCAAGGACCTAATTGCAAATCACGAGTAGCTTTTATTATTATGGAGAAAATATAAAGAAAAATCAATGTGGATCTCCAAATATATGAAGAAATTAATTCGGATCTCCAAAGATATGCAAGAATCAATCCAGACGCGCAAATGACATTGAAATCATACCATAAACACACAGGAAAAATCCGGGTCGATTCTAGGCCAAAAAGGTGGCGATTCCGCCGCACCTCAAGAGCCAATTGCGGCGAATCCGCCGCACCTCAAGAGCAAATTGCAGCGAATCCGCCGCACCAAATTAGATTCATGCTCTAAAAATTTTACCGGCTGCGTGTTGACGCGTGTACTTTCTTATTTCATGCTTAGGTCCCTTGTATCGGCTATAAATAGCCCCGAGAACGATGTTGTGAGGAGTTCTTCCTTTTGTTCCATAATTTAGCAATAAAATTCTGTTTCTTTTATTTTATGTTTTTAATTTTCTTTTCTTAGTTTCTCTAGGACCCCTTCTCCCTCCCTCCATCTATGAGTTTCTAACTCTTTCCAAAGGGTGGGGGTGACGGATTTAGGGTGATGAGAAGAGAAGATGTTATTATTTTAATTTCATATTAGTATGTTTTGATTACTTGAGTTTATGTTAAATCATTTATCATGTAATGCTTTATAACTAATATGATTTATTATAAGTTTCAGAATTCTCTAATCTAAACCCGATATCTAAACCTCCACCCAACGGAATTCACCATCTTTGTTCTTGTTTTAGTTTTATTTGTTCATGTTTCTTGCTTTAGATAATTAAAACCCAAAAATCTCAAAACCAACCTTATTATTGTTCTCTCTCTCTAATCGAAAATCCAAAAATAACAATATCTCTCCCTCCTTGTGTTCGACCCGTATTTGCCACGTCTTCATTGACACCGTGCACTTGCGGTATAAATTAAAATTCACATCACCGAGCAGTCGGCCGTGGAGCTGGGAACCTAGGCAAGAGACCAGGTTTGATGGAGGAGGAGCACGTCAGTCTAGAGCGTGCACTCTTTGTGAGAGGTTTCACCCAGGTCAGGAGTGCTTCAGGCACACTGGAGCTTGCATGGGATGCGGGCAGTTGTGCGACTTCATTCGGGAGTGCCCGACTAGGCAGGGCGAGCCTAGCAGGAGGTCTGGGCCACCAGTAGCAGGGAAGAGCGGAGGTAGTCGATCCGTTGTTTCACCAGGACATGGCAAGAAGACAGGGCGAGTCTTCACCATTCAGGCTGAGGAGGCGAAGGACTCCAACACCGTGGTGGAAGGTACACTTTCTGTTTCCGGTGCGGTTGCACGTGTTTTGTTTGATTGCGGCGCCACTCACTCTTTCATTTCGGAGAAGTTTGCTGGCGAGTTGGGTCGGACCCCTGTGCTGCTGACTGATGTTTTGGAGGTTAGCATGCCCATGTGTGAGGTGGGCACTGTGGGGAGCTATTTCCCTGACACCACAGTTGTTTCGGGAGACCATGATTTTCCGGCATATCTGGTCTTGTTACCGATGGAGGACTTTGACGTCATACTGGGATGAACTGACTGTCACAGTACGACGTACGAGTCTTTCGCCGCGAGAAGTAGATCCTGATTTCGATGGAAGGCTTGCCAGATGTTTTGATCAGAGGTACGAGAAGCAGAGGGGGTCATTTGATCGTGTCTGCAGTTAAGGCACAGAAGGTGATGCAGCAGGGATGCAGAGCATTTGTGGCCACGTTGGTTGTTCCTGATCTTGAGACGAGGAGGCTGGAGGATATAGAGGTTGTACAGGAGTTCCCAGATGTGTTTCCAACTGAAATTCCATCGTTACCGCCGCACCGAGAGATCGAGTTTGGCTTCGAGTTGGTAGCGGGTACGACACCTCAGTCGAAGGCTCCATATCGGATGACACTTGCTGAGTTGACAGAGCTGAAGAAGTAGTTGCAGGAGTTGATCGACTCCGGGGTTATTCGACCGAGTGTTTCACAATGGGGAGCACATGTGTTGTTCGTGAAGAAGAAGGATGGGTCGTTGCGGATGTGCATCGACTACAGGATGCTGAATAAGGATACCATCAGGAACTGGTACCCTTTGCCCAGGATTGATGACTTGTTTGATCAGTTACAGACGATGAGAGTGTTCTCGAAGATTGATCTACGTTCAGGTTATCACTAGTTGCGGATCAGAGAGGCAGACGTTCAGAAGACAACCTTCAGGGTGCGGTACGGACACTACGAGTTCTTGGTGATGCCATTTGGATTGACGAATGCACCTGCAACATTCATGGACCTGATAAATAGGACCTTTCAGCCGTACCTCGACAGATTTGTCGTTGTGTTCGTGGACGACATCTTAGTGTACTCGCCTGACAGAGAGCAGCATCGAGAGCACCTGAGGATTGTGCTTGCCATCCTGAGAGATCAGCAGCTCTATGCCAAGTACACGAAGTGTGAGACATATTGCGTCAACAGATGGGATTTCGGTGGATCCGGCGAAGGTCGAGGCGGTGACTCAGTGGAGGGACCCGACGAGCGTTATAGAGATCAGGAGCTTTGTGGGACTGACAGGGTATTACAGACAGTTCATTCAGAATTTCTCCATACTTCCATCGCCGCTGACAACGTTGACGCATAAGGGCGTCAAGTTTGTTTGGTCCCAGAAGTGCGAGGATAGCTTTCAGGAGCTGAAGAGGCGACTAACGACAGCACCGATTCTGACTCTACCGAGTGGCAGTGGATGTTATGTGATATACAGAGATGCGTTAGGGATTGGCTTGGGTTGTGTTCTGATGCATCACGGGAAGGTGGTGGCGTATGCTTCGAGGCAGCTGAAGGTTAACGAGAAGAACTACCTACTCATGATCTGGAGTTAGCAGCGGCGGTTCACGCGTTGAAGACCTGGCGACACTATCTTTATGGCGAGCAGTTCGAGGTCTTCACAGATCATCAGAACCTGAAGTATTTGTTCTCGCAGAAGGAGCTGAATATGAGGCAGCACAGAGGGCTTGAGTTCATTAAGGACTACGACTTCAACATTTCCTACCATCCGGGGAAGGCGAATTCGGTTGCAGATGCGTTGAGCAGGAACGTGGAGGTTTCAGTTGCAAATTTGTGCATCCAGGAGTGGAGGCTACTCGAGACGTTATCAACGTGGAGGCCGTTCACAGAAGGCTCAGATGGAGCAGTGATTGCTGGGCTTCGAGTGGAGCCGCAGACAGTCTCACGTATGGTGCAGCCTCAGCGTGGGGATGATGAGTTAGCTGGTCTGCTACGGTTAGCTTCCAGAGATGGGTCAGACTTCAGTGTGGGCGTTGATGGTGGTTTGAGGTTCAGGAGTCGGATCTGGGTGCCGAAGGTCGATGGGCTGAGAGATGACATCATGGAGGAGGCACACAGAGAGAGATACACCATTCACCCTGGGAGCATGAAGATGTATATGGACCTACAGCGGAACTTCTGGTGGAAGGGCATGAAGAGGGACATCGCAGAGTTTGTGGAGTGATGCTCAGTCTGTCAGCAGGTGAAGATTGAGCATCAGCGATGATTGACATCATTTCATGCTTATATTTGTATCTTATATCCATTATCTTTCACCTAAACAATGCTATGTTACGAGTTTTATGTTTGAATTTCAGAAATAAATAGGTTTGAAGAGATGAAGCATAAAAGGACCCAAAAGCTGGGAAAAAGGACTGAATTGTGAGAAATGGGGACTAAGATGCAAGGGAGAAGGACCTGAACGTAAGACCAAAGGATCAAAGAGCAAAACAAAATACTCCACACCATCGTGGGGAGTATTTTGGCAATTCTATTCAGGTCGGAGCTCCAGCAAGCGCGGTAGATGCATCAAAGATCACCAAAGACATCCAGAAAAGCCCAGAAGAAAACCCAGCGAGATTCGAGCCATATAGACCGCCAATTGGCGGTCCAAGACCGCTAATTGGCGGTCTGTTTTGGCCCAAATCCGCTATGATTTTTGTGGGTCGAGTATTAATGTGTATTTAGTCCATGTCTTGTATTTGTTTAGTCCCACATCAGGGGATTGCCCCGGATTGCCTTTTTCTTTGGCTATAAATAGAACTCTTCACCTTCTATTGTAATCACTCCATATTTTGGGTAGCTATTCTTCCTACTCAAGTGAGGCCATGAAGCACACACTGAAGTGGGAGGATGCTACTTGAAATGTGAGTCATTTGTTAATAAAAGTTTCTTCATTATGTTGTTTATTTCTTGTTTGTTTGTTTTACTTTGTTTAATTTATTTCATTAGTTTTAGTAGCTTAGTTAATATGATTTCTTTGCTTAGTTTTATAATTAGTGTAATGTGTAGCGAGTAGTTCCATCCCCTTTGGGGGGTGGAGTTGATGTTCATACATGCATTAGAGAATGGAATGAATGCTTTATTTCCATATTGTTGATACAACATGAATGTATGCTTGCTTGTTTAGGATAGAATTTATAACTTGATGAGTTTTGCCAAAATGATTAGACACCTCTCATGCTTGTTTAGGTTCTGAAATAAACAACTTGTATATGTAAATGTTAATCAACTAGGTTGGTGAATAGATTGATAGGTTTTGCCATAACATTTAGACACTTCCTATGCATGATAACACCACCTTCATTTGTGCTTAAAGAATGTGTTCAACACCCACCTCTTTGCATGTGTGCACTCACTCCACCCCTTATGGGTTTTCCATTTCTGAATTCCAGCACTCGTCTTTCATTCTTAGTTTAGTTTTAGTTAATCGTTTGTCGCTTTCTTTCGCATTTCATACTTCATAGTGTAGTGTAGCACCTTTGTGCATGCTTTCGTGGACTCGAGACGAGAGGGGTCGTTTGATGAGGAGCATTGTCAATCCGGCTTCGGTAATCGATTTCTCGACGCCTTCCTCCTCTCGTGTCGCACACAGTCTGGGTTCAATGGCTGCTAATTTCCGTGAGGAGGAGCAGTTGCTGGACCCACCTGTTCGACCAGTGCTTCAAGTTGTCGCTCCCATACCTCTACGTGATCGATGCTACCCGAGCCGTACTGCTCTACCCTCATGCATCGTATTGCCAGAGGCAAATGAGAACTATTTTGAGGTTAAGCCACAATTTATTTTCATGCTCCCTCACTTCACTGGGAAAGGTGTCCCCTATATCTTTCTCAGGGAATTTGAGGAGGTCTGTGCTATGTTCAAGCTGCAACAACTTAGCACAGACTCCATCCATCTTAGGCTTGTCCCCTTTGCGCTGAAGGATGACACCAAGAAGTGGTTGTACAGCAACCAGGCGAATGCCTTTAGGACTTGGGATGAGTTTCAATCTGCATTCCTCAAGAAATACTTTCCAAATAGTCGGACTCAAAAATTGAGGAACGAAATCAATTCGTTCTATCAACTTGAGACCGAGACATTTCATGCATATATAGAGAGGTTCAAGGAGCTACTATCCTCATGCCCTCACCATGGCATTGAGTTGTGGCGTCTTTGTCAGATTGTTTACGAGGGTCTTCACATCCCGTCCCGAACGCTCCTTGAGTCCATGTGTCAAGGAGAGTTCTTGGGAAAGGATGAAAGGGAGGCATGGGCTTTCCTAGAAGACATTGCTGAGAAAACAATGCAATGGGAGAGTGTAAGGGAACCACCTGCATCATCTAGTATAGGAGCGAGGATTGCGAATGCAAACTCGACTAGATCGGGTACCGCATTTGCTATCGATACCACTACGGCCACCGAGGCACGCATGACGGCCTTAATGCGCCGTATGGATTCGATTGAGCTCCAAAACCAACAAAGTGCACCTCACATGTCAACATCTGGTCGAGTTCCCTGTCATTCATGTGGTAGGATAGGTCATGTAGAAAGCGAGTGTGCGTCCATTCCTCCTGAGATGGAACATGTCAACGCCATCTATGACAGATCTAGGAATGACCCATACCCATCGTCTTATAATCCTGGATAGAGGAACCACCCCAATTTTTCATGGAACCAAAATAATGCCCCGGGTGGTCCTTCAACCTCTTCTCGACCACCTAATCAACCACACCAACCTCCCATGCATGCTCATTCATATCAGCAACGCCAAGTTTCAAGCGCCAGTCCACCAGGTTTCCCAAATTCTAACAACTTTGAAACCCGGTTTAATTTGCTTGAGAACTTGACTCGTGGACTTGAGAACTCTATGAATTTTTTTATGTCGTCCATAAGTCAAGTTCTCACTTCAAATCACCATACCATCAAATCTCTAGAGCTTCAGATGGGCCAATTGGCTCAGTCTGTACATGAAAGAGAGAGATGGTATTTGCCTGGCCAGCCTGAGGCTAACCCCCGCATGTACCAGCAACAACACATGCAAAATGAAAATGTGGTACCGCGGGGGAGGCAAGTGAACCATGTGGAGGAACCTGTTCACCATGTCAATTCCATTGTGACCTTAAGGAATGGAAAGCAGGTTGACAATCACATTTCCTTGCCACACCCACCACCATCTATGCAGCCCCTCAGTGGGAATGGTGGTGAAGAAGAGGCTGAGGGTGAGGGTAATACACCAAGGCTTCTTTCTCAGGCACCGCAGAAAACCTACCTGCCAAAAGCTCCCTATCCAAGTAGGTTAACCAAAAAGCAGAGTGACACAATGGAAAAGATATTATAGGTGTTTAAGCAAGTTAAGGTTAACATCCCCTTGTTGGATGTCATCCAACAAATACCTCAATATGCCAAAGTGTTGAAGGATCTCTGCACAACCAAGAGGAAGACCAATGTTCCTAAGAAAGCATTCTTGGCTGCAAATGTAAGCTCACTTTTGTCCAATCCCGCCTACACAAGATACAAGGACCCTGGGTGTCCTACTATTCAGTGCACGATAGGGGACACTAGCATGAGTAATGTTTTGCTTGATTTAGGAGCAGCGGTCAACCTCCTCCCATTTTCTGTTTATCAACAGTTAAATTTGGGAGAATTGAAACCAACTAAGATCACCCTCCATTTGGCGGATAGATCCATTCGTATTCCAAAGGGGATTATCGAGGACGTGCTTATCAAAGTTGGAGATTTTATATTTCCAGTCGATTTTGTTGTCCTCGATACCAATCCTGTTGCGAACACCCACTCTCAAATACCTTTGATTTTGAGTAGACCATTTCTGGCAACTTCCAACGCCTTAATTAATTGTAGAAATGGTCTCATGAAGCTCTCATTCGGTAACATGAGTGCCGAGTTTCATGTGTTCAACTCTGGTGGGCAACAGGAGCCCATGGATCGACCTTTAAATCTAAATCTCATCCGCCAATTGGAGAAAGCACCACAAAATCAACGAACACCCCTAACCCCAATGCAACCCATTGAGAATGTTTGTGGGGCCAGCGAAAACTCATTGCCTGTCTTTGCAATGCAACAGAGTGAGCTGGCATCAAACATAAATGTCCAAAAGGAGTGTTCGTTGCATGATTCAGTTGAGAGTACTAGTGAGAGTGAGACACCTCAACATATGCCTATACCAGAAGCTGTCTCTACCTCATGTCCCATGGCCATTGAGCCATTTGAGCTTCATATTGACTCCAACAAGGACCCACCTATGACCGAGCTTATGCTTGATGATCTAAATAATGGTGGGAGGTCCTTGTTGGATAACTTGGGGAGAAGCCCCATTCTTAGTGATGTAGGTCTGCTGCATCCATCGAATGAGCTTGAGGAACTCATTCCGATGCACCCACCTATTGGTTGGAGGGTTTTGTTCGATGAGCAACTAAACCCTAGTGAGGCAACACAACTTCACTCATTCATGTTGCCTACACCCAACCAATATCATGAGGGGTTCGAGCCTTTCAGCTTTGTCCTTTCACCCCTCATGACACATGAGAGTACCGGCGAAGTTTGCCCATCTCGGCAAGTCTCTGGTCCTCATGACTTGATGTTCTCATTTGATGTTCCTTGACCAAATGATTATGAGAATATCGTTGTTGCTGTACATATCATGTAAAAAAAAAAAGGAAAAAATGTAATAAAAGACTCCATGAGCGAGCATTGATTGTTGTGGGCCCCAACCCTTGTGTACTTGGGCCCCATTTCTTCACGTATTTGTCTCCCTTCTTCAGTATCTCACAGGTTTTAAGGAAATTCGGGTTTGTGTCCATCACTATAACCATGAACTTCCTATTGTGCTTCATGTTGGTGAGATGTTCCCTTTTTCATACATAAATCCATGTAGTATCATGCTCACATTCATTGAGGACAATGCATGAAGTAGGTGTGGGGGGTGTTTTACGTGTGTACATAGTCGAGTCTTTTTCCTTTGATTTTGTTTTCTTTTGTTTGTATTGATAGGGTCATGTTAGTGTGCTGCATTTAATATCGATATATCTGCTTGACATGATCCTTGGGTGACTTGTCTTCTTTTGTTTGCCTAGTGCTTTAAAATTTTCACATTTCTTTCAAAATCTTCATGTGTTTGCGAAAGAAAATGTTTTTGTAGGTTTTGTGTGTGTTTAGCATGTGTAAAACCGTTGAGAGGCAAAGTAAAAAGAAAGCTCCCAAAAATGTCTTGAACTTGATGCATTAGGATATCGAGTTTATTGGCTTTAGGTCTTATGGAGTCGTTAGGATGCACCCCGGTTTTCCCTCGGGGGGCGTGTAATCATAGGGTTTCAGCACTCAAACATTTAAAGAAGTCCACCCTGAACCTAGTGAGTCAAATAATTCGTGTTTGTTAGTATAAGGAAGTTTGTCGTAGTCAAGGGCCCTTAATCTCTTTTTGTGAAACTTAAGTGTAGGGGTTTTTGTTCCCATGTAGATAAATAAATAAGTGGTGTTCTCTCTTCTCGCACGGCTCCTATCACTCGGGAAAGTAGGTCTGAGGGGACTTTGTGCCTGGTGCTTTCGAGTCATCTGACTTGGGATGCACCGAACGAACCCCCGTTACACGGGTGGTAGGGATTGCCCTATGTGGAGATTTGGAGGAAGGTGTACGTGATAGTGTAAGTCCTCATAGGCAATGATGCACGAAACCTAACCCTGGGAGAATCAAACACCAACCAATAAACTGCTCCAAAGAAAAAGAAAAAAAGAAAAAAAAGAAAAAAAGTGTCAAATAAGAACCAAAATGGACTTTACACATTGTATCACATTCAGAAGTTAAGGTTGCCCATGTCTTTCACTTAAGTCTTAACTAACTTTCACGAATAACTCATTAGGCTAGGTGTGTGGACCGATTACATATATAGAGTCGACCCGTAGTATTACCGCATCCCATGATCGACAATATGAGTCCAACGAGTCATGTAGCTACATTGATTAATGCATCTTGTTCGGATTTTGTGGGTGTATCCGCTGAAAACCCTCAGGAGACAACACTCCTCCTCCTTGGCAACAAGGAGGTTTAACGGCTTGTTGCACGTGCTAAGTGCAACCGTGATTCCTACGAAAGTGAGTTAGGATTTCTTGTTTTTCGTTTGCTTTTCTCTTTCTTTGTTTTGCTCGGGACTAGCAAAAACTTAGGTGTGGGGGTATTTGATTGACATCATTTCATTCATATATTTGTATCTTATATCCATTATCTTACACCTAAGCAATGCTATGTTACGAGTTTTATGTTTAGTTTTCAGGAATAATTAGGTTTGAAGAGATGAAGCATAAAAGGACCCAAAAGCTGGGAAAAAGGACTGGATTGTGAGATCTGGGGACCAAGATGCAAGGGAGAAGGACCTGAACGCAAGACAGAAGGACCTAAGAGCAAAACAGAAAACTCCACACCATCATGGGGAGTATTTTGTCAATTTGATTCGGGTCGGAGCTCCAACAAACCAAGTAGATGCATCCAAGACCAACAAATCCATCAAGCAAAGTGAAAAGGTACAAAAAGATGCACGAAACCTGACCCTGGGAGAACGAAGCTCCGACTAATAAAAAGAAAAAGAAGAAAAAAAAAGTGAAAAGGTACAAAAAGAAAAAAAAATGGTAATGCAAATAAGAACCTTAATGGACCTTACACTTTGTATCACTTGAGGATCTTGAGGTTGTCCATGTCTTTCACTTAATTCCTTATTTAACTTGCACGAATGGTTCATTAGGTTAGGTGTGTGGACTGATTACCTTTATAGAGTCGGCCCGTAGGATTACCGCGTCCAATGATCGACAACATATGTCCAACGAGTCGAGTGTCTAGATTGAATAATGCATCTTGTTCGGATTTTGTGGGTGTATCCGCTGAAAACCCTCAGGAGACAACACTCCTCCTCCTTGGCAACAAGGAGGTTTAACGGCTTGTTGCACGTGCTAAGTGCAACCGTGATTCCTACGAAAGTGAGTTAGGATTTCTTGTTTTTCGTATGCTTTTCTCTTTCTTTGTTTTGCTCGGGACTAGCAAAAGTTAGGTGTGGGGGTATTTGATTGACATCATTTCATTCTTATATTTGTATCTTATATCCATTATCTTTCACCTAAACAATGCTATGTTACGAGTTTTATGTTTAGTTTTCAGGAATAAATAGGTTTGAAGAGATGAAGCATAAAAGGACCCAAAAGCTGGGAAAAAGGACTGAATTGTGAGATCTGGGGACTGAGATGCAAGGGAGAAGGACCTGAACGTAAGACAAAAGGACCTAAGAGCAAAACAGAATACTCCACACCATCATGGGGAGTATTTTAGCAATTCGATTCGGGTCGGAGCTCCAACAAACCAAGTAAATGCATCCAAGACCAGCAAAAATACCAAGCAAAGCCCACAACAAAAATGAGCAGGATCCGAACCATATAGACCGCTAATTGGCGGTCCAAGACCGGTAATTGGCGGTCTATTTTATCCCAAATCCGCTCAAATTTCTCCAGCACATGTATTAAAGGATGTTTAGGCCATTTTTGGTATTTGTTTAGTCCCACATCGGGGGATTGTCCCAGATTGCCTTTTTCTTTGGCTATAAATAGAACTCTTCACCTTCTATTGTAATCACTCCATATTTTAAGTGGCTATTCTTCCTACTAGAAGTGAGGCCTTGAAGCACACAATAAAGTAGGAGGATGCTACTTTTAATGTGAGTCATTTTAATACAAGTTTTCTTTATTATGTTGTTTGTTTTATGTTTCTTGTTTTGCTTTGCTTAATCTCATTTCATTAGTTTTATTAGCTTAGTTAATATGCTTTCTTTGTTTAGTTTAATAATTAGTGTAATGTTTAGTGAGTAGTTCCATCCCCTTTGGGGGGTGGAGTAGATGTAAATACATGCAAATGAGAATGGATTGAATGCTTTATTTCCAATGTGTTGATAAAACATGAATGTATGCTTGCTTGTTTAGGATAGAATTTATAACTTGATGAGTTTTGCCAAAATGATTAGACACCTCTCATGCTTGTTTAGGTTCTGAAATAAACATCTTGCATATGTAAATGTTAATCAACTAAGTTGGTGAATAGATTGATAGGTTTTGCCACAACATTTAGACACTTCCTATGCATGATAATACCACCTTTATTTGTGCTTAAAGAATGTGTTAAACACCCACCTCTTTGCTTGTGTGCACTCACTCCACCCCTTAGGGGTTTTCCCATTTCTGTATTCCAGCATTCTTCTTTTGTTTTTAGCTTAGTTGTCATTTCATTGTTTGTTTCTTTCGTTCGCATTTCATACTTCTTAGCGTAGTTTAGTTTAGAGTAGCATAATCAACTTGTTGCCGAAAACGAGGAGATTCCACGACGCGATTTGGGTGATAGTCGATCGACTGACCAAGTCGGCGCACTTCTTAGCGATGGCCAGTCAGAGAGGACGATTCAGACCTTGGAGGATATGCTGAGAGCATGCCCACTGGATTGGGTAGGACACTGGGATGAGCACTTGCCGCTGATAGAGTTTGCCTACAACAACAACTACCATTCGAGTATTGGGATGACACCGTACGAGGCGTTGTACGGGAGGCCTTGCAGATCACCGGTATGCTGGAGTGATGTGGGCTAGAGGCAGTTAGTGGGGCCAGAGCTTGTGCAGATGTATGCAGAGAAGGTGGATGTGATCCGGAGGAGACTGTCCACAGCACTGAGCAGGCAGAAGAGTTATGCTGATCGACGCAGACGGGTGTTTTCGAGGTGGGCGACCATATGTTTCTGAAGATTTCCCCAGCCCAAGGAGTGATGAGGTTTGGGAAGAAGGGGAAACTCAGTCTGAGGTATGTTGGGCCGTTTGAGATCCTGGAACGAGTTGGAGAGGTTGCCTACTGGATTGCGTTGCCACCGCAGTTTTCGGGTCTTCACAACGTCTTCCATGTATCGATGCTGAGGAAGTACGTTACAGATCCAGCTCACGTGATTGAGATTGCAGTGCCAAGGATCCAGCAGGACCTGTCTCTTATGGAGAGACCAGTTGAGATTGTGGATCGTATGGATCATCAGCTCAGGAGGAGGACCATCCTGATGGTGAAGGTCATGTGGCAGCATCACAACGAACGCGAGGCTACTTCGGAGATCGAGGAGGAAGTCAATAGGCAGTATCTAGAGCTTTTTGGTGAGTAGTTTGCTTTGATTTTGGGATGAAATCCTTTTAAGATGGGTGGATTGTTATGTCCCTAACCTAGGTTTAGGGTGTTAATGGAGATTAGGAGGTGTTTTGCATGGGGAAAGGAAGGAAGAGGGGGGCGGGGTTACTGTGGAGAGGGTAGGGTGATGGGTGTAGGGTGATGGTGAGGTCTCTCTCATTTGAAATCTCTCACTCTCTCATTTGAAATCTCTGACTCTCATCCTCTCCCTTCTGTCTGGCGAACCAGAGGACTTGGAGGCTCCGGCGTGAAGCATGCGGAGGTGATCGTGCGAGGAGGATCACCGAAGGTAACGGAGACGCGAGCGAGGCCACGACGGATTCGTTGCTTTCGAGAGGTATGTCGTCTTCTTAGTGTGATTTTGTGGTTCACCCTCGTGGGAGGGTTGTGTTGGTGTGAGGTTGAAGACGACCAATGGTCGACCGGGTTCCTTCGGGCGGTCGACCGATGTAGTGTATTTTGCCGACTTTAACCGTCACCGGTCGAACGATGCCTTGTGGCGGTCGACCGGTAGTGCATTTTGCTAGTGAGTTGAGATTGCCTGTCCTGTTTCGGTCGACCGGTTCCTTGGGTTCGTTCGACCGGAACTCAAGTGTACTGAATAGAGATGCATGCTTGTTCGACTATTTATTGTTATGCGTTCGACCGTTATATGACTTAGAACTGCTAGGATGCCCTGGTAGTTTAGGATGCCAACTCTGTCCACGGAAACCCATGTCCTCGCCTTGTGCGTGAGCCGGGAGTTGACAGTGGGCGCGTACGCGGGCCTGCCCAGGGACCGCCGGGTGGAAGAGTGTGGGTGTTCGGGACGTGTCACCTCTGTGTATGGATCGTGACTTGATGTGATGGATTGATGGACTCATTGTAGAGTAGCAGGCCTGAGGGATCACGGATCCCAATGTATGATGTTGTGCGAGCACGCAACTGTCGTTGGGTGAGGTGACTACCGGCCTGGATGGCTACGGAAGTCGCTGCCCTGCTTTTATAGCGGCGCGGTTGGTGTTTGCGGCTCGTGGAGTGATTGATCGTTTTATATTTCTACCGCAAGTGCACGGCCGCGTTGAAGCGGTGGCAAATACGGGTCGTCCACTGGGAGGTGTGTCGACACTTGGTTCGTGCGAAGGCAAGGGGTAAAGAAAGGAGAAAAGGATTGGTTACACTAAACTACACTAAGATGCAAAAAGGAAATGAAAATAAACAATAAACTAAGCCCCATAGGGGGTAGAGAAATAATGTGAACATAAAGAGTGTGTGTGTGTTCATTAAGCTCCTCACAACATGTAGTGCATGAAATCATAAAACTACATCCAACTTTGCCTCTACATGAATTAAGATAAGACTACATCATTAAAACATACAAGACAATAATTGGAATGAAGCTACATGAACTCAAGTATAAAGACTATACCCTACTATGCCTCCACATGAATTAAGATTTCACTACATCATTAAAACATACAAGACATTAGCTAAGGTAAAGGCAACAAGAGCACATACATTACAAATTGTGTTTCCAATATTAACTTCATCCATATCCTAACCTTATCATTCCCCATAAAATAGGTCCACTAATCAAAGCATAAGCTAAGCTTCATTCAAGAGCATTAGCATATCAAAGATAAGAGTGGAGACCCATTAGATGGTTATGGAAATCATATAAAGCTCAATGGATAAAAAAAACACACACTTAATACACTACATAATTATATCACATATTTCTCCACCCCCAAATGGGGATGGAACTACTCACTACTCATTACACTACTGATTAGACTAAGTAAAGAAAACATTTAACTAAGATACTAAAATTACTAAACAAGAAATTAAACAAAGTAAAGCAACCCACACAAAACAAACAACATAACAAAACAAGATTAAAAGAAACAAATAAACTTTTATTAACAATGACTCACATTGAAGGTAGCATCCTTCTCCACCTTGAGTTATTGCTTCAAGGCTCACTCCTTAGTAGAGAGAATGCCACCAAACAATGGGTAATTACAATGGAAGGTGAAGAGTTCTATTTATAAGCATGGAAAAAGCTAATCGGGGACAATCCCCCGATGTGGGACTAAACCAATACCAAAAATAGCCTAAACGAACATTAATACAAGTCCAGGAGAAATTTCGACGGATCCTGAGCAATATGGACCGCCAATTAGCGGTCCAAAATTGTCGGATCGTGTTGGAATTTGTTGTGGGCTTTGCTTTCTGGTATTGTTGGCCTTTGATGCGGTTACTCGACTTGTTGGAGCTCCGACCCGAATAGAATTGGTAAAATACTCCCCATGATGGTGTGGAGTATTCTGTTTTGCTCTTAGGTCCTTCTGTCTTACATTCAGGTCCTTCTCCGTTGCATCTTGGTCCCTAGATCTCACCATTCAGTCCTTTTTCCCAGCTTTTGGGTCCTTTCATGGCTCTTCTCTTCAAACCTCTTTATTCCTGAAAACTAAACATAAAACTCGTCACGTAGCATTGCTTAGGTGTAAGATAATGGATATAAGATACAAATATGAGCATGAAATGATGTCAATCAAATACCCCCACACCTAAGTTTTTGCTAGTCTCGAGCAAAACAAAGAAATAGAAAAACAAATGAGAAACAAGAAATCCTAACTCACTTTCGTAGGAATCACGGTTGCACTTAGCACGTGCAACAAGCCGTTAAACCTCTTTGTTGCCAAGGAGGAGGAGTGTTGTCTCCTGAGGGTTTTCAGCGGATATACCCACAAAATCCGAACAAGATGCATTATTCAATCTAGACCTCGACTCGTTGGAAATATTTTGTCGATAAATGGACGCGGTAATGCTACGGGCCGACTCTATATAGGTGATCAGTCCACACCTCGCCTAATAAACCATTCGTGCAAGTTAAATAAGGAATTAAGTGAAAGACATGGACAACCTCAAGATCCTCAAGTGATACAAAGTGTAAGGTCCATTAAGGTTCTTATTTGCATTACCATTTTTTTTCTTTTTGTTTCTTTTCACACACATTTTTTTTTCTCTTTTTTTTTCTTTTTATTAGTTGGAGCTTCATTCTCCCAGGGTCAGGTTTCGTGCATCATTGCCCATGAGGACTTACACTATCACGTACACCTTTCCCCAAATCTCCACATAGGGCAATCCCTACCACCCGTGTAACGGGAGTTCGGTCGGCGCATCCCAAGTCAGATGACTCGAAAGCACCAGGCACAAAGTCCCCTCAGACCTACTTTCCCGAGTGATAGGAGCCGTGCGAGAAGAGAGAATACCTACTCACTTATTTCTTATCTACACATGAACCAAAACCCCTACACTACTGTCTCACAACAAGATTTAGAGGGTCCTTGTCTATAACAAACTTCCTTAAGTTAACAGACACGAATTATTGACTCACTAGGTTCAGGGTGGACTTCTTTGAATGTTTGAGCACTGAAACCCTATGATTACTCACCCCCAAAGGAAAACTAGGGTGCATCCTAACGACTCGATAAATCCTAAAGCCACGTACTAGATATCCTAATGCATCAAGTTCAAGACAATTTTGGGAGCTTTCTTTTTACTTTGCCTCTCAACGGTTTTGCACATGCTAAACACACGCAAAACCGACAAAACATTTTCTTTCGAAAACACATGAAGATTTTGAAAGAAATGTGAAAATTTTGAAGCACTAGGCAAGCAAAAGAAGACAAGTCACCCAAGGATCATGGCAAGCAGATATATCGATATTAAATGCAGCACACTAACATGACCCTAACAATGCACACAAAAGAAAACAAAAATCAAAAGAAAAGACTCGATTATGTACATACGTAAAGCACCCCCCCACACCTACTTCATGCATTGTCCTCAATGAATTTGAGCAAAATACTACATGGATTGATGCATAAAAAGGAGAGATCTCACCAACATGAAGTACAAAGGGAAGTGCAAGGTCATGTTGATGGACATAACCCGAATTCCCTCAAAACCTGTGAGATGCTAAAGAAGGGATACAAGTACGTGAAAGAAATGGAGCCCAAATACACAAGGGTTGGGGCTCACAACAATCGATGCTCACTGAAGGAGTCTTTTATTGTACTTTCTTTTTCTTTTTTTTCTTCTTTTTTTTATATAACTATGTACAAACATAAGTTCCCATCTTCATTTGTCAAAAGATATCAAATAGGGACCTCAAGAGTGGGTCAATGCACTTGGAAAGGGAACATGACACCACGCGGGGCCAGAATACGCATGCGTGGGCCCCCTTCACAAAGAGCACCAGATGAAATGAGAGGTTCATGAATTGGACGCAAAGGCGTCTCATTCAAAGGATCGAACTGAAAGAGCTTGAACCTCTCGAGAGTTTGGGAAATAAGGGGCAACGGAAGAAAAATATCTCCCGTTGCGGAACTGAAGTTATGATCATCAATCCAAACTCTCCAACCAACAGGCTGGTGGGTCGGAACGAGGTCAAGCACCTCGTTATGCATGTCCAACTCACCAGGAGAACAGGAAGTGGGTCTCATACCCAAAGTATCCTCCAAGGAACTCCTAATACCCTCATGAGCAATGTAGTTGTTTGATGTTCCATCATTTCCAAGATGATCAGGAACAATAGTGAGAGGCAAACTCTCATCAGGTTGTTTGAAATTGAGGGTACTAGGGAGCTCTTGCTCCACCAGAGGTGAGTCCTTAAGAGGCACAACATGAAGATCATGTGGCTCAAGGGCCACGGGACAAAAAGATAAGGCACAATCATGTGCCGACTCATAATGAAACTGGTCCAAGTTATTCTCAATTTGAATCGAATCCTCCACTAAGTGATCGTGAATTGAAACCCCAAGTCCCTCAGACTGACTAGGAGTTTGACTTTGAAAGATTGTGCTTTGAATTTGTGGATGTGGTGGTGGTTCGATATCAAAAGATGAATCCTCATGTTGACAAGAAAAGTTACCCTCCTCACGTTCATGGAATTGTTGTGTCATCTGGCTCACTTGCATTTCCATGGTTTGCAAGGAATTCAAGTTGGACTTCAATAAGTTTTGTGTGGTTTCCATGAATGTTTGGAGAGTTTGTTTCAAGGAATCAGGTATGCGGTCAACGATGGGGTCCAAGTCAGAGCTTGGAAAATTTTGGGGTTGGGTGTTGATGGGCTGAGAATGAGTCCAATGATTTGGAGTGGGGTGCTGGTAGAATTCTGGGTATTCGGGAGGAGGATACTGGGTAGAATATGAAGTATAAGAATTTGAATAAGAATTGTTTCCCCATGAATCCATCACTCTCGGGATGTACGCGGATGCGTAATGGGCATATTGAGCATTTTGGGAAAATGTATGCCCATACTCAGGCTCTGGGGGAACATAAGGACATTCCCCAATATTATGACCACTCAACCCACAACAATCGCACGGTATGGCTACTGGAGCCACCGGTGCACCCATGTCATCTACCACATGCATGAAAGAGGCCAAAGGTTCTTGTAATGTCTCAGATTGATGACAACATATGATCCGACGTAACTAGATGGTGGTCTAGTAGTCGGTGCCTCTCTCATATTACCCCAATATGAAGATTGCTCAGTCACACAATTGCGATTATCCCAACCATACGGGGTGTTCGTCTGAACCACCCCAGGTTGCATGGGTCCGGAGTACCAGGGAGAATCATCCTGGTCCCAACAATGATATGGATGGTCGCCCATGTAACCATCCATCTCAACAGAGAACTCTCGAGTCGATCACTCTCACCACCACGAGGCCAAGCTCGCAAAAAGTGCTCGACTCGACCCTAAAACGCTACAGAGAGTGTAAAGGGGAGGAGACTATAACGTAGAAGAAGGTGAGAAGAAGATGACTCAGAGGAGAAGGGAAGAATCCCTAGAGCTAGCGAGGGTACAGGGTGAAGGTAGAAGCCTAACTAGCAAGCAAGGCTCAAACAATGTAAGGCAATGGGTCCTTAGGCTAGACGACGCCTAACTTCGAGGTCACTAGCCTCGACACGCCTCACCTCCCTACAACGAGGACCACAATGCCCAGCAAGTGATACCAGATCCGGAGATCCAGTACCTCCTACTATTGACAAGGTAGGCAACGCCGATCAGGTCATGGCGGTCTCAACTAGATTACTCTCCTAGTGCGTCCGAATTCCTAGGGCCAATGTCTACTTGCTTTTAGTTAAGGCTTTACTTGAGTGTGCTTTTTGGGGCTAAGGGAGGGGTGATGAAATCCCCCACCTTATCTTTGAAGACTATAGGTGATGCCCCTTAAAGATGTTTTGAAATCTTAGGCTAGCAAGCAACTCACCAAACAAGCAATCACCTCACTCTTGTTTCGATGCAAACCTTACTCATTAATGAATGTCCTAATGCGTGAATGAGTGATAAGGAATGCGTACCTCGCTCCAGCAATCAACGACAAAATGTAAAGCAAAGAAAAGAAAGATGCATGCAAGGTCTACATATGATGCATGACCTAGATGGCAAGAAGTCTAATCTTTTGCTTTGAGTTTTATGGTCCAAGTTGATTAATGGGGATTGAAATTAAATCTGGGAGCAAACTAAAGATCACAACATGCACAATTGGGCTCCCAGATAACTAAAGTAAAGCAATAAACCACCAGAAGAAATTTGAGAGCAGGTAGACCTCACCAGGCCGCCAATTGGCGGTTTCCAACCGCTGATTGGCGGTCCCTCTGTGGATTCGTTTGCTCAAACTTTCCCAGTAGCTTCCCCTTGATCCAATGCTTCCCTGAAACTAAGAAAAACTGAAAACAAAAAATCAAAAACCCCTCGAATCGTCCAAACCAAGGTCTGGACAGAGCACCTCCCTGACAACGGCGCCAAAAACTTGATTGATCGTTTTATATTTCTACCGCAAGTGCACGGCCGCGTTGAAGCGGTGGCAAATACGGGTCGTCCACTGGGAGGTGTGTCGACACTTGGTTCGTGCGAAGGCAAGGGGTAAAGAAAGGAGAAAAGGATTGGTTACACTAAACTACACTAAGATGCAAAAAGGAAATGAAAATAAGCAATAAACTAAGCCCCATAGGGGGTAGAGAAATAATGTGAACATAAAGAGTGTGTGTGTGTTCATTAAGCTCCTCACAACATGTAGTGCATGAAATCATAAAACTACATCCAACTTTGCCTCTACATGAATTAAGATAAGACTACATCATTAAAACATACAAGACAATAATTGGAATGAAGCTACATGAACTCAAGTATAAAGACTATACCCTACTATGCCTCCACATGAATTAAGATTTCACTACATCATTAAAACATACAAGACATTAGCTAAGGTAAAGGCAACAAGAGCACATACATTACAAATTGTGTTTCCAATATTAACTTCATCCATATCCTAACCTTATCATTCCCCATAAAATAGGTCCACTAATCAAAGCATAAGCTAAGCTTCATTCAAGAGCATTAGCATATCAAAGATAAGAGTGGAGACCCATTAGATGGTTATGGAAATCATATAAAGCTCAATGGATAAAAATAACACACACTTAATACACTACATAATTATATCACATATTTCTCCACCCCCCAAATGGGGATGGAACTACTCACTACTCATTACACTACTGATTAGACTAAGTAAAGAAAACATTTAACTAAGATACTAAAATTACTAAACAAGAAATTAAACAAAGTAAAGCAACCCACACAAAACAAACAACATAACAAAACAAGATTAAAAGAAACAAATAAACTTTTATTAACAATGACTCACATTGAAGGTAGCATCCTTCTCCACCTTGAGTTATTGCTTCAAGGCTCACTCCTTAGTAGAGAGAATGCCACCAAACAATGGGTAATTACAATGGAAGGTGAAGAGTTCTATTTATAAGCATGGAAAAAGCTAATCGGGGACAATCCTCCGATGTGGGACTAAACCAATACCAAAAATAGCCTAAACGAACATTAATACAAGTCCAGGAGAAATTTCGACGGATCCTGAGCAATATGGACCGCCAATTAGCGGTCCAAGACCGCCAATTGGCGGTCCAAAATTGTCGGATCGTGTTGCAATTTGTTGTGGGCTTTGCTTTCTGGTATTGTTGGTCTTTGATGCGGTTACTCGACTTGTTGGAGCTCCGACCCGAATAGAATTGGTAAAATACTCCCCATGATGGTGTGGAGTATTCTGTTTTGCTCTTAGGTCCTTCTGTCTTACATTCAGGTCCTTCTCCCTTGCATCTTGGTCCCTAGATCTCACCATTCAGTCCTTTTTCCCAGCTTTTGGGTCCTTTCATGGCTCTTCTCTTCAAACCTCTTTATTCCTGAAAACTAAACATAAAACTCGTCACGTAGCATTGCTTAGGTGTAAGATAATGGATATAAGATACAAATATGAGCATGAAATGATGTCAATCATGGAGCCTGATGACCTGGCAGACTTCGGTTTTGACCCGTCCGATGTTGTGCCAGACGTATTGATGGACCACCGATGTTGTGCCAATGATGCCGCCGATGTTGTTCTGGCAATGATGATTGATGGGCCGATGCTATTCCGGCTATGTTTCTCAGATGGGCACCTGCTGAGATGATGATTGATGGATCGACTGAGCGAGGGCTCCGTTGGTGTCGTTTCAACCAAGAAGTTACACATATGTTTCTTATGGCGCGGACTTGGCGGATGCTCCTTGCCGAACCCCATGATTAGTGTAGCCGCGTGTGGGGAGTGTCACGTCATGTTCCATTAGATCGTTTGTGCCTACGGTAGGTCTCCTTGGGAGACCCGAAGATGATTGTCGGACTGATGTCCTGTGTTACCCTTTGGGGGAACTGTTTTCCTTACTGTATATGACATGACATGCTACTAGTATGATAGGTTCATTTGTACTACTGCTTGCATATATGTGAGCTTGGCATACGGGGTTTCCTTATGGAAACCCAACAATTGTTGTTACATCTTTTTCAGGACCGCAGTAGGTCCAGTTGGGTGGTGATCAGCGGGCGCGCGCATCCTGGGATCGGATCCTCTCTTTCGGAGCACTGAGGTCGACATGATTAATTTTATCTCCCTTTGTTGTTCTGTTGTAATCATGTATCGTTTTGACAAACTCTGATGTAATATGGTGCACCGCTTATATGTTTTATGAGAAGTAACAATCCCGTCTTTGATTATTGGTCTCTGATGTCTTGATAATAATTTTTAAATTTCCACTGTTTCGGGATATCATGATGCAAGTAATAGACACAAGTGATATATTATATATCACTAATGGATCGTGTTCTGTTTGAGTGAACAAAACATCTTTGTTATTTGGGTAACTATAATGTGTTGCTAGATACCGCTTATAGTTTATGATGTTAAATGTTTAATATCATTGCCAACATAACTTAGATCATTCTATAGGTCACACCTCAAAACTGGGACACAAGAGATGTGATTTTATATTTTATATGATGTATTAAGTTTTATGTGTTATGAAATAAAATTGATGTGGTAAAATAGTAAAATCTATATGTCATAATAACGACATGATTAGAATAACAAATAAATTTGTATGAGATGCGTATATTATGGGGTATAATGTTTTGAGATTATATATGATAATATATTACATTATATAATGTGATCTGCAACATAATATATGAATTTGCTAAAGTCCCAAATTTTGTTGGATATTAATCCAAAATTTGGTAAAGTCAAAATTAGTGAAAAATGGTCCAACTGTTTGCCCACGTTTTTGCATATATTAATAAGAGATTTTGTTGATTAATGGTTGGATTTAATCCACCTTGGTCCAAGGTAGTTATGAGATGATGAGATGAGAAATAAATAAGAGATCATGTGCAAAGTGGTTTGCACACGATGTGGTTTAGTAGAGACATTAACAAGGGATCATGTGTAAGTGGTTTACCCATGATGTAGGTTTGAGGATGCCCTATAAATAGGTTCCTCCTCCTTTCCTTTGTTTAAGGAATGCAAAACCTTCTCTTCTCCATATTTTCTCCATCATTCTATCCGAAAATTTTCTTATTAATTGAGTATTTGAAAGATTAAATTCTGTGAAACATAGAATGAGTTTTTAACTAGATTCTAATATTGAATTAGAGATTGATTGACTAGCTTCGATCTCTCTAATCTTATTTAGAGTTTGGTGAACACTTGGAGAAAATTCCGAGGTGATCTATGTGCGAGACGACTTCCGGAAATTAAAAGGATTTGACAATCCTGTAGGTATGATCAACTTATATATTTCAATATTAATTAGTATACAAGATATATATTGAAATACAATTATGAAGTTGTATATATAAAATTATTGAAAAATATGAAAAATGATCTTCCTTGAACGTATAAAAATTTAAAATTATATACATAAACATGGGACAAAATACAACATAAGCCTTGCTTTTTAATGTTGGAACCACCCTCTCAAAAAAATCCAACAATCCTCCCAAGTGAATGTTGTTTGCCCCCTCTCTCAGTTTGCGCTTATAAAAATCGTCTGGCTCAATTTGTAGTAGACGTAGTATACTAAACTCGACATTTGGTGCCCCCACCTCATATCAATGACTTCTAGAATGAATTTGTATATTTAGGAATTGAAATTACAGTTGTCCGTGATTTGATGTTTCATTTGCTCATTACATTGTACATGTAACTCTTCGTTGGTTTTTTGTTATCGTCCATCAACTTGAAAATATTCACCAAATGGTTTGCATGCTTTCAAATAGTTCATCATGTTGCTTTAGAAGTGTGACGATACGATGACCTTGTAAATACGGTACATCTCTTTCTTCACTTTTGCTCCGTCCAAAAAATCGGGATCAACGAACTTAGCTAACACAATCAAGGTTTCATAAGGTTTTGCTTCACCTAAAGTCTTTGGAGCATGAGGAAGGCGATTGCAATGGGTGATGGAGGGACGAATCAAGCTCCCTTTGATTGCCTTCTTCATTCGGGTGTTCAAGATAGTGTGATTCTTGAAGAAGTTGACAATCTTCTGGCTCATCGCAATGATCTTGTTGTAGAACCTCCTGATTCCTCCATGTAAAATCAATGTAGTGAGCAACACACAGCATGTAAAATAATGATTTGCTTAATACCATCAACATCTTTCCGTTGGATAAATATGCGACAACATTGGTAGTGATTACCTACACCATATGTTAAATCCCTAAACCCATTTAGGGTGCTAATTGGGGGTTGTCTTGGGTTTGCATGGAGAATAGGAGGAGTGATGACTGGGTATGGGGAGGAGTAGGGTGACGTGATGGAGAGGTGAGGAGGTATGGGTGGGGTTGTTGTGTGATGATTGTTGATTGGCCTATTTGAAGGAAACCCCCATCTTCCTCTCTTCCTTTCTTATCCCAAACTTTCATCTCTCTCACCACATTCTCTCCTTTTACGACGTAACAGAGGCGCATGTGGGAGCTCCGGCGGGCAGTTGCGAGCGTGATCCGGAGGCGTGAGGCGCGTAGAGTGGGCGCGAGGAGGAGGTGTAGGATCGTGTGAGTCTATAATTCTAATCACTTTTCACAATAATTACCTCTTTGTTTAACGATCAAAGATATGCAGCGGAATTTAAACAAATAAACAAGCAAGTAAGAAGAAATAAGCAAACCACAAGAAGTCGGGGGATTTCTATAGAGGTTCGGCACCCCACCTAGGTCCTAGTCCTCTCTTGCAAGCTCCGCTCGGATCACCGAGTCTGCTTACGACTTCACTAACCATTCCCTGTTTCGGGCCGGGAGAGATTACCTTTACAATCTTCAAAGTCGCGAACAACCCTCGACGAGCTTGGCTCCTCCTCTCACAATCCAAGAGGGATACTTCAGGCTCTCACCAAAGTCTATACTCTTGTCTTGGGCTTTCACAAAGACCCTTGATTCTTGAACAAACAATGAGTGGAACCACACTCTCTAATCTTGAGCATACTTGAGTGAGAATAGGATTTAAGAGTAAAGTGTGGAAGGTTTGAGGCTTGGAGTGTTTGGAGCTTTCTCTATAATGTAGGGGACAAATAGTAGTGGGAGAGTTGTATTAGAATGTGTTTTACAACTCTATATATAGGATGCAAAAGAGTTATAGCCGTTGGGGATGAATTGGGTAAAGATTGTGTAAGATACACAGAACAGAAACTGACAGGACCCAATTCTGAGTAAGTTCGGTCGACCGGATTGGGCTGAACGGTCGACCGTTTGGCAATTTAGAACTTGGTTTGGTCGACCGGTAAAAAAATGGTCGTCCGCCAAAGCCTATAATCTAGGTACACTTAAGTGATCGGTCGAACACCGAGATAGGTTCGGTCGATCGATTCACACCAGGCACTTTGGGGTTGACAAACAAGATCATATTCGGTCGACCGAAACAAGGAATACGGTCGACCAAAAACCGACAGGCACTTTAGGTTTGTCAAGGAACATAAGTTTGGTCGACCAAACAAGGTCCTCAGTCGACCGATACACTAAATGTATTTGGGGTATATGGAGATAATATGAATACGACCGTTGGGTATAAACGACAAAACAAACGGTCGAAAATATGTTGCTACTTGGTCGACCGAAAAGGTTTGGACGGTCGACCGAACTTGGGCCGTTAAACACTAACATGATATATGATCACTCGGTCGACCGAACGGTCTATTTCGGTCGACCGAATGTGGGCAGACTGTTCAGGTTTTGGTTTAGTGTTTTCCGGTCTAAGTTTGAGTGATATTTTGAAGTCCAAATTATATGAAATTTCGTGTGTGACTTCTATAGGGAACATAGTGTTTTTTTGAGTAGTTTTTAGCTCAAGTATGCTCAATTACACAAAGTTCCTAAGACTCAAAGAAATACAAATTACATGTCTTCAAATGAGCTTGATTACATGTCTTGACTTGATTTCCTTTCTTCCTTGAGTCTTGATCACCTGTAGAAGTTAGCACAAAGCAATATATATGCAATGCAACATGTGTGCTACTCTACATGATCACAATTAAGATTAGGTTGATTAAATCATCAAAACATAGATTATGGCCAAAAAGCCAACAGAAGGACGTTCAGAGGTTGCTGACCGGAGGCGAGTGTTAGTAGAACTCCGGCGAACTCCGTATCGCATAGAAGGTATGTCATGTTCTTGCATTACATGCCTTGATTGATCACCCATGGTGGTGTGAGATGTTGTTTTGTCGTCGGAGACCTCGTCGGCGACGAAGACAACAAGTTATGCTTGGGAGATCCAGGTAGTTGTCATTGAACGGTCGACCGGTGCCTTCGGGTGGTCGACCGATTGTAGTGTAAATGCCCGACTTTAACCAACGTCGGTCGAACGATGTCATGTGGCGGTCGACTTGTTGTGCTTGTGCTGGTGGGTCGGAGGAATGTTTGGAAGTTTTCAGTCGAATGGGACCCTTAAGCCGTTCGACCATTGCTTCATGTTTCTCTTGGACTGGATGTTGACCACCTAAACGGTCGACCGTTCCTGACTTTTGGTCCTTCCGGAACTTAAGTGAACTTAATGTGTTGATCGATCGATAGCTGACTTTAACTACTAGGTTGCCCTGGTAGTTTTCCGGTCGACCGGGACCCCTGAGTCGATCGATCGTTGGACTTGTATGATTTGCCCCGACTCTGGATTTTGACCACGTATCGGTCGACTGGTTTTAGACTTTTGTTCAACCATTGGGGTTTAAGTTGTCCACCCATAGTTCAACCGTTTCAGGCGTCTGGTCGACCGATCCTTTGGGGGCGATCAACCGATATACCTTTTTCGATCGACCGTTTAGGCCCAGAACTGGATCCTTGTCCTAGTGTAGCGTCAACTCTATCCATGAAAACTTGTGTCCTCACTTGGAGCGTGAGCCGGGAGGTGACGACGGGTGCATTGATTGTGCCTGCCCAGGGACCGCCGTGTGGAAGAGTGTAGATGCTAGGGATGTCACTCTGCATTATAGACTGTGGTGTAGCGTATACTGTACTCGATTCGTATTAGAGTAGCAGACCTGATAAATTTCGAATCCCAGTGCACGATGTTGCACGACTCTACGAAGCGAAATGACCTGGTGGACTACAGTCCAGATGAGTTGATTGGTCGACCTTATGGGCGACGGATACCTTCAACTGATATTTATGGTGATGTTTACTGTATGATGCTATTCCGGATGAGTTTGTCCCGACCGATGCTGTTATGGTGGGAGTGTGGTCCGAGGATGTTCCAGACGACCTGACCGATGCTGTTCCGAGAGGTGTTTACTGACCGACGATGTTTTCTGGCAGGTAACTTGGTTGTGGCATAACCAAGTGACATGGACCGACCTGAGCGACGGCTCCGTCGGTGTGGTGTTGACCATGAGTATATATATATTACTACTGACGCGGACGGGCGAACATGCCTCACCGAACCCCATGATTAGTGTAGTCGTGTGTGTGGTGCGTTGCGCATTTTCCGTAAGACCGTGTATGCCCACAGTAGGTCCCTATGTGCGACCCGATTGATGGATGGATGGATTGTGGATTGTTGTTCTTATTGACCCTTGGTGGGTAACAAATGGATGGATTGTGGACTATTGTCCTTACTGGCCCTTGGAGGGTGTTATTGTTAGATTGTATTTATTGTTGCCATGCTATATTAGTATGATAAGTTTATTTCATATATATGAGCATGCATATAGGTGAGCTTGTCATACGAGATTTCCTGATGGAAACTCAGACATTATTGTTATATTTATTTTCAGGACCGCAGTAGGTTCTGGCGGGTGGCGACTGAGGACGGAGGCGTGTTGGGATCAGATCCTCTTTCTGTATTTTCCTAGGTAGTATGACTACTTGTATTTCCCTTTCCTGTACTCTGATGTAGTCGTACCTTTTGAAAACTCTGATGTAATATGGTGCACCATTTGGATAGTTTATAACTAGCGGTCCCGTGCTTTTGGGGTTAATCTCTGTGATGCTTCGTGTTTTAAATTTTTTAAATTTTCCGTTGTTTCGGGATGTTACACCATATATTGCTCCCCATCTTATTTCAAAACCTATCAATCAACTTGAACAAGTGGTTTGTGGTGCAGGAGTGAGAAGAGTCATTTATGGACATGAGAACCATGGTCCACGTGGGGACATTTGGCTAAAAGGTTTATGATACGCTCTACCGCTGCATATATATATCCATCCGTCCGTCAGTAATTATAGTACAGTTGTATATCTTCCGATCCTCCTTATACGATTCAAGAAGTCCCAAGTGTAACCAATTTCCTTCTTAAACATGGCCCGCTAACGTCCAATGGAGTTATTCGTATCAATCAGCTCAAAATTTCTTAGTAGAATTAATGACAACCTTAAAATCTCTGTACCCACATGCATCAAATGATAAAAAATCTCTATAGATTTTTTTTGTCCAAAGTTTAGTTATATGTTTTCCTCTTCTTCTTAAAAGTGATGCAAATAGTTGTTTGGAAGAAACCTCCTTGGTTTGGGTTGACGACAGTGTCCCCTGGACCTCTACGATAAAAATGGTCAATTGGTCCAAATTTTGGTATGTTCGTTTGCCTCTACCGAAAAGGAAACACAAGACATAAAGAGTGATAAATGTCACAATATATCATTTTACCTTTATAATTACATATCTTTTTTAATAATGATATTTCCTGTATTTTTGTTGTTTTTGCATATATCTAGGTTGTTTTATACAAATCCTAAACATGCAAATATGAGAAACATGAGGTTACAATTGTAAAGATCGATAGATAGAGAGAGAGATGTGAATGTAGGTTTAATGTGGCTACGAGGCGAAACACAGCCAATATGACCTATCACTTCATTTTGGATGATTTTAATGTTAAAAGTTTTTTAATCAAACTAAATCATGTATTCTTACCCCTTGAGATATAACAAATTAAAAAAATTGGTCCATCCAAATTAATTTTACCGTTGATATAAAATGTTCATATTTCAATGATACATCATTGACTCCTTCCATAGGATACAAGACGTGGCCTTCTTCACCACTCCACTGTCGCCTCCCTACAAATGCCTCCATCGAAAAATCATCCTCTCCCCCATGCTTTCCATTTATCGCCACACCATCAAGCACCTGAACCCCTACAACCTTCAGATGAGCCTACTATGCATGTGGCAACTACCTTGAAGCAATTGCACTTGTCCTCCTCTGCCCAATACCTAGCTTGTCACCTTTAGCAACCACCTTAACAATAACCATGTCCAAACACCCTTACAAATATGAAGGTGACTTAATTAGGATGAGGATGAATTTGGAATGGGTGCCCACACTCCACAATGGATTGAGCCTTGTATTTATAAAGGTGAAGATTGTACAAATACAACAAATAATTCTAATTGATAACACAATATCTTAATGACTAATACCCCCCCCCCCCCCCCCCCCCCCCCACCCCCGGCGAACCCATGGTCCAATGAATAACTTGGAGTTTGTCTCGAAACGCTTCAAACTTGTCACAACCAAGACTTTTTGTGAGGGCATCAACCAATTGATCAGATGTGGTGATGAATCGAACATCCAATCGGCCATGAGAAACTTGATTTCGCACAAAGTGAAAGTCAATTTCAACGTGCTTAGTACGGGCATGGAACACATGATTGACAGATAAGTAAGTGGCACTGAGGTTATCATACATGAGTTTGGCGGTTGTGTTTGCAAGGGCACGATACTCGGCCTCGGTTGAGGACCGAGAAACGGTGGAGTGCTTTTTGGATGACCCAGAAATAAGATTGTCTCCTAGAAAAACGGCATAGCCTCTGGTTGATCGTCGATCGTCGGGACAACCAGCCCAATTGGAGTTAGAGTATGCTTGGAGTTGAATGGAGGAACTGCATCGTATATGAAGGCCGTGTGTAGAGGTGTCTTTAAGGTATCGTAGTATATACTTGACTATTGTCCACTGTATTGTAGTAGGGGCATGCATGAATTGACCAACTCTATTTACGACAAAGGAAATATCCGGTCGAGTAATCGTGAAATATTGTAGTGCGCCAACTGTACTACGATAGAGGGTAGGATCTGGAAGAGGATCACCGTTGGAGATCGAAAGAGGTGTTGTCCCAAGAGGGGTGCGTGCAGGTTTAATTCCATCAAGGTTGAGAAGGGTGAGAGTATCAAGTAGATACTTTTGTGAGAGAACATAGCTAGATGAGTACGGAAGCAATTCGAGGCTGGGAAAATAACGTAACATACCCAGATCTTTAATTGCAAATGTGGAGGTTAAAGATGCAATGAAGATGTTAATATGAGATTGGTCATTTCCTGTAACAACAAGATAATCAACATATACTAGAAGCGCCTTTGGTATAAATGAAAAGAAAGGAATCCATTTTACAACCCATAAAACCAAGAGTATGAAGATAGTTAGAGAGGCAATGGAACCATGCACGAGGGGCATTTTTGATACCATATATAGGGACTTACGGAGGCAACATACGTGGGATGGATGAGCAGGATCAACCAAACCCGGTGGTTGAGTCATATACACCTCTTCACGAAGAACTCCATGCAAAAATGCATTTTGGACGTCAAGTTGATGAAGAGGATAGTTAGATGACGTCGCAAGGCTAAGAAGAAGACATGTGGTGGTGGATTTAATGACCGAACTGAATGTATCATGGAAATCTAAGTCGGACATTGATGGAACCCTTTTGCAACAAGACGTGCCTTGTGACAATGGATGGGGCCATCAACATTCTGATTAAGTTTGAAAACCCATCGACAACCAACGACATTGCGAGAGATTGGTGATGGTACAAGCTCCCAAGTACTATTTTTGATCAAGTTGTTCATCTCTTCAACCATGGCATGTCGCCATTCAAAATGTTTAAAAGCTTCTGAATAGTTGCGAGGTTCCATTTGAGATGTTGTTGTGATTAGAGCATAACGAGTGGAAAGGCGACATGTATCGGCCATTACATGTGTCACCATGTGATGACGACAAAGAGGTGAATGGTTTGATGTTTGCTCTGGTGAAGAAGTGGAAGTACTAGAAGGTGTTTTAGCTGCTGAGTCATCAAGGGTATTGGTGGACTCATCACGTGCATGAGGCCAATGTGATGGATTTCCATCATGATTTTGTTGGATTATTGAGTTTGGGCTAGGCCCATGAATAATTCAATTGAAGAAATCCAATGTTGAGATGAAGATGAGAACTATTGCCCCATGTGCCATGTGCTCACCTCACTTTTAGTCCCACATTGTGAAGCTAACAAGTTGAAGGATGTTGATAAACATGATATTCACTTGACCCTTTGTAGGTGGAAAGAGAGGAGGAGAGAATTCTCCACACGCGCGCGTGCTCGCCTGTCTAGTCCCATTCAGGGCGTGGCGTGACAGCGAGGGTTTTGGGGGAAATTAGAGGCTTTAGCCTCAGGGTGATGGATGTATTTAATTTTTGGACCTCATGTAGAGTCTTTTTTCAATTAAGTCCTTAACGGTTACAAAATTAAATAAATATATATCACAGTCAGTTTTCTCCTGTACAGACACGTTTTTATTCTCATCCTCTCTCTACGAAAACCGTCCCTCTCCGGCAATTTTAGGTCTCTGAATCCAGAGTTCTCCGGCGACCGATTCTTGCGAGGTTCCGCGCTGCTTTCGTGGTCCATCGACTCCGGTGTGTGCCTGATCGACGGTGAGACCGTTCTATCCTGGGAGAAAACCGGTAGACCATCAAACACACTGGTACGTGGGCCGATATCTTCTCTGGGGCAAGTCGCCTTCTGACGGCTCGGTCTTTGAGGTCGTCTCCGATCAATGTTAATTCTTTTGTTGTTTTCCTATACATGTTTTTGTACGTTGGCTTTATCTAAATCCTAATGGAATATTTATTTGACATATGTAACCCTCTGTATTACATGAATATATTTGTAATTGTATCAACAATCTCAGAGAAATTATTGTTAATTATGTCGTCTAATAATTCATTTGCGCCAAAAGTGGACATGTCACGCATGCCGGAAAAAGTTTCCGGGCAGAATTTCAAACGTTGGCAACAACGTATGAAGATCTGGTTGACCGCTATTGGTTTTGTTTATGTAATTGAAAAAGCTTGTCCACTTTCTAAAACTGAAGATCCCAAAATCAAAGCAGCACAAGAGCTGTGGATAGAGAAGGACAAATTATGTTGAGGTTGCATTCTGTTGGCTATGTCCAACGTGCTCTTCGATGTTTATAGTCCATCCTCCTCTGCCTTTGTGACGGCAAAGGATTTATGGGATGAGTTGGATAAAAAATATAATACTGTGGACTTCGGTCATGAAAAGTGTTATGTTGAAAAATTCCTGAAGTTTCAAATGGTGGAAGGCAAGTCAGTTACTGAACAAGCCCATCAACTTATGATCCTAATCCATGGCTTAAAAACGGCTGACATGAAGCTTCCTGAGAAGTTTCTGGTAAGGTCAATTATTGAGAAGTTCCCTCGATCCTGGGAGGACTTCGGGATGTCTCTAAAGCATAGTAGAGGAAAACTGACTCTGGATGACCTCATGGTTGCTATTACAATCGAGGAAGAACATCGGGGTGAAAAACCAGTGATGCCTGTAGAGTTCCAACCAAAGGCAAACATATTAATTGGATCCTCATATAAGTCACATTTTAAAGGAAAACAACAATCTTCTAATAAGATAAACCTAAGGACAAAATCCATAAAAAGTCAACAAACAAACCATATTGGAACTATGGACAGGTTGGGCACTGGGCTAAGGATTGTACCTCCAAGAAAGCGAAACGCCAACAAGGTACCATAGAATCGACTCCACATGTCAATGTATTGACTGAGGTGGATGACCAACAGTAAGCTTGTTTCTGTTAATCCTCAAGTTTTTTTCCATTTATGAACCACGTGAGTGGTTGGTTGACACTGGGGCTAATGTGCATGTATGTGCCGACAAGTCCATGTTTGTCTCTTGATTGATTCATTTTATATTAAACTGCAAGTGCACGACCGCGTTGAAGCAGTGGAAAATACGGGTCGATCCACAGGGAGGTGTGTCGACTTTTGGTTTGTGCGAAGGCGAGTGGTAAAGAAAGGAGAGAATAGTTGGTTACACTAAACTACACTAAGATGCCAAAGGAAATGAAGATAAGCAATAAAACTAAACCTCGTAAGGGGTGGAGAAATAATGTGAATATAAAAATGTGTGTGTGTATTCAATTATGCTCCTCACAACATGTAGTGCATGAAATCATAAAACTAAATCCAACTTTGCCTCCACATGAAATAAGATAAGACTATATCATTAAAACATACAAGACAATAATTGGAATGAAGCTAAATGACCTCATGTATAAAACTAGACCCTACTATGCCTCCACATGAAATAAGATAACCCAATATCATTAAAACATACAAGGCATTAACCAAGGTAAATGCAACAAGAGTACATACACTACAAATCGTGTTTCCAATATTAATTCCATCCATATCCTCACCTTATGATTCCCCATAAAATAGGTCCACCAATCTAAGCATAAGCTAAACTTCATTCAAGAGCATTAGCATATCTAAGATAAGAGTGAAATCTCATTACATGGTTATGGAAATCATATAACGCTCAAAGGAATTAAGATAACACACCTTATACACTACATGATCATATCACATATTTCTCCACCCCCAAATGGGGATGAAACTACTCACTAATCATTAAACTACTATCTTAACAAAATGAAACATATTACTGAAAAGAAATTCAACTAAGCAAGAAACATGCAAGAATTAAAAGACAAGATTAAAAGAAACTAAAACAATTATTTTATTAACAATGACTCACATTGAAGGTAGCATTCTTCTCCACCTTGAGTTTTGCTTCAAGGCTTACTCCTTAGTAGAGAGAGTGCCACCAAGCAATGGGTAGTTTACAACAGAAGGTGAAGAGTTCTATTTATTGCCATAGAAAAAGGTAATCTGAGACAATCTCCCGATGTGGGACTAAACAAATACAAAAAATAGCCTAAACATCCTCTAAGACATGCGCTCCAGAAGTTTCATCGGATCCGGGAAGATCTGGACCGCCAATTGGCGGTCTACAGGATCCAGATCGCGTTGAAATTTGTTTTGGGCTTGTATTGATATATTTGTTGGTCTTGGATGCATCTACTTCGCTTGTTGGAGCTCCGACGCGAATCGAATTGCCAAAATACTCCCCATGATGGTGTGGAGTTTCCTGTTTTGCTCTTATGTCCTTCGGTCTTACGTTCAGGTCCTTCTCCCTTGCATCTTAGTCCCCAGGTCTCACAATTAAGTCCTTTTTCCTGCTTTTGAGTCCTTTCATGGTCTTCTCTTCAAGCCTCTTTATTTCTGAAATTCAAACATAAAACTCGTCATGTAGCATTGCTTAGGTGTAAGATAATGGTTATAAGATACAAATATGAGCATGAAATGATGTCAATCAAATACCCCCACACCTATGTTTTTGCTAGTCCCGAGCAAAACAAAGAAAGAGAAAAACAAATGAGAAACAAGAAATCCTAACTCACTTTCGTAGGAATCACGGTTGCACTTAGCACGTGCAACAAGCTATTATACCTCCTTATCGCCAAGGAGGAGGAGTGTTGTCTCTGAGGGTTTTCAGCGGATACACCCACAAAATCCGAACAAGATGCATTATTCAATCTATACACTCCACTCGTTGGACATATTTTATTGATCATTGGACGCAGTAATCCTACGGGCCGACTCTATAAAGGTAATCAGTCCACACACCTATCCTAATGAACCATTCGTGCAAGTTAAATATGGAATTAAGTGACAGACATGGACAACCTCAACATCCTCAAGTCATACAAAGTGTAAAGTCCATTAAGGTTCTTATATGTATTTTTTTCTTTTTTTTCTTCTTTTTATTAGTTGGAGCTTCATTCTCCCAGGGTCAGGTTTCGTGCATCATTGCCCATGAGGACTTATACTATCACGTACACCTTTCCCCAAATCTCCACATAGGGCAATCCCTACCACCCGTGTTACGGGAGTTTGGTCGGCACATCCCAAGTCAGATGACTCGAAAGCACCAGGCACAAAGTCCCCTGAGACCTACTTTCCCGAGTGATAGGAGTCATGCGAGAAGAGAGAACACCTACTCACTTATTTCTTATCTACACATGAACCAAAACCCCTACACTTAATGTCTCACAACAAGATTTCAAGGGTCCTTGACTACAACAAACTACCTTAAATTAACAGAAACGAATTATTAACTCACTAGGTTCAGGGTGGACTTCTTTAAATGTTTGAGTACTGAAACCCTATGATTACTCGCCCCTCGAGGGAAAACTGGGGTGCATCCTAACGACTAGATAAGTCTTAAAGCCACTATACTAGATATCATAATGCATCAAGTTCAAGACAATTTTGGGAGCTTTCTTTTTACTTTGCCTCTCAACGGTTTTGCACATGCTAAACACATACAAAACCCACAAAACATTTTCTTTTACAAACGCATGAAGATTTTGAAAGAAATGTGAAAATTTTGAAGCACTAGGCAAGCAAAAGAAGACAAGTCACCCAAGGATCATGGCAAGCAGATATATCGATATCAAATGCAGCACACTAACATGACCCTAACAATGCATACAAAAGAAAACAAAAATCAAAGGAAAAGGCTCGACTATGTACATACGTAAAACACCCCCCACACCTACTTCATGCATTGTCCTCAATGAATGCGAGCAAAATACTACATGGACTTATGCATGGAAAAGGAAAGATCTCACCAATATGAAGCGCAAAAGGAAGTTCAAGGTTATGTTGATGGACACAAACCCGAATTCCCTCAAAACTTGTGAGATGCTAAAGAAGGGATACAAATACGTGAAAGAAATGGGGCCCAAATACTCAAGGGTTGGAGCCCACAACAATCGATGCTCACTGAATGAGTCTTTTATTGTACTTTTTTTTGAATATAACTATGTACAAGCATAAGTTTCCATCTTCATTTGTCAAAAGACATCAAATGGGAACCTCAAAAGTGGGTCAATGCACTTGGAAAGGGAACATGACACCACGCGGGACCAGAATACTCATGCGTGGGTCCCCTTCACAAAGAGCACAAGATGAAATGAGAGGTTCATGAATTGGACGCAAAGGCGTCTCATTCAAAGGATCAAACTGACAGAGCTTCAAGCTCTCAAGAGTTTGGGAAATAAGGGGCAACGGAAGAAGAGTTTCTCTCATTGCCCTGCTGAAGTTATGATCGTCAATCCAAACTCTCCAACCAACAGGCTGGTACGTCGGAACGAGGTCAAGAACCTCGTTAGGCATGTCCGACATACCAGACGAACAAAAAGTGGGTATCATACCCAAGGTATCCTCCAAGGAACTCCTAATACCCTCATCAGCAATGTAGTTGTTTGATGTTCCATCATTTCCAAGATGATCAGGAACAATAGTGAGAGGCAAACTCTTATCAGGTTGTTTGAAATTGAGGGTACTCGGGAGCTCTTGCTACACCAGAGGTGAGTCCTTAAGAGGAACAACATGAAGATCATGTGGCTCAAGAGCCACGGGACAAAAAGATAAGGCACAATCCTGTGCCGACTCATAATGAAGCTGGTCCATGTTATTCTCAATTTGAATCGAATCCTCCACTAGGTGATCGTGAATTGAAACCCCAAGTCCCTCAAACTGACTAGGAGTTTGACTTTGAAAGATTGTGCTTTGAATTTTTGGATGTGGTGGTGGTTCGATATCAAAAGATGAATCCTCATGTTGACCAAAAAAGTTACTCTCCTCACGTTCACGTAATTGCTACGACATTTGACTCACTTGTAGTGCCATATTTTGTATAGACTGTTGAGTGGTTTCCATGAACGTAAGGAAAGTTTGTCTCAAGGAATCAGGTATGCGGTCAAGTATGAGGTTGAAGTCCGAATTTGAGAAATTTTGGGGTTGGGTGTTGATGGGCTGAGAATGAGTCCAATGATTTGGAGTGGGGTGTTGGTAGACTTCTGGGTATTCGGGAGGATACTGGGGTGGAAATGATGTATAAGAATTTGAATAAGAATTGTCTCCCCACGAATCCATCCCTCTAGGGTTGTACGCGGATGCGTAATGGTCATAATGAGCATTTTGGGAAAATGTGTTCTCATACTCAGGTTCAGGGGCAACATAAGGACATTCCCCGATAACATGACCACTCAACCCACAACAGTCACACGGTACGGCTACTGGAGCCACCGGTGCAATCATGTCATGTACCACATGCATGAAAGAGGCCAAAGGTTCTTGTAATGTCTCAGTTTGATGACCAACATATGCTCCGACGTAACTAGATGGTCGTCTAGCAGTCGGTGCCTCTCTCATATTACCCCAATATGAAGAATGCTCAGTCACACAATTAAGATTATCCCAATCATACGGGGTGTTTGTCTGAGGCACCCCAGGTTGCATGGGTCCAAAATACCAGGACAAATTGTCCTGGTCCCAACAATGATATGGATGGTCGCCCATGTAACCATCCATCTCTACAGAGAACTCTAGAGTCGACCACTCTCACCACCACGAGGCTAAACTCGCAAAAAGTGCTCGACTCGACCCTAAAATGGTACCAGAGAGTGTAAAGGGTAGGAGACTAGAACGTAGAAGTAGGTGAGAAGAAGATGACTCAGAGGAGAAGGGAAGAATCCCTAAAGCTAGCGTGGGTAAAGGGTGAAGGTAGAAGCCTAACTAGCAAGTACGACTCAAACAATGTAAGGCAATGGGTCCTTAGGCTAGACGACACCTAACTTCGAGGTCACTAGCCTCGACACGCCTCACCTCCCTACAACGAAGACCACAATGCCCAGCAAGTGATACCAGATCTGGAGATCCATTACCTCCTACTATCGATAATGTAGGCAACGCCGATCAGGCCATGATGGTCTCAACTAGATTACTCTCCTAGTGCGTCAGAATTCCTAGGGCCAATGTCTACTTGCTTTTAGTTAAGGCTTGATTAATAGTGATTTTTGGGGTGAAGGAAAGGGTCATAAAATCCCCCACCTTATCTTTTATGGGACAGTCCCTCCTTAGTAGCGTTTTGATCCTAAATGTAGCAATCAACGCTCCAATCAAATGCTCAACTCATTCTTGTCCTGATGCAATTCCTACTAACTAATGCATGGGCATACAAGATGCATGAATGAGTCCAGTAAATGCGTACCTCACGCCAGCGCTCAACAACTGAAAATAAAGCTAAAAGAAAAGACAACTACGTGCCTAAGTCAAGTACATGATGCGTGACCTAAACAAGTAAGAATGTCTAATCTTTTGCTTTGGATTTTAAGGCCAAGTTGATTAATGGGGATTGATTTAATGATCTGGGAGCAAACTAGAAATCAGAACATGCAAGATTGTGCTCCCAGACAACTAATATCAAATCACAAACTACTAGAACAAAAATGAAGACGAAAGATGCTCACCAGGTCGCCAATTGGCGGTCCAAGACCGCTGATTGGCGGTCACTGTTGAGTCTTTTGTGCTCAAACTTGTCCAGTAGCCTCCCCTTGATGCGGTGGTTCCCTGAAACAAAGCAAAACTAAAATGAAATAATTAAAACCACTCCAATCTTCCAAACCAAAGTCTGGACAGAGCACCTCCCCGACAACGGCGCCAAAAACTTGATTGATTCATTTTATATTAAATCGCAAGTGCACGACCGCGTTGAAGCGGTGGCAAATACGGGTCGATCCACAGGGAGGTGTGTCGACTTTTGGTTTGTGCGAAGGCGAGTGGTAAAGAAAGGAGAGAAAGGTTGGTTACACTAAACTACACTAAGATGCAAAAGGAAATGAAGATAAGCAATAAAACTAAACCCCATAGGGGGTAGAGAAATAATGTGAATATAAAAATGTGTGTGTGTATTCAATTATGCTCCTCACAACATGTAGTGCATGAAATCATAAAACTAAATGCAACTTTACCTCCACATGAAATAAGATAAGACTATATCATTAAAATATACAAGACAATAATTAGAATGAAGCTAAATGAACTCATGTATAAAACTAGACCCTACTATGCCTCCACATGAAATAAGATAACCCAATATCATTAAAACATACAAGGCATTAACCAAGGTAAAGGCAACAAGAGTACATACACTACAAATCGTGTTTCCAATATTAATTCCATCCATATCCTCACCTTATCATTCCCCAAAAATAGCTCCACCAATCTAAGCATAAGCTAAGCTTCATTCAAGAGCATTAGCATATCAAAGATAAGAGTGAAATCTCATTAGATGGTTATGGAAATCATATAAGGCTCAAGGGATTAAGATAACACACACCTAATACACTACATGATCATATCACATATTTCTCCACCCCCCAAATGGGGATGGAACTACTCACTAATCATTAAACTATTATATTAACAAAATGAAACATATTACTGAAAAGAAATTCAACTAAGCAAGAAACATGCAAGAATTAAAAGACAAGATTAAAAGAAACTAAAACAATTATTTTATTAACAATGACTCACATTAAAGGTAGCATTTTCTCCACCTTGAGTTTTGCTTCAAGGCTTACTCCTTAGTAGACAAAATGCCACAAAACATTGTGTAGTTTACAATAGAAGGTGAAGGGTTCTATTTATAGCCATAGAAAAAGGTAACCTGGAAAATCCCCCGATGTGGGACTAAACAAATACCAAAAATAGCCTAAACTTCCTCTAATACACGCGCTCCATAAGTTTTATCGGATCCGGGAAGATCCGAACCGCCAATTGGCGGTCTTCAGGATCCAGATCGCGTTGAAATTTGTTTTGGGCTTGTCTTGATATATTTGTTGGTCTTGGATGCATCTACTTCGCTTGTTGGAGCTCCGACCCGAATCGAATTGCCAAAATACTCCCCATGATGGTGTGGAGTTTCATGTTTTGCTCTTAGGTCCTTCGGTCTTACGTTCAGGTCCTTCTCCCTTGCATCTTAGTCCCCAGGTCTCACAATTAAGTCTTTTTTCCTGCTTTTGAGTCCTTTCATGGCTCTTCTCTTCAAACCTCTTTATTTCTAAAATTCAAACATAAAACTCGTCACGTAGCATTGCTTAGGTGGAAGATAATGGATATAAGATACAAATATGAGCATGAAATGATGTCAATCATCTCTTACCAGCCTGTTGATCGTAGATCTGTGGTGATGGCCAATGGGAATGTTGAAAAGGTGCTTGGAATTGGAAGTATCGACTTGAAGTTACCTTCAGGACGAGTTCTTTCACTGCACAGGACACATCATGTGTCTGCTGTTCGTCGCAATATTCTTAGTGGTCTGTGTCTGGTAGTTGAGGGTTATGAAGTAAAATTTAAATGTAACAATGTTGTGATTACTCTTTTTGGTACTTTTATTGGCAAGGGGTACTTGTCTTGTGGTGACTTTTTAATTCATGTTGAACCTGCTTTTTATAATCGCAATGCTATTTCTGTTAAAGATATGTCTTCTTGTGTTGTTTATTACATTGAATCTGGTGATGTTTGGCATAAACGTTTAGGACATGTGAATTATCAATGTTTGAAAAGAATGAGGAATTTAAATATGATTCCTAAGTATGCTATTGAGAATAAAAAAATGTCAAGTGTGTGTACATGCTAAACAACCGAAAAGACCGTTTCATTCTGTGACTAGAAATACTAGTATTTTAGATTTAGTACACACTGATACTTGTGAATTTAATGGCATGTTAACTAAGGATAAAAAACATATTTTATCACTTTCATTGATCATAGTTCAAAGTATTGCTATGTTTATCTTCTGAAAAGTAAAGATGAAGCGTTTCTAAGTTTCTTATTTTTAAGAATGAAGTAGAGACACAAAGTGAAAAGAAACGTAAGAGGTTGAGATCTGATAGAGGTGGTGAATATACGTCCAACCTGTTCAAACAAGTGTGTAAGGATTCTGGCATAGTTCATGAGGTGTCAGCGCCGTATTCTCCAAATCTAACAAAGTTGCTGAACGAAAAAATAGAACATTATCTTATATGATTAATTCATTATTGGAGAGTTCAGGATTACCCAAATATATGTGGGGAGAAGCTTTGAATACGGCTTTCCATATTATGAATAAGGTTCCTCAGAAACATAAGGAGGATAGTCCATTTGAACTATGGTGTGGTCGAAAACCTAGTCTTAAATATCTTAAAGTTTGGGGTGGTCTTGCAAAAGTGTCAATCCCTGAACATAAGAGGAAAAAGCTAGGTCCCAAGACTGTTGATGCAATATTTATCGGATATGTGATTAATAGCTATGTGTACAGATTTTTGGTAATCAAGTCCGAGATATCTAGCATAGATGTTAACACAAATGTTGAATTTTGTGATGCCATATTTTTTGAGGTTGTATTTCCCATGAAATCTGGAGTTCCTCAACAAGTTTCTTCTTCAGTTGATCCCCCTACGTCTGGTTCCATCCACGAGCATGTGGAAAGGATGACAAATGTGGGGGGCAGATTTGTCCATTGCCGATTTTGAGTCTTCTCAAGCTCAAGTTAAAATTGAACCAAGAAAGAGCAAACGTTCTCAAATTGCCTAGGATTTGGGAAGTGATTTTATCACATACCACATTGAGGGTGATCCTAACACTTTCAAGGATGCTATATGGCTTCATCCGAAGAAAAGCGAAAGATGCAGTTAAGGTTGAGATGGACTCTATTGTCTCAAATGGGACATGAGAGTTGGTAAATCTTCCTCCAGTTTGTTCAACGATCGGTTGTAAATGGATATTTAAAAATAAATTAAAACAAGATGGTTCCATCAATAAGTATAAAGCCAAATTAGTTGCCAAGGGGTTTAAACAAAAGGAAGGAATAGACTATTTCAATACCTATTCTCCAGTGTCTCGTATGACTACTATCCGAGTGCTCTTAGCATTGACGTCTGTATATGATTTTACGATCCATCAAATGGATGTAAAAACTACTTTTCTTCATGGTGATCTTGAAGAAGAAATTTATATGGACCAACCTGAAGGATTTGTAGCTTCTGGAAAGGAGAACAAAGTTTGTAAACTTGTTAAGTCTTTTTGTGGACTTAAACAAGCCCCAAAAGCTTGGCATGAGAAATTTGACAAAATTATACTATCATTTGGATTCCAGGTTATTGATTCTGACAAATGTGTCTATTGAAAAGTTCAAGGTAATGCATGTATTACATTGTATTTATATGTTGATGACATTTTACTATTTGGCTCTAATCTGAATATAATACATGAAACTAAGTCATTCCTGTGTACTAAGTTTGAGATGAAGGATATGGGTGTTGCAAATGTGATCTTGGGTATCAAACTAACTAGGTCAGTTTATGGTATTTCCATATCTCAATCTCACTATGTTGAGAAGATTCTTGAGAGATTTGGCTATACGAATTGTAGATCTGTGAAAACCCCATATGATTCATCAAAACCTTTGTACAAGAACAAGTGTGGTGTTCCAGTTTCACAACTGAGATATTCTCATATTATAGGTACCTTGATGTATCTTGCAAATTGCACACGACCAAATATTTCATTCTCGGTGAGCAAACTTAGTAGATACACAAGTTGTCCTGATCGTACTCATTAGGAGGCTTTGGATAGAGTACTTACGTACTTGAAGGGTACTTCTACCCTTAGGCTGCATTATGGGAAATTCCCCGTTGTACTAGAAGGGTACAATGATACAAGCTGGATAGCCAAAAATTCTGGGTGAAATAGTGTTACAGGGTATATTTTTACTCTGGGTGGAGGTGCAGTCTCCTAGAGGTCTACAAAACAGACCATATTATCTCGATCTACTCAGTTCTTGTGGGGGTAAAGTTGAAGGACTCAGGTCATAGTTCAAACCCGAAAGGTACCATTACTGAAAGCACTAGGCTGCAAGGTTTGGTCGCTCGATCAACAATGGATTTGTGGGGGATTGTTGGATTATTGAGTTTGGGCTACGCCCATGAATAACTCAATTAAAGAAATCCAATGTTGAGATGAAGATGAGAACTATTGCCCTATGTGCCATGTGCTCACCTCACTTTTAGTCCCACATTGGTGAAGCTAACAAGTTGAAGGATATTGATAAACATCCTATTCACTTGACCCTTTGTAGGTGGAAAGAGAGGATGAGAGAATTCTCCACACACGCGCCTGCCCGTCCCGTCTGGTCTGGTCTGGGACGTGGCGAGGCAGTGGGGGTTTTGGGGGAAATTAGAGGCTTTAGCCTCTTTGTGATGGGTGTATTTAATTTTTGGACCTCATGTTAATTGCTTTTTGCAATTAAGTCCTTGACGGTTACAAAATTAAATACATATATATCATAGTCGGTTTCCTCTTGTACACACGTTTTTATTCTCATCCTCTCTCTACGAAAACCGTCCCTCTCCGACAATTTTAGGTCTCCGAATCCAGAGTTCTCCGGCGACCGATTCTTGCGAGGTTCCACGTTGCTTTCGTGGTCCGTCTACTCCGGTGTGCGCCTGATCGACAGTGAGACCATCTATCATGGGAGAAAACCGGCAGACCATCAAACGCACTGGTATGTGGGCTGATATTTTCTCTGAGGCAAGTCGCCTTCCGACGGCTCGGTCTTTGAGGTCGTCTCTGATCACTGTTCATTCTTTTGTTGTTTTCCTATACATGTTTTTGTACGTTGGCTTTATCACGATCCTAATGGAATATTTATTCGACATATGTAACCCGCTGTATTACATGAATATATTTGTAATTATATCAACAGATTTGTGGGTTGGTCCATTTTGTCATGTGGTGTTGTAGAGGTTGTGAAGATCTCAATCCGAGTAGATTCACGAGTGTGAGGTGAGACATCAATAAAAATATGATTGGTGAGAGCTAAATTGTTGTTCATCAAATGCAACACAATGACATATATATATTGTTGGCTTTTTGGCTAATAATTGTTAATCCATTTTGATGATTGGCTAACATATCAATATACACATGTATTCTCTTAATATCATTGCTTGCATATATTGTATTCTCTAACGTTTCAGGAATCAAGTTTGACTTAACACAAGAAATGAAGAATGAAGCGTATATTGGTTTACATTTCATGTATATAGGTTACAATGTAACTTGGCACTTCAAATTGATGATTCATTGCACTGCATGACACTTAGGAAACCTATAGAAGTCTCACATTCAAATCCATTTATTTTATACTTCAATAGGAAATCGTCGAAACACATTAAAACCCTTAAAACAAGATTTCTGTGCAAATCCGGTCGACCGGTAGAACCATCTGGTTCGACCAAATTTCAGCAGAGAGCCCCAGACAGCCTTTTGTTCCCAAACGGTCGACCAGAATCTTCTGTTAGTTCGACTGATTATATATCTGGTTTCCCTATCTACAAACGGTCGACCGGAATCTTTTGTTAGTTCGACCGATTATATATATGGTTTCCCTGTCTACAATTGGTCAACCGAAATCCTTATAACATTCGATCGTTTCTCATTTAACCAACAATAAAACTCAGTTCATCCAATACACGCTTTCTAGCCTATCACTTGTTGACATGTGTTCTGGTTAGTGTGTCAATCCGGTCTACCGAAACTCTAGTTTTGTTCGACCGATTGCATTTCCGTATTGGTCTTAAATATGACCATTAAACTTGTCGTATATACCAACGGTCGCATACACATACTCACCTAACCCCCTTTTTAGATTTGGTCTTCCGGTCGACCGAACTTCCTTATACAGTCGACTGATGCTTGAATCTTCCCAGCTTTAAGTTTTACTGGACATTTCCGGTCAAACCCTCAACTTATTCTGGTCAACCGATTGTCCCTTGCTTAGTCCTGTCTAAAATTAAACACTCCAAACGGTCGACCAAAACTCTATTAATGGTCGACTGGTTCTTGATTCTTTTCCAGATCTACGCTTATTGGATTCTTCCGGTCGAACATTCGATCTATTCCATTTGACCGATCACTTAAGTTCTAGCCCAGTTGGTCCGACCGTCTGTACCTTTACTCGACCGAAGTTTTTTTTTCACATACTGGTCGACCGATTGACTCGATCCGGTCGACCGTTGGTGTTCAGAAATGTGTCCTGTCATTTCCTATCTTGTGTTTTCTTACATAACTTAATACCAATTTAATCCCAATGGCTAGAATTAGTTTAAAGCATATATATATAGAGTTGAGAACACACTTCTAAGGTCACCAATCTTTCTCCAAGCTCAAATCTCACTATTACTCTCAAACTTGCTCTAAACATCTTGTGCTCACATCTTCTCACTTGAAATCACCATCTTTGATTGCATCATTCATTTCAAGTGCTAAAGATTAGTTGCTGAAGTAAAGTCTTCAAGAGTTATACTAAGCTTCTGGTGTGAAGCTCTTCTCGGATTGTGAGAAGGTGGTCCAAGCTAGGAGAGGGTGTTCGCGAAGCTTGTGGTGTAAAGGCGTTATCTCGGCCCACAACGGAGATCGGATTAGTGGAGGACGCGATGTTGCTCAAGTAAGAGCAATTCGTAAGAGATGACTAGGATCCGGTGGTTGAATCGAAACCTCTATACATCCAGTGTTGTGGTTTGCATTTCTCTTCTTCACATTAAATCGCTTTAGTTTTTAATTTGACATAGTTTCTTGAGCATTCTTAATTAGTATATTCACCCCCCTTTAGACTAATATTAGGGCCTATTAGATCCTATATATATTTGTCATGTAGTTAAATCAAGATACCAATAGCCTTTATATTGTGAAGGATAGCCCAAAAAAGCACATTTGACAGATCGGGATTGTGTCTTGTGGCGGTTGTATAGACGAAGATACGGGTAACATAGGCAACCGATAGAACGAAGGAATTTGTAGTCTGGAATGAATCCACATTTTTGTAATGGGAATAGCACCGCTAATAGCGGAAGATGGACTTTGATTTATAAGAGAGACGATAGACTCAAAGATGAAATCCCAAAAGCAAAATGGTATTGAGGCATGGGCCATGGTGGCATGACCCAGTTCGACTACATGTCGATGTCATTGCTCGATGGATCCATTTTGCTCATGGGTATGTGGGAATGAAATCTAATGAAGAATTCCTTGAGAACGAATATAAGATCATAGAGCTATAAACTCACCACCACCATCACTTTGTAAACACAATAATTTGCAAGAAAATTGTCGTTCCACCATTTTTTGAAATGAAATAAAAATGTCTTTGACATTAGACTTAGTTTTAAAGGAAAGAACCAAATTAACTTGGAAAAATCATCCAAAAAGGTACCATAAAATCGATTGCCACCGCTTGAGGGTGTGGGAGTAGGGCCTCACACGTCCGCATGCACGAGAGCTAACGGAATCGAGGCAAGTGTTGATGTTGGTGGACGTGGTTTCCGGTGAGCCTTGCCAAGTGCGCATTTGTGACACACGGTGGGTTGCGAACTTCTACAGAGAGGCAGCGAGAGATAATATCCTTTGTTATAGAAAATAGTTGTGCCCAAAACGAGCATGCCAAACATCAAAAGAAATAGGTTGATTGATTGCACCAAAACAACGAACACCTTGCCTGCACCCGATCTTATTGGTGGTGGACTACTGTAGTAATCTATATATCTCCCCCATCAAATTGTCCGGTGAGCAGAGGTTTCCCCGACAAAATTCCCTTTACAAAGAAATGATTACGAAACAACTCAATAGACACGTTATTATGACATGTTAATTTAGAGACCGACCGAAGACAATAAGTCATGCTCAACACATGAAAAACATTATGGAGTTGTAAACAGCAAGAAGGAGAAGAAATAATGGATGAGCCGGTGTGTAAGATAGGAAAACTTGCACCGTTTCCAACTCTCACGTTCTACGGACCTGTGTACTCTCGATGAATAGACAAATATGACAGACTTGGGAGCATATGATGTGTCATGCCAGAGCCTACAATGTATGAATGATCACCTTGAGCGGCTTGAGCATAAAGAGCCACAAGTTGATTTTTTGGTGCAGTAGAAGGAGTAGAAGTAGGTGGATAGGTGGAAACATGGGCATGTGGTGGAGGTGGCATATTTGAAAGTTTCTTGTGCCTCTAGAAGCACCTATCATAGGTATGATAGTGAGATTACAACATGGACACAGAGGGAAAGAGTTGCACCCACGACCCCTGTCGTGACCATGTCCACGAAAAGACTTGCCATCATCAGTAATAGCAACGTGAGCGACGGGATTCTCATTGGTGGTGATAATTGGGGCGGTTAACTGCTGCCGAATTTCACGACTTTAGATAAATCCAAGAAGTTCTCGGTATGAAAGTGGTGTACCTCTTGTTTCAAGAGCAGTGACAAGATCTTTGAAGTATGCGTTCAGCCCCTTAAACACAAAAGCGTCGAAGTCCTCGATGGCGAGGGGACAAACGATAGCAGCAAGATCGTCAGCGATAACTTTTGCTTTGTGAAAAAAATATGGCAACCGGTTGATCGCCTTGATAAAATCCATGAAGTTGTAAATGCAACTGAAGAATTCTTGCTTGATGCGTAAGGAGTTTCAAGGGCAAGTCACACAACCCTCACCGTTGTCTGACCCACCACTTTTCGAAAAATCTCCTCGGAAAAAGACGCATGTAGCCACGTCAAGGCTTGCTGATCACAGAGATACCATGCCGTATAAAGGGTATTTAGTTCACCTTCTAAAGTATGAGATGCGGGTGTTGATGTATCACCGGTGATATGATCAACCAAACCTTGGCTTGTCAAGAGTGGCATTAGTTGATTTTTCCGTAAGAGAAAATTGGTAGTGTCAGTTTGATGGTGAGGAAGCGGGACACATTCGTGATGGCGGGAAGGGAGTATTTGATGATGACGGCATCATGACGTCAAAAGGAGTTCTAGGGATGGTGGTGGAGGAAAAGAATAGGAAATGAAAAAGAAAAAAAGGATGAATGATCAACCTTTGTCTGATACCAAGTTAGGATGAGGATGAATTTGGAATGGGTGCCCACACTCCACAATGGATTGAGCCTTGTATTTATAGAGGCGAAGATTGTTCAAATATAGATACAATAAATAATTCTAATTAATAACACAATATCTTAATGATTCTAATTGATAACACAATTTAATGACTAATAGACTTCCCCTCATCCACGAACTCTCGACCAACAACATCTCCACATGACTTGTTCACCTTTAGGTTCAAATCTACATTATCTCCCCGGCTATCTCACCGCTCGTACAGTCATGACACTTGTCTCCCTTGTCGGGCATCGACAAGAACCCATAAATTCTAACCTAATATGGGGTCCCTCATGAAGGTCAAAATTAGGGGTGAGCAAATTTCGGTTAGATCATGGCACCCAGACCGAACCGAACTTTTCGGTCCGGTCTTCGGTCCGGGGGATACCGAAAATTCGGTCCCGGACCGAACCATGATTTTGTTGGTAAATTTTGGGTTTTGGACCGAACCGGACCGGACCGACCCTAATTTATTCGGTCCGGTCTTCGGTCCGGAGTTCCCAAAAATTCGGTCTTCAGTCCGGTCCCGGACCGAAGCTCACCCCTAGTCAAGATGAGGTTTCAATCCACGCTCCACTTGAACCGGTATTCCTACTTCAAAACAACTAACACCTGCCTTATCCTTTCTGGTATGAGAAACTAGCTCCATTTTGTAATTTTGTACTAAATTTTTTCCTTCCAATTTTGTGGGGGCCTGGTATTCTCTCCATGAATCAACGTCAAAGACTTCCAAAGAGTAGGGAATAAACATTATCTCCGAAATCCACTGATCTGACTGTCCACGTCAGAAATCAAAAAAAAAATCAGATAAAAGCCAAAAACTGTATTTGTATTCTGATATGATCTATAAAAAATGAAACGAAATATGGATGTTGGTATATACGATTTGAATAATATCCGCTTAGAAAATCAAGTTATTATTATAATATTTAAATATGTATTCATGTTTGTAATCGTTATATAATACACACATATTTATATATTATCTAGTGCTCTTACATTATTTCTATTATTAATGGTAATAGTATGCTTCAATAGTATCTATTTTTCGTTACATTAAATATCTTAACTTTCACTTCATGTTTTTTTCTTTTACATTAAACAAGCTTACTTTTTTATATATCATCTAAAAAATTATATATGATTTTTCGAAAAGTTTTTTTTACAAACCTTGATTCTCTTATAGTGGATTTAGATTTATCTGTATTCAACATATAAATCTGAATCCCTTGAATATTCATAAATACTATCCACATTCATATCCATGGACTGTTTGGATTCGAATATGTATCCAGGTTTTTATGCGGATGTGAACATGAATACTGTTATCCCCGCTTCTTTTTCACTATAAATGAGTATTCCTACGGTAAACCTTGCTTCAATAAGCAAATGCACTCTCTTGAGAATTTTCTCCCCTCTATCCCCACATCGTAGCCCATTAGAGCACCCACTATATTGCAACCCCAACTAGGAATCCACACGACTCGGGTTGAACCCGAAAATTGACCTGAACTGGTCTGGTCGGGTTAGGTCAGGTTGGATTGGTTTGGAAAGCTGAAAATCAATTTTCTTGGGTCGGGTTCGGGTTGAAGGGTCGGGTAGACCCAACCCAACCTGAAGTTTTTAAATAAAAAAACAATTATCCCCGAAGAATCTAGGTCGTCCATCCCCTAAAGGCCTCCTATCCCCAAGTCCTAACCCTAAACGAAACTGATTCCTTCCCCAAATCCCCACCCCCATTCCCCAAAGAGTCCTTATACACGGCCCCGTGCGTCCCAGACGCGGCTGACGTGGTCAGTTGAGTGAGCAATCCAGTAAGCAGAGAAATTCATTTAATAACATGTTTTTGTCACATGCAACCTTTAGTTTCCCAATGCAACATTACTTTCTTACTGCAACGTTTGGTTTCCCCATGTAACTTTTACTTTTCCCAACGCAACATTTGGTTTCCCCAAACAACAACTTAAAAAAGCAAAACATGTTACTTTTTAACATCTACGTCTGTCCTTTTTAACATAAGAGTTTATCCTTTTTAAGTACCGGTTTGTACTTTTTAAGTATGATTTTGTCATTTTTAACATAAGAGTTGTTGTTTTCCTTTTTAAGTATTGCTTCATCCTTTTTAAGTTATGTTTGTTCCTTTTTAAGTTGTTGTTTTTCATTTTTCATTTTCTGTTTTTCCTTTTTAATTTTCTGTTGTTCTTTTTTAAGTTATGTTTGTTTCTTTTTAAGTTGTTGTTTTTACTTTTTAATTTTCTGTTTTTCCTTTTTAATTTTCTGTTGTTCCTTTTTAAGTTGATGTTTTTCCTTTTTAATTTTTAATTTTTCTTTATTAATTTTCTGTTGTTCCTTTTTAAGTTGTTGTTTTTCCTTTTTAATTTTTTTGTTTTTCCTTTTGAATTTTTGTTTCGTCCTTTTTAAATTATGTTGTTCCTTTTTAGGTATTGCTTCATCCTTTTTAAGTTCCTGTTTTTCCTTTTTAAGTATTGCTTTATCCTTTTTAATTTTTTGGTGTTCCTTTTTAAGTTATGTTTGTTTCTTTTTAAGTTGTTGCTTCTACTTTTTAATTTTCTGTTTTTCCTTTTTATTTTCGGTTGTTCCTTTTTAAGTTGATGTTTTTCCTTTTTAATTTTATGTTTTTCTTTTTTAATTTTCTGTTGTTCCTTTTCAAGTTATGTTTGTTCATTTTAAAGTTGTTGTTTTTCCTTTTTAATTTTTGTTTTTGTTTTTTAATTTTTGTTTCGTCTTTTTTAAGTTATGTTGTTCCTTTTTATCTATTTCTACATCCTTTTTAAGTTCATGTTTTTTCCTTTTTAAGTATTGCTTAATCCTTTTTAATTTTCTGTTGTTCCTTTTTAAGTTATATTTGTTCCTTTTTAGACAAACCACAAAGAAACCAACTTTAAACAATAACACCACAAAGAAACCAACTTTTCAAAATAACATCGAAAAACCAAGATCGATCCATCACATAACAAAACCAAAGACTTTAAATCAACCACAAAGAAACAAACTTTTCCTCAAAAACTCAACACAAAAAAACCCAAATCAGGTTCAAAGAACCACACTTCAAAAAAAATATCAAGATCAATCAATCATAAAACAAAACCAAAAAGTTCAAATCAGCCACGAAAACCAAACTTTCCTCAAAAAACACCACACAAAAAACTCAAATCAGCTACAAAAAACCACATTCCTCCCCATCCGCAAAAACTCAACACAATAAAACTCAAATCAGCTACAAAGAACCACGTTTCCGAAAAAGCCAAGACCAATCCATCACATAACAAAACCAAAAACTTCAAATCAGTCACGAAAACCAAACTTTCCACCAAAAACATCATACAAAAAACTTAAATCAGCTACAAAAAACCACATTCTTCCTCCTCCTCGCCTCGAGAAAGACTCCAACGCAGATCACTTCCTCCTCTTCCTCGTCGACCAACTACATTGTGACGTCCTAACCAACGACGTTGGTGTCCCAACCTCCTTAAGACACACTCCCGCGTCATCTCCTCGGCATCCCTCTTACCGATCTCGTCTTCTATCTGGGGAAAATGATGGAGAATGAAAGGTTTGAAGGGGATAATGGAATGTTTTGAGAATATATGTATGTTGGAAACCAAAGGTCACATAGTTCCGCGTGTATGTGATGTGACACAAAATAAATAAATAATATGTGATTTAATTAATCTTTGGTTTTTGCTGACTAGATTAACCACGTCAGACGGCGTCCCGGACGCACCGCGGCCAAAAACATTTCCCTTCCCCAAATCCCCGGCCCCTCTGCTCGTGGCCTCCTCTCCGCTGATCCCTGCTTACGAACTCCTCTCCTTCGATCCCTTCGTCGATCCCTCCTCACTCCTCCTCGACCACCTCAAACCACCCCCCGTCACCGTTACACCATTCCTCTTGACTGCACTGCTTTGTCGCTACTCAACTCAGGAACAACATCATCCCCCCAATGGCATCCCCTTCGGGAGTTATAACATGCTTGAGTCTGTCCTTGCACGTCGTCGTCGACGGTTAACAGGTCAGTGATCGAGTGGTTCCTATAGGTGAGGGAGTGAGTGGGTGTGGGGATTGGATCAGTTAGGTTTTGAATGTGGGATTGGAATTGGAATTGGAATTGGAATGGAGTCGTCAATTTCTAATGTGTATTCACTAGTTCTTCTACAAAATTGTCAATTAATTATCTATCAAATATTGTTTGAGATGCTTGGTGGTTGGGGCTTTTTTCGCATAGGATTCTACTTTAATCTTGATCTATTTAAGATTCATTTTTTTCCATTTCCAGTGCAGTCTACTCTTTTTTCTTGGACATATTGTTTAGACTGATGTTGTATGGCAGAAATTGTCAAGATCAGTCTTAGTTGTGTAGGAGTCTACTAGGATTTTGGTATGCTAGAGGATTAATTGATATTTTTCTTCCTAGACTTGTGGCTTGGCATTGTCTATTGTGTATGAATGATCTACTAAAAATTGTGTTGCCATGTGTGGGTGTAATTGCATTTAATTCGGGTCCAACCCGAACTGAGCCAACCCAACCCGAAACATTTGGGTCGGGTTGAACCCAAATCGGTTCGTGTTCGAATTTTCCCAAACCCGAATTTTTTGGGTTGCGTCGGGTTGTGGCCCAAACCCGACCCGTGTGCACCACTAACCCCAACAACTAGGCATGTCCTATTGGTCAGTGGGCTTGTTCTTTATATCGATGGTCCTTATAGGTCATTATGTTATTGAGTATTCAGTTGTGGGCCCCTCGACCACTTTAAGAGGAGCTGAACCCGTGGACCTATGTGCCTTCTCTACTTGTTCCCATACTGTGGGTGCCTACACTATGTATATGATGCCTTGCCACATCTTGAAGAGACCATTGTCTCACTTAAATCTCTAGGACCTCACCCATCACATTGGTTGGTTAAGTTGTACTGGCAATCTAACTCGTAGAGGTGCATCTACTTATGGGTATTAAACACATCAACAACCCCAAAAGCATTCTTCGTAAGACCCTACACAAGCGACCTCGTCTCAAGATTATGAACGAATCTAGATGTCGAACGCTTCTATGCCACAAAATGTATCAAGATTTTGGCTTGGAATTGAAGAGGTATCTGAAGCCCCTCAACTCTTCTACATCTTAGAATTATGCTCAGGAGTAGTGATTCTAGTCTCATTATCATTACCATGTTGCTTTGGAATCTGAATAACTATAATCTAGTTTATAGTTGTTTGTCATCCTTTGATAATTGTTTACTTGTCCCCGTCTTTGGTTGATCAATAGGATTGTTGTTATTAACCAATTCTAGTGTCTGTGTCATGGTCATCTATGCCAACACCAACTTTATCTTAGTGGATTTTAGTAAAGATTATGATTGGGTATTATTGTTTGTGCATTTGCATCCCTGTCATTTATGGAGGATGATTGTTTAGGAGTACATCTTTCGGATGCTTGCTCCATCTACTTGTTGGTTTGCTGCATTGGTGATTTTAAGTGTTTGTAAGGCCTCTCAAAAAAGTAGGGGACAACAACCATTGGCATAAAACTTTTACAACTTCTTCTTCGTATCATGTAGATCTAGTTGGTTTGGGTTTCTTGGGCCTAACCTTTACTAGGCAAAACAAATGCCAAGCCCTTTCCACTGTTAAGGCACAATTGGATCGGGCCTTAGTCATCCATCTGTCGCTCGCCTTAAACCATCAAGCCACCACTAAAATCTCTCTGCTATTAACAACGACTAATTTCCCATTAACCTCAATACCAGCCCTCAACCACTACAACCTCAACCCCATTTTGACTGGAGATTTTTTGTTTAAATACAAGATTATTGTCCCTTTTTCTCCTATTTTTTTCTCCGACCACATTCTTGCTCGTCCTACACTATGGGAACCACTACTTGGCTCATCAATAGGCAGCCTAAAACTTACCTAACTGGCCCAAACATTTGCACCTCTTAAAGCCCTAGATGGATTCTATAAACGACTTCGTGAACTCGGCCAACATATCCACCCAAAGAAGCTTGCTTGACCAATATGCCCACATGCTCAATCAGCTATAACTTTTTTATGCGACAACTTTCTGCCAACTTTGGCTTGGTGTGATGTGTAAGTTGATCAAACACTAATATAGATGGGGTGAATAGATTAATATGAAATTATCTCTAATAATACAAAGTTAAAAGGTAAGAGAATTGCAATCACAACTTCGACAATTTTTATAGAGGTTCGATCACAACCTCTGTGATCTAATCATCTCCTCGAGTTTTGATCGATTCTCCAATCCCTACTCGAGTATCACTGATCTCTTCGTTCCTAGTCAAAGATAAACCTTCTACAATTCGAGCCTTACGAACACCCTAACCTTGCTCGATTCACCTCTCACAACCTGAGAGGGAGCTTCCTCGAAGCTTTACAACACTTGAAAGTTAACGAAGGTTGTTGAACTCTAACTTGAATGCACTTAAAAGATTTGAATCGAGCTTGTAGTATTTGGATGGAATTTGAGAGTTGTTGGAGTTTGAAGACTTTAACTTGAGAGCGTAAAGAGTATAAATGTTTAGATAAGCTATGTGTCTGTTTGTCTCTTGAACGAGGGTTTTATAGGCTTCAAAGGAAATAAAGCCGTTTAGGAGAGTTGGTTAGATTTGGATCAATGAGAGATATGATTGGAGTTAAGCTCAGGCAGAAATATGCATAGATTTGGTCGATTGTTTCAGACACGGTCGTCCGAAACAAAAAAGATTGACTTGGTCAAATTAATGGGTTGGGTTGACCAAATAAAGTTCGGATAACCGATCACCAACTTCCAATTTTTTTAAAATTTCGACGAATTAAACTTTGGTTCACCGAACTGGTTCAGTTAGCTATTCCAAGGTGGACAGTATGAATTGGTCGGGCTTTGATCAAATTGATTTGGTTGACTGAATGACATTCGATCGTCCAATATGTTGGTTGTGCCAACGTCAAGCATTGCTCTAACAGTTGAAAATCAAATATTCATTGAGTTCAGCAGTAATGTTAACATGTTGAAAAGTTTGTTGCCCGCTAGCAACCAACAAAGGAAACAGTCGACCGAGAGGATCGGCAGACCAAAATATCTAATTTTTCAATTCTTTATGCTTGACGACAAAAAAATAAGTTTGTTGAGAATTATCAATGGATCTTCTCCACGTGGCCAACGAGAGCAAGTCACGTCAGATTTGATTGTTAGAAAGACTCAGATGACCGAGTGAACGACGATTGACTAAAATGAGAAATCCAGTAAAGATTGGAATTTCTCTAAGGAAAAATGTTTTGGATGACCGAATGGATTTCGGTTGTCCAAACTGGTGATTCCAGTAAGGATTTGAAGTTACTGACTCAAGAGTTTAGGTTGACCAAAATTATTTTGGTTGTTCGTCCAGACACATTCGGTTGACCGAAGGTTTGGCAGTTGACCGATACAGTCGGATATGCCTTTGGTGCATCAAGTGTACATTTGATCCTAAGACAAAAGTAAAATGAAAATTACAGGTCTTCTCCTTAAGCTTTGATTACAAGTCTTGAGCCTTGATATTGATGTTGATTAGTTCTTTAGTTTGGGCACTTACAATGTTAGGAATATACAATATACATGCAAATTAACAATATGGAATATGTAATGTGTTAATTGGACTTATGCATTATATCAGTTTGTTAATCATCAAAATTAAGAGTAATGAAGCCAAAAAGCCAACATGATTGATCACAATATCGCACCATCACCATTCATTCCAAAAACTGGTTCCAATAGGCTAACCACCCACTCCTAATGCCACCTCCACTCCCTTTCCCTAGCCAGTTCACAGTTTCAACCCACACCACCCCTCTTTACTCACCCACATGTGATGAGGTTAGCGATGCCATCTTTTTGACCCTCGAAAAAACTCTAGGATAGATGAATTATCCTTGTCTTCTTCAAAATATGCTTTACCAAATTGACGACCTTTTGTCTATTATTGACAACACAAACCATATTTAGGTGTTTGGCCATTGGTGCAATTACAACCTTATTACCCTCATTCCCAAATATTGAACCAAGCCACTCTCGAACTTTCAACCTATCAACTTCACCAATGTTGGCCACCACATCATTACGAAAATCGTTTCCAACGGATTCCGACCCTTTATATGTGTTGGCTTTTTTGCCTTAATCTATGTTTTGATGATTTAATTAACCTAATCTTAATTATGATCATGTAGAGTGATGCATTGCATACATTGCATCATATGTCTTTCATTTAGATTACTTTTACATCAATAAATGCTACTAAGGTATGTGTTTAGTCTTATTTACAGAATACAGGGACCTGAATGCAATTTACCCACATTCCGAGCATAAACGTGTGCAAAAGATTCATTTCTATCATAAAGACCGAATTCAAGTTTATCGGGTTTCAATTGGAAATGCATCCAAGCATAAAAGCATTCAAGGAGCTAATCACAAAAAGGTCAAGGGCTTAATTGCAAAAATGCCAAGGACCTAATTGCAAAAGAAAAGGATCAAGATATTTTGTTGGAAAAGTCAAAAGAAAAATCAACTATAAATCTCCAACAATGGAAGGAATTAATCCGGAGCTCAAGACAATGGAAAGAAATCATCCAGACACGCAAATAAAGATCAAATCATACCATAAACGCGTGACAAAAATCCTGATTAAATCCGACCAACGTGGGAGGCGAATCCGCCGCACAATACACATGATGTGCGGCGATTCCGCCGCCCATTGGTTGATCCGTGTGTCCCAATTTCGTCCACTCATGTATGGACACGTGTACTATCCAATTCTATACCTAAGTCCCTTGTAGCAACTATAAATAGACCCGAGAACGATGTAAATAGGGTCCTTAGTTGTTGTTCTTATTTGTGTACCTTAGTTTTATTAATAAAATTCTGTTCTTTTAATTCTTGTTTTAGTTTTCTTTTAATGTCTCAAGGACCTCTTCTTCTTCCTCCCTCCATGAGTTTCTAAACTCTCTCCAAAGGGTGGAGGTGATGGAATTAGGGTTAGAGAAGATGAATGCATGTTATTGTTTTAAGTTCGTGATTAGTATATTTTGATTACTTGAGTTTATGTTAAATCATTTATCTTGTAATGCTTCATAACTAACATGATTTATTTCAAGTTTCTCCATTCTCCAATCTGAACCTAAGTCTAGACCTCCACCCGACGGAATTCTCTTCTTTGTTCTTGTTTTAATTTTAATTGCTTTTGTTTCGTAGTTTAGTTAATTAAACCAAAAAACCCCAAAAACCCTAATTGATTCTTCTCTACTTCTTTCCCCCAATCGAAACAACATAAACAACGAAATCTCTCCCTCCTTGTGTTCGACCCGTACTTGCCACGTCTTCATAGACGCCGTGCACTTGCGGTATAAATTTAATTCTCATCAAGTTTTTGGCGCCGTTGCCGGGGAGGCGACGCAGATTTTGTTTATTTTTGTGTTTTCGATTTTATTCTGTTTATCTTGTGCGCGATCTAAATATTTGGATTTGTGTTTCAGGAGACAACAGAGTGCACGGCGAAATCCGGGCACCTTCTGAGCTTAACGAGCGGCGGAATCGCCGCACATCAAGAGGCACCTGCGGCGGAATCGCCGCACAATTGAAGCATCTGGGCTTCAAACTTTTCTGGGGTTAGCACCATCTCTGGGTGGACGCGTGGAGCTACTGAAATTTCGAGAGCGGGCGGCGAACCCGACTGAGCATTGCGTAGGTAACCTTTGTTGCCTTTTTCCTCGTAATTTCTAGTTTCAGAAAATTTCCTTTTATTAGAATTGCACGTGTTAAGCTTAAATTCCATAATTGGCAATATTTCAACTCTGACCTAAAATTCGCAAAATTAGAAAGACCTTAGTGCATGCATCATATAATGTTTTGCTTGCATTATTCTTGCTAAATTCTTGCAAATTAATACTTGTTGAAGATTGCTGGAGGCAAGGTACGTATCGAGGTTTTTATCGATTGCATTAGAGCATATAATTTAGTTGCATACAACCTTGCAATTGCCCCCATTAAAAAGACCATTGTTTGACTATCTTTGCTAGATCTAAGTTAAACTACTTTAAGGGCAACTCCGTAGGAAAAGATACGGTGGGGATTTCATCACCCTCCCGTGGCCCACAAACCACAATCCTGAAGTGTCGCCTAAGCCTAAAATTTAAAATCAATTAGACATTGGCCCCTAAGGACTCGGACTCAATTAAGGAGGAGATTGGTTTGACTTGCTATGACCTGAAGCTAATTGAATTCAATTTGGTGTCTAGAAAGTGTTTTTGTGTCGACGAAAGTCTTCCAAGCGACGTGGTTGTCTAATTGGCACCGACTCTGTCGGAAGCGCCCCCACTAGCTATACACTAACTGGCCAACTTGGTTTGATTGGTGAGGGAGGTGAATCAAGCAAACTAATTCGACTCAACCTGTTAGGAGTCGTCTAGATCTAAGTGACACTAGGTCTAGGATTGTTTTGACCGTGCTTGTTCAGGAAATTTCTGACCAACCCTAATTTTTATCCTTTAGAGTTAAGTTTCCCTTCTCGTCTGAGTCTTCTTTCCCTTCTCATCCCTACCTTTCTATTGTTTGTTTCTTTTTTAAAAAAAAAAAAATAATTAAAATTCAAAAACAAAATTCAAAAAAAAAAAAAAAAAAAAAAAATAATACTCAAGGCCCAAAGCTAAAAGAATGATCCATGCCATGGTTGATCCGAATGATACTTCACCACCAAAGGAGGCGTGCAAAATAATTCAAGTGATAAACATGTGTAGAAGGGTTAGTGGTGTGAATGTTGGAGGAACAAAGACCAAGTCATATTTTTAATAAGTTAGATTTATATAATGAGCATGCAAAAATTCTTAGTGAGATGTATAAAGTTGAGGTAGGGATATTGAGAGCTATTAATGAAATGTTGATTCAGGATTTTGTGGGTATATCCGCTGAAAACCCTCAGGAGACAACACTCCTCCTCCTAGGAAACTTGGAGGTTTAACGGCTTGTTGCACATGCTAAGTGCAACCGTGATTCCTACGAAAGTGAGTTAGGATTTCCCTGCTTTCATTTTCTTATACTCTGCTTTGCTAGGGACTAGCAAAATCTAGGTGTAGGGGTATTTGATGCATTGCATACATTGCATCATATGTCTTTCATTTAGATTACTTTTACATCAATAAATGCTACTAAGGTATGTGTTTAGTCTTATTTACAGAATACAGGGACCTGAATGCAATTTACCCACATTCCGAGCATAAACGTGTGCAAAAGATTCATTTCTATCATAAAGACCGAATTCAAGTTTATCGGGTTTCAATTGGAAATGCATCCAAGCATAAAAGCATTCAAGGAGCTAATCACAAAAAGGTCAAGGGCTTAATTGCAAAAATGCCAAGGACCTAATTGCAAAAGAAAAGGATCAAGATATTTTGTTGGAAAAGTCAAAAGAAAAATCAACTATAAATCTCCAACAATGGAAGGAATTAATCCGGAGCTCAAGACAATGGAAAGAAATCATCCAGACACGCAAATAAAGATCAAATCATACCATAAACGCGTGACAAAAATCCTGATTAAATCCGACCAACGTGGGAGGCGAATCCGCCGCACAATACACATGATGTGCGGCGATTCCGCCGCCCATTGGTTGATCCGTGTGTCCCAATTTCGTCCACTCATGTATGGACACGTGTACTATCCAATTCTATACCTAAGTCCCTTGTAGCAACTATAAATAGACCCGAGAACGATGTAAATAGGGTCCTTAGTTGTTGTTCTTATTTGTGTACCTTAGTTTTATTAATAAAATTCTGTTCTTTTAATTCTTGTTTTAGTTTTCTTTTAATGTCTCAAGGACCTCTTCTTCTTCCTCCCTCCATGAGTTTCTAAACTCTCTCCAAAGGGTGGAGGTGATGGAATTAGGGTTAGAGAAGATGAATGCATGTTATTGTTTTAAGTTCGTGATTAGTATATTTTGATTACTTGAGTTTATGTTAAATCATTTATCTTGTAATGCTTCATAACTAACATGATTTATTTCAAGTTTCTCCATTCTCCAATCTGAACCTAAGTCTAGACCTCCACCCGACGGAATTCTCCATCTTTATTCTTGTTTTTAGTTTTAATTGTTTTTGTTTCGTACTTTAGATAATTAAATCAAAAATACCAAAAACCCAACTTATTTCTTCTTCCTTCTTCCTCTTAATCGAAAATAACATTAACAACGAAATCTCTCCCTCCTTGTGTTCGACCCGTACTTGCCACCGCTTCATCGCGGCCGTGCACTTGCGGTATAAATTTAAATCTTCACCATAGAGTAGCACACATATTGCTTTGCATATATATATTGCTTTGTGCTAACCTCTACAGGTGATCAAGACTAATGAAGAAAGGAAATCAAGTCAAGACATGTAATCAAGCTCATTTGAAGACATGTATTTTGTAATTCTTTGAGTCTTTAGGAACTTGTGTATTTTGAGCATACTTGTGATAAAATCAACTTAAACACACACTAGGTTCCTCATAGAAGTCACACACAAAATTTCACATAATATGGACTTCAATAGATCACCCAAACTTAGACCGGAAAAACACCAAACCTATACCTTAGCTGTCTGAATCAAAACGGTCGACCGCAACATGACGTTCGGTCGACCGATGGACCAAGTATCTTGTTTGTGTTTTCACTGTCTAGTTTCGGTCGACCGTGTTTTACCTTACGGTCGACCGTCTAAAATTATTTTCCCGACCGTTACTTTTGTCGTATATACCCAACAGTCGTATTCGTATTAAACCAATTATACCCCAAATACATTTCATGTATCGGTCGACCGAGAACCACGATCGGTCGACCGTTTGTCCATCTCTTGACAAACCCGAATCTCCTGTTAAAAAAACGGTCGACCGCTAGACCTGTCTCGGTCGACCGAATATCCAATTGTTTGTCAACCCCATAGTGCCTGGTACAAATCGGTCGACCGTTTACTTTTAGGAGTTCGACCGATAACTTAAGTGTACCTAAGTCGTAGCGTTGGTCGGTCGACCGTTGCTTAACCGGTCGACCGAACTTAGTGCAAAACTGCCAAACGGTCGACCGTTCTTCCCGTTTCGGTCGACCGATTTCATCCAGAATTGGGTCCTGAAGTTTCTGTTTTGAGTAATCACACTTCAACTCATACCCAATCAATCCCAACGGCTCTATTCTCTCTAATGCCTATATAAGGAGTTGTAAAACACATTTTAACACAACTCTCCCACTACAAACTTGTCCCAAACATTAGAGAGAATCCCAAACACTCAAAGCCTCAAATTTCCACACTTAGAATCAATTTCAATCTCATTCAAGTGTGCTCAAGTTTAGAGAGTGTGTTCCACTCAAGATTTCGTTTGTTCAAGAAGCAAGGACTTCGGTGAAAGCCCGAAGTGTTCCTCTCGGATTGTGAGAGAAGAAAGTAAAGCTCGCGAGGTTGTTCGTGGAGTTTGTTTTGTAAAAGGCGTTCTCTCCCGGCCCGGAACGGGGAGTGGCTAGTGAAGTCGTGAGCGGAGCTCGGTGATCCGAGCGGAGCTTGCAAGAGAGGACTAGGACCCGGGTGGGGTGCCGAACCTCTATAAAAATCCCCCGTGTCGATTGTGGTTTGCATATTCCTTCACTACTTGCTTGTTTTATTTAATTCCGCAGTGCATATCTTGATTGCTTAAACAAGTAGGTAATTTGCCTTAATTGTGGACCCATAGACCCACACGATCCAACATTTAGTATCAGAGCCTTGTTAGCTAAATTCTATACTTAATCGTATTTTTAGCATGGCTAGCACATCTAATCATGTAGAGGGTTTATGCACCACTAGACCTCCTTTGCTTAATGGGTCAAATTATGATTATTGGAAGAATAGGATGAAGATTTTCCTAATTTCTAATGACCTTAAGTATTGGATGTTTCTCCAAAATCCATAGACACCCCCAAATGAAGATGAATTAGATTCACTTACAAGACCCAAAATGAAAGAAATCGAAATGAATTCGAAAATCATGAACATTTTGTATTGTGGGTTAAATGAGGGTGAATACAATAGAATTAGGGGTTGTTTTAGTGTATATGAGATTTGGCATAGATTACAAATGCATCATGAGGGGGATAACAAAACTAAGGAAACTCACATTAGTCTCGTCATGCATAAATATGAGATTTTTTCTATGCAAATCGGTGAAAACATAAGCGAAATGAACACTCGCTTCACCGATATCACTAACTCTCTTTTGGTTCTTGGAAGAAGATTAAATGAAGGAGAGACGACAAGGAAATTCCTCCGGTCGCTAAGTCACGATTGGAAAGATAAGGTGGTCGCAATTGAAGAAGCACACGACCTTTCCCAACTCAAGATGGAGGAGTTAATTGGAAATCTCATGGCTTATGAGCTCCAAATAAACCATCGGAAGGACAAGGAAGCCTCCAAGAACATACACACCTTGGGATTACATGCAAACATTGACAAACCAAGGAAGAGTGTAGAAGATGAGGACATTGAAGTCCTAGCAAAAGACTTCTTCAAATACCTCAAGAAGGATAAAGAAGAAAAGAATGAAAGAAGAGGTAGAAGGAGTGAAAAGAGAGAAAAGAAGGAGAAGGAAGAGAGTGGAAATGAGAGAAAAGAGAAGGAGAAGAAAAATGAGAGGAGGGAGAGAAGGAGAGAAAAGGAGAAGAGTAAGAGAAAAGAGAAGAGGTTGGAAGCTCACAAGGCTACATGGGACGATTCATCGTCTTCATCGTCATCCAAATCAACCACACCTTCATCAACAAAAGAATATGCACACATGTGCTACATGGCAATTCAAGATGAAGGAAGTGAGGTAGAATCTAACTCTTGCTCTAGTAATTCATGCTCAACTAAGTCATATTATAGTGATAGCTCACATTCTAGTGTTAATGAAGAAACTTATACACACGATGAGCTTCAAAATGCATTTCATGACTTTGTTAAACAATATGAGATCATTTGTGATAAAAACAAGAATGCTAGAAAGTTAATCAAAGATCTCCAAAGCCAAATTGAAAAATGCATGAATGAGAAGAATGATGTGATTGCTAAATTTGAAAAGAATGCATCAAATGTTGATAAATTAAAAGCAACACCCATAGATTGTGATCAACTAAATCTTCAAGCTTGTAATTTGCAATTAAGAAAAGATTTAGAAAGATTCACAAATGGAACTCATATGCTTAACATGTTATTAGGAAGTCAAAGGCAATCCTTGCAAAAACATGGTTTAGGTTACAATTCAAAATTGAAAAACCATGTATCTCACACTACACTAAATGGAAAGCATATGTTCATAACCATAGTTCCTCAAGTGTGTGGGCTCCTAAGTGTACCTAAGTCGTAGCGTTGGGCGGTCGACCGTTGCTTAACCGGTCGACCGAACTTAGTGCAAAACTGCCAAACGGTCGACCGTTCTTCCCGTTTCGGTCGACCGATTTCATCCAGAATTGGGTCCTGCAGTTTCTGTTTTGAGTAATCACACTTCAACTCATACACAATCAATCCCAACGGCTCTATTCTCTCTAATGCCTATATAAGGAGTTGTAAAACACATTTTAACACAACTCTCCCACTACAAACTTGTCCCAAACATTAGAGAGAATCCCAAACACTCAAAGCCTCAAATTTCCACACTTAGAATCAATTTCAATCTCATTCAAGTGTGCTCAAGTTTAGAGAGTGTGTTCCACTCAAGATTTCGTTTGTTCAAGAAGCAAGGACTTCGGTGAAAGCCCGAAGTGTTCCTCTCGGAATGTGAGAGAAGAAAGTAAAGCTCGCGAGGTTGTTCGTGGAGTTTGTTTTGTAAAAGGCATTCTCTCCCGGCCCGGAACGGGGAGTGGTTAGTGAAGTCGTGAGTGGAGCTCGGTGATCCGATCGGAGCTTGCAAGAGAGGACTAGGACCCGGGTGGGGTGCCGAACCTCTATAAAAATCCCCCGTGTCGATTGTGGTTTGCATATTCCTTCCCTACTTGCTTGTTTTATTTAATTCTGTTGTGCATATCTTGATTGCTTAAACAAGTAGGTAATTAGCCTTAATTGTGGACCCATAGACCCACACGATCCAACAATATGTTGAGTTACTAACCCTTCAAAAGGAGATTTTCTCTCGAATTAGGTAGTGTAGGACTACATGTTGGTCGTGTAGGAGATCATGCATGTCATGCCCCATGAATTAGGGTGTGCATTGTGCCTTGTGAACAACTTAACCTTTCCAAAACCTTTCCATCTGTTAGAATGTACCCTCGTTATAACAACACTACATCATTTTGGATTTTCGTAACACCTCGTAAAAAAATTATACAAAATTATGTGTAGACAATCACGCAATCCTGCTCAATGGTTGTCCCGAAGGATTCTTCTGATCCTCATGGGGACTTTGTTAGGACTACCCGATGTCATCATGCATTTTCATTCTCTGCATGCAAATTCCCATATACTTTACTTTACTAGTACCATTAGTCACCTGAATGTCTACACCCTTAAGGGAAGATTTTACCCACCTACTCTTTTTCGACGATCTCCTATTTTTTGTTCCCACTTATCTCGACCAAATCGACCGCACAATGGATATCCTTCCACCACTCTTCTGAATGTTTGTCCTCAAAGTCAACGTTGAAAGGTTTTGGATCAAGTTCGAGAACGAATGCATCAGGCCTCACATTGATCTTGTTGGTCGATTGACTGTTTTCACACACACGGTTATTACTAGCCAATACCTAGGAGAGAACATTCTGGGATGCAAAGGTCGGAAGCATGTTTCTAGATCCTATATGATTAACTAAGTGGTGACGAGAATGTTGACTTGGAATTTTCATGCCTGTCGCACGTAGGCAGGGCTCTAGTCATAAAATTCACCTCACTCTATAAATATTTACGATGCGGAACAAAGCTCCTACAAAAAGGATTGCAACAATTTAGAAAAATATGTCATGAATTCTTGAGTGTTAGGAAACAACATGGGAGAAAATCTACTCACCCGCATGGATGAAGCTCACATTACCACACAACCAAGGACATTGGGTTTTTGCGATATTGACGTTAAACAAAATGTTGTTCCTAAAGACTTCTAGCACATCAATAGTGGTTGGAGCCTACTTGGGTATGAGGTGTTCTCCCATATATATAACATTGCATCAAAAAACATTTGGAAAACTTCAAGGACCCAAGCAACATCCACCAAAGACCTACATATAACTTCTGTGAAGATTTGTGGGAATATTTGTCAAAATGCTGTAATGAGGAAAATATGGTAAAAATTATATCACCTCCTCCTAATGAGGCTGCAAAAACACCACTCAACCTGACATCTCCCTATATCTCTCTTCTGATCGGGTGTGTGATCCGCAAAAAATTCCTTGGTGGTCTCAAGCTACCTAGACGCACCGCAGATGCTTAACCGCTAGCTTAAGGAAATCCTAACCCTTGATGTTGAAGTTGATTAGTTCTTTAGTTTGAGCACTTACAATGTTAGGAATATACAATATATATGCAATTTAACAATATCATATATGTGATGTGCTAATTGGAGTTATGCATAATATTAGTTTGTTAATCATCTAAATTAAGAGTAATGAGGTGAAAAATTCAACAATCTCCATATTTTTTATGATGACAAACAAATGTCAAATTGTGTATGTGCTCCCCCATCAATATCCATAATGTAGTTGAGACTCCCCCTACAAAGTGCGTGAATTTCATACGGTCATTTAACTATATTATGTCAATTTTTCTCCTCCTTTTGACAGCAAGTAAAAACAATTAACATAAAGCATAGGTTGAGACAAAAAGACATGCAACAAGGAAATGAAGTTTCATTATCAAAAGGGAGGATAAGGCATAAAGTCGAAACAAAAGCAAATGCATACTCAAAACAAAGCAAACAAACATGGAATAGAACAAGCAAAATATATGTCTAGTTGTTCGGTTTGTTCATATTCCGAAGCAATTCCATGATCTCATTTTGGGAATCGATAAATGCTTGGCGAGAATCTCCAACCACATGAATTTGGTTGTTAATTCGGGTGAGCAAATTCGATGTCACCAATTGGAATGCATGCAAGTAATCGATGAGCTATTCAATTCCTTGATAGTTGCGATACACTTGCCCACGAACTTCTTGAATCTCTTGGCAATTCTCTTCAATATCACTCTCGAGCCGATGAGCCCATGCGGGTTGGTTCCATTGAGCATCCGAACCGGATGGCCATTTTTGGAGAGTGTACCACCGAGTACCACGAGCCGAGTTTGGATCCCAATTTGGATAAATCATGGGTTTAGTTGGAGAAGGAAGCAAAGATTGAGCATTTGTCATTTCTTCATTGTCTGGGGCTTGGTCATCATGCGTGGAGTCATCTTCTTCATATCTGGGAGGTGTTTCACTTGTTTCTTGTTGCTCTTGAAATCTCATCTGGTTAAGAGTGTACTTGTCGATGACCGTCTTAAATGACTTGAATAGATCAGTGTAGCATATAGTTTGGAAGTGTGCGCCTTTAAGTGAGATGATCATTGGAAAAGCAAGGAAGTTGACCTTCCTCAAAGAGACATGGCACACATGATTGATGATGAAGAGCGGCTAATTGGTGCGTGTCCCGCTCAAAGATTGAAGAGATACTTCATCATTTGATGGCCAAGTTCATCGTGCTGACCTTTGCAAATGAAAAGGTTGTAGGAGATGAATCGGCAAAGGACTTTTCTAATGGTGGGAAGATGAGGGACAACAAGATTTTCTTTTAGAGGAACCACCAGTTTGGTGATGTTGATAAATTGATCATTGGAGCCATAAACCGCCTCCCAATCCAAGGCAGAGATGTCCTTTGGCACTTGGAAGATCAGTGATCTCCCCAAGAAGTGCGGCAATGAGAGTGAAGGAAACATAATTGATTTCGATGAAAGATCCCTTTGAGTGCTATCAAGAGTGGTGGTTTCTTCAAGATTGACATAGAATTCCTGACAATCTTCAACCAAAACATTGTTTTGAAAGAAGTAACCGAGATGATGTATGGCGAGGAAGGTAGAAAGGCATATTTGCTTGAAATCGTTGATGTCAATCTTCTGCTTCGGTATAGGATTGACACCACTAATAGAGATGTAGTGCTTCTTTGCTTGCTTGTGGATGAAAATGTTGTCTAGCGAGTTTGGAACGAGATCATTGGGAACTCTTCCTTAGATGCTGACGAAGTGGATGGAAAGTCAAGATTGAGGTGGATTTTCTTTGTAGCACATGCCAACTTCTTTCCTTTTTTCTCAACCAGTTTCTTTGTCAGGGCTGCCACTTTCTTTTAAGCAAAAACTTTCTTAGGAGCCATTGAAAATGTGGTGGAAATGGGAAGAATTTGAGTTGAAGAAGAACAAATTCCCTAGGACTGCTATAACTCGCATAGAGTTTGACTGATTGTAGAAGAGGTGGATGAAAAAAAGAGTGAAGAATGGCTGATTATATAGAAAAAATCAAGGGCGGATTGAGAAATTCACGTTCAACAGTAGTTCACTAATGGGGCGGATGACTGTTGGAACTTCTGCAATGGCTATATTTTGCAGTCATTCGGTTTACCGAAGTGAATTCAGTCATATGATCTAATTGGACAGAGTATTCCAAATCCGTTATTGGAGCTTTGGAAAGGATGAACGATTAAGGGTTGGTTGTCTGAGTTCTAGTGGTCAATGATATTTCAAAAGATATACTTGAACTGTCATCCGATTTAAAATTAGATAATCGCATCTTACAGTCTGATTTGTTAAACCCGGTAGAAGAAAAAAAATTCAAAACATCACTCGAAATATTTGGTCGATCAAGGCTCAGATCACTGATACCTAGATACTAGTAAAGTTTTCGATTCTGAAGACAAAGTCAAAATCAGTTAACCATTCCAGGTGTGGTGGTCCGATTTTTTGGAGTTGACCATAGTCAATTTTGGGGAGGTAAACGATTGAATTGGGGCCATTTTTTGAATTTGGATGAAGCTTGACTCCCTGAGCTCACACAATTCGGTCGACCGAACATGATTCAGTCATCTGTTTTCCTCGGAATAGACAGAAAAAAATTCAAAAACAAGCATTCAAATAAGTCAAGCTAAACAATGGATGAGAATTAATTATGATATATCTTTAGCGCTACACTTGCCTAACTCTTGTCTAATTTTATCAACATTTAAAGGTTTAGTGAATATATATGTTAATTTATCATTTATTGAAACAAAATTTAGTTCTCTATCACCCTTAAGAGCATGATCTCTAAGAAAATGATGCTGGACATCTATATGCTTACTTCTAGAATGTAATAGGGGATTTTTTGAAAGATTGATTGTACTAGTGTTATCATAAAATATAGGTATATTATGAATCACAAGTCCCAAATACTTGAGGGTTTGCCTTATCCAAAGGATTTGTGCACAACCTCACTTGGGAGCCACATACTCGGCATCAGTTGTTCAGAGTGCTACATTATTTTGCTTGTTACTAAATCATGAAACCAAAGATTTACCCAAGAACTGACATGTGCCACTAGTATTTTTTCGATCGGATTTGCATCCAGCATAATACATCACTATAGGCAACAAGATCAAAAGATCGAGTCTTGTGATAAAATAATCCAAAATCACAAGTGGCTTTCAAATATCGAAAAGGGAGTTGATCATACATTGATACCTTTCAATGTCTACCTCTTTGCCTTCATCTTTATCCAATTTCAAATTTGTGCTCATAGGAGTGTTATGAGGCTTGGTATCATCGCCAAATCTCTTGAGTAGTTTTTATGTGTATTTGTTTTGGTTGATGAAATTTCCCTTTGGAGTTTACTTGATTTGGATCCAAGGAAGAAGTTGAGTTCACCCATCAAACTCATTTCAAATTCACCTTGCATAGACTTGGAGAACTCTTGGAAAGACGATCATTAGTAGGACCGAATATAATGTCATCAACATAAATTTGTACTATTAATAAATCTTTCTTCCTAGTTTTAGTAAACAAGGTGGTGTCAACTTTACCCATTGTGAATCCACTATCAAGCAAGAAGTTCTTCAACCACAAAGAGCCTTCTCAAGCTAGAATATCTGGGTAAGTTTCATTCACATAACTAGGGGGTTGTTTGATATAAACTTCTTCCATAATAAAACCATTCAAAAATGCACTATTAACATCCATTTGAATTTTTTAAAATCCATGTAAATAAGACAATAAAATTCTAATGGCTTCTAGTTGAGTTACGGGAACATAGTTTCGTCAAAGTAGAGGCCTTATCTTGGTTATAACATTGAGCGACTAATTCAGCTTTGTTTCTGATAACTTCCCCTTCTTCACCTACATCCAAAGAAGAAGAATATGATTTTGGTACGCAGTTTTTTTGGATCCTTTGGGGTTAGCTTTAGGTACCCAAACTAGTTTGGTTTTAGGCACCCAAACATTAAAGGAAAACTTCTTTTGCACAAGACCATTTGAAGCATGAACACAATAACTTCAAGATTTCTTCTTTTCATACATGTATCCTAGACTATGTTTTTCTCGACATTTATTTGACTACCAAACAACATGTCTATCATATTTTTTCCTCTTGCGAATTTCTCAAGATCTATTCTCAATTGCTCATTGCATTTTCTAAGATCTTGTATTTCCTTAGCATGAGATTTGTCATTAAGAGTTTTCAAATTAACCATCATTCTATAAGACAAGCTTATCAATTTCATTTGATAGTGATTCATTTAAACATGTAAAATCATGATTAGTTTCCCTGGAGAGTTTGTTTTTATGTCTTAATAACTCACATTTCTCAAGTAATTCATGAAAAAACCATCAAGTAATTCATCATATGAGTTTGAATCAATATCATGAGTTGAGGATACAATTTTCTCTCCATCTTTGGCGATTTGACAAGTGTTGGACTTGTCTTGCTTGATGAGGAGACACTACAAATATCTCCATCAAACTCATCTTATGTGGAGAGGCATAGATGAGCTTTTTCTTTTTCTGACTTGCTCAATGAACCGAAAGATGAATCAGTTGATCCATCCCCCAAGTGGCCTTAAGGGACCTTTTCTTTTCCTTAACCCTTTCTATCTTCTTTTGAGACTCCTTTCTTTTCTTCCTTTTCTCTTTTCTTTCTCTCATGTCTTTCATGCCTTTCTTCCTTTCTTCCCTTTCCTTAAACTTGATTAAGGGACAATCCTTCTTCACATGCCCAACATTGTTACATTCATACCATGTGGGGCCTTTGGAGCTTCATCATTCATCTTTTTATTTCTTTGAAATTTCTCCCCTATCTAATGCTTCTTGAGCTTCTTAACCATCATTGCAAACTCCTCACCATTATCCTGCTTATTTGAGATTTTGGATGCAGTGCTAGCTTTGAGGGTGATTGCTTTCTCTTTCTTTTTTAAGCTATTTATCTGTTTTCTTTCCTTCATTTAGATCTCATAGGACATAAGGCTACCGATGAGGTCCTCCATTGATAATGTGTTGAGGTCTTGAGCTCCTCAATGGTGGTGGTCCTGTTATCCCAATCACTTGAGAGAGATCGAAGAATCTTCCACACCTTATCACTTTTGTGCACCTTCTTACCAAGATGTTTCAAATTGTTAGTGATCTCAGTGAAGCGAGTGACCATCTCGCTTATGCTTACACCATGTTGCAAAAAAAATAATTCATATTTACACACATATATGTCAACCCTAGTTTGCATAGAAAATAATTCTAGATGATCATTCATGATGAGATTCAAGTAATTTTCATATATCATAAGCGGTATCACATCTGCTAATTCTACCATATTCTTGAGCATCTACTCCATAAGTAAATATATTCATAAGCCTAACATTCATTTCGACACTTGCAATTATATCATCGGTTAAGTTTGCTAGTTGTTAATTTGTGGGTTGAAAGTATTTAGTACCAAGCACAATCCACATTCTCAAAGAAATGGATTGGAGATAAATGTTTATCATATTTTTCCAATGATCATAATTATTGCCCGTAAGCAAATGTGACCTACTAGTAAACAAACCTTCCCTAAGTTGATTACTATTACCTCTATGGCTAAATAGACAAAATGAATAAACCTATGATTTGATGCCAAATGTAAGTAGGATCCAACACTAATCTAGAGGGGATGAATAGATTAATATGCAATTATGTCTAATAATACGGAATCAAAAAGTAAAGTAGGAGAATTGCAAACAACCAATTCACTCCGGTGATTTTTATAGAGGTTCAATCACAACCACTGTGATCTAATCCTCTCATCGAGTTCTGATTGATCCACTGATCCCTGCTTGAGTATCCATTAATCTCTTCATTTTGGGTTGAAGATAAACCCTCTAGAATCATATATTTGCAAACACCATGGCCTTACTCGATTCGCCTCTCACAACCCAAGAGGGAGGTTCCTCCAAGCTTCATAACACTTGAAATTAAATAAAGGTTGTTGGACTCTAACTTGAATTCACTCTAAAGTATTTGAATTGGGATTGGAGTGACTTGTTGGAGTGTAAAGACTTGAAACTTGAGAGCACAAAGTGTATGAATGTTTGGAGTAAGTTGGATGTTTGTTTGTGTTTCTTGAATTTGGGTGTTATAGGCTTCAAAGCAACATAACCAATCATCAACTTCCAGTAACCTTTTTTTAATATCGACAAATTAAATTTCAGTTCACCAAACAAGGTTCAGTTAACCGTTGCAAAGTGCACAATAAGAATTGATCGGGCTCTGATCAAATTGATTTGGTTGACCGAATGACATTCGGTCGTATGATATGTTGGTTGTGTCAAAGTCAAGAATTACGCTAACGGTTGAAAATCAAATATTTGTTTAGAGTTCAATGACTATATTGACACGTTGAAAAGTCAGTTGCGCGCTAACAAGCGACAATGGAAACTGTCAACCGAGAAAGGATCGGTAGACCGAAATATTTGAGTTTTCAAAGATTTGTCCCTGACGAAAAAAAAATAAGTCCGTTGAATTCTCAACAGATCTTTTCCACATGGACCAATAAGAGCATGTCATGTCACGTCAGAAAGACTGAGATGTCTGAATGAACAATGGTTGACCAAAATGAGTATTTCTATAAAGATTAGAATTTCTCTGAGCAAAGATTTTGGATGACTGAATGGATTTCGGTCGTTCGAACTGGTTATTCCACTAACGATTTGAAGTTATTCACTCAAGGGTTTTGGTTGACTGAAATAAGTTTGGTCGTCCTTTTAGAGACTTCCAGTTGACCGGAGGTTTAACGGTCAACCGATACAGTCGGATATGCCTTTGGTGCATCAAGTGTACATTTGATCCTAAGACTCAAGTAAAATCAAAATTACATGTCTTGTCCTTGAGCTTTGGTTACAAATCTTGAAGTTGATTAGTTCTTTAGTTTTAGCACTTACAATGTTAGGAATATAAAATATATATGTTAATTGTTGTTATGCATTATATTAGTTTGTTAATCATCAAAATTAAGTGTCATGAGACCAATTAGGATCATGGCATGGTTGACTTTAAAACTATCTCCAACACCATCACCCTTCATTTCAAATAATGGTTCCAACCGGGCCAACCACCCACTCCTAATATCACCTCCACTCCCTTTCCAAGTCGACTCACACCTTCAACCTACACCAACCTTCTCCACTCACCCACATGTGATAAGGTTAGCGATGTCGTCATTTTGACCCTAGAAAAAACTCTGGGACAAATGAATTATCCTTGTCTTCTTCCAAAAATGCTTTACCAAATTAACGACCTTTTGTCTATTATTGATAGCACAAACCATATTCAAGTGTTTGACCATTTTCCCAATCAAAAAAATATTACCCACATTCCCAAAATATTGAACCCAAACCACTCCCAAACTTTCAACCTATCAACCTGACCAATGTTGGCTACTGCATCATTGCAAAAATCATTTCCAATGGATTACGACCCCTTATCTGTCATCTTATTAACCCCTCACAAGGAGATTTTATCTCGAATTGGGTAGTGTAGGACCACATGTTGGTGGTGTAGGAGATGTGAATGTCATGCCCCATAAATTAGGGTGTGCATTGTGCATTGTGATCAACTTAACCTTCCCAAAACTTTTGATCTGTTAGAATGTGCCGTCCTTAATTATGACTACATTCCATCATTTTGGATTCATGTAGCACCTTGTCAAAAGTTATCCAAAATTATGTTTAGACAACCACATTATCCTGCTCAATATTTGTCCGGAAGGATTCTTCTCATTCTTTAGGGGACATTGTTAAGACTACTCATTATCATCTTGCCGTTTCATTCTCTACATCTAAATTCCCATATATTCTACTTTACTAATACCATTGGTCACTTGAATGTCTACACCCTTAAGGAAAGCTCTTACCCACCTACTCTTTGCCGACGATCTCCTATTTTTTGTTCCCACTTATCTCGACCAAATAGACCGCAGAATGGATATCCTACCAATAGTCTCCTGAATGTTTGTCCTCAATGAAAACCTTGAAAAGACTCCGATCAAGTTCAAGAATGAATGCAGCAGGGCTGACACTAATGCTGTTTGTCGATTGTGTGTTTTCACGAACCTAGATATTACTAGCCAATACCTAAGAGAGAACATTCAGGGATGCAAAGCTTGGAAGCATGTTGCTAGATCCTATGTGATTAACTAATTGATGGAAAGAATGTAGAGCTGGAAGTTTCATGTCTATCACACGTAGGCAAGGCTCTAGGCATAAAATTCACCTCACTCTATAACATTTACGATGTGGGACACAACTTCTACAAAAATGAGTGCAAAAATTTAGAAAAAATTGTCATGAATTTTTGAGTGTCAGCCAACCACAAGGGAGAAAACTACTCAGCCGCGTGAATGAAGCTGACTTTACCACATACAGTGGAGGTCGGGTTTTTGCGATATTGACGTTAAAGGAATGTTGTTCCAAAAGATTCTAGCACATCAATAGTGGTTGGAGCCTACTTGGATATGAGGTGTTCTCCCATATATACAACATTGCATCAAAAAATATTTGGACAACTTCAAGGACCCAAGCAACATCCACCGTAGGGCCTATGTATAACTACTGTGAAGATTTGTGGGAATATTTGTCAAAATGCTGTAATGAAGAAAACATGGTAAAAATTATATCACCTCTTCCTAATGAGGCTGCAAACACACACCCCTCAACCTGACATCTCCCTATATCTCTCTTTTGATCGGGTGTGTGATCCGCAAACAATTCCTTGGTGGCCTCAGGCCTTAAGGAGATCCTGACCGTTGATGTTGAAATTGATTAGTTCTTTAGTTTGAGCACTTACAATGTTAGGAATATACAATATATATGCAATTTAACAATATGATATATGTGATGTGCTAATTGGAGTTATGCGTAATATTAGTTTGTTAATCATCTAAATTAAGAGTAATGAGGTGAAAAAGTCAACAATCTCCATACTTTTTATGATGACAAACGAATGTCAAATTGTGTATGTGCTGGCCCATCAATATGTATAATGTAGTTGAGACTCCCCTTACAAAGTGCATGAATTTCATATAGTCATTTAACTTTATTATGTCAATTTTTCTCCTCCTTTTGACAACAAGCAAAAAAATTAACATAAAGCATAGGTTGAGACAAAAAGACATGCAATAAGGAAATGAAAATTCATTATTAAAAGGGAGGATAAGGCATAAAGCCGATACAAAAGCAAATGCATACTCAAAACAAAGCAAACAAACAAGGAATAGAACAAGCAAAAAGATAAGTCTAGTTGTTCGGCTTGTTCATATTCCGAAACAATTCCATGATCTCATTTTGGGAATCGATAAATGCTTGGCGAGAATCTCCAACCACACGAATTTGGTTGTTGATTCTAGTGAGCAAATTCGATGTCGCCAATTGCAATGCATGGAAGTAATCGATGAGCTATTGAATTCCTTGATAGTTGCAATGGTGAAGATTTATGGGAATTGCCTGCCCATGGATTTAGCAACATTGGGATGAAGCACCAAATCCATCTAGACTTTTGTCAAAATGTTGTAATGAGGAAAACATGGTAAAACTTATTTCACTTCCTCCTAATGCGGCTGCAAACACACACCCCAAAACCTGACATCTCCCTATATCACTCTTTTGATCGGGTGTGTGATCCGCAAACATCCTTGGTGGCCTCAGACTACCTAGACGCACCGCAGATGCCTGACGGGTAGCTAAAGGAGATCCTGACCCTTGATGATGAAGTTGATTAGTTCTTTAGTTTGAGCACTTACAATGTTAGGAATAAACAATATATATTAAATTTAACAATATGATATATGTGATGTGCTAATTGGAGTTATGCATAATATTTGTTTGTTAATCATCTAAATTAAGAATAATGAGGCGAAAAAGTCAACAATCTCCGCATTTTTTATGATGGCAAACTAATATCAAATTGTGTATGTGCTCCCCCATCAATATGCATAATGTAATTGAGACTCCCCCTACAAAGTGCATGAATTTCACACATCATTTAACTATATTATGTAAAATTTTCTCCTCCTTTTGACAGCAAGTAAAAAAATTAACATAAAGCATAGGTTGAGACAAAAAGACATGCAACAAGGAAATGAAATTTCATTATTAAAAGGTAGGATAAGGCATAAGCCGAAACAAAAGCAAATGCATACTCAAAACAAAGCAAACAAACAAGGAATAGAGCAAGCAAAAAGATAAGTCTAGTTGTTCGGCTTATTTATATTCCGAAGCAATTACATGATCTCATTTTGGGAATCAATAAATGCTTGGAGAGAATCTCCAACCACACGAATTTTGTTGTTGATTCTGGTGAGCAAATTCGATGTCACCAATTGGAATGCATGGAAGTAATCGGTGAGCTATTGAATTCCTTGGTAGTCGCGATACACAAGCCCACAAACTTCTTGAATCTCTTGGCAATTCTCTTCGATATTACTCTCGAGCCGATGAGCCCATGCGGGTTGGTTCCATTGAGCATCCGAACCGGATGGCCATTTTCGGCGAGTGTACCACCGAGTACCACGAGCCGAGTTTGGATCCCAATTTGGATAAATCATGTGTTTAGTTGGAGAAGGAAGCAAAGATTGAGGATCAGTCATTTCTTCATTGTCTGGGGCTTGGTCATCATGCGTGGAGTCATCTTCTTCATCTCTGGGAGGTGCTTCACTTGTTGCTTGCTGCTTTTGAAATCTCATCTGGTTAAGAGTGTATTTGTCGATGACCGTCTTGAGTGACTTGAACAGATCAATGTTGAACCTGTACCATCGGACCCTATCCGTCGGTTTCTATTCATATATACCGATAATGGTCTGGTACCGTCAAACTCTATCGGAGGAGAGAAAAATGAAGAGAAGGCCCATGACATGCATCGACGAACTCGTATCATTGGTGAATTGTTACATTAGTAGACCGATACGAGTTTCTCTTCATTCTTCTCTCCATCTAAACCCTAATCACACCGCTCGCCATTGTCGCCTCCCTAGTCGACTCGCCGCCTTCCCTGTCGACTCGCCGCTAAAGTAGCTCCTCCTTCCCAACCCCCTTCCCGACCCCTGTGGAGGTTCTGCCGAAATTTCTAAGAAAAAAATGTAAATTTGTTTATACTTTAGTTATATTGATTTGAATTGGGTGACATATGCAAGTTTAATAGATATATTTGGATTAAGAATTGATTTGAGTTTATGATTTTTAAAGTGAGTTGAGTACATGTTGATCTTATCAAACTATCAAATCATTCATATTCAATTATACATGTTTAGTACATTTAAGTTCCAAGTTGAACTTGAATAAGTTCAAGATATCCAGACTCTAACTGAGTCGGTTGAGCTAATAAGGTTTATATTTTAGTAGAAAAGATATGTTTGGATCATTTGATAGGTAGAATATATGCTACCATTAGAACTTCCAAGCTTCCAAAAGGCTTGTCAAGGCCCCAAGCATAAGGTTGGGCTAGTCTTGGCCATAAATTAATGGGACAAAAACGGTTGGACTGGGCTGACCAAAGCATGATGGTTTTCATTGGCGAAGGTAGAAATGATGTAAATGTTTTTACAGTTTAAAGACTCTCACCCCTAATTAGACATTTGTCTCCTTTAGTTTCTTTTCAATTCCTCCAATGTGTTGAGATGATAATAGTGTTGCGACCTTAGGACACAAACCCTCCTTTTCAAAAAATTAGAAATTCCTCTCCTCACTGAAATTTTCAACCTGGAACAAATTTCACTTCGACATACTCACAAGATTGAACAAACGACATGGACACACCAATGCAATACGACATAAAGAATCCAATGCACTAACCCAATCGATACCAATTGAAATTGGAGCACCAAACAGAATATAGAAGCAAAAACCACAAGCAAGAAGGTAAACCATAGAAGGACACTCAGATATGAGATTCACCCTTGCCTAATCATCGTGCAGGTCCACGAGTCCATAATTCACTTTCTCGTCCAACTTGAGAAAACTCTTGAAGGTTAGCAAGAACTTGGAAGTAATTTGTTTTCCAAATCACACACAAAAAATCTCACAATAAACATTTTCTTATGTTTCCTTTGGTGCAAGAAATCCCAGAAAATAATTTTTAAAATAAATTCTATTGATTGTGTGGTTCGTTTTGTAGTTTAGTTTAGGAGTTTTGCTTTTGGAGTTGTATGAGTTTGAGTATGATGTTTGTTGAAATTTGGATTTGGTTTGGATGTTGTCTATTTGAATGCCAATTTTGATTGTCCGGATTCTGATTTAGGCAATTGTTTGAGTTTTAGTTTGAAAGATATGTGTTTTTTGTCGTCAATACAGGTCTTAAAAAAAATTCATATTGAAAATATAGGGGAGGTTTTTCCAAAATTTATAATTTTTTATCAAATGTAAATGTGTTTACGGAAATGGAGACAAGAGATAGGAGACGCAAGATTGGCAACTAGACTGCCACATATTTCCGTTGAGAAATTGTCCACTGTGCTTGACTAGTCCGGCAAGGCGTTTAAGGTTCATTTATAATGTTATTAGTTAATTTATAATCAATGGATCAAAAAACTAACAATTTGGTTATTTTGGTGTTGCAGAGAGACTAACCAGAAAAACATGTGGAATTTAGTCATACCACACATGTGTAGTACCAAATATGTGGTGCGACATAGGGAGAAAAAGGTGTTGTATTATTTACAATTTTCTTAAATTCTTACAAATTCAATACATTTTTTATATAAAGTGAGATGATTATTATTTTCAATAGTATTGCAGAGTACGGAAAATTCTGAAGCTCCTGAGCCTAGTCGTATAGATATGTATATTAGTCTTCCTGACAAGAAGATCGCAGAAGCTACGGTCATCATTATATGTTGAATATTATTATTAGTTTTCAATTATTTAATGTTGTTTGATGCATTCATTTATAATTAATGATATTTTCATCTTGCGGGAAAGATTAAAGATTTACGAGAACCGTGTGAGACGAGCTCTAAGGGTTCTATCACTTCGGTGGCTGCCGCTGAGGATCAGGTCGAGACTCTTCTAGGCGACGTGCACAAACGTATGTGGATGTACTCTAATCTCGCCATCTCGATAGACATGTACGGACCGCGTGGGTCACCATAGCAAGCAGAGACTGACGTCAGATCGCAGGTTGAGTAAATGTGCAATAGGATCAAGAGCTAAGGACGGCGAGAAGAGAGCTACCGGAGACGAAAAACAAGCTCACAGATATGTAGTCGACCATCGACTACTTGATGGCGAAAGTGGGTTTTAAAGATTAGGTATTTTAATTGTAATGTAATAAGTTTGATTACATTTAATAAGTTAATTTATACGAATAATAATCTTAATGTATAATGTTTCAATCGTGCAGGATATTAATATAACATTCATTTGCACACCACCATCGCTGACAAGTTGAGATGATGATAACAGACTATCGGGCGGAGCAGACACGGGCGGTTTAATAGCTTAGTGTTTTTGTTTTCTGTTTGCTCTTATTGCTAAACTTTCTTTGACTACTTAATGAATTCAAAACTTAATTTGAATTAAATTACAACCTTTGTGCATGAAGTGTTTTGAGATAAATGCATCCATATATATATGGGTTCTTGTGTTTAGATGTTTGAGTTTTGATATATATATTCTTGTGTTTAGATGTTTGAGTTTGATGAATGAAAGTGTGAGGAATGATGAATAAATTATGATGAATGTTTATTTCGAGGAGGGAAATCAGAACCCAGAGAGAGGAAACAATCCTTTCTGGGTTTTCGACTGGACTTACACCGACGGGTCTTATCAGTCAGTGTACGTTCTGACGTTTGTTGGGTAATGTACACTGACGATTCATGTCCATCGGTGTAGGTTGCCAATATAATGCACCAACGAAATAGATTCGTCAGTGTACGTCTCTATCCATCATATGACGTATTTGTTGGTGTATTTGACACCAACGAATGTTTCCACCGATGTAAAGAACCAAGGGATATCCGTCGGTGTTCATATGTCAGTGTTCAGGGGCAGATCCAGGATAATTTGGTGGGTGGGGCAGATCGCAGAAGGACCGGTTCTACCCTAGCCAGAATTTTTTCAACGCCCACAACCTTAAGAACACTACTTAAAATAAATAAACAACAAATTCAAAAACTCCTTCCCATTTTCAGATCTAAGACGTTAATTTAGTCTCGCATGAACTTGGAAAGAAAATTTCAATAAATATTTCCATACTAATAAAAAAATTCCAAATACTTTGAGACAAAATGAATCATACATTAATCATCTCAAAATGATTTTATTCAAATAACTCAAATCCCAATCTCAAAACCACAAAACATTCCTATAACTCAAATTCCAATCTCATATTCCGATACCATTTGCATAACCTGCTTCAATTTCGAACTTATTTGAATAAAAATTCACTACCACCAATAACATCAACCCCGTTTCAATAAAAAACCACTATCACCAACACCATCAACACCAATTTTCTCAATTTTCATGACTTAGTAACAACAAATTCATCCAAACAAGAAAAAAATCAACTTGTTCATAAATCATGATTCTCACAAATCTCACACTTAAATAATCCGCATGCAAGACCAACACAAACTCATAAAAATCGTGTATTTCCAAATTCCAATCCCAAACCCACAAAACACTCACATATTCAAATTCCAATATCCGTTCGTATAAGTCACTCAATTTTGAACTTATTTGAACGAAAAATCATCACAAAAACAACATCAACTCCATTCGATAGAAAACCACCAGCACCAACATCATCAACACCAATTCTCAATTTTCACGACTTAGTAGCAACAAATTCATTCAAACAAGAAGAAAATTCGAACTCGTTCATAAATCCGCGTTCTGTTGGAATGAGAGAGTGAGAGAGAGAGACGGAGGGTGTTGGTTGCTCGAGTTTGGAGAGGTTTAATATTTTTTTAATGTACGAGGCAAATCTGGGTGGGGCAATTGCCCCACCTGCCCCGGACATAGGTCTGCCACTGTCAGTGTTCTTTGATCTGACAAAAGAAGGTGAAACATTTTGACAGAAAATTTCATGCCAAAAGTAACACTGACATCCTTTATCTGTTGGAACATCTGTCTACATTTGTCGGTGTAACGTTACACCAACTATATAGATTCCGCTGGTGAAACCATGTTCTGTCGTAGTGCAAGGATGCAAAGGTCGGAAGCATGTTGCAATTAACTAAATGACGACAAAAATGTTGAGCTGGAAGTTTCATGCCCGTTGCACGTAGGCAGGGCTCTAGTCATAAAATTCACCTCACTCCATAACTATTAACGATGTGGGACAAAGCTTCTACAAAAAGGAGTGCAACAATTTAGAAGAAAAAAAGGAGAAAATCTACTCAGTGGCATTGATGAAGCTCACTTTACAACACAACCAAAAAGGTTGGGTTTTTGCGATATTGACATGTAAAACAAAATGTTCTTAGTAAAGACTTCTTGCACATATATAGTGGTTGGAACCTACTTGGGTATGAGGTGTTCTCCCATATATACAACAATTCATCCAAAAATAGAACAACTTCAAGGACCCAAGCAACATCCCCCTAGGGCCTATATATGTATAACTACCGTTAAGATTTGTGGGACTATTTGGAAAAATGTTGTAACGAGGAAAACATGATAAAACTTATATCATTTTCTCCTAATGTTGCTGCAAACACACACACCTCAACATAATAACTCCCTATATCTCTCTTACGTTCGGGTGTGTGATCTGCAAACAATTCCTTGGTGGCCTCAGGGTACCTAGACACACTGCGCTGCGGACACCTGATGGCTAGCTTAAGGAGTAGAAGGACTCTCTCACTAACAACAATTACTTCTGGTGTAATGGTAAGATTTCAAGACCGAGGAGCTTCATATTCTTGAAGAGACATGCCAAACTTTCTCCGTCTGTGGCTTTGGCAGGCAAAAGGGAATAACCTATATTCAGCGAATTGGTAGTAATTTTTGGAAATTGACATCACCTACCCATTTGGACGTGGAGCGGCGGGGACGACAATCTACCACTTCATTGGCTGCCCAATTTTTATAGTCATCGTATTATACAATATTCGTCTGAAAGGAAACTAAGAAGCTTGGATATGCTTGGTGGATCATCTGCAATGAGCGATGTTCTAGAATTTTCAAGGGCGTCGCAACGTCCAATGACCAATTAACTTTACCAATAAATTACGTATACTAACTTATTCAGCTAATACATCGTATGCGTGTTAACCTCCTCAACCTAATACAGTTAAAGATATTTGTTGTAAGAAAAAGGGACCAATGAGGGTTTTTTGTGAAGAATTTAGAAATTTGTAATCTTCATGAGTTGTTTGTCACCTTCCTTACAGTCGGCATGAAACAAAATATGTTGTATTGAAATATTGCCAGTAAGACTACAAGCGTCTTGCGTACAATTAAAGTATATATACACAAGGCAAGGAAGAAGGATGACTTTGACCATCTGTCATAAAGTGTTCTTCACAATTTAATAATATAAGACCACAATTAACAACGCCCGGGAAATTTCCGGGCGTCCTGTTTTCTCTCTTAGCCACGTCAGCTTCTCTCTCCGCCACGTCAGCACAAACCAACCCCCCTACAAAATCCTTAACCATTATCCAATCCACCCAGTCACGCTACAGTATTTGCTGCCACGTCATTAATTTTATTCTTCTATCTAAAACTCTTTCAATAATCAACAAAATATATTAATAATAATTATTGTAATTATTTAATATCATTAATTCATTCGTTTTTAATTAACATTTAATATATAAATAGGAAAGTATTATTAAAATTTAGGAAACCGCATTTTAAGTACATTAACTAGAAATTTAAAAACTAAAACTAAAAATACAACATTAAATACTAAACTTAAAATACATCAAGACGCATTTCCTCCAAATCGTTGTCATACATTGTCGATCAAATCGGCTTGAAGGTTCAAATGTGTGGTGTGATCATGCAACTGATCTTTCCTTCTCAAATACCTGGTAATATCCACTACACGGTTAGTGGAATACCGAACCGGGCACTAGTGTAGAATAGTCGTTACTCGTCGCCCAATAGATGTTGGCTGTTCTAACAGTCGACGTCTATGTAGGCGAAGATAGCATAGACGTCAGTCGTTATAAAGGGCGACGTCTATGGGGTTCTATAGACGTCGGTTTTTGGAATACCCATTGCATCTGACGTCTATACCCTATAGATGTCGACCTATAGACGTCAGACATTATGTACAACCGACGTCTATACCCCCATGCATATAGACATTAGGGTATAGACATCGGCTGTCCATAACAGCTGACGTCTATAGGTCTTAAAGAAATCGAACAGTTACATTTTCTGTCATTCATTCTAGACAAAAACCCAACCAAACCCTAGCCGTTCCGCCTGCTCTGTGACTGATCTGCAGCAATCTCCGGCACCGCAGCGACATCCCAACCTCTCTTCCCATTCTCCGGCCCTCTCCTCCATCCACCGTTCTCTCCTCGACCATTGCAGCGACCCTCCTCCGTCTTCCTCTGTCTTCCTCCACTTCCCTAACCACCGTAAGAGTTTCGTTTAGTTTTTGTTGGTTTAGTTTCAGATTTTAGGTGGAGTTATGTGTCATCTGTCTTGTCTGTCTGAAGAATCAAGTATTAGGTTCGTAAAGTGTGCTCTCAGATTTGGTGTTGGTTATTTATGTTTTGTTTGTGGTCTTGTGTTGGTTGAAAATCATTTAGTTTGTGATTAAATGCCTGGTTTGTTGTTGTTGTATGTGGTTTATGTGTTGTATGATTAATCAATTACCAGTCAAGTGTGGTTTGATCTATCTATATTTGGCAGATTCGAGGGAGGACGTGCGTTCGAGAAGAAGGAGGACGCGTGTTTGCTGGTTCGTGAATCAACCCATTTTGTCTCTTAGTTTTAATTGTTGTTAGTAATTTTTCCGTTGTCTCTTGAAAACTGATGCATTGTAATATGTTTGGAAGAAATATAAATATATAAGCAATAAATTGTATGTTTGTGTCCACTTAGTTATGTATTTGTCAATAATCGTTGTCAATGGAGTTTGTTGGTAGCTTGCTCATGAGATTACGCACACAAGGAAATGATTAATAAACTAACCCACCTCAATCGACCTTATTATATATATTTAAGAAGATTAAGATTATTATTTTGATGGAAGAAACTATATATAATAATAACTTCTTTTAGGAAGACTGAGTCCACAAATAACATGTATTAAGGACTAGCCATTAGCTATTTATTCTTTAACCAAGAAGCCGATTTTGTTATGTGGAAAATGTAAACATATGACTAAATGAAATCCATTTGTACCTACTTTTTGTTGAAACAATATCATATTCACTTCCTCACAATATGTTTCAAAACCCAAAGATCTGACCTCCAATATGTCTATTTTATTATACGTATTTTGGTGTTGTGTCAAAGTTTGAGGGGTTTGGATGTAGTGTGTTTGTGATGAATTGGGTGGAATTGAGATCAAGTTTATATCGTGTATTGTTATAAATTTTTCTTGTTAATTCAAGGATTTGAAGATTTTTACATAGCAAATTTTAGGTGAGGTTCTGCCAAAATTTCAAAAAATATGTAATCTCAATTGTTATTAATAACATGATATTTTAAAATAATAACTTAGATTTTTATATTACATAATAACTTAGATTTTTATTGACCCGGGTCGTTCATGGAATTTCAAGGTTGGTCCTCAATAAATTCATTCCAAACTCCAAAATTAGCGTAGGAATCGCGTTCATCCTCCACTATCATATTATGCATTACAATGCAATCTGTCATTATTTTGTTAAGCACAACCTTACTCCATGCAAGGGATGGCTTCTTCACAACCGCAAGTCACGCTTGCAAGACTCCAAATGCACGTTCTACATCTTTGCGTGCTGCTTCTTGTCGATCAACAAATAACCTGTCCTTCGGTGTTTGTGGATGAACGATGGACGGAATGAATGCCACCCATTTTGGATAAATACCATCCCAAAGATAGTATCCCATATCATATCGACAACCGTTTACCTCAAAAGTCACAGGTGAAGCTCGTCCTTCTATTACATCGTCAAAAATCGGAGATCGTTGCAGGACATTTAAGCCATTGCATGAGTGATTGACATCATTTCATGCTCATATTTGTATCTTATATCCATTATCTTACACCTAAGCAATGCTACGTGACGAGTTTTATGTTTAGTTTTCAGGAATAAAGAGGTTTGAAGAGAAGAGCCACGAAAGGACCCAAAAGCAGGAAAAATGACTTAATTGTGAGACCTGGGGACTAAGATGCAAGGGAGAAGGACCTGATTGTAAGGCCGAAGGACCTAAGAGCAAAACAGGAAACTCCACACCATCATGGGGAGTATTTTGGCAATTCGATTCGGGTCGGAGCTCCAACAAACAAATTAGATGCATCCAAGACCAACAAAAATACCAAGGAAAGCCCACAACCAAAACCAACTTGATCTGGGCCTTATAGACCGCCAATTGGCGGTCTGGATCATCCCAGATCCACTAAGATTTCTCCTGGACTTGTATTAATGTTTGTTTAGGCTATTTTTGGTATTGGTTTAGTCCCACAACGGGGGATTGTCCCGGATTAGCTTTTTCCATGCTTATAAATAGAACTCTTCACCTTCCATTGTATCCATGTCTCTCTTTGGTGGCATCTTCCCTACTAAGAGTGAAGCCTTGAAGCAAAACTCTGGTGGAGGAAGAGCTGCTTGTAATTTGAGTGAGTTAATAATAGATGTTTTCATTAGCTTGTTAATTCTTGCTTAGTTAATTTCCTTTAATGTGTTTGCTTTGGTGCTTGTTTAGTTTTATGCTTCTTTAATATTTCTTGCTTGATTGGTATAGTTTTATTTCAGTATAATGCTTCATTTTATTAGAGTAGTTAGTTTAAATATGTGTGAGTAGTTCCATCCCCATTTGGGGGTGGAGAAATATGTGATATAATCATGTAGTGTATTAAGTGTGTGTTATTTTTATCCCTTGAGCTTTATATGATTTCCATAACCATCTAATGGGTTTTCACTCTTATCTTTGATATGCTAATGCTCTTGAATGAAGCTTAGCTTATGCTTTGATTAGTGTACCTATTTTATGAGGAATGATAAGGTTAGGATATGGATGAAGTTAATATTGGAAACACAATTTGTAGTGTATGTGCTCTTATTGCCTTTACCTTAGCTAATGTCTTGTATGTTTTAATGATGTAGTCTTATCTTAATTCATGTGGAGGCATAGTAGGGTCTAGTCTTTATACTTGAGTTCATTTAGTTTCATTCCAATTATTGTGTTGTATGTTTTAATGATGTAGTCTTATCTTAATTCATGTGGAGGCAAAGTTGGATGTAGTTTTATGATTTCATGCACTACATGTTGTGAGGAGCTTAATTGAACACACACACACACATCTGTATATTCACATCATTTCTCTACCCCCTATGGGGTTTAGTTTTATTGCTTATCTTCATTTCCTTTTGCATCCTAGTGTAGTTTAGTGTAATCAACCTTTCTCTTCATTTTTTACCACTCGCCTTCGCACAAACCAAGCGTCGACACACCTCCCAGTGGACGACCCGTATTTGCCACCGCTTCAACGCGGCCGTGCACTTGCGGTTAATATTAAACGATCAATCAAGTTTTTCGCGCCGTTGCCGGGGAGGTGCTCTGTCCAGACCTTGGTTTGGACGATTTGAGTGGTTTTTTAATTTTTTGTTTTCAGTTTTTCTTAGTTTCAGGGATCCTAGAGCTCACGGGGAGGCTACTGGAGGAGTTGGAGCACCCAAGCTTCAACAAGGACCGCCAATCAGCAGTCTAAGACCGCCAATTGGCGGCTTGGTGAGGGTTTCGGACTCTCAGTTTTCTTCTGGTAGTTGATTAGTTCATTTTTGTTATCTGGGAGCCCTATTTTGCATGCTATGACCTCTAGTTTGCTCCCAGATCATTAAACCAATCCCCATTAATCAACTTGGCCTTAAAATCCAAAGCAAAAGATTAGACATTCTTATTTGTTTAGGTCACACATCATGAACTTGACTTAAGCATATAGTTGTCTTTTCTTTTAGCTTTATCTTCAGTTGTTGAGCGCTGGTGTGAGGTACGCATTTCCTACACTCATTCATGCATCTTGTATGCCCATGCATTACTTAGTAGGAATTGCATCAGGACAAGAGTGAGTTGAGCGTTTTGATTGGAGCGATTGATTGCTAGATCTAGGATCAAAACGCTACTAAGGAGGGGTTGTCCCATAAAAGATAAGGTGGGGTATTTCATCAGCCTTTCCTTGGCCCCAAAAATCACTCTTAATCAAGCCTTAACTAAAAGCAAGTAGACATTGGCCCTAGGATTGTGGGCGCACTAGGAGAGTAATCTAGTGGAGACCGTCATGGCCTGATCGGCGTTGCCTACCTTGTCGATAGTAGGAGGTATTGGATCTCCGGATCTGGTATCACTTGCTGGACATTGTGGTCTTTGTTGTAGGGAGGTGAGACGTGTCGAGGCAAGTGACCTCGAAGTTAGGCGTCGTCTAGCCTAAGGACCCATTGCCTTACATTGTTTGAGTTGTGCTTGCTAGTTAGGCTTCTACCTGATTTCACTACCTACGCTAGCTCTTGGGATTCTACCCTCCTCACTTGAGTCCTCTCCTCATCTATTCTCTACGTATAGTCTCCTCCTCTAGTACACCTTCTGTTGTGTGTTATTTTAGAGTCGAGTCGAGCATTTTATGCGAGGTTGGGCTCGTTCTGGTGAGAGCGCTCGACTCGAGAGAGTGCATTCTTCTGAGATGGACGGTCTTGGTGATCGACCATCTCCGCCACGTGCTCCTTTGGAGCATGAAGCCGAGTCATCTTGTGGTGGCGAGGGAGACCGGGTTCCATACATGGATTACCTCGGTCCGCTCCCACCACCTTTAGCTCGACAGGAAGGGAGATTCGGTCAGGATCGAGTTCTTGGTGCACCACCACCTATAGCTCAACAGGATAGACCGATGACTTTGTGGGAGCGGACCCATCCTGTTTGAGCCGCGCAACCTTCTTGCATAGTTGTCCCCCCTGCTCGCGGGAACAACTATGAGCTGAAACCTCAATATGTGAGCATGCTTCCAACCTTTACTGCCAATAAGGAGGATCCGTATATCTTTATATGTGAATTCGAGGAAGTATGCTCCATGTTCAAGCTTCAACAGCTTGACGACGATTCAGTCTGGTTGAGGATGATTTCTTTCGCATTGAAGGATAATGCAAAGAAATGGATGTATAGCCTCCCGGCGAGCTCGATTCGGTCATGGGATGACTTTGTGACCGTCTTTCTGAAGAGATTTTTCCCTCAAAGGATAACTCAACAGATACGGCACCAGATACATCAAATGTATCAGACCGAGACCAAATCGTTTCATGGTTTCTTTGAGAGGTTCAAGGACCTTCTCCAACAGTGCCCTCATCATGGATTTGAGTTATGGCAGCTGTGCCAAATTGTTTATGAGGGCATCAACTACAACACCCGCACATTGTTGGAGTCGATGTGTCAGGGTGACTTCCAAATGAAACCCATCGAGGAGGCATGGGATACTTTTGAGTCTATGGCTGAACGTACCTTCGAGTGGGATACCATGAGAGAGCCATCAGCTGCCAGGTCTTCTGGTCGAGCTGGATCTTATCAAGTTGAGTCATTGATCGCGTCTGAGGCGAAAATGGTTGCTCTCATGCGTAGGATTGAGGGTTTAGAGTTGGACCGAGCTCCTGTAGCTCAGGTCGCTACTCCCGGGTGTGGTAGGTGTGGACTTACGGGCCATGATGACTTGGAATGCGCTTACGCTCCAAGGGATACTGAGCATGCAAATGTGATGTATCAACAGAGGCCCCGTAACGACCCGTACAGTCACTCCTACAACTCGGGATGGCGTAACCATCCTAACTTCTCTTGGGGGCCTAGTGGGGGTAACGGTCAGAGCTCGCAGGCTCAACCTCAACCTCCACCTTATCAACCTCCACGCCCATCGGCGACCTACCAACCTCCACATCAAAGGTCTCAGAACCATAATTACCAACCTCCTCATGCCTCGTCGTCGGGTTATTCCAACCAGACTCCACCATCCCAACGGGTTGACCCCAAGGACCCTTCTTGTGATCCGACCCTTCAAGCGTTGCAAAGTACAGTCAAGGCTTTGGAAATGCAAGTTAGCCAATTGGCTCATCAACTCCATGAACGCGAGAAGGGTCAGTTCCCGAGTCAACCTGAGGAAATGCAAGTATGCTCTAAGCGTGACAAGTCGTCACCAATCCAACGCAGGTCCTGAGCATTGAACTGCGGTCAAGAATATCCTGAAGTACCTTAACCGGACTAAGGATAAGATTCTTGTTTATGGAGGACAAAGGGAGTTGATAGCCGAGGGTTACTCGGATGTGAGTTTCATGAGTGATCCAGATGATAGAAGGTCGCAATCAGGATACGTCTTCCTTCTGAATGGTGGAGCTCTGAGTTGGCGTAGTTGGAAGCAAAGCACTACGGCCGACTCAACCACTGCTTCCGAAGTAATGGTTGTCGCTGAAGCGAGCAAGGAAGGAGTGTGGATTAAGAAGTTCCTTGAAGAGCTTGGAGTAGTTCCCTCGAGCGAGGGACCAGTAGAGCTATTTTGCGATAATAGTGCATCTATCTCGCAAATCAAGGATCCCAAATCACACCACAAAGTGAAGTACATGGATCGTAAGTACTTCGTGACACGTGACCTCATCGACGAAGGCAAAATAAATCTTTTATGGGTGGACACCAACAGCAACACAGCTGATCCATTCACAAAACCCTTATCCCAAACCAAGGGCGAAATGCATTTCGAGTCCATGGGATTGAGGAACCATGTAGATTGGCTTGATGATTGATATGTAATGGGGTTTACCCTAGTTATTATTGTTTTATACATTGAGTATGTATGTGAAAGAAAACTTTAATAACAAGTGGGAGATTGAAGGGAATGTGTTCTAAAAGTTTTACTTTTAAAATGTCAATTATTATGAATTGAATGAGAAATCATTTTGTTCCTTGTTTATGTTATTCGTCTTTTAGAAGTGTTAATGAAGAGGCTCTTGGTCCTTAACCGTAGAGCTCTAAAAGATATTGGTTTACATAAAACAAAAGATATTTGCAATCATGGTAATTAACATGGGACATTAATTACCGAGTTAAGATTGTCGTGTTGGTCATAGATCATTGTAGCTCCACAAGTGAGTGACAACACGGGTACACAAAAGAGGAAAATACTACTTTTGTATACTGAATAGACCTAATAAGTAAAACATTATAGAATTGTATTTTCTGTGTCATTAATGTTTTACTGTGTCCTTGGTCCTTTGATATGAGACTTATATCCGATCACTTAAGAATTGCTTAATTAGACTAGTGTCTTAAGCTATCGATGAGTGTAGTGTAAAGGCATTAGTTGGTTAAGTATGACTTTCGTTGGAGAAGATAGTTAGTCAAAAGATTATCATTGCCCCTCTTAATTGAGTGATGATATTAGTGGGCCCTTTGATAAAGCAAAGTTATAATGTGCACAATGTGATTTGAGTTAAGTCACATATTTGTAACTAGCTTAAAGAGATCAAGAAATGAATACTAATACAAAGATGACACAATAGTACTTTGTGTGTATTCTTAATATCATGAGGCAAGGGACGGACACAAGTGGTGCACTCCATCAGTAAATGGATCGGGTTTTGGTTCGAGTGGAATTAAGACATCTAACTAATTGGGAGCTATATTGTGTAGCTAGATACCACTTATAGCTTGTGATATTAAGCTCTTAATATCACTGCCAACTTAGTTTAGATCCTCCAATAGGTCACACCACAAAACTGGGAAACAAGAAATGGGGATTTTGAGTTCATAAGATGTGTCGGGTTTCATGTAGAAAATATGACACATGGGGTGAACAAGCAAAATCAAAATTATGTTGTGATTAATAACATAATTAGAATCTAAATTAAATTCATATGTGATGTAAATATTATGGGATGTAATGATTTGTCATTACATAGGAAATATGTTACATAAATTTTGAACTTACTACTAATCCTGAAATGTCAAATTTTGTAGGGATTAAAACCGAAATTTGACAAGTCTGCAGGTACTGTGCAAAAACGGTCGACCGCTAGACTCTAAACGGTCGACCGAATGTTGCATCGTAAACAAAGATTTCGTCTGTTCGTTTTCGGTCGACCAAGTATAATCGGTCGGTCGACCGAACATCGCGATGAAATAATTTTTGTTATGAACGGTCGACCGAATTGTTAACGGTCGACCGAATTGTTAACGGGTCTAAACGGTAGACCGAACATCCAAACACGGTCGACCGTCCAGACGGTTTTATGCAGAATTAATTTAAGAATTAATTAGATCATGCATGGAATTGGTCCATAATTGATTTAATTCGTGGCTGAGATTATTTGTTAGCAAATAATGGATGGTTAGATGGAAGTTTGCATGAAATCATGGGCAAGAGGTTACACATGAATAGATAATTTGGAGAGAACTTATAAATACAAGTTTATCTCATTACCTTATTAATTAATTCATTATCTTCTTATGCAAACTTCTCTCTCCATAATTCTCCACGAATTTCACCTTAATTCTTGAGTTTAGTTTTAGTTTTCAGAGATCTTCTTCTCAAGGGAACTAAAGAGGGGTTAGTAATTAGATTCTAAACCCTATTGGAGATTGAGAGGCTAGCTCTTCTCTCTCCAATCTTGTTTAGCGTTTGGTGAATTCTCAGAGGCATCCGGTGCAGCGACAAGCATCCTCAACATCTCCGGATCTTCAAGAAGTTTTAGAGAACTTCTAGGTATGAATTTCTGAGTCCCGTTGATGAGAATTTTATTTATACCGCAAGTGCACGGCGTCAATGAAGACGTGGCAAGTACGAGTCGAACACAAGGAAGGAGAGATATTGTTATTTTTGTGATTTTCGATTAAGGAAAGAAAGAGAGAGAAATAAGGTTGGTTTGAGATTTTTGGATTTTTTTAATTTCTAAAGCAAGAACAACAAAAACAAATTAAAAGTAAAGCAAAGATGGATGAGAGTCCAGCGGGTGCGGGATTAGATATCGGGTTTTGTTTAGAGAATTCTAAAAATTATAATAAATCACATTAGTTATAAAGCATTACATGATAAATGATTCAACTTAAACTCAAGTAATCAAAATATACTAACACGAAATTAAAATAATAACATCATTCTTCTTCTCATCACCCTAGATCCGTCATCCCCACCCTTTGGAGAGAGTTAAAAACTCATGGATGGAGGGAAAGAGAAGGGGTCCTAGAGAAACTACAAAAGAAAACTAAAAAAAAACAAAATAAAAGAACAAAATTTTATTGCTAAAGAGAAGAACGTCTTTACAACATAATTTCGGGGCTATTTATAGCCGATACAAGGGACCCAAGTATGAAATAGGAAAGTACACGCGTCAACACGCAACTGGTACAAATTTGAGCGCACGGACCGACTTTTGTGCGGCCGAATCACCGCAATTTGTACATGGGGTGCGGCATAATCGCCACCTTTTTGGCTCAGATTCGATCCAGATTTTTCCTGTGTGTTTATGGTATGATTTAAATGTCCTTTGCGCGTCTGGATTGATTTATTTTCTTTCTTTTGAGTTCCGAATTTATTTCTTCATATATTTGGATATCCCAATTGATTTTTCTTTAAAACTTTTCCAAATTAATATTTTGGTACTTGTAATTGCAGTCGGGTCCTCAGCTCTTTGCAATTAAGTCCCTGGCTACTTTTGTGCTTAAGTCCTTGGCCTTTTTGTAATTAGGTCTTGAATGCTTTTATGCTTGGATAGACTTCCATTTGAACCCTGATAATCTTGACTTGGTCTTTATGATAGAAATGAGTCTCTTGCACGCGTTTATGCTCGGGATATGGGTAGTTTTCATTCAGGTCCCTGTATTCTGTAAATAAGACTAAACACATACCTTAGTAGCTTTTATTGATATAAAATTAATCTAAATGAAAGACATATGATGCAATGTATGCAATGCATCAAATACCCCCACACCTAGATTTTGCTAGTTCCTAGCAAAACAAAATATGAGAGAAATGAAAACCGGGAAATCCTAACTCACTTTCGTAGGAATCACGGTTGCACTTAGCATGTGCAACAAGCCTTTAAACCCCTAAGTTTCCTTAGAGGACGAGTCTTGTCTCGTGAGGGTTTTCAGTTGACACACCCACAAAGTCTTAATTCAACATTTCATTAATAACTCTCAATATCTCCACCTCAACCTTATACATCTCACTTAGAATTCTTGCATGCTCATTATATAAATCTAACTCATAAAGAATCTGACTTGGTCTTTGTTCCTCCAACATTCACACCACTAACCCTTCTACACATGTTATCACTTAAATTATTTTGCACGCCTCCCCTGGTGGTGAAGTATCATTTGGATCAACCTTGGCATGGATCATTCTTTCAGCTTTGGGCCTTGAGTATCTTAAAGTATATATTATTTTTTCCGTGATTCAACATATTTGCTTTTTTGACACTTTTACTCTTTTTGCATTCGTGTAGCGAGTTTGGTCGATAATCCAGAGCTGGCAGACTCAAGTTACCGGGTTTCAAGATACCCCTACGGACCAATGACTCGAAGGCTCTGGGTTTTGTAATCATTTTGCAAAATGTGCTTTCCTCACTTTATTCCTTTATTTTTTTACTTTTATTTTGCTCAAGGCTTAATTGCTATTAGAAGTCCACACTTCCCGGTATATTTTCCTCAACCTCTGCTTTTTATCAACCACTTCAAATATTTGATTCATCCAATTTAAGTGCATACATGTCTTAAAGGGTAATGGGTTATTTCTTTGAAACGTAGATTTATGTCATAATTTCTACAAGCAGAACTATATAATAAGGAACAAAAACTCAATGCATTTTGTACACGGGTTTTGGCAGTTCAATCTTAAGCGACGTCATGGAACATTGAATAATTTTTTTTAAAAACAAACAGAATATATAGATAGATAAACACCCCCAAACACTTAAATCATGCATTGTCCTCAATGAATGTGAGCAGGATACTACATGGATTTATGCATGAAAAAGGAAAGATCTCACCAACGTGAAGTACAAAGGAAAGTTCATGGCTATGTTGATAGACAAAAACCCGAATTCCCTAAAAACCTGTGAAATGCTAAAGAAGGGATTCAAATAGGGGAAAGAAATGGGGCCCAAATACTCTTGAAGCAACACAAACAAGTCTTTTATTGTATTATTATTTTTATTTTGTTTTTTTGTTTTTTTAAATATAATTATGTACAAACATAAGTTCTCATCTTCATTTGTCAAAAGACATCAAATGTGAACCTCAAAAGTGGGTCAATGCACTTGGAAAGGGAACATGACACCAAACGGGGCCAGAATACGCATGTGTGGCCCCCCGTCACAAAGAGCACCAGATGAAATGAGAGGTTCATGAATTGGACGCAAATGCGTCTCATTCAAAGGATCAAACTGAAAGAGCTTGAACCTCTCAAGAGTTTGGGAAATGAGGGGCAACGGAAGAAGAGTTTCTCCCGTTGCTTTTCTGAAGTTCTGATTGTCAATCCAAACTCTCCAACCAACAAGTTGGTGCGTCGGAACGAGGTCAAGAACCTCGTTGGGCATGTCCGACACACCAGACGAACAAAAAGTGGGTCTCATACCCAAGGTATCTTCCAAGGAACTTCTAATACCCTCATGAGCTATGTAGTTGTTTGACGTTCCATCATTTCCAAGATGATCAGGAACAATGGTGAGAGGCAGACTCACATCAGGTTGTTTGCAATTGAGGGTACTAGGGAGATCTTGCTCCACCAGAGGTGAGTCCTTAAGAGACACAACATGAAGATCATGTGGCTCAAGGGCCACGGGACAAAAAGATAAGGCACAATCCTGTGCCGACTCATAATGAAATTGGTCCATGTTTTTCTCAATTTGAATTGAATCCTCCACTAAGTGATCGTGAATTGAAACCCCAAGTCCCTCAGACTGACTAGGAGTTTGACTTTGAAAGATTGTACTTTGAATTTGTGGATGTGGTGGTGGTTCGATATCAAAAGATGAATCCTCATGTTGACAAGAAAAGTTACTTTCCTCACGTTCACGTAATTGCTGCGACATTTCACTCAATCGCAGTACCATATTTTGTGTGGATTGTTGAGTGGTTTCCATGAACGTAAGGAAAGTTTGTTCCAAGGAATCAGGTATGCGGTCAACTATGAGGTTCAAGTCAGAGCTTGGGAAATTTTGAGGTTGGGTGTTGGTGGGCTGAGAATAAGTCCAATGATTTGAAGTGGGGTGTTGGTAGAATTCTGGGTATTCGGGAGGAGGATACTGGGGTGAAAATGAAGTATAAGAATTTGGATATGAATTGTATCCCCACGAATTAATCACTTTCGGGTTGTACGCTGATGCGTAATGGTCATATTGAGCATTTTGGGAAAACGTATGCTCATACTCAGGCTCTGGGGGAACATAAGGGCATTTCCTGATAACATGACCACTCAATCCACAACAGTCGCACGGTACAGCTACTGGAGCCACCGGTGCACTCATGTTGTCTGCCATACGCATGAAGGAGGCAAAAGTTTGTTGTAATGTCTCATTTTGTTGACCAACATATGATCCGACATAACTAGATTGTGGTCTAGCAATCGGTGGCTCTCTCATGTTACCCCAATATGAAGATTGCTCAGTCACACAATTAGGATTGTCCCAACCATATGGGGTGTTAGTCTGAGCCACCCCAGGTTGCATGGGTCCAGAATACCAAGAAGAATTTTCCTGGTCCAAACAATGATATGGATGGTCGCCCATGTAACCATCCATCTCAACAAAAAACTCTCGAGTCGACCACTCTCACCACCACGAGGCTAAGCTCGCAAAAAGTGCTCGAGTCGACCCTAAAACGCTAACAGATGGTGTAAAGGGGAGGAGACTAGAACATAGAAGTAGGTGAGAAGAAGATGACTCAAAGGAGAAGGGAAACTTAACTCTAAAAGATAGATGAGATGGTTGATCAGAAGTTTCCTAAACAAGCACGGTTCAAACAATCCTAGACCTAATGTAGCTTAAATCTAGACGACTTCTAACTGGTTGAGTCGAATTGGTTCGCTTGATTCACCTCCCTCACTAATCAAACCAAATTGGCCAGGCAGTGTATAGCTAGTGGGGGCGCTTCCGACAGAGTCGGTGCCAATTAGACAACCACTTCGCTTGGAAGACTTACGTCAACACAAAAACACTTTCTAGACACCAAATTAAATTCGATCAGCTTCAAGTCATAGCAAGTCAAACCAATCTTCTACTTAATTGAGTCTGAGTCCTTAGGGGCCAATGTCTAATTGATTTTAATTTAAGGCTTGGGTGACACTTTAGGATTGTGATTTGTGGGCCACGGAAGGGTGATGAAATCCCCACCGTATCTTTTCCTACGGAGTTGCCCTTAAGATAGTTTAACTTAAATCTAGCAAAGATAGTCAAACATTGGTCTTTAGTGGGGGGCAATTGCAAGGTTGTATGCAAACTAGATTATATGCTTAAATGCAATCGATAAAAAAAACGCGCACGTACCTTGCCTCCAGCACTCTTCAACAAGAATTAATTTGCAAGAATTTAACAAGAATAATGCAAACAAAACACTATATGATGCATGCACTAAGTCTTTCTAAATTTGCCTATTTTTAGGTCAGAGTTGAATTATTGCCAATTATGGAATTTGAGCCTCACACGTGCAATTCTACTAAAAAGGATATTTTCTGAAAATAGAAATTACGAGGAAAAAGGCAACAAAGGTTACCTATGCACACTCAGTCGGGTTCGCCGCCCGCTCTCGAAAATTTCCAGTCGCTCTACGCGTCCACCCAGAGATGGAGACGACCCCAGAAAAATTTGAAGCCCAGATGCTCCAGACATGCGGCGGATCCGCCGCAGGTTCTTCTTTGGAAGCGACGATTTCGCCGCCCTTCTTGCTCCAACTGTGCCCGGATTTCGCCGAGCACTCTGTTGTCTCCTGAAACGCAAACCCAAATAGTTATATCGCGCACACGATAAACATAATAGAATCAAAATCACAAAAAATAAACAAAATCTTCATCGCCTCCCCGGCAACGGCGCCAAAAACTTAATGAGAATTTTATTTATACCGTAAGTGCACGGCGTCAATGAAGACGTGGCAAGTACGGGTCGAACACAAGGAGGGAGAGATATTGTTATTTTTGTGATTTTCGATTAAGGAAAGAAAGAGAGAGAAATAAGGTTGGTTTGAGATTTTTGGATTTTTTAATTTCTAAAGCAAGAACAACAAAAACAAATTAAAAATAAAGCAAAGATGGATGAAAGTCCAACGGGTGGGGGATTAGATATCGGGTTTTGTTTAGAGAATTCTGAAACTTATAATAAATCACATTAATTATAAAGCATTACGTGATAAATGATTCAACATAAACTCAAGTAATCAAAATATACTAACACGAAATTAAAATAATGACATCATTCTTCTTCTCATCACCCTAAATCCGTCACCCCCACCCTTTGGAGAGAGTTAAAAACTCATGGATGGAGGGAAGGAGAAGAGGTCCTAGAGAAACAACAACAAAAAACTAAAAAAAACAAAATAAAAGAACAGAATTTTATTGCTAAAGAGAAGAACGTCTTTACAACATAATTTCGGGGCTATTTATAGCCGATACAAGGGACCCAAGTATGAAATAGGAAAGTACACGCGTCAACACGCAACTAGTAAAAATTTGAGCGCACGGATCGAATTTTGTGCAGCAGAATCGCCGTAATTTGTACATGGGGTGCGGCGGAATAGCCACCTTTTTGGCTCAGATTCGATCCGGATTTTTCCTGTGTGTTTATGGTATGATTTAAATGTGCTTTGCGCGTCTGGATTGATTTCTTTCCTTTCTTTTGAGCTCTGAATTTATTTCTTCATATATTTGGAGATCCCAATTGATTTTTCTTTAAAACTTTTCCAAATTAATATTTTGGTACTTGTAATTGCAGTCGGGTCCTCGGCTCTTTGCAATTAAGTCCTGGCTACTTTTGTGCTTAAGTCCTTGACCTTTTTGTAATTAGGTCTTGAATGCTTTTATGCTTGGATAGACTTCCATTTGAACCCTGATAATCTTGACTTGGTCTTTATGATAGAAATGAGTCTCTTGCACGCGTTTATGCTCGGGATATGGGTAATTTGCATTCAGGTCCATGTATTCTGTAAATAAGACTAAATACATACCTTAGTAGCATTTATTGATAAAAAATTAATCTAAATGAAAGACATATGATGCAATGTATGCAATGCATCACCCATGTTTGTTTAATAAATTTTTAAAACTAGTTATTGAAACAAACCGATGCATGCATGAAACAAATCATAGAAAAATTGTAATTGATCCTTATTGTGCATAAAAATTTCGAAAATAAATATGTGCAATTAGACTAGAAATCAACCAGTAAGGAGGTGGATAACCACATTGGGGTGCCTTCTTTGTCATCACCATCTTTGAGGGAGCCGGATCCTGAGGCTCCCTCCACAAATACTTCCAGGAAGGAGCCAGATCCTGAGATTCTTTCTACATTTCCTTCGACAAAGGGGCCGAATCCTGAGGTCCCCTTGTCTCCTCTTGTGTCGAAGGAACCAGATTCTGAGGTCCCCACTCATGTTTCTTTGGACCAGAATTCTGGGGTTCCTTCGCATCCTTATGCCCCGAAGGCGCCATTCCCTGAGCACCTTAAAAAGAAAACCTCTGATTAGCATGACAAGATGCTTGAGATGTTTAGGCATGTTAAGGTGAACATCCCTCTATTGGAGGTGATTCAGCAAATGTCACCTTATGCCAAGGTTCTCAAGGACTTATCCACCAAGAAGAGAAAAACTCATGTTCCAAAGAAAGCTTTTCTTGCAGCTAACGTGAGTTCTTTGTTGGCACAACTCATGCAAGTCAAGTACAAGGACCCTGGCTGTCCTACTATCTCTTGTGTGATTGGTGATGTGTCCATACATCGAGGCTTATTGGACCTTGGTGCATCTGTTAATCTTCTGCCATATTCTGTCTATGTCCATCTCGGTCTTGGAGACCTCAAACAAACAAAGACCACTCTTTAATTGGCTGATAGGTCTATGAAGAAACTGAGGGGTGTGGTGGAAGATGTGCTGATCAAAATGGGAGAGTTCATTTATTTAGTCGACTTCTTTGTCTTGGATACTGAACCTGTGCCAAACCCACTTGGACAAATTCCAGTCATTCTGGGGTGACCATTCATTGCGACTTCCAATGCATTGATCAATTGACGCAATGGTCTGATGCGCTTGACTTATGGTAGTCAATGCGCTGATTTCAACATCTTCACCATCGGCAAGAAGCCAGGTGCCTTCAATGACCCTGTTGGGGTCAACCTTATCCAGGGTTTGGATGAAATTGAAGTTGAGGGCACCTTCAAGTACTTCAGAGAATTGTTCGATGAAGCTCCTGAAGGTGGTGAAGATGTTTCACCTGGGCTGGCACAAGAAGGTGCCTTATGTTCTGATCATATGGCCTCAGTGCCACCTCCTTTTGATCTTGTGGCCCTTGAGCCACATTCTTCTGATCTTGTGGCCCTTGAGCCACATCCTTTTGATCACGTGGCCCTTGAGCCACAACCTTTCGATCATGTGGCTTGTGAGCCACAAGATACCATTTTTATGGCCTCTGGGCCACATGATCTTCATTCTGTATCTGCTGAGGACGTTATTTGGGTTAAGAATCAACCACCTGATACCCTTCAACCTTATAGAGGTTCACCTCTCATTCATGCCTCCTACCTTGCTCACTCTCAAGAGGCATCAAACGACCACAACGCTTATAAGGGTATCAGGTGGTCAAGCAATTCTGATTTGTATGTCGCGAGCCCATGCATGTGCATTTTTGGCTCGAGTGATGGCGGGTTCCCATTTGATGTCCCTTGACATATGACGATGGGAGCCCATTTTTTGTTAAGAAAAAAACAAAAAAAATAAAAAAAAGAAGACTCCATGAGCGAGCATTGATTGTTGTGGGCTCCAACCCTTGAGTATTTGGGCCCCCTTTCTTTCACGTATTTGGTCTCCCTTTTTAAGTATCTCATAGGTTTTGAGGGGAATTTGGGTTGTGTCCATCAACATATCCACGAACTTCCTTTTTGCGCTTCATGTTGGTGAGATCTTTTCCTTTTTCATGCATAAATCCATGTAGTCTTTTGCTCACATTCATTGAGGACAATGCATGAAGTAGGTGTGGGGGGTGTTTTACATGTGTACATAGTCGAGTCTTTTCTTTTCTTTTGTTTGCATTGTTAGGGTCATGTTAGTGTGCTGCATTTAATATCGATATATCTGCTTGCCATGATCCTTGGGTGACTTGTCTTCTTTTGCTTGCCTAGTGCTTTAAAATTTTCACATTTCTTTCAAAATCTTTATGTGTTTGCGAAAGAAAATGTTTTGTGGGTTTTGCGTGTGCAAAACCGTTGAGAGGCAAAGTAAAAAGAAAGCTCCCAAAATTGTCTTGAACTTGATGCATTAGGATATCTAGTACTGTGGCTTTAGGATTTATCAAGTCGTTAGGATGCACCCTTGTTTTCCCTTGGGGGTGAGTAATCATACGGTTTCAGTGTTCAAACATTCAAAGAAGTCCACCCTGAACCTAATGAGTCAATAATTCGTGTCTGTTAACTTAAGGAAGTTTGTTGTTGTCAAGGACCCTTTAAATCTTGTTGTGAGACATTAAGTGTAGGGGTTTTGGTTCATGTGTAGATAAGAAATAAGTGAGTAGGTGTTCTCTCTTCTCGCACGGCTCCTATCACTCGGGAAAGTAGGTCTGAAGGGACTTTGTGCCTGGTGCTTTCGAGTCATCTGACTTGGGATGCGCCGACCGAACTCCCGTTACACGGGTGGTAGGGATTGCCCTATGTGGAGATTTGGGGAAATGTGTACGTGATAGTGTAAGTCCTCATGGGCAATGATGCACGAAACATGACCCTGGGAGAATGAAGCTCCAACTAAGAAAAAGAAAAGAAGGAAAAAAAGAGAAAAGAAACAAAAAGGAAAATAATTGGGGAATGATAAGGTTAGGATATGGATGAAGTTAATATTGGAAACACAATTTGTAGTGTATGTGCTATTGTTGCCTTTACCTTAGCTAATGTCTTGTATGTTTTAATGATGTAGTCTTATCTTAATTCATTTGGAGGCATAGTAGGGTCTAGTCTTTATACTTGAGTTCATTTAGCTTCATTCCAATTATTGTTTTGTATGTTTTAATGATGTAGTCTTATCTTAATTCATGTGGAGGCAAAGTTGGATGTAGTTTTATGATTTCATGCATTACATGTTGTGAGGAGCTTAATTGAACACACACACACACACATCTTTATATTCACATTATTTCTCTACCCCCTATGAGGTTTAGTTTTATTGCTTATCTTCATTTCCTTTTGCATCCTAGTGTAGTTTAGTGTAATCAATATTTCTCTCCATTTTTTACCACTCGCCTTCGCACAAACCAAGCGTCGACACACCTCCCAGGGGACGACGCGTATTTGCCACCGCTTCAACGCGGCCGTGCACTTGCGGTTAATATTAAACGATCAATCAATGAGCCTGGTGTGCCAAAAAATGAGTGCCATATCCACAAGTCAGCCGACGTCACTGCCTCAAGGACAAGAGTGTCATTACCACTACGCCCTTGATATTGGCCCCTCCATGCAACCAGACAATTTTTCCACACTTAGTGCATGCAATCGATACTTCCCATCATGCCGGGAACCCACGCTGCTCACCAACGTGAAGTAGTCGTGCTAAATCACTTGCATTAGGTTTTCAGAGGTACTCACCGCCGAAGTTGTTAATTACACCGTCGTAGAATTTTTCAAGTGCGTTTCTTGCCATGGATTCACTTAGCCTTAAGTATTCGTCCACCTCATCAGCCACAACACCGTACGATAGCATACAAATCGCCGTGGTACATTTCTGCAGGCCAGAGATGCTCATCCTACCGGTGGCGTCTTGTGTACGTTGGAAGAAGACATCAGACGCCTCAATGACACTCACAATGCGAAGAAAGACATGCTTTCGTATCCTAAATTTTCTCCTGAAAATGTTGTCAGGATAAACATGGTCGTTAGAAAAATAATCGGTTATCAAACGGTTGTAACCAAGCTCCCTATCTCTACCGGGTTCGAAGTTCACCTTCTACGCCTCTTAGGACGTCGATCCACCATTTCGAAGACATACTCCGTTAAGCAGTTCAACACTTGGTCATAAGCTTCGTCATCAGATGTTGAAGATGATGAAGACTTTGAACTGGAAGACTTATCGGATGAAGACATTGTCCGTAGATGAATGAGTGAGATTTGGTAGAACCAACCAAGATGACTGCATTTATACTTGTGAGAAATAACCTAGAGTGCGCACGTGACTACACAAAACACAAGACGTGGCATCAATTCTTGGACTTCTCAAGCATAGAGGACCTACAATATGCGTGTGACTACACAAAACACAAGATGATGACATCGGTTCTTGGACTTCTCAAGCATCGGGGACCTATAGTATGCGTGTGACTACACAAAACATAAGACGATGGCATCAGTTCTTGGACTTCTCAAGCATCGAGGACCTACAGTATGCACGTGACTACACAAAACACAAGACGACAGCATCGAATCTTGGGTTCTCAAGCATCGAGGACCTATAGTATTTCGTATCTGTATTTGTATTGTATTCCGTATCTGAAGTTTATGAGTATTGTACTAGTCGTTCGTATATGATTTTTTTAATTTAATTATATCTTAATAAATCAAAAACAATTTAATTAATCATAAAATAATTTTACAATTAATTTTCAAAACCTAGTTAATTAAATTACAATTTAACTAATCAATACATTAACCTAATTATATATAACTAATTGTTTTCTTTTAAACAAAAAACAAAACATATAAAAAAATTAACCAATCCGGGGGGGCATGTGGCTCCCCGGATTGGGCGCCTGGACGGTTCCGCCCGGGAACCACCTTCCCGTTAAGGGAGGGCCCGGGCGTCCGAAAGAGAGCACAGGTTAAGGGTGCTCTAAAATGCTTCAATATAAAATGGTTATGGGTGCATGTTTGTTGCTTTCACGATTTTTCTGGTTACAACTGATAACAATTGTTTATGATTTCCTCCTCTCTCTTTTGTCGTGTGAAACAGTAATAAACTAATTTTTGAGCTGCAATACGTTCTCTTAATGGTTTTCATTCCACATTCAACTATAGATCGTGCAAAAATTCAATAATGCACAAAACTATTTCTTAAGATAATCCTTTTTGACAGATTCTAAAGAAATAACCTATTTATTTATTCTTTTTGTTGTAAACTGGACGAAGTTTTGTATTCCACTCGGCATTGCCGAGCCGACATGGTGACCACGTCAACCATGAGATGTTGAGAACTTGAGATCATAAATTCAAGGGTAAATTATGGTTTGTCACATTCAACTATGTCTCAAACCTTGCTAGAAGCTTAGTTTTCTAAAAAAATGTCAAACACAAATTAGATACTTGAAAACACACTAAATAAACAACAAAGTTAATAGTACGTTGACATGGATGAAAATAATCAAATGAAGGATGTGTATTTATGCAATAATCTACGACCAAATGAGGAATGTGTTACAAGAAATATTGCACCCGTTCTTAAAAGTTTCGTAGCTGTGAATTCGTGTCCTCATTAATTTATGGGGGATGAATGGCCATAGCAATCCACCAACTTCAGATGCACACCTTCTTAGTTTAATTAGCCTTATAGCTTACAACCTAAATATATTTTACATTAAATGTCCCTACCATGCATTAAAAAAAAATCTTATTTCTTGCAGTGGATGCTGCAATAATAGACACTGAAAATAAGTTGAACATTGTCACAAACATTCTTAAATTGGTTAGATGCAACCGGCAACACGTATTCATTTTGTAATAAAGAAATTCCATTTCTGTGTGTAGTAGTTTTTTTAGTAAAATTAAATACTTACATAATTAGAATACGAATAAAAAGTAGACTGACTTCTTCATTCAGCTGATGGAAGCACAAATTTCATTCGAGAAAACTATTAATACTTTTGCAAATGAAAAATTTAGTAAAATACACTTAACTTTTGTAATATGATATACAACTTTTAGTTTGTCAAAAATATTTCAATGATACATTTTTGTTGAGCATCATTTCAAGGTCTCTATGTTCTTATACGGACTATGAAATGAAATGGTTATTTAGATTTTTCAATAATTAAATTTTAACAAAACTAGGTTGGTTTTAGACCAAGTTAAAAATAAAGAAGGCGAAGAAAGGACAAAATAGAACATGATCACATTGAATGATATAGAAATTGGATCTTACTGTGGAGACATTCGCATCCCTTTTGTCATCCGTGAACGTCTAGGCTAACGTCAGCCATTTCATCCCAAAAGACCATTTTCACATTGAAATATAAATAAATGAAACATAAAAGAGCATAGCTTTCCTCAATCCACCAGCATCGCCACTGGAAAACTCATGAAGTCTAACAATGGTCTTCTCGAGAACCAAAGGAGTTGACTATCCGAATTAACGTAGAAAGACACCCATTGTATCCTATAGTTGTTTTTGTAACGTCCCTAAAACAGCGGAAAATTTGAACAATATAAAAGACCGTCAACGGCCAACACCGGGCACGTCACGGGAAAACAAACCAACATATATCATATATATAAGATATAGATCCACGTGGAAGTCAAAATATACATAAGAGTCAACTGTGATTACAACAAAAATGAATATACATGTAATCACTACCTCAACTAAAGATACAAAAGAGGACAGGATCTGATCCCGGAGGAACCCTCCTCGGTCACCACCTCAACTCTAAAACTCCACGCTACCTGAAATACAAACAATTGAAACATGCCTGAGTTCCCTGCAGGAACCCCGTATGCCAAACCTCCTAAAATACAAAATGGAATTAAAGGCAATGCAATGCAATGCATATGATCATCCACCTCGGGCCCACAATAATGCCCTCTCCGCCTCCGCGGTACTGAACCACTCCTGCCACCACAAGGGTCAAGTCAGTCCACCGCTGCCTCACAAGGGTCAGTCGGCACCACTGCTCCCCAAAAGTGCAGAAAGGAACCCTGGCACTACGTCGCCACCCCAGGAGCGAGTCAGCCCGCCGAATGCACAACTCGGGCCAGACGACAGCCGCTGCTCCCCCAAGAGCCGCCAGACGTGCACCCTGCCGGAACATCCTCGGCCTACCGACAAACCCCAGCAAACAACCCAAGGTTTACGACACTCATCCCTCACACCACGCTCGATATGAGAGGCCAACAATAATACGCCCTCGTCGAAGGTGAAATCCGTCGCTCTCAAGGCCGGTAATCGACTGTCGCCTCGGAGCCGGTAGTCGACCTATACTCGACGGCTCGCGTGTGGATAAATCCACCAACCTGCGGCAGATCGGTCGACCGCTACAAGCACACCGGTCGACCGGTCCCCCGCACAGTACTCTGTACTGTACAAACAAGTGTATCGGTCGAACCACGCCAACCGAATTACCGACCAATTGGTCGAACAAAAGTCATCTAGCGGTCGACCGTTTGGATGGTCTACGCTATACCAATTTTATATAATATATATATCCGACCGGTCGAACCAAGAGGCCGTTCAACCGATAACAGGGATTTCAGCATTTTGCCTAAGTGGTATTCGGTCGACCGGAACTGAGATACAGTTCGACCGAATCATCACAGGCACTCTACTGCTTAATTAAAATGCTCAGTCGGTCGACCGAAAGTTAAAGAGCGGTCGACCGTTTTGATGGTCAAAGCTCTCAACCGACTTAGCATCGAATAGATCGGTCGAACAAGGTTAAGGGCGTTCGACCGTTTAATAAGTCAAAACCCCAAACCGACCTATTCTCATTGTTTTCGGTCGACCGGCTAAGTGGACCCGTTCGACCGATAACAGTATCAACCATTTTTCCCTCACAAATCTGGCATAACGGTCGACCGTCCATAGACATCGTTCGACCGTTTGCAGGTACAAATCAATATAATAATAGGATCGGTCGACTGCCCACAGGCACCGGTCGACCGATCGTCGTCTTCAACCTGTGAACAGGTTGCAATCCGACGGGGAATTCGACGCCAACGTCGATCCCCAACACTCACAAATCTTAAGTGAGTTATATTGAAGACTTGGCATACCTTATTGAAGCTCGTGGATGCCTCCCAAGCTTTGGCAAACTCCACCCAACTTCTTCTTCTTCTTCTCCTCTTCTTCTTCTTCTCCTTCACTCCTTCTCCTCTCCAAAACTCCTCTCTCACTCTCTGTTTGTTCAACTGAAGAAAACGTTTTTAGGTAAAATCTTATCTCACTATATATATACATTTTAACTTACCACCTCCACCTCCTCAAATCCTACACCAACACCTCATCTCCCAAATCTTATCCCCTCACATCTAAGTAGTATGCTTAATTAGGTTAATTAGGTTTAGTTTAGTTTAATTAGATTGTTTAGGTTAAGGTTATTACAGTTTTCCTCAAAAGTACCAGTTGGTTAAGGACGAGATACCAATTAAAACCAACATGTAGTTGGTGGGATACGAAGCCGAATTCATTTAATAATGAAAATTAACACTTACTTCTTACGAAAAGTAGAATAATGATGCAGAATGTAAAGGTATTTAGTCATTTGAAGTGGTGGTGGGCACGTTGAGATCATACAATCTTGCATAGGTTTATTGATTTCAAGAAAAAAATGTATTTGGTACAAAATTTGTACAACAAAGGTGTCCAGGAAAACAAATTTGACACTAGAAGAAGAAAATTGATGAAATGTCTCAATTAATATAAAATAGTTATTTTTTGACAATGCACCCTACTACCCTATAAGATATGTTTAAAATTATTTTAAATATGCTATTAATATATTCAGTTATGGACATGGCGTTTGTAATCAGGGGTGTAAACAAGACGAGTATGGCCATATACGTATTCATACCCGACTAACTAAACATGAACGGGTATATACCCGTTTAAATGTTGTTGTACCCATACTCGGCCCATACCCGTTTAATAAACAGGTAAGGTGGGTATAACGGGTATTGCGGGTATTATTACACCAACCTCTAACATTTTAAAAAAAACTACAACAATTTATGATTTCCAACATGCAAAAATAACACAAATAAAAAATATAACTATGATCATAAATTACATGAGTTGCAACGTACAAAAAAGTAGTTAAAAGTCTACTACTAAACCCATAATGTCAACAAAAAAATACAAATTTTGTTAATTCTTTGATTAATAAATTAGAGGATACACATTCATCGATGAATTTCCTCGTCACGTGATTCTTCAGTTCTCCACCTTTGGCCCTTTGGGTCACATGTGGTGTGTGTTTGGTTATTTGCGGGAGAATTGTTAATAATATTTTAATGCGTTTGTAAGTACCATGTAGGTTTATTATATTTTTATTATTTTAATTATATATTATAAGATTTTTTTTGAAATAATATTTGAAAAAAAGAAAATTTGAAGAATACTTATTGAAAATGACACATGCTATGCCGTTTTCATAAACAAAAACGACATCACAGATGCCATTTTTGGACCGAAATGAAAACGACATCCGTGATGACATTTTTTATTTAGGAGAATATCGGTCGATGTGTTAACTTATGGAAGCAAGACATACATCACTACTATGTATATAAAACAAAACACAATATATGAATCAAGAGCTATGCTGAATCCATCTTTTCATTTTAAGGTTTGAGTAATTTTTTATACTTATGAGATCAAAGAAACAAGTCGGTGGTTTTCATTTTATTTTTTAGTTTTTTGATTTCGAGATGTCGTTTTTACCTAGTGCATGTTGAACTAGTGACGGGTCGGTCAGGTGTCTCGTTATCTGGTGAGCGAGGTTACTAGGAGGCAACCCTCCTGGAAACCAAACACAACGTATTTTTGGGCTTGGGCATTTATAGTAATTCTATATCGATTTTCAGGAGTGATTTGGAGGTGGAAGGAGGAAGTGAGGGTCGAGTGACCTCTTTCTGCCATAGGTAAAAATGACATTCATGATGTCATTTTTATTTAAAACAAAAACGACATCAGTAATGTCATTTTTGTTTAATGAAAACAGCATCAGAAGTGTCGTTTTCAAGAACCATAGTTTGCTAAATAAGTTTTACAGATTCATATTCTTTCAAAAAAAATCCAACATTTTTTCAAAAAAATTCCTATATGATATATTAATTTATATAGTAATTAAAAAATTAAACGGGTAAATGAGTAAACGGGTATAGGTAGAGGTATACTTGTACCCGCTCCATTTATTAAACATGTAAAGTGAGTATGGGTACATGGGTATAATTTTTGAAATAGATACAAAATTCATACCGGCTTATTAAATGTGGTAGATAAACAGATAATACCCACCCGTAACGTTTGGGAAGCCAAAACTTTGTTGACTTTGTGTGTGTGCATGTCAAGCATTAAGTGTATACACTTTGCATTACGTACGTGTTTTATTTTTCTTTGGTAATTTTTGTGTGTATATATATAAGTACAACTAATTTCCTTATGAAGCACCACTTCCTTTTGGCTTTAATGACATCAATTTGATACATCAAATATCAAAATCCTAATCATTAATGGGATTTTTGCTTGGCTGCACCTTCAAAAGTTGTTTATTGGACCTTTGCACTTGTGTATTTTTTTATTGCTCCAGAACGCCCACAAAACAAACTAATTGCTTGGGTGCACCTTCCTCTAACACCGTTAACGGATTTTGTGACACCGTTAGTTGCCCTGTTAAGTTCGAATTCAAACGGTCGACCGAAAGCCAAACGGTCGACCGAAAACCAATTTGACTCTCAATTCGAGGTGATCGAGCCTACATATGCTACTTGACACCTAATTAGACATCAATTAAGTTCAAATCCAAACGGTCGACTGAAAGCCAAACGGTCAACCGAAAACCAAATTGACTCACAATTCGAGCCGATCGAGTTTTCTAGATACTTTCGATGTTAATTAGAGCTCGAATTGGTGTCTAATTAGGTGTCAAGTAGCATATTTAGACTCGATCACCTCGAATTGAGAGTCAAATTGATTTTCGGTCGACCGTTTGGCTTTCGGTCGACCGTTTGAATTCGAACTTAACGGGGGCAACTAACGGTGTCACGAAATCCGTTAACGGTGTTAGAGGGAGGTGCACCCAAGCAATTAGTTTGTTTTGTGGGTGTTCTCGAGCAATAAAAAAATACACGAGTACAAAAGTCCAATAAACAACTTTTGGAGGTGCACCCAAGCAAAAACCCCAATCATTAATCAATTGGAAATGCTTGCTACCAAGATGGCCTCCACAATTAGTTGGCAAGTATTTTCGTTGTTCTTTTTGTTGTTTCTATGTCTTTGTTCACATTCATCATCTAAAACCTTTCAAACCTACATCATCCATGTCCAAAATCCTCCCAATCATTTTGAATCCCACGAACAATGGCACACATCCTTCTTGCCAAAATTCAACGAAAATGACAACAAGTCTCGGCTCTTGTACTCCTACAAACACACCATGAGTGGCTTCGCTGCGAGGCTCACATCAAATGAGCTCAACTCTATGAGTCAAATGGATGGTTTCTTAAGGGCACGCCCCAATCATGTGGTTCACCTGACAACCACCCACACCCCGAGCTTCCTCAAGTTGGATAGGCGAACCAACGGGTTTTGGAGTGGCATCGCTGGGTATGGTATAGGAGCCATCATCGGAATTCTTGATACCGGCATCTTCCCCACTCACCCATCCTTTGATGACAAGGACATGCCACCTCCTCCTGCCAAATGGAAGGGAAAGTGTGAGTTCAATGACTCTCTTTGCAACAACAAGTTAATCGGTGCAAAGACTTTTAATCTGACGTCAAACGAAACCGTGAAACTACCTTTTGATGAAGATGGCCATGGGACACACACCGCAAGCACTGCTGCAGGCCAATTTGTGAATCACGCGAGCCTTTTAGGCAATGCAGAAGGCACTGCAGCTGGAATGGCCCCACATGCACACCTCGCGGTCTACAAGGTGTGTGGGGAATCTTGCAATGATGCGGATATCTTGACTGCAGTAGATAGTGCAGTGGAAGATGGAGTTGACGTGATCTCCATGTCCATGGCGATCAGTGATGAACACGTGCCTCTTTACAACGACTCCATTGCGATGGCATCTTTGGGGGCCGTAAAGAAGGGAGTATTAGTTAGTTGCTCAGCTGGAAATGATGGGCCCAACGGTTCTACCATACAAAATGCAGCACCTTGGATTCTTTCAGTTGGTGCAAGCACGATCGATAGAAGAATACGTGCTGTGGTAAAACTTGGTAATGGAACCGAGTTCGAAGGAGAGTCAGGTTATCAACCAACAAATTTCAGCTCTACATTTCTTCCTTTAGTCTATCCCGAATCCCTTACTGACTTCTATTCTGTATATTGCACCAACCTTTCATCATTGGAGGGAGTTGATGTTAGAGGAAAAATAGTGTTGTGCGTCCAAGGATACACACTGCCTGGGGAGAAAGGTGAGGTTGAGAAACAAGCAGGCGGTGCAGCAATGATCTTGTTGACAACTGGATACAATACTCGTGTTTATCCTTTCACACTTCCTGCCTCAGTCATAAGCTATGAAAGCTATCAATCGACAATCAAAGAGTTTATCAGCAACACTTCCAAACCAATGGCTACGATTCTTTTCAAGGGAACAGAGATAGGATGGTCAGATGCTCCAGCCGTGGCTTCTTTTTCTTCAAGAGGTCCAAGTTCTATCATACCTGGATGTCAAGCCAGACATCATAGGCCCTGGCGTGAACATATTGGCTGCATGGCCCACACCAGTGGGTCCATTTGAGGTGATGCCACCGTTCTATATCACATCAGGAACATCAATGTCTTGTCCACACCTAAGTGGTATTGCGGCTCTATTAAAGAGTGCCCACCCCGACTGGTCACCAGCAATGATCAAGTCTGCGATCGTGACCACTGCCAACACTCAAAACTTGGGAGGTGAACCAATCATTGATTTGTCGCAGCTTGCCCCTGCCAGCTTCTATGAGATGGGAGCTGGTCATGTGAACCCTATCAAAGCCAACAATCCTGGGCTTGTATATGACAACGAGCCTGAGGAATATGTTTCCTACTTGTGTGGTCTTGGATACACAGATGCAGAAGTTACAATTATAAACCAAGTGCCCACTCAATGCTCCAAGATTAAGGTACTTGATAGTGCAAGTCTAAACTACCCATCTCTTGTTGTGGATTTAAGCATCTCCAATAACTTCAGCAGGAAAGTATATCGAACAGTCACAAATGTTGGACGATCAGATTCATTGTATATAGTGGTGGTTGTTCCACCACCTGGTATTGAGGTTCTTGTCAGGCCGCAACGTCTTTCATTTAAGGAAGTTGGGCAGAAGTTACGATTCTCAGTGACTGTAACAATTGATACAAATATAGTGCAACAACCTTCATGCACTAATTTGAATGGGTATCATGTTTGGGTCTCATCGGAAACAAATGTTGAAGTGAGGAGTCCGCTTGTAGTCAAAGTCTGTTGAATTATGCATTCCAAGTATTATGTGTCGATTACCGTTCAATGTATGAAATAATTCGTCTGGAGAAATAAAATAAAATGCATTTGATTGTATTTTTTGACTAATAATACCTACCATGATCACCTTTAGTTAGCAAATATGCATTAATGTTGGGGGTACACTCTTAAAAGAATATTTCAAATTCCATGGTTCTTCTGAGATTATGCATGCAAAAGCATATTCAACCCACAAAGCCTATAATGCAAGAAGAACATAAACCACAAAATAAGAAGAAGCAAACACGAGACCTTAACTAAATATGTGGTTGAACAAACATTTCTTGCCCGCAGCATTGGGTTTAAAACCAAATAATAGAATTCACTATTAGAAAAAGAGTACACAAAATAACCTTTCAAAACCTCTCAATAACAACTCTCTTTCGTACTCTCACACAAATCCCTTTGCTACCACTTAACAAAAATTAATATCCATAGCAAAATCACAATACCAACTCCTGTTCTGGAACTTAAATGTTAAACAATAGTATGATACCAGTGCATTGTCAAAATATGCTTATCTGTAAACTAACATAAAAATAGGTCAGTTGAAGATGCCACGAAGAATTTAAATGAAGGAAAAAGGCACATATTACACGCCATGCCAAAATGAATGGCAAAATAGAAATAGGAAATAAAACAACTAAGAAAATGAGCCATAACCAAAGAACTTTATCGCTTAATTAGAAGTAGAATAGAGAACAAAAGATTACCAATAGTGTAACTCCATTAATAATTTAAGGTCTTTAATTAGTTAGAAAAATCTCAACAATCCAACCACGAAACTAAAAAAATACAGACGGTAAGTCGTTAAATGAAAGTAGTATTACTTAATTGAATAACTGAAATTAAAGCATTAGTATTGGAGTTAATGGAATATTTCGTTTTAAATTCAGGTTAATAAGATAATTAATATTTTAGGATACTCACTATTGGAAACCAATTATAATGATCTTACATGTAAAATCAGCTTAAAAATTATATTGATCTTGCAATTGGGTTCTAATATTGCGTTTAGCTTGTAAATGTACAGGTATGCAATAAATGATATCACGGAAATCCATAAAATCTATTAACATCAAGGCAAATTGGCACCAGCAATTTTCAACAATTTTCGTGGAGAATGTTCTCAACAATTTTCAAAAGTACAAAATAGATCACAACTAAGCACAAAACTTCTGCTTTTATCTTTTGTATTATAAATAAAACATACTGATCATATGATCCACAAGAGGAAATTCAGCGATGTTAAGTTTAAAAGCATTATACAAGGGTGTAAGAACAACGTATCGACAGTATTGTACATCTGAAAAACTGAAAGAAACAGTAAAAAATCATAGTATGGTTGCCGAGGATTTTACGCCGTTTCACGTCATCGGCGAGGTCTCTGATCTCCCGTGACCGACCACAACATCACCCCCAACGTGGGTGAGTAACAGAAGTATCTAATGCAAGAACTTGGCATATCTCACTTCCGAAGAGTCGAAGAACACCAGAGCTCCACAACCAACTCCGGTCCGCACAGCACGCACCTCCTCCTTGTGCCTTCTTCCCGCCACGTCCTTGCCTCACGCGGCTTTCTTCACCAGTGCTCGAGCCACAAAGGGAGAGGAAGGAATGGATGGAGAGGAGAAAGGTTGAAAGAAGAAAACAAGAGAGGAAGGAAACGTGAGAGAGTGAGAAAAGAGAGAGAGAGAGATGGGTTTTCTCTCCAACACAACCCATGCTTCCATCACCTCACTTTTCACCTCACTATTCCACATCATCACCCTATTGTTAGGATCTATGGCTCTCTAATCGATGGATAAATGCGGAATTAAAAACACTAATCGAAAGATTAAGGAAGAGACAATTGCAAACCACAAAAATGACGACGCCGGAGTTTAGAGAGGTTTGACACCCACACCCGGGTCCTAGTCCTCCTCGTAACGCTCGCTCGATCCCCCGAGCCGCGCTTACGGTTCTACTAACCGATCTCCATTCCGAGCTGAGATCAACGCCGTTTACAGCACCGAGCGTCGCGAGCAACCTCGCCTTGCTCGTGTCTCCTCTCACAACCCGAGAGGAAGCTTCCTCGAAGCTTTACAACTTGGTAATTCTTGAATAAGGAATTGGAATCACAATCTAACTAACACTATATTCTTGAGCACACTTGGATATGATATTGAATTGGATATGCAAGTGGTGAAGTTTAGGCTCGAGTGTTGTTGATTGAGAGTTTGAAGATGGAGATGATTTGGCTTTGAGTATTGGATAGATAGCAAGTCTTCAAGATGTCCAAAGTAACCAAATGAGGTCCTATTTATAAGCCTTCAAGCTCATATAGCCGTTTGGGAGTTGGTGGGGAATGGACCAATGATAATGCAAGATGTGACTTAAGCTCGGGCAGAAATCGAGACAAATTCGGTCGACCGTTATCCAAACGGTAGTCCGAAGATTTGGTCTGAACTAAGAACTCGGTTGACCGATTATGTATCGGATCACCGTTCACCAACCTCCAGTTGCTTTTATCTATTTAGCCCTAATTAAATTCGGTTCATCGAAGTACATTCGGTTCACCGTTGCAAGGTGGACAGTAGAATTGATTGCGCTCTGATTATGTCAAGTTCGGTTGACCGTGTATAATTCGGTAGACCGAAGTAGCACGGGTATTGCGCTGACATTGTATGGGAAATTGGTTTATCGATAACAGTTAAGTGCCACGTGTAAAATAGTCGTTGGGCTCCTAAAGCCAATAAGGATTCGGTAGACCAAAGTGTGTGCGGTCGTCCGAAGTGGGTCAAGTTAATTGGGCTCTAGGGACTCGATTTAAATGCGACCGTTGGAGCAAAGTCCAAAACCGGTCCAGGGCTATTCGGTCGATCGAAGGTAGTTCGGTCTTCCGTAGGGGCAATTCCAGAGAACGCCTAAGTTTTACTGGTGGGAAGAATTCGGCTATCTGATAGGTGTTCGGTGGACCGAACTGGGTATGATTCGGTTAACCGAAATATGTTCGGTTTACCGATGAATGACGGGGCAGAATCCTAGTGCTCAGGTTTACATAAAACCTTATGGACTCAATAAATATAAAGTTACATGTCTTGATCCAAAGCTTTGATTACAAGTCTTGAGTCTTGATGTCCTTGTCCCAATGCTCATTTCCTTGATTGTCTTGATCAACCTATTAAGATGATTGCAAGTATACAAATATATATGCAATGCATGTAATCGTGTTTGCTCACTTTGATTGATTAGGTTGATTGATTAAGATTAGTTTAATTAATCATCAAAATTAATATAGATTAATGCCAAAAAGCCAACAATCTCCCCCTTTTTGATGATGGCAAATCTATATCTTAAGCTTGAGTTTCAATTTAAGTTCTCCCCTATTCTATATGATTGCTCCCGTTTCATATATGTAAACTATGCATGTATAAGATGCTCCCCCTAACAATGTGCATAGTATAAGTGAATTAAAGCTCAATCCTTATCATTCTCCCCCTTTGACATCAATCAAATGCAAACAATACAAGCATATGATGTAAAGGTATAGGATTAGATAATTCTCCCCCTTAATTAGATGATATAACATTATATTCTCCCCCTATCACTAAGGCCTAAGAGCAATGATGTATGATATCAATTAAGATTGTAATATCCCTAGATTAGAACCAAATCTTAAAATAGTCAAAATTGAGAGGATTGAAAATAATACCCAACTTTTGATCCTCGATTTTGTATTGGTTTCAATATCCTTTCGATAGCGACGACGACTTTATGAATTCTTTCCAAATGATTTCCTTGAAGCTTGGAATCGATCTTTTGTTTCTTGAGCCGATCGCTATCGATTCTTCTTCTTCTAAGTACCTACAAGTGAAGATTTTGGCACCCAAACAACTTTGGGTCCTTTAACATTAATCTTTGGTACGCAAAACATTTTGGTCTTAGGTGCCCCAATACTTGAGGAACTTTTATTCACAAAGAAATGCTTTCCATTCATAGTAGTGTGAATAACATGGTTTTTGTAGTTGTTAACAAAATAGCCTACACCATGCTTATCTAAAGATTATTTTTGACTCCCTATGAGCATATCAAGCATTTTCTTTCCACTTGTGAATTTTTCAAGATCCTTTTATAATTGAGCATTCTTAGCAGTTAGATCTTGAATATCATCGCTACATGAAGGTTTTGCATTTAGAGTTGTAATTTCATCAATCAATTGAGTGTTCTCTAATGCAATTTTATCATGACTAGCAAGCAATTTATTCTTCTCATTCATGATAGATTCAATTTGAGATTGTAGCTCATTGATTTTCTTTCTTGCTAGTTTATTCTTTTGACAAATTTTCTCAAAATTTTCAAGCAATTCATTGAATTCACATTGAAGTTCATTATATGCATTTGAATTATTTGAATCAATTGAATCGCGACTAGAGCAAGAAGATACCTCACTATCGTCATCTTCTATTGCCATGAAGCATATCGAGGCGAATTCGCATTCAATTGATGAAGATGATGAGGTGTCCCAAGTAGCTTTGAGAGCTTTCTTCTTCTTCTCTTTTCTCTTGCTCTTCTTCTTCTCTTTTCTCCTTTCTTTCTCTTCTTTGAGAAACCGTGTAAATTGATGTGCCTCCAATTGTTCCTCGATGTCACTATCTCCTTTGATCGAATTGGCGACGACATGTAGCCCCAAAGATTTCTTGACTCCCTTCTCCTTGCGGTCTTTCATTTGTATCTCATATGTCATGAGACTACCCATAGCTCCTCGACCGATAATTTGGTGAGATTTTGTGCTTCTTCGATGGCGGTTGTCTTCTCCTCCCAATCGTCGATGAATGACCGGAGAATTTTTCGAGTCATTTCTCCCTTGCTAAAATCCTTGCCAAGTGCTTTAAGAGAGTTAATGATCTTGGTGAAGCGAGTGTGCATGTTGCTTATGTTTTCACCGGATTTTATACGAAATAATTCATATTTATGCATGAGCAAATTAATCCTAGTTTCTTTAAATCTAGTTCAACCCTCATGAGGCATTGCTAATGTATGTCAAATATCATAAGCACTTTCACAACCTCTTACCCTATTGTATTCCCCTTCATTTAACCCACAATACAAGATTTTCATAATGCGGGAATTCATCTCCGCTTCCTTAATTTTGGGTTTTGTTAAGGATACAATTTCATCATCATTAAGAGGTGTGTATGAGTTTAATATGAATGTCCAATATTTCAAATCATTTGATTGCAAATATATTCTCATTCTTTTCTTCCAATAGTCATAGTTTAACCCATTAAACAAATGTGGCTTAGATGTAGATAATCCTTCACAATGATTAGAACTAGATGCCATGCTAAATTACGATTAAGTAAATGAAATTAGCAACCTAATGCTCTGATACCAATTGTTAGGATCTATGGCCCTCTAATCGATGGATAAATGCGGAATTAAAAATACTAATCGAAGGATTAAGGAAGAGACAATTGCAAACCACAAAAATGACGCCGCCGGAGTTTAGAGACGTTCGGCACCCACACCCGGGTCCTAGTCCTCCTCGAAAGCCTCGTTCGATCCCCCGAGCCTTGCTTACGGTTTTACTAACCGATCTTTGTTCCGGGCCGAGATCAAGGCCGTTTACAACACCGAGCCTCGCGAACAACCTCGACTCGCTTATGTATCCTCTCACAACCCGAGAGGGAGCTTCCTCTAAGCTTTAGAATTTGGTGATTCTTGAATAAGGAATTGGAATCACAATCTAACTAAAACTCTATACTTGAGCACACTTGGATATGATATTGAATTGGATATGCAAGTGGTGAAGTTTAGGCTTGAGTGTTGTGGATTGAGAGCTTGAAGATGAAGAGGATTTGACTTTGAGTATTGGATAGATAGGAAGTGTTCAAGATGTCCAAAGTAACCAAATGAGGTCCTATTTATAAGCCTTCAAGCTCTTGTAGCCGTTTGGGAGTTGGTGGGGAATGAACCAATGAGAATGCAAGATGTGACTTAAGCTCGGGCAGAAATCGAGACAAATTCGGTCGACCGTTATCCAAACGGTAGTCCGAAGAATTGGTCTGAACTAAGAACTCGATTGACCGATTATGTATCGGATCACCGTTGACCAACCTCCAGTAGCTTTTATCTATTTAGCGCTAATTAAATTCGGTTCACCGAAGTACATTCGGTTCACCGTTGCAAGGTGGACAGTAGAATTGATTGGGCTCTGATTATGTCAAGTTCGGTTGACCGTGTATACTTCGGTAGACCGAAGTAACGTGGGTATTGCGCTGACATTGTATGGGAAATTGGTTTATCGATAACGGTTAACCGACACGTGTAAAATAGCCGTTGGGCTCCTAAAGCAAATAAGGATTCAGTAGACTGAAGTGTTTGCGGTCGTCCGAATTGGGTCAAGTAAATTGGGCTCTAGGGACTCAATTTGAATGCGACCGTTGGAGCAAAGTCCAAAACCGGTCCAGGGCTATTCGTTCGACCGAAGGTAGTTTGGTCTTCCGTAGGGGCAATTCCAGAGAACACCTAAGTTTTACTGGTGGGAAGAATTCGACTATCCGATAGGTGTTCGGTGGACCGAACTGGGTATGATTTGGTTAACCGAAATAGGTTTGGTTTACGGAGGAATGACGGGGCAGAATCCTAGTGCTCAAGTTTACATAAAACCTTATGGACTCAATAAATATAAAGTTACATGTCTTGATCCAAAGCTTTGATTACAAGTCTTGAGTCTTGATGTCCTTGTCCCAATGCTCATTTCCTTGATTGTCTTGATCAACCTATTAAGATGTATATATGCAATGCATGTAATCGTGTTTGCTCACTTTGATTGATTAGGTTGATTGATTAAGATTAGTTTAATTAATCATCAAAATTAATATAGATTAAGGCCAAAAAACCAACACCTATCACCCGACTTCCCATCACCACCATACCTCCACTATTCCTCCCCCAATTCCCATGCAAACCATAATTAAGCCCACCTAATCACCCATTACCCCTAAGCAAGGTTAGGGTAATTACATAATCAAAGAACAAAGGGTAAGAATAACATGTTGTGTTTCTAGTGAGTAAAAATATTCATGCGTAAGTTTTTCATTTCATTATTTTCTTACAATGACGAGGAATCAAATGTGTCGAGTAATGTTTAATTTTAGCATAAAAATTTGCCACATTTGAAATTATATATTTCTGTAATTTTTAAAGCACACTATATGTAACGTCCCTAAAAACAACTGAAAAATTAAACGATATTCAATGAATGAAAACCAAAGAAACACAAGGACATTACTCGAATACAATCCAAAAGGTGCACCACCATACATGAGTTTGTCAAATGTATGATTACATTATAGTACAAAAGGTATGAATACAAGTAATCATAACAACCTAAAAGGTAGACTGGAGGATCCAATCTTGGTGTACGCTCGTCCTCAGTCCCCACCCCACCAACACTTACTGAGGTCATCAAATGCAAATGTAATAACAATGTTTGAGTTTGTATAATGAAATCCCATATACCAAGTCCACCTACATGCATATGAAGCTACTGTGCAATGAACCTATCATACTTGTATAACATGACATAATAAAATACGATAGTAACTCTTCCTCATCCAAGGGTCATGAAGGACATTAGTCCTAACAATTACATCGGGTCCCCAAGGTTACCTACCACAGGGACACGTGGTCTTACGAAAATACGCGACTAATCCACACTCGCGGCTATACTACTCATGAGGGTTCGGTGAGTGTCGCACGCACATCGCGTCATACATACATATATGATCTCGTGGCCAATGCCACTCCGCCGTCACCGTCGCTCATGATGGTCAACTCACTTGGCTATGCCACAACCAAGCTACCTGCCAGAATACATCATCGCGCAGTCATCTCCGTCGCCATCAAGGTCGCACTGGTGCTCACACAAGATGAAACACTCGCCTGACTGTTACTCAACTGACTACCTACAAGAATAATCGTCAGAAAGTGTCTGACTCCATTGTTTCAGGAACATGCAATGCATTGAAATCTGCAATCCCACAGGGCTTGCACATAGGGATTGAAATGCAACATGGTGCAAAAATAAGCATGAAAGCAAGAAATCCAATATATGCACCAACAGTCGACCGAAAAACACCCAGTGGTCGACCAATTGGAAGTTGAACTAGAAGAAGGTCCAAACTTCCACCCAACCGGTCGAACAAAACTTTAGGGAAACGATCGAACAAAGGGTCATGGTCGGTCGACCGTTTAGAAGATCTAGGCTAGGAAAACATTAAATATTTCAAAGCAATGGTCGAACGGCACAGGGGTCTCGTTCGACCAAAAATAACAGGGATTTCCTACGTTATTCAAATCCACAACCGGTCGAGCAACACACGAGTCGGTCGATCCTCAACTTAGTATAGTTAAGTTAACGGTCGAACTGGATCTGAGGCGGTCGACCATTTAGAAGGTCTGGGCCCAAACCGACTTACTTTAGATGCAACTGGTCGAACGGCAAAAGGGTTCCATCCGACATAAAAAATAGAGTCTTCTACCTCCCGCCAATTATACACAATCGGTTAACCGCCAATAGGCATCGTTCGACCGGTGCGGCTAAAAGTCTAGCATTTACACTACGACTAGTCGACCAACGATAACATCGGTCGATCGTTCCTATGCAGAACTCTTGCTACACCATATCTTCGACGACCAACCAACTTTTCACACACCTTGTGTGAACGATCTAATTGAACTTGGCATACCTTTTACGATTGATGAAGCTCTAAACGCCAACAACAATCTCCACTTCACCTCCTCCTCGCCTTTTAACACCTTTGGCAACACAAGTTCCACCCCTGGCCTCGCCTTGCCGTGCTTTCTCTTGCTTGCCTTTTGCCTCCACTCGCTCGACTTCCTGTGAGAGAGAGAGAGAGAGAGAGAGAGAGAGAGATGAGTTGAGTTTGAGTGAGTGAATGAGTGAAGAGAAAAGTTTCTCTCTTATAACCCATCACCACCAAACCACCAATCACCCCTCAACACCTCATCCTTCCCACCACGTTAACTCATCTATTCCTCCATAATAGCCAAAGAGCTCATTAGCCTAATCAAAACATGATTAGTTTGACTTAGGGTCAAGGTTCTAACACTATATCTGCTCTTTGATTTACAAATTTGTATAAAGCTTCTCCAGCATTAACGCCACTATTTTGAACATGGAAACTAAAAATGTGATTTAGGATCTGAATTGCAATTTCTTTTATAAAATTTAACGCAGTTGATTTAGAAAAAAGAACAATATATACAATGCGTGAAGTAAGCATGCCACGTTCGGGGCCTACCATAAGGAGTTTGTGTTGATTTTGTTGCTATGATGGAATTTTAGGATCTAGGCTCATAGGTGCACCTAGCAACATACACGTCGTGGCTCGATCGACGAACAAGAACTGCCAATGGTGGATCAGGATCCGACCTTTGGCAGATCAAGCTTGTCAGAACTGGCCACTACTAGTTCATTCGTTTGATGACTTAAAATATAAATTTTATGTGTTGGTGCACCATTCTTCCTTCATTCGTCATGGATTGGAGTTTAATTTCACATATGAGTTTTGGGCCTTGGTTCGCGATGTAAATATGTGCACAATCAACTTTATTTACATTTGGGTCCCTCTCAATGTACACTTAAGTCCCTACGAATTGTAGATGAGTCTAAAATCATTGCAGGTCACTCGTTTCTTCTTGTAGATGGGTTCTTTTTGCTTTGTTCTCTTCTTCATTACCTAAAACCTAATATACAACAACTAACAAATCAAGTAACTCAAAAAAGTAAAAAAAATATAGACAATGCAAGTTGTCATATACTACCAATCAGTTAACGTGAGTTCAATTGTGCCAATTTAGCAAGTGGCAATCGACCAAACAAAGAACGATCAACCTTAAGATATTAAGATATCGTAAATACTTAAATATTGTAAAGGGAATCAATAGACGCTTGTAGGAGCAGTCAATTGAATGGTTATTTTATCTCATTCGTACGACGACTAGTTGATTATAGTTATTAGAGATCTTCAGAGATCTATCATACAAATGTAGAACATTTTCCATAGACAATTGGAATATTGCCCAACATGTTAAATGGTTAAAGTGGTCATGGTAGTTTTACGGAATCGAACAACCTAAGGCAGTGGCACTCGACCAAATTCGAAGGAGTAAAGAATATGGATATAAATTTCAAGTAGCAATTGACCTAAAGAGGTTTGGTCAGTCGACCTTAAGGAGTATTGTTGTAACATCCCAAAATAACGGAAATTTGAAAATTTAAACAACCAAGAGATCTCAAGATAATACTCATCAACGGGAATGTTACTCATATAAATCAACAGTCGGTGCACCAAAATACAACAAAATTTTTTAAAAGACATGATTACATTACTACAACAAATGAAAATAGGTAATCATGATGACCTCGAAGAGTCCGAAGAGGATCCTGACCCCAAAATGTGTGTGCCCGCTGTCACCACCCGACAGAACCTACTGCGGTCCTGAAACATGAATCAAACAACAATGGCTGAGTTTCCCATTAGGAAACCCTGTATGCCAATCTTGCCTATATGAATGCAATAGTACGGTAAATGAACCTATCATACTAGTAGCATGTCATATCAATATCTGCAATGCACCAAATCCCTCCAGGGGTAAACGGGACCTCAGTCCAACAACATAAGTACCCTCAAAGGGTCAACAAAGACATCAGTCCAGCAACACAACGGTCTCCCTTGGAAATCTACCGTAGGCACATACAGTCTTACGGACAGTACGCGATGCACCCCTACACGCGACTACTCGAGTCAAAGGGATCGGTGAGGAGCGTCCGCACTTCCGCGCGAAGTAACTGATTGACATCATTTCATGCTTATATTTGTATCTTATATCCATTATCTTTCACCTAAACAATGCTATGTTACGAGTTTTATGTTTGAATTTCAGAAATAAATAGGTTTGAAGAGATAAAGCATAAAAGGATCCAAAAGCTGGGAAAAATGACTGAATTGCGAGATCTGGGGACTGAGATGCAAGGGAGAAGGACCTGAACGTAAGACCGAAGGACTTAAGAGCAAAACAGAAAACTCCACACCATCATGGGGAGTATTTTAACAATTCGATTCGGGTCGGAGCTCCAACAAACCAAGTAAATGCATCCAAGACCAGCAAATATACCAAGAAAAACCCAAAACAAAAATGAGCGAGATCCGGATCCTGTAGACCGCCAATTGGCGGTCTGGATCTTCCCGGATCCGCTGAGATTTCTGGATCATATGTATTAGTGTTTGTTTAGGCTATTTTTGGTATTTGTTTAGTCCCACATCGGGGGATTGTCCCGGATTACCTTTTTCTATGGCTATAAATAGAACTCTTCACCTTCTAACGTAATCACTTCACATTTTGAGTGGCTATTCTTCCTAGTAGAAGTGAGGCCTTGAAGCACACACTAAAGTAGGAGGATGCTACTTGAATTGTGAGTCATTTTAATAAAAGTTTCTTTATTATGTTGTTTGTTTCATGTTGCTTGTTTTACTTTGTTTAATTTCATTTCATTAGTTTTAGTAGCTTAGTTAATATGTTTTCCTTGCTTAGTTTAATCATTAGTCTAATGTGTAGTGAGTAGTACCATCCCCTTTGGGGGGTGGAGTAGATGTTCGTACATGCATTAGAGAATGGAATGAATGCTTTATTTACAATGTGTTGATAAAACATGAATATATGCTTGCTTGTTTAGATAGAACTTATAACTTGATGAGTTTTGCCAAAATGATTAGACACCTCTCATGCTTGTTATGGTTCTGAAATAACCAGCTTGTGTATGTAAATGTCAATCAACTAGGATAGTGAATGGATTGATAGGTTTTGCCATAACATTTAGACACTTCCTATGCATGATAACACTACCTTATTTGTGCTTAAAGAATGTGTTCAACACCCACCTCTTTGCATGTGTGCACTCACTCCACCCCTTAGGGGCTTTCTATTTCAGAATTCCAGTACTTATTTAGTTCTTAGTTTAGTTTGGTAGTTCATTGTTCGTTGCTTTCTTTCGCATTTCGTACTTCGTAGTGTTGTGTAGCGTAGAGTAGGATAATCAAACTCTCTTCCCTATTTTTGCCACTTGATTTCGTGCAAACGAGACGCTGCTCACCTCCCTGTGGACGACCCGTATTTTCCACGTCTTCACCGACGCCGTGCACTTACGGTTATAATATAAAACGTTCAACAGTAACCACATGGTCTACACCACCCCAACGGAGCCGTAGCCCGGTCGGTCAAACATCCAAAGATAGGTGCCCAATCGGGAATCATCGTCGGAAGAACATCGGCGTCATCGCCAACCCAACATCGGCGACATCGCCAACACAACATTGGCGGTACAGCATACGTCCGGCACAACATCAGACGACACAACTGATGAGAATTAAATTTATACCGCAAGTGCACGGCGTCAATGAAGACGTGGCAAGTACGGGTCGAACACAAGGAGGGAGAGATAATGTTATTTTTGTGATTTTCGAGTTAAGGGAAGAAAGAGAGAAATAAGTTTGGTTTGAGATTTTTGGTTTTTTAATTAATTTCTAAAGCAAGAACAACAAAAGAAAAACTAAAAAGAAAACAAATATGGATGAGAGTCCAGCGGGTGGAGGTTTAGATATCGGGTTTAGATTAGAGAATTCTGAAACTTATAATAAATCACATTAGTTATAAAGCATTACATGATAAATGACTCAACATAAACTCAAGTAATCAAAATATACTAACACGAAATTAAAATAATAACATTATTCTTCTTCTCATCACCCTAAATCCGTCACCCCTACCCTTTGGAGAGAGTTAGAAACTCATGGATGGAGGGAAGGAGAAGAGGTCCTAGAGAAACTACAAAAGAAAACAAAAAAACAAGAAATAAAATAACAGAATTTTATTACTAAAATATGGAACAAAAACTAAGGACTAGGACCCTTCACAACATCATTTCGGGGCTATTTATAGCCGATACAAGTGACCTAAGTATAAAATAGGAAAGTACACGCGTCAAGACACGACTGGACAAAATCTGGAGCCACGGATCGCAAGGGGTGCGGCGTTTCCGCCGCACAATATATGTAAGATGCGGCGATTTCGCCGCAATATCTGCTCTGATTTAATCTGGATTTTTCCTGTGTGTTTATGGTATGATTTAAATGTCCTTTGCGCGTCTGGATTGATTTCTTTCCTTTCTTTTGAGCTCCGAATTTATTTCTTCATATATTTGGAGATCCAATTTGATTTTTCTTTAGAACTTCTCCAAAATAATATTTTGGTCCTTTAATTTGCAATCGGGTCCTCGACTTTCTGCAATTAAGTCCCTGACTACTTTTGTGCTTAAGTCCTTGACCTTTTTTGTAATTAGGTCTTTGAATGCTTTTTAAGCTTGGATGGACTTCCATTTGACTCCCGATAATCTTGACTTGGTCTTTATGATAGAAATGAGTCTTTTGCACGCGTTTAAGCTTGGGATATGGGTAATTTGCATTCAGGTCCCTGTATTCTATAAATAAGACTAAACACATACTTTAGTAGAATTTATTGATATAAAATTAATCTAAATGAAAGACATATGATGCAATGTATGCAATGCATCAAATACCCCCACACCTACATTTTGCTAGTTCCTAGCAAAATAGAGTATAAGAAAAATGAAAATAAGGAAATCCTAACTCACTTTCGTAGGAATCACGGTTGCACTTAGCATGTGCAACAAGCCTTTAAACCCCTAAGTTTCCTTAGAGGACGAGTTGTGTCTCGTGAGGGTTTTCGGTTGACACACCCACAAAGTCTTAATTCAACATTTCATTAATAACTCTCAATATCTTCACCTCAACCTTATACATCTCACTTAGAATTCTTGCATGCTCATTATATAAATCTAACTCATAAAAATTCTGACTTGGTCTTTGTTCCTCCAACATTCACACCACTAACCCTTCTACACATGTTATCACTTAAATCATTTTGCACGCCTCCTCTGGTGGTGAAGTATCATTCGGATCAACCATTGCGTGGATCATTCTTTTAGCTTTGGGCCTTGAGTATCTTAAAGTATTTTTTTCCTGTGATTCAAGACATTTGCTTTATTGACACTTTTACCCTTTTTGCATTCGTGTAGCGAGTTTGGTCGATAATCCCGAGCTGGCAGACTCAAGTTACCGGGTTTCAAGATACCCCTATGGACCAGCGACTCGAAGGCTTGGGCTTTTGTAATCATTTTGCAAAATGTGCTTTCCTCACTTTATTCTTTTATTTTCCTCAAGGCTTAATTGCTATTAGAAGTCCACACCTCTGCTTTTTATCAACCACTTTAAAGATTTGATTCAACCAATTTAAGTGCATACATGTCTTAAAGGATAATGGGTTATTTCTTTGGAACTTAGATTTATGTCATAATTTCTACAAGTAGAACTATATAATAAGGAACAAAAACTCAATGCATTTTGAACACGGGTTTTGGCAGTTCAATCTTAAGCTATGTCATGGAACAATGATTTTTTTTAACAAACAGAATATAAAGATAGATAAACACCCCCCACACCTAAATCATGCATTGTCCTCAATGTATGCAAAGATAAAGCAAATGCACTTATTACCTGAGTCAACTGTGGTGGAGGGATTGAATTTTCTAAGAGTCAACCATAGTCAGAAGTGGATTGAATGAAATCATGTTGGTGCATGTTGTAGGATCGTGTGGGTTATGGGTCCACTAATCACTTTTAAAAACTAATCACCTACTCCTTTTATCGATAGAGTTATATGCAGCGGAATTTAAACAATAAAACGAGCAAGTAAGAAATAATGCAAACCACAAAGACGCGTCAGTTTTTATAGAGGTTCGGCACCCCACCCGGGTCCTAGTCCTCTCTTGTAAGCTCCGCTCGACTCCGCGAGCTCCGCCTACGTCTTCACTAACCACTCCCCGTTCCGGCCTGGGAGAGAACGCCTTTTACACCACAAGCACCGCGAACAACCTCGCTTGCTTGAATTCTTCCTCTCAAAATCCGAGAGGGACACTTCAGGCTTTCACCGAAGTCCTTGCTTCCTTTGACAAACAATTGAGTGGAGCAACACTCTCTAATTCTTGAGCACACTTGAATAGGATTGGAATTAAGACTAAAGTGTGGAAGGTTTGAAGCTTTGAGTGTTTCGGATTCTCTCTAATGTATTGGACAAGTTTGTAGTGGGAGAGTTGTGTTAAAATGTGTTTTACAACTTCTTATATAGGCATTAGAGAGAATAGAGCCGTTGGGATTGATTGGGTAAGAGTTGATGTGTGATTACACAAAAATAAAAACTGCAGGACCCAATTCTGGATAAAATCGGTCGACCGAAATGGGAAGAACGGTCGACCGTTTGGCAGTTTTGCACAAGGTTCGGTCGTCCGGTAAGGAAACGGTCGACCGCCCAACGCTACGACTTAGGTACACTTAAGTCATCGGTCGAACACCTAAAGGGGAACGGTCGACCGATTTGTACCAGGCTCTTTGGGGTTGACAAACGATTAGATATTCGGTCGACCGAAACAGGTCTAGCGGTCGACCGATTTTCAACAGACACTTTGGGGTTTGTCAAGAGATGGACAACCGGTCGACCGATCTTGGTCCTCGGTCGACCGATATATGAAATGTATTTGGGGTATTATTGTTTTAATACGAATACGACCGTTGGGTATATACGACAAAAACAACGGTCGGAAAATTAAGTTCAAACGGTCGACCGAAAGAGAAGGTGCGGTCGACCGAAATTTGGCAGGGAAACACAAAATAGAATACTTGATCATCCGGTCGACCGAACGGCCTATTGCGGTCGACCGAATGTAGGCAGACAGTTAGGGTTCAGGTTTAGTGTTTTCCGGTCTAAGTTTGGGTGATCTATTGAAGTCCAAATTATGTGAACTTTTGTGTGTGACTTCTATAAGGAACCTAGAGTGTGTTTAAGTTAATTTTAGCTCAAGTATGCTCAATATACACAAGTTCCTAAATACTCAAAGAAATGCAAAATACATGTCTTCAAATCAGCTTGATTACATGTCTTGACTTGATTTCCTTTCTTCCTGGAGTCTTGATCACCTGTAGAAGTTAGCACAAGGCAATATATATGCAATGCAATATGAGTGCTACTCTACATGATTATAATTAAGATTAGGTTGATTAAATCATCAAAACATAGATTAAGGCCAAAAAGCCAACACATGTATCCAGTTGAATTGTTCCCCATGTTGCACTGAGAGTCCTGAGGCACAGATTCCACACCCCTCACATGTGTTGGTTCTCTTATTTGCTCGAGTGATGGTGGGTGTGTAGAAGAATTACTCCCCTTTTTCTCACTTCCTTTTGATTTTGTGATGATTTATTTGATTCAGAAATCTTATAGATACGCGATCTCATCACAACATCACTTTGATTGCATACTATTTCTGGCTCATTATCAACATGAAAGATATTAAATTCAGCTTTTAAGTTTCCAAAAGATAGTTGCATGAGCCCATTCCGACAATTTATCAAAGCTTCAGAAGTGGCTAAAAAGGGTCTGCCTAGTATTACAGGGATTTGTCTCTTAGGATTAACAACCGGTTCAGTGTCAAGAACGACAAAATCCACTGGGTAAATGAAGTCACCAACCTTGATCAAAACGTCCCCTACTATACCTCTTGGTTTCTTAATAGAGCAATCAACAAATTGAAGGGTTGTCTTAGAGGGTTTTAATGGACCAAGGTTGAGTTTCTCGTAGACAGAGAACGGGAGTAAGTTAACACTAGCACCAAGGTCTAGAAGGGCTTTGTTGATAAAAGTATCTCCCATCGCACATGAAATTGTGGGACACCCAGGGTCCTTATACTTTATAGGAGACGAGTTTGACAGAGTAGAGCTTATATTGTCTAAGTGCTTCTGGTTTATCATCAAACATTTCGGCAACATCTGGAATCATATCCTCTAACTGATCATCATCTTTAACATCTTTCTGTGACGAACTATCACTTTCTTTACGTATTTCATTCTCACCATGCCATATCCATCGTGTATAACCTACATCAAAACCTTTCTCAAACATATGAGCCTTGATCTCTTTTACATCTCTTAAGAGCATGTTAAGACACTTCCTACACGGAAAAAAGACGTTTCCTTCATTTCTAAAATGCATATTCTTTTGTGCAAACTCTAGAAATTTATCAACTTCGTACTCATACACATCACTCAATCGACTTGCAAAAATCCAATATCGATTCATTGTTATCTACACAACAACACAAACAATCGTGATATAAAGTGAACCCAATATATAGGAATTTTAGAGTAACCCAAACACAAAATTAACATCACAAGATTAACACAAAATTAACATCACAAAAATCACAAAATTAACATCACATCACAAAAATCACAAATTTAACCCCTGGATATCAACACAAAATTAACATCACAAGTTTAACACAAAATTAACATCACATCACAAAAATCACAAATTTAACACCTGGCTATTAACACAAAATTAACATCACAAAAATCAGCTTTCTACTAGCATAGTAGCATGCATTCAAAGACATTTAATCCAATCATGTAAAAAGGATCAATGTGGATAACATGGACTACAATGTTATTTTGGATGAGGATCATTTGAAAACTAATGAGATTGCTAGAAAGACCCATCTATTTCATTGTCATTACAAGATTGATTTTGTAGTGTTAGGGAAAATAACTAAAATGTACTTACGCAACACAAGGAGAGAGCGACTGTGACTTTTGCTTCTGAATTTGGTAGGTTCGGCGTTGCCGATGTTGGTGGCTTTAAGTCAACATATCTAAAGGAATAAAAAAATTAGCTGGTAGACTTAACAGTATAAAGCAAATGCATGCTTACACGGTTGTCGAGTAGATTCACTCTCGCTACTACTTATTTCCGTAGGAGAAGAATTTTTGGTCGTAGGTTCTGTGGCAGCATTTTCTTTTGTTGGACTGGTTGGTGTTGGAGTTGGAGATGTTACGATGAAGTGGTGGCTGGGGTTGCGGTGGGTTGTGGCGGGTTTAGGGGTGGTGGCTAGGGTTGTGGTGGGTTTAAGGGTTGCGGTGGGTTGGATCAGAGATGTATCAGGAGAGGTTTGTGGGGTTAATTTGAGTTGGGATGTCGTTTTAAAAAATACATATATCACGTCGGTTTGAAGACAAGTCCGACGTGCTAGTAGGGCTATATTTCTATTTGCACATCAGAGACCCAAAAAGGCTCACCTGATTCGTCTAACTGGTCGAGCAAAATTGATAGTGGTCTACCACGTCAGATTTCCTCCATATCTGACGTGGTAGACCCCTCATCAATTTTGGGTTTTGATGGTTGTAATCCAGACTCAAACACCTGCACAGAAAATGTAACTCACATCCAATTTATCCAACTGTTCGAGCAATTGATAAGGGGTCTACGACGTTAGATATCCTCCATATTCGACGTGACACAAGTCTCTACCATGTCGGATATGGAGGACATCCGACGTGGTAGACCCCTTATCAATTTGAGTTGTAATCCAGACTCAAATTCCTACTCAGAAAATTTAACTCAACTAATTTATCCAACTGGTCGACCACAATTGATAAGGGGTCTACGATGTCAGATGTCCGCCATATTCGACATGGTAGAGACCTGTATCACGTCGGATATGGAGTAAGTCCAACGTGGTAGACCCCTTATCAATTTTGGGTTTTGATGGTTGTAAGTCAGACTCAAACCCCTGCAAAGAAAATGTAATTCATATCCAATTTATCGAATTGGTCGACCACAATTGATAAGGGGTCTACCACGTCGGATGTCCTCCATATCCGACGTGGTAGAGACTTGTATCACGTCGGATATGGAGTAAGTCCAACGTGGTAGACCCCTTATCAATTTTGGGTTTTGATGGTTGTAAGTCAGACTCAACCCTCTGCACAGAAAATGTAATTCATATCCAATTTATCCAACTGGTCGACCACAATTGATAAGGGGTCTACCACATCAGATGTTCTCCATATCCGACGTGGCAGAGACCTGTATCACATCGGATATGGAGTAAGTCGGACGTGGTAGACCCCTTATCAATTTTGGGTTTTGATGGTTGTAAGTCAGACTCAACCCTCAGTACAGAAAATGTAACTCATATCAAAGTTATCAAAGTTGTCGACCGCAATTGATAAGGGGTCTACCATGTCGGATGTCGTCCATATGCAACATGGTAAGGACCTGTATCACATCGGACATGGAGTAAATCCGACGTGGTAGACCCTTTACCAATTTTGGGTTTTGATCTTTGTAAGTTAGACTCAAACGCCTACACAGAAAATGTAACTCATATCTAATTCATAAATACTCATATACAATCCAACACAAAAGTATACTCATATACAATCCAACACAAAAATGTAACTCATATCCAATATTCATCCACTATTTAAATACCAATATTTAATGACTGTTAATTAGACTTTATTTTTTAGCATATGACCAATAAGGTAAGCAGACCACCTCTCTCGAGTTCCGTCTATCTCTTCTTGTGAAAACGGTTGAAGGTCAGGTTCAAAAATCTACAATAATGAATTCTTTTAAAATGATTAAAATAACAAAACCATTACAACCTAAAATGTGGAGTTACATATTGAAGATACATGTCGTAAATCTCCAACTTCCAACTCACGTTGACAATTTGTTCCATATAAGTCATTGCGTAATAACCACATTTAGTATTTCCAGCTTGTCTACGGTACTACAACAATTACAAATAAAAAAAATCATGATTATATCCAAATGATGAAATGAATGCATATTAATGGTTTCATGGTTTACTTTAATAATGAACAATTTTACCTTCATGGCATGCAAAGTTGTTAGCTTCTTCTGACTCCTTTTTCGACCCATCACTTTATATATATCCATAGCTCTGTAAAAATTACACAAATGGTCAGACGTTTTAATCAAATATGCAACTATTGAAAAATTAGTTAATTAATTTAAATTAACTATACTAAACGTAACTTACAATTGAACAATATTCTTCAATGATTGCCTTGGTTTATTTGATGCTAGAGGATCAAACCAATATGCAGTATTCGTACTACGAACCAAAATGGCCAACATCCAATGATCATCGTAAATCAATCATGTTAAATAACGTTATTAATACCCTAAAATTAATATAAGAAGTAATATAAAATATAATGAAATACTTACGCCTCCCAATATGGTGCTAGAAATAAATTCTTCTCGATTTCACATATAATCTCCGCAATCTTTTGCGGTCTATTGTCATTGCTTGAATTTCCTTGAAACAGGAATATTGTAGGACACAAATAACCAACTTTTTCCCCAAACGGAAATTCATAGAGAAGCCTATTCAAGAAGAAATATATCATAACTAATATCAAAGAATTCGTAATTGTAATTTTTAATATAAAAAGAACAAAATGACTTACTTTAATTGAACTTGGATGATTGTTATACAGAACTTTTCCATCCTCAAAAATTGCATGACATCTTTTATTACGACATACAACTTATTTTCGATTCCATCGTCGATCATTTTTCCTACAATTTCTTTATTCATCACACTTTCAACTGTAGAATCTTCATTCTTATGTCGTATGAAATTGTATAACATTTGACAATTCGGAGGAAATTGTCTCTTGCCAAATACAATTCCAGTTTTAGATTACTTGGATGTTGGACCTTCAACCTTTTGAAATTAAAAAGCTATATTATTAGAACTCATTCACATGATTACTATATATCAACCATTTACGCAATTATTAAATTTAAGGTTGATACCTTTGCATTCACATTTATTTTAATCAATGAACAGGCCATTGCAAGACCCATCCTTCAGTATCACCCACCGTTTGAACTTCAGATTCAGGAATTGGTAGGAGTGCATCACCACAAACAGATTTATCCAAAGTCACCTTCAAATTCATGGATTCAATTTGTTAACCGTGATGCAACTTTAGTGTGTACACCTTCCCTTATGCTACAAGTCGCATATCCGGATCATTCACAAAGAGTTCACATTGGCCTCCATCCAATAAATTTCAAAACAAAATTTATCACATGTACTACAATGCAAAATGAAAAATAAATACTTATAATTTGTAAATTTACCTCAAAATGGTCAAGTGTGTCTTGCTCAGATACTTCTTGGGGGAACACCTCCCTAGGTTGTACACTGACAGCACTATGGGGTGTTGGTACATCTGTGGCAATATTGGTGGAAACTCCAAGGTGTTTATACAAACTCGTCACCAGGTTTTCCAGGTGATGGATCTTCTCGTCGCATATCACGTGATCAACTTCGTAATGACTTCGTGAGGATGTTGAACCAAAATACTGACGTAGTCCTATTCGACTACCTACTTTGCGTATTCGCCAAGGATCCTCCTGCTTACCCAAGGTTGGGACAATATATCATTTCTTCTATTTGAAACAAATTCTCGATAGGAAGCTTTTATTGAAAGTTCATCCTATACAAAATTAATTTAGAAAATTATTATTAATTAATAACCACATACGTACACAAAGCATAAAATTAAAGTTAACTTACAATCTTGGAGGCAACTAGTTCAAACTCTTCATTAATGTAGCTGCCTTCCGGAGTAATACGCACTCGCTTCTTCTTTTCTTCTCTAGATATCGGAGATGGAGGCAACAAATTACTTGTATGCTCTTCACTCATACGAGCTTCCACAACTTCTTGTTTTTGGAAAAAAATTCCGTCATCATATCTTCCTCAAGTTTGCGGTAACCCCCTCTGGACAATCTATGCTGAAACTTGTTACTAGATTGTCGTTTCTTGTTCTGCTCTCGTATTTCTTGAAAAAGAATATAATGGATTAATTATAAAATAAAAATTATAAATTCTACGTATGAAAAATGAGTATATAATACCATAAATTATGGAGAAAGTTTGATTCTTTTGAACTCAACCCATGTTATCGGCGAAATGAAACTGTAAGTATCACAAGGGTCACGATCCTTATATTGCCCAAAGATAAACATGTACGTGAGCCTTGTTTTAAATTCTTTCCACCGGTTACCAACATATGAAATCCACTTCTTCTTCAACACTTTAGTGGATTAAAAAATGAATTTGTCCTACAATCAAAAAAATGTAAATTAGAATCAATAAATGGGGAAATTCTAAATAAAACTAACAAACAAAGACAGACCGTTATATCCTCCCAAATTTGTTCTTTAGAAAAGAATCGACATGTGACCAACTTTCAATACAGATATCAACCTTGATTCTAGTGATGGTACCCAAATAACTAGGCCAATAAATTTTATTCTCTCCAATCGGCTCTCAGAGAGAATCAAAGTCGAACGGCAATGGACCTTCACGTTTTATTTTTTGTTGCAACTCTAACATAAGAGTTGCTCCACGTAGAGGAACCGATGTCGAGCCTTCAACGTCAGTTTGGGTGTGGTTCTTCTTGCTGGGAGCCATTAACTTGAAAGAATACAAAAAAAAAACTTTTGGAATGAATTCTTGATCCAAGGTTGGAGCCATTATGAATATGGTTAAGACTATGAACTCCATAAACGATAATTTTTTTACTTAGCTACTAAAATCTCTTATATTTTTGAAACTATTTTTTACAAGTGACCATTTTTTGGTAGAATGAATCTTAGACAAAACCAATCAGAATTAAAACAAAACCAATCAGAATTCTGGGGCGGGTGTTTTTACGAATACCCTACCACGTCGGATAAATTATGCACCGACGTGGAAGACCCCCCTACAACGTCGGATAAATTGAACACCGATGTAGGAAGACCCCCTACAACATGGGATAAATTGACACCGACGTAGGAAGACCCACTACAATGTCAGATAAATTGAACACGAACGTGGAAGACATATACAAAAACACAAAACTCGTAATGCATTTCCATATGTATGTTTATAGCCAAATAACTTGACATGAAAGAAGATCGAGCAAACAAACATTTTTCCAACACAATAACAAAAGAAATATTGCCGAAAGACCCTCCAAAGAAAAGAAATAAACAAAGAAATGTTGTTTGTCGAAGAATTACATTTCCGCGTTGTTGGAGGGAGAGGTCGCTCGGGGAAGGGGGTTTTTGGGAAGTAAGGGAAGAGGAATGATCGGGAAGTTAGGAGAGGTTGTACGAATAAGGAAAGAGGAATTCTCTGATCGACAAGACGAAGGGTTTTGTGTTTCTCAAATTTTGGGTTTGAGTTTATGGAAACCTGACCATGTCGGACTAATTAGTCACTGACGTGGTTGGGTGTACACTACCATGTCAGATTAGTTATTGGCCAACGTGATAGGGTGTCATACCACGTTGGTCGACAAGGCCGACGTGGTAGGGTATGAATTATTTAAAAAATAATCATAAATGAACCTTCCACGTTGGTCTGTGTAAACGCCCACATGGAAGACCCCCTACCATGTCAGATTCTATGACCGAGGTGGTAGGATGTTGGAATATGGACCTTCCACGTCGGTTTGTTAATAGCTGACATGGTAAACTCTTTGCCACGTCGGTTTAGTAATGTCCGATGTGATAGGATCGACGTGATAGTCCGACTTTCCAGTAGTGTACCCGTATCCATACCTGCCTAACTAAACAGGTACGAGTATATATCCATTTAAATGTTTTCGTACCCGTACCTGCCTCGTTTAAGTGTCTAATTATTTCTTTATTATTTTAACTATATATTATATATTAATTTAAATACTAACTAAATAATTAAACGAGTAAGTGGGTAAATAGGTATGGATAGAGGTATACCCATACCTGGCCTATTTATTAAACAGGCAAATCAAGTTTGGGGAAACGTGTATAATTTTTTAAATAGGTACAAAAACCGTACTTGTACCTATACCTGCTTATTAAATGGGGTAGGTAAACAAGTAATACCCACCGCAGTTACACTCCTAAGATTAACCACGTTGGTAATTTTCCTATAAAATGACGTGGCAAACAATTAATTTTTTTATTGCGTTCTCACTTATAGTTTTCACTACAAAATCAAACACACAAACCCTAATCTATACCCCAAACCAAATTCGACCCCATCCCCATCCCTCTTTGCTCACCAACCCCCTTCGTGCTCTACGTCTCGGAGCCCTGACTATCGCTCTCCAGCCTTGCATCACACCCTCGGAGTCCCGACCAGCCCCACGCTACCCGCCCCGTCTCTGACCAGTGTCACCCCAGACCCCACCTTGTCCAGCCCCCACGTTGTCCAGACCCCACTATGCTCAACCCCCACCCCAACCAGACCCCACCTTGACACACCCATGCCATCTAGACCCCACCACGTCCGTCCATCCTCCGGTCGTTCAGTCCTTTCTACAGCCACCTCCGATCGCCCAACTCATGCTGTTCAGACCCCATAGTAGCCTCCTCTGGTCGCTCAAGTCTTGCCCCTCAACAAGGGTGCCAACATACTCTCTTTGGTTGTTGGTCGTGTTGTTCTTATTTGATGATAATGATGATTTTGGGTTGTTTATCAGTTGATTGAGATCTTGGGTTGGCATCTTGAAACTACCATTAAATATCAACTATTGGCTTCCGAGATTGGGTTTTTAGGAGTTTAGGGGCGTGTTTGTTAATTAATTGATGTTCTTGTTAGGGTTTTAGAAGTTGGGAGATGTTGTGTATAGTTGAATTGAATTCGTAGCTCATGTTGTTCCACACGATTTGTGTGTATTGTCATATAATTCGTGTAACGAGTTTATTCTTCATGTTCAATTAAGGTGTTTTTGAATGTTGACGCTTGTTGGATTCAAATGTTTGATCATTTGATATATGGTTGATGAAATTGAATGTTAGAATGTTTTGTGATGTTTGTGATATATAGTTGTGTATGCTTGTGTTTTATCTCCCACGGTAAATTTGATTAGAATGAAATTTTAAGGGGAGGTTCTATAGAAATTTCGGAAAATTCATTTATAATGGTCATATTTTACGTAGTGTGTGATTATTTCTCTTAGGGTACAAATAACTATGGATCGAAATTGGATTTTTGCAAGTTGTATGAGTGATGAGTATGATGTTGGGTTTGATAAATTTCTAAAGTTTACCCAAAAGAATGCAGATGTTAAAAAGGAAGGAAATGTCTTGTATCCATGCAGAAGTTGTCTTAACATGTTATTACGAGAAGTAAAAGAGATAAAAACTCACTTGTTCGAGAAGGTTTTGATGAAGGATAGACATGTTGGATTTGGCATGGTGAAAATGAAGAACGTATGAAGGACGAAAGTGATAGTGAGTCATAGGAATATGTCAAAGATGGTGATCAGTTAGAGGATACGATCTGAGATGTTGTCGATAAATTTGGTGATAAACCCAATGTAATTGGTAGTCTACTATCTCATAATGATAAACCTTTTTGTATTTGGGTTGCACCGAGTTTAATAGGTTGTCTGTAGTGTTAAGATTGTATACCTTGAAAGTAGCAAACAGTTGGAGTGATGTCAGTGTCACTTCCTTACTAAAGTTGCTGAAAGAGATTCTTCCAGATAGCAATAAACTTCCAGATCGTACCTATGAGGCTAAAAAGATATTGTGTCCGATGGGAATTTAGTATAGGAAAATGCATGCATGTCGTAATGATTGTATACTATATAGGGGTCAGTTTGAAAACCAACGCTATTGTCATGTTTGTAATGTCTCACAGTACAAACAAATGAAAAATGTGAGTGGTGATGAGAACGAAAACCACTAAAAGGGACACCTGTAAAGATGTCATGGTCTCTTTCGATAATTCTATGTTTGAAGCATTTGTTTGCATGTTTCTAGGACTCGAAGAACCTGACATGACATGCAAATTGGGAGACAGTGAATGATTAATTACTTTGACATCCTGTAAATTCTCTCAAGTGGAAGAAAATTGATTTAAATTTTCCATTATTTGGTGAGGAATCTAAAAATCTGAGACTTGATCTGTGTACTGATGGAATGAATCCTTATGGTAATTTGAGCAACCTTCACAGCTCGTTATATTTTTGCTTTTTATTTACAATATCCCTCCGTGGTTAAGCATCAAATGAAGATACATGATTTTATCGTTAATAATTTCTGATCCAAAACAACTATGAATGACATTGATGTGTATTTGAGACCCTTAATTGATGACCTAAAGAAATTGTGGGACGATGATGAGCAAGTGTGGGATGCCATCGTCAACCGTCATTACTATGCGTGTGACGATCTTTACAATAAATGACTTTCCTACATATGGAAATCTGGTTAGATATTTCGTGAAAGGCGACAAAGCATGTCCATGTTATGAAGAAAACTCATGTTCCTTGCAGATAGTGCATGGTAATAAGACGATATATATTGGTCATCAGAGATTTCTTCCTATGAGTTATTCGTACCATAGACTAAAGAATACATTCAATGGACAACAAGAATATAAGGAACCACCAATAGAAATTTGTGTCGAACAAGTATATGAACATGTGAAGAATATTCATTGCGAATTCGGCAAGCCTTACAGGTGCCGAAATGATAAGTGCAGTTGGAAAAAATCTATTTTTTGACCTACCCTATGGGGAGACTTTAGAAGTTAGACATTGTTTTGATTTGATGCATGTAGAAAAAATATTTGTGATAGTTTATTGGGAACTCTTCTAAACATACCTGGTAAGACTAAAGACGAATATAATGCCAGACTTGATCTGGTTGAACTTGTTATACGAGCAAAACTAGCACAAGAGAATAAAGGGAACTGCAAATATTTACTACAAGCTTGTTACACATTGTCCAAAAAAGAGAAGTTAACTTCGATGAAAGTTTTAAACTACTTGATTTGAAGTCTCATGATTAGCATACATTGATGCAGCATTTGGTACTTGTTTCTATTACATTGATATTGTCGAAACACGTTAGACACACTATTATCAAACTTTGTTTTTTCTTCAACAAAATTTGCAGCGAAGTACTTGATCTGAAGTACTTGGATAAGTTACAAAATGAACCGGTTGTTAAATATGTCAACTAGAAATGTATTTCCCCACATCATTTTTTGACATTATGTTGCATTTGGCGGTTCATCTAATTGAGAAGTTAAATTAGCTGGACCAATAGTGCTGAGATGGATGTATCCTTTTGAGTGGTACATGGGTGTGTTAACTAAAGGGTTATTATAACAATCGTCGGAGGCCCGATGCTAGCATCGTTGAAGGCTACATAGCCCAGGAGGTTATAAGATATTGTAATGAGTACTTGACTTATACAAAATGTGTGGGACTTCCTAAGAATTGTCTTGAAGACAATGTTGGAGGTAATAATACATGTGGTCCAAAGTTGAGAAGTCCAAAGAGTGAGGATCTCTTGAAAATGTATTTTTATGTGTTGTGCAATTCTAACGAGGTGTAACCTTTTTTGGATGAGCACAAGTCCCTAATGACGGAAAAACATCCTCCATGGAATGATCAACAAATAATTAATGCTCACAACAAAGCATTCATTGATTGGTTCAAGAAAATGGTATACGACTGTAATGTTTATGAGAATTTGAAGTGTTTGGCCTATAGACCTAATACCGTTGTCATATTTTATAGTGGCTATGATATCAATTAATACTCCTACAGCAAAATGTAAGAAGATAAGAGCACAATATAGAACAATAGGGTCTGTTTAGTAGCCGAATAATTACATATCTCTATTTTCAAAGATAAAAATACTATATATGCCAACTTGTCATATTATAGTCAAATTGAAGAAATATGGGCGTTGAGCTTCACCAAATTCATTGTGGCAGTATTTAAATGCATGTGAGTGGACAATAACATTGAGCTTCGAATTGATGAGTTGAGATTTACTTTGGTGAACCTCTCAATAAAGAAGGATTCAGGGAAGATCCTTTTATTTTGTCATCTCTCAAGCAAAGCAGATTTTCCATGTAGCAAGCCCTTTTAATAATGAATGGTCGGTAGTTTTAGAAGGAAAATGTCATATTATTTCTCAAGAAGATGTGAATGAAATTGAAGAATTCCCCCATTTTCACAACAAGTGCCTGAACTCAAGTGAGTCGATGAAGATAGAAATGTTGATAACTTACTTATTCGAGTTGATCATCGTGAAGGAATATGGATCGAAGATCCTTGGAGAAAAAATGAAAAACTAAAACATAAGTGTTAAGTTTGTACTTCTTTTGTTTATGTTAAGATCGTATGAGTTTAATATGTTTATGAACTAGCCATTACATTTCATATTGCGTCAAATCTTTTTTTGTTTTCTTCAGGTGAATAACTCCTAACAAGAAGTCCAACATGCTCAATTCGAAGAATGAGAATTAGCGACGCTACAAGTGATGATGATGACATGATATCGTCTCATACCTGCGGAGCTACTCTTATGTTAGAGTTCCACCAAATAATTAAGCGGGAATATTCATTGTCTTTGGAGTTTGATTATGTCTTGGAGCCCACCAGCAAAAACAAAATATATTGGACAAGTTAATTGGGTACTCTTGGCAGAAGAAAAGTAAATATCTGTATTAAGAAGTGGTGAAAAGTGGATGTATCACTAAAAGAACAAATTTGGAGAGATGCAATCGTATGAGTTGGTTTTTAAGATTGTCATTTGAGTTAATTATTTTTCTTTATAGTTTCTTATCTAATTAACACTATTTTTCATCGTTTTTGTGTTGTCGGAAAAAAATATTTTTCAGTCCATTAAAGCATTAAAGAAGTGGATGTCACATGTGGGTAGTCGATGGAAAGATTTCAAAATCAAGTTGACCTCCAATTACATCTTTGGGGAGTATAAGGATCACAATCCATGTGCAATTTGTAATTTTATTTCTCAGAGGACATTAATTCATTTCAAAAGATTAAGACTAACTCAAATTTTTGGTATAATATTCATTCATATTTCTTTATACATTCATAATTCTAGAAACCTTAAGTGTAGGGGTTTTGGTTCATATGTAAATAAGAAATAATTTAGTATGATGTTCTCTCTTCTTGCACGGCTCCTATCACTTGGGAAATTAGGTATGAGGGGGATTTAATACCGGTGCTTTTGAGTCATCTGACTAGGGATGCACCGACCGAACTCCCGTTACACGAGTGGTAGGGATCGCCCTAAGTGGAGATTTGGGTGAAGGTGTACGTGATAGTGTAAGTCATCATAGGCAATGATGCACGAAACTGGATCCTAGGATAATTAAACACCATGTTTTAATTCCTTGTTATAAAAAAAGACAAAGAAAAGAGAAATATAAATAAGAACCTAAATGGACTTTACACAATGTATCATTTCAGGATATTAATGTTGCCGCTGTCTTTTACTTAAGTCCTTAATTAACTTGCACGAATGGTTTCCTAAGATAAGTGTGTGGACAAGATATATGGTGAGTAGTGAGTAATCCATCCCGTTGGGGGCTGGAGAATGAGCTGAAGTGTGGATGTTTTTAGATTTGTGTGACTTTTAATTTTAATATTCGAGCTTCAAATGATTTCCATAGCCATTTTGATGGGTTTCTCACTCTTGCCTTTGATGTGTTAATGGTTCTATTAGATGCTTAGCACATGCTTTGTGATTGATATTTTATCAGTTTAATACCACAAGTGCACGATTTGGTGAAGATACGACAAGTATGGGACATACCACGAGGAGTTGTGTGTGTTGACGTTCCCACTATAGTCAAGTGGGGGGAGAAAAGAGAGTTTGAGGGTATCTAACTACGTGACGAATGCGACGGAAATAAAAACGAGTACCGTAGGAGGTGGAGAATGAATGCGAAGTGTAGATGTGTAAGTTGTATGTGTGTACATTTTACTGCTCATGACATGCATAACATAAAATCCATAATGACCAAAACCCAACTATGCCTCCACATGAATTAAGATTTGACATTGTCATTAAAACATACAAGACATTAATTAAGAGGAGACAATAAGAACATGTGCTCCCACATGCCATCCTTATCTCTTTACCCACTCCAACCTTATCCTCATCTCATCATTCCCCATAAGTGGGCCCACTAGGATCATTCCCCATAAGTGGGCCGCATGTTGCAAAATCTTAATCCATGTATAGACACACTTAGTATTATGGTTATGATAGATTTCCATATTATTCATGTCATGAGCACTTAATTGTACACACACATGAATCACACATGTACACTGTTGCATGCATTTTCCACCTCCTACACGACTAGTTATATTAGGTTTATTTCAGCAATTTGCGTCGCCTTAGTTGGTTAATTCTGATACATTCCATCTTCATTTTCCCCCATTTGAGTATGGTCGACGATGACCCGTACTTGCCACCGCTCCAACCTTGGTCATGCACTTGCGATTTTGAACTTACAATCCCAATCAATGGCTGAAAAGATTGTCAAGAAAAAATAGGAAGATTTAGAGACTAGTTTGAGCGAATAACAAGCAAGTAATTTTTCTCCTCCGTCTACCCCTACTAGGCAAGAAAAGTGGAAGAGAGCTCATGTTGCTCCAGATGGCCGTAACATTAATAATGAGTCTGCAGTAGTTGCGTCTAGGATTATAATTAGTTACATTTATTTCTTGTGGTTTTTATACGTTTACTAATTAATAAAATAGTTTTTAACATTATTTTCATAAAAAGGACGTTCTTACACTAAAAGCTACCCAAAGTGAATTTGTTTCAGATGGTTGGAAGGATATATTGTCTACAACCTTGGGCAAAGAGGAGTATCCTGGGCGAGTATGTGGTGTCAAAAGTCGAATCGGAATAGGTCAATATTTTGGGTTATCATCCTCACATCGTACTTCTAAGGGTGATTACATGAAATGCGATGAAAATATCCATGGGCTAGAAAACCTGTTGAAGAATTTATATAATCACTTTGGAGTTTCCACCAATATTGTTACAACTATACCAACACCACGAAGTATGTCGAGTGTGAATCTTGAGGCTGAAGTACCAATTCCAATCCGTCAACCAAGTATAATTGAGGAAACATAAGTAGAAGCATTTCAGAAGAAGAACTCACTAGTGTGTTCGAGGTGAAGTTTTTATTTGCATTTATTTATTTTCATTTTGTTTAATAGTACTTGAGACAATTTTGTCTTGCTATTTTCAGGATGGAGTTGAATGTAGTCTTTTTGTGAAAGATTCCGAATACACGACTCACGGTATATGGGAAGGTATACAAACTAAAGTTACATCAAGGTCAGAAAATTGGATCAAAAAATATGAAAGTGACTTTGGATAAGTCTATCCATGGTAATGCAATATTGCCAATGCTTGATTATGATGTTCAGACGGTTGGCGATGCGGAAGGATGGGTATTGCAATGGACCCATTCCTTCGTAAAAATAAAAAGAAGGATAAGGTATTAACTTTCATTTTAATAACTTCATAACTGTTGTATATATTATTCATGTAGGTATATTCTAATAATATTTCTTTATGTTTAAGGTTGAAGGTCCAATAGCCAAATGATCTGAAACTTAGGTCATGTTTGACGAGAAACAATTGCCTACGAATTTCAAAATTTTGTACACTTTGACAAAAGATAGACCCAAAGATTCTACAGTTAAAAGTGTTTTGGAGAAAACAATGGTACACGACATAACCAATGACGACATGGAAGCAAAGTTATATGTCAGAATGAATAATGTGATACAATTTTTAAGGATGGAAAAATTGTGTATAAATGCCATCCAAGTTCACTTAAAGTAAGTCATGTTCGTCTTTTTCGTGCATGTTTATATTTCATTTTAATTTCATTCATGTTATATTAATTTTAATAGGTATCTCTACCAAATACTGTTTGGGAAAAGATTTGGTTATTTGTGTCCCACTCTACTATGAATCGTATTCGCAGGGGAGATAGACATTACATGTGAGAATTGGTCTTCTCTTTTCATTAGTCATATACTTTTAACAAATTGATTGATAAATGTAAGGTAGAACATGATTTTGGAATTTTAGTGGATAGTGATTTACATCTTGTTTTGTTTCCAATTGTTGATGTTTTTGAATGTGTTCTTATATGTGAATATGTGACTTAATTATATGAACGGTGTGTGATTGTTGAATGTGTGGTTTATGTGAAGTGAATATTGTGCAACTTCTTGTCTAATTGCGAGGAATTCTGTTATAAATCAAAAATAAAACAGAATTTAAAAAAATCAAATTAAAAGGACATGACACATTGGTTTTTAGGCTGCAAGTAGTACTTTCTTGATTTTTCCTTTTTGTGCCTATTTTATACAATAACTACAAACATAAAAAACATGAACATAGTATCTCACAAATATAAGTTGTCCATCATTCCAAAAGCATATTCAGAGAACTAAGTTGATTAAAAGTAAGTTCAATTGTCAACTACACTTATCCAATGTAAACATTAGTCTAAATAGAACAAAGACAAACAAAGCTTCTAACTAAAAAATGTCTAGTCCAACTATATAAAGTGAAGAAAGATCACAAATTAAACAAAATAAGACAAACTTATGCATCCCCTATGTCTCCCCTTCCATTCCTTGTATCTATTGGAGAAGATTCATCTTGCATTCCATCTTCAACCTAAGTTTCATAAAAAATGATTTTTAGATATTTCAATTAGTGTAAACTTTTATCAATATTTGTAGAAAGTTTTTTGTACCATGTCACTCAAGTTGAAACCAAATCTTCTTGACAATTGGCGAAAATTGTTCATGTTGAGCACTTTGAGCTTCATTCTAAGGCATCCTTTCTTCCATCTCATCGATCATCCTATGTTACTTAGTTTTGATTTCTTGCTGCTGAAGTATCTTTTGTTAATGAGCTCCTATTACATGTTTCCATTCTCTGACTCATTCCAAATTCAACTTCAAAATGTATTTCTTTAGGACTTGGAGCACCTCTACCACCAAACACATCAGTAGGAGTAACAAAAGGGCTTACTCCAAGTACATGACCATGCTCATCATTGCTATCCACAGAACCAGAAATTGACCATTACTTTTGCAAGAGCATCGTTCCTATCGGTGCTAACAACAAAACTAGAATCTCGCATATTGTCTTCCTCTTCTGTCAGTTTATTCTTCACTCACACAATCATCAATCTTAGAAAATAATTTGACATATAAGAAAAAGAAAAAACTTAAAAAATCCATATTATCACCTTAATCTCTACTAGAGCATGACCTTTGTCAAAATGCAACGAACACCACATTTGTGCTTGTGTGGAGGTGGGTCTTCAGAATTCACTTTTCACTGTAAGAATGTACAACAACCACATTTGTATAAATTCGAAGCCAAAAAAACTAATTAAAATAATTGAATTAACTAACTTAGAATTTCCTCAACTTTACGAGTAATAGACTTTGTACCGTCAATGTGTATTATTACATTTTAGCTATGTTGTCCTTGTTCACTTCACTTTTGCACTAATTAAATTTACATAAATTCAATGCTAGTACAAATACAAATTAAAAGTTATCATAACTTGGATTTATTTACAACAAAAAATTACTTTAAATTCTGGTGTTTCCCAATAGTGTAATAGTGCCATTTATTTACAACACAAAATTACTTTAAATTCCGGTGTTTCCTAATAGTGTAATAGTGTAACCCGATGTTGAGGATTGGCTTCATCGGTCAAATCTACTCTCCAAACGCTCAACTAAAACTTGTAATTTGTTTTTCCACCGTTTGCATCTCAAATTCATCCAAGCAATAATCTTCTTCTTATGATGCCCCTCAACATTAAATTGCTCGTAACTAATAAAAGCATTCAATACCTTGGTTCAGCGTAAAGGTTAGATGACAATTTTGGATCATGTAGCAAATAAGACATTATCAACAAACCAGTCTAAAGATAACCCCCAATCCTCACACTCCCTGACCAATTTAGTACATATTTTTCCTCCCAAAATGCTAAGACCAAATCACTTCTAATTTTAATTAATAACCTCCCACAATACATAACTATACTTCATCAAATAAAAGCCACATAAGCAGATACAGTTTAACGTTGAGTTCATTCGTCAAACCTAAACAGAGGAAATAAAAAAAGGTACCATCCGTTTGAGAATCGACCCAACTACTTTGCACATCATTTTCCCCCAATCTAGCACCAATCCATCACCCAAAATCATATCTTCCTTCCCATCTCTGACCCAACACTCCTCCCTCTCAATACCCTCTCTATCCTATAATAAATTCAAGAACTTGTGTCCATTAATATGACGTTACCAACATAGTTCTACACCTCTCTCGTAGTCCCATGCCAAGAAACTTATTTTTTCTTCTTTTTATTTTTGAATTTTCAATTAAGTTCCAAATTATACAACTCACATGACAGTTTTCGATCCCTAACTAATCAAAGACTACAAATGTATCAATTAAGCTAATCTCAACAAGCCAAGTACACACATGAAACTCAAGAGCAGAAAATAATTCAAACACTGAATTGAAAAACAACTGAAGACTACTACAAGTAACATAATCACGAAGAGTTACAGTGAAAACAATAACAATACAATGAAACACAACAAAAGATAATGACAATTAGACAAAACAGATGATAATTGAAATACTTGATTAATGTTAACATATATATTGTCATTATTTGAGAATTTCAAGTTTATAGAATAAAATATGGTAAAAATCAAACCATAGAATGTACGGGATTTAATTTAGTCTTCTTATGTAAAAGTACTTTAACAACATTTTGTGCTATTACTTTATCTGCTTTTGGAAGACAACACCAATCACAATACGTCAGTGGGTACCCTTCCTTACAATGCTACCCACAAATGTTGCTAATGTAACTGCATTAGTTTGACAAGAAGTCCATTTGCATCCCAAACTAAACATTAGCTTATTTTCAGATGTCAGTTCTCATGTAGAAAGGGCTTGGATACATCCACGACGTTTTGTGGAATTTGAACCACCTACACAACAATTTATGAAGTATACAACACAACTTGTATCAATTACAATAAATTATTAAATCCATTTACTAACTTGAGGAAGAAAGTGTTGTGTTAATGTTATCGTCATCCTAAGGAATGTGTGTAGGCATGTCTGCAACTCTATCGTCTTGAGTCTCCAACACCACCTCTTCATGCTCATCCTCTTGTTGAGGCGGTTCTGAAGTTCTATTTGAGGAACCCCTCACAAGACGTCTCAATCTCTTAATCTTTGTGACATATAAAAAATAGAATTTACATGACATGAAATCAATAGTTATAAAAAATAGAAACCAAAGTGACAAAACATGTAACACAATAAAAAATAAAAGATTATGGCATAGAATTATAAATAGTTTACCAGTTATCAACATCCATATCCTCCTCTTCTGCAAGTGGAGGGTCTGCTAATTCTTCAAGGTCGGGTCAACCTGAATTGACAACATCAACTTGAACATGTATATTACTTAAATCAAGAGGAGGAGCTTGACAATATAACTCATCGAAATGTCTTGGCGTGGTCCTAATAATAACAAGTCATTCTTGCTCTACAAAATTCAAGAGTTTTTCTTTCACATAAAAAACTTATAGTGGTTGACTTGCAAAACTGAAAGGTTCATCACTTGCAAAATGCCTATGTGGGTTCACCAAAGTATACCCAAATTTGTCACTTGTTATTCCACTGTCTTGAGAAATGGTGTCATACCAATCACAATTGAATAACATTTCTTTTTAATCATCGAAGTAATCAATCTGGATGATGTCTTTAGAAACACCAAAATATTCAACTTCTCCAGTGACGACTTTGGAATCTCATCTGCTTGACTAATTTTTAGTTGATGTCGTGACTGCCACTACTGCAGAAAGGGAATATATGTCGGATGTACAGGGGTATATACATTAGATATAAGCATTCCTAGACTGATGTATATATGTACGTCATCTATACATAGACGTCGGTCGCGTAAAATCCGACGTCTATACCTAAAGATTAGACGTCGGCTGTTATATAGGACCGACGTCTATACCTAAAGAATATACGTCGGTTGTTATATACATCTGACGTCTATACCTGAAGAATAGATGTAGACTGTTATGTACATCCGACGTCTATACCTTTTCAGAAGAATAGACGTCGGCTAATAAAACATCCGACGTTTATTCCTAAACCTGGACAAAAAAATAAATAGCAATCAGGCCTGCACCAAAAACACTACATAAAAAACACATTCATCCTGCACCAAATGCGTTCACAAATACATACACACTTTCATCCACATATACATACAAGCATTCATGCACAAACACATACATACAAGCATACACAATCATTCAACACACTTGACATTCATTCTAAAAGTGACGCGATTATATTAAGACATAAAATTGTATGTTTGTAATACAAGTAAACTAGCTAAATAAGTTACAAAAATGTTAGTGACATGAGAACCTCTTAGTTCATCAACATGTTTCTGATAAAATAGCGAGCCCATCGATCTCGAGTATCATCGAGCTTTTGTTGCGAGAAGGGATCACTACTTTTTGGAAAGACCTTACTAATATCTAAATATTGTAACTATAACTATACAACTGCATAACGATCTATATTACGTCGGATAAGGATAAGTTTTGATTTGCAAATTCGAGAATTTCCTCCATGTATCTCATCACGTAATAACTGCATTCCGTATTTCCAGTCTGCTTCTGGTACTACAAACATAGAAATTCGCTAAATATATGTTTCTAAGTTAATTAACAAAAATTAGAGAAAGAACTTACTCCCATTCCATGCCATGTTACTCCCGCTTTTGTGGTTGTTCTCCTGCCACCTAATGCTCTGTAAACCTTCATTGTCCTGAGTAGCACAAGTTATTGAAAACCTTCATACAATAATACTAACAAAAATCCACGAATTACAAATACGATGACTAAAATGAACTTACAGATTAAGAAGTTTCTTTATGGAGTCCCTTGGTTTATTCGACCCTAATGGATCAAACTAATATGCGGAATTAGTCGCGAGGCATACAATGACAAGCATCCAATGAGCCCTGTTATATATAATTAGAGGTTTATTACAAAATAAAATGCCACTTTGAATTACAAAGTTTACATGTCAGGATAAGGGAGCAGATAATATCTTTTGTCTTCTTCTTTCATGAGAGTCCCAAGCTGACCCGATTTATCATCATTCCCGTATATATATGTAGATGGGCTGATAAATCTAAATACTTGATCGTCGGGAAAGACTGACCTTCTGGCGTCATAAAAGTGTCTACAAGAGTAAAAATTACATTTTATTATAGTTACGATAAAATTATTCAATACATTTCATCTTATACCACAAAACACTTCACTTGCACGTTGATAATCATTATACACAATGAATCCATCTCCAAGAACTGCATGACAATCTCTTTGGTGACATACAAAACCGAAGGCAACCCTTTAATCCCCTCCTCCAAATCCCATGTACTTAAGGATTGTGATTCGCTACCTACCATACATTGATACAACATTTTGCACCTACTTGAAGCCAATTAATGTTCATCGGAGATTGGTTGTTTGACCCTTTGCTCCGGGGGCTTGACACCTTAGAGATATATATACAGCCGTTAAAAATAAAATTGTTAACAAATTCGAAATTTAAAGTCTCTCAATGTTAAAGTATACCTCATGTGTGTCATTTAGCTCTACTAAATAACTAGGCCACCTCACGAATCCACCGATAGCATCGCCGAGGGTAACAATCTCCTCTTCCGGAAATGGCACCAAAGCACCAACATCTAAGCAACTCCCCACTGCAACCACAACTTCTCCCTCTCCTAGCGCTGTGAAGTGGTGTATGGAGATGTTATAAACTTTCCCGTGTCCCACCAATCTTCGATTAGGCTCTTCGACAAATAGAGCACATCTAGATCCATCCTCGAACTTTCCAAACGAGAGACCGCTTACGAGGGCCAATTCTGAGAATGAGCCACGAAATCATATTGTCGATTGGGGTTGAACACTGGCTGCACTAGAGGAGTGGTCTCCGTGGAAGAACCGGTCCTACGACGGGTATGATAAGTAGGCAAATCACGATCCAATCTCTCTAAAACAAGTTGCAACGTATTCTTCAAATCTTCGATCTCTTGCTAGCATTTGGTATGACCAGTCGACGAAGTAGACCGTTGAGTCTTTCCATAATATTGTCGCAGTCCAACTCTACTCCCTACCCCCCCCCCCCCCCATGCACACGACCGGGATGTTCGTCGTTTCCCAAGGCCTCGCGTAGAATATCATTTCGACCATCAGAAGCATATTTGCCTTGAGATTCTCTCAACTTCAGAGAGTCCTAAAGTTTAAAAAAATATTTACCAATAATTGAAAATATAAAATTACTGAATATGAATTAATAACATATACAGGTGATACAACTTACTATCTTCGAGCTGATCGCTTGCGACTCGTCTGTGACGTACTCCTCTCTGGAGTTTACTCTCGCTCTTTTCCAAGAATTACAACGAGCTACGCGAGAAAGAGGAGATAGGTTACTTGCTTGCTCCTCACTCATATTAGAGTCAAGTGCCTCTTGTTTCTTCAGAGCAATTTTTTCAACCATTATTTGTGCTTATAACATTTGGTACCCCGCTCGAGACATACCATGCGTATACTTGTTAGAAGTTCTAATTTTTTGGTTTTTTGCTCGGATGGCCTAAAACCAAGTTTATTAGATTGGAATTTAAAATAATAACCTAATAAGTTCATAATCTAAATTAAACTCAGTTACCTAAAACTCCAGGCTATCTCTGGATTTTCTGAATTGCTCCCATTGATTCAGAGTGATAAAGTTTTAGACATCGCATGAATTTCTATCATGGTAGTCTCCGAATATGTACTTGTTCATTAAATTTGTTTTGAAGTCCCTCCAACGAACCGACATGTATGTCATCCACTTTTTATTCAACTTGTCAGTGGATTGGAACTCAAAAGATGCCTACAACATGTGAACAACTTTATATATCTCAAACGTTCGACTAAAACTACAGAATTCTATAACAGAATCATTACCTGCACGTTATCCCATATTGTGCCCTTCAACTTCTCATCTACATCGGCCTAAATCGACAAACAAATATCAACTTTGGCCCTTGCTAGGCTACCTAGATAACTTTTCCAATTCTCAGACAGCATGCCTATCGGCTCAAGATGGTCATCAAACTGGATTGGAACTCTACCGCCTCTATTTCTTCTCCCCACGATTTCTTTCATGAGACAAGGATCTCGTGAACTGTATGTCTTCGAGCTTTCAGACTCTGATGGAGTGAGTTTCTTTTTCGGAGCCATGTTACTATAAAAGGTAAAAGGTAAACTCAAGGCATTAACAATTCAAAATCAAGACATTAAATGGTTATTACAATGTATTACAAGAAAATTTGCACATTTACTGTTTTTTTCCTTAATGGATTTTCAGTCCATATACCTTCATTGTGGTCATCTCTAAACATACAAGTCTCAACATTTATTTCCTCGTCTCCTGAGTTCAACTCAGGTGCTTGCTTAGAGAAAGGTGGTGTCTCTTCATACTCGATCAGACTATCATCTGATACAACGTATATAGTTATATTTAAAAAAATTTGGTTGTAGTGGCTCCAACTCCTTGAGGATTGGAATCCATTTGTTAACTTGTATTTCCTTCTTAAGTATCTCAAAGGTTTTAGGGAATTAGGGTTTATGGCCATCAACATAATGATGAATTTCCTTTTGCACTTCACGTTGATGAGATCTTATCTTGTTCATGCATAAATCCATGTAGTATCGTACTCATATTCGTTGAGGACAGTGCATGAAGTATGGGGGAGTTTTATTATCTTTATATAGTCGAGTCTTTTCTTTTCTTTTTGTTTTGTTTTATTTGTATTGTTTGGGTCATGATATTATGCTGCATTTTATATTGGTATATCTTTTTATACCATGATCCTTGGGTGAATTTCCTTATTTTGCTTGCCTAGTGCTTTAATTCTTCCATTTCTTTCGAACTCTTCATGTGTTTGTGAAAGAAAATGTTTTCTGGGTTTTGCGTGTGTTTAACATTTGCAAATTTGTTGAGAGACAAAGTAAAAAGGAAGTCCCAAAATCAACTTGAACATGATGCATTAGGATATCTAGTACACTGACTTTAGATCTTATCTAGTCGTAAGGATGCACCCTGGTTTTCCCTCGGGGGGAGAGTAATCGCAGGGTTAAAGTACTCAAACAAATAAAGAAGTCCACTCTGAACCCAGTGGGTCAAAGAATTTGTGCTTGTTAGTAGAAGGAAGTTTTTTGAAGTTAGGGATCCTTAAACTCCTTTTGTGAAACATTAAGTGTAGAGGTCTTGGTTCATATGTAGAAAAGAAATAAATTAGTATGGTGTTCTCTCTTCTCGCACGACTCCTATTGAAAGGAATGTACATTCTAAAAGTATTCTTTTATATGCCTTTTATTATGAAACTAATGTATAAACATTTTGTTCCTTAATTAATGTATTCGTGTTTGAGAAGTGCTATGGAAGAGGCCCTTGGTCCTTAACCGTAGAGCCCTAAAAAATAATGGTTTGCATAAATCAAAAGTAATTCACAATCATGGTGATTAACATGAGACATTAATTACCAAGATAAAATTGTCATGTTGGTTAAAGGATATTGTAGCTCTACAAATATTTTAACAACATGAGTATATGAAATGGAAAATGTTTTAAAACATTATGGAATTATGTTTGTGTTAATAATGATTTCATTGTGTCGTTGAATCCTAAGATATAAGACCTATGTCTTTTTCACATGAGAAGTATATAATTTGATTATTATCAAAAGCTATCATCATGTATAGTGATAAAGACATTAATTAGTTATATACAACTTGTGCGGGAAAAATGCATATGTCAAAAGATTATCATTGCCCCTCTTCACTTGAGTGATGATATCATTGGGCCCATTGATAACGCCAAACTATAACATGCATAATGTAACTTATGTATAATTGCATAGTTATAATTAGCTTAAGAGATCAAGAAAGGAACATATAATACAAAGATGATACATTCCTACTTTGTATAATATTCTTAATATCATGAGGCAAGATATAGACACAAGTGATATTTTACATATCACAAAATTGATCGTGTTCTGTTCAAGTGATCAAAACATCTTAATTTGTAATTTGGGTAACTATAATGTGTAGCTAGATACCACTTATAATTTATGATACGAAGTATTTTATATCATTTCCAATATAACTAAGATCCTCCTATAGGTCACACCACAAAACTAGGAAACAAGAAATATATAATTTTGTGTTTTATATGATGTATTAAATTTCATATGATATGGAATAAAATACATATAGTAAAATAAAAAATTTAATATGTTGTGATAACGACATGGTTAGAATAACAAATAAATTCGTATGAGATGTATATATTATGGGGTACAATGTTTTGACATTATATATGATAATATATTACACAATATAATGTTATCCGCAACATTATAACATAAAATTTGTTAAATGCAAAATAGCAAAAATTGATTGAACATTTTCGGGAACTGGTCGACCGAATTTAATAGTAACTTTTGAGTTCAGAAACGGTCGACAAAGTGGACGTGTTGTTCGACTGAAAATAGCATGAACTTTGCTTGTTGCGAAACAGTCGACCTGTGTGTTTCGTGGTTCGACCGAAATTATCGGGAACATTCCTAGTGAGGGAACGATTGACGGTTGTGTTTCGTGGTTTGATCAAAATTATCAGGAGCGTTCTTGGTTGGGAATCAGTCAACCCACGGGAAACACAGTCCAATCAAAAATAACAAGGACTTTTCCTGTAGATAAACAGTCGACCATTTGGACTTGTAGTCCAACCAAAATTGTCGATTTGTAACTAATCGGTCGAACGATTGGTTATTTCGGTTGACCGTTTGCCCATGGTTTTGCCTGCATTAACAAGAGAATTTTCCTGATTATGGGATGGATTTAATCCAACTTGGTCAAAGGAGGTTATGGGATGATGATGTTTTAAAATATGATTGGTTTAGATGATAGATAATCAAAGGATCATGTGTAAGTGATTTGCACATGATGTGGGTTTGAGGATGCCCTATAAATAGGTCCTTTTTTCCTTCCTTTGTTTTCATGAATGCAAAAATTCTCTCCTCCATATTTTCTCCATCTCACCCATCTGAAAAACTCAAGTTTAATAGAAGTGTTGGAGATTAAATTCTGTGGAGCATTAAAGGGGTTATTAACTAGATTCTAACCTTACATTAGAGATTGATTGGCTAGCTTTGATCTCCCTAATCTTGTTTATAGTTTGGTGAACACTTGGAGCAAATTTTGAGGCGATTAGAGATTGATTGGCAACCCAATTTTTGACGATTTAAAAGAGTTTTACAAGTCCTTTTGGTATGATCAATGATTAGTAGCATATCATGCATCATATTCATGCTATATATCCTTATTTTTACTTCAATATTGTGCTACTCGAGTGTTTGTTGTTATATTTTAGGTATTAGGTAATAAAGAAGAGAAGGGAAGAGAAAAAGGACTGAAACATAAGACGAAATGACTTAAATGAAGCAAAATGGACCTTTCGGTCATACACAAGGACTCATCTACAAGAGGAAGGACCTGGACGTAAGCTTGAAAGGACCAAAAGCCAAACCGAGAAACTCTGCACCATCATGAGGAGTACTTTGGCAATTAGATTCATGCCCAGACTCCAATTACTGATTAGAGTGAACCCCATGTGACAAATTGAAGAACTTAAGCAGATATCTGAAAATGGGTCCGATCCGAGAAAAAATGGCCACCAATTGGCGACCCAAGATCACCAATTGGTGGTCCCTTTGTCTCAGAATCCGACTCAATTTTGTGGGGATATGGGTTATGTGCGTATGTCTATTATGGGAATGTTTTATTAGTCCCACATTAGGGGATTGTCCCCAGTTTTTTTTTCATGCCTATAAATAGAACTCTTTTTCCTCCTTTGTAATCAACTCCTTGCTTGGTGGTCACTCTCTCTACTTGGAGTAAAAGCCTTGGAGCAAATCTCTAGAGGAGAGATGCTACTTATAATGTGAGTGAGTAATAATAGAAAGTTTTGTAGTTTTATATTGTCTCTTTCAATTCTTGCATGCTTAGTTTAATTTCGTTTTGTCTCCGTTTCTTAATGAGTAGTGAATAGTTCCATCCCCTTTTGGGTGGAGGTGATGTAGAATATGTGATAGTGATTAGTTCTTTTATTTGTGCCATTTCATAAGCTTAATGTAGATCTATACTTGTAGCATACTTAAAATTGTATTAGATGGCATAATACCCACATTAGGTACTTATCTCATGCTACGTTTAGAGTTTATCTTGTTGCTTGTAAAGGTTTGATGGGAATGATTTCTTATGTATGGATCCATGTTTGGTGCACATTCACATTTATGATTTAGGTTGTATGTAGGATTGATTGATGCTCTAATGGCCACAATAGGTACTTATTGCATGCTTAATAATCTAAAATCAACCTCAACTTTATGTGAGATATGCATGTTCATGGTTTGCCATGAGTATCGTGTATCCTACACTTAGATTCTACACTAGCTTCTTCTTGAATGCCATACAAACTATACTTGTTCCTAATTGAAATTAAGACTCACTCACACATACATACCTACACACCTCCACTCCATGGGGGTTTAGTTAAATTGTTAGTTCATTCATAGTGTGGTGTAGTTAGCATAATCAACAACTTCTCCTCTCCTTTTCCACTCGATTTCCGACGAACTAGAGTCAACACACCTCCCTGCAGATCGACCCGTACTTGCCCCGTCTTCACCGACGGCCGTGCATTTGCGTTAAACTTAATTTCACAATATGTTTTTGGTGTTGTTGCTGGGTGGTGCTCTGTCCAGACTCTGGGTTGGACGATTCGAGTGGGTTTAATCCTTTGTTTTTAGTTGATATTTATTTCAGGATGCCACAACATTAAAGGGAGGCTCCCAGACCACCAATTGGCGGTCTCAGGCCTCTGATTGGTTGTGTTTAAAATTGCAACAAAGTTATCTGGGAGCCTAATTTGGCTTCTCTGAACCTATAGTTTTCTCCCAGATCAATAAATAATCAATCCCCCTTTAAATCAACTTGGACCTTAAAATTCAAAGCCAAAGATTAGACTAATTGTCATCTAGGTCATGCATTTTATGTAAACCTTGCACGCACTCATCTTTTCTTTTCTTTACACTTTTTGTTATCGATCGCTGGCATGAGGTACATGCATTCTTCTCTTCTACGTGCATTAGTTAGTAAGGTGCATCGGGACAAGAGTGAGGTGAGTGTTTGTTTGGAGAGTTGATTGCTAGATTAAGACTCAAAATGCTACTAAGGAGGGGTTGTCCCATACAAGATAAGGTGGGGGATTTCATCACCCTTTCCTTTACCACAGAATTCACTCCTAATCAAAAGCCTTAATCTAAAATCAAGTAGACATTGACCACTAGGACTCGGGCGCATTAGGGGAGTGATTTGGTCACGACTGTCATAGCCTGATCGGCGTTGCCCACTTTGTCGATAGTAGGAGAGACGAGATATCCGGATCTTGGCTCACTTGCTGGGCTTTGTGGTCTTCGTCATAGGGAGGTGAGATATGTTGAGGCCGTTTGACCTTGTAATTAGGCGTCGTCTAGCTGTAAGGACCTATAGTAATATTAGGCTGCTCGAGCCGTGTTTGCTAGATTAGGCTTCTACCCTCACCCACTACCCACGCTAGTTATAGGTATTCTTCCCTTCTCATCTTAGTCTCCTCCTCTATATTCTTCGAGTAGTCTCCTCCTCTGATTACACCTTCTGTTGTGTGTGGTTTATGAGTCGAGTCGAGCGTTTTATGCGAGGTTGGGCTCATTCTGGTGAGAGCGCTCGACTTGAGAGTGTATTTTTCTGAGATGGATGGATGATTGACATCATATCATGCATATATTTGTGTCTTATATCCTTTATTTTTAGCCTAAGCAATGCTACGTTTAAGTTTTACGTTTAAGTTTTAAGAATAAACATGTTTAAGAAGAAGAGACTCAAAAAGGACCTAAAAGCAAAGAAAAGGACTAAGTTGCAAGACTTATGGACTAAGATGCAAGAGAGAAGGACCCGGATCTAAAACCAAAAGAACCAATGAGCAAATCAAGAATCTCCACACCATAATGAGGAGTATTTTGGCAATTAGATTCGGGCCTAACCATCAACAACCAAATTGGGTTCATCAAAATCAAGAAATCAAGCCAGATTTGAGCCACCGAAATCTAGACTCGATTAAAGGCATCCAGACCGCCAATCAGCCGTCCAAATGGCCTCAACTTATGTGTGTCTTACTCAGGTCGTGGATTATGTTGTTTTATGTCCATTTATAGTATATGTTTAGTCCCATAGCGGGGGATTGTCCCCGGTTACCTTTTTCTATGACTATAAATAAAACACTTCCTCCTCCTTTGTATTTACCCATTGCCTAGTGGCATTCTCTCTACTTAGAGTAAGCCTTCGAGCAAAACTCAAGTGGAGAAGAATGCTACTTGTAATGTGAGTCATGTAAACAAAATATTTTTTCTTAGTTAGTCTTATATTGTCTCTTTCAATTCTTGCATGTTTAGTTTAATTTCGTTTTGTATTCTTTTCTTAATAAGTAGTGAGTAGTTCCATCCCCATTTGGGGTGGAGGTAATGTAGAATATATGATAGTGATGGGTTCTTTTATTTGTGTCATTTCATATGATTAATATAGATCTATACTTGTAACATGCTTAAAATTGTATTAGATGCGATAATGTCCACACTAGGTACTTATCTCATGCTAGCTTTAGAGTTTATCTTGTTGCTTGAAATGGTTTGATGGGAATGGCTTATTATGTATGGGTCCATGTTTGGTGCACATTCACATGAATGATTTAGGTTGTATGTAGGATTGATTGACGCTCTAATGGCCATACTAGGTACTTATTGCATGCTTGATAATTTAAAATCAACATCAACTTTATGTGAGAAATGCATGTTCATGGTTTGCCATGTAGTGTTGTGTATCCTACACTTAGATTCTACACTAGCTTCTACTTGTATGCCACACAAACTACACTCGTTCTTAACTGAAAGAAAGACCCACTCACACTCACATACCTACACACCTCCACTCTATGGGGATTTAGTTTAATTGTTAGTTCATTCCTAGTTTAGTTTAGTGTAATCAAACTCCTTCTTCCCCTCTTTTCCCAATTTCCTTTGAAAGAACCATAGTTGACAAACATCCTTGTGCATCGACCCGTACTTGCCACCGATTCATCGCGGTCATGCACTTGCGGTTTAAACTTAATTTCACATCAATGGAATAGGGGTTTCACCCCATCTCCGCGTCGAGCTCCTTTGGAGCATAAGGCCGAGTCGTCTCATGGAGGTGAGGGAGAACGGGTTCCATACATGGATTCTTCCTACTAGAAGTGAGGCCTTGAAGCACACACTAAAGTAGGAGGATGCTACTTGAATTGTGAGTCATTTTAATAAAAGTTTCTTTATTATGTTGTTTGTTTTATGTTTCATGTTTTACTTTGTTTAATTTCATTTCATTAGTTTTAGTAGCTTAGTTAATATGCTTTCCTTGCTTAGTTTAATAATTAGTCTAATGTCTAGTAAGTAGTTCCATCCCCTTTGGGGGTGAGTAGATGTTCATACATGCATTAGAGAATGAAATGAATGCTTTATTTACAATGTGTTGATAAAACATGAATGTATGCTTTCTTGTTTAGGATAGAATTTATAACTTGATGAGTTTCGCCAAAATGATTAGACACCTCTCATGTTTGTTTAGGTTCTGAAATAAACAACTTGTATATGTAAATGTTAATCAACTAGGTTGGTGAATGGATTGATAGGTTTTGCCATAACATTTAGACACTTCCTACGCATGATAACACCACCTTCATTTGTGCTTAAAGAATGTGTTCAACACCCACCTCTTTGCATGTGTGCACTCACTCCACCCCTTAGGGGTTTTCCATTTCTGAATTCTAGCACTCTTATTTCGTTCTTTGTTAAGTTTTAGTTAATCGTTTGTTTCTTTCTTTCTCATTTCATACTTCGTAGTGTAGTGTAGCGTAGCATAATCCACTCTCTTCTCCATTTTTTCGACACTTGATTTCATGCAAACGAGAGGCTGCTCACCTCCCTGAGGACGACCCGTATTTGCCACCGCTTCAATGCGGTCGTGCACTTGCGGTTTAATATAAAACGTTCAACAAGTTTTTGGCGCCGTTGCCAGGGAGGTGCCAGTCCAAACTCTTGTTTGGACGATTCGAGTGGATTTAATTTGTGTTGTGTAGTTTTTCTTTCTCTCAGGAGACTTGGAGTCGCTAGGAGGAACATCTGAAGAAGTTTTGAGGCAACCTTGGCACTGTAGACCGCCAATCAGCTGCCCGAGACCACCAATTGGCGGTCTGGTGAGCTCCGTTTACTCTCTTCTTTCTTTGGCATGTTTTCATAATTGATGTAGTGATCTGGGACTTGATTTGGCATGTTTTGAGTTATAGTTTGTTCCCAGATCAATAATCAAACCTCCTTTAAGCAACTTGGACCCTAAAACCCAAAGCAAAAGATTGGGCATTCTTTTTGTTTAGGCATGTAGATTGTCTTTTATTATAGCTTTATTTTAGTTGGTGAGTGCTGGCGTGAGGTACGCACCTTCTACTCTCATTCCTGCATTTCGTATGAACATGCATTAGTTAGTAGGAAGTGCATTGAAACAAGTGTGAGTTGAGTGTTTTGTTTGGAGAGTTGATTGTTAGATTAAGACTCCAAAACGCTACTAAGGAGGGGCTGTCCCATATAAGATAAGGTGGGGGATTTCATCACCCTTTCCTTCACCCCAAAAACCATACTAACCAAGAGCCTACTTTTAAAATCATGTAGACATTGACCCTAAGGATTTCGGGCGCATTAGGAGAGTGATCCGGTCCCAACCGTCATGACCTGATCGGCGTTGCCCACTTTGTCGATAGTAGGAGAGACGAGATCTCCGGATCTTGGCTCACTTGCTGGGCTTTGTGGTCCTCGTCGTAGGTAGGTGAGGCGTGTTAAGGCCGTGTGACCTCGCAGTTAGGCGTCGTCTAGCTGTAAGGACCTATAGCGACCTTAGGATTGCTTGAGCCTTGTTTGCTTGTGTGCTTCTACCTGTACCCATCCGTCGTAGCATAAGGACTTCTTCCCTTCTCTCCTGAGTTATTCTTTCTCTCCTGTGTTCCCCCTTCTTATCCTCTACGCACATTCTTTATTAAAAAAAGGTTTTGTTTTGTGTGTGTGCACCTTTGTGCATGCTTTCGTGGGCACGAGACGAGAGTGGTCGTTTGACGAGAGGCGTTGTCAACCCTGCTTCGGTAGTCGACTTCTCGACGCCTTCCTCCTCTCGTGTCGCACACAGTCCGGGTTCAATCGCTGCTAATTTCCGTGAGGAGGAGCAGTTGCTGGACCCACCTGTTCCACCTGTGCTTCCAGTTGTCGCTCCCATACCTCTACGTGATCGATGCTACCCGAGCCGTATCGCTCTACCCTCATGCATCGTATTGCCAGAAACAAATGGGAACCATTTTGAGGTTAAGCCTCAGTTTATATGCATGCTCCCTCACTTCACTGGGAAAGGTGACCCCTATATCTTTCTCAGGGAATTTGAGGAGGTCTGTGCTATGTTCAAGCTGCAACAACTTAGCACAGACTCCATCCATCTTAGGCTTGTTCCTTTTGCTTTAAAGGATGACGCCAAGAAGTGGTTGTCCAGCAACCAGGCGAATGGCTTTAGGACTTGGGATGAGTTTCAATCTGGAATCCTCAAATACTTTCCAAATCATCAGACTCAAAAATTGAGGAACGAAATCAATTTGTTCTATCAACTTGAGACCGAAACATTTCATGCATATCTAGAGAGGTTCAAGGAGCTACTATCCTCATTCCCTCACCATGGCATCGAGTTGTGGCGCCTGTGTCAGATTGTTTACGAGGGTCTTCACATCCTCTCCCGAACGCTCCTTGAGTCCATATGTCATGGAGAGTTCTTAGGAAAGGATGAAAGGGAGGCATGGGCTTTCCTAGAAGACCTTGCTGAGAAAACAATGCAATGGGAGAGTGTAACGGAACCACCTGCATCATACAGCATAGGAGCGAGGATCGCGAATGCAAACTCGATTGGATCGGGTGCCGCATTTGCTATCGATACCACTACGGCCACCGAGGCACGCATGGCGGCCTTAATGCGCCGTATGGATTCGATTGAGCTCCAAAACCAACAAGGTGCACATTACATGTCCACATCTGGTCCAGTTCCGTGTCACTCATGTGGTAGGATAGGTCATGTAGAAAGAGAGTGTGCGTCCATTCCTCCTGAGATGGAACATGTCAACGCCATCTACGACAGAGCTAGGAATGACCTATACTCATCATCTTATAATCCTGGATGGAGGAACCACCCTAATTTTTCATGAACCAAAAAAATGCCCCGGTTGGTCCTTCAAACGCCTCTCGACCACCTAACCAATCATACCAACCTCCCATGCATGCACAATCTTATCAGCCACCCCAAGCTCCAATCACCAATCAATCGGGTTTCCCAAATTCCAATAATATGGAAACCCGATTCAATTCGCTTGAGACCTTGACTCGTGGACTTGAAAACTCAATGAAATTTTTTATGTCAACCACAAGTCAAGTTCTCACTTCAAATCAGCAGACCATCAAATCTCTAGAGCTTCAGATGGGCCAATTAACTCAGTTTGTACATGAAAGAGAGAGAGAGAGACAGAGAGAGAGAGAGAGGGTCTTTGCCTAGCCAGCCTGAGGCTAACCCCCGCATGTACCAGCAACAACACATGCAAAATGAGAATGTGGTACCTTGGGGGAGGCAAGTGCACCATGTGGAGGAACTTGTTCACCATGTCAATTCCATTGTGACATTAAGGAATGGGAAGCAGGTTGACAATACATTTCCTTGCCACCACCACCATCTATGCAGCCCCTTAGTGGGAATGGTGGTGAAGAAGAGGCTGAGGGTGAGGGTAATACACCAACACCTCCTTCTCAGGCACCGCAGAAAACCTACCTGCCAAAAGCTCCATATCCAAATAGGTTAACCAAAAAGCAGAGTGAGACAATGGACAAGATATTAGAGGTGTTTAAGCAAGTTAAGGTTAACATCCCCTTGTTGAATGTCATCCAACAAATACCTCAATATGCCAAAGTGTTGAAGGATCTCTGTACAACCAAGAGGAAGACCAATGGTCCTAAGAAAGCATTCTTGGCTTCAAATGTAAGCTCAGTTTTGTCCAATCCCGCCTACACAAAATACAAGGACCCTGAGTGTCCTACTATTCGTGGTACGATAGGGGACACTAGCATGAGTAATGTTTTGCCTTATTTAGTATCAGCGGTCAACCTCCACCCATTTTCTGTTTATCAACAGTTAAATTTGGGAGAATTGAAAGCAACTAAGATCACCCTCCAATGGGTGGATAGATCCATTCATATTCCAAAGGGAATTATCGAGGACGTGCTTATCAAAGTTGAAGATTTTATATTTCCAGTCGATTTTGTCATCCTCGATACCAATCCTGTTGCAAACACCCACTTTCAAATACCTTGGATTTTGGGTAGAAATGGTCTCATGAAGCTCTCATTCAGTAACATGAGTGGTGAGTTTCATGTGTTCAACTCTGGTAGGCAACAGGAGCCCATGGATCAACCTTTAAATCTCAATCTCATCCGCCAATTAGAGAAAGCATCGCAAAATCAACGAACACCCCTAACACCAATGCAACCCATTGAGAATGTTTGTGGGGCCAGCGAAAACTCATTGCCTGTCTTTGCAATGCAACAGAGTGAGCTGACATCAAACATGAATGTCCAAAAGGAGTGTTCGTTGCATGATTCAGTTGAGATTACTAGTGAGAGTGAGACACCTAATCATATGCCTATACCAGAAGGTGTCTCTACATCAAGTCCCATGGCCATCTGAGCTTCATCTTGACTCCAACAATGACCCACCTACGACCGAGCTTATGTTTGATGATATAAACGATGGTGGGAGGTCCTTGTTGGATGACTTGGGAGAAACCCCATTCTTAGTGATGCAGGTCTGCTGCATCCTGATTGATTCGTTTTCTATTAACCGCAAGTGCACTGCCACGTTGAAGCGGTGGCAAATACGGGTCGTCCACTGGGAGGTGTGTCGACGTTTGGTTTGTGGTAAGAAAAGGAGAGCAAGATTGATTACATTAACTACACTAGAATGCAAAAAGGAAAGGAAGAGAAGCAATAAAACTAAATCTCATAGGGGGTAGAGAAATAATGTGAATATAAAGATGTGTGTAGGTGTGCTCAATTAAGCTCCTCACAACATGTAGTGCATGAAATCATAAAATGACATCCAACTTTGCCTCCACATGAATTAAGATAAGACTACATCATTAAAACATACAAGACAATAATTGGAATGAAGCTAAATGAACTCATGTATAAAGACTAGACCCTACTATGCCTCCACATGAATTAAGATAAGACTACATCATTAAAACATACAAGACATTAACTAAGGTAAAGGCAACAAGAGTACATACACTACAAATTATGTTTCCAATATTAATTCCCTCGATATCCTAACCTTATCATTCCCCATAAAATAGGTCCACTAATCAAAGCATTAGCTAAGCTTCATTCAAGAGCATTAGCATATCAAAGATAAGAGTGAAAACCCATTAGATGGTTATGGAAATCATATAAAGTTCAAGGGATTAAGATAACACACACTTAATACACTACATGATCATATCACATATTTCTCCACCCCCAAGTGGGGATGGAACTACTCACGATGTGGGACTAAACAAATACCAAAACTAGCCTAAACAAACACTAATACACATGCTCCAGAAAACTCAGTGGATCCGGGAAGATCCGGACCGCCAATTGGCGGTCTACAGGATCTGGATCGAGCTCGTTTTCATTCTGGGCTTTGCTTGGTATATTTGTTGGTCTTGAATGCAACTACTTCGCTTGTTGGAGCTCCGACCTGGATAGAATTGCAAAAATACTTCCCGTGATGGTGTGGTTTTCTGTTTTACTCTTTGGTCCTTCGGTCTTACGTTCAAGTCCTTCTCCTTTGCATCCTAGTCCCCAGGTCTCACAATTCAGTCCTTTTTCCCTACTTTTGGGTCCTTCAATGCTTCATCTCTTCAAACCTATTTATTTCTGAAATTCAAACATAAAACTCGTCACGTAGCATTGCTTAGGTGTAAGATAATGGATATAAGATACAAATATAAGCATGAAATGATGTCAATAAAATACCCCCACACCTAAGTTTTTGCTAGTCCCGAGCAAAACAAAGAAAGAGAAAAACAAACGAGAAACAAGAAATCCTAACTCACTTTCGTAGGAATCACGGTTGCACTTAGCACGTGCAACAAGCCGTTAAACCTCCTTGTTGCCAAGGAGGAGGAGTGTTGTCTCCTGAGGGTTTTCAGCGGATATACCCACAAAATCCGAACAAGATGCATTGTTCAATCTAGACACTCGACTCGTTGGACAAATTTTGTCGATCATTGGACGCGGTAATCCTATGGGCCAACTCTATAAAGGTAATCAGTCCACACACCTAATCTAATGAACCATTCGTGCAAGTTAAATAAGGAATTAAGTGAAAGACATGGACAACCTCAACATCCTCAAGTGATACAAAGTGTAAAGTCCATTAAGGTTCTTATTTGCATTTTTTTCTTCTTTTTGTTTCTTTTCTCATTTTTTTCTTCTTTTCTTTTTATTAGTTTGAGCTTCATTCTCCCAGGGTCAGGTTTCGTGCATCACTGCCCATGAGGACTTACACTATCACGTACACCTTTCCCCAAATCTCCACATAGGGCAATCCCTACCACCCGTGTAACGAGAGTTCGGTCGGCGCATCCGAAGTCAGATGACTCGAAAGCACCAGGCACAAAGTCCCCTCAGACCTACTTTCCCGAGTGATAGGAGCTGTGCGAGAAGTAAGAACACCTACTCACTTATTTCTTATCGACACATGAACCAAAACCCCTACACTTAATGTCTCATAACAAGATTTAAAGGGTCCTTGACAACAACAAACTTCCTTAAGTTAACAGACACGAATTATTGACTCATTAGGTTCAGGGTGGACTTCTTTAAATGTTTGAGCACTGAAACCCTATGATTACTCACCCCACGGGAAATTGGGATGCATCCTAACGACTCGATAAATCGTAAAGCCACTGTACTAGATATCCTAATGCATCAAGTTCAAGACAATTTTGGGAGCTTTCTTTTTACTTTGCCTCTCAACGGTTTTGCACATGCTAAACACACACAAAGCCCACAAAATATTTGCTTTCGCAAACACATGAAGATTTTGAAAGAAATGTGAAAATTTTGAAGCACTAGGCAAGCAAAAGAAGACAAGTGACCCAAGGATCATGGCAAACAGATATATCGATATTAAATGCAGCACACTAACATGACCCTAATAATGCACACAAAAGAAAATAAAATCAAAGGAAAAAGACTCAACTATGTACACACGTAAAACACCCCCTACACCTACTTCATGCATTGTCCTCAATGTATGTGAGCAAGATACTACATGGATTTATGCATGAAAAAGGAGAGATCTCACCAATATGAAGTACAAAGGGAAGTTCAAGGTCATGTTGATGGACACAAACCCGAATTCCCTCAAAACCTGTGAGATGCTAAAGAAAGGATACAAATACGTAAAAGAAATGGAGCCCAAATACACAAGGGTTGGAGCCCACAACAATCGATGCTCACTAAAGGATTCTTTTATTGTACTTTTTTATAACTATGTACAAACATAAGTTCCCATCTTCATTTGTCAAAATACATCAAATGGGAACCCCAAAAGTGGGTCAATGTACTTGGAAAGGGAACATGACACCACGTGGGGCCATAATACTCATGCGTGGGCCCCCTTCACAACGAGCGCAAGATGAAATGAGAGGTTCATGAATTGGACGCAAAGGCATCTCATTCAAAGGATTAAACTGAAAGAGGTTGAACCTCTCAAGAGTTTGGGAAATAAGGGGCAACAGAAGAAGAGTTTCTCACGTTGCCCTGCTGAAGTTATGATCGTCAATCCAAACTCTCCACAACAGGTTGGTACGTCGGAACGAGGTCAAGAACCTCGTTAGGTGATGAGAATTTTATTTATACCGCAAGTGCACGACGTCAATGAAGAAGTGGCAAGTACGGGTCGAACACAAGGAGGGAGAGATATTGTTATTTTTGTGATATTCGATTAGGGAAAGAAATAGAGAGAAATAAGGTTTGTTTGAGATTTTTGGTTTTTTAATTTTCTAAAGCAAGAACAACAAGAACAAATTAAAAATAAAGCAAAGATGGATGGGAGTCCAGAGGGTGGAGGTTTAGATATCGGGTTTAGATTAGAGAATTCTGAAACTTATAATAAATCACATTAGTTATAAAGCATTACATGATAAATGACTCAACATAAACTCAAGTAATCAAAATATACTAACATGAAATTAAAATAATAACTTTATTCTTCTTCTGATCACCCTAAATCTGTCACCCCCACCCTTTGGAGAAAGTTAGAAACTCATGGATGGAGGGAAGGAGAAGGGGTCCTAGAGAAACTACAAAAGAAAACTAAAAACAAGAAATAAAAGAACAGAATTTTATTACTAAAGTATGGAACAAAAACTAAGGACCCTTTACAACATCGTTTCGGGGCTATTTATAGCCGATACAAGGGATCCCAATATATAAAAGGAAAGTACACGCGTCAATACAGCATTGGTAAAAATTTGAGCGCACGGATCAACTTTTGTGCGGCGGAATCGCCGTAATTTGTACATGAGGTGTGGCGGAATCGCCACCTTTTTGGCTCAGAATCGACCCGGATTTTTCCTGTGTGTTTATGGTATATTTTAACTGTTATTTGCGCGTCCGGATTAATTATTGCATATCTTTGGAGATCCGAGTTAATTTCTTCATATATTTGGAGATCAAAATTGATTTTTATCTAGAACTTCTCCAAAATAATCTTTTGGTACTCGTAATTTGCAGTTGGGTCCTCGGCTTTTGCAATTAAGTCCCTGACTACTTTTGTGCTTAAGTCCCTGACCTTTTTGTAATTAGGTATTTGAATGCTTTTATGCTTGGATGAACTACCATTTGAATCCCGATAATCTTGACTTGGTCTTTATGATAGAAATGAGTCTCTTGCACGCATTTATGCTCGGGATGTAGGTAATTTGCATTCAGGTCCCTGTATTATGTAAATAAGACTAAACACATACCTTAGTAGCATTTATTGATATAAAATTAATCTAAATGAAAGACATATGATGCAATGTATGCAATGCATCGAATACCCCCACACCTAGATTTTGCTAGTCCCTAGCAAAACAAAATATAAGAAAAATGATAACAGGGAAATGCTAACTCACTTTCGTAGGAATCACGGTTGCACTTAGCATGTGCAACAAGCCTTTCAACCCCTTAGTTTCCTTAGAGGACGAGTTTTGTCTCGTGAGGGTTTTCAGTTGACACACCCACAAAGTCTTAATTCAACATTTCATTAATAACTCTCAATATCTCCACCTCAACCTTATACATCTTACTTAGAATTCTTGCATGCTTATTATATAAGTCTAACCCATAAAAAATCTGACTTGGTCTTCAATCCTCCAATATTCACACCACTAACCCTTCTACACATGTTATCACTTAAATTATTTTGCACACCTCCTCTGGTGGTGAAGTATCATTCGGATCAACAATGGCATGGATCATTCTTTTAGCTTTGGGCCTTGAGTATCTTAAAGTATATTTTTTCCCCATGATTCAACACATTTATTTTTTGACACTTTTACCCTTTTTGCATTCGTGTAGCGAGTTTGGTCGATAATCCCGAGCTGGCAGACTCAAGTTACCGGGTTTCAAGATACCCCTACGGACTAGTGAATCGAAGGCTTGGGTTTTGTAATCATTTTGAAAAATGTGCTTTCCTTACTTTATTCCTCTCTTTTTTACTTTTATTTTCCTCAAGGCTTAATTGCTATTAGAAGTCCACACTTCCCGGTATATTTTCCTCAACCTCTGCTTTTTATCAACCACTTCAAAGATTTGATTCATCCAATTTGAGTGCATACATGTCTTAAAGGGTAATGGGTTATTTCTTTGGAACTTAGATTTATGTCATAGTTTCTATAAGCAGAACTATATAATAAGGAACAAAAACTCAATGCAATTTGTACTCGGGTTTTGGTGGTTCAATCTTAAGCTATGTCATGGAATATTGAATAATAATATTTTTTTATATAAAAAGAACAGAATATATATATATAGATAGATAGATAAACACCCCCCCACACCTAAATCATGCATTGTCCTCAATGTATGCAAAGATAAAGAAAATGCACTTATTACCTGAGTCAACTGTGGTGGAGGGATTGAATTTTCTCAGAGTCAATCATAGTCAGAACTGGATTGAATGACACCATGTTGGTGCATGTATCCAATTGAATTGTTCCCCATGTTGCACTGAGAGTCCTGAGGCACAGATTCCACACCCCTCACATGTATTGGTTCTCTTATTTGCTCGAGTGATGGTGGGTGTGTAGATGAATTACTCCCCTTTTTCTCACTTCCTTTTTGATTTTGTGATGATTTATTTGATTCAGAAATCTTATAGATACGTGATCTCATCACAACATCACTTTCATTGCATATTATTTCTGGTTCATTATCAACATGAAAGATATTAAATTCAGCCTTTAAGTTTCCAAAATATAGTTGCACGAGCCCATTTCGACAATTTATCAAAGCTTCAGAAGTGGCTAAAAAGGGTCTGCCTAGTATTACAGGGATTTGTCTCTTAGGATCGACAACAGGTTCAGTGTCTAGAACGACAAAATCCACTGGGTAAATGAAGTCACCAACCTTGATCAAAACGTCCTCTACTATACCTCTTGGTTTCTTAATAGAGCAATCAGCAAATTGAAGAGTTGTCTTAGAGGGTTTTAGTGGACGAAGGTTCAGTTGCTCGTAGACAGAGTACAGGAGTAAGTTAACACTAGGACCAAGGTCTAGAAGGGCCTTGTTGATAAAAGTATCTCTTATTGCACATGAAATTGTGGGACACCCAGGGTCCTTATACTTTATAGGAGACGAGTTTGACAGAATAGAGCTTATATTTGCAGCTAAGAATGTCTTCTTTGGTACGTTCGTTTTTTCTCTTTTTAGTGCACAGATCTTTTAAGAATTTAGCATAAGCAAGTATTTGTTGAATCATATCTAGGAGTGGAATATTCACCTTAACTTGCTTAAATACTTCCATGATTTTCTCCATTTGTGCACTTGAGGTCTTCTTGAGTCTATTGGGGAATGGGGCTTTAGGAACATAGACTCGCTCTGGTTGAGCTATAGGTTCAGGTTGAGTAGGTGGGTTGGGCTTTTCAATTTGGACTTCTGGTTCCATGGTCAGGTCATATGTGGGTGTTTGATGGCTAGATTGATTAGGAGTTCTAGGATTTACCACATTGTTATCAACTTGTTTTTACCAGACCGTAATGATACAACTGCATTTATTTGTTGGAATGGGCCTTTCTCATGAACCATTTGAACCAGTCTAGGGTTGTTATTTGACGGTGGTTGATAAGGCTGATATTGATTATTAGATCTTGGGTTCACCTCAGGTTGACTTGGAAACTGACATTTTCTCTTTCACCTACTATTTGTGCTAGTTGGCTGACTTGTGTTTCTAGCCTTTGGAAAGATTGGTTGGTTGTTTGCATAAAAGTCTTAACCAAATTTTCCAAGCTCGTCAATCTAACATCATAATCTCCATTTTTACTAAACCCAGATGATGTATTATTTTGGTTATACGGGTTTGGTTGTTGTCTAGGAGGTTGACCTTGTTGGTTCCATGAAAGATTGGGATGATTACGCCAACCCGGGTTATAGGTTGATGTGTATGGGTCATTTCTTGAATGGTTAAAGGTGGCATTAACTTGTTCCATGTCTGCACAATCCTCCATTATATGACCAGTCTGACCACATCTAGAGCAAGAGATAGAAGATGCTTGATTCACTAGGGGTCGGGTTTTTAGCTCTAGACTTTCCATTCTACGCATAAGAGTAGCTAGTTTTGCTTCAGCATCTACGGTAGCATCTACAGCTAAGACACCTGGTGTGGGTTGACTTGTTATTCTAGATCCAATACTCGTGTTAATCGGTGCTCTAGCATTGTCCCATTGCATACTATTTTCGGCTAAATCCTCAAGAAAAATCCAAGCATCATTGTCATTTTTGGACATAAAGCTTCCTTGGCTTACAGATTCTAGCATAACCCTAGATGTGGGTGTCAATCCCTCATAGATAATTTGGCACAATTGCCATCTTGGAATTCCATGATGAGGGCATTGGGTCAACAGACTTTTAAATCTTTCTAAATAGGAATAGAACAGCTCGCTCTCAAATTGAACGAATGCAACAATTTCATTCCTAATCTTAATAGTCTTATGGTTGGGGAAATATTTCTTTAAGAAAACTTGAACAAACTCGGCCCAACTCCTAATAGATCTTTCGGCTAGACTATATAACCATTTCTTAGCGTCATCCTTCAGTGCTAGAGGCACGAATTTCAGACGCACTGCCTCCTCAGAAATATGCTGGTATTGCATAAGAGAGCAGATTTCCTCAAATTCTCTAAGGAAGAGATAAGGGTCTTCCTTAGAGGTGAAGTTGGGCAACATACTCATGTATTGTGCCTTCAGTTCGAAGTCGCGACCCGGTATGACGGGCATAACGATGCACGATGGCTGAGCAGTCATCATTGGGTAGCATCGATCCCTTAGAGTCCTAGGCGGGTCCACTACATTCTCACCCATTGGATCCGGGTGAGGTGGTGCAACAGGTGGATTGGGCCTAAGTTCTAGACTGGAATCTCGATGAACTCGTGAGAGTCGATTGCTCAAATCCCGAACCCAAATCTGCGTGCACCGGTTTAAATAAAATTTATTTATTTTTAAATGGAAACAAACAACAGAAGAGGGAAAGATGAGAAAGGAATCCCAATATAGAGGATTGAGATAAGAAGAGAAAGAAGACTCAGATAAGAAGGGAAACTTAACTCTAAAGATAGAAAAGAGGGTCGGTCAGAAATTTCCTAAGCAAGCACGGTTCAAACAATCCTAGACCTAGTGTCACTTAGATCTAGACGACTCCTAACTGGTTGAGTCGAATTGATTTGCTTGATTCACCTCCCTCACTAATCAAACCAAATTGGCCAGGCAGTGTATAGCTTGTGGGGGCACTTCCGACAGAGTCGGTGCCAATTAGACAACCACTTCGCTTGGAAGACTTACGTCAACACAAAAACACTTTATAGACACCAAATTAAATTCGATCAGCTTCAGGTCATAGCAAGTCAAACCAATCTTCTCCTTAATTGAGTCTGAGTCCTTAAGGGCCAATGTCTAATTGATTTTAATTTTAAGGCTTGGGTGACACTTTAGGATTGTGATTTGTGGGTCACAGAAGGGTGATGAAATCCTCACCGTATCTTTTCCTACGGAGTTGCCCTTAAGATAGTTTAACTTAAATCTAGCAAAGATAGTCAAACATTGGTCTTTAAATGGGGGCAATTGCAAGGTTGTATGCAAACTAAATTATATGCTTAAATGCAATCGATAAAACCGTGCACGTACCTTGCCTCCAGCACTCTTCAACAAAAATTAATTTGCAAGAATTTAGCAAGAATAATGCATACAAAACACTAAATGATGCATGCACTAAGGCCTTTCTAATTTTTCCATTTTTTAGGTCAGAGTTGAATTATTGCCAATTATGGAATTTTACCCTAACACGTGCAATTCTACTAAAAGGAAATTTTTCGAAACTAGAAATTACGAGGAAAAAGGCAACAAAGGTTACCTAAACACGCTCAGTCGGGTTCACTGCCCGCTCTCGAAAATTTCCAAATGCTCTACGCGTCCACCCAGAGATGGAGGCGACCTCAGAAAAATGTGAAGCCCAGATGCTTCAGTTGTGCGGCGGATTAGACGTAAATTCTTCTTTGTGTGCGGCGATTTCACCGCCCTTCTTGCTTTGACTGTGCCCGGATTTCACCGCGCACTCTGTTGTCTCCTGAAACGCAAACCCAAATAGTTAGATCACGCACACGATAAACAGGATAGAATCGAAATCACAAAAAAAAAAACTTCGTCGCCTCCCCGGCAACGGCGCCAAAACTTGATGAGAATTTTATTTATACCGCAAGTGCACGGCGTCAATGAAGATGTGGCAAGTACGGGTCGAACACAAGGACGGAGAGATATTGTTATTTTTGTGATATTCGATTAGGGAAAGAAATAGAGAGAAATAAGGTTTGTTTGAGATTTTTGGTTTTTTAATTTTCTAAAGCAAGAACAACAAGAACAAATTAAAAATAAAGCAAAGATGGATAGGAGTCCAGTGGGTGGAGGTTTAGATATCGGGTTTAGATTAGAGAATTCTGAATCTTATAATAAATCACATTAGTTATAAAGCATTACATGATAAATGACTCAACATAAACTCAAGTAATCAAAATATACTCACACGAAATTAAAATAATAACTTTATTCTTCTTCTCATCACCCTAAATCTGTCACCCCCACCCTTTGGAGAGAGTTAGAAACTCATGGATGGAGGGAAGGAGAAGGGGTCCTAGAGAAATTACAAAAGAAAACTAAAAACAAGAAATAAAAGAACAGAATTTTATTACTTAAGTATGGAACAAAAACTAAGGACCCTTTACAACATTGTTTCGGGGCTATTTATAGCCGATACAAGGGATCCCAATATATAAAAGGAAAGTACACGCGTCAATACAGCATTGGTAAAACTTTGAGCGCACGGATCAACTTTTGTGCGGCGGAATCGCCGCAATTTGTACATGAGGTGCGGCGGAATCGCCACCTTTTTTGCTCAGAATCGACCCGGATTTTTCCTGTGTGTTTATGGTATGTTTTAGTTGTTATTTGCGCGTCCAGATTAATTATTGCATATCTTTGGGGATCCGAGTTAATTTCTTCATATATTTGGAGATCCAAATTGATTTTTCTCTAGAACTTCTCCAAAATAATCTTTTGGTACTCGTAATTTGCAGTCGGGTCCTCGTCTTTTGCAATTAAGTCCCTGACTACTTTTGTGCTTAAGTCCCTGGCCTTTTTGTAATTAGATATTTGAATGCTTTTATGCTTGGATGAACTTACATTTGAATCCCGATAACCTTGACTTGGTCTTTATGATAGAAATGCGTCTCTGTCATGCATTTATGCTCGGGATATGGGTAATTTTCACTCAGGTCCCTGTATTATGTAAATAAGACTAAACACATACCTTAGTAGCATTTATTGATATAAAATTAATCTAAATGAAAGACATATGATGCAATGTATGCAATGCATCATTAGGCATGTCCGACACACCAGGCGAACAAAAAGTGGGTCTCATACCGAAGGTATCCTCCAAGGAACTCCTAATACCCTCATGAGTAATGTAGTTGTTTGATGTTCCATCATTTCCAAGATGATCAGGAACAACAGTGAGAGGCAAACTCTCATCAGGTTGTTTGAAATTGAGGGGACTAGGGAGCTCTTGCTCCACCAGAGGTGAGTCCTTAGGAGGTACAACAATAAGATCATGTGGCTCATGGCCCACGGGACATGAAGACAAGGCACAATCTTGTGCCGACTCATAAAGAAGTTGGTCCATAGTATTCTCAATTGGAATCGAATCCTCCACCAAGTGATCGTGAATTGAAACCCCAAGTCCCTCAGACTGAGTAGGAGTTTGACTTTGAAAGATTTTGCTTTGAATTTGTAGATGTGGTGGAGGTTCGATTTCAGAAGATAAATCCTCATGTTGACAAGAATAATTACTCTCCTCACGTTCACGTAATTGCTGTGTCATTTGACTCACTTGCATTTCCATAGTTTGCAAGGAATTAAATTTGGACTTCAATAAATTTTGAGTGGTTTCCATGAACGTTTGGAGAGTTTGTTTAAAGGAATCAGGTATGCGGTCAACTATGAGGTCCAAGTCAGAGCTTGGTAAATTTTGGGGTTGGGTGTTGATGGGCTGAGAATGAGTCCAATGATTTGAAGTGGGGTGTTGGTAGAATTCTGGGTATTCAGGAGGAGGATACTGGGGTGAAAATGATGTATAAGAATTTGAATAAGAGTTGTCTCCCCACGAATCCATCCCTCTTGGGTTGTACGTGGATGCGTAATGGTTATGATAAGCATTTTGGGAAAATGTGTGCTCATACTCAGGCTCAGGGGCAACATAAGGACATTCCCCGATAACATGACCACTCAACCCACAACAGTCACACGGTACGGCTACTGGAGCCACCGGTGCACTCATGTCATCTACCACAGGCATGAAAGAGGCCAAAGGTTCTTGTAATGTCTCGGTTTGATGACCAACATATGATCCGACGTAACTAGATGGTGGTCTAGCAGTCGGTGCCTCTCTCATATTACCCCAATATGATCCGTGCTCAGTCACACAATTAAGATTATCCCAACCATACGGGGTGTTTGTGTGAGGCACCCCAGGTTGCATGGGTCACGAATACCAGGAAGAATTGTCCTGGTCCAAACAATGATATGGATGGTCGCCCATGTAACAATCCATCTCAACAAAAAACTCTCGAGTCGACTACTCTCACCACCACGAGGCTAGACTCGCAAAAAGTGCTCGACTCAACCCTAAAACGCTACCAGAGAGTGTAAAGGGGAGGAGACTATAACGTAGATGAAGGTGAGAAGAAGATGACTCAGAGGAGAAGGGAAGAATCCTAGAGCTAGCGTGGGTAATGGAATCAGGTAGAAGCCTAACTAGCAAGCACGACTCAAACAACTTAAGGTTATGGGTCCTTAGGCTAGACGACGCCTAACTTCGAGGTCACTAGCCACAACACGCCTCACCTCCCTACAATGAGGACCACAATGCCCAGCAAGTGATAACCAGATCCGGAGATCTAGTACCTCCTACTATCGACAAGGTAGGCAACGCCGATCAGGCCATGGCGGTCTCAACTAGATTACTCTCCTAGTGCGTCCGAAATCCTAGGGTCAATGCTACTTGATTTTAGTTAAGGCTTGATTAAGAGTGATTTTGGGGCCAAGGAAAGGGTGATGAAATCCCCCACCTTATCTTTTATGGGACAACCCTTCCTTAGTAGCGTTTTGATCCTAGATCTAGCAATCAATCGCTCCAAACGCTCAACTCACTCTTGTCCTGATGCAATTCCTACTAACTAATGCATGAGCATAGAAGATGCATGAATGAGTGTTGGAAATGCGTACCTCACACCAGTGCTCAACAACTGAAAATAAAGCTAAAAGAAACGACAACTATATGCCTAAGTCAAGTACATGATGCGTGACCTAAACAAGTAAGAATGTCTAGTCTTTTGCTTTGGATTTTAAGGCCAAGTTGATTAATGGGGGAGTGATTAATGATCTGGGAGTAAACTAGAAGTCACAGCATGCAAAATAGGGCTCCCAGATAACTAAAATGAAGAACAAAACTACCAGAAGAAAAATGGAAACAAGAAGACCTCACCAGGCCGCCAATTGGCGGTCTGAGACCGCTGATTGGCGGTCCCTTTTGATTTTTAGGTGTTGCAACTCCTCCAGTAGCCTCCCCGTGAACTCTAAGAGCCCTGAAACTAAGAAAAACGGAAAAAAATTAAAAACCTCTCGAATCTTCCAAACCAAGGTCTGGACAGAGCACGTCCCCGGCAACGGCACCAAAAACTTGATTGAATCGTTTTATATTAACTGCAAGTGCACGGCCACATTGAAGTGGTGGCAAATACGGGTCGTCCACTGGGAGGTGTGTCGACGTTTGGTTTGTGCGAAGGCGAGTGGTAAAAAAAATGGAGAGAAAGATTGATGACACTAACTACACTAGAATGCAAAATGGAAAGGAAGAGAAGCAGTAAAACTAAACCCCATAGGGGGTAGAGAAATAATGTGAATATAAAGATGTGTGTGTGTTCAATTAAGCACCTCACAACATGTAGTGCATGAAATCATAAAACTACATCCAACTTTGCATCCACATGAATTAAGATAAGACTACATCATTAAAACATACAAGACAATAATTGGAATGAACCTAAATGAACGCATGTATAAAGACTAGACCCTACTATGCCTCCACATGAATTAAGATAAGACTACATCATTAAAACATACAAGACATTAACTAAGGTAAAGGCAACAAGAGTACATACACTACAAATTGTGTTTCCAATATTAATTTCATCCATATCCTAACCTTATCATTCCCCATAAAATAGGTCCACTAATCAAAGCATAAGCTAAGCTTCATTCAAGAGCATTAGCATATCAAAGATAAGAGTGAAACCCCATTAGATGGTTATGGAAATCATATAAAGCTCAAGGGATTAAGATAACACACACTTAATACACTACATGATCATATCACATATTTCTCCACCCCCAAGTGGGGATGAAACTACTCACTACTTATTACACCAACTATATTAACAAAATGAAGCATAATACTGAAATGAAATTACCCTAAGAAAGCAAGAAATATTAAAGAAGCTTAAAAGGAAAGGAAAGACTAAACAATCATGCCCAAATTAAAAAACAAGATTAAAAGAAACTAGAAAATTTATTTTATTAACAAATGACTCATATTGAAGGTAGCATTCTTCTCCACCTTGAGTTTTTGCTTCAAGGCTCACTCCTTAGTAGAGAGAATGCCACCAAGAAATGAGTAGTTTACAATAGAAGGTGAAGAGTTCTATTTATAGCCAAAGAAAAAGGCAATCCGGGACAATCCCCCGATGTAGGACTAAACAAATACCAAAACTATCCTAAACAAACACTAATACACATGCTCCAGAAAACTCAACAGATCTGGGAAGATCCGGACCGCCAATTGGCGGTCTACAGGATATGGATCGAGCTCGTTTTCATTCTAGGCTTTGCTTGGTATATTTGTTGGTCTTGGATGCATCTACTTCGGTTGTTGGAGCTTCGACCCGAATAGAATTGCAAAAATACTCCCCATGATGGTGTGGATTTTTCTATTTTACTCTTTGGTCCTTCGGTCTTACGTTCAGGTTCTTTTCCTTTGCATCCTAGTCCCTAGGTCTCACAATTCAGTCTTTTTTCCCTGCTTTTGGGTCCTTTTATGCTTCATCTCTTCAAACCTCTTTATTTCTGAAATTCAAACTTAAAACTCGTCACGTAGCATTGCTTAGGTGTAAGATAATGGATATAAGATACAAATATAAGCATTAAATGATGTCAATCACATCCATCGAATGAGCTTCAGGAACTCATTCCGATGCACCCACCTATTGGTTGGAGGGTTTTGTTCGATGAGCAAGTAAACCCTAGTGAAGCAACACAACTTCATTCATTCATGTTGCCCACACCCCACCAATATCATAAGGGGTTCGAGCCTTTCAGCTTTGACCTTTCACCCCTCATGACACCTCAGAGTACCGGTGAAGTTTGCCCATCTCGGCAAGTCTCTGGTCCTCATGACTTGATGTTCTCATTTGATGTTCCTTGACCAAATGATTATGAGAATATCGTTGTTGATGTACATATCATGTTAAAAAAATAGAAACAAAAGTGTAATAAACGAATCCATGAGCGAGCATTGATTGTTGTGGGCCCCAACCCTTGTGTACTTGGGCCTCATTTCTTCACGTATTCGTCTCCCCTCTTCAGTATCTCACAGGTTTTGAGGGAATTCGGGTTTGTGTCCATCACTATAACCATGAACTTCCTGTTGTGCTTAATGTTGGTGAGATCTTCCCTTTTTTCATGCATAAATCCATGTAGTATCTTGCTCACATTCATTGAGGACAATGCATGAAGTAGGTGTGGGGGGTGTTTTACGTGTGTACATAGTTGAGTATTTTTCCTTTGATTTTGTTTTCTTTTGTGTGTATTGATAGGGTCATGTTAGTGTGCTGCATTTAATATCGATATATCTGCTTGCCATGATCCTTGGGTGACTTGTCTTCTTTTGCTTGCCTAGTACTTTAAAATTTTCACATTTCTTTCAAAATCTTCATGTGTTTGCGAAAGAAAATATTTTTGTAGGTTTTGTGTGTGTTTAGCATGTGTAAAACCGTTGAAGGGCAAAGTAAAAAGAAAGCTCCCAAAATTGTCTTGAACTTGATGCATTAGAATATCTAGTTTTCTGGCTTTAGGTGTTATCGAGTCGTTAGGATGCACCCTGGTTTTCCCTCGGGGGCGTGTAATCATAGGGTTTCAACACTCAAACATTTAAAGAAGTCCACCCTGAACCTAGTGAGTCAACTAATTCGTGTTTGTTAGTATAAGGAAGTTTGTCATAGTCAAGGGCCCTTAATCTCTTTTTGTGAAACTTAAGTGTAGGGGTTTTTGTTCCCATGTAGATAAATAAATAAGTGGTGTTATCTCTTCTTGCATGGCTCCTATCACTCGGGAAAGTAGGTCTGAGAGGACTTTGTGCGTGGTGCTTTCGAGTCATCTGACTTGGGATGCACCGACCGAACTCTGGTTACACGGGTGGTAGGGATTGCCCTATATGGAGATTTGGGGGAAGGTGTACGTGATAGTGTAAGGCCTCATAGGCGATGATGCATGAAACCTGACCCTGGGAGAATCAAACACCAACCAATAAACTGCTCCAAAGAAAAGAAAAGAAAAGTCAAATAAAAACCAAAATGGACTTTACACATTGTATCACATTCAGAAGTTAAGGTTGCCCATGTCTTTCACTTAAGTCCTTAACTAACTTTCACGAATAATTCATTAGGCTAGGTGTGTGGACCCATTACATATATACAGTCGACCCGTGGTATTACCGTTTCCCATGATCGACAAAATAAGTCCAACGAGTCGTGTAGCTAGATTGATTAATGCATCTTGTTCGGATTTTGTGGGTATATCCGCTGAAAACCCTCAGGAGACTACACTCCTCCTCTTTGGCGACAAGAAGGTTTAACGGCTTGTTGCACGTGCTAAGTGCAACCGTGATTCCTACGAAAGTGAGTTAGGTTTTTTTGTTTTTCGTATGCTTTTTCCTTTCTATGTTTTGCTCGGGACTAGCAAAAGTTAGGTGTGGGGGTATTTCATTGACATCAGTTCATGCTTATATTTGTATCTTATATACATTATCTTTCACCTAAACAATGCTATGTTACAAGTTTTATGTTTGAATTTCAGAAATAAATAGGTTTGAAGAGATGAAGCATAAAAGGCCACAAAAGTTGGGAAAAATGACTGAATTGTGAGACCTGGGGACGAAGATGCAAGGGAGAAGGACCTGAACGTAAGACCAAAGGACCAAAGAGCAAAACAGAAAACTCCACACCATCTCGGGGAGTATTTTGGCAATTAGATTCGGGTCGGAGCTCCAATAAACAAAGTAGCTGCATCAAAGACCGACAAAGGAATCCAGAAAAGCCCAGAATGAAATTTAGCCAGATCCAAATCTTATGGACCGCCAATTAGCGGTCTGGATCCTTCTGAATCCGCTCAAATTTCTCCAACACATGTATTAGAGGATGTTTAGGCTATTTTTGGTATTTGTTTAGTCCCACATCGGGGGATTGTCCCGGATTACCTTTTTCTTCTGCTATAAATAGAACTCTTCACCTTCTATTGTAAGGGCTTCACATTTGAGTGGTTATTCTTCCTACTAGATGTGAGGTCTTGAAGCACACACTAAAGTAGAAGGATGTTACTTGAATTGTAAGTCATTTTAATAAAAGTTTCTTTATTATGTTGTTTGTTTTATGTTTCTTGTTTTACTTTGTTTAATTTCATTTCATTAGTTTTAGTAGCTTAGTTAATATGCTTTCCTTGCTCAGTTTAATAATTAGTCTAATGTGTAGTGAGTAGTTCCATCCCCTTTGGGGGGTGGAGTAGATGTTCATACATGCATTAGAGAATGGAATGAATGCTTTATTTACAATGTGTTTATAAAACATGAATGTATGCTTGCTTGTTTAGAATAGAATTTAAAACTTGATGAGTTTTGTCAAAATGATTAGACACCTCACATGCTTGTTTAGGTTCTGAAATAAACAACTTGTATATGTAAATGTTAATCAACTAGGTTGGTGAATGGATTGATAGGTTTTGTCATAACATTTAGACACTTCCTGTGCATGATAACACCACCTTCATTTGTGCTTAAAGATTGTGTTCAACACCCATCTCTTTGCATGTGTGCACTCACTCCACCCCTTAGGGATTTTCCATTTCTGAATTCCATTACTCTTATTTCGTTCTTAGTTAAGTTTTAGTTAATTGTTTGTTGCTTTCTTTCACATTTCATACTTCGTAGTGTAGTGTAGCATAGCGTAGCATAATCCACTCTCTTTTCCATTTTTTCACCACTTGATTTCGTGCAAACGAGAGGCTGCTCACCTCCCTGAGGATTACCCGTATTTGCCACCGCTTCAATGCGGTCATGCACTTGTGGTTTAATATAAAACGTTCAACAAGCCACATACTTTCGATGAAGTGGCTCTTGAGCCACAAGATACCATTTTGTGGCCTTTGGGCCACCTGCTCTTCACTATGTATATGTCGAGGATCGCATGTCGGTTAAGAATCAACAACTTGATACCCTACATTTCAAACAAGTAGACAGAGATTCACCTCTCATTCATGCCTCCTATCTTTCTCATTCTCAAAAGGCATCAAACGACCACAATTCTTATAAGGGTGTCAGGTGGTCATGCAATTTTGCTTCTGGACTTTGTCATTTAGGCAATAAGTCCAGGGTGTCACTTTGTGTGGATGAAATGATCTCGGTGCACCCAAATGTTAGTTGGAGGGTATATATTGATGACCCTAAACTTTGTCATGGAATGGAAACATACTTGTCTTCATTTCCTTTCACAGACCTTGGTTTTGAGAGGCATGAACCATCATCCTTGGTTCATAAACCTCTCAACAATCCTCCTGTTTCTTTTGTTGCGAGCCCTTGTAGTTGTAATTCTGGCTCGAGAGATGGTTGGTTACCATTTGATGTCCCTTGACAAATGAAGATGGGATCCCATTTTTGTACATACTTATATTTGAAGAAGAAAAAAGACCAAAAAAGAATAAGAAAGACTCCAAGAGTGAGCATAACTTGTTGTAGGCTCCAACCATTGTGTATTTGGGCCACATTTGTCTCACGTAGTTGTCTCCCTTCTTAAGCATGTCACATGTTTTGAGGGAAATTCGGGTTTGTGTCCATCAACATGACCATGAAACATTCCTTGTGCTTCACGTCGGTGAGATCTTTTCTTTTTCATGCATATATCCATGTAGTAACATGTTTGCATTCATTGAGGATAATGCATGAAGTAAGTGTGGGGGGTGTTTTACGTGTGTACATAATCGAGTCTTTCTCCTTTTGTTTTGTTTTCTTTTGTTTGTATTGTTTGGGTCATGTTAGTGTGCGGCATTTAATATCGATATATCTACTTGCCTGATGCTTGGGTGAGTTGCCTTCTTTTGCTTACTTAGTGGTTTAATTTTTCCATTTCTTTCAAAATCTTCATGTGTTTGTGAAACAAAATATTTTGTGGGTTTTGCGTATGTTTAGCATGTGCCAAACCATTAAGAGGCAAAGAAAAAAGGAAGCTCCCAAAATTGACTTGAACAGGATGCATTGGAATATCTATTACACCGGCTTTAGGTCTTATCTCGTCGTAAGGATACACCCTGATTTTCCTTCAGGGGGAGTGATTGACATCATTTCATGCTTATATTTGTATCTTATATCCATTATCTTACACCTAAGCAATGCTACGTGACGAGTTTTATGTTTAGTTTTCAGGAATAAATAAGTTTGAAGAGATGAAGCATAAAAGGACCCAAAAGCTGGGAAAAATGACTGAATTGTGATATCTGGGGAGTAAGATGCAAGGGAGACGGACATGAATGTAAGACAGAAGGACCTAAGAGCAAAATAGAATACTCCACACCATCATGGGGAGTATTTTAGCAATTCGATTCGGGTTGGAGCTCCAACAAACCAAGTAAATGCATCCAAGACCAGAAAATATACCAACAAAAGCCCACAACAAATTCCAACTCGATCCAAAGTTTATGGACCGCCAATTGGCGGTCTGGGACCGTTAATTGGCGGTCCAGATCACTCTGGATCCGCCCAAATTTCTCCAGCACATGTATTAGAGGATGTTTAGGCTATTTTTGGTATCTGTTTAGTCCCACATCGGGGGATTGTCCCTGATTAGCTTTTTCTATGCCTATAAATAGAACTCTTCACCTTCCATTGTAACTACTCATTGCTTGGTGGCATTCTCTCTACTAAGGTGTGAGCCTTGAAGCAGAAACTCAAGGTGGAGAAGAATGCTACCTTCAATGTGAGTCATTGTTAATAAAATAATTCTTCTAGTTTCTTTTAATCTTGTCTTTTAATTTGTGCATGCTTGTTTAGTCTTTCCTTTCCTTTTAAGTTTATTTAGTATTTCTTGCTTGCTTAGTGTAGTTTCATTTCAGCATTATGCTTCATTTTGTTAATATAGTTAGTGTAATGAGTAGTGAGTAGTTCCATCCCCACTTGGGGTGGAGAAATATGTGATATGATCATGTAGTGTATTAAGTGTGTGTTATCTTAATCCCTTGAGCTTTATATGATTTCCATAACTATCTAATGGGTTTTCACTCTTATATTTGATATGCTAATGCTCTTGAATGAAGCTTAGCTTATGCTTTGATTAGTGGACCTATTTTATGGGGAATGAGGTTAGGATATGGATGGAATTAATATTGGAAACACAATTTGTAGTGTATGTACTCTTGTTTCCTTTACCTTAGTTAATGTCATGTATGTTTTAATGATGTAGTCTTATCTTAATTCATGTGGAGGCATAGTAGGGTCTAGTCTTTATACATGAGTTCATTTAGCTTCATTCCAATTATTGTCTTGTATGTTTTAATGATGTAGTCTTATCTTAATTCATGTGGAGGCAAAGTTGGATGTAGTTTTATGATTTCATGCACTACATGTTGTGAGGAGCTTAATTGAACACACACACACACACATCTTTATATTCACATTATTTCTCTACCCCCTATGGGGTTTAATTTTATTGCTTATCTTTCATTTCCTTTTGCATTCTAGTGTAATTTAGTGTAATCAATCTTTCTCTCCTTTCTTTACCACTCGCCTTCGCACAAACTAAACGTCGACACACCTCCCAGTGGACGACCCGTATTTGCCACCGCTTCAATGCCATCGTGCACTTGCGGTTTAAATAAAAGGGAGAGTAATCATAGTGTGTGAGTACTCAAATAAATAAAGAAGTCCACCCTTAACCTAGTTAGTCAAATAATTCATACTTGTTAGTATAAGGAAGTTTGTTGTAGTCAGAGACCCTTAAACTCTTGTTGTTAAACCTTAAGTGTAGGGGTTTTGGTTCATGTGTAGATAAGAAATAAGCGAGTAAGGTGTTCTATCTTCTCGCACGACCTTTTCAGATGGTTGTCCCCCCAACGTTTCCCGTTCTCCCTCCTCCGTTAGGCATCCTTCCTCTCTGTTATAGATTGATATCATATCATGCATATATTTGTGTCTTATATCCTTTATTTTTAACCTAAGCAATGATATGTAACGAGCTTATGTTTAAGTTTCAAGAATAAATAGGTTTGAGAAGAAGAGATTCAAAAAGGACTTAAAAGCAAGGGAAATGACTAAAATGCAAGACTTATGGACTGAGATGCAAGAGAGAATGACCCGGATGTAAAACCAAAATGACCAATGAGCATATCTAGAAGCTGCACACCATCATGAGGAGTATTTTGGCAATTAGATCCGGGCACAAACATCAACAACCAAATCGGGTTCACCAAACATTAAGAAATAAAGTCCTAAACAAGTCGTCCAAAACCTGGGCCAATCAGACCAAGATGGACCGCCAATCCGCAGCCATAGACCACCAATTGGCAGTCCAATATGGCCCAATGGCAACTTCCTTTGGCGTGGGTGTTTTTTATATTGTGTTATGTCCATTTGTGGTATTTGTTTTAGTCCCATATCGGGGGATTGTCCCCGATTGCCTTTTTCTATAACTATAAATAGAACTATTCCTCCCCTTTTGTATTCACTCATTGTTTGGTGGCATTCTCTCTACTTGGAGTAAAAGTCTTGAAGCAAAAACTCAAGGTGGAGAAGAATTCCACTTGCAATGTGAGTCATGTTAAAAAAATATTTTTTCTTAGTTTCTTTTAATATTGTCTTGTCTTTTAATTCTTGCATGCTTCTTTAGTTTAATTTCCTTTCATTTAGATTCTTTAATATTTCTTGTTGGCTTAGTTTAATTTCCTTTCATTAGAATGTTTCTTTTTGTTAATGTAGTTTGTAGTTTAATGATTAGTGAGTAGTTCCATCCCCTTTGGGGGTGGAGTAGATGTTTATACATGTTATGTTGATGGAATGAATGTTAAACATTGTTGTATCTGAGAAATGTTAATATGCTTGTTTGAATTATTGAAAACACTTAACTTGATGGTTTCTGCCATAATGTTTATGTACATTTCATGCTTGTTTAGGTTCTTAATAACAAACTTGTCATGCTCGTATTAATCACCTAGGTTAGTGCTTTGAATGATAGGTCTTGCCATGAGGTACTTCTTATGCATTACAAACACTAACTAAGCATGAGCTTATTGTATGCATTCATCACTTCTTATTTCATGTGTACACATACTCCACCCCTTACGGGTTTTCCATTCTTTATTTCTATCTTCTTCTATTAGTCGCTTAGTTTTAGTTCGTTTTGTGTTTTCATTTCCTTCCTTGTTGCTACTAGTTTAGTGTAGTTTAGTTTAATCAATCTCTTCTCCCCTTTGTTTCACACTCACCTTCGAACTAACCAAAGTCGACACACCTCCCTGTGGATCGACTCGTATTTGCCACCGTTTCAACGCAACTGTGCACTTGCGGTTGTTATAACTGAATCAATCAAGTTTTTGGCGCCATTGCCAGGGAGGTGTTCTGTCCAGACTTTGGTTTGGACGATTCGATTGTTGTATTAGTTTGTTTCAGGAGGCTTCAAAGATCAAGAGAAGTCACCAGGAGAAGTAGGGAAGGAAACAAAAGCAAATTGACCGCCAATCAGCGGTTCTAGACCGCCAATTGGTGGCTTGGTAAGCTCAAAATTTCCTCTCCTTTTTTCTGGTTGTTTCTACATTCGGTAAGATATCTGGGAGCTCAATTTGGAATGTTTTGATTTGTAGTTTGCTCCCAGATTAACAATTAAGTCCCTTTAATCAACATGGACCTTAAAACTCAAAGCAAAAGATTAGATTGATTGACGTCTAGGTCATGCATCATTTGTAGACCTTGCACACATTTGTATTTTCTTTGCTTTACATTTTTTGTTGTTGATTGCTGACGTGAGGTACGTGTACCAAATTCTCTCATTCATGCATGGTAAAAGCATGCATTAGTTAGTAAGGTGCATCGGGACAAGAGTGAGTTGAGCATTTGATTGGAGAGTTGATTGCTAGATTAAGACTCAAAACGCTACTAAGGAGGGGCCCTAAGGATTTCGGACGCACTAGGAGAGTGATTGAGTTGAGACCGTTATGACCAGATCGACGTCGCCCGCCTTGTCGATAGTAGGAGGTACTGGATATCCGGATCTGGTATCACTTGCTGGGCATTGTGGTCTTTGTTGTAGGGAGGTGAGGCGTGTTGAGACTAGTGATCTCGAAGTTAGGCGTCATCATGAATAAGGACCTATAGCCATAAGTTGTTTGAGTCGTGCTTCCTAGATTAGGCTTCTACCTTCTCCCACTATCCACACTAGCTCTAGGTATTCTTCCCTTCTCCTCTGAGTCATCTTCTTCTCACCTCTCTGTTATGCTCTCTAACTTGCTCAACAACTACCTCCACTCCAGCCTCTCCGGTTGTGCTCTCCGGCGATCTTTTTTTCTTGCACACAAGCTATCCGTTTACGTAGCCCCACTCACCTCCTTCTCCTTACCCTTCTCACACACCTTGCTAACCTCCATCCACTCCTTCTGGGTTTACCTCCTCTCCCAACCTGCTTCACGATGGGTTTGCATGGGCACTTCTCCACCACATGCCCAAACTCCTGGCACTGTACACAATATCCCAGTCTCCATTCATACTCAATGCTGACCTCCTCCTTGCTCACTGCTTCGATTTATACGTCTAATGTGGATGTGTAATCAAACTCTCGATCCACTTCCAAAAATACCCTTGCATAGGCCAATCTCCGCCCTACCATGGTGTTTGCATCTATATAGAGTGGTTTCCCTAGAACGTTAGTAATCGTGCTAAGGTTTTTTGTGGACCAAAACTGCAAATCCAAATCAGGAAACTAAACCCATATTGGGATGTAGGTAATGTTCGCCTTCCTCATGACGATTTCCGGCGACCAACTTTGTACCACCAAAGGTGATTATATTTCATGCTTATATTTGTATCTTATATCCATTATCTTACACCTAAGCAATGCTACGTGACGAGTTTTATATTTGAATTTCAGAAATAAAGAGGTTTGATGAGAAGAGGCATGAAATGACCTAAAAGATAGGAAAAAGGACTGAATTGTGAGACCTGGGGACTAAGATGCAAGGGAGAAGGACATGAACGTAAGACCGATGGATCAAAGAGCAAAACAGAAAACTTCACACCATCATGGGGAGTATTTTAACAATTCTATTCGGGTCGGAGCTCCAACAAGCGAAGTAGATGCATCCAAGACCAACAAATACATCAAGAAAAGCCCAGAATGAAAACCAGATGGAACCGGATCCTGTAGACCGCCAATTGGCGGTCCGGATCTCTCCTGATCCGCTATGATTTCGCGTGCACATGTATTAGTGTTTGTTTAGGCTATGTTTAGTATTTGTTTAGTCCCATACCTGGGGATTGTCCCGGATTACCTTTTTCTATGGCTATAAATAGAATTCTCCCTCCTCTCATGTACCCCATCTCCTCTCTTGGTGGCCATCTTCTCTACTAAGAGTGAAGCCTTGAAGCAAAACTTTGGTGGAGAAAGAGGCTACTTGTAATTGAGTGAGTTAATAATACATGTTTTCCATTAGTATGTTGTTTCTTGCTTAGTTTAATTTCTTTTAATATACTTGCATGTTTGTTTTGTTTTATGTCTTTTAGTTAACTTCTTGTTTAGTCTTTCTATAATTAGTTTAAGCATGTTTTCTTTCCTTAGTATAAATGTTATTTTAAATATGTGTGAGTAGTTCCATCCCCTTTGGGGTGGAGTAGATGTGTGTACATGTTATGTAGATGGTATGAATGCTAGATATTATTGTTTGTGAGAGATATTAGTATGCTTGCTTGAATTAATAAGAACTTTACTTGATGGTTTATGCCCTAGTTAGGTACATTCCATGCTCGTTATGTTCTTAATAACAACCTTGCATTGCTCATATTAATCACCTAGGTTAGTGTTGTAAATGACAAGTCTTGCCATTAGGTACTTCTTATGCATTAACAAACACTAACTAAACTTGAGCTTCTTGTATGCATTCACCACACTTATTTCATGTACACACACACACTCCACCCCTTAGGGGTTTTCCCATTCCTGAGTTTTATCTTCCTTCATTAGTTGCTTAGTTTAGTTTGTCTTGTGATTTCATTTCACCCTTTCTAGTTTACTAGTTTAGATTAGTGGAGTTTAGTGTAATAAATCCTTTATCTCCTTTCTTTCCCACTCGTCTTTGCACAAACCAAAAGTCGACACATCTCCCTGTGGATTGACCCGTATTTGCCACCGCTTCAACGCGGTCGTGCACTTGCCGTTTAATATAAAAGGAATCAATCAAGTTTTTGGCGTCGTTGCCAGGGAGGTGCTCTGTCCAGACTTTGGTTTGGACGATTCGAGGGGTTTTAATTTTTTGTTGGTTTCAGGGATGCTAGAGCTCAATGGGAGGCCACCTGCGAAGTTTGAGGAACTGAAGCTCCCAACTGACCGCCAATTAGCGGTCTGGAACCGCCAACTGGCGGCCTGGTGAGCTGTTTTTCCTTTCAGTTTTGTTCTGGTAGTTGGTTATTTCATTGAAGTTATCTGGGAACACTATTTTGCATGCTATGACTTCTAGTTTTCTCCCATATCATTAAACCAATCCCCATTAATCAACTTGGCCTTAAAATTCAAAGCAAAGACTAGACATTCTTACTTGTTTAGGTCACGCATCATGTACTTGACTTAGGCACGTAGTTGTCTTTTATTTTAGCTTTATTTTCAGTTGTTGAGCGCTGGCTTGAGGTACACATTTCCTACACTCATTCATGCATCTTGTATGACCATGCATTGGTTAGTAGGAATTGCATCAGGACAAGAGTGAGTTGAGTGTTTGATTTGAGCGTTGATTTCTAGATTTAGGATCAAAACGCTACTAAGGAGGGGTTGTCCCATAAAAGATAAGGTGGGGGATTTCATCACCCTTTCCTTGGCCCCAAAAATCACTCTTAATCAAAGCCTTAATTCTAAAAGCAAGTAGACATTGGCCCTAAGGATTACGGACGCACTATGAGAGTAATCTAGTTGAGACCGTCATGGCCTGATCGGTGTTGCCTACCTTGTCGATGGTAGGAGGTACTGGATCTCCGGATCTGGTATCACTTTCTGGGCATTGTGGTCTTCGTTGTAGGGAGGTGAGGCGCGTCGAGGCTAGTGACCTCGAAGTTAGGCGTCGTCTAGCCTAAGGACTCATAGCCTTAAGTTGATTGAGCCAGGTTTGCTAGTTAGGCTTCTTCCTGATCCCATTACCCACACTAGATCTAAGGATTCTTCCCTCTTCATTTGAGTCATCTCCTCATCTATTCTCTACGAGTAGTCTCCTCCTCTGAGTACACCTTCTATTGTGTCTTTTTTAGAGTCGAGTCGAGCATTTTATGCGAGGTTGGGCTCGTTCTGGTGAGAGCGCTCGACTTGAGAGAGTGCATTTTTCTGATATGGACGGTCTAGGTGATTGGACATCTCCGCCTCGTGCTCCTTTGGAGCATGAGGCCGAGTGTCTCGTGGGGACGGGGGAGACCGGGTTCCATACATGGATTACCTCGGTCCGCTTCCACCTCCACATAGACCTCCTTCTCCTCCTCCTCTGACTCGAGAGGAAGAGGGATTCGGCCAGGATCGAGTTCTTGGTGCACCACCACCTTTAGCTCGATAGGATAGACCGATGACTTTGTGGGAGTGGACCCATCCTGTTTGGGCTGCGCAACCTTCTTGCATAGTTCTTCCCCCACCTCGCGGGAACAACTATGAGCTGAAACCTCAATATGTGAGCATGCTTCCTACCTTCACTGCCAATAAGGAGGATCCGTATATTCTTTATACGCGAAGTCGAGGAAGTATGCTCCATGTTCAAGCTTCAAAGCCTTGACGAGGATTCAGTCCGGTTGAGGATGATTTCTTTTGCGTTGAAGGATAACGTGAAGAAATGGATGTAAAGCCTCCCGGCGAGCTCTATTCGGTCTTGGGATGACTGTGATCGTATTTCCGAAGAGATTTTTCCCTCAAAGGAAAACTCAACAGATACGGCACCAGATACATCAAATGTATCAGACTGAGACCGAATCTTTTCATGCTTTCTTTGATAGGTTCAAGGACATTCTCCAGCAGTGCCCTCATCATGGACTTGAGCTATGGCAGCTGTGCCAAATTGTTTATGAGGGACTCAACTACAACACCCGCACATTGTTGGAGTCGATGTGTCTTGGTGATTTCCAAATGAAACCCATCAATGAGGCATGGGACATTTTTGAGTTAATGGCTGAACGTACCTTCGAGTGGGACACCATGAGAGAGCCACCAGCCGCCAGGTCTTCTGGTCGAGCTGGATCATATCATGTTGAGTCAACTATCGCGTTCGAGGCGAAATTGGCTGCTCTCATGCGTAGGATTGAGAGTTTAGAGTTGGACCGAGCTCCTGTAGCTCAGGTCGCTACTCCTGGGTGTAGTAGGTGTGGACTTACGGGCCATGATGACTTGGAATGCGCTTACGTTCCAAGGGATACTGAGCGTGGAAATGCAATGTATCAACAGAGGTCCCGTAATGACCCGTACAGTCACTCCTACAACCCAGGATAACCATCCTAACTTCTCTTGGGGGCCTAGTGGGGTCACGGTCAGAGCTCGCACGCTCAACCTCAACCTCCACCTTATCAACCTCCACGCCCATCGGCGACCTACCAACCCCCACATCAAAGGTCTCAACACCATAATTACGAACCTGCTCAGGCCTCATCGTCGGGTTATTCCAACCAGACTCCACCACCCCAGCGGGTTGACCCCAAGGACCCTTCTAGTGATCCGACCCTTCAAGTGTTCATGTAGAGCATGCAAAGTACAGTTAAAGCTTTGGAAATGCAAGTTAGCCAATTCGCTCATCAATTCCATGAATGCGAGAAGGGTCAGTTCCCGAGTCAACCTGTGGTAAATTCCAGGGGTCAACCTTCCCATTCTAGGCAGAATGTACACAATGTTGAAAGTGACCCTTCCCAACATGCCAATGTTGTCCATACCTTGAGATCGGGAAGGGTTGTTGACAACAATGTGGAAATGCTTGAAGCCAACCCTGTTGGCGAGACTTCCGAGGAGAGTCTTGAGTCTTTCAAGGAACCTAATTCTGAGACTCCTTCTCTTGATTGTTTTATCCCCAAGGCACCATTCCCAAATAGGTTGACTAAAAACGTGATGAGCATTGGGACAAGATCGTTGAGGTACTTAGGCAAGTAAAGGTGAACATCCCGTTGTTGGACGTTGTTCAACAAATGCCACCGTATGCCAAATTCCTCAAGTACCTTTGCACCACTAAGAGAAAAACAAATGTTCCCAAAAAGGCATTTTTGGCCGCCATTGTAAGCTCAATATTGACACAACCCATGCAAGTCAAATACAAGACCCAGGTTGTCCAACTGTCTCTTGCGTGATCGGTAATGTGACAATCTCTCAAGCCTTATTGGGTTTGAGAGCATCTGTGAACCTCCTACCCTACTCTGTCTATGTCAACCTTGGAATAGGTGATCTTAAACCAACAAGGACAACCCTCCAGTTGGCTGACAGATGCATCAAGATTCCACAAGGGAGTGTGGAGGATGTCCTTATCAAAGTGGGTGAGTTCGTATTTCCAGTTGATTTCATCATCTTGGATACCAAACCTGTGTCCAACCCACTGTGACAAATTCCTGGGATCCTTCGGAGGCCATTTCTTGCGACATCCAATGCTTTGATCAATTATCGCAATGGCTTGATGAGGTTGTCTTTTGGAAACCTCACGGCGGATTTCCACTTCTTTACTCTTGGTAAGCAACCCGGGCTCTTCGACGATGCAGTCGGAGCCAATTTCATCCAGGACATGGATGAGCCTGAGTCATTAGGCATGTTCGACTCACATCGACATATTATTGAGGTGCCTAATGACCAGGTTGCGAGTGAAGAGGATCTTGAGGAATCCGCAAGCGTATCTCTGGACGAGGAGGCACATCTGGGTGCTTGCTCCTCTTACCCCGTGGCCCTTGAGCCACTTGAAAGTAACTCTGAATCCGACAAGAACCTACCTCTGGTCGAGCTTAATCCGCTCCCCGATAACCTAAAGTACATCTTTTTAGGGGATAATGAGACCTTGCCACTCATTATTGCTTCTAATCTTGCACAAAATCAAAAGGTTGCCCTCAAAAGAGTACTCTTTGAAAACAAAGAGGCGATCGGGTGGTCCTTGAAGGATTTCAAGGGAATTAGCCCTGGTATTGTTCAGCATCGGATCCACATGGAAGAGGACTCTAGGCCCCGCAGGGACCCACAACGAAGATTGAAACCTGTACTGAAAGAAGCCGTCCGAAAGGAGGTTCTCAAGTGCTTGGATGATGGCATAATCTATCCTATCTCTGATAGTTCGTGGGTGAGTGTTGTCCATGTGGTTCCCAAGAAGTCAGGCGTGAAGGTTGTGCAGAATGAGCATAATCAGCTTATCCCGACACACCTGCAAACTGGCTGGCGAGTTTGCGTTGATTATCACAAGCTCAATGCGGCAACGCGAAAAGATCATTTCCCATTGCCATTCATTGATCAGATGTTGGAAAGGTTGGCCGGACATGAGTATTATTGTTTTCTTGATGAATACTCCGGTTACAACCAAATTCCCATCGCCCCCGAGGATCAAGAGAAAACCACATTTACTTGTCCATTTGGCACGTTTGCCTACCGTTGCATGCCTTTTGGGTTATGTAATGCACCGGCAACATTTCAAATGTGTATGATGAACATCTTCTCCGATATGGTAGAGCGTTTCCTTGAGATTTTCATGGATGACTTTTCAATATTCGGTGCTTCCTTTGATGAGTGCCTTCGTCACTTGATCCTTGTCCTCAAGCGCTGCCGTGAGAAGAACCTCGCTCTCAATTGGGAAAAATGTCACTTCATGGTGAAGCGAGGGTTGTACTTGGACATGTAGTCTCAAGTAGGGGAATTGAGGTCGATCCCGCCAAAGTGGGTATTATTGCTAATCTCCCACCGCTACTTAATGTGAAGGATATCCGCGCCTTTTTGGGGCATGCTGGATTTTATTGGCAGTTCATTCAGGATTTTAGTAAAATTACTCGACCTCTCACCGTCTTGTTGGCTAAGGATGCCATTTTTGAGTTCACACCGGATTGCCACCATGCCTTTTTGACCTTGAAGAAAGAGTTGACCTCAGCTCCCATAATTAAGGCACCGGTGTGGACTAAACCCTTTGCGTTAATGGGTGATGCATCTGACTTCGCTGTGGGAGCAGTTCTTGGGGAACGATTGGACAAATTGCCTCATGTGATCTACTATGCCAGTAGAACACTCAATGATAACCAATTGAACTACACTGTGACCGAGAAGGAATTCTTAGCGATTATATTTGCTTTGGAGAAATTTCGGTCGTACTTGATTGGCTCCCACGTGATTAGCTATTCTGATCACACAGCCATCAAGCACCTCATGGCGAAGAAAGATGCAAAATCCCGACTCTTGAGATGGATCTTGTTGTTACAAGAATTCGATCTCGAGATTCTAGACAAAAAAGGGTGTGAAAATGTTGTAGCAGACCACCTGTCTCGTCTAGAGACGACCAACCCAAAGGACCAAATTATTGATGACAAATTTCCTGACGAGCAGTTGTTCACGATCGAAGATAACCCTTGGTTTGCCGACATCGTGAACTACCTCGTGACCGAGCAACTTCTTGTGGGTTGGTCAAAATCTGACCAAACCAAATTTAGATCTTATGTCAGATTCTTTCACTGGGACGACCCCTACCTATTCAAATACTGCTCTGACCAAATTTTCAGGCGGTACATCCCAGATACCGAGTTCCAAAGTGTGCTCCTATTCTGCCACTCTAAGGCATGTGGAGGACACTTTGGAGCAAAGAAAACTACCGCCAAGGTGCTCCGATCATGGAGGATAATTTGAAAATGAATCCTTTCAAAAAATTTGTGAAAAGTATGGAATTGAGCATAACTTTTCGTTTCCTCGCACTCCTCAACAAAATGGGGTAGTTGAGAGAAAAAATAGAACTCTTCAAGAAATGGCAAGAATAATGCTTGTGGGAAAAGGCTTCCAAAATATTTTTGGTGTGAAACCGTTAATACCTCTTGCTATGTGTTGAATCGTGTTCTCATTAGACCTATTTTAAAGAAGACTCCGTTTGAACTTTGGCATGACCAAACTCCTAAAATTTCATATTTTAAAGCTTTTGCTCAAAATGTTTTGTCCTCAATACTGAAGACAACTTGGATAAATTTGATGCAAAATCTGATGAGGCAATCTTTTTAGGGTATTCCGATAGGAGTAAAGCATATAGAATCTATAATAAACGAACAAGTTGTGTTGAGGAATCTCTACACGTTAACTTTGACGAATTAGCTTGTGTAGATAACTCCTCTCTTGATGATGATTGCATGGATATAATTAGACAAGTATCATCACAAGATGCTCCTCTTAAGTCTCATCAAGAGCCTCCAAGTTTTCCACAAGAGGACGTGGAGGATCTTCCTAAGGATTGGACCTATAGAAAGGATCATCCGAAGGACTTTGTGATTGGAGATGTTTCTCAAGGTGTGACGACACGATCTAAAGCACATGTAGTTTGTGATTCTTATTCATTTATCTCTTCATTAGAACCAAAGAAAGTTGAACAAGCATGTCATGACGAATTTTGGTTAATGGCAATGCATGAAGAGCTAAATCAATTTGTTCGAAATAATATTTGGGAACTTGTTGAAAAACCTTCTAACCAACGGTTATTGGAACTAAATGGATATTTCGAAACAAACTTGACGAAGATGAGAATGTAATTAGAAACAAAGCTAGACTCATTGCTCAAGGCTATCGCCAAGAGGAGGGTATAGACTTTGATGAAACTTATGCCCCCGTCGCTCGAATGGCATTCGCTTGTTATTAGCTTATGCATCTTACATAGACATTAAATTATTTCAAATGGATGTTAAAAGTGCTTTTCTAAATAGCTTTATAAATGAAGAAGTCTATGTGGCTCAACCCCCCGGATTTGTAAATGAAACTTACCCAAACCATGTGTTTAAGCTTAAGAAGGCTCTTTATGGCCTCAAACAAGCTCCTAGAGCTTGGTATGAGCGGTTGAAGAACTTCTTAATCGACAAACATTTTTGTGTGGGTAAAGTGGATACCACTATTTTTGTTAAAACATATGATCATGATTTACTAGTGGTACAAATCTATGTTGATGATATAATATTTGGTGCAAGTAACCCGCGTCTTTGCAAAGAATTTTCCAAGTCTATGCAGGAGGAGTTTGAGATGAGCTTAATTGGTGAACTAAACTTTTTCTCGGACCTCAAATTAAGCAAACTAAAGATGTGAACTTCATACACCAAGCAAAGTACACAAGAGAGCTCTTACAACACTTTGGTCTTGAAGATAGAAACCCTCACAACACTCCCATGAGCACTAGCACTAAGTTAGACAAAGATGATAATGGCAAGGAGGTGGATATCAAGAAATATCGAGGTATGATCAGGTACTTGCTTTATCTTACCGCTAGTCGTCTGGATATTATGTTTTCCATGTGTTTGTATGCACGTTTTCAAGCTTGTCCTAAAGAATCTCATTTCAATGCTTTAAAACGTATTTTTCGCTATCTCAAAGGATCTCAAGAATTTGGTTTGTTTTACCCCAAGACTAGAGCTTTTGATCTTGTTGTCTATAGTGACGCCGACTATGCCGGTTGCATTTTAGATTGTAAAAGTACGAGTGGCACTTTCCAATTCTTGGAAAAAACGCTTGTCTCCTGGTTTAGTAAGAAACAAAATAGTGTTGCATTGTCGACAACTGAGGCTGAATACATTGCCGTCGGGTGTGCATGTGTACAAGTCTTGTGGATGAGGCAAACCCTCAAAGACTTGAAACTTCAGTTTCAAACTACTCCTATATTATGTGATAATACTAGTACAATAAATCTTTCTCTAAGCTCAAAATCTCATTACTACTCCCAATTTGCTCTAAACCCTTGTGCTCATATATTATCACTTGAAATCATCCTCACTAGATTGCATCATTCATTTCAAGTGCCCAAGATTAGTTGTTGAAGTATTATTCTTCAAGAGTTGTACAAGCTTCCGTAGTGAAGCTCTTCTCGGATTGTGAGAAGGTGGTCCAAGCTAGGCGAGGGTATTTGCAAAGCTTGTGGTGTAAAGGCGTGAGCTCGGCCCGCAACAGAGATCAGATTAGTGGACGTGAAGTTGCTCGAGTAAGAGCAATTCGTAAGAGAGGACTAGGATTCGTTGGTTGGATCCAAACCTCTATACATCCGGAGTAGTGGTTTGTTGTGCTCTCTCTTTAATATTATTGTCTTATCTTTGAATTTGGTATAGTTATCTTACTAACCGTAATTAGTCTATTCACCCCCCTTTAGACTAAGTTTAGGGGCTAGTAGATCCTACAGAGTACTGCACTACGGAAGAACACAAAAAGAAAATGTTACAATTTACCAGATTTATATCGTGTTGTTCTTTTACCATATTTTAAATTTAATTTAAGTTACTATAATATGCTCGTGACAAATAACTAATAAGTAGAATATAGCTAGACAAATATGTAGAACATATGTTCGTCAGAAATAAATAATATGAGTACACAGGTAAGCAAATATCAACAAATGTAGTAAAAGTTCAACATATAATAAAATAAATAATGTGCAAGCCAACTAAAAATCATCAACCGAATCATGATCTTTAACGCCCAACTGACTGTTCCACTCATCAATGAGGCGATCCCAATCTGTACATGCAGCTTTCCTCAACTCGTTCGGCATCTGGTCCCTATGCTGCAAGAACGGTTGCGTATACCGTATCGCCATACTCATCCACTGTAAGTAACATAAAAATTAGCGTACATTAACAATAAAAACAAAATATACATTACAATTAAATATTAAACTAGATAAACTTACCGCATCGCCACATGTCTTATCTAGTGGTCTCTCCGGTCACGATAAGTGGATGTGAGCACCTACCGAACCACTGCAAATAATCTGCATCACAAGTGTAGGGGGCGCGATTACGACTCAGATCGTCCAGGTGAAGTCGTCCTACTCTCGAAAATGTCCTCCAAACCGATTCCGTGAATGAAACGATATGCCTGACGTCGTACGTCATCGCAATCGCAGACCGTACTGCATGCATGGCGTCGGGATGTCAACTGGGATCACCTGAATGTAACCTAACTGAATGCAAGGCTCTGTGATATCCCTATAACGAATAACGCCCCTAAATGTAGTCCTCGGCATAGCTACAGCAGGCTCAAGACCATACGACAACCACTCCACCTAAACGTTTATACATTAATAATAATAAACTTGAAATTTAAATAAACGTGAATGATATATACATTATATACCTGCGATGCAGTCATCTGATCTAGCCGTCTACGAATAGAAAGGAGTCGTCTCTCGCTCTTATCCTCGGCCCGAACAGCCCACATACGCGAACGAGGATGCCCCTCCTCAATGATCTTCCGCTCCCGGTGCGGGCGGAAAGCAGGAAAATACTCATATACCCAAGCCTGCAGCAGTGTAAGACAACACATAATGCCAGAACAATCAGCACGACTCTTTATACCCAGCTAGCGATACATATATGCCAACGTCGCCGACCCCCGTGAGTACTAACCAATGGTATCTGGCTCCCTCGCCTCCAATAGGACGCGTGGTCTGACTCTGCTACCGCTCTTGTCGACAAACAAGATGCAACCTAGCAGGAAGAAGAGATAGACAATCATCTGCGTATCCTCGGCCCGTGGTGGTCGTCCACGTCTGCAACAATCGTCCAAAACGTTTGAACGACATGTCAAGGCAGGAGAACATGTTGTACGACAAGTGACCCAATCCGCTATCAGTAATGATTGCGTCATATCATCAGTCATCGTTGAACGGTGACAGGTCTGTTACTCTACTACGAGTCAAGACAACAATACATCATGCCACAATCTATCAGCAGAGGTAGCTCATCCCAAGTACACATACTCTTCCACTCGGCGGTCCCTAGGCAGGTATGATCAACGCACCCACTGTCACCTCCTGGCTCATGCACTAGGCGAGGACACATGTTTCTGAGTTGGCACTTCACGAGGACCAGAAATTTAGTTTTGCGCACAAACGGTCGACCGAAATAGGCAATCTGGTTGACCATTCCCATGAGGTCCGGTCGACCAAAACTCTGCAACGGTCGAAATTTCTGCGCATAACCTAAGTCTCAACGGTCGAACGAAAGTCTAAACCGGTAGACCAATACGTGGTCAAAATCCAGAGTCTAGTCAAAATCATACAAGTCCAACAGTCGATCGACTCAGGGGTTCCGGTCGACCGAAAACTACCAGGGACAACCTAGCAGTTCTAGTCATCAATCGGTCGAATAGGCAATTATCGGTCGAACAACAACTTAAGTTCTGATCGGACCAAAATTTAGGAACGGTCGACCGTTTAGGTGGTCAACATTCGGTCTGAGCGAAACATTAAACAACGGTCGAACGGCCTAGGGATCTCGTTCGACCAAAAACTTCCGGAGCTTCCTCTGATCCACCAGCTCACGCGCAACCAGTTTACCGCTACAAGGCGTCGTTCGCCGGTGTTGGTTAAGATCAACAATTTACACTACAACTGGTCGACCGTACGAAGGAACTAGTCGACCGTTAGCCGACAACTACCTAGTCCAACAAAGTCTATCTTGCTGCATTCTCGACGCCGACGAGGTCTCCAACCTCCACCGACCCGCCAACACCTCACACTACTTGTGTGAGCAAAACAAACATGCATCTATTGAACCGGCATACCTTTCTTCGCGGTTGACGACACACCCCGGAGATCCCACACAACCACCTCTGGTCCGCAACTGCAGGCTCGCCTCCTCGCGCACCGACCCCCGCGCGCCTTACGCCGGAGCTACCTCCACCTCCACCTCCTTTGGATCGCCAAAAAAGGAAGAGGAATGACTGATGAGTGATGGCAAGAAAAGGTAAGAAGAATAAGAAGAGAGATGAACGTTTTGGCTATAAAACCAAAACCCAACTCGTCCCTCATCTACAACACCCTACAACCCACTGTAAGCAAATAACGATTCTACAGGTTCAAGAGTACCTTTCTTGGAGAGAACCTGTGGCAGCGGAAGGAAGATCGGAGGTCACCTTACGGAATCCTTCTCACCGGTCGGTCTCCTACTCTCTTGGAGAAGAAGCACGAGTCCACAACCCAAGAGTCTACGGATTGGCTTGGTGGTTGTGGAGGGACGAATGGGAGAGAAAGGGAGAGGTGGCGGCTAGGGTTTGGTGGGGCTAGGGTTTGCAAACAAGAATTAGTCCATCCAATGGGAGGCTCCCCTCCTTATATAGATGGCCCCACCCAAAACCCTAATGCGCAACCAATGAGAGTGCGCCACGTGTCAGTGCTTTGGGCAAACATCATCTTAATCCTTAGATTAATCCAATATCTCCCACTTGCACAATAGCACGTCAACAACACGTCATTTTCTTTTGTGTCCCTGACACATACGTATATATGCCCGATACATACAATCATAAGATGGCAATGTGTCACCTCTTCATGTGTCCCTGACACATATGTATACATCCCTGATATATACTATTTCTCTCTTCCAAGAATGCATCCACAATACGCAAGTCTCTGATCATGTATCCCTGATACAAGACCATATGTGTCCCCGACACATGTACTCTTCCGATCATACGGACAAATGGGTCGTGTGACCGGTGATGCACCTGCAATTTAGGAGTCTCAAACTAGAAACCTTACTAGAAGGCCAGAATGACAACATCCTCAAAAAATAACAATTAAGCAGTCAAATGCACATCACTGTTCCCCTGGTTTACTCAGAAACTCACTTGACATGAACGGTATCTCGATCCCTCGGAGAGAATACCTTCTTGTCCGCAAGGTACTTACTACTGTATCCAATACAGTTGGGCCCAGCAAATACTTTTAGTGCAGTCGAGTCAAACCTTTCCCTTCGCCCCAGACCACCATTACACTCAGAGTTGACTCCTTTCCCGAAGATGCCTCTTTAGACCGAATCTCTCATGGGCATAGATAACATCCCAAAGTAGCCACATCAACTATTTGCTTCATGGTGTCGTCGAAGGTCACTGAGGGCAACTAAATGACAATCAAGTCTTGGACTCACACAGTGAAGGAGCAGGGATCCATCCTTTCACTTCCAAATGGTCGCTCAGCACATGTTGTATGACAAACATGCTATGGTGGATCATACTGCACACAACAGTATGTCTGTCTCTCAACACCATACAAGTCTTAGTCCAGTCGCAACCCCTCTGCGCCTGACCCGAGCTTCATCATTGTCGCCTTAACACCATACAGGTGTTACCTGGCGCCACATGTGATGCTCGCACTTGGCTTCTATAGGTCACATGAATCGTGGCAACATTCATGTCAATCCTCACCAACATAGAGGATCTCATCTTGATTCCTAATCAAGGCGACTGTCCTATCATGAACTACTCTGGATCTGTCATACAAGATCTCTTCATGATCAGTCTCATCTCTTCTCGCTATCAAAAAGCGCCAGAGGCGAACGCTCGTGTGAGTAAGCATTCTTCAGCCTATTGATAGAATAATATTTTATGCTAGAACAACTACATCAAAGTCTGCGTAAGCCTAAGGACTTCACATGACACACAAACGAGTCCTTAGCTATAGCCTTGGTTAGAGGGTCAGCTACCATAAGACTAGTAGACACATGTCTCAACTCAACTTCCTTTCTCGCTATAATGTCCTTCACAAAGTGGAACCTTGTCCATTTTGGCCTTCTCTTCAGGAGTCTCAGGATGCTTTATCAAGGCTTAAGTGCAAACCCTTCTCAACAGGAGTGTCGATTGGTTTGCATTTGTCCATATGGTATTTCTTCAAGATGTTGTTAATGTAAGTCTCTTGAGACAATCCCAGAAGTCTCTTGGACCTATTTCTAACTATCTTGACACCAAGGACGTAGCTAGCTTCACCCATGTCCTTCATATCAAACGTGGAGGACAGCCACTCCTTAGTGGATTTCAGCAGCTCTTTGCTATTGCCAGCCATGAGTATGTCATCAACATACAAGGTCAGAATGACAAATTTACCATTGGATCTCTTAACGTACACAGTGATCTTCCTCAAGCATAGAGAACGCACTCTCTGATATAGCTTGATGGAAGCGAATGTTCCACTGTCTAGACGTTTGTTTTAAGCCATATAAGGACTTATTGAGCTTGCACACTTTGCGCTCTTGTCCTTTGACTTCAAAACCTTGAGGTTGATCCATATAGATCTCCTCCTCAAGTTCTCCATTGAGAAAAGCAGTCTTTACATCCATTTGGTAAAGCTCTAAGTCCATCTGAGCTACAATAGCTAGTAGAAGGCGGATGAAGGCAAACCTAACCACGGGTGAAAAAGTTTCCTCAAAATCCACGCCTTCTCTTTGGGTGTAGCCTTTAGCTACCAGTCTAGCCTTGAATCTATCAATAGATCCATCTGCCTTCCTCTTAATCTTGAGGATCCACTTGGCCCCAATGGCCTTTCGGTTTGGCGGTAAGTCGACCAAGTCCCAGACTCGATTAACTTTCATCGACTCCAACTCTTCCTTTATAGCTTCTAACCACTCTTTAGCATTTGGACCTTCCAAAGCCTCTTTCAAGGTCTCCGGTTCTTGCTCATTGATTACTGTCATCCCGGATGATTCATAATCAATTTCTTCTTGAGCTATCATGAGGGTCTCTTCCTCTAAGAGAAACCGCCTAGGAGGAATGAGCCCGCGTTTGCTTCGACGCAGATGGATATCTGATGGCTCATCCTCCGTGAGAGCTATCGGATCCTCAGCATTGCTGCTCCCACTAGGATCGACTGGTGGAACCTCATGTTCAACTTCCAGATCATGATCCCGTGGAGTGGCAATGTCCTCATCTTGTTGTTCAAAGAAGTCCACTGACTCTTTGATAGCTCCAGCAAGGGTTGGAAAATCATTTTCCAAGAATGTGGCATCCCTAGACTCCAGTTCCGTCCTTTCATTCTCGTCTACCCCGATAAAAACATAACCTTTGGAGAAATCACTGTATTTTACAAAGATACACTCTTTCCCTCTAGGTCCTAGTTTTCCATATCGGTGACTAGTAGAATGAATGTATGCCGCACATCCCCAAGGACGCAGCAGACTAAAATCAGGCTTCCGTCCTGTCCATAACTCATATGGAGTTGAGGGAACCGATTTTGTTGGAACTCTATTGAGGATATAAGCAGCAGTCATTAGAGCATCTCCCCAAAACGAAATTGGTAAGCCCGCATGCGCCATCATGGATCTAACCATGTCTAGCAATGTTCTATTCCTTCTCTCGGCAACACCATTTTGCTGAGGAGTGTAAGGCATAGTGAGTTGTCTAGATATCCCCTTTTCATCACATAACTCCTTGAACATTATGGAGAGATACTCACCACCTCTATCCGTCCAAAGAGTTTTTATCTTATTATCCAATTGATTCTCAACTAAGCTCATGAATTTCTTAAAACATTCTAGAGCTTCTGACTTGTGAGAAATAAGATAAATATGACCATATCTAGTGAAGTCATCAATGAATGTGATGAAGTAACTTTGTCCATGTCTAGTACGCACATTAAAAGGTCCACAAATATCTGAGTGAATTAGTTCTAAAGGAGAAGTAGCCCTAATGGCTTTTCCGAACGGTTTTCTAGTTGCCTTTCCAGCTAGACATGGTTCACAGGTCGGCAATTCAAATTTGGAGCATTCTCCTAATACCCCCTCCTTTGCCAACTTGTTCATCCGGTCAACACCAATGTGACCTAGTCTAGCATGCCACATAACTGAATCATTATTCATGGAACTTTGGCTCACAAAGGCACTAGTGTTATGATTGAAATCATAAATTGCGTCCAACACAATAAAACCGTCAGAAAGAAAAGCATGTCCATAATAAATGTTAGAAAGGTATAAACCCATATCATTGTTCTCAAAAACAACTTTAAAACCATGTCTCATCAACATAACAACAGAAATAATATTTCCCCGTATAGCTGGTGCATACAACACGTCGTGAAGTAATAGGATCCGGCCACTTCGCAAAGCCACTTTGCATGTGCCAACTCCAAGAACTTCAATGCTAGTGTTGTTTGCCATGTTTATTCGCCTCCCACTTGGAACACGGCGATATTCCACGAAGGCAGAGCGATCCTTTGTTACGTGGTCCGTGGCACCTGAATCCACAATCCACACAGGAGAGTGATCAGAGAGCATCACAGAACTAGTCACGTTACAATTCGAGGGATTACACACAGTAATTTCCTTTTGCTCAGTGCACTCACGAGCAAAATGTCCAGTCTTTCGGTAGTTAAAACAAGTCACATTAGACTTATCTTTCCCACCTCTGGATCCTCGAGGTTGTTTCTTTCCAGCTTTGTTTTCTGTTTTGTTTGCATTTGCACCCTTCTTGCCTTTAAAACCCTGAGCTCTATCTCTTTTGCGCTTAAAACCTGCACTCCTCCGAGGAGCGCTAGCCTCAGCAGCAAATACTTCAGTTAGAGGGGCTTCCGTAAGCATGCGGTCCTCCTCCAGCTCTAGGTGTTTTGCGGCCTGGTCAAATGTCCTGATGTCATCAGCATGGGTCAGATGGACCTTCATATGCTCCCAATTCTTTGAAGGCAACGATCTGATGAGAGCAGATACTTGCTCCTCATCGGTCTTAGCACGACTGGCAGCGCTCAGCTCGCTTATCATGTTTGACATTGCGGTAATATGCTGCCTCATCGTGTGACCTTGGCGCATTTTATACCCATGAGCCCAAGCTGGCGGGCCCTTGTGACAGAGGTCACTCCGTACTGAAACTTCACAGCTTCCCACAAGGCCTTTGCAGTTCGAAACTTTTCGAACCGCAGTAACAGATCGTCCCTCATTGAACTTAGAATTGTGATTCAAGCAATTCGGTCTTTCTTTTTCCATGCATTATAAACATCCAAGTTTCTGCGATGTTGCGCAGTATTCCCCTCCTCGGGGGGAGACATAGATTGGTTTATATTTTCTAACATGTCCTGATCCTCTAAGAGATACTCAATTTTACGATGCCACAGATCGTAATTTCTTTCATTGAGTTTATCTCCTCGAGTCAGATCAGCGACGATGCTTTTGGAAGCAGCCATAAAGAATCTAGGACAATCAAAATACATAGCGATACATGAGTTCTAGCATAAAATATAACGAGCTACAATAATCATAAAGAATAAACTGACTTAATAGCTATAGCATTCAGACCAAAAGAAAATATATAGCATTCGATCAAATCCTCATGCAATAGTTAAAAAAGTCATTTTACTAATCTAGATATTGAGCTCCATCATGATTTAATGACCCAAAAAAACGTTTTAAATCATGGCAAATCAGCAAATAAGAAAGATATTTGCCCCCGGTTACAAGGTGGTTCACACAAAACACTTCTACCTTGCAACTCCCACTAGGCATGCGAGTTCCCAAAAACGGTTTTCAAAAAAAATCAACATCACACAGATATGATTACTACATTACTTCCATATCGAGCTAATGATCCCCATTAGGGATTTAGCAATAATATCGCAATAATAAAAATAAAGGAGCCCCTCGTCTCCTTAGGGCGCAATAAACAGTCCATAGTCCATAATTATTACAGTCCATAATTATTACAGTCCATAAATATTACAACCCATAAATATTACAGCCCATTGCGATAACTATTGCAAATGGAAATGAATGAATAAAATTACGCTCATCTCTCAATAAGGCAGTAAATAAAATCAGCAACCATTCATTCCACATGGGCACAATCTTTCCATACGTTAGCACAATCCGACGTATGAAAAAAATACCATAAAGTGTGCACCTCATTCAAACAATAAGGAAGTAATGCATAAGGAAACAATGCATGAATGGGGCACGAAAATAGGTAAAAAACGTGTTAGGTAATGACAACCAATCTCCACAATAATCATTCTCAAAACAGAATTTTTTTCTTCTTTCCATAATCAATATAATCATGATAGCACAAAATTATCCTACTTTGATTAGGAAAGAAAAATCCGAAATTATATGGTGGAGAGCAACAAATAATTTTGCATCAAAGGAAAGCATCCAAACATATTTTTAAGGCAATAAAATTCCAGCCCATAATATCTTTCAAAAAATTTCAGAATTAGCCAATCTTTCCATAATCAATATAAGCATGCAATCAATAATAATTATGCTACTTCTAATGGAAAGAAAAATTCGAAATTCTTTGGTGGAGAGCAACACATATTTTTGCATCATAGGAAAGCATCCAAACATATTTTTAAGGCAATAAAATTCCAGCCCATAATATCTTTCCAAAAATTTCAGAATTAGCCAATCTTTCCATAATCAATATAAGCATGCAATCAACAATAATTATGCTACTTGTAATGGAAAGAAAAATTCGAAATTCTTTGGTGGATGGCATCACATATATGCACATTTGATGAAAAAGAAATATTTCAAATGAAATGCATGCAATCATTCCAAAAGAAATCCAAAATATCCTTAATGAGATTAACATATATGTGCATTCAATCATAAAGGAAATATTTCAAATGAAATGCATGCAATTATTCCAAAAGAAATCCGAAATATCCTTAATGAGATTAACATATATGTGCATTCAATCATAAAGGAAATATTTCAAATGAAATGAATGCTCTCATTCCAAAAAAAACGAAATATACAATATGGTAACTCAATATTCATGTATACATGCTCAAAGATTAGAATAAATAATATCTAACCCTAATTCGTAAAAATCAGGAAAAATAGACATCTTATTTCATGTATACATGTGCATGATTTAGAAGAATCAACATGGAAAATAACTTCTGATTTTATGTAATATATGCACAAAGAATAGAGGTAACAGCACAGAAAAAACAGAATTCTGGTCACATCTATGTCTGTGCAATGATAGGAGAGCAACATATCATATTTGCTCGAAATAAAATCAGGAAAAATCCATCTTAAACCATGCACATATGCGCAAGAATGGAGGAGCAAAATCAAACCCTAGATGCATGCTCTAATGAACCATAACATGCGCAACATGTAGAAACTAGTCTAAACCCTAATTGCATGTTAGAAAGAAATCAGCAAACATGCACCACTTATATCTCTAAATGAATGATCATATTATTTCATTTAAAGATCAAAAACCATTGAGTTTTCATTTCCAGAATATGAAAACGAATTTGAAAGAAAAAAAATCATGAACAATCAACATATATCACATGCGCATCATGTAAATAAGCAATGCTGATTTTCTGTTTTCTTTCTCCAAAAACATAACCACCGAATATTTTGTTTTTATCTCAAATCAGATTATCATGAAACAAAAATTCGTCAAGCATGGTGAGGATTCGAAGGTAACCGAGATGGCTCTGGTACCAATGTAAGCAAATAACGATTCTACAGGTTCAAGAGTACCTTTCTTGAAGAGAACCTGTGGCAGCGGAAGGAAGATCGGAGGTCACCTTACGGAATCCGTCTCACCGGTCGGTCTCCTACTCTCTTGGAGAAGAAGCACGAGTCCACAACCCAAGAGTCTACGGATTGGCTTGGTGGTTGTGGAGGGACGAATGGGAGAGAAAGGGAGAGGTGGCGGCTAGGGTTTGGTGGGGCTAGGGTTTGCACACAAGAATTAGTCCATCCAATGGGAGACTCCCCTCCTTATATAGATGGCCCCACCCAAAACCCTAATGCGCAACCAATGAGAGTGCGCCACGTGTCAGTGCTTTGGGCAAACATCATCTTAATCCTTAGATTAATCCAATACCCACAACCCATCAAACTCTTCCCCTTCCCATGCACACCACTGCTCACCACACTCATTCCCCATGCAAACCCTCTCTAAATGGTTTTAGTATCTAACACTCACAAAGTGCGAGACCGTATTCTCAAATAACTTTCTCATGAAACTTATGCCAAGTGTAATAATTTGAACATATGAATAATAGAATCTCCGACTTTTGGTACTCCCTATCCGTAGCTTTGTTTTGTCTGAAACATAATATAATATATTGCTTATATATGAGATATAAATAGATTCTTAAAAAAATTCCCTAATTCTGCAGGTATCAAGAGCCACATCTCTGAAACATATAAACATTGGGGGTACTTTCATTACTGATGAATCGTTATATGCGATTTCCAGAAACTGTACTAACCTAAAGGTAAAAATTATATTTTCCGATACTATGTGCTTTTGAAAATCGAAGTACCCAATATTCACTTTTTTTACAATTTTAATGTAATTTGTTCATTTGGTACCTTAGCAATATACACATGGTAATGTGAGCGGAAGTAAATAAATACAGGAATAGTTGTACACATTTGGATTATAGGATGTTATTTTATATAATTGGAACTCAAAATGTTCTGGCTTACTTCCTGAATTTGCTTAGATATACATGGATCAAGCAATTTTGAAGTTTCAGACTTTGAGTACTTCTAACCATTTTGTAAACATCCAACTCAGTACATTTATATTTTGTTTAATGTATTTATGACGATTAGGACCTTTCAGTATTTTTACATTCAGGTTGTTGTCCTCACAATCTTCTGCATCATTGAGAATTCAGAATGATAACATCATGCCTCAACATTATACTTGGTTTGACCAATATCTTCTACATGGTAGATTTCTCTAGAAAGATCACCTCGTCTTGGTTGTTTTAAGCCATTGAAATGGCTACCAGTTACGCACCTACACCCCACTCATTTTTCTCTCTGAAGTTGCAAAATGGCATTATTAAACTCTTGGATGGTATTTTCCTAGGTCTGTTGATGTCATTAGTATCCATTTTAAGGTCAAACGGTTGGATGTTCTGTTGTCCATATTGTCATTGACATGATGTTCTAGCACCAAAAAAAAATATTGTTGCTGTTCAAATTTAGTACGCTGATGGAAGTTTGTAAGCCCACACATTTATCAGCACTATTTTCCATTAAGAGGTCACCTGACATAAACCTTCTACTATGTCTCCTGAAAAGTAAAAATTAATGTGGTCAAATTAGCTCGTATACAAGTTCTCTTGTTAAGTACATTATAGCAGTTCGTGTATACATACTTAGCCTGCAAATAGTGTTTATGACAATCTAAAAAGGCTTGGGTTACACATGTTAACACCTTGAATTTGGTATTGCTCAACATGGTTGATATGTTACAATGCAATTTATTTTGTGATTTTGAAGAATATCTTTTGGTCACGCTAAAAACTAGAATTTTGCCTTCTCTGCAACTGGAGTTAAATCTAGTAAAAAAAAATTCTTGAACAGAGTATCGTCTTGTGGAGCTGCCGCCATGTAACAGAGAGTGGACTTATCATGCTTGTAAATAAGTGTCAGAAACTTAAATCCATCAATGTATGGGGAATGAGAGTGCCCATCGAATGCTTTATCAGCTTGCTATCTATAAGCCCTGCTCTTCAGCTAAAACGAACGTCGCTGCATCTGAGCACTGGTGGTAGCGGCATCTGGCCAGTTGCATAAAGGTTTGATTAAAAAACTCTTATAAGAGTAAAAAAGAACTTGTATATTCTGTAAATATGCCAAAAGAAAGTGTGATTGGGCTGATCTTGTGAATATGAACTTGTGACCTGTTCAGTAACAAAAACAAAACCTTCTATTCCTTTGTAAATAATGTCTATAACAAATCTAAAAGTTTTAAAATTTGTTGTCGACGTTTTAGGTTTGTCGTGCAGGAATTGAGGAACCTAGAAATATTTGTATTATGTAATCTCTTCCAAGGTAGCTGCTTCAAGAAACCAGCATCCTAAGAAGCAAAGGTGCTTAGGCGCGGAGTTGTTATGGGTTAAATGACAACATACTGCTGTGGCATTGAACGAAGTCAGACTCCATAAAAAATAAAGCACTAGAACCAGTTACAACTTCCAAGCACATCATTAGCATATGGGAGTTGTGGATGGTGTAACGGTGTCGGTGATGATGGAGATCTTATGTGGGAGATCTGCTCCCTGTTATCATGTTAGATTATGATTAGACTTGTTTTTTTCGGAAAAAATAAATCGAACGTCAGTAAGATTTATTGTGGCCAGTTGTTATAGAAATATGTCAAGATTTGAACAGGCAGAGGTGGTTAATACTCTTACCTTTGGCGACTAATGGCCAACGAAATCGAAGATGCAACTCAATTTAAGCCATATGGCAAGACATGATACGAATTGAACTGATACATCAGTGATGGGGCCTGACTGGTGATTTTCAAAATAGACCGCCCATACAAGACTTTCGACCTGGTTGAATGGTCCTTCGTAGTAAGACTATGGATGCACATGGGTCGGGTTGAACCTGAAAATCGACCTGAACCCGATTGGTCGGGTCGGGTTGGGTTGGGTTGGAAAAATCTAAAAACCGAACTTTCGGGTCGGGTTCGGGTTGAGGGGTCAGGTTGACCCAACCCGAACCTGAGGATTTTTTATTGTTATGTTTTTCCCAAATTATCGTGACCGTCCGTTCGCCCCTGATCTACACCTAACCCTGAGAGAAAACACATTTCACATCTCACGACTCTACGCAACGCTTCAGCCCCTACCTCCCCCCTGAGCTCTCTCCTCGCCGGCTCGCTGAACCTCTCCTCTCCCCCACCAACTCGCTGATCCTCTCCTCCCCCTCAGTCCTCTCCTCGCCCCCTGAAACCCTAGTCTCGATGGAAATCCAAGCCGAAGGTCGACAAGCAGAACGTCTTCGAGGACTTCTACTTCGTCTGCAAGGACGACGACGTCCGCATCTGCGACTTCGGGGGCTTTCACTTCTCCTTTCCTGTTCCGTTTTGTTTCTCATGTTTTGCGCAGTGTTTGTGTTAGTTTTGGTAGTTTATGGTGATGTTAGTTGTTGGTGGTGGGATATTTGGAGTTTTGAATTGCAGGTCGAATGCAAAGATTGTTGTTTTTTTTGTGACCGGAAAATAGTGTTGCATTGCATGTTCAAATTGTGTATTTTGGGGAGTGTTTGTGTTAGTTATGGAAGTAGATTGTAAAGATGTTGGTTATTTAATTATTGGTGTTAGGAAATTTGGAGTTTCAAATTGCACGTCGAATACAAAGATTAGGGGTGTGCAAGGTCCGATCCAGATAGGATCCAACCGGTCCGGGTTCTGGTCTGGAACTTTTGAAAAATTCGGTTCTGGTCCGGACCGGATGCACACCCCTAACGGAGATTGTTGTTTTTGATGATTTGGAAATGATGTTGCATGTCAAAAAATGCATTTTGGGGAAATGATTTGGTTTCTTATTTAGGAGAATTTTGGTTGTTATTGTTTGTGTTAAAGTTGGGCTTTCTAAAATTTCATGTTGAATTTTAGGTGAAATTTAACAAAACTTTATTGATTCGGGTCCAACCCGAACCGACCCAACCCGAAAATTTCGGGTCGGGTTGGGTTGAACCCGAATCAGTTCGGGTTCGGGTTGGGTTTTTCACAAACCAAGAATTTTCAGGTTGGATTGGGTTATGGCTCCAACCCGACCCATGTGCACCCCTAGTACTCAGGACTTGTCTCGCCGTGTAAACAGGACGAGGCTAGGTAGGGGGAGGGGGTTGGAATTTTCCCTAGTTTGTAAATATTTTGGGGGTAGTTCGACCCACCGAAATTTTGATCTACTTATTCTAAATAGGTAGATTAAATTTTTGATTTTCCCAAATAAAATAAGTACATAGGTAGATTAAATTTTATCTACTTATTCTAGTTTTTTTTAAACCCAATGAAATGCCCACTTATAGGAAGAAGAAAAAACAACCAAATAACCAATTATCCAAAATAAATCTATTATTCCTGGCTCAATTCATTTTAGAGAGTTGCCCAACTGATCAAGCCCACTACACTCATTCGGCGAGTGGACATGTTTTATGTTCCATTTGTGTATGGTTTTTTTGAATTAGTTGATTACATTGTTAATTTTGAAAATATTTGACTAATTAGTTGATGTATTGTACTGTTGTGTTCTTGGAGAAGCAAATTTTATTGAAATGTGTTTTAGTTAAATTAAGTTGTTGTATTCGTTTTGTATTTTTTATTTATTGTGCTATGTTATTTGAAATATTGTGATCTATCTTTTTTGCCTTTTGGTGAAATTAATTTCTGAAATTATATTGTGTTCTATTTAAATTAACTTGTTGAAATTAAAAACTTGCCTGACAGCATGGATTATTTTTATATGTTGTCTTGAACCATTGATATTTTGAACTTGAAAAGATTGTATTAGTTCTTTGGTTTTTCCCTCAACTAGATTGAAGTAATGAAGAGATTTCTCAAACCTCTTTCCAAAATTAATGCGTCGTCGTAAGCGTATGGGAGAAGAACTTTTGACAAACTTCTTGTCACATTCACCCAAAAAAATGTTTAAACATTGAAAATGGGGATATTTTACAACGATTTCAGAATATGTGTGCTTGAATATAATAATTGTAAAAAAAACTCATGTAACGAATTCCAACCCCTCTGGACTGAAATCCTGGCACCGTGCATGTGTGAACATTAGGCTGCAACTGGATCGCTTGGAGGTATTCAACTTGGAACCTGATAATGCCCCACTGTCGCACCTAGCTTTTGCGGATTTGTTTATCGTTACAAAAACTTGGACAGGAGACTCATGCAACTTTATTGTCGATTTGGGGGATGTCAAAGTTGGTACCTTCAAATAACGAGCATGTTCCCATCCTTTTTTCACATTTTCCCTTGGAGACTTGCCCAGAATTAGGATTTCAAAATTGGGTCTGTACACTTGTGATATTACGATCATATAATTCGGAAAAAGGCTGCTTGTAACTAGAACGAGCACAAGTATCCAAAAGAAGTTTAAAAATAATTGCTTCTCAGTTACTACAAAAAATAAATTTGAAAACTGAAATATTCAAAAGTCTACAATAAAACACTACAACAATATGACTCGGATCAAATCTAGGAATCACTTTGTGACCGATCATCATATGCAGGTTTAGCATGTTTATAGGTTTTGTATGGAAAATTTGACTCTCTATGCTCCAAGTTGCCCAACCTCTGGAAAAAACTCACGTTTTGACATAATCTGAAAAATATGTTTATCTTTTCGTTTTTCTCAAAATACCCCTACCTAAACCCCAAGACCATTCTCATTTCTCTCTCTCTTTCAGGAGCATCGAGCTCTGATTTTTAAGTTGGGGGAGAAGACCAGACCGAGCCCACAACAACCATTATTGAGGTGAGCTCATTCCCTTCGGCCTCCCGACAGACCCACTAGAATCCACAATTTCAGGCATTATTGTTGTGCTTGATTATTACACAACGGTGTTCGATGCTTTATGACTTAACGAACCATCTTAAGGTTGATTTTTTTTTTAATTTTGTGCTCGACATGCTCGATAGTCTAATTGAATCAGTTATATTACCGTAAGTGCACGGCCGCGTTGAAGCGGTGACAGGTATGTGTCGATCCATAGGGATCGTGTGTGAGTCAGATTCACGATACTCGAGTGTGGGAGAAGAAGAGAGAGATGTGATCGAAATTATCTACGACGCGTAGGAAATCGGAAAACAACACAATAAAAGCTAAACCCCATAGGGGGTAGAGAGAGAAAGCGAATACGAAAATATTGTTGAAACAATTACAAATAGATTCATGTATTATAAACTAAGGGTTTACAAAAGTCGAATAAATATTTCATAAGGATCCAGATAAAGCCAACATACAAAAACATGTTTAGGAAAATAACAAAAGAAGGAACAGTGATCAGAGACGACCTCAAAGACCGAGCCGTCGGAATGCGACATACCAGTGTGTTTGATGGTTTGTCGGTTTTCTCCCATAGTAGAACGGTCTCACCATGAATTAGGCGCACACCAGAGTCGACGAACCACAAGAACAACGCCGAACCTCACAAGAATCGATTGCAGGAGAACTCTGGATTTGGAGACCAAAAATCGTTGGAGAGGGACGGTTTTCACAGGGAGAGGATGAGAAATCAACTGTGATTTATATATATATATATAATTTTGTAACCATGAAGGATTTAATTGCAAAAGGAAATTATAGGCCCAAAAAGATACACCCATCACCGTCAGGCTAAAACCTCTAATTTCCCCCAAAACCCCTGCCGTCACGCCATGCCACGCCTCGGACCGAACGGACGCGCACGCGCATGTGTGGAGAATTCTCTCCTCTCTTTCCACCTACAAAGGGTCAAGTGAAGATGATGTTTATGAACATCCTCCAACTTTTTAGATTCACCAATGTAGGACTAAAAGTGAGGTGAATACATGGCACATGGGACAATAGTTCTCATCTTCAACTCAACATTGGATTTACTCAATTAAGTTTTTCATGTGCCTAGCCCAGACTCAATAATCCAATAATCTTCGACAAATCCATTGTTGATCGAGCGGAACCACAACTTGAGTCCTTCAACTTTACTCCCATAGGAACTAAGTGAAATGAAGTCTTGAACTTGAACCTTTTGTGTGGAGATGTCCATTGAGAACAACACTAAGCAGGTTATGGTGCAATCTACAAGGTTGATGCTTTATGGCCATGCATCTGTATCTTGTTTCATGAATGCTTTCAAAGAATGACCCTCATTCCTCTAATTGTGGCCACACAATTGCATTCACATAGTTTGGCGTCTCTAAATATGCACTGCTAACATCTTGTCTCAAAGACTCGAACTCATACGGAGTCTACACTCTTACTAAACTTGCAGTTTCAACAACATATCCATTTGGTATTGACACAGATACAATGTATGACCTACAATGTATCACCAATTAGTTGCACTAAACTCACTCAAGAACTTGTTATTACCACATTGAACCAACTTTATGGGATCTCCACTCAGTTTGGTTGAGTTGCCATTCTAGATGAGTCATGAAATGGGTCTCAGTCCCATCCCCAACTTGGATTTCAGAAATTGAGCTAGATCAAGTCCTTTGGTAAAAGGATCAACTGTATTGTCTTTGGTACCAACAAAATCAACAATTATCACCCTTTCCGAGACTAATTCCCTTACAGCCTTCAGTTTGACTTGGATGTGTCTCCTTTCTTTGTGATTATACTTTGAGATTCTTAGCTTTTCAATAGTAGTGATACTATCACAATGTACAGATATTGCAGGAACATGTTTGCTAGTCATTGGCAATTCAGAAAGGGGTCCTTTCAACCATTCAGTTTCCATTCCACTTGTATCCAAAGCGCAAAGTTTAGCCTCAAAAGTAGATCGAGATAATATGGTCTGTTTTGTAGACCTCTAGGAGACTGCACTTCCACCCAGAGTAAAAATATACCCTGTAACACTATTTCACCCAGAATGTTTGGCTATCGAGCTTGTATCATTGTACCCTTCTAGTACAACGGGGAATTTCCCATAATGCAGCCTAAGGGTAGAAGTACCCTTCAAGTACTTAAGTACTCTATCCAAAGCCTCCTAATGAGTACGATCAGGACAACTTGTGTATCTACTAAGTTTGCTCACCGAGAATGAAATATTTGGTCGTGTGCAATTTGCAAGATACATCAAGCTACCTATAATATGAGAATATCTCAGTTGTGAAATTGGAACACCACTCTTGTTCTTGTACAAAGGTTTTGATGAATCATATGAGGTTTTCACATATCTACAATTTGTATAGCCAAATCTCTCAAGAATCTTCTCAACATAGTGAGATTGAGATATGGAAATACCATCAACTGACCTAGCCAGTTTGAATACCCAAGATCACATTTGCAACACCCATATCCTTAATCTCAAACTTAGTACACAATAAGGACTTTGTTTCATGTATTATATTAAGGTTAGAGAGCCAAACAGTAATATGTCATCGACATAGAAACACAATGCAATACATTCATTACCTTGAACTTTGCAATAGACACATTTGTCAAAATCAATAACCTGGAATCCAAATGATAGTATAATTTTGTCAAATTTCTCATGCCAAGTTTTTGGGGCTTGTTTAAGTCCATAAAGAGACTTAACAAGTTTACAAACTTTGTTCTCATTTCCAGAATCTACAAATCCTTCAGGCTGGTCCATATAAATTTCATCTTCAAGATCACTATGAAGAAAAGCAGTTTTTACATCCATTTGATGTATCGTAAAATCATATACAAACGTCAATGCTAAATGCACTCGGATAGTAGTCATACGAGACATTGGAGAATAGGTATCGAAATAGTCTATTCCTCCTTTTGTTTAAACCCATTGGCAACTAATCTGGCTTTATACTTATCGATGGAACCATCTGGGTTTTTTTAATATCCATTTACAACCGATCGTTGAACAACTTGGAGGATGATTTACCAACTCCGATGTCCCATTAGAGACAATATAGTCCATTTCGATCTTAACTGCATCTTTCCAATGATTTGCTTCGGATGAAGCTATAACATCCTTGAAAGTGTTAGGATCACCCATGATGTGATATGTGATAAAATCACTTTCCAAATCCTTGGCAATTCTAGAATGTTTTCTTTTCCTTGGTTCAATTTCAACTTGAGTTTGAGAAGACTTAAAATCGGCAATGGACAAATTTGTCCCCACATTGGTCATCCTTTTCACATGCTCGTGGATGGAACTAGACATAGAGGGATCATTTGAAGAAGAAACTTGTTGAGGAACTCCAGATTTCATGGGAAATACATCCTCAAAAAATGTGACATCACGAAATTCAACAATTGTGTTAGCATCTATTCCAGATATTTTGGACTTGATTACCAAAAATATATACGCATAACTATTAATCACATATCCGATAAATATTGCATCAACAGTCATGGGACCAAGTATTTTCCTCTTATGTTCATGGATTAACACTTTTGCAAGACAACCCCAAACTCTAAGATATTTAAGGCTAGGTTTTCGACCACACTATAGTTCGAATGGATTATCCTCCTTATGTTTCTGAGGCACTTTATTCAGAATATGGCAAGCCATATTCAAAGCTTCTCCCCACATATATTTGGGTAATCGTGAACTCTCCAATAATGCATTAATCATATCAGATAATATTCTATTTTTTCGTTCAGCAATACCGTTAGATTGTGGAGAATACGGTGCCGTCACCTCATGAACTATGCCAGAATCCTGACACACTTGTTCGAACAGGTTAAACGTATATTCACCACCTCTATCGGATCTCAACCTCTTAAGTTTTCTTTTCAGTTTGTGTCTCTGTTTCATTCTTAAAAATAAGGAACTTAGATAATGCTTCATCCTTACTTTTCAAAAGATAAACATAGCAATACCTTGAACTATCATCAATGAAAGTGATAAAATAATTTTTTATATCCTTAGTTAACATGCCATTAAATTCATAAGTATCAGCGTGTACTAAATCTAAAATACTAGTATTTCTAGTCACAGAATGAAATGGTCTTTTCGGTTGTTTAGCCTGTACACACACTTGACATTTTCTATTCTCAACAACATACTTAGGAATCATATTTAAATTCATCATTCTTTTCAAACATTGATAATTCACATGTCCTAAACGTTTATGCCAAACACCACCAGATTCAATGGAATAAACAGTAGGAGAAGACACATCTTTAATAGAAATAACATTGCGATTATAAAAAGCAAGTTCAACATGAATTAAAAAAGCACCACAAGACAAGTACCCCTTGCCAATAAAAGTACCAGAAAGAGTAATCACAACTTTGTTACATTTAAAAGTCACTTCATAACCCTTGATTACTATACATGGACCACGAATAATATTGCGACGAACAACATGCACATGATGCGTTCTGTGAAGTGAAAGAACTCGTCTTGAAGGTAAATTCAAGTCAATACGTCCAATTCCAAGCACCTTTGCAACATTCTCATTGGCCATTGCCATAGATCTACGATCAATAGGCTGGTAAGAGACAAACATGGACTTGTCAGCACATACATGCACATTAGCCCCAGTGTCAACCAACAACTCACGTGGTTCATAAATGGAAAAAACTTGAGGATTAACAAAAACAAACTTACTGTTGGTCTTGTCCACACCAGTCAAGACATTGACCTTCAAAGTTACAGAGGCAGAGGAGGACGAACTATATACATCGAAGATGACATTGGACAGAGCCAACAAAATGCACCCTCAACATAATTTGTCATTCTCTATCCACAACTCTTGTGCTGCTTTGATTTTGGGATCTTCAGTTTCAGAAAGTGGAAAAGCATTTTCAATTACATCAACCAAACTAATAACGTGTCAACCAAATATTCATATGTTGTTGCCAACGTTTGAAATTCTGCCCGGAATATTTTTCCGGCATGCCTGGCATGTCCACTTTTGTTGCAAACAAATTATTAGTCGACATATTTAATATTTTCTCTAAGATTGTTGAAACAATTACAAATAGATTCATGTAATATAATGGTTTACATATGGTGAATAAATATTTCATAAGGATCCAGATAAAGCCAACGTTCAAAAACATGTTTAAGAAAACAACAAAAGTAGGAAAAGTGATCAGAGACGACCCTAGAGACAGAGCCGTCAGAACGCGACTTGCCTCAGAGAAAATATTGGCCCACATACCAGTGTGTTTGATGGTCTGCCGATTTTCTCCCAGGGTAGAACAATCTCATCGTCGATCAAGACGGAGAGGGACGGTTTTCACAGGTAGAGGATGAGCAAAAAACAATCTGACTGGGGGGACGACGGCAACATGCCCGGAGAGGGACGGTTTTCACCCATCACCCTAAGGCAAAAGCTTCTAATTTCCCCCAAAACCCCCACTCGACGCCTTGCCCTGGACGGGACTGGGGGGACGGGGGGGGGGGGGGGGGGGGGGGGGGGGGGGGCACGCGCACGCGTGTGTGGGGAATTCTCTCCTCTTCTCTTTCCACCTACAAAGGGTCAAGTGAAGAGGATGTTTATCAACATCCTCCAACCTTTTAGATTCACCAATGTGGGACTAAAAGTGAGGTGAACACATGGCAAATGTGGCAATAGTTCTCATCTTCAACTCAATATTGGATTTACTCAATTAAGTTATTCATGGGCTTAGCCCAAACTCAATAATCCAACAAATATGTGTATGTGTGTGTTCAAATGTGCTCATCAAAACATGTCATACATGAAATTCATAAAACTCATTTCCAACTTTACCTCCACATGAAATAAGATAAAACCTTATCATTAAAACATACAAGACAATAATTGAAATGAAGCTAATATGTTCACATGCATCATGACTCAAATCCAACTATGTCTCCACATGAAATCAGATTTATCACAATCATTAAAACATACAAGACATTAATTAGGATAAAGCTAATATCACATGCATGCACATGTCTTGTTTCCTTCTTCCAATTCATCCTTATCCTAACATCATCATTCCCTATAAAAATAGACTCACTAATCTAAGCATGTGCTAAGCATCACTCGAGCATTAACACATCAAAGATAAGAGTGAAATCTCATTAGATGGTTGTGGAAATCATGTAAGGCTCAAAGGATAGGATTAACACACACACACACACACTAATCCATCTTATAATCAAATCACCTTCTTCTCCAACCCCCCAATGAGGATGGACTACTCTCTACTGATCATCTCTAAACTAAAGAAAGCATGAAAAGAACATAAACCCATGAAAGAAATGTAGAAGACTAGATTAAAGAAATTGCATAAAATGGAAAACATCAACATAAAGACCAAGAACTAAAGTAGATTAAGAAATAAAAATACAAAGTTTGCTCCTCTCCAACCCCCTTATTACACTACTAAAACAGGAAACTAAAACCTACTCTAATGGGGGAATTAGGAAGAAGAGGTAGAGAGGAGGGATTACAATGGTATTTATAGAAGAAATAAGGGTTTGGATAGATCTGGGAGCAATCCGACTGCTGTCATAACTTTCTATATACTCTGGTGTGCCCAATTAATCAAGGCCGAGCCACGGGAGAAATTGGGGATCAATTGGAGCAAAATAATCCACCAGTGGCGGATCCAAATCCGCCACTGGCCGATTGTTTGCACTGGATTGGTCCCTATTTCTTCTAGGAGCTTCAATGTTATATTTTACACATTGGGTGAAGCCTTGGTTCACTGTCTTGAACCTCTTTGAGTTTAATTGGTGAAATACTAATCTTGTTCAAGTCATGTGTCACAATACTTTGCATTTCACAATCAGGTCCCACTGGGTTTTCACTTGGGTCCTTCCTTATTTGCGATCTAGTCTTTGTGCATTACAAATGGGTCAAAAAGTCTTCAATTCAGTTCATTCTTGTTGCATTTAGATCCGTTTTGTTCCTTTTTCTCTTCTTTATTACCTAACACCTGAAACACTACAACAATAACTTGAGTCGCACAATATTGGGATAAAATAAATGATATATAGCATGAATATGATGCATGATATGCTACTAATCAATGGTATTGGATGCTTTATGACTTAACAAACCATCTTATGGTTGAATTTTTTTAATTTTGTGCTTGACATGCTCAATAGTAGCTCGACATGGATCGACTGTTGTTTTCCTATGAGGTTGATGTTCGTTTAGTTGTGTTCTCTCATTGTTTCTCGATACGAGCTCAATTCTTACATGACAGTTTTCGATGGTCTATAACTCAACGAACAACCTTAAGGTTGATTTCTTTAAATTTGTGCTTGATATTCCTCGATAGTAGTTCGGTTGAGTTTAATGGTTTTTCGACGAATGAGGTTGATATTCGTTTAGTTGTGTCCTCTCCTCGTTCCTCGATACGAGCTCGATTCTTAAACGACGGTTTTCAATGGTTTATAAGTCAACGAACAACCTTAAGGTTGAATTTTTTAATTTTGTGCTCGACATTTCTCCGTAGGAGCTCGGTTGAGTTTGATGGTTTTTCGACGATTGAGGTTAAGTACGATGTTTACACAGGGAAGATACAAAAAGTCACACCATTCACAACATTCGAATATTAACAAGAAACACATTAAACAACAAAAATACTTGTAACTTCATCATTCAAAACAGTTTACTACACATTAACGAAAAAACCTTGTAAACGTTTGCAACTAACACATACACAAACAGAAACCAAAAACACTTTGCAACTAAAACAACTTCGCTCCTTTCCACATACACCCGGTTTGGTCTTCGAAGGTAGTAGGCACTTCAAGGAGTGGGAGGGCGTGTGGTCAGGGATGGGGATCTCGGCTAAGCAGGTCGCCCTGCAGTTGGGGCTTGTGTGCTCCAGGAAGTGGGTGTTGGTGTTGGTGTCAGTGTCTTCGGGGTGGAAACTATGCAAATAAGATAACACATATCCATGGACATTAACTTATAACAACTTCTAACACAATAATAAAGGAAGAGGTAACAAAAACATACCATTGTGGATGAGGAGGTATGACATCATGTCTTGCATGGTGGCTAAACAGCGCTCCACATTGGCCACCGCTCGGTTGGGTTCTGCGACGGTCTGGTTGACCTCCTGAACCAGAGACAAAGCGTCTGTAACATAAAAGGTGCAACGGTTGTGGTACGGTGCCCCACAACGCCAGGTCACCTGCCCCAGCCTAGTCGAGGTTCCTACGCACAATCGTTCTGCGTGGAAATTGCAGAGGCACTGGAGGAAACCAAGAGGTGTGAACTTGGCGATGTCATCGTTATGCAACATTCTCGAGTTCGAATGAAACCGTGGGTGAAATCGTGGGACTATTCCCTCTTTCTCCCTCTGTCTCTTTATTTCCTTCCTTCGATAGTTTCAAACCTCTCTCACGCATTCGTTGTGTCTTCTCTTTCTCTCACACACATTCCCACATCCCTTCTCTCTCGCACTTGACCCGCCATTCAAGCTCAGCAACGTACTATGTCGAACAACTCCTGTGTTGAAGTCGAGTACCCGACGACGAAGGTCGGTTTTAGTGCACATTTGTTTATGTTTATTTTTACTTCTTCATATAGTTTTATAAGGTTATGTTATTGTTTCGATCAAAAATGTAGTTGATTTCATCCATCAATTAGTATGCATCTGAGTTTTGTCGCCTGAGTTGGAAGTGGAACCGTTTTCATGTGTTTCTGATGAGACTCGATGTGTTCGATTGTAGTTCGATAGGTACTCGATAGTTGCGATCGATTGAAGTAAGACCATCTTTCCTTTCACCTCGATAGGTTCGATAATTATGCTCATTGGAAATCAGATCGCCTTTCCTTTAAGTTTGATAGGTTTGATAGTAAATCGATTCATTTTTCTTGTGAACAAGATAGGATCAGTTTGACTAGGAAGAACTTCCAACTCGATGAGCTCGATATGAACTTGATTTCATTTTCCTTTTAAATTTTCTTCATGTTTTTAACTGGTTGTTGTTTTTTCTTGTTTTGCTTTTTTCAGATGCCGATGTTAATAGTTCCAACTAAGGATCATTTCCCCAGATGTGTGAAATATAGGGGCAGTAAGCCTATGAATGACATAAAATAAAAGTTCCAGGAGTATAAGCTACTGGAAAGGGCAAAGGAATCCCCGTTCAAGCAATTTTTCTAATCGGGTGAATTATTGTTCTTTGGTGTTCTTGCCGATCAGTTATTGTTGTACAAGATCCAAAATGGCAGAGATTGTGAGGTTCATTTCTGTGTGGGTCCAAAGACCTGCAGATTCAATTAATATGAGTTTGCACTGATCACTGGTTTGAACTTCAATACTGCCCCGTCAAAGGCTGAGTTGCAGGAGCACTGTACAAGTGACCGACTAATTAGGCATTATTTCAATGGATAGCCCAAAATTAAGATATTCACGTTGGAGGCAGTGTTCAAAAACTGTACAAATGTTGTCGACGTCTTCAAGTTGGGATTATGCCTCATGTTGGAAAGTGTTCTATAAGCCCGAGAGGTCATCCTATACGTATGGACGGATATGGTCAAGATGGTCGAGGACCTGGACTAATTCTTCGAGTATCCATGGGGGAAGTCATCTTACCTGAAGCTGCTAACATCATGTAAAAAAGACATGATTAAGCAGAAATAATTGTAAGACAAGAAAAAGGAAGTAAGGGGGCAACAATAAGAGGCCAAATACACTATATACATCTATGCCCCTACGTTATAGTATTGGGTGTACGATGTCCTTCAGCAGTTCGCCAGCCAGTATGTTGTGAACTGTGGACACTAGTTTCCAAGGATGCTCAGCTGGACGAGCAATGAGAACCCCCTGCAGAAGACTGAGGTTGCACCATATTTTCTTCAAAAAGAAACTTAAGTTTGTCTTCAGTGTTGTTAATTCATGTTTTTATTTGCTGGAGTACAATAGTTTTCTCGATAGGGTCGACATGAGTTCGACAATCCTCTATAGGTTAGATTTGTTCGTTTCCAGATTATTTTGTTTTTTTGATGGTTTCGATAGGCGTTCGATAGGAATGCGATAGTTTACGTTTGCTTTTATTTTGTGGATTGCTCAATTTGCTCGATGGGTTCGATAGGCACCCGATATGAATTGCTTTGTTTTTATTTACTCAAGTACTTAGCGACACGTCCAAATGGTCGACCCAAACGGTCGACCGTTACATAATCAGGAAAAGTCCCTGATTTCGGTCGAACCACGTTTGTCAAACGGTCGACCGTTTCTCAATCGGGAAAAGTCCCTAATTTTGGTGGAACCACATTTGCCAACGCTCGACCGATTTGACCGATTTTTGCATTCATCAAATTTTGGATCAATATCCAACAAAATTTGATATTTAGGGTTTTAGCCGATTTATATTTTATAATGTTACAAACCACATTATAATATGCAACATATCATCACATATAATGTCAAACATTATACCCCATAATATATTTACTTCTTATTTAAATTTATCAATTATTCTAACCATGTTGTAATCATGACACATTGATTTCAATATTTTACCACATGTATTTCAATGCATCATATAAAATGTAAAATCAAATTCCTTGTATCATAGTTCAGTGTTGTGACCTAGAGGAGGATCTAAGTTATGTTAGCAATGATATAAAATACTTTATAACATAAACTATTAGTAGTATCTAACTACAAATTATAGTTACCCAAATAACAAAGATTTTTTGCTCACTCGAACTAAACACGTCCATTTAGTGATTAATATCACTTGTGTCTATCTCTTGCTTCATGATATTGAGAATATTATACAAAGTAGAAATATGTCTTCTTTATATTATATATTCATTTCTTGATCTCTTAAACTAATTATAAATATGTAACTATACACAAGTTACATTGTGCACATTATAATTTTGCTTCATCAAGGGGTCCAGCAATATCATCACTAAAGTCAAGAGGGGTAATGATAATCTTTTGACATATTACATTTTACTCCACAAGTTATGTATAACCAACTAATACCTTTATCACATTTTCCTTAACACTTCCAAAAGATGAATTCATTAATCAAGGAACAAAATGTTCAATACTTTCAATTCATAACAAAAGTCATTTAAAAGTAAAAGTTTTAAAGCACATTCCTTTCACCAATTACACCCAACTCTTTTAGAACCTTCAGATAATTCAACAAGATCCCAGACTTTATTGTCATTCATTGATTTCAATTCTTCTTTCATGGCATCTAACCACTTAATAGTATTAGTATTTTCTATGGTTTTGTGAAAATGAAACTGGATCTTTATTAATTCCAAGGTCAAGTTCTGACTCTCGAAGATAAACTACATAATCATCTGAAATAGTAGGTTTTCTTGGTCTTTCAGAGTTTCTTAATGTCACTTCATGTGGTTCATTTACTAAAGTTTCCTTATTAACGACTTCATTGTGGGTTGTTTGGTCATTCATTTGTTGGTCAATTGTGCAATGTCAAATTGGTCAACAATTGTAGGAACAACAACATTAGAAAAGGTTATGAGTAAAGGAACTTGCACCCTCACTTCTTGAATTTTCACTTTACATGGTTCACAACACTATATTTCCGTTTCTACCATCACTCCATGCTATTTATATTTTAATGTTTCTAAAACTATACAAATTCTATTAATGTCATTATGTTAACCTTTCCCGTTAATGACGTTCTTGTTCCATTAACGTCGTTAAAAATTTATTATTTTAATAGTAATATTTACAAATTCTATCCTATATAATTTAATAACTTAGTAATTCAAACCTGTCATTTTTATGATCATTACAACAAAACACTTAAATTCAAAAAATCAAGATTGTTAATTTTCATAAGTACAAACGATGGTGATACGGGAGTTTTGGTGTTTTTTTCCTATGAAATTAAATTCCAAAACACTTAAACAAGAATTAAACCATTATGATTTTCAAAGCAAAACACTTAAATTCCAAAAATCAAGAATTTTAATTTTCATAGGAAAAAAGCACCAAAACACACATAACACCACCGTTTATACTTATGAAAATTAAAAGGCTTGATTTTTGGAATTTAAGTGTTTTGCTGTGAAGATAAAAAAATGACAGATTTAGATTACTAAGTTATTAAATTATATAGGTAGAATTTGTAAATATTACTATCAAAATAATAAAAAATTAAACGACGTTAGCATAACTATAACACCTTTAACGGAATGACATTAATGGAATTTGTATTGTTTTAGTGGCATTAATAAAATTTATATAGTTTTTAGTGGTATTAATACAAATAGCTTGTAGCCTACGGTCCGGGCCCAGAGAAAATAAACGGGTTGGGCTTTAGGCCCGACCCATAAAGATAAACGGGCTCCGACCCATAAAGATAAACGGGCTTGGACCGGCCCGGCACGTCGGGCCCGTTTAATACAACGGCTCTTAGAGCCGTTGGATTGCTGACGTCAGCATTGCACACCAACGGCTCTAAGAACTGTTGGTTTAAATTTGTATTTTTTAAATTACTTAAATGTCATTCATTAATTTCTAAAATGTCATTACAAAAATTTATATAAACCCCGCATTCCATTCATTTTTTCACACCAATTTTTCTTCTTTTCTTCCAAATTACAATAATTTTAATCTTTTCCTAAGTGTTCTCATTGTGCTACAAGTAGGTCGAGACGTCTAGCTTGAGCAAAAGTCTAAAGTTGTTGCCCGATTCGTCTGGTTTCGCGACACGTTTACACAATCTTCTCTGTTACTCTCCTTGTAATTTGCATTTTTTACCCTTTTAGTTTATTTAGTATAATTAGTTTATTTGAGTTAATTATCATGAATTTCTCGTTGGTTAGAAAATTTAGATTTTCGTTTGCCTACTTTTTAATTTCAATGGATATTAGTGCATCAAGTAGAGGCAAAAGTAGTAGAAAAAGAACTAGTAAGGTTTGTAATGATTTTGACTTGTCACAAGATAAAAATTGCAAAAATTGGGTTATATGTAAAATATGTGGTGCTGAATTTACTGTAACTGGTAGTAAAGGAACTACTCATCTAACAAGACATGCAACAAAATGTAAACTTAAAAATGTTGGTGCATATACTTCACAACAATCTATTTTAGACTCTAGTTCTGAAACATTAAAAATTAGGAAATACGATCCAATTAAATGTAGAGATGTAATTGTTGATTATATAATTAGAGATGAATTATCATTTAGCCAAGTTGAATCTCCAAATCTTAGAAAAGCATTTAGTTACCATAATTCACAATTTCAACCATTTTCCAGACGCACATTAAGAGTTGCTGCAAATACAAAATATGATAAAGGGAAAATAAACTTAATTAATACATTTGCATCAATGCCTTACATGATAGAATTAACAAGTGATATTTGGACCTCAGAATCTGGTTTTATATTTTGTTGTATAACTGCTCATTTTTTTGATAATTCATGTGTTTTACATAAAAACAGTATATCTTATGCATCGATTTTGCACCCATATACTACTATGATTATATATAACCAGAGAAGAGATGTACTGCATGAATATTCAATTACAAATAAAATTTGTGTAATTTTTTTGACAATGCTAGTAATAACTCTGGAGCAGTAGAATTACTTGTAACATTATGTAATCCACTCTTAGATGGTATTCTTTGTCATATTAGATGTGTTTGTCATGTTTTAAACTTGGTTGTACAAGATGAACTTGAAATAATAAAACTTTATTTGCAAAATGTTAGAGATGTTATCACCTATTTAGGTAGTAATAGTACATATAGATTTCAAAAATTTAGAGAATTATGTTCTAGTAATGATGTTAAACCTAGGAAATTTAAATTAAACGTCCCTGATAGATGGAACTCTACTTATGAAATGTTGAAATATTATTTTCCTTATAAATCTTTAATTTCAACTTTTTATAATGAAAAACAAAATGAAAGAATTTTAACTAATCTTGATTGGGAAAATTGTAAAATTATGTTACATTTTTTGAAACCTTTTTTAACTTCACTAACACATTAAGTGGAACATATTATACAACTGCTAACTTATTTATATCTAAATTATTTCCAATTACTAAATTATTTAAGAAATATAAGAATAATGGTAGTTTTGTAGAAATTATAAATGTAATGGAGGCTAAGTTTAATAAATATTGGAAACCTCCACCATTAAATTTTTGTTTAGCTTTTGTCATGGATCCTAGATTTAGACTGACCGCTTTACAAATTTACTTACAAACTATTTTTGAAAACATGAATTATGAAAGGTGTGAAGATTACTTAAAACAAACTAGCACACACCTTAATAAATATTTTAGTCTATATGAACGATTACGTAATGTTAATCAAATGGGCTCAAATATTGCTAGTTCATCATCATCACAACACACCCTACTTTTGGATGAAGATGACAAAAACTTTCAATGGAATTGGTTAAATCAAAAAAGATTAAGATTAGAACAAAATGATTCACATAATGAATTAACTTCATATTTAAATATGGATATGTACTTAACTATTGTTTACTGTAGATTGCAAATCTTTTGATGTGTTAAACTGCTAGAAATCTAACTATGATAGATTTCTAATAGTTTTTTTATTAGCACATGAATTACTAACTCCTCCAGCGTCAACTGTGGCGTTTGAGGCTGCAGATAGCGTAGGTAAAATGATTTTGACCGACAAGAGGCGCAACACATCCGCTAGATCACAAGAGACAAGTGTTTGCTTGAAATATTGGTTGGACGCGGAAGAGAGAATGCATAACATGCAAATCAATGACAACAACGATGAAGACGAATAAACTATTTATAATTGTAATACTTAATACATTAGAAATTGTATCATTGTATGTAATTTGTAAATTTATTGTACTTAATAAAATTTCACTATCGGTTGGGATGGGTAGACGAGGTAGTCAATAAGGCAATCACGTCGATGAACTGATTATTTTGTTGAAATTCTAATTTGATAGTGTTTTTTAATTAAAACTTTATAAGTTACGGGTATATGAATATATGCAAATCCGACCGATAAGACCTGAACCCAATCAAACCCGACCGCTCAGCCCACCATCCTTGAAACGGGTCAGGCTTTGACCCAGCCCGTTTAACTTCACGGTGTCGGCCTAACCCGTTACCCATCTTTAAGTGATGGCAGAAACGGAAATATAGTGTTTTGAAATGACATGCAAGCAAAAAACCCTTCCATTTTCAGTAAACTTAGCATTTCCAGTTTCAACAATTCTCGTACTATGGTTGGGGCAATACAATCTAAAGCCTATTGATTTTTCAGGATAACCAATGAAGAAACCACTGGTCGTTCTTGAGTCTAGTTTCTTTTCATGTCGATTATAAATTCTTACTTCCACTGAGCAACCCCAAACATGCAGGTGTCTTAAACTAGGTTTTCTTTCCGTCCATAGTTCAATAGGAGTCTTTGGAACTGCCTTACTAGGAATCATGTTTAATAAATACATGATGGTTTTTAAAGCATACAACGATAAAGGCAATGAACAATTATTTAACATACTCCTAACCATATCCATTAAAGTACGATTTCACATTTTTTGCAACACCATTCTATTATGGTGTCTCTGGAATTGTGTTTTGAGCACAAATACCACGTCCTTCAAGAAATTTAGAAAATGGACCAGGACATTGTCCACTTTCATCATACTTTCCATAATATCCACCACCTCTGTCAGATCTAATTATTTTCACCTTTTTATCTAGTTGTCTTTCAACTTCACTAACAAACACCTCTTAAGTGTTCCTGCTTGAGATTTTTCATGCAACAAGTAGACATAAACAACGTGAAAAATCATCAATAAAGGTGATAACATATTTTTCTCTAATAAAAGATAGAACATCAAAAGGTCCACATATATCGGTGTGTATAATATCAAGGAGTTGTGTGCTTCTTGTGGCTAATTTCGTAATTGTGTGTTTTGTAAATTTTCCTTTAGTACAATCCACGCATACATTAAGATCAGTAAAATCCAAACTATGAAGGATCTCATTCTTTACTAATCTTTGCATTCTTTATTTGGATACATGACCCAATCATTTATGCCACAAGGAAGCTAAACTTTCATCCAATAAACCACGTTTCATACCAATATTATGATGCAAGGTCAATAAGGTTTTAGCAAACAAATTATAAATATTTTACTTCTATAAACCATCACAAAGGACATTTGAACCAACAAGAAGATTTTGCTTAAACAAACTGAAACTTCCATTCCCATTCTTAGAACACTAGCCAACTGTATCAAGTTTAGACAAAGAAACTAAATTACGAGAAAGAGATGAAACATAAAGAGTCTGATAAAGATCTAAATGGTGTACAATTTTTAAAAGTAAACGTTAAGTCTCAATCCCTTCAATTAGTGATTTGACATGGATCCCCATCAGGACAAAGTTTTCATTTGGGTTTGTGGTTTGGATAGTAATGAATCCCTACATCGTATTAGAAACATGAGGGGTACAACTAGAATCAATCCACCAAGTATTATAAGGAACTTTTTGTTAGGATCTATGACCCTCTAATCACTAGATAATTGCTGAACTAAAATACAAATTGAAGGATTAAGGGAAGAGACAATTGCAAATCACAAATTCGTTGACACGAGAGTTTAGAGAGGTGCGGCACCGCACCCAGTCCAAGTCCTCCTCGCAAGCCTCGCTCGATCCCCCAAGCCTCGCTTAAGCTCGGGCAGATTTGTAGGCATATTCAGTCGACCGTTAACCGAACAGTAGTCCAAAGGATTGGTCTGCATTAAGCATACGGTTGACCAAAAGTGGTTAAGATCACCGCTCACCAACTTCTAGTAGCTTTTATCAATTTAACCCTCATTAAGTTTAGTCAGCCGAAATCCATTCGGTTCACCATTCCAAGGTGGACAGTAGGATTAGTTGGGTTATGATTACTCAAGTTTGGTTGACCGTGTACATTTTGGTAGACCAAAATTAGTGCGGGTTTTGCGCTGATAGTTATAGTACAAATAGTCGTTGGGTACAACGGTGAAGTACCAGGTGTAAATAACCATTAGGCGCATAAAGCCAAGAAGGACTCAGTTGACCAATAGATATTCGGTTGTCCGAATTAGGACAAATCAATTGGGCTCTAGGGACTTGATTCAAAAGCGACTGTTGGAGCAAAGTCCAAAACCAGTCCAGGGCTTTTCAGTCGACCGAAGGTGGTTCGGTCTTCCGTCGGGGCAATTCCAAATAACATCTAAGTTTTAGTGGTGGGAAAAATTCAGGTTACCGATAGGTGCTCGGTGTACCGAACTAAAAGGTTTCGGTTGACCGTCTGGGGTTCGATTTACCGAATCTTGACGAGACAGAATCCTAATGCTCAAGTTTACATTAAACCTTATGGACTCAATGATTGACATCATTTCATGCTTATATATGTATCTTATATCCTTTATCTTTCACCTAAACAATGCTATGTGACGAGTTTTATGTTTGAATTTCAGAAATAAATAGGTTTCAAGAGATGAAGCATAAAAGGACCCCAACGCTGGGAAAAGGACTGATTGTGAGATCTGGGGACTAAGATGCGAGGGAGAAGGACCTGAACATAAGACCAAAGGACCAAAGAGCAAAACAGAAAACTCCACACCATCTTGGGGAGTATTTTGGCAATTAAATTCGGGTCAGAGCTCCAATAAACAAAGTAGACGCATCAAAGACTGACAAACGAATCCAGAAAAGCCCAGAATTAATTTTAGCCGGATCCAGACTTTATGGACCGCCAATTGGCGGTCTAGATCTCTCTGGATCCGCTCAAACTTCGGGGGCACATGTATTAGAGGGTGTTTATTCTATTTCTGGTATTTGTTTAGTCCCACATCAGGGATTGTCCCGGATTGCCTTTTTCAACGGCCATAAATAGAACTCTTCACCTTCCATTGTAATTGGTTGATTCGTTTTATATTAACCGCAAGTACACGGCCGCATTGAAGCGGTGACAAATACGGGTCATCCACTGGGAGGTGTGTCGACGTTTGGTTTGTGCGAAGGCGAGTGGTAAAGAAAGGAGAGAAAGATTGATTATACTAAACTACACTAGAATGCAAAAGGAAATTAAAGATAAGCAATAAAACTAAACCCCAAAGGTGGTAGAGAAATAATGTGAATATAAATGATGTGTGTGTGTGTGTTTAATTAAGCTCCTCACAACATGTAGTGCATGAATTCATAAAACTAAATCTAACTTTGCCTCCACATGAATTAAGATAAGATCATATCATTAAAGCATACAAGACAATAATTGGAATGAAGCTAAATGAACTCATGTATTAAGACTAGACCCTACTATGCCTCCACATGAATTAAGATAAGACTATATCATTAAAACATACAAGGCATTAACCAAGGCCAAGGTAACAAGAGCACATACACTACAAGTCATGTTTCCTATATTAATTCCATCCTTATCCTTACCTCATCATTCCCCATAAAATAGGTCCACTAGTCTAAGCATATGCTAAGCTTTATTCAAGAGCAATAACATGTTAATGACAAGAGTGAAATCCCATTAGATGGTTATGGAAATCATATAAGGCTCAAAGGATTAAGATAACACACACTACTACATTACATAATCATATCATGTAAGATACAAATATAAGCATGAAATGATGTCAATTAGTAATCACTTCACATTTTGAGTGGCTATTCTTCCTACTAGAAGTGAGGCCTTGAAGCATACACTAAAGTAGGAGGATGCTACTTGAATTGTGAGTCATTTTAAGAAAAGTTTCTTTATTATGTTGTTTGTTTCATGTTGCTTGTTTTACTTTGTTTAATTTCATTTCATTAGTTTTAGTAGCTTAGTTAATATGCTTTTCTTGCTTAGTTTAATAATTAGTCTAATGTGTAGTGAGTAGTTCCATCCCCTTTGGGGGGTGGAGTTGATTGCCCATGAAGACTTACACTATCACGTACATCTTTCCCCAAATCTCCACATAGGGCGATCCCTACCACCCGTGTAACGGGAGTTCGGTCGGTGCATCCCAAGTCAGATGACTCGAAAGCACCAGGCACAAAGTTCCCTCAGACCTACTTTCCCGAGTGATAGGAGCCGTGCGAGAAGTAAGAACACCTACTCACTTATTTCTTATCTACACATAAACCAAAACTCCTACACTTAATGTCTCACAACAAGATTTAAAGGGCCCTTGACTACAACAAACTTCCTTAAATTAACAGGCACGAATTATTAATTCACTAGGTTCAGGGTGGACTTCTTTAAATATTTGAGTACTGAAACGCTATGATTACTCGCCCCCCGAGGGAAAACTGGGGTGCATCCTAACGACTAGATAAGTCCTAAAGCCACTGTACTAGATATCCTAATGCATCAAGTTCAAGACAATTTTGGGAGATTTCTTTTTACTTTGCCTCCCAACGGTTTTGCACGTGCTAAACACACACAAAACCCACAAAACATTTTCTTTCGCAAACACATAAAGATTTTGAAAGAAATGTGAAAATTTTAAGGCACTAGGCAAGCAAAAAAAGACAAGTCACCCAAGGATCATGGTAAGCAGATATATCGATATTAAATGCAACACACTAACATGACCCTAACAATGCACACAAAAAAAATCAAAGGAAAAGACTCGACTATGTACACACGTAAAAACACCCCCACACCTACTCCATGCATTGTCCTCAATGAATGCGAGTAAAATACTCCATGGATTAATGCATGAAAAAGGAAAGATCTCACCAATATGAATCGCAAAAGGAAGTTCAAGGTTATGTTGATGGACAAAAACCTGAATTCCCTCAAAACCTGTGAGATGCTAAAGAAGGGATACAAATACGTGAAAAAATGGTGCCCAAATACACAAGTGTTAGGGCCCACAACAAATGATGCTCACTGAAGGGGTCTTCTCTCTTTCTTTTTTTCTTTTTTTTAAAGATAACTATGTACAAACATAAGTTCCCATCTTCATTTGTCAAAAGACATTAAATGGGAACCTCAAAAGTGGGTCAATGCACTTGGAAAGGGAACATGACACCACACGGGACCAAAATACTCATGTTTGGGCCCCGCTCACAAAGAGCACAAGATGAATAGAGAGGTTCATGAATTAGACGCAAAGGCGTCTCATTCAAAGGATCAAACTGAAAGAGCTTGAACCTCTCAAGAGTTTGGGAAATAAGGGGCAACGGAAGAAGAGTTTCTCCCGTTGCAGTACTGAAGTTATGATCGTCAATCCAAACTCTCCAACCAACAGGCTGGTGGGTCGGAACGAGGTCAAGAACCTCGTTAGGCATGTCCGACACACCAGGCGAACAAAAAGTAGGTCTCATACCCAAGGTATCCTCCAAGGAACTCCTAATATCCTCATGAGCAATGTAGTTGTTTGATGTTCCATTATTTCCAAGATGATTAGGAACAATAGTGAGAGGCAAACTCTCATCATGTTGTTTGAAATTGAGGGTACTAGGGAGCTCTTGCTCCACCAGATGTGAGTCCTTAAGAGGCATAACAAGAAGATCATGTGGCTCAAGGGCCACAGGACAAAAAGATAAGGCACAATCTTGTGCCGACTCATAATGAATTTGGTCCTTGTTTTTCTCAATTTGAATCGAATCCACCACTAAGTGATTGTGAATTGAAACCCCAAGTCCCACAGACTAACTAGGAGTTTGACTTTGAAAGATTGTGCTTTGAATTTGTTGATGTGGTGGTGGTTCGATATCAAAAGATGAATCCTCATGTCGACAAGAAAGGTTACTCTCCTCACATTCACGTAATTGTTGCGACATTTGACTCACTTGCAGTGCCATATTTTGTATGGACTGTTTAGTGGTTTCCATGAACGTAAGGAAAGTTTGTTTCAAGGAATCAGGTATGCGGTCAACTATGAGTCCAAGTCCGAATTTGAGAAATTTTGGGGTTGGGTGTTGATTGGTTGAGAATGAGTCCAATGATTTGAAGTGCGGTGTTGGTAGAATTCTGGGTATTCGGGAGGAGGATACTGGGGTGAAAATAAAGTATAAGAATTTGGATATGAATTGTCTCCCTATGAATGCATCGCTCTCGGGTTGTACGCAGATGCGTAATGTTCATATTGAGCGTTTTGGGAAAATATATGCTCATACTCAGGCTCTGGGGGAACATAAGGACATTCCCCGATAACATGACCACTCAACCCACAACAGTCACATGGTACGGCTTCTGGAGCCACTGGTGCACTGTTGTCGTCTACTGTACGCATGAAAGAGGCCAAAGTTTCTTGCAATGTCTCAGTTTGATGACCAACATATGATCCGACGTAACTACATGGAGATCTAGCAGTCGGTGCCTCTCTCATATCACCCGTATATGAAGATTCCTCAATCACACAATGAAGATTATCCCAACCATACGGGGTGTTCGTCTGAGCCACCCCAGGTTGCATGGTTCCGGAATACCAAGAAGAATTGTCCTGGTCCCAACAATGATATGGATGGTCGCCTGTGTAAACATCCATCTCAACAAACAACTCTTGAGTCGACCACTCTCACCACCACGAGGCTAAGCTCGCAAAAAGTGCTCGACTCGACCCTAAAACTCTAACAGAGATTGTAAAGGGGAGTAGACTATAACGTAGAAGAAGGTGAGAAGAAGATGACTCAGAGGAGATGGGAAGAATCCCTAAATCTAGCGTGAGTAATGGGACCAGGTAGAAGCCTAACTAGCAAGCATGACTCAAACAATGTAAGGCAATGGCTCCTTAGGCTAGACGACGCCTAACTTCGAGGTCACTAGCCTCAACACGCCTCACATCCCTACAATGAAGACCACAATGCCCAGCAAGTGATACCAGATCCAGAGATCCAGTACCTCCTACTATAGACAAGGTAGGCCACGCCGATCAGGCCATGACGATCTCAACTAGATTACTCTCCTAGTGCGTCCAAAATCCTAGGGCCAATGTCTACTTGCTTTTAGTTAAGGCTTGATTAAGAGTGATTTTTGGGGTGAAGGAAAGGGTGATGAAATCCCCCACCTTATCTTTTATGGGACAACCCCTCCTTAGTAGCGTTTTGATCCTAAATCTAGCAATCAACGCTCCAATCAAACGCTCAACTCACTCTTATCCTGATGCAATTCATACAACTAATGCATGGGCATACAAGATGCATGAATGAGTGTAGGAAATGCGCACCTCACGCCAGCACTCAACAACTGAAAATAAAGCTAAAAGAAAAGACAACTACATGCCTATGTCAAGTACATGATGCGTGACCTAAACAAGTAAGAATGTCTAGTCTTTTTTTTTGGATTTTAAGGCCAAGTTGATTCATGGGGATTGGTTTAATGATATGGGAGCAAACTAGAAGTCAAAACATGCCAAATTGTGCTCCTAGACAACTATGTTGAAGCAAACAACTACCAGAACAAAACTGAGAGCAAGCACAGCTTACCAGGCCGCCAATTGGCGGTCCCTGTTGAAGCTTTTGTGCTTCAACTCGTCCAGCAGCCTCCCCTTGATCCGGTGGTTCCCTGAAACAAAGCAAAACAAAAAAGAAAAAATTAAAACCACTCGAATCGTCCAAACCAAAGTCTAGACAGAGCACCTCCCCGGCAATGGCGACAAAAACTTGGTTGATTCGTTTTATATTAACGGCAAGTGCACGACCACGTTTAAGCGGTGGCAAATACGGGTCGTCCACTGGGAGGTGTGTCGACGTTTGGTTTGTGCGAAGGCGAGTGGTAAAGAAAGGAGAGAAAGATTGATTATACTAAACTACACTAGAATGCAAAAGGAAATGAAAGATAAGCAATAAAACTAAACCCCAAAGGGGGTAGAAAAATAATGTGAATATAAAAGATGTGTGTGTGTGTGTGTGTGTGTTTAATTAAGCTCCTCACAACATGTAGTGCATGAAATCATAAAACTAAATCCAACTTTGCCTCCACATGAATTAAGATAAGATCCTATCATTAAAGCATACAAGACAATAATTGGAATGAAGCTAAATGAACTCATGTATTAAGACTAGACCCTACTATGCCTCCACATGAATTAAGATAAGACTATATCATTAAAACATAGAAGGCATTAACCAAGGCCAACGCAACAAGAGCACATACACTACAAGTCATGTTTCCTTTATTAATTCCATCCTTATCCTTACCTCATCATTCCCCATAAAATAGGTCAACTAGTCTAAGCATATGCTAAGCTTCATTCAAGAGCATTAGCATGTCAAAGACAAGAGTGAAATCCCATTAGATGGTTATGGAAATCATATAAGGCTCAAAGGATTAAGATAACACACTACTACATTACATAATCATATCACATATTTGTCCACCCACCAAATGGGGATGAAACTACTCACTAATCATTACACTACCTACATTAACAAAATGAAACATTATACTGAAAGGAAATTTAACTAAGCAAGAAAGGAGTATTAAAGAAGCTAATTGAAAAGAACATAAACTAAAGAAACATGCAAGAATTAAAAGACAAGATTAAAAGAAACTAAGAACAATTATTTTATTAACAACGACTCACATTGAAGGTAGCATTCTTCTCCACCCTGAGTTTTGCTTCAAGGTTTACTCCGTAGTAGATAGAATACCACCAAGCAATGGGTAGTTTACAATAGAAGGTGAAAAGTTTTATTTATAGCCAAAAAAGGCAATACGGGACAATCCCCCGATGTGGGACTAAACAAATAGCAGAAATGGAATAAATACACACTAATACGCGACCCACCAAAATCTTAGCGTATTTAGGCCAAAACAGACTGGAAATTAGCGGTCTTGGACCGCCAATTGGTGGTCTATATGGTCCAGATCACGTTGGATTTTATTGTAGGCTTTTCTGGATGTCTCTGTTGGTCTTTGATGCATCTACTTCACTTGTTGGAGGTCCGACCCGAATATAATTGCCAAAATACTCCCCATGATGGTGTGAAGTTTTCTGTTTTGCTCTTTGGTCCTTCGGTCTTACGTTCAGGTCCTTCTCCTTTGCATCTTAGTCCCCAGGTCTCACAATTAAGTCCTTTGTCCCTACTTTTGGGTCCTTTTATGCTTCATCTCTTTAAACCTATTTATTTCTGAAATTCAAACATAAAACTCGTAACGTAGCATTACTTACGTGTAAGATATTGGATATAAGATACAAATATAAGCATGAAATGATGTCAATCAGTAATCACTTCACATTTTGAGTGGCTATTCTTCCTACTAGAAGTTAGGCCTTGAAGCATACACTAAAGTAGGAGGATGCTACTTGAATTGTGAGTCATTTTAATAAAAGTTTCTTTATTATGTTGTTTGTTTCATGTTGCTTGTTTTACTTTGTTTAATTTCATTTCATTAGTTTTAGTAGCTTAGTTAATATGCTTTCCTTGCTTAGTTTAATAATTAGTCTAATGTATAGTGAGTAGTTCCATCCCCTTTGGGGGTGGAGTTAATGTTCATACATGCATTAGAGAATGGAATGAATGTTTTATTTACAATGTGTTGATAAAACATGAATGTATGCTTGCTTGTTTTGTATAGAACTTATAACTTGATGAGTTTTGCCAAAATGATTAGACACCTCTCATGCTTGTTTAAGGTTCTGAAATAACTAGCTTGTGTATGTAAATGTTAATCAACTAGGATAGTGAATGGATTGATAGGTTTTTTCATAACATTTAGACACTTCCTATGCATGATAACACTACCTTTATTTGTGCTTAAAGAATGTGTTCAACACCCACCTCTTTGCATGTGTGCACTCACTCCACCCCTTAGGGGTTTTCTATTTCTGAATTCCAGCACTTATTTAGTTCTTAGTTTAGTTTGGTAGTTAATCGTTTATTGATTTCGTTCGCATTTTGTACTTCGTAGTGTAGTGTAGCATAGAGTAGGATAATCAAACTCTCTTCTCCATTTTTCGCCACTTGATTTTTGATAAATAAGAGGTTGCTCACCTCCCTATGGACGACCCGTATTTGCCACATCTTCACCGACGCCGTGCACTTGCGGTTTAATTAAAACGTTCAACAAGTTTTTGGCGCCGTTGCCGGGGAAGTGTCAGTCCAAACTCTTGTTTGGACGATTCGAGTGTATTTAATTTGTGTTTTGTAATTTTGCTTTGTTTCAGGAGACTTGGAGTGGCAAGGGGAAGCAGCTGGTGAAATTGGGAGGCAACCTGGGCACTTTGGACCGCCAATCAGCGGTCTGAGACCGCCAATTGGTGGTCTAGTGAGATCTGTTTGCCTTGTCCTTTCTTTGTGTTGTTAATATACTTGATTTATGAATCTGGGACTCGATTTGGCATATTCTGACTCTTAGATTGCTCCCACACTAATAATCAAATCCCTTTAAGCAACTTGGACCCTAAAACCCAAAGCAAAAGATTAGGCATTCTTTCTTGTTTAGGTCATGCATCATGTATGCTACTTAGGTGTTGAAAGTTTTAATTAAACCGCAAGTGCACGGCCGCGTTGAAGCGGTTACAAATACGGGTCGTCCTCAGGGAGGTGAGAAGCCTCTCGTTTGCACGAAATCAAGTGTCGAAAAGATGGAGAAGAGAGTGGATTATACTACTCTACGCTACGCTACACTACGAAGTACGAAATGCGAAAGAAAGCAACAAACGATTAACTAAAACTAAACTAAGAACGAAATAAGAGTGCTGGAATTCAGAAATGGAAAAACCCTAAGGGGTAGAGTGAGTGCACACATGCAAAGAGGTGGGTGTTGAACTCATTCTTTAAGCACAAATAAAGGTGGTGTTATCACGCATAGAAAATGTCTAAATGTTATGGCAAAACCTATCAATCCATTCACCATCCTAGTTGATTATCATTTACATATACAAGTTGTTTATTTCAGAACCTAAACAAGCATGAGAGGTGTCTAATCATTTTGGCAAAACTCATCAAGTTATAAATTCTATCCTAAACAAGCAAGCATACATTTGTGTTTTATCAGCACATTGGAAATAAAGCATTCATTCCATTCTCTAATGCATGTATGAACATCTACTCCACCCCCAAAGGGGATGGAACTACTCACTACACATTACACTAATTATTAAACTAAGAAAAGAAAGCATATTAACTAAGCTACTAAAACTAATGAAATGAAAATAAACAAAGTAAAACAAGAAACATAAAACAAACAACATAATAAAGAAACATTTATTAAAGTGTCTCACATTTCAAGTAGCATCCTCCTACTTTAGTGTGTGCTTCAAGGCCTCACTTCTAGTAGGAAGAATAACCACTTAAAATATGGAGTGATTACAATGGAAGGTGAAGAGTTCTATTTATAGCCATAGGAAAAGGCAATTCGGGACAATCCCCCGATGTGGGACTAAACAAATACCAGAAATTGACCAAATACACACTAATACGCGACCCACCAAAATCGTAGCGGATTTGGGCCAAAACAGACCGCGAATTGGCGGTCTATATTGTCTGGATCACGTTGGATTTTATTCTGGGATTTTCTGGATGTCGTTGTTGGTCTTTAATGCATCTACTTCACCTTTTGGAGCTCCGACCCGAATAGAATTTCCAAAATACTCCCCATGATGGTGTGGAGTTTTCTGTTTTAATCCTTGGTCCTTTGGTCTTACGTTCAGGTCCTTCTCCTTTGCATCTTAGTCCCCATGTTTCACAATTCAGTCCTTTTTCCGAACTTTTCGGTCCTTTTATGCTTCATCTCTTCAAACCTATTTATTTCTGAAATTCAAACATAAAACTCATCACATAGCATTGTTTAGGTGAAATATAATGGATATAAGATACAAATATAAGCATGAAATGATGTGAATCATTAGGCACGTAGATTGTCTTTTATTTTAGCTTTATTTTCAGTTGCTGAGTGTTGGCGTGAGGTACACACCTTCTACTCTCATTCATGCATTTCGTATCAACATGCATTAGTTAGTAAAAAGTGCATTGAAACAAGGTGAGTTGAGCATTTGTTTGGAGAGTTGATTGTTAGATTAAGAGTCCAAAACGCTACTAAGGAGGGGATGTCCCATATAAGATAAGGTGGGGGATTTCATCACCCTTTCCTTCGCCCCAAAAACCGAACTAATCAAGAGCCTAATTTTAAAATCAAGTAGACATTGGCCCTAAGGATCTCGGACGCATTAGGAGAGTGATCCGGTCACAACCGTCATGGCCTGATCGTCGTTGCCCACTTTGTCGATAGTAGGAGAGACGAGATCCCCAGATCTTGGCTCACTTGCTGGGCTTTGTGGTCCTCGTCGTAGGGAGCTGAGGCGTGTTGAGGCCGTGTGACCTTGCAGTTAGGCGTCGTCTAGCTGTAAGGACCTATAACGACCTTAGGATTGCTTGAGTCGTGTTTCCTTGTGTGCTTCTACCTGTACCCATCCGCCGTAGCATAAGGACTTCTTCCCTTCTCTCCTGAGTCATTCTTTCTCTCCTGTGTCCCCCCCCCCCCCGGTCTTCTCCTCTACGCACATTCTTTATTAAGATGAAAAAACGTTTTGGTTTGTGTGCACCTTTGTGCATGCTTTCATGGGCACGAGACGAGAGTGGTCGTTTGACGAGGTGCATTGTCAACCCTGCTTCAATGGTCGATTTCTCAACGTCTTCCTCCTCTCGTGTTGCACATAGTCCGGGTTCAATGGCTGCTCATTTCCGTGAGGAGGAGCAGTTGCTGGACCCACCTGTTCCACCTGTGCTTCCTATTGTGGCTCCCATACCTCTACGTGATCGATGCTACCCGAGCCGTACTACTCTACCCTCATGCATCGTATTGCCAGAGGAAAATGGGAACCACTTTGAGGTTAAGCCTCAGTTTATTTCCATGCTCCCTCACTTCACTGGGAAGGGTGACCCCTATATCTTTCTCAGGGAATTTGAGGAGGTCTGTGCCATATTCAAGCTGCAACAACTTAGCACAGACTCCATCCATCTTAGGCTTGTCCCCTTTGCGCTGAAGGATGATGCTAAGAACAAGGTTGTACAGCAACCAGGCGAATGCCTTTAGGACTTGGGATGAGTTTCAATCTGCATTCCTCAAGAAGTACTTGCCAAATCAACTGACTCAAAAATTGAGGAACGAAATCAATTCGTTCTATCAACTTGAGACCGAAGCATTTCATGCATATCTAGAGAGGTTCAAGGAGCTACTATCCTCATGCCCTCACCATGACATTGAGTTGTGGTGTCTTTGTCAGATTGTTTACGAGGGTCTTCACATCCCGTCTCGAACGCTGCTTGAGTCCATGTGTCAAGGAGAGTTCTTAGGAAAGGATGAAAAGGAGGCATGAGCTTTCCTAGAAGACCTCGCTGACAAAACCATGAAATGGGAGAGTGTGAGGGAACCCCCAGCATCATCTAGCATAGGAGCGAGGATCGCAAATGCAAACTCGACTAGATCGGGTGCCGCATTTGTTGTCGATACCACTACGGCCACCGAGGCACGCATGGCAGCCTTAATGCACCATATGAATTCGATTGAGCTCCAAAACCAACAAGCTCCACCGATTGACATCATTTAATGCTCATATTTGTATCTTATATCCATTATCTTACACCTAAACAATGCTACGTGACAAGTTTTATGTTTGAATTTCTGAAATAAAGAGGTTTGAAGAGAAGAGCCATGAAAGGACTCAAAAACAGGAAAAAAGACTTAATTGTGAGACCTGGGGACTAAGGTGCAAGGGAGAAGGACCTGAACGTAAGACCGAAGGACATAAGAGCAAAACAGGAAACTCCACACCATCATGGAGAGTATTTTGGCAATTCGATCCGGGTCGAAGCTCCAACAAGCGAAGTAGATGCATCCAAGATCAACAAATATATCAAGACAAGCCCAAAACAAGTTTCATCTCGATCTGGATCCTGTAGACAACCAATTGGTGGTCCGGATCTTTCCGGATCCGATGAAACTTCTGGAGCGCGTGTATTAGAGAATGTTTAGGCTATTTTTGTATTTGTTTAGTCCCACATCGGGGGATTGTCCCAGATTACATTTTTCTATGGCTATAAATAGAACTCTTCACCTTCTATTGTAAACTACCCATTGCTTGGTGGCATTCTCTCTACTAAGGAGTAAGCCTTGAAGCAAAACTCAAGGTGGAGAAGAATGCTACCTTCAATGTGAGTCATTGTTAATGAAATAATTGATCTTAGTTTCTTTTAATCTTTCTTTTAATTCTTGCATGTTTCTTTAGTTTATGTTCCTTTCAATTAACTTCTTTAATATTCCTTTATTGCTTAGTCTAATTTTATTTCAGAAGAATGTTTCATTTTAATGTAGGTTGTAGTTTATTGATTAGTGAGTAGTTCCATCCACATTTGGGGGGTGGAGAAATATGTCATATGATCATGTAGTGTATTAGGTGTGTGTTATCTTAATCCCTTGAACCTTATATGATTTCCATAACCATCTAATGTGATTTCACTCTTATTTTTGATATGCTAATGCTCTTGAATGAAGCTTGGCTTATGCTTAGATTAGTGGACCTATTTTATGGGGAATGATAAGGTGAGGATATGGATGGAATTAATATTGGAAACACAATTTGTAGTGTATGTACTCTTGTTGCCTTTACCTCGGTTAATGTCTTGTATGTTTTAATGATATTGGGTTATCTTATTTCATGTGGAGGCCTAGTAGGGTCAAGTCTTTATACATGAGTTCATTTAGATTCATTCCAATTATTGTCTTGTATGTTTTAATGATATAGTCTTATCTTATTTCAAGTGGAGGCAAAGTTGGATTTAGTTTTATGATTTCATGCACTACATGTTGTGAGGAGCATAATTGAACACACACACACACATCTTTATATTCACATTATTTCTCTACCCCCTATGGGGTTTAGTTTTATTGCTTATCTTTCATTTCCTTTTTGCATTGTAGTAAAGTTTAGTGTAACCAACCTTTCTCTCCTTTCTTTCCCACTCGCCTTCGCACAAACCAAAAGTCGACACACCTCCCTGTGGATTGACCCGTATTTGCCACAGCTTCAACGCGGCCGTGCACTTGCGGTTTAATATAAAACGAATCAATCTTGCACCTCACATGTCCACATCTGGTCGAGTTCCCTGTCATTCATGTGGTAGGATAGGTCATGTAGAATGCGAGTGTGCGTCCATTCCTCCTGAGATGGAACTTGTCAACGCCATCTATGACAGAGCTAGGAATGATCCATACTCATCATCTTATAAACCTGGATGGAGGAACCACCCCAATTTTTCATGGAACCAAAATAATGCCCCAGGTGGTCCTTCAAACTCCTCTCGACCACCTAACCAATCATACCAACCTCCCATGCCTGCACAATCTTATCAGCCACCCCAAGTTCCAATCACCAATCAATCGGGTTTCCCAAATTCCAATAATATGGAAACCCGATTCAATTCGCTTGAGACCTTGACTCGTGGACTTGGAAACTCAATGAATTTTTTTATGTCAACCACAAGTCAAGTTCTCACTTCAAATCAGCAGATCATCAAATCTCTAGAGCTTCAGATGCGCCAATTGGCTCAGTCTATACATGAAAGAGAGAGAGGGTCTCTGCCTAGCCAGCCTGAGGCTAACCCCCGCATGTACTAGCAACAACACATGCAAAATGAGAATGTGGTACCTCGGGGGAGGCAAGTGAACCATGTGGAGGAACCTGTTCACCATGTCAATTCCATTGTAACCTTAAGGAATGGAAAGCAGGTTGACAATCACATTTCCTTGCCACCATCACCATCTATGCAGCCCCTCAGTGGGAATGGTGGTGAAGAAGAGGCCGAGGGTGACGGTAATACACCAACGCCTCCTTCTCAGGCACCACAGAAAACCTACCTGCCAAAAGCTCCCTATCCAAGTAGGTTAACTAATAAGCAGAGTGACACAATGGATAAGATATTATAGGTGTTTAAGCAAGTGAAGGTTAACATCCCATTGTTGGATGTCATCCAACAAATACCTCAATATGCCAAAGTGTTGAAGGATCTCTGCACAACCAAGAGGAAGATCAATGTTCCTAAGAAAGCATTCTTGGCTGCAAATGTAAGCTCACTTTTGTCCAATCCCGCCTACACAAAATACAAGGACCCTGGGTGTCCTACTATTCAGTGTATGATAGGGGACATTAGCATGAGTAATGTATTGCTTGATTTAGGATCGGCGGTCAACCTCCTCCCATTTTCTGTTTATCAACAGTTGAATTTGGGAGAATTGAAACCAACTAAGATCACCCTCCAATTGGCGGATAGATCCATTCGTATTCCAAAGGGGATTATCGAGGACGTGCTTATCAAAGTTGTAGATTTTATATTTCTAGTCTTACCAATCCTGTTGCGAACACCCACTCTCAAATACCTTTGATTTTGGGTAGACCATTTCTGGCAACTTCCAATGCCTTAATTAATTGTAGAAATGGTCTCATGAAGCTCTCATTCGGTAACATGAGTGCCGAGTTTCATGTGTTCAACTCTGGTAGGCAACATGAGCCCATGGATCAACCTTTAAATCTCAATCTCATCCGCCAATTAGAGAATGCACCACAAAATCAACGAACACTTCTAACACCAATGCAACCCATTGAGAATGTTTGTGGGCCCAACGAGAACTCATTGCCTGTCTTTGCAATGCAACAGAGTGAGATAGCATCAAACATGAATATCCAAAAGGAGTGTTCGTTACATGATTCAGTTGAGATTACTAGTGAGAGTGAGACACCTCATCATTTGCCTATACCAGAAGGTGTCTCTATCTCATGTCCCTTGGCCATTGAGCCATTTGAGCTTCATCTTGACTCCAACAAGGACCCACCTACGACCGAGCTTATGCTTGATGATATAAATGATGGTGGGAGGTCCTTGTTGGAGGACTTGGGGAGAAGCCCCATTCTTAATGATGCAGGTCTGCTGCATCCATCGAATGAGCTTGAGGAACTCATTCTGATGCACTCACCTATTGGTTGGAGGGTTTTGTTCGATGAGCAACTAAACCCTAGTGAGGCAACACATCTTCACTCATTCATGTTGCCCACACCCAACCAATATCATGAGGGGTTCGAGCCTTTCAGCTTTGACCCTTCACCCCTCATGACACCTCAGAGTACCACTGAAGTTTTCCCATCTCGGCAAGTCTCTGGTCCTCATAACTTGATGTTCTCATTTGATGTTCCTTGACCAAATGATTATGAGAATATTTGTGTTGATGTATATACCTTGTATTAAAGTGTAATAAAAGACTCCATGAGCGAGAATTGATTGTTCTGGGCCCCAACCCTTGTGTACTTGGGCTCCATTTCTTCACGTATTTGTCTCCCTTCTTTAGTATCTCACAGGTTTTGAGGGAATTCGGGTTTGTGTCCATCAACATAACCACGAACTTCCTTTTGCGCTTTATGTTGGTGAGATCTTTCATTTTTCATGCATAAATCCATGTAGTATAATGCTCACATTCATTGAGGACAATGCATGAAGTAGGTGTGTGTGGGGGGGTGTTTTACGTGTGGACATAGTAACGGTCGAACACCGATTAACGGTCGACCGCTAAAGGCTATATCTTAGGTACACTTAAGTTATCGTTCGAACACTGAGATAGGTTCGGTCGACCAATTTATAACAGACTCTTTGGGGTTGACAAACAAGATCAAATTCGGTTGAGTGAAACAAGGTTCACGGTCGAGCGAAAACCGACATGCACTTTGGGTTTGTCGAGATGTCTTAGTTCGGTCGACCGAACAAGGTCCTCGGTCGACCGATAAACTAAATGTATTTGGGGTATTTAGAAATAATACAAATACGATCGTTGGGTATAAATGACAAAATGAACGGTCGGAAAATTATGTTAATTCGGTCGACCGAAATGGTCTGGACGGTCGACCAAAATTGGGCAGTAAAACACTAACAAGATAATTGATCACTCGGTCGACCGAACGGTCTGTTTCAGTCGACCGAATGTGGGCAGATAGTTCAGGTTAAGGTTTGCCGTTTTCTGGTCTAAGTTTGGGTGATCTATTGAAGTCCAAATCATATGAAATTTTGTGTGTGACTTCTATAAAGAACCTAGTGTGTATTTGAGTAGTTTTTAGACAAAGTTCCTAAGACTCAAAGAAAATGCAAATTACATGTCTTCAATAGAGCTCGATTACATGTCTTGACTTGAATCCTTTCTTTCTTGAGTCTTGATCACCTGTAGAGGTTAGCACAAAGCAATATATATGCAATGCAACATATGTGCTACTCTACATGATTACAATTAAGATTAAGTTGATTAAATCATCAAAACATAGATTAAGGACAAAAAACCAACAATAAGTTCTAAATTAAATCTTGTTCTGATAATGTAAGTTGATTCACTTCATGATTAATGAACAATAAAATCCTAATTGCACATTATAGGATTTTGAACTAATGATTTCCACAACCCTAATTTTATGATAGACAAAGATACATACATTGTTACATGTGTTCACCTTTGATGGAGACACAACACTTCTTCCTTTTGAAAGACTGATTTCTTCCTCTTGACCGCTTTAGTGGTTAGGGGGTGTTTGTGCACCTGAAAATATAGAGAAGAAAATAGATTCCACTTGACTAAAACATTTCTTGGTATTTTTGTCAATCTTGTAAAAAGAAAATATTTCTCTCTACCTTCCCGAATGTACTGAAATCTTGTTCTTCAGTTTCTCCTACTCATCACAGGAAACCAACGGAAAATGCAGAAAAATTATTAAAAATGTACACATCCATCAAAATGTTTTAATAAATTTTTTATTACATAAAACTTAACTACAAAAACTTTAAAATCATATTTAAAAAATTAAATAATATGATTATCTTTATAAAAAAACATGTCAATATGTTACAAAATTATATCATAAACTAGATAATAAAGATTAAAAATAAATCTTAAATTTCATATTGTTTGTTAAAATAAAATTCTAAAATAAAATATTATTCAAAATTCAATTTAGTGTATTGTTTAAAAGTGACTACAATAATCTTATATATTAATTAATTTACTCATCAACAAGAGGTATATGTATATAATATATAATTCACAAATTACATTTTTTAGTTAAATTAGGCTAAATGTGTCATGACTATTTAAATCCTAACGTGCAACATATTCTGCACAATAAAATTATACATTTTTATATACAATATTTACAGATAATATCAATTTTCGGAAATGACAGTTTGTGAATTCATTTTTTATATATTCCAGTGATTTGCACAAACAACATAATCTTCGTCAAAGGAAAACTAATTTCCTTTGGTTTCTATTTTCCGTTGTTTACCCTTTCACCACAGAATTCATTTAATGTGCACAAACACCCCCTTAATTGTGTTTTGAAGGAAAAATTACGGATTTCTCTTATTGCATATGTGGGAAAGGAGGACCAGCCTTATATATATATGGGAGTGAGTGTAACCGCCCATCAAAGTGTAACCACCCACTAACATAAAATCTCTCTTAAATTAATCATTTAATTTTACCCTCATAATATTATCAATTTAATAAAGTTGAGAGACTTAATACATAGGCTACAAGAAAATATCTAACACAAATCTGTCCGGAGATGGCACGAACGTGGCAGACGACTTTAATGATGTTGTCGGTGCCAGTGCTGGCCTCACTCTTGGTGCAGATCATGGTCGAGAGAAAGAGGAGTGTTTTGAGTTTTTTTTGTTTTTGCTATTGACGTTATGGACTTTTACTATTTTATGAGGTGTTATTTGCAAAAATTTCTAACATAAAATGTTATCGAGTGGGCCCTACAAACGGTAGAGATGCATACAAATAAAAATAAAAATTTAAGGTACACACGGGTAAAAAATTTGAAAATGTGCAGAAAACCAATTCACGTCTATTTGTCTCACTACACACCATTTAACTACATTTTGTTTCCTCTTACATCTTCTCAACTATAACATTTACAAAATGGACAAAAAATTGAAATAATGATTTAAAAACATTTGGCATAATATAAGAGTTCAAAACTTATTTGGCAAAATATGAGGCATAAAAATAGCAACTTAAATACCATTTTCATTAAGTAAAAAAACAACATTGGGTCGGGGTCATCGTTTTCCATTTTTATCTTCAATGAAAACGACATTCCAAATATCATTTTCCAGAAAATCAAAATGGTAGCATGGAGATCGTTGTATTGTTTGTTCAGAAACAACCCAAAACATTATCCTACGTTGCAAACAAGTCAACTAATTGAGAATTGTCAAGCGATGACACTGACATGTAGCCAATATGAAACAAGTCATTTATCCTCAGTTCCCAACTCTGTATTTGTACCCTCACATCACACACCAATGAATTTTGGTCATAATATACGAAGCATATATAGTAGAGCAGGATCAGATGATAGACTGGTTGAAGAGGCACACAATGATGAGATAAATGGTGGTGAGATAGATGGTGAGATGGAGGGTCTGGAGATAGATATTGTTGATGTAGATCAAACACCATTTTCAGAGCTGCAGAAGATGTTTTACTATATGACAGACGAAATGAATCAAGAACCTGACAATGACATTCATATATGAAGCTGTCATTAACAATGATTTGCCGTCATTGCCACCACTACCACATTTGAGGCACTTGTTGGACATAGATCCAAATGAAAATTGGATTCGAGATTTAGTGATTGCTAGACATAGATCCTAACATGATTCCCAACACTTAAATTGTTCACAAGATGAAGTTACTGACTCTGAAGATGGACACGGGTATTGGTTGCATATGCCTTTGGAAACAAAAGAATAATTTCTAAATCATTTAAAAGATTGGTATTTTCAAAAATGCATTCAATTCAAAGTGATTGGTATCTGGAAGAAGTTATTCACGACTTATTGTTTGAAGAAAGGTTGCGATTGGAGAATACATGCATTTTATAATGAAAATAAAGAATGTTTTCAAGTGAATAAATATAGATCTAAACAAACTTGTTGATTGACATCATTTCATGCTTACATTTGCATCTTATATCCATTATCTTTCACCTAAAAAATACTACGTGACGAGTTTTATGTTTGAATTTCAGAAATAAATAGGTTTGAAGAGATGAAGCACAAAAGGACCCAAAAGCAGGGAAAAAGGATTGAATTGTGATACCTGCGGACTAAGATGCAAGGGAGAAGAACCTGAACGTAAGACCAAAGGACCAAAGAGCAAAACAAAATACTCCACACCATCATGGGGAGTATTTTGGCAATTCTATTCGGGTCGGAGCTCCAACAAGTCAAGTAACTGCATTAAAGACAAACAATACCAGCATGGAAAGCCCAGACTAAAGCCACGACGATCCGGATCCTGTAGACCGCCAATTGGCGGTCTGGGACCGCTAATTGGCAGTCCAGGTTGATCCGGATCCACGGAGATTTTGTGGCACAAGTATTAGAGGGTGTTTATTCTATTTCTGGTATTTGTTTTAGTCTCATACCGGGGGATTGTCCCGGATTACCTTTTTTATGACTATAAATAGAACTCTTCACCTTCTATTGTAATGACTTCACATTTTGAGTGGGTACTCTTCCTACTTGAAGTGAGGCCTTGAAGCACACACTAAAGTAGGAGGATGCTACTTGAATTGTGAGTCATTTTAATAAAAGTTTCTTTATTATGTTGTTTGTTTCATGTTGTTTGTTTTACTTAGTTTAATTTCATTTCATTAGTTTTAGTAGCTTAATTAATATGTTTTCCTTGCTTAGTTTAATAATTAGTCTAATGTGTAGTGAGTAGTCCATCCCCTTTGGGGGTGGAGTTGATGTTCATACATGCAAAAGACAATGGAATAAATGCTTTATATACAATGTGTTGATAAAACATGAATGTATGCTTGCTTGTTTAGGATAGAACTTATGTAGATGAGTTTTGCCAAAATGATTAGACACCTCTCATGCTTGTTTAGGTTCTGAATTAACCAGCTTGTGTATGTAATTGTTAATCAACTACGTTAGTGAATGGATTGATAGGTTTTGCCATAACATTTAGAAACTTCCTATGCATGAAAACACTACCTTTCTTTTTGCTTAAAGAATGTGTTCAACACCCACCTCTTTGCATGTGTGTACTCACTCCACCCCTTAAGGGTTTTCCATTTCTGAATTCCAGCACACTGATTGATTCATTTTATATTAAACCGCAAGTACACGGCCACGTTGAAGCGGTGGCAAATACGGGTCGATCCACAGGGAGGTGTGTCGACTTTTGGTTTGTCCGAAGGCGTGTCAGAAAGAAAGGAGAGAAAGATTGATTACACTAATCTAAACTAGGAAACTAGAAAGCATGAAATGAAATGACAAAACAAACTAAACTAAACAACTAATGAAAGGAGATAAAACTCAAGAATGGAAAACCCCTAAGGGGTGGAGTGTGTGTGTGCACATGAAATAAGTGTGGTGAATGCATACAATAAGCTCAAGTGTGGTTAGTGTTTGTTAATGCATAAGAAGTACCTCATGGCAAGACCTATCATTTTCAACACTAGCCTAGGTGATTAATATGAGCAATGCAAGGTTGTTATTAAGAACATAACGAGCATGGAGTGTACCTAACTATGGCAGAAAACATCAAGTAAAGTTCTTATTAATTCAAGCAAGCATACTAATATCTCTTACAAATAATAATATCTAGCATTCATACCACCTACATAACATGTACATACATCTACTCCACCCCCAAAGGGGATGAAACTACTCACTAATCATTACACTACCTACATTAACAAAATGAAACATTATACTGAAAGAAAATTTAACTAAGCAAGAAGAGAGCATTAAAGAAGCTTAAAAGGAAAGGAAATACTAAACAAGCATGCACAAATTAAAAGACAATATTAAAAGAAACTAGAACAATTATTTTATTAACAATGACTCACATTGAAGGTAGCATTCTTCTCGATAGGTAGCATTCTTCTCCACCTTGAGTTTTGCTTCAAGGCTTACTCCAAGTAGAGAGACTGCCATCAAGCAATGGGTAGTTTACAATAGAAGGTGAAGAGTTCTATTTATAGCCATAGAAAAATGTAATCCGGGACAATCCCCCGATGTGGGACTAAACAAATACCAAAAATAGACTAAACATCCACTAATACGCGTGCTCCTGAAATCTTAGCGGATCCGGGACGATCCGGAATGCCAATTGGCGGTCTACAGCATTCGAATCTGGCTCATTTTTGTTGTGGGCTTGTCTTGATGTGTTTGTTGGTCTTGCATGCATCTACTTCGCTTGTTGGAGCTACGACCCGAATAAAATTGCCAAAATACTCCCCATGATGGTGTGGAGTTTTCTGTTTTGCTCTTTGGTCCTTCGGTCTTACGTTCAGGTCCTTATCCCTTGCATCTTAGTCCCCAGGTCTCACAATTAAGTCCTTTTCCCCTGCTTTTGGGTCCTTTCTTGCTTCATCTCTTCAAACCTATTTATTTCTGAAATTCAAACATAAAACTCATCACGTAGTATTGCTTAGGTGTAAGCATGAAATGATGTCAATCAAATACCCCACACCTATGTTTTTTCTAGTCCCGAGCAAAACAAAGAAAGAGAAAAACAAACGAGAAACAAGAAATCCTAACTCACTTTTGTAGGAATCACAGTTGCACTTAGCACGTGCAATAAGCCATTAAACCTCCTTGTTGCCAAGGAGGAGGAGTGTTGTCTCATGTGGGTTTTCAGCGGATATACCCACAAAATCCGAACAAGATGCATTATTCAATCTACACACTCGACTCGTTGGACAAATTTTGTCGATCATTGGACGCGGTAATCCTACGGGCTGACTATATATAGTTAATCAGTCCACGCACCTAGCCTAATGAACCATTCATGCAAGTTAAATTAAGTGAAAGACATGGACAACCTCAACATCCTCAAGTGAAACAAAGTGTAAGGTTCATTAAGGTTCTTATTTGCATTACCATTTTTTTTCTTTTTGTTTCGTTTCTCTCTTTTTTCTTCTTCTTTTCTTTTTATTAGTTGGAGCTTCATTCTCCCAGGGTCAGGTTTCGTGCATCATTGCCCATGAGGACTTACACTATCACGTACACCTTTCCCCAAATCTCTACATAGGGCAATCCCTACCACCCGTGTAACAGGAGTTCGGTCGGTGCATCCCATGTCAGATGACTCGAAAGCACCAGGCACAAAGTCCCCTCAGACCTACTTTCCCTAGAGATAGGAGTCGTGCGAGAAGAGAGAACACCTACTCACTTATTTCTTATCTACACATGAAACAAAACCCCTCCACTTAATGTCTCACAACAAGATTTAAAAGGTCCTTGACTACAACAAACTTCCTTAAATTAACAAACACGAATTATTAATTCACTAGGTTCAGGGTGGACTTCTTTAAATGTTTGAGTACTGAAACCCTATGATTACTCGCCCCCGAGGGAAAAGTGGGGTGCATCCTAACGACTAGATAAATCCTAAAGCCACAATACTAGATATCCTAATGCATGAAGTTCAAGACAATTTTGGGACCTTTCTTTTTACTTTGTCTCTCAACGGTTTTGCACATGCTAAACACACACAAAACCCACAAAAAAATTTCTTTCGCAAACACATGAAGATTTTGAAAGAAATGTGAAAATTTTAAGGCATTAGGCAAGCAAAAGAAGACAAGTCACCCAAGGATCATGGCAAACAGATATATCGATATTAAATGCAGCACACTAACATGACCCTAATAATGCACACGAAAGAAAACAAAAATCAAAGGAAAAGACTCAACTATGTACACACGTAAAAACACCCCCCACACCTACTTGATGCATTGTCCTCAATGAATGTGAGCAAAATACTACATGGATTTATGCATGAAAAATGAAAGATCTCACCAATATGAAGCGTAAAAGGAAGTTCAAGGTTATGTTGATGTACACAAACCCGAATTCCCTCAAAACCTGTGAGATGCTAAAGAAAGGATACAAATATGTAAAAGAAATGGGACCAAATACTCAAGAGTTGGAGCCCACAACAATCGATGCTCACTGAAGGAGTCTTTTATTGTACTTTTGTTTTTTGTTTTTTTCATATAACTATGTACAAACATAAGTTCCCATCTTCATTTGTCAAAAGACATCAAATGGGAACCTCAAGAGTGGGTCAATGCACTTGGAAAGGGAACATGACAACACGCGGGGCCAGAATACTCATGTTTGGGCGCCCCTAACAAAGAGCACAAGATGAAAGGAGAGGTTCCTGAATTTGACGCAAAGGTGTCTCATTCAAATGATCAAATTGAAAGAGCTTGAACCTCTCAAGAGTTTGGGAAATATGGGGCAACGGAAGAAGAATTTCTCCCGTTGCGGTGCTGAAGTTATGATCGTCAATCCAAACTCTCCAACCAACAGGATGGTGCGTCGGAACGAGGTCAAGAACCTCGTTAGGCATGTCCGACACACCAGGCGAACAAAAAGTGGGTCTCATACCCAAGGTATCCTCCAAGGAACTCCTAATACCCTCATTAGCAATGTAGTTGTTTGATGTTCCATCATTTCCAAGACGACCAGGAACAATAGTGAGAGGCAAACTCTCATCATGTTGTTTGAAATTGAGGGTACTAGGGATCTCTTGCTCCACCAGAGGTGAGTTCTTAAGAGGCACAACATGGAGATCATGTGGCTCAAGGGCCACGAGACAAAAAGATAAGGCACCATCCTGTGCCGACTCATAATGAAATTGGTCCATGTTTTTCTCAATTGGAATCGATTCCTCCACCAAGTGATCGTGAATTGAAACCCCAAGTCCCTCAGACTGACTAGGAGTTTGACTTTAAAAGATTGTGCTTTGAATTTGTGGATGTGGTGGTGGTTCGATATCAAAAGATGAATCCTCATGTTGACAAGAAAAATTACTCTCCTCACGTTCACGTAATTGCTGCGATATTTGACTCACTTGCAGTGCCATATTTTGTATGGACTGTTGAGTGGTTTCCATGAACGTAAGGAAAGTTGGTTTCAAGGAATCAGGTATGCGGTCAACTATGACGTCCAAGTCAGAGCTGGGAAATTTTGGGGTTGGGTGTTGATGTGCTGAGAATGAGTCCAATCATTTGAAGTGGGGTGTTGGTAGAATTCTGGGTATTTGGGAGGAGGATACTGGGGTGAAAATGAAGTATAAGAATTTGGATATGAATTGTCTCCCCATGAATCCATCCCTCTCGGGTTGTACGCGGATGCGTAATGGTCATATTGAGCGTTTTGGGATAATGTATGCTCATACTCTGGCTCTGGGGGAACATAAGGACATTCCCCGATAACATGACCACTGAACCCACAACAGTCGCACGGTACGGCTACTGGAGCCACCGGTGCACTCATGTCGTCTACCGCACACATGAAAGAGGCCAAAGTTTCTTGCAATGTCTCAGTTTGATGACCAACATATGATCCAACGTAACTAGATGGAGATCTAGCAGTCGGTGCCTCTCTCATATCACCCCTATATGAAGATTGCTCAGTCACACAATGAAGATTATCCCAACCATACGGGGTGTTCGTCTGAGCCACCCCAGGTTGCATGGGTCCGGAATACTAGGGAAAATTGTCCTGGTCCCAACAATGATATGGATGGTTGCCCATGTAATCATCCATCTCAACAAAAAACTCTCGAGTCGACCACTCTCACAACCACGAGGTTAAACTCGCAAAAAGTGCTCGACCTGACCCTAAAACGCTACCAGGGATTGTAAAGGGGAGGAGACTATAATGTAGAAGAAGGTGAGAAGAAGATGACTTAGAGGAGAAGGGAAGAATCCCTAAATCTAGCGTGGGTAATGGGATCAGGTAGAATCCTAACTAGCAAGCACAATCCTAACACGCCTAACTTCGAGGTCACTAACCTCGACACGCCTCACCTCCCTACAACGAAGACCACAATGCCCAGCAAGTGATACCATATCAGAAGATCCAGTACCTCCTACTATCGACAAGGCAGGCGACGCCGATCAGGTTATGACGGTCTTGACTAGATTACTCTCCTAGTGCGTCCGAAATCCTAGGTCCAATGTCTACTTGGTTTTAGTTAAGACTTGATTAAGAGTGATTTTTGGGGCTAAAGAAAGGGTGATGAAGTCCCCCACCTTATCTTTTACGGGACAGCCCCTCCTTAGTAGCGTTTTGATCCTAAACTAGCAATCAACGCTCCAATCAAACTCTCAACACACTCTTGTCATGATGCAATTCCTACTAACTAATGCATGGGCATACAAGATGCATGAACGACTGTAGGAAATGCGTACCACATGCCAGCGCTCAACAACTGAAAATAAAGCTAAAAGAAAAGACAACTACGGGCCTAAGTCAAGTACATGATGCGTGACCTAAACAAGTAAGAATGTCTAGTCTTTTGCTTTGGATTTTAAGGCCAAGTTGATTAATGGGAATTGGATTAATGATCTGGGAGCAAACTAGAAGTCAAAACATGCCAAATTGTGCTCCGGGACAACTATGTCGATGCAAACAACTACCAGAACAAAACTGAGAGCAAGAAAAGCTTACCAGGCCGCCAATTGGCGGTCTCAGACCGCTGATTGGCGGTCCCTGTAGAAGCTTTTGTGCTCCAACTCGTCCAATAGCCTACCCTTGATCCAAAGGTCCCCTGAAACAAACAAAAACAAAAACAAATTAAAACCACTAGAATCGTCCAAACCAAAGTCTGGACAAAGCACCTCCCCGACAACGGCGCCAAAAACTTGATTGATTCGTTTTATATTAAACCGCAAGTGCACGGCTGCGTTGAAGCGGTGGCAAATACGGGTCGATCCACAGGGATGTGTGTCGACTTTTGGTTTGTGCGAAGGCGAGTGGGAAAGAAAGGAGAGAAAGATTAATTACACTAAACTACAGTAATCTAAACTAGGAAACTAGAAAGCATGAAATGAAATGACAAAACAAATTAAACTAAGCAATTAATGAAAGGAGATAAAACTCAGGAATGGAAAACCCCTAAGGGGTGGAGTGTGTGTGTGCACATGAAATAAGTGTGGTGAATGCATACAATAAGCTCAAGTGTGGTTAGTGTTTGTTAATGCATAAGAAGTACCTCATGGCAAGACGTATCATTTTCAACACTAACCTAGGTGATTAATATGAGCAATGCAATGTTGTTATTAAGAACATAACAAGCATGGAGTGTACCTAACTATGACAGAAACCATCAAGTAGTTCTTATTAATTCAAGCAAGCATACTAATATCTCTTACAAACAATAATATCTAGCATTCATACCACCTACATAACATGTACATACATCTACTCCACCCCAAAGGGGATGGAACTACTCACTAATCGTTACACTACCTACATTAACAAAATGAAACATTATAATGAAAGGAAATTTAACTAAGCAAGAAAGGAGCATTAAAGAAGCTTAAAAGGAAAGGAAAGACTAAACAAGCATGGACAAATTAAAAGACAAGATTAAAAGAAACTAGAACAATTATTTTATTAACAATGACTCACATTGAAGGTAGCATTCTTCTCCACCTTGAGTTTTACTACAAGGCTTACTCCAAGTAGAGAGAATGCCACCAAGCCATGGGTAGTTTACAATAGAAGGTGAAGAGTTCTATTTATAGCCATAGAAAAAGGTAATCCGGGACAATCCCCCGATGTGGGACTAAACAAATACCAAAAATAGACTAAACATCCACTAATACCTGTGCTCCTGAAATGTTAGCGGATCCGGGAAGATCCGGACCGCCAATTGGTGGTCTACAGGATCCGGATCTGGCACATGTTTGTTGTGGGCTTGTCTTGATGTATTTGTTAGTCTTTGATGCATCTACTTCGCTTGTTGAGCTCCGACCCGAATAGAATTGCCAAAATACTCCCCATGATGGTGTGGAGTTTTCTGTTTTGCTCGTTGGTCCTTCAGTCTTACGTTTAGGTCCTTCTCCATTGCATCTTAGTCCCCAGGTCTCACAATTAAAGCATTTTTCCCTACTTTTCGGTCCTTTCATGCTTCATCTCTTCAAACCTATTTATTTCTGAAATTCAAACATAAAACTCGTCACATAGCATTGGTTAGGTGTAAGATAATGGATATAAGATACAAATATAAGCATGGAATGATGTCAATCAAATGGAACAAATGCTTTATATACAATGTGTTGATAAAACATGAATGTATGCTTGCTTGTTTAGGATAGAACTTATGACTTGATGAGTTTTGCCAAAATGATTAGACACCTCTCATGCTTGTTTAGGTTCTGAACTAACCAGCTTGTGTATGTAAATGTTAATCAACTAGCTTAGTGAATGGATTGATAGATTTTGCCATAACATTTAGACACTTCCTATGCATGAAAACACTACCTTTATTTGTGCTTAAAGAATGTCTTCAACACCCACCTCTTTGCATGTGTACACTCACTCCACCCCTTAGGGGTTTTCCATTTCTGAATTTCAGCAAACTTATTTCGTTCTTAGTTAAGTTTTAGTTCATCGTTTGTTGTTCGTTTATGCATGCGTTACTTCGTAGTATAGTATAGCGTAGATTAGGATAATCAAACTCTCTTCCCTATTTTTGCCACTTGATTTCTTGCAAACAAAAGGCTGCTCGCCTCCCTGTGGATGACCCATATTTGCCACGTCTTCACCGACGCCGTGCACTTGCGGTTTAATATAAAACGTTCAACAAGTTTTTGGCGCCGTTGCCGGGGAGGTGTCAGTCCAGACTCTTGTTTGGATGATTCGAGTGGATTTAATTTGTGTTTTGTAGTGTTTATTTGTTACAGGAGACTTGGAGTGGCACAGAGAGGCGGCTGGAGAAGTTTGGAGGAAACCTGGGCGCTTTGGACCTCCAATTAGCGATCTGAGACCGCCAATTGTCGGTCTAATGAGAACTGTTTTGCTTCTCCTTTCTTTAGGTTGTTGCCATAATTCATTTAGGAATCTGGGACTCGATTTGGCATGTTCTGACTCTTACATTGCTCCCAGATTAATAATCAACTTCCTTTAAGCAACTTGGACCCTAAAACCCAAAGCAAAAGATTAGGCATTCTTTCTTGTTTAGGTCATGCATCATGTATGCGACTTAAGCACGTAGATTGTCTTTTATTTTAGCTTTATTGTCAGTTGCTGAGTGTTGGCGTGAGGTACGCATCTTTTACTCTCATTCATGCATTTCGTATTATCATGCATTAGTTAGTAGGAAGTGCATTGCAACAAGTGTGAGTTGAGCGTTTGTTTGGAGAGTTGATTGTTAGATTAGGATTCCAAAACGCTATTAAGGAGGGGTTGTCCCATACAAGATAAGGTGGGGGATTTCATCACCCTTTCCTTCACCCCAAAAACTACACTAATCAAGAGACTAATTTTAAAATCAAGTCGACATTGGCCCTAAGGATCTCGGACGCAATAGGAGAGTGATCCGGTCACGACCGTCATGGCCTGATCGGCGTTGCCCACTTTGTCGATAGTAGGAGAGATGAGATCTCCGGATATTGGCTCACTTGCTGGGCTTTGTGGTCCTCGTCGTAGGGAGGTGAGGCGTGTTGAGGCCGTGTGACCTTGCAGTTAGGCGTTGTCTAGCTGTAAGGACCTATAGCGACCTTAGGATTGTTTGAGCCTTGTTTGCTTGTGTGCTTCTACCTGCACCCATCCGCCGTAGCTTAAGGACTTCTTCCCTTCTCTCCTGTATTCCCCCATCTTCTCCTCTATGCACATTCTTTGTTAAAAAAAAGTTTTGGTTTGGGTGTGCACCTTTGTCCATGCTTTCGTGGGCACGAGACGAGAGTCGCTGTTTGACGAGGTGCGTTGTCAACCCTGCTTCGGTAGTCGATTTCTCGACTCCTTCATCCTCTCGTGTCACACACAGTCCGGGTTCAATGGCAGCTAATTTTCACGAGGAGGACCAGTTGCTAGACCCACCTATTCCACCTGTTCTTCATGTTGTCGCTCCAATAGCTCTACGTGATCGATGCTACCGAAGCCATACTGCTCTACCCTCATGCATCGTATTGCCTGAGGCAAATGGGAACCATTTTGAGGTTAAGCCTCAGTTTATTTCCATGCTCCCTCACTTCACTGGGAAGGGTGACCCCTATACCTTTCTCAGGGAATTTGAGGTATGTGCTATGTTCAAGCTGCAACAACTTAGCATAGACTCCATCCATCTTAGGCATGTCACATTTGCATTGAAGGATGATGCCAATAAGTGGTTGTACAACAACCAGGTGAATGCCTTTAGGACTTGGGGTGAGTTTCAATCTGCATTCCTCAAGAAGTACTTTCCAAATCATCAGACTCAAAAATTGAGGAACGAAATCAATTTGTTTTATCAGCATGAGACTGAATCATTCCATGCATACTTAGAGAGGTTCAAGGAGATACAATCCTCATGCCCTCACCATGACATTGAGTTGTGGCACCTTTGTCAGATTGTTTATGAGAGTCTTCACATCCCGTCCCAAACGCTCCTTGAGTCTGTGTGTCAATGAGAGTTCTTAGGAATGGAGGAAAGGGAGGCATGAGCTTTCCTAGAAGACCTCACTGAGAAAACTATGCAGTGGGAGAGTGTGAGGGAACCACCAGCATCATCTAGCATAGGAGCAAGGATCGCAAACGCAAACTCGACTAGATCGGGTGCGGCATTTGCTGTCGATACCACTACGGCCACCGAGGCATGCATGACGGCCATAATGCACCGTATGAATTCGATTAAGATCCAAAACCAACAATGTGCATCTCATGTGTCTACATCTGGTCCAGTTCCCTGTCATTCATATACTATGGTAGGTCATGTAGGAGGCGAGTGTGCGTCCATTCCTCCTGAGATGGAACATGTCAATGCCATCTATGATGGAGCCAGGAATGACCCATACTCATCATCATATAACCCTGAATGGAGGAACCACCCTAACATTTCATGGAACCAAAACAATGCCCCGGGTGGTCCTTCAAGCTTCTCTCGACCACCTAAGCAACCACACCAACCTCCTACGCATCCATCATTTATCAGCCACCCCAAGCTCAAATCACCAATCAATCAGGTTTCCCAAATTCCAACAATATGAAAACCCGATTCAATTCGCTTGAGACCTTGACTCGTGGAATCAAGAACTCAATAAAAAAAATCATGTCATCCACAAGTCAAGTTCTCACTTCAAATCAGCAGACCATCAAATCTCTAGAGCTTCAAATGGGCCAATTGGCTCAGTCTGTGCATGAAAGAGAGAGAGAGTCTCTGCCTAGCCAGCCTGAGGCTAACCCCCGCATGTACCAGCAACAACACATGCAAAATGAGAATGTGGTACCTCGGGGGAGGCAAGTGAACCATGTGGAGGAACCAAAAGTCGACACACCTCCCTGTGGATCGACCCGTATTTGCCACCGCTTCAACACGGCCGTGCACTTGCGGTTTAATATAAAATGAATCAATCTTGCACCTCACATGTCCACATCTGGTCGAGTTCCCTGTCATTCATGTGGTAGGATAGGTCATGTAGAATGCGAGTGTGCGTCCATTCCTCCTGAGATGGAACATGTCAACGCCATCTATGACAGAGCTAGGAATGATCCATACTCATCATCTTATAAACCTGGATGGAGGAACCACCCCAATTTTTCATGGAACCAAAATAATGCCCCGGGTGGTCCTTCAAACTCCTCTCGACCACCGAACCAATCATAGCAACCTCCCATGCCTGCACAATCTTATCAGCCACCCCAAGTTCCAATCACCAATCAATCGGGTTTCCCAAATTCCAATAATATGCAAACCCGATTCAATTCGCTTGAGACCTTGACTCGTGGACTTGGAAACTCAATGAAATTTTTTATGTCAACCACAAGTCAAGTTCTCACTTCAAATCAGCAGACCATCAAATCTCTAGAGCTTCAGATGGGCCAATTGGCTCAGTTTGTACATGAAAGAGAGAGAGGGTCTCTGCCGAGCCAGCCTGAGGCTAACCCCCGCATGTACCAGCAACAACACATGCAAAATGAGAATGTGGTACCTCGGGGGAGGCAAGTGAACCATGTCGAGGAACCTTAAGGAATGGAAAGCAGGTTGACAATCACATTTCCTTGCCACCATCACCATCTATGCAGCCCCTCAGTGGGAATGGTGGTGAAGAAGAGTCCTGGGTGTCCTACTATTCAGTGTACGATAGGGGACACTAGCATGAGTAATGTATTGCTTGATTTAGGATCGGCGGTCAACCTCCTCCAATTTTCTGTTTATCAACAGTTGAATTTGGGAGAATTGAAACCAACTAAGATCACCTTCCAATTGGTGGATAGATCCATTCGTATTCCAAAGGGGATTATCGAGGACGTACTTATCAAAGTTGGAGATTTTATATTTCCAGACGATTTTGTTGTCCTAGATACCAATCCTGTTGCGAACACCCACTCTCAAATACCTTTGATTTTGGGTAGACCATTTCTAGCAACTTCCAACACCTTAATTAATTGTAGAAATGGTCTCATGAAGCTCTCATTCGGTAACATGAGTGCCGATTTTCATGTGTTCAACTCTGGTAGGCAAAAGGAGCCCATGAACCAACCTTTAAATCTCAATCTCATCCGCCAATTAGAGAAAGCACCGCAAAATGAACGAACACCCCTAACACCAATGCAACCCATTGAGAATGTTTGTGGGCCCAGCGAAAACTCATTACCTGTCTTTTCAATGCAACAGAGTGAGCTGGCATCAAACATGAATGTCCAAAAGGAGTGTTCGTTGCATGATTCAGTTGAGATTACTAGTGAGAGTGAGACACCTCATCATATGCCTATACCAGAAGGTGTCTCTACATCAAGTCCCATGGCCATTGAGCCATCTGAGCTTCATCTTGACTCCAATAAGGACCCACCTACGACCGAGCTTATGCTTGATGATATAAATGATGGTGGGCGGTCCTTGTTGGATGACTTGGGGAGAAGCCCCATTCTTAGTGATGCAGGTCTGCTGCATCCATCGAATGAGCTTGAGGAACTCATTCCGATGCACCCACCTATTTGTTGGAGGGTTTTGTTCGATGAGCAACTAAACCCTAGTGAGGCAACACAACTCCACTCATTCGTGTTGCCTACACCCAACCAATATCATGAGGGGTTCGAGCCTTTCAGCTTTGACCTTTCACCCCTCATGACACCTCAGAGTACCACTAAAGTTTGCCCATCTCGGCAAGTCTCTGGTCCTCATAAGTTGATGTTCTCATTTGATGTTCCTTGACCAAATGATTATGAGCATATCTTTGTTGATGTATATACCTTGTAAAAATGTAATAAAAGACTCCATGAGCGAGCATTGACTGTTGTGGGCCCCAACCCTTGTGTACTTGGGCCCCATTTCTTCACGTATTTGTCTCCCTTCTTCAGTATCTCACAGGTTTTGAGGTTTGTGTCCATCAACATAACCATGAACTTCCTTTTGCGTTTTATGTTGGTGAGATCTTTCATTTTTCATGCATAAATCCATGTAATATCATGCTCACACTCATTGAGGACAATGCATGAAATAGGTGTGTGGGGGGGTGTTTGACGTGTGTACATAGTCAAGTCTTTTTCCTTTGATTTTGTTTTCTTTTGGTTGTACTACTAGGGTCATGTTAGTGTGTTGTATTTAACATTGATATATCTTCTTGCCATGATCCTTGGGTGACTTGTCTTCTTTTGCTTGCCTAGTGTTTTAAAATTTTCACATTTCTTTCAAAATCTTCATGTGTTTGCGAAAGAAAATATTTTTGTGGGTTTTGTGTGTGTTTAGCATGTGCAAAACCGTTGAGAGGCAAAGTAAAAAGAAAGCTCCCAAAATTGTTTTCAACTTGATGCATTAGGATTTCTAGTTTACTGGCTTTAGGTCTTATCGAGCCGTTAGAATGCACCCCGGTTTTCCCTCGGGGGCGCGTAATCTTAGGGTTTCAGCACTCAAACATTTAAAGAAGTCCACCCTGAACCTAGTGAGTCAAATAATTCGTGTTTGTTAGTATAAGGAAGTTTGTCGTAGTCAAGGGCCATTAATCTCTTTTTGTGAAACTTAAATGTAAGAGTTTTGGTTCTCATGTAGATAAATAAATAAGTGGTGTTCTCTCTTCTCGCACGACTCCTATCACTCGGGAAAGTAGGTCTGAGGGGACTTTGTGCCTGGTGCTTTCGAGTCATCTGACTTGGGATGCACCGACCGAACTCCCGTTACACGGGTGGTAGGGATCGCCCTATGTGGAGATTTGGGGAAATGTGTACGTGATAGTGTAATTCCTCATAGGCAATGATGCACGAAACCTGACCCTCGGAGAATCAAACACCAACCAATAAAATGCTCCAAAGAAAAAGAAAAAAAAGAAAAAAAGAAGTCAAATAAGAACCTTAATGGACTTTACACATTGTATCACATTCAGAAGTTAAGGTTCCCATGTCTTTCACTTAAGTCCTTAACTAACCTTCACGAATAATTCATTATGCTAGGTGTGTGGACAGATTACATATATAGAGTCGACCCGTAGTATTACCGCGTCCCATGATCGACAAAATAAGTCCACCTAGTCGTGTAGCTAGATTGAATAATGCATCTTTGTTCGGATTTTGTGGGTCTATCCGCTGAAAACCCTCAGGAGACAACACTTCTCCTGCTTGGCTAGATCTTCCCTTTTTCATGCATAAATCCATGTAGTATCTTGCTCACATTCATTGAGGACAATGCATGAAGTAGGTGTGGGGGGTGTTTTACGTGTGTACATAGTTGAGTATTTTTCCTTTGATTTTTGTTTTCTTTTGTGTGCACTACTAGGGTCATGTTAGTGTGTTGCATTTAATATCGATATATCTGCTTGCCATGATCCTTGGGTGACTTGTCTTCTTTTGCTTGCCTAGTGGTTTAAAGTTTTCACATTTCTTTCAAAATCTTCATGTGTTTGCGAAAGAAAATGTTTTTGTAGGTTTTGCGTGTGTTTAGCATGTGCAAAACCGTTGAGAGGCAAAGTAAAACGAAAGCTCCCAAAATTGTCTTGAACTTGATGCATTAGGATATCTAGTTTGTTGGCTTTAGGTGTTATCGAGTCGTTAGGATGCACCCCGGTTTTCCATCCAGGGGCGTGTAATCATAGGGTTTCAGCACTCAAACATTTAAAGAAGTCCACCCTGAACCTAGTGAATCAAATAATTCGTGTCTGTTAGTATAAGGAAGTTTGTCGTAGTCAATGACCCTTAATCTCTTTTTGTGAAACTTAAGTGTAGGGGTTTTGGTTCCCATGTAGAAAAATAAATAAGTGGTGTTCTCTCTTCACACACGGCTCCTATCACTCGAGAAAGTAGGTCTGAGGGGACTTTGTGCCTGGTGCTTTCGAGTCATCTGACTTGGGATGCACTGACCGAACTCCCGTTACACGGGTGGTAGGGATCACCCTATGTGGAGATTTGGGGAAAGGTGTACGTGATAGTGTAAGTCCTCATAGACAATGATGCACGAAACCTGACCCTCGGAGAATCAAACACCAACCAATAAAATGCTCCAAAGAAAAAGAAAAAAAGAAAAAAAGAAGTCAAATAAGAACCTTAATGGACTTTACACATTGTATCACATTCAGAAGTTAAGGTTCCCATGTCTTTCACTTAAGTCCTTAACTAACCTTCACGAATAATTCATTATGCTAGGTGTGTGGACAGATTACATATATAGAGTCGACCCGTAGTATTACCGCGTCCCATGATCGACAAAATAAGTCCAACTAGTCGTGTAGCTAGATTGAATAATGCATCTTTGTTCGGATTTTGTGGGTCTATCTGCTGAAAACCCTCAGGAGACAACACTTCTCCTGCTTGGCTAGATCTTCCCTTTTTCATGCATAAATCCATATAGTATCTTGCTCACATTCATTGAGGACAATGCATGAAGTAGGTGTGGGGGGTGTTTTACGTGTGTACATAGTTGAGTATTTTTCCTTTGATTTTTTTTTCTTTTGTGTGCACTACTAGGGTCATGTTAGTGTGTTGCATTTAATATCGATATATCTGCTTGCCATGATCCTTGGGTGACTTGTCTTCTTTTGCTTGCCTAGTGCTTTAAAGTTTTCACATTTCTTTCAAAATCTTCATGTGTTTGCAAAAGAAAATGTTTTTGTAGGTTTTGCGTGTGTTTAGCATGTGCAAAACCGTTTAGAGGCAAAGTAAAACGAAAGCTCCAAAAATTGTCTTGAACTTGATGCATTAGGATATCTAGTTTGTTAGCTTTAGGTGTTATCGAGTCGTTAGGATGCACCCCGGTTTTCCATCCGGGGGCGTGTAATCATAGGGTTTCAGCACTCAAACATTTAAAGAAGTCCACCCTGAACTTAGTGAGTCAAATAATTCGTGTCTGTTAGTATAAGGAAGTTTGTCGTAGTCAATGACCCTTAATCTCTTTTTGTGAAACTTAAGTGTAGGGGTTTTGGTTCCCATGTAGAAAAATAAATAAGTGGTGTTCTCTCTTCACACACGGCTCCTATCACTCGGGAAAGTAGGTCTGAGGGGACTTTGTGTCTGGTACTTTCGAGTCATCTGACTTGGGATGCACCGACCGAACTCCCGTTACACAGGTGGTAGGGATCGCCCTATGTGGAGATTTGGGGAAAGGTGTACGTGATAGTGTAAGTCCTCATAGGCAATGATGCACGAAACCTGACCCTGGGAGAATCAAACACCAACCAATAAACTGCTCCAAAGAAAAAGAAAAAAAAGAAGAAGAAAAAGAGTCAAATAAGAACCAAAATGGACTTTACACATTGTATCACATTTAGAAGTTAAGGTTGCCCATGTCTTTCACATAAGTCCTTAAGTAAATTTCATAAATAATTCATTAGGCTAGGTGTGTGGACCGATTACATATATAGAGTCGACCCGTAGTATTATCGCGTCCCATGATCGACAAAATAAGTCCAACGAGTCGTGTAGCTAGATTGATTAATGCATCTTGTTCGGATTTTGTGGGTATATCCGCTGAAAACACTCAGGAGACAACACTCTTCCTCCTTGGTGATAAGGAGGTTTAATGGTTTCTTGCACGTGCTAAGTTTAACCGTGATTCCTACGAAAGTGAGTTAGGATTTCTTGTTTTTCGTATGTTTTTCTCTTTCTTTGTTTTGCTCGGGACTAGCAAAAGTTATGTGTGGGGGTATTTGATTGACATCATTTCATGCTTACATTTGCATCTTATATCCATTATCTTTCTCCTAAACAATGCTACGTGACAAGTTTTATGTTTGAATTTCAGAAATAAATAGGTTTGAAGAGATGAAGCATAAAAAGACCCAAAAGCAGGGAAAAATGACTGAATTGTGATACCTAGGGACTAAGATGCAAGGGAAAAGGACCTGAACGTAAGACCAAAGGACCAAAGAGAAAAATAGAAAACTCCACACCATCATGGGGAGTATTTTGGCAATTCTGTTCGGGTCGGAGCTCTAACAAGTCAAGTAACCGCATCAAAGACAAACAATACCAGCATGGAAAGCCCAGACTAAAGCCCAGACGATTCGGATCCTGTAGACCTCCAATTGGCGGTCCAGGTTGATCCGGATCCACTGAGATTTTTATGGCACATGTATTATAGGGTGTTTTTTCTATTTCTGGTATTTGTTTTAGTCCCATACCGGGGGATTGTCCCGTATTACCTTTTTCTATGGCTATAAATAGAACTCTTCACCTTCTATTGTAATGACTTCACATTTTGAGTGGGTACTCTTCCTACTTGAAGTGAGGCCTTGAAGCACACACTAAAGTATGAGGATGCTACTTGAATTGTGTGTCATTTTAATAAAAGTTTCTTTATTATGTTGTTTGTTTCATGTTGCTTGTTCTACTTAGTTTAATTTCATTTCATTAGTTTTAGTAGCTTAGTTAATATATTTTCCTTGTTTAGTTTAATAATTAGTCTAATGTGTAGTGAGTAGTTCATCCCCTTTCGGGGGTGGAGTTGATGTTCGTACATGCAAAAGAGAATGGAATGAATGCTTTATATACAATGTGTTGATAAAACATGAATGTATGCTTGCTTGTTTAGGATAGAACTTATGACTTGATGAGTTTTGCCAAAATGATTAGACACCTCTCATGCTTGTTTAGGTTCTGAACTAACCAGCTTGTGTATGTAAATGTTAATCAACTAGGTTAGTGAATGGATTGATAGATTTTGCCATAACATTTAGACACTTCCTATGCATGAAAACGCTACATTTATTTGTGCTTAAAGAATGTGTTCAACACCCACCTCTTTTCATGTGTGCACTCACTCCACCCTTAGGGGTTTTCCATTTCTGAGTTCCATCACACTTATTTCGTTCTTAGTTAAGTTTTAGTTCATCGTTTGTTGTTCGTTTATGCATGTGTTACCTCGTAGTGTAGTATAACGTAGATTAGGATAATCAAATTCTCTTCCCTATTTTTACCACTTGATTTCGTGCAAACGAGAGATTTCTCACCTCCCTGGGGACGACCCGTATTATCCACGTCTTCACCGACACCGTGCACTTGCGGTTTAATATAAAATGTTCCACACTTGTAGTAACGAGGGGCTTCCACATTATCATGTGCAATCTGACGCAGGTTTAATTGCCAAGATTCTTCCTACTATTTGAACAAACATCACTATCACTCATGTAGAATTCAAACGAGAGAGAGAAGGTCAATTACTTCATCAACATTGGGTATGATAAAACTTGGTATGCCTTGAATAAAGCATTGAAATAGTATATATGGTGTGAAGGCGTCATCTTATCAAATTTTAAGACATTTTATGGCCAATAGTTGCACCACCAACCGTGGCATAGTTGTTGAAATTCATAAGGTGGTAACAAACCCAAAGGCGAAGCAGTTTCAAGGGATTTTAGGGTGTTTTGCAGCATTCATTGACGATTTCAAACATTACAGACGTGTAGTGAGACATTTTTCTATTTTCTGGATTGCTTATGAGAAATTTTGCAAAAGTTACAATTAAAAATTAATTTATATTAACAGAATTAACTAAAAACTAAACGGGGGGACATGACTTGAAAAAATAATGACACAACACGAATAACTAGGATTTTAGTGACATAAGTGCGAATAGAGGACTTTATAATAACATTGGGGGGTTGTACCTAGGGAATTCATCGGGATGGAAAGGAAATAAAAAAAGTTTCGGTTTGACCGACAAAAAGGAAGTGTTTGTACGTGTTGTGGAATCCATCCCAACTTTCCCTCGGATTCCGACTTATAAAAGAAAATGTATCCCACCTTTTCTCACCAAGGAAAACAACGGAATCCACCCTCCCGACTCTTCTGCCTTTTCTTCCCTTCTCCGATTTTGGTGTTCCGTGGCTAGTGATGCATTGCATACATTCCATCATATGTCTTTCATTTAGATTAATTTTATATCAATAAATGCTATTAAGGTATGTGTTTAGTCTTATTTACCGAATACAGGGACCTGAATGCAAATTACTCATATCCCGAGCATAAATGTGTGCAAGAGACTCATTCCTGTCATAAAGACCAAGTTCAAGATTATCGGGTTTCAAATGGAAATGCATCCAAGCATAAAAGCATTCAAGACCTAATCACAAAAGTAGACAAGGACTTAATTGCAAAAAGACAAGGACCTAATTGCAAATTACGAGTAGCTTTTATTATTAAGGAGAAAATCTAAATAAAAATCAATGTGGATCTCCAAATATATAAAGAAATAAAGTCGGAGCTCAAAAGAAAGGAAAGAATCAATCCAGACGCGCAAAGGATATTGAAATCATACCATAAACACACAGGGAAAATCCGGATTAAATCGGAGCCAAAAAGGCGGTGAATCCGTCGCACCTTATGTACAAAATGCGGCGAATCCTCCGTACAAAATTAGATCCATGCTCTAAAATTTTTACCGGTTGCGTGTTGACGCGTGTACTTGCCTATTTTATACCTAAGTCCCTTGTATCGGCTATAAATAGCCCTGAAACGATGTTGTAGAGGATCTTCTAAATTTTAACCTTAGTTTTTTAATTCTTAGTCTTAGTTTTGTATTCTTCTTTTTAGCAATAAAATTCTGTTGGTTTATTTTGTGTTTTTACTTTTCTTTCTTAGTTCCTCTAGGACCCCTTCTCCCTCCCTTCATCTATGAGTTTCTAACTCTTTCCAAATGGTGGAGGTGACGGATTTAGGGTGAAGAGAAGAAGAATAAAAGTTATTATTTTAATTTCTTGTTAGTATATTTTGATTACTTGAGTTTATGTTAAATCATTTATCATGTAATGCTTTATAACTAATATGATTTGTTATAAGTTTCTGAATTCTCTAATCTAAACCCTATATCTAAACCTCCACCCAACGGAATTCACCATCTTTGTTCTTATTTTAGTTTTATTTGTTCATGTTTCATGCTTTAGAAAATTAAAAACCAAAAATCTCAAAACCAAACTTATTCTTCTCTTCTTCTTTCCCCTACTCGAAAATCACACAAATAACAAATCTCTCCCTCCTTGTGTTCGACCCGTATTTGCCACATCTTCATTGACGTCGTGCACTTGCGGTATAAATTTAATTCTCATCAGCTAGGGTTCCTTCGCAGGGTTGGGTTCAGACAATGACGGTTAGGGTTCCGCGTTGGGTTTGGGTTCGGATGACGAAGGCTAGGGTTCTGCATCAGGCTTTGGTTTAGACGACGACCACGACCATCATCTGGTACATTACCTTAATTTTTACGTTCGAGTTGTTGGTGTTTTCATGGAATTTTGGGTGTATTTTCTCTAATGTTCATGGGATTTTATGGGATTGGGGGTGTACTTTCTATGATTGCAGTGTATTTTCTTGTTTTTACGTTTTATTTGGGGGTGTATTTTCTAAATTTTAATGTTTGATTTAGGTTGTATTTTCTCATTTTTATGTTTTATTTGGGGTGTATTTTCTCTGATTTTCATGGGTTTTTGGGACTGAGTTGTATGTTATCAGATTTATGTGATTTTTGACATATGGATTATGTGATTTTCATGGGTTTTATGGCATTATATAATCTGATTATCTCACTTATGGTGTAAAGTCCCTAAACCCAATTAGGGGTTAAGTGGGGGTTTGACTTGGGAGGAGAGAGAGGGTTGGCTAGAGGTATGGGTTGAGGTGATGGAGGTATGGTGGGAGGAATGGTTGGGTGTGTTGGTCTTGGTTTTCAAGCAAACCAACACATCTCTTTCACTCTTCTTCCTCTTCATTTTCTTCTCCCTCACTCATCTCATCTCTCACCCTCTTCTCTTCCTTTTCCGGCGGCAGTGGAGGTGGCAGAAGCTCCGGTGGCCGGTGACGAGGGTGGACGAGCGAACCTGGAGTGAGGCGTGCAGAGGTTGGCGCGGGAGGAGGTTTCCGAAGGTGACGTTGCGCGAGCGAGGCTCCGGCGGATTCGTCGTGTTCGAAAGGTATGCCGGTTTATTACTGTGATTTTATTGCTCACCCACGTTAGGGTGATATGGTGGTCGGTCGTGGGAGGTCGGAGACCTCACCAGCGACGAGTGTGGCGTAAATCCTTGGCTGGTGTAAGGTTGCAGACGACCAACGGTCAACCGGTTTGTTCGAGCGGTCGACCGATTTAATATATTTTTCCCGACTTTAACCAACACCGGTCGGACGATGCCTTGCGGAGGTCGACCGGTAGTGCATGTGCTGGTGGGTCGGGGGTTTTCCTTAGTAGAGAGAATGCTGTTAGGATCTATGGCCCTCTAATCGATAGAAAAATGCGGACTTAAAAATACTAATCGAAGGATTAAGGAAGAGACAATTGCAAACCACAAAAATGACGACGCCGGAGTTTAGAGAGGTTTGGCACCCACACCCAGGTCCTAGTCCTCCTCGCAAGCCTCACTCGATCCCCCGAGCCTCGCTTACGGTTCCACTAACCGATCTCCGTTCCGGGCCGAGACCAACGCCGTTTACAACACCGAGCCTCGCGAACAACCTATCCTAGCTCGTGTCTCCTCTCACAACTCGAGAGGGAGCTTCCTCGAAGCTTTTACAACTCTTTGATTCTTTGATATGGAAGTTGAATCACAGTCTAACTAATACTCTATACTTGAGCACACTTGGATATGATATTGAATTGGATATGCAAGTGGTGAAGTTTAGGCTTGAGTGTTGTGGATTGAGAGCTTGAAGATGGGGAGGATTTGGCTTTGAGTATTGGATAGATAGGAAGTATTCAAGATGTCCAAAGCAACCAAATAAGGTCCTATTTATAAGCCTTCAAGCTCATATAGCCGTTTGGGAGTTGGTGGTGAATAGACCAATGAGAAAGCAAGATGTGACTTAAGCTCGGCCAGAAATCGAGACAGATTCGGTCGACCGTTATCCACACGGTAGTCCGAAACATTGGTCTGAACTATGAACTCGGTTGACCGATTAAGTATCGGATCACCGTTCACCAACCTCCAATAGCTTTTATCTATTTAGCCCTAATTAAATTCGGTTCACCGAAGTCCATTCGGTTCACCGTTCCAAGGTGGACAGTAGAATTGATTGGGCTCTGATCTACTCGAGTTCTGTTGACCGTGTATACTTCGGTAAACCGAAGTAGCACGGGAATTGCACTGACAATGTGTGGGAAATTGTTATATCGATAACGGTCAAGTTAAATAGTCACTGGGCTCCTAAAGCCAATTTGGATTCGGTAGTCCGAAGTGTGTACGGTCGTCCGAAGTGGGTCAACTTAATTGGGCTCTAGGGTCTTGATTTGAATGCGACCGTTGGAGCAAAGTCCAAAACCGGTCCAGGGCTATTCGGTCGACTGAAGGTGGTTCGGTCTTCCGTTGGGGCAATTCTAGAGAACACCTAAGTTTCACTGTTGGGAAGTATTCGGCTATCCGATAGGTGTTCGGTGGACCAAACTAGGTAGAGTTCGGTTAACCAAAATAAGTTCGGTTTACCGAGAAATGACGGGACAGAATCCTAGTGCTCAAGTTTGAAGGGAATGTGTTCTAAAAGTTTTGCTTTTAAATGTCAATTATTATGAATTGAATGAGAAATCATTTTGTTCCTTGTTTATGTTATTCGTCTTTTAGAAGTGTTAAGGAAGAGGCTCTTAGTCCTTAACCGTAGAGCTCTAAAAGATATTGGTTTACATAAAACAAAAGATATTCGCAATCATGGTAATTAACATGGGACATTAATTACCGAGTTAAGATTGTCGTGTTGGTCATAGATCATTGTAGCTCTACAAATGAGTGACAACACGGGTACACAAAAGAGGAAGATATTACTTTTGTATACTGAATAGACCTAATAAGTAAAATATTATAGAAATGTGTTTGTGTCATTAATATTTTACTGTGTCCTTGGTTCTTTGATATGAGACTTATATCTGATCACTTAAGAAATGCTAAATTAGACTAGTGTCTTAAACTATCGATGAGTGTAGTGTAAATGCATTAGTTGGTTAAGTGTGACTTTCGTTGGAGAAGATAGTTAGTCAAAAGATTATCATTGCCCCTCTTAATTGAGTGATGATATTAGTGGGCCCTTTGATAAAGAAAAGTTATAATGTGCACAATGTGATTTGAGTTAAGTCACATATTTATAACTAGCTTAAAGAGATCAAGAAATGAATACTAATACAAAGATGACACAATACTACTTTATGTGTATTCTTAATATCATGAGGCAAGGGACGGACACAAGTGGTGCACTCCATCACTAAATGGATCGGGTTTTCGTTCGAGTGGAATTAAGACATCTAACTAATTGAGAGCTATAATGTGTAGCTAGATACCGCTTATAGCTTGTGGTATTAAGCTCTTAATATCATTGTCAACTTAGTTTAGATCCTCCCATAGGTCACACCACAAAACTGGGAAACAAGAAATGGTGATTTTGAGTTCATAAGATGTTGTCGGGTTTCATGTAGAAAATATGACACATAGGGTGAACCAGCAAAATCAAAATTATGTTGTGATTAATAACATAATTAGAATCTAAATTAAATTCATATGTGATGTAAATATTATGGGGTGTAATGATTGATCATTACATAGGATAATATGTTACATAAGTTGTGAATTTAATACTAATCCCGAAAAGTCAAATTTTGTAGGGGTTAAACCGAAATTTGACAAGTCTGCAGTACAGTGCACAAACGGTCGACCGGTTAACCGTAATTGGTCGACCGATCGGTGCACGGTCGACCGGACACGTCTCGACTGATAACAGGGAATTTCGTCTGTTCGGAACGGTCGACCGGATCTATCGGTCGGTCGACCGAACATTGTGATAAAATATTTTATTGTTGCGAACGGTCGACCGAATATCGAACGGTCGACCGAAACTTGGTTCGAGAGGTCGAACGAACATCCAAACGGTCGACCGGTCCAGACGGTTTTCTGCAGAATTAATTAGATCATGCATGGAATTGGTCCATACTTGATTTAATTCGTGGCTAAGATTATTTGTTAGTAAATAATGGATGGTCAGATGGAAGTTTGCATGAAATCATGGGCAAGAGGTTGCACATGAATAGGTAATTTGGAGAGAACTTATAAATACAAGTTTATCTCATTACCTCATTAATTTAATTCATTATTTTCTCATGCAAAATATCTCTCCATAATTCTCCACGAAATTTCCTTAATTCTTAAGTTTAGTTTTAGTTTTTAAGAGATCATCTTCTCAAGGGAACTAAAGAGGGGTTAGTAATTAGATTCTAAACCCTATTGGAGATTGAGAGGCTAGCTCTTCTCTCTCCAATCTTGTTTAGAGTTTGGTGAAATCTCGGAGGCATCCGGCGCAGCAACAAGCATCCTCAACGTCTCCGAATCTTCAAGAAGTTTTAGAGAACTTCTAGGTATGAATTTCGGAGTCCCATGTTTGTTTTAATAAAAGTTTTAAAACTAGTTATTGAAACAAACCAATGCATGCATGAAACAAATCATAGAAAATTGTAATTGATCCTTATTATGCATAAAAATTTCGAAAATATATATATGCACAATTAAACATGAAATCCTGCAGTGGTATCAGAGCTTTGGGTTCAATTTTCTAATGATTTGAAACTATAAATATATTTGGTTTACCATCTAGGGTTCGAACAATTCGATTTTCCCGTTTTTCAGTCTTTAAATGTTTTGTTGGAATAATTCTTTGTAATAATTTGTTTTGAATGTTTTAAGTGGTTTAAAACATGCTATGTAATTATTAGAATTATGATTTAGACATTAGTCTAACTTACAATAATTTCGTTTTATGAAGAAATGATTATTTTGTAAGAGAATCAACGAAACCGAAAAACTGCAGTTCATCTTTCCATTGGAAATTGGATGGACAGCGGTTCAAAATTATTTTTGAACTATGAATGGATGAAAAACGTTTTTAATGGATTTCAAAATGTTTTTCAAAGAATTGTTTGCCATTCTAGATGATTGATAAAGTAGATTGTATAGTTTATAGCGATATTGCGTGCATGGATGCTCGAGTTGTCTTTGCAGGAATTGTGGGTTTATATGTTCCAAATCAGCAACTATGAATGTATGTAATCATTATTATACAGGGGCTTATTTATATGTAAAAGCCAAATTCTCTCTTTCTATTTTTAGATAATTGCATTGCATTTGAGAGGTTTTACATAGGACTTGCACTAGTCGGTTTTTGTCGAATGTGAGGAGCATGTTTATTTTCTGTAAAATCTACATCTCTAGTGCAAGAAGAAGTTGCCGCTGTAGCGCATCGATCGAGGATCGAGGATCAAGGATCAAAGGGAACATATAAACTCACACGATGTGGATTGTGTGAATGGTTTAATTTCTGTTTTTTTATGTTGCTATGCATGTGATGAATGTGTTGAATGTTAGGATTTGTATGAATGATATTATGCATGATAACCTAAAATTATGAATCACATGTTAATATATGAAATTGTCCAACAAAAATTAAGAGTAATTTTCCTTCTTATTTCATCCACTAGCACCAATTGATCGAGGGATACTCTGCTCGCCCTTAGCGGGAGATAGCTCCCTCCATCTTTGGGAATAGTGGGAGGTATAATGGTTGTCTATTGTTATGCCACGATTAAATATATGAGGTGTGTTTCACCCTAGTGAACCCCAAGTATGTTTAGTTGTGAATAAAATGGATAAACGTATCTTGTATCAAATGAAAATAAGTTTTCTTAACATTACCTAGAGCCCTCGCTCGGTTTTGGGAAAAAGTTTTTCTTACGAGGATAGGTCGCATTCCCTCATAATTAAAACGACAAGAATCACAAGAGTTTGAAGATGCTAATGTTGCTAAAATTCAAAAAGGTTGTGATTAGAAAATGTTTTTCTTACCTTGATATTGTAATGTATTCGATAGCCCTTAGCTAGTCTATATTACAATTGATAGGATCTTGGATTACTGCATTTACGGGCAAAATTTTATTTGCAGTATTTACATTTATATTCGATATATATGTATGTATTTTAAAACAAAAAAATGACATTAAAATCCTGTATAATTTATTTTGTAGAAATGTCTAATATCCAACCAGTTGTGCGATCTATGATCGAAAAGAATCCTTTGCAAAATGATGGCTCAAACTTCATGAAAGGGCAACTCAATCTTAATATCGTGTTGAGGTTTGAAAAACTATCTCATATTTTGGATGGTATAATCCCAAAATTGAATGAGAAGGCAACCGGTAATGAGAAAGAGGTGATAGCCAAGTGCGAAGACCAAGAGAACCAAGTTCACGGTCTAATGTTGGCATCCATGGGTGACTCGCTTCAAGCGAAATACTTTGATTCAAAACCCAAGAAGACCAAGGAAGCTTTAACAAAGATGTTCATGGATAGTGCCCGAAAGGAGCGCTATAAGACCACCATCGCACTCACAAGGTGCCACATGGCGGAGGGAACATCGGTGTCCATGCATTTTCTCACGATGCAAGGATACCTTGAGAAATTGTCGAAGCTCTCTTCTCCAATGCCCGAGGACATTGCCGAAGATCTGATTCTTGGCTCTCTAGCCCCGACCTTTAAGGACTTTGTGATGCACTATCATGTGCGTGAAAAAGAGGTGAGTCTTGAGGAGCTTCACAACGCTCTCAAAATGGCAAAAGTTGACATGGGCAAGGGTCGAGACAATCACGTCCTAGCCGTCCATGAGAGGAGCAAAAAGATCAACAAAGGTGAAGGCAAATTTACCAAAGATACGTCAATCAAGAGCAAGGGAGTAGGAGGTGCTCATGGGAGTGCCTCAAGGGGGAAATCTTTCAAATCTCCAACTCCCAACACGGAGTGCTTTCACTGCGGTGAAAAGGGACACATCCGACCTAATTGCCCCAAGCACAAGGAAGACCTTGAAAATGGGATGATTGAACGTAGGCGCCCGAGAAATGCCGTAGGTATGTTTTTATTGAGATAAATTTAATCACCTTTGTCCCTGATTTGGTAATAGTTACCGGATCTTGTGCTCACATAATTTTGATGTGCAGCTATTAAAGGATAGGAAGGAACTCGCGGAGAACGAGATGATATTGATGATTGGAAATAGTACAAGCATCGCTGCGATTGTACAAGATTCTATGGAACTTCAATAATCTAGTGATTTAAATTTATGCTTTGAAGAATGTTTGTTATATGCCTTCGATTAGCAAGAACATTTCTGTATCAAGTTTTAGATATGGATAAATTTTAATAAATAATTTAATTCTTGCTTGTCTATATCGAAGAATGGAATTTTCTATGCAAATACATTCGTATAGAATGGTTTCTATTTGCTTGAAATGAATAATAAACAAACTCAAACAAACAATAACAAAAGGAACTAAGATAACTCACGTGAATGATACAATCTTGTAGCACTATCGGATTGGTCAAATAAATGACCAAGAGACCTTTCAAGAAGAAAGGAACGAAAACGAATAGCTAATTGGATATGATACATTCTAATGTATATGGTCCGATAAGTACAAGTGCAAGAGACGGTTTAAGGTACTTCATTTTGTTCACGAACAACTATAGTCATTATGGCTATATTTGTCTAATGGGAAGCAAAAGTGAATTCTTTGACAAGTTCAAGGAATTCGAAGATGAAGTTGTGAACCGACTCAACAAGAATATCGAGTCTCTATGAAAGGTTCGTATGGGTGAGTGCTTAGGATACCTAATTTGACTCATTCCTAAAGTAGGAACATGATATTGCTCGACATGGTTTGATCAATAATAAGTCAATCTAAATTGCCTATTTACTTTTGGAATTATGCACTACAAATAATGACAAACTTACTAAATAATGTTCCATCCAAATCCGTGGAGAAAATGTCTTGTGAGCTATGGAGTTGAAAGACACCTAAGCTCGACTTTCTCAAGATTTGGGGTTGTGAGGTATACATCAAGAAATTGATGTCGACCAAGCTTCAACCAAAAGCGGATAAGTGCTTCTTTATAGGTTGTCCTCGTATGATAAGAGGATACTACTTTTAGTGTATCACCGCCAATCGAAAGATTGTAGAGAGAGATATGGTTTTTCTGGAATTTCTGGAAAAGAGAGAAAAGTAGTGGCAGTAGAGTTAAGTTTGAGGAAACTCAAGATACTATACAAGATCATGATGTGAATATTGCATTCAAAATCATGAAGGCCCAGCCGAGATTCCTTTGCTTAGTGGGAGCTGGAGTGAGAGACCCTTACAAGAAATTGTGAGAGAATCTCAATCACCCCACCTAGTGTGCGTTCGAGAGTCGAACATGAACCTATTCCTCAAGAAATTGTGGAAGAAGTTCGAGAGACACAAGAAGAACCAAAAGAACTAAGAAGATCAATGAGGGAAGGAAGAAACCCAATAAGTGTGTGGGACTTCATGAGATCATGGTACTAGATACCAAAGATCCCTCGGCCTTCCAAGAAGCAATGGAAAGAAAAGACTCCAAACTTTGGTTAAAAGCCATGGAATCTGAAGTAGAATCCATGTATGGTAATCAAGTATGGAACTTGATTTGCCTTCCACAAGAGAAAATATCATTTGGTATAAATGAGCTTTTAGGAGGAAGATAGACATGGATAGTAACTTGACAACCTACAAAGCAAGACTTGTAGCAAAAGTTACACTCAAATTCAAGAAATTGACCTTGATGAATTTTTTGAGAAGTTGTCATATTAAAATCTATTCGGATTATGCTCACTATTACCGCCTTTCACATTTGTGGGATATGGAAGATGGATATCAAAATGGCGTTCCTTAAACAGGAACTTGGAGGAGGATATGTACATGGTACAACCTCAAGGTTTTGATGATCCAAATAATAGCGAGAAGAGATGCAAGTTTCGAGAATCCATTTATGGATTGAAGCAAGCATCGAGGAGTTGGAACAAACGCTTTGACGAAGAGGTGAAGAAGATTCACTTCATTCAACGTAAAGGAAAACCTTGTTGATACAAGGAGATTAGTGGGAGCCATGTAGTACTTCTGATCTTATATGTCGATGACATATTGCTCATGAGCAATCATATACCTTAGCATTAGCAAACGAGAAATTTCATTGAAATCGGCATTTCAATGAAAACAAAAAAATGAGGCTCAACACATCTTGAAAATCAAGATACATTGAGATACATCCCGTAGACTCATTGGCTTCAGTGAGAAATGACATTTCCTTGATTGTCTTGATCAACCTATTTAGATGATTGCAAGTATACAAACATATATGCAATGCATGTAATCGTGTTTGCTCACTTTGATTGATTAGGTTGATTGATTAATATTAGTTTAATTAATCATCAAAATTAATATAGATTAAGGCCAAAAAGCCAACAAATGGCAACAAGCAATGGGTAGTTTACAATAGAAGGTGAAGAGTTCTATTTATAGCCAAAGAAAAAGGCAATCTGGGACAATCCCCCGATGTGCGACTAAAAAAATACCAGAAATGGGCTAAATACACACTAATACGCGACCCACCAAAATCATAGCAGATTTGGCCCAAAACAGACCGCCAATTAGTGGTCTTGGACCGTTAATTGGCACTCTATATGGTCCGGATCACGCTGGATTTTATTCTGGGCTTTTCTGGATGTCATTGTTGGTCTTTGATGCATCTACTTCACTTGTTGGAGCTCCGACCCGAATAGAATTGTCAAAATACTCCCCATGATGGTGTGAAGTATTCTTGTTTGCTCATTGGTCCTTTGATCTTACGTTCAGGTCCTTCGATCTTGCATCTTAGTCCTTGAGTCTCTCAACTCAGTCATTTTTCCCTACTTTTGGATCTTTTTATGCTTCATCTCTTCAAACCTATTTATTTCTGAAATTCAAACATAAAACTCGTCACGTAGCATTGCTTAGGTGTACGATAATGGATATAAGATACAAATATAAACATGAAATGATGTCAATCACATTCATAGAGGCGAACTTGGCAAACGGGGTTTTCTTATGGAACTCAGGCATTGTTGTTGCATATTTTATTTCAGGACCGAGTTGGGTGGTGACGGCGGGCGCGCGCATTTTGGGACTGGGATCCTCTCGTTCGGATCACTGAGGTTGACATGATTACTTGTACTTCCTTTTGCTATATCTGATGTAATCATGTAGCTTTTTGACAAACTCTGATGTAATATGCTGCACCGGTTGGATGTTTTATTTTAAGTAACAGTCCCGTCTTTTGATTGTTGGTCTCTGGTATCTTTGATGATAAATTTTAAAATTTCCGCTGTCTCGGGATGTTACATATGGATTCTGTGATTTTTGACTTCCAAAGATAATGATTTTCGATTATGTGATTTCGACAATTGCAGTGATGGATTATGTGATTTTCGATTATGTGGTTTTTGACAATAGTAGTGATAAAAACATTCCAAAGGTAGATTCTGATTTTTTTTATGAAGTTAGTATGGTTTAGTTTCTATGATTGAGTTCAGTTCTTCTATTTTAAGTTCAGTTCTTTGTTAAATTCTAACCTTAACTATGATTTACTTCAGTTTATTAGTGTTATGTTTAAGTACACTTAAGTAGGAAAACAGAACTGAAATTTAAGTTTCTATGATTTTAGTTAAATTTAGTTCTATGCTAAAAGTTTATATGATTTAGTTCAGTTTAGTGTTTCATATGTTTATACCCTTTTGAAGAACTATTTTCCTCTTTCTTTAGTAGAGTTGGTTTTTGTTACTACCCAACATATTTTTGGTATTTTGATTGCATAAATATGGAATATATTGAATCTTAAATAATTCCCTCTTCATCTTCATAATAATTCCCTCTTCAACTGCTTTACATTATAAAAAAATCGAACAACACTTAAAACTCCCTCTTCATCTCTAGAGTATATTGAATCATTGATACTTGTAAGCAATCAGAGATGTTATGGTCTGATTTCTATGTTTAGCTATGGTCTAGTTTCTATGCTTCATTTATGTCCTGATTTGTGTCCCGTATAATATGAGTTAGTATAATCATCACTTGATCTCTCAGTTCCTTCTAGCATGACTTGACATCATGATGTAATAATCATCCCACCTTGTTAGATTATATGATCTTTCCTGTCATCAGAGTGTAGCTCACCAATTCATGTTATTTAATTTGCTGCAAACCTAAAAATGTTGATTTTCTTCAAATATTTCTTGGGCCATTAAAACAAGTCCAAACTCTCTTTTTTGCTGCAGTTGAGTGGTCAAAGATGATGACATTCTTCTACTACAATGCTGAGACCACCGTGCATTGCTGAAAAGAGTGTCATGACTCATTTTCATCCATCATATGTTTGGCTGGAGTTTTTTTTGAAGAGTAGTTGTGTTTATGGTAGAGATGTTCAGGCAAGCAGAGTGAAAATGCTGACACTCACAAGAGATAGTGAACGTGAAACTAAGTTTTCAATTGTAAGATTTTATTTAGCTTGTTTTTCTACAATTGACAATTGTTTGTGTGATATGCTACTTTTAGACCTATTTTTGAATGTTTGGATTGTATTGAATTTTTGTATCATGTAAGTAGGTGTTAACATGAAATTATATGATGTCGACACGTGTTAAGATAAAAAAAATGGTTGGAGGAAAAAAATCATATTAAAGTAACAAATTTTCATTTTATAAATTAAATGTAGTTTGGATTGTAATATTATTGAGATTAGAGCAATAACTTTTCACTTATAAATTAAACTGCAGCTATAAAGTTTCTCATTTTTTTAATTATATGCACAAACACCATAATCTATTTTCTGTCGGATTCCAAAGACAAACACAAACATCAGAATTTGTTTTCTGTTGGATTCCGGAAACAGACACAGACAACATAATTCGGTTAAAGGAAAACTGTTTTCCACTGGATTCAGTTTTCTTCTGCTTTCCGTTTGACTCCGAAAATTACTTTCTGGAGCTTTACACACCACTAACACCCTCTCGATGAAAGAGTAATAGAAAGTGGCAGAAAGTGGAATTCGGTGTTTTACTGCGACACGCAAACGAAAAACCCTGAAATTAAACCATTTGTTCCATAACCCAATCAATGAAAATGATGCACAATTATGAATCAATTCTTATAAGAATAACCAAAAGTTCCAATATGCTGTCATTTCTTGTGAACATGAAGCTAAAGTTGGAGGGGAGATGATTTCAGCATTTGTGATCCAAGAGAGTGGAAACAACTTAGTGCACTTTATTTATATCATGTGGACAATAAAGAAAGGATACCCCCAATTCATTTCTTAGATCCCAAGGAATGGAAAGGAAATGAGACAAAAGCATGATCACACGGAGAATATTCGGCTTTAGTTCTTGGATGACAAAAAGTCTTCTGATGCTTTTTGTAAAGGAAAAGTAGTATCTTACCTAATATCCCACCCAAAAGTCACGCACGTTGAGCTGGATGTGCCAGCTAAACACAGGTTGCTAACTCATATTACCACCTCCATCAAACAAAATCACTCAAACTTTCTCTCCCTTTTATTTCAAGAACAATGTCTCTGCACAAAATTAGATTCTCTCTCCCAATAATATGTTTGTCAACCAACCTCGGAGCATATTTTTTGAATTTCAAATTTCATTCCACACCAAAATCTTTTTCCACCCTCTCCTCCAACCTTCTCCCCTCTTTTTTTTCGCTACCTCCTGCGTTGTCGTCTTCCTCGTTTTTTCCACTACCTCATGCCTTGCCACCTCTAACCTCGATTTTGCCACCACGTTTTGCTCCCTCAAGGCCTTCGATTTCTACCTCTATTCGTCTCTTGCCGCCCTACCTTAATCTTGGTTCCTACTCTCTCTTTTTCGTAAGTTTTTTTGCACTTTTAATTACTCCTCATCTACTGCCTCCACTTACACCTCAACTGCTCAGAATCCTCCATCCCGGGCATTTTATCTGTCCATGTCTCCGTACCTCTACTGCGTATGTTTCTTGTGCTTGCATCTTTTGGGCAGTTGTGTGGTTGCAGAGTCACCGGGAGTATGTTAGAAATATGAAGGTTTGTTTTTTTATTTTTGTTTTAACTTTCCTACTTACCTTCTTCTTTTGCCTTTCTAATTTTAAATTTTGTTGTTTTATGATTTTGGATTTTTTAGGCTTCGAGAATCCATCTTTTTTAGGTACAGCAAAAATGCGCTACTTTTCAGTTGAATATCCTTCAATATCAATTTCATTTGGGTTTTTTATAGAAAAACATAAATATTTTTAGTATTTGGGATAAGGTTTGTGATATTTGTCCTAAATTTTGTCAATTAAGGAACCATTTTTCGTATTTGTATTTTTAGTGTTTTGGGATCTCACTAAGAAATGTGATTTTAGTATTTTAATTTGTTATTTCAATGCTTTCAATTATTCCAGAATGTTTTCACATCCAAGGTAATTTGTATCGTACTAAAAGGTATTTTCATTTTCCAAATTTAATTTATAGGACAAGCTTATTTTTTGCATATGAAAATGTATTTGGATCTGTCACATGTTATTTATATTTCAACAAATGGAATTTTCATATTCAAGAGGTGTTTATATGACAAAGGTATTTTGTATCATACTAAAAGGTACACATGTCAATGGTAATCTATATCATACTAAATGAACATTTATATTCCAAATTCTAGGCTTCGCAAAATCGGATTTTACTTTCTAATGTTTTTCTAATAGCACAAATTTACCCTTCTGCACTTTTTTTACCTCATACTCCAATTGGATGACTAATCATCCCCTTGAATATTTCTCTATTAATCATGTTTAATTTCAAATTTTCAAAATTAAATTGGAACATTAACGAAGTTGCTCATTCACACACTACGATTTACCCCAGGAACTACATTAATGAAGTTACTCGTTCACACACTAGGATTAACCACAGACTTACCCAAACTTATCCTCTGGTTGAATGGGTGATTTTTGCTCGATTTTCATGTGGAATTTATCGTAAAATTTTAATTTTACCTTGTTCTTTGGTTTCAGGAGGTGGAAGGGTGAAGGTGGAGTTCTCTGGATGAATTTTGGTTGAAGTGGATGAATAACTTTTCTATTGTTGTTACGTTGACAGTTTTTTGGAACCATAAATTCCTAGTATCAAACATCCTATGTGAAGTGGAGAAGTTAGTTGTTTTGGAGTTAATGAAACTTTTTCCAGCGAATCAACTTCCCAACAACACTAGGATTTATGTGTTTTACTGATCTCGTTCATGTTTTGCAGTGAATCAACTTCCCAACAACAAACATGGACTACATATACAACTAGGTGATTGAGGTTTATCCAAACATTAATCTTGTTTATTTACCTTAATTTCATTTAGTATATATTGCTGGATTTTATTTTCTGTCTAAGTGCAGCAAAGTTGTATTTTTTGGGTTTTTTCTCTCCATTTCATTAGTTAAGATTATGGTTGTTATGTTGGTTGTATTTATGTGTGATGGAGTGATTAATATTAGAGTTTTAATAACTTATATTCTTTATAGTTTGGATAGAAGGGTGACCGGGGTTTTGTTGGATTTTTTCGTCGAGGTGGTTGGAATTGGAGTTGTAAAGTTACTCATCCAATTTTTTGAAGTTACTCATTTGCATACATGGATTTACCTCATGGTCTGGAATGGTACAAAATTTTCATTTCAATCTTTTTTTCTTTCATTCTCCAACTTGAAGTCTCACTTCCTTGCACTTTTTTTGGCTTCTTCATCAAAGAGTGAGGTGATTTTGGTTCAATTTTCACGTGGAACTTATCGTAAATTATTTTTCCTTGTTTTTTGGTTTCAAGATGAGGAAGGGTGAATGTGGAGTGTTTTGATGGGTTTAGGTTGAGTTTGGATGAAGAGTTGTGTTTGTCAGTGAAGGTAATTGTGTTTGGAAGTGAAGGTGATCGACGCCGAGGAGGAGGTCGAGAAGCCGAACTTACATGCACTTTATTTATGGGGTTATCGTCCACTAACATTTGTCCATTTGATGCATTTTATGCTTCATTGCACAAAAGCCTTGGTAGTTTCTTCATTTGATGCATTTTATGTTCCGTTTCATGTTTATTTTGTTTTTTGTGGGTGCAACTTCATCATTGTTCGTAACTATGCAGTAGCTTTTTCCCAGAAAGTGACATATATTGTGATTTTACCAACGCATATCCTATAGTTACCCATTCTCATATTTGAATTTACCTCAGGAACAATCATGCTCCAAATGGGTGAAAAAAAACCTTGAGCCCCTTATAGATGTCATGCACCACGCCATCCACATGGTAATGAACGAGCTCAGATTACATTGTAAAAGGTAAAGAAGGTATCATTTTAATTGTTGATCTTCTACTTATATTTTTCTTCATGTTGTTTGAAGACCATTTTCATTTAAATATTTTCTAAAGTGGAACAAGATCCAAGTGATGGTTGTTGATAGAAATTTGTAAATTAATTTCAAATATTGGGTAAGTTTGTTTCATGCTTTAGATGTCGTTTTGTACTCAGGGTAAATTCATAATGTTCTTACGGGAAATTCATAATGTACTCAGGGTAAGTAATAGAAGCGAAGACAAACTGATGGTATCGGGTTGAGAGGAGGAACAAGAAGTTCCTGAGGAGGTTCTGTCTCCCGGAGAACACCAAGATGGATCAGGTCAAGTCCTCCATGGAGAATGGTGTGTTCACTGCTAAGTGAATGCATGCAGAGGGATGGAGTTACTGTAAGAATTTAATTTTTCCGTCGTCCAGTGCGAACGATTGAGTCTATTATTGTGATGTATGCGTCTATGAATAATGTGCAGTTGGTTTTAAGTTTGTTATGTAAGTTTGTGTTTTGAAGGTCTTGTAAGTTGTAATGCTTTTCATATGTTGAATTAACATTGGTTTTGGTATTATCGTCCTTGTAAATCTTTTTCTAATCACTTTGACGTGGCCTTTGATCATTAGGTAGATGATTGATAAGAATATGGACATCGATCGTAACTCGCAGGTAGAGTGGGTTGTGGCGGTGTAGGAAACTAGGAGGGTAATCCTAAATAAGAGGAATCAAGGGATGTTTCGTAGGGGGTAATCTTAACTGATGGACGGGGTAAATTAAATTTAACATGGTGTAAATTCTAGTTGAATGTAGTAGGAAATCCTAATTGGTTGATGGGGCAAGCTGAATTTAAAATGGGGTACCCAAAAATAATACACGAGGTAAGCTGAATGCAATAGCGAGGTAACCCTAAGTAAAGGATGGGGTAAATTGAATTCAATAACATGTTAGCCATACACTAGTGCAGAATTGGCTTTACTCGTCGCCAAATAGACGTCGGCCGTTACAACCACCGACGTCTAGTGTGGAGAGGACCGAATAGACGTCGGTGGTAATGGAAGACGACGTCTATGTGACATTATAGACGTCGGGTGTGCGAATAACACGTTTAGCCGACGTCTATAGTGTATAGACGTCGACCTATAGACGTCGGTGTTTTAGTACCTTGTGAATCTGACGTCTATAGTGTATAGACGTCGGCTGATAGACGTCGGACGTAATGGA